>JAOANR010000004.1:10814490-12292174 GCA_030278955.1 Hygrophila difformis | reverse complement strand
AAAAAAAAAAAAAAAAAAATTGATCACGAAAAAAAAAAATAATAAACAAAACATAACAAAGCAGTAAGTAGAACCAACCCCGAATAACAACAAACAATACGCTAAACCCCAACAACCTATACTAACAGGTTACAACAGAACTGATACCTGTTGATATCGCCATTTATTTAGTCAAATTATTTCCTAAGTATTACATAATACTTCAACAAAAGAATCTAAACTCTCTTGTTCTTGCAACAGCATGGCACCAAGAGGAAGAGCACGCGCTCAGCCCACTACTCCAAACACCAACGAAACCCCTATGCAACCAGATATGCCCATACCCGGCGAAGGGTACACGCTCAAGAGGAGCCGGCAAACCCCATGCCAAACAACATGGACGCGCGCCTACGGACTCTAGAAGAGGTTCTCATCGCGATAGGGAACGCGCATGTGAACCAAGGCCAGGCCGCTGCGGTACCTCCACCCGAGGCCCGCATTAACTACCTAGCTATGGTGAACTCATATCGTCCGCCGAACTACGCCGGAGAAGAGGACCCGGCCAAACTTGAAGAATGGATCCGAACATTCGACAAGCTACTAAACGCGGTGAAGTGCCCAATTGGCGAGAAGGTGCCTGTGGCATCGTACTATCTCGGAGGGGAGGCGGATGACTGGTGGCGTGCCATGCAAGATAAGCTAGCTGAGGACGAAGAACCCTATTCTTGGGAAGAATTCATGAGTCTGATCAGGGATCGCTTTTATCCCATGAGCACAAAGTCCGCCATGTACGAGGAATTCTTATCCCTGAAGCAAGGAGGGCAAACAGTCCAAGAATATTACACCCGTTTCAAGGAGTTGGTGCGTTTCGCACCGAGACTCGTGCCGACAGACGTGGAGAAGGCACAGAAATTTGAAATGGGGCTAAACTTGGCTATACGAGAGGTGATCACTGGCGTCCCATACCCAGACCTGCAATCGGTGTATGATCGTGCGGTAGCTGTTGCAAGGGTGCAACAACTAAAAAGGAAAGTGAGTGGAGAACCCAGCCGAGGATCTCAGGGTCAGGATAAGAGGGGTAGAGACAACCGTTCCGGAAACAATGCTGTAGGGAACAACTTTCGGGGAGATCTGAACAGACCCCCTCAAAACAACAACAGAGGATATGACGATAGAACCCTTTTCCGGGGTAACCCGGGTACCACCTTGCCCGAGATGCGGCAGGCCTCATTTGGCCAGAGGGTGCCCCCAACAGGGCGCCTGCTACAGGTGTGGTCGCAACGGCCACATGGCGAATGAGTGCCGCACCCGACTGGAAAAACATCACCAAGAGAGAGGATTTAGGCACGGGGCCAACTCAGCCTCGCAACCAGGATGGACGGAATGGAAACAACCAGGGGTATAGACCCCCTCAGAACCAGAATCTCAATCAGAATCAACGTCCCCCCACAGAATCCAAATCAGCAACAGAATCAGAACCTGAACCGGGATCAGCAAGGCAACCCGGGACGTCCAATGGGGCGATTGAATGTCATCAATGAGGCAGATGTGCCTATGCAAGGGGACGTAATGGGAGGTACGTTCCATGTCTTGAGTACACCCCTTAGAGTTCTGTTTGACTCAGGAGCTAGTTGTTCGATAATATCATCTAGAGTCTTACCTGAACTAGATCTACCTAAGTGCGAACTGATTAACTTAGGGATTCAACTTCCATCGGGAGAGGTAGTATCATGCTCTAAGCGATATAACGGAATTCCGATAGTTATAAAGAACGTAGAGTTTTTCGCGAACTTAGTAGAATTCGAACTACAGGATTTTGACGTCATACTAGGAATGGATTGGCTAACCCAATATAAAGCCGTGATCGATTGCCAAAAACAGAAGATCACGTTGTCAAAGAGTCGGGGAAGGAGAGTCATCTTTTACTCCCAACCCCCTAAGAAGTCTACCAAGATAGTTAATGTCATGAAGCTATTTAGCTTAATGCGTAAGGGTTACGCGTTATATGCTTGCTACATTCATAACCTTGAGGCCGAAGAGGTCAAGGTGGATAATATTCCGGTGGTGAGAGAATACCCAGATGTATTCCCGGAAGACGTTCCCGGCATGCCGCCTGAGAGAGATCTGGAATTCACTATAGATCTTATTCCGGGAACGGAGCCTGTCTCGAAGGCTCCTTACCGCATGGCGCCGCTGGAAATGAAGGAACTAAAAGAACAACTCGAGGAGTTGCTAGAAAAGGGCTACATAAGGCCGAGCACGTCCCCATGGGGAGCCCCGGTCTTATTCGTGAAGAAGAAAGATGGAGGTCTACGACTATGCATCGATTATAGAGGACTTAACCAAGTCACGGTCAAGAACAAGTACCCGTTGCCAAGAATCAAGGATTTGTTCGACCAACTGAAGGGAGCCTCAGTATTTTCAAAGATCGACCTACGATCCGGATATCACCAGTTAAGGATCGCCGAAAAAGATATCCCAAAGACGGCATTCAGAACTCGCTACGGGCATTACGAATTCACGGTGCTGTCATTCGGGCTGACGAACGCCCCAGCGATGTTCATGAATCTCATGAATAACGTGTTTCGAGAACTATTAGATCAATGTGTGGTGGTGTTCATAGATGACATCCTGATCTACTCGAAAAGCGAAGAAGAGCATTCCGAACACTTACACAAAGTGTTAGGGATCTTACGAGCCAATCAGCTGTATGGAAAGCTGTCCAAATGCGACTTCTGGCTAAAAGAAGTGGCAATTCTGGGACACATCGTATCCGCCAATGGAGTGGCAGTAGACCCAGCAAAGATTTCGGCAGTGACCGAATGGGTGCCACCGAAGAATCCAACCGAGATAAGAAGTTTTCTCGGATTGGCAGGGTACTACCGGAGGTTTGTAAAGGATTTCTCAAGGATCGCTCGCCCATTGACGCAGCTGTTAAAGAAAGGGGTGAAATACGACTGGACCAGTGAGTGTGATTCCGCATTCCAAGAATTGAAGAAACGGCTTACTACAGCACCGGTGTTGACATTACCATCGGAGGATGGAGATTTCGAGGTGTACAGCGACGCCTCGAAGGAAGGATTGGGATGCGTGCTAATGCAAGATCAAAGGGTTATAGCATATGCATCACGTCAACTAAAGCCACACGAAGAGAACTACCCGACGCACGACTTGGAGCTAGCCGCAGTCGTGTTCGCTCTAAAGATATGGAGGCATTACCTCTATGGGCGAAAGTGTCGGATGTTCACCGACCATAAGAGCCTCAAGTATATATTCACGCAAAAAGAGCTGAATTTGAGGCAAAGAAGGTGGTTGGAACTGATTAAGGATTACGACCTGGAAATCGCGTACCACGAAGGAAGGGCCAACGTCGTGGCCGATGCCTTGAGTCGAAAGACTCAACACGTGGTGAACTCACTCGTGGTACCCGGCCGAGTTGTACAGAGACTTGGCGAAACTAAGTCTGGAGTTGGTACACTCCGGCGAAGTAAGTGAGGTCGTCAACACGATGGTAGTAGGATCTACCATACTTGATGAGATACGACTAGCACAACAGGGTGATGAAAAGTTGGAGGAAATTAGGAAGAGCATTGCTGAAGGAAAGGCAATGGATTTTAAAATCCATGAGGACGGAAGCATCCGCTTCAAAGGAAGGTGGTGCATACCACGAAAATGCGAGGACCTGAAGCTAAGAGTAATGGAGGAAGGCCATAATACCCCATATTCGGTCCACCCCGGAGGCAAGAAGCTATACAAGGACATAAAGAAGAACTATTGGTGGCCGAACATGAAGAGAGAAATAGCCGAGTTTGTGGCGAGATGCCTTACCTGCCAGAAGGTCAAGGCCGTACGGCAGAAACCCTTAGGATTAATGCAGCCATTGGAAATCCCAAGTTGGAAATGGGATAGCATTTCAATGGACTTCGTTTCGGGGTTACCACGTTCACCGAAGGGGATGAATAAAATCTGGGTGATCGTGGATAGGTTGACAAAAGCTGCCATATTTATCCCCATGAAGGATACCTGGTCCATGGACCAATTGGCAAGGGCATATGTCGACAACGTGGTACGACGACATGGAGTACCACACGACATCATCTCGGACAGAGACAGTAGATTCGTCTCACATTTTTGGACAAAACTACAAGAAGCCCTCGGTACGAAGATAAAGATGAGTACCGCGTTCCATCCCATGACGGATGGACAAACGGAAAGGACGATCCAAACTTTGGAAGACATGCTGAGGGCATGCGTATTAGAGTTTAAGGGAAGTTGGGAAAATCACTTACCCTTGATCGAATTTTCCTACAACAACAGCTACCATGCTAGCATCGGCATGGCACCTTTCGAGGCACTGTATGGACGCAAATGCCGAAGCCCATTGAGCTGGGAAGAGGGCGAGAGGACTATGGTAATTGGACCGCAACTTGTTGAGGATATGGCTCAACAAGTCAAAATAATCCAAGGGAAGATGAGAGCCGCGCAAGACCGGCAAAAGAGCTATGCCGACGTGAGACGGCAAGATTTGGAATTCCAAATAGGCGATAAGGTCATGTTAAAGGTATCACCGATGAAGGGTGTGATGCGCTTTGGCAAGCGGGGAAAATTAAGCCCACGGTACATAGGACCCTACGAGATCCTAGAAAGAGTGGGGAATCTTGCATACCGATTGGCATTACCGCCACAATTTGCTCGTGTCCACGACGTGTTCCACGTCTCGCAACTGAAGAAATACGTCCATGATCCGACCCACGTACTCCAACCGGAGGAAATTGAGCTGGACGATGACTTAAGCTATGAAGAAATTCCGGTGCGAATACTCGACAAGAAGGAGAGGGTAACAAGGAATAAGACCGTGAGGATGGTTAAGGTTCTTTGGTCTAACCACGAAGCCGAGACGGCAACGTGGGAGCTGGAAGCAGACATGAGGGAGCGTTACCCAACCCTATTCCAAGACAGTGCAGCAACAGTTATGGGGACATAACTGTAATCTTAAGAGGGGGAGGATGTGACGACCCGAGTATTTCTGAATATTTTGTACGAATACTTTGTACCCCAAATAAACAAATTCAAATTGTTTTGAACTACGTAATGACTTGATCCCTTCACGGGGTACGTAGGCAACTCGGAAATTCAATTCTGGGTTCAGTCAAATAATAACAAACAACGACACACAATAATACAATCGCTTAATCAAACAATTCCCGAACTCGCGAGAGGATGAAGTACAACTTCGAGGACGAAGTTGGTTCTTAAGGGGGGTAGACTGTAATACCCGTAAATTTTAGAATATAAAAATAGGAATTAATCCAATAGGAGAGAAGGTTTTGTTTCCGAGAACCCGTAGACGCGGAAATGCACGGAAGTCAAGGACGACGAATTAGAACCCGACGGACCAAAACCGACGGTCTTAGGATTTCAAGCACGTAATCGAATTGAGACGGAATAAATTTATGATGAGAAGCATAATCCGGAAATGACCCGAAAAAAAAAATCGAGCGCGAAAACGGGGAAGGATAGAAGTCCGAAAGAGAGGAGAAAAGACCCGACGGATCGGATCGCACGGACCCGCCCGGACCGCAGTCCAGGCGAGTCTCGCGCGCTGGCCGGGCGGGGTTTGGCTAAAAGGCGCGCCAACCCCGCGTGGTCCTACAGGTTTTGGCAACTTGCGCGTTTTCGGCGATTTCTTACCATAATTCGACCTCCCGACTTTGGAAAGCGGATTTTGGCCGAAGGGGGAAGCCTTTAGGCGACCTAGGGCAGCCTCTCCCCCATTCTCATCAGTCACCATTCACTCTCAAACCCTCTCAACTCTCTCCAAAGCCAAAATACTTTCCGGCGACTTCCCGACGACTTTCCGATCACTTCCCGGCGACGAAAACCGACGAAGGAGGCGTTGAATACAAGATTCCTTGTATTCTAATCTGTGGTAAGTCGTTCTTAGAATTCTATTTAAGTTTTTGAACCCGAAAACTTGATCTAACGTTGGATTTCTTCGTCCGATTCGAAATCGTGGCCAAAGTCGGAAGCTTGACGTTGAGGAGATCCGTTCGTAGGATTTTGGACGAGCCAGCGACCTTAGGACGACCCAAACCTCTCTATCACTGTAAGTTGAGCCTTCCATATCAATACGGGTGATTTCGGGGCGTCCGGTATAGGCGTAATGTAACGAAACGTAAAAATCGAACTTAAAAACCCCATCTTGCGCAGTTTCTGTAATCGGCCTAAAACCCATATTTCGAGGATTCAATCCGAAAAACTCAAAACTAGACTTTTAATCCTAACACATAAATCTAGGTTGTGTAAAAATTTCAGCCATTTTCGTTAACGTTTGCTATTTTAAATCGCATCGAAAAGAGACTGCTTTGACAAAACGTGTGGAAATCTGTCTATGAATATGTTCGAACTTAGTGAATTTATTTCTATAATGTCTAGTCCGATTTGATCTTTACAATCTAAATGAAAGTTGTAGATAATCATGTCTAGTATGTGCATATTAAATTTCAGAATTTTTGGAGTCCATTTGATATGTTAAAAAAGTCGAGATTTTGAACTGTGTCAAACCTGAGTTCGGACAGTTTTCTGATTGCATGATAAAATCGATTTTTGACATGTTTCCTCAACTTATTTCGAAAAAGTTAAAACACGAAAGTTGTTCGTTAGGGTGTTTTGCATAAAGTGTGAAGATTTCAGAATTTTCGGGCTTGAAACGGATTTTTAAATGAGAAAGGCGCAAACTGTGACGCCAAGATACTTTTAAATCGAAGAGTTTTGAAATTTCGAAACAAACGGTCAAAGATTTGAAACACGATACATCTACACTTCTGAAAAACCCCGATACATTAAATCTAAACGATACATGAGATACTTGGTGGAGGGTGAGTGCTCTGCAGGGTGCCCCTCTAGCCTTTTCTCTTCGGGCCTATAATGGACGAGAGAATTTGATGAAATATTACGCCAGTTGGCGGGAGATATATGGCCTACTCTCTCGGGTTGTCCGTATGGATTTCTCGAGGCTCCGGAGTGTTACTGGGTATGGCAGATACGGCTGCGGCCGCCGGATCACCGGCTATACAAGATACTTACGACACGGCTGCGGCCGCCGGATCACGGCTATACAAAACACTGAGAAATGGTTTCGTAACGGGGGAAATAAAAGATTTAATGATTTTAAGTATTTATTTATTTTTGCATGTCTTTAAATTATGCATTTAAATTATGTCTTTAAATTTCATGGCATGACTAAATTATTATTGTAGATTAGATGCATGTTTAAATACACAATTAAGATTATTATTTCCTTTAAATTTTGTGAATGCATGTTAGGAGTGAAATTTTAAATTATCTAATTAAATCCCTTTATTGCTATGTTAGGATCGACTTACTCAGTATTTTATATACTGATAAAATTGTTGTATTCTCTTTTTATTTCAGAGTACGGAGATGATGCATAGCATGTGCATTGGGGATGGATTATTAAACATTGTTTATTTGCTTTTTACGATACTTGCATAACGGGCATGTGAACCCCGAGTTTTGGCCATGTCGGCCCATTTACATTTTTCCGCTGCAATATATATTTACTACTATATGTGTGGATGACACTTATTATTTTTACATAGATTCCGGACTTGTGTTAAATCTTTTTGCAATACCTATAGCCTTGCATCTCTTTGGCAAGCTCGGAGAGTCCGGGTCTTGCTAGAGAGATGTGGCGGTGACATCCCGGCCTGGGTTATCAAATCCGGGGTGTTACATTTATACATGACAGAAAATTTGCAAAATGGATAGTTGATGTAGGTGATGGTAAAGCGGGTATTGATTTTGAATATGTACAATTAGATGTGACATTTTCGGATGATATTCTTATGAACTCTACGGGTGATCCTATAGCGGTAATTTTTTAAAGTACATATACAAATAAAAACTGCACCATTTCAAATTCAAATTTTTTAAAATATAGTGTTATACTAGCCCCTATCAATGAATTTTCATCAATGAAATTTTCAGCAAATTGTTAGAAAAAATTTCATATTATGCTTCATACTTATTTTTAAATTTTATTTTATCTTAATTTAAATTTCAAATCAATAAAAATATTAACTTAATAGTTATTTTTATTGATCCGTTATGTTAGTACCGGACAAGCCACTGAAGCTAAAGAATACAGTATAATATAATTTCTATGTTAGTTTTAAAAATTATTAAATTATATTATCATATACATCATCTTTTGAACATATAAAAAATTATTACACATTTTTCATTACTCAAAATATAATTTATATTATTACTTTATATAATATAAATATATATATTATATAAAATGAAGTATAAAGTTATGCCCGTCGAGTCTCGACGGGTTATTTACTAGTTTACATATATATTTATAATCAATTAGATCTTTTTAAAATATATATGAAGATTTTATCAAGATTTTGTTATATTAATAGATAGATTTATTTTCTAATATAGATATTGATGATGTGTCTGATGATATGTAATTAGTCTGCAGATTACGTGTAAACTTAAGAACCGTTGATCTATAAATGAGCATATAATGACTGATTAACCCTTTAAAATTAAGAAGGATGAATTAAATTTAATAAGTACAAAAGAGCCTGCACAGCTCAAAAAGTATTCATGATTTATTATATAGATTATTATTATTATTTTTCTATTATTATTATTATTATTATTATTATTATTATTATTATTATTATTATTATTATTATTATTATTATTTTCAATTTAAACTATCAAATTCCATCTCGAATCAGGAAAGCAAATGTCAGTTGGTGGTCCCTAAATACGAGATCTGTTACCTGATGTTCAAGCACGGAGTTCAAGCATGTACTTTGAACCCCATTAGACAGTTCAATAGTAATATTCCAACTAAACTAAAAAGTAATTCAGAAACATAAAGAGAAACAAACAGGTAGACGAGTTCGGAACAAACCCACATTTGCGGGATATATACCAATCCAGGAGAGTTTACTAAGTTCAAACACCGGGTTCCAAACTGAACTTTGGCAAACAGTCAGTCCACTTTCTCTCAAGCGGATTATTGATTAACTAGAACCCCCTTCTAGCGTAGATCCTTCTGATCTATGTTCAATTCTTAAGGCCACCAGCCTTAAATTCCCTTGACAAGTCCCCTGTGATATTGACTCCTCCTTTAATTCACTTTGAAGCACGGTATGACAAATGGAAAAATGCCTTGAATGATCTCCTTGATTGAATTGAACTTTGTCGGATTCAATCAAGGAAGTTTGTGTTGGTCCCAGTTTGTTATCCTGAATTATGAGTGTCGTTGTGCAGTAGCCAGAACTACGCGGGGATGAGCAGTGTGTGTGCAGAGTGTTAAGCGGAAACAGAAATCAAGAACACGAGATTTGTTAACCCGGTTCGATCCAACGGTTCTATGTCTGGTGGATACCAATCCAGGATCTATACTATCACTTAAAGAAAGCTAGACCTAAAGAACAATCAACCAAACAGACTCTAACGAACAAGTTTTATACCACTTTGCAGAATGACTTTCGTCGGGACTCACCCAGAACACGATCACCAGACGGCAGTGTCCGATCTAAATTCAAGATTGATCTGTCTCCAGAATCTTGAATCTCCAGTGTAGAATAACTCTTGATCTTCTCCTTCATATGTCCGTGGTCCCTTCGCAAAGGCGACCTCCAATAGATTGTCAAGAAAGTGCTTTCTCCAACAAGAACGACTTGTCGAAGCAATGTAGAACCGAACCTTGTGTTTACAAAATGATCTCTAAAATGTAGAACAACTCACAAGGATTTTCTTATCTGTCAAAGAATGTAACCTATCAAATCTTGGAGTGTGAAACCGACTAAATCTAAATTATGAAAACTATGGAAGTGAAAAATACAACTCGATGAATGAATTCTAATTACAATTGATCTAAAACCGAAGAGCATAGATCAAGAATTCGGCTCAAGAAGGCTGTAGTCGTAACCGCTGGGGAATTAAAAAGGTTGATGGTGTGATGTGACGAGGACGTCTGGACTTCAACAATCAATTTCATGAAGTCCAACAAAGGCGTGTGCATCATGTTGACAAGGGAAGATGGATATTAAAGCTTGAAAGAAGGAAAGAAGCCATTTGGAGAAGAAGAGAGGAAGTTAGGACAAGAGATAGAACATGTTTGCCTATGTTTTCATTACATGTGTAAATACATTCTAGTCATGATGTCTCTTTGATTAGGCTTACTTAGCATGATCTCATCAAGACAAATGTGATGAGACATGACAATACTA
Source organism: Hygrophila difformis (assembly GCA_030278955.1). Lineage (NCBI taxonomy): Eukaryota > Viridiplantae > Streptophyta > Magnoliopsida > Lamiales > Acanthaceae > Hygrophila > Hygrophila difformis. The sequence goes on along the minus strand of JAOANR010000004.1, from coordinate 12,281,909 downwards.
GGTTGACTAGGTTGGACTTATGATGATGTCCTAACGGGGGTTATGATTGATAGGAGTTAGCTTGGTTGGAGGTTAGGGGAGAAGTTGAGATGGAGTAAGGGCCTTGTTTGGCACCTTGGCCGCTCCATTTTCCATTTTTGGGCGTGTTGTTTGGCCTTTAAATAGGCCATGGCTTGAACTTGCATCATTTAGTTTTTGTTGATAATAGAATTCCATTCTTTGAATTTGAGAGTGTTCTCTTCAAAGTCATTTTTCTCTTGTGAGGTAGTTAGAACCAACCAAGAGTGTATCCCTTTCTCCCTTCCCCATTCACAAAGCCCTCGGCCATCACCACCTTCCACCACCATGGCCGAATGCTCTTGGAGAGGAGATTGATTCAAATCGGTTCCACGGCTTAGCATCGTTGGGGTCGCGACACGGGAGGCTCGGAGGAAGCTTCACGGGGTCTAATCTTGGAAGATCAAGGGAGACGGCGGACGGTTCCACCGTAGAAGGGTCGGGGTCGCTCGAGTCAATCTTGGATGAACAAGATCACTTCCTTCACCACATCCAAGTAATTCTTTCATTTTCTCTTGTTTGTGCTCTCGGCCACTTGGCCATTTTTCCCTCTTGATTTTGTGCTTTGATTCTTTCTTTTCAGTTTAGACACATAGATCCATGGCATAAATTTTGGTATCAGAGCCTTGTCTAGATCGAAAATTCCATGTTTAGATGATTAGGATCACCCACGCCATGTTCATCTCATCTTTGTGGCGGTTTTATGGTGATTTTGAGTTGTTTGTTGCTTTTTGTTGAAAATCCATGTTTGTTTGTTCTTTGGATTTTGATTCCCATCATTTGTGTTGTTGAATTCCGTCTATTTGTTGAATTGTTGAAATCACCCACATTGTTGAATTTCGGAGCCCTTGTTGAATGCCGTTGGTGCTAGTTTTCACTTTTTCCTAATCTTGATTGTATGAATTTACATATTTTATCATCTCGGAGTGATTGTTGAAATTTCTTCCAACAAGAGAGTAGGGCCGAGAGTTGGGTTTCACATTAGGGGTGGTTTTGTTGAATTTTTAGCACTTGTTGAAAGTAGTGTTAATTTTTGAAAGGGAAGTTTACTTGCACATGGGATTAGTTGGGAAGTTATGGACATTAGGACATTTAATGATGTTTCCCCAATATTAGGACATATAAGGATGTTTCCCCATTTCTCTTACAAGTTGGTTTTGGCTTTGCTTTTTGTTTCTTGTTAGTAGTCATTTTTCACTTGGTATATTTTTGGCTTGTTGAAAATTTTCTCGTTGGGATTGTTGAATTTGCTATTGGCCTAGTAAAAGTGCATTTGTTGAAATTTTGGCAAAAGGCATTCTCAATATTAGGAAAAGCCGAGAATAATTAAAAAAAAGTGAAAGGGCTAAAAAAAAAAGATATAGCCGAGAGCCATATAAAAAAAAAAAGTAAGAATTGCGGGAGGCCTTAGCTTTTGATTTTTTCTTGTTTGTTGAGTTTCGATTACATTGTTGAATTAGTAATTTGGCATTGATAGCATATTGTTGAAAATGTGGATGTTGGCCGAGGCTTGTTGAGGCCGAGACTTGTGGATTTTTGGTCTTAGGTTTTGAGGATATAGCCGAGGCTTAGTTTTGCATTTTTAGGGTTTTGTATGTTGTGAGTTCACTCATATTGTTTTGGGGGTTTCTGTGGAGGATATTTGGCACTTGTTTTTTCTAGTGGGTTGATTGTTGAATTCTATTGTGAGGATTGTTGGAAGATTGGATACACTTACTCTTGTGATTGCTATTATGTGTATTTTCTATATGATCTTCTAAACGGTTTTTGATTGAGTCGAGTTAGAGTATATGCATTCCTACTCTAAAGCGTACATCACTCAAGCTCCGCCTCCGTCTTGTGATCAACCGAGAGCAACCTTGTTGGAGTTGAATCCGGCCAAGCTTGAAAGATCCCTAGTTTCTAACCAAGGGACTTGATGGTGTGACCGAGTGACCCGAGTGTACCTACATCACTTGAGTGAGGCTCATTTTGTTTTTCTTTTGTTTTCCTAACATTTGTATACATATAGCTTGTAGTTTGTTTCTTGTTGGTTTTGCTAGATATGGCTACATTGGAGGATGTTATGAGACTTTTGCAAGAGCAAAAGGAGGAGATGCAATCAATGAAGGCCGATTCAAGGATCATGCAAACGGCCATGACTTCACATTTTGAAAGGATGTTGGAAAGGAAACTTGAGGCCGTTTATGAGGAACTTGGTGGCAATCAAGTGCATGATGAACCGGAGCCACGTAGGCATGGTACTCGATCTAGTGGGAGTAGGACTCCAAATGGGAGTGTTCCACCTCAAGGAAGGCGACTAGGCCGTGAGCATGCACCAAGGCCGAGGCTACCTAGGAGGGCTCAAAGGCATGATGAGCTTCAAGGAAGTGAGTCGGATGGTGAATTTGAGGAAGAGGTGTGGCGGCCAAGGAGGAGGAACAATGATGATGAGCTCAAAAGCATCAAGTTCAACATCCCTAGCTTCAAGGGAACTAGTGATCCACACGAGTTCTTGGAATGGAAAAGTAAGATGGAAGTTATGTTTGCTTGTCACAACTACTCGGAGTTTAAGAAAGTGCAAGTAGCGGTTGTAGAGTTCAAAGACTATGCCATGACTTGGTGGGAGAAGCACAACCGGGACATTGAAAGAAGAGGTGGCCGACCCGTGGAGACTTGGAGAGAGTTGGTTCGGGCCATGGAGTCTAGATTCATTCCATCATTCTACATGGAGGATCAAGAGCTAAATTTGCATTCTTTAATGCAAGGTAGTAGATCCGTTGAGGAGTATGCTAAAGAGTTGGAGCTCTTGATGATGAGGACTCAAATTGAAGAAAGGGAGAGTGTGACAAGGACACGATTCAAGAGAGGACTTCGTAGGGACATCTTTGAGGTTGTAAATTTGCAAAAGTTTGACTCTTTGGAGGAAATGGTTCAATTTGCTATCAAAGTGGAAGATCAAAACAAAGGCAAGGGTCAAAGGGTGTTTAGCAAGCAAGTCTACAACAAGGAGTTCAAATCCACATCCAAACCGTGGCAAGGGAAGCCTAAAAAGGAGGATTCGAACAAGGACAAGGATGTCATCAAACAAAAAGGGGAGGTTTCTAAACCTAATAGTGAAAAGCTCAAGAACATTACTTGTTTTAAATGTGGTCAAAAAGGGCATTATGCTTCTAATTGTACATCTAAGAAGACTTTGATTTTGCATGAAGATGGCATTTATGAGTTTGTTGATGATTATGTAGGTGATTCAAGCTCAAGTGAGGAAGAGGATGAGAAGGCCAAGGCGGCTCTCATTCAAGAAGAGGATGATAGTGAAGCTTCTTCTTCATCACTAGTGGCTATGAGGATGCTTGGACACATCTCAAAGGAGCATGATCAAGATAGAGTGAAGGAACAAAGAAACAATCTTTTTCATTGTAGGTGCAAAATTCAAGGGAGGAATGCTAGTGTCATTGTGGACAACGGGAGTTGCACAAATGTCATATCCACCTACACCGTGAGGAAGTTGTCTCTTCCAACTATCAAGCACCCGAATCCATACAAGCTCTAATGGATGAATGATAGTGGATCTCAAAGAGTGACACTTCAAGCTCAAGTTCCTATTGTGATGGGAATTTACAAGGAGGAAGTATTGTGTGATGTCACTCCTATGAGTGCATGTCATCTCTTGTTAGGAAGGCCTTGGCAATCCGACAAGGCGATTAAATACAATGGACTTTTGAATTCTATTAGCTTCTATCATGATGATACTAAGATTGTGATTTCTTCTCTTTCTTTGAAGGAAGTGCAAAAGGATCAAGTAAGCTTGAAGAGGAATGTGAAGGAAGAAGAAGAAGGGTACAAGAAGAAGGTTGCTAAGGGCGGATCGAAGAAGGAAGCTAAAGAAGAAGGAAGCACTTCCAACATTTTGGTTTCTTACAAAGATTGTATAGTGTTAGTGTGTAAAGATGTCTTTGATGATGAAATAAAGACTAACACCAATTTCCGTTGTGCTTTTTCTAGAATGCTTGAATAATATCAAGATGTCTATCCCGATGAGTTACCCGAGGGGCTACCACCTATAAGAGGAATTGAGCATCGCATGGACTTCATTCCGGGGTCTTCAATTCCAAATAGGGCCGCATATAAGTGCAATCCGGAAGAAGGAAAGGAGATTCAAAGGCAAGTCCAAGAGTTGTTGGACAAAGGATGGGTAAGAGAAAGTCTTTCTCCATGCGCGGTGCCCGTGATCTTAGTGCCTAAAAAGGATGGTTCTTGGCGCATGTGTGTGGATTGTAGAGCGGTCAATGATATTACAATCAAGTATAGGCATCCAATTCCAAGGTTGGATGAGATGTTGGAGGAATTGCATGGATCCCGAGTATTCTCGAAGATAGACTTGAGAAGTGGATACCATCAAATAAGGATGCAACCGGGGGATGAGTGGAAGACCGCATTCAAGACCAAGATGGGTTTGTATGAGTGGTTGGTTATGCCATTTGGCTTAACTAATGCACCATCTACTTTTATGCGTTTAATGAATCATGTGCTTAGATCTTTCATTGGTCATTTTGTAGTAGTGTATTTTGATGATATATTGATATATAGTAAGAATGAGGAAGATCATGTTGAGCATGTTAGGTTGGTATTGGAAAAACTTAGAGAGGAAAAGTTGTATGCAAATTTTAAGAAGTGTACATTCCATACTAATCAAGTTGTTTTCCTTGGTTTTGTAGTGAGCAAGGAAGGACTCAAGGTAGATGAGTCTAAGATCAAGGCTATCCAAGAGTGGACACCTCCTACTAACATAGGAGAAATTAGAAGTTTTCTTGGATTATGTGGATTCTTTAGAAGATTTGTTGCTAACTTTAGTATTATTGCCTCTCCTCTGACAGGTTTGCTTAAAAAGGGAGTTCCATTCAAGTGGGTGAAGCTTTGAGGTAAAACACGTTGCAATGCCCCCCGACAGCCTTTAAACTATAATCCTATAGGACTGTTAAAGAGCTTGCCTAATTTTTCCTACCGAAAGCGCACGGTATCAAGCTGCAGTATTTATTTTTATTGTCGGGATCGTTCATTAGAGAGTTACACGATAGAAGCGTTTTAATAGGATTATTAGTTCTAGAACTCGTTTCTACTCTTGGTTTAAGGATGGTGTAATGATGATGACTAAGAATTTAATGTTGAACTGTAAATGCATAGAACTGTAAATAAAAGTAAAGAAAGCAATTGAAATGATGTTGAGTGTTATGATTATGTTCATGAGTTTAAGATAGTGTGAACCAAAACAAACGAAATAAGAATATGATGAGAATATCGTACTTCAATGGTTAGAAACAGAATGAAAGCTCATTGAGATAAACAAATCCTCTATGCAATTTCATCAAATCTTCATGTCTTAAATCACTTCCCAAGACAGGTACTTGCGACTCAGTGTCATGACACTCTAAGCACTGAAATCATGGGATACTGTCATCACAGGATGATCGGTCAGACTCATTCTGTGACAAAAGTTTTTAGAACTGTCACTTAATCTATCTCTTTCGGACTCAGATTAAGCCTTTGATAACTCAGGGTCACATCTAAATCATCTTATATTCATCTGAACTTGAAGTTGTTCTTTTTATTACTCTGAAACAAATTAATCTCATGACCCTATATTGGATGTCCTCTACAAGAAATGAAAAAGCGAGTATTTAAATCTATCATCCAATGGTTGTAATTCCTTCAAGTAATTCCTCAGAGTAATTCCTTCAAGTAGTTGTAAGAAGTAATAGTCCTGTAAGTATACCAAGATGAGATTGCTATTCAAAATCCTTGACTTATCCAGACCATTCAGATTCATACAGATGCTTTAGCTTGAGAAATCTCTGTAAACAACTCTGATTACCCATGACTTGACTCAGGATTAGTAAGACTTAGAAAGAATATTTAATCTCCTACCCATAGCATATAGTGAAAACTATAAAGCTATGAACCCTGGAAATTAATCTTCTTAAAACTCCCACTAATTATTGGGACAAAAGATGGTTTTTGAAACATCTTTCCCTTTTAAACGACAGGTACTAAATGCCCAACTAAAGAACAAGTTTGTTCTTCATCAGCCTGAGTAAATAATGATTGAGAAAACTTATATCATCATCTTTCTCAATGTACTGATGAAAATATTAACATGAATTACAAATATGAATTATGAGTCTATATTCAAGAAGTAAGATTACTCATCATAAACAGGGAAATATCCCAAAATATTATATGTATAGGTAGTATTATATGTATAAAGAAACGATGAGGGTTCTGAGTCCTCTTAATCAAAATGCTAGGGTGTTTCCAAAATATAAACTGGAAACTAGACAGAATTAGGAAATTACTTTCCTATGAAAAAGATTTGAGAAATAATTCTGCAAAATAAATGTCCAAGATAGCTCGCAGTAACTATTTTGGGTCTCAAACTACGAACATTCCAATTTTCTGCACGCTATGTCTGTACAGCGTGGAGGGAGTTAATTTTCAAAGAATGTTCCTCAGATTTAGTTTATACAAAGAACTGAATGTCTCGCAATAATATCTGTAAAAATGCGGCGAGGTATTCAATTCCTACTTATAGAATAGGGGTTATATATGTATAAGAAATAAGTAGTTGATATCCCAAAGAATGGGAATCAATTCTGTTGATATTTTGAGTTGGCTCTCTCGCTTTGTCAAAATGACATCGCGAGAGTATTGAAATAGCCTCTCTTGAAACAAAATTGTCTGGATAATTCCTCGCGTCATCTTTTACGATGGAGCGTGATTTTATCCTTATATAAAGTAAATGATCAAGTCCTGTAATTATCGTAACTACCTTCTGGAACTTTTATTCAGAAAACAATGAAAACAGAACCTTTTTCGTCCAAATTTGAGAATTTAAAGTTGTTAATTCTTAAAGATTATCATGCGATGATTAACACTGCATGGGTCCTTAGGAACCTTTTAGAGTTCTGAACATTAATTTCTGCAGATTTTTTCCAAATTTGTGATCAAGATTTAACATCAACAGAAAATCGAGTGCATTCATAATTCTATCAGTTTCGTACCTAACTCGGTTACAATATCCAAACTTCTTGAGTAATTAGAACAAACAAATTATGAATTAAAGATATGATAGCAACATGATCTCGAAAATCAAATTATCGAAGTGATGCAAATTCCAAGAAGTGAATATTGTGTTCGAGGTCTATACTTCTCTGAAACAGAATTGAAGAACATAAATTCAAATAAACCTTTGAAAATTGTAACCAGAAAGATAAGAAATGCACGATTTGATAACTGATCATTCTTCATATATCTTGAATAACAAAAAAAATTAAAAAAAAAATGAATACACCTGGAAATCTGATTGCAATCAAAATGAGCTATTCTCTTCAATCTCCCGCTACTTGAGCTGATCCCCCAAGGGTCTTATTTATAGATAGGCGTTGTAACTGCTTCAGCCTTGGATGATAACCGCTCGCATCAGAATAGCTCTCCTCTCGCTTTGTCCAGTTCCTTCAAAGCGAGAGTAAAAAAAATAGAATTGTCTTTCTCGACAAGGCGAGATCTCACAGTCTCTTCCAACAGTTTGCTTCTCGCCATAACATCTAAGGCTTCCTGTTTTGCACAAATTTTCTTTCCTCGCGATGTCAAACAATCATCGCGTGGACTTCAACTTCTGAACATTTTTCCTTAGATCTTTCCTGATTTCGTATGTAAGTCCTCGCACCATTTCTTCTCTTTCCTCGCTATGTCGTTCCCATCTCCCACAGCCTTTCAACTTAACTTCCTACTGAATGACAAAGCGTGAGTCAGTTCAAAGAAAAACATAGTGTGCGAGACTTGCAATGAAAACTCAGAATTTCAAGCCATTTTCAATGTAATTCCAGCTTCTTCTCAATCTTGGTTCTTCTTCCATCTTTTCACATCTTCCATGATTATTCATTAAAAACTAATGGAATTAACAATAAAAGATCATCATTAAGACGCTAAATTGGACACAAATGACAGTCATAAAAGACTGTCATCACCATCCTCACATTTAGAAACACTTGTCCTCAAGTGGTAGGAAACTTGTAAAGTTTCAATGAATAAGTCCAATTAGTGGCTTCCAAGATTTAGATGTTCATGTAAGATTCTCCTGGATCACTACCTTCTCTTTTCCAACTATCTCAAGCTCAACTCTTTCAACTGATTGATGCTTCATACCTAACTTTAAGTTTACCAGACTTCATGAAAACATTAACAAAAGTGATTTGCATTTATGTGAATTATTGTTCTGCCCCTTAGTTAGTCAAATTTCTCTTCTCACGCTCAATCCTATCCAACTTATGTGCATATCTTGTGCTTCTGAATCCTTAGCCATAAAGAATAAGCTAACACATTTTTTTAAGGAGTGGCCTTTCGTGGCTTTCAATAGCTCGGTTTCACATTATTAGGAGGAGTCGCATGACCTGACATTGCAGATGAAACTTCAACTCCCCTGCCCTTGACTTTGCTATTTTAGAGTTTTTTAACTCATAAATCAGAGGGGCAACTGTGCCAGCTACTTATATCCACATTATTTTACCACGTCTGTTTCTGAAATTTCCCTTGCTCTCTTTTTTTTATATTATTATTATTATTATTTTTTTTGGACTCATACTTCACTCAATATGCACACTCATCTTCTAAGAGAGACTAGATTAGATCAATCCTTCTAACTTAGTGCAGTTGTTGTTTATAGTACAAAAATCACTAGAGTTAATACAATCATAAAATCTTCAAACTGTTCATCTAGTAATGACATCAATCAATCTCAAAGTTTACAGCTTAGAATATTTTTCAAGAGCGGCTCATGCTTGCAATCAAAATCTATAAAATAGATGTTTCTATGGTAGCCACTTCAGACTCATCTTCTATTCCTTCATCAGTTAACTGCCCTACTTGAGTTTTTTTTTTTTAGGAATAATCTCAATTTGAAATTCAATCTCATGATACAACTTCATATTACCTCTATTCTAAGTAATATTCATAATTTGAGATAAATGGAAACAGAATAGAATTAATGAAAGAAAGACAGTAATAACAAAAGAAAAAGAAGGTTACAGAAAACTCCCCTGTGATCTCAGGATGGTCCTGCATCATTGTCTGGGTCTTTTGGTGGCATGGATGGAGACTTCTTCAGGTCCGAGACTAGATTGGCAAGAATGTCTACCAGTCTCGTACTATTTTGCTGCTCATGTCTCCTCAGCTCCATATCCCTTTCTCGTTCCTGTCTTCTCTCTTCAAGTTCTTCTTTTCTTAACCTTTCAAATCTTTCCATTTCTTCTCTTCTCATTCTTTCTTGCCTATCCCATTCTTCCTTCCTTATCTTTTCTTGTCTGTCCATCTCCTCTTTCCTGAGTTTCTCTTCAGTTTGAATCCTGGTATGCTCAAGTTCAATCCTCTTCTGCTCCATTTCTCTTTGAATGTACTTGTCTTCTGACATAGTTTTCATCTGACATAGTTTTCACCAACATCTCCATAGACTGTGCAAAACTTTCAATTGAGGTACTCATATTCTGAGATTCATCCACAGACACTGTGTTCCTCATTGGTTGTTTCAAAGGTTGAGATGGTGCAGAAGTATTCTCAAACTCCTCATCTTCTGGAATATGATTCAATGCAGGAGATGCTGCTGCAGTCTTTGTCCTTTTCACTGCGGCTCTTGATTGAGATGATCTTGATTTTGAAGGAAGCTTGACCCTTTTTGTCTTAGGAGATGGTACCTTTGATCCTGATCCCTCAGAAGTTTGTTCCTCTAGATCTGGCATTTGGTAAACCAATTCTCCCCTCAAAGTGTCTACTGGTAATGGAATAGGAGGATCTATCTTTATGATCTCTGCTAAGAATGGTGTGATTGACACTCCTTGTTTCTCACAGAGTCTTCTGATTAAATTTGGATAGGCTAATGTTGTATCTTCTCCAAATCTTGACTTAATGACATTGAGAACATGGTGTGCAGCACTGCACTTCCTTCCTGACCATAATAGTGCAAATCCCTCAAAAGTTCCAGCAGAAGGTCCTTGAAAATTTGTAGTGGGTCTGAGCTTTGAATAGTAGAAACCAAGTGTTGGAAGATACTCAGGCTTCAAATTCTTTAATGGAATCTTATTCTGCTCAGTTCCTCTGTGTGTTGAACAAAATCCTAATGCCATTTTTCTAGCATTGGTAAGCTTATTTCCTTGAGTTTTCTTTCTCAAAAGAACCTCAGACTTGACTTCTGGCTGTTCTAACAGAGGTGCCTGTATCAAATCATTTAAAGTTTCCACAGTGACTTGCACTGTTTTTCTCTAATCCATGTTGTTTCAGCCTCAACATCAAAGTTAGCATAGAACTCCCTGGTCAACTCCACATAACCACATTTGTTGTTATGTCTCATGAAAACATCCCATTCATTGATTCTCCTCCAGTAATTGATACATTTGTGATCCAACCACTTGGGATGAAACCCTTTGTCTGGGACAATCATTTTGGACATTCCCAGGTAATTCTCTAATGCTTCCTTCCTTCCATTAAACTTAATCTTGATTTCTTCTTCTGTGAATTCAGTCTTCTTTTCAATGCTATCAGGGATTGATAGCCTCACCTTTGGACTATTCTTTCCCCAATAACTCAAAGGCAACAATTCTGGAATTTCTTTTCCTGGTGAAGATCCTTCAGAAGTATCTGATTCATTTCCCTCAGACTCTTGCGCTTCTTCCTGCTCATTCCCAACATTCTCATTTCCTTCTTCTTCTGATTGACCTCCTTCTTGAGCAGGTTCTACATTTTCTTCCTGAACTTGTTCTGGGTTTTCTTCATGGACAGGTTTTGGATTTTCTTCTTGAACTTCATCAGCATCATTATGTTGTAGATTGCCTACGTCTGAATCATGTATCAATGATGTGCGGTATCTATCTTTTCAGTAACTTCCAAGCTATGTTGATATAAGATCTCTGTGGGATCTTCCTGTACAGGTTCGTTTAATAGAAGAGGAATAGCAGTAGGTTCTGAATCTTCAAATCCTTTGATTCCAAAATATTCTTCTGCTTTCTTCTTCTGTTCTGCAACCCACTCAGGATCATTCATCCTTGCAATTGCTCTCTGAGTTACCTCATCCCTAACTTGAGATGGTAGAACCCATTGATTCATTTGATCCTCAGCATTTGTCTGTGCTCCGAGATGTTGATTAACAGTATCTTCCACAGAATACTTTCTCTGTTGATCTTCTTGGATTTCATTTCTCTGCACTTCTTCTTCATAAGCTTGGAGTGCTAATGGAGATGGCTCCACTGTTTGCTCAGAATTCATTTGTTGTTTAACTTTCTCCAATTCTGACTCAAGTTTAGCTGCATATTCACTTGCTTGTTCTACTGAGGTGCGTGCATTCCCTCCTTCCCTGGCCAATTTTCTGAACTTTTTGATCAAACCTTCCAAGGAATAGGTCATGTTCCCTACAGTAGTTCCATGCAAGTTCATATCTTCAAAATCTTGCAAATCTTCAAGTGACTGATCTTGAAATGTGTTCACCACTAATTTCTCCACTTGGTCTAGAAATTCTTGCTCATTTGCAGCTTGTTCTGGTGGTGAATCTTGTTCAATTTCTTTTTCTGAAGATCCTTGTAAATCGATCTGACTTTGGATAAGACCCTTGTGAACCTGAGCTTGTTGATCTTCATCCTGTCCTTCCAAATATCTCTTTCAATAATCTGAGTCTGTTGAAGTTCAGTGGTCGGTTGAGTTGACCCTTGTTCATCAGGTTGATTTCATCGATACATGCTCTCCAGCCTTCTGGATCTATATCTCCCACTTCCAAATTACTATAAGGAGTGAGTTCCAACCTCTCTGTATGGGCGATTACCCCTAAAGTTGGTTTGACTTTCTCTTCATCAGAGCTGGTATCATGCACCACATACTTAGATTTCCTAGCCTTCATCTTTATTCTGAACTTCTTAACAGGTTTTTCAGGTTCTTTTTCTTGTTGTTTTTCTCTCTCAGGAATGATTCCTGGTTGTTCTACATTCTCAAAAGAGGATTTTTGCTGCTTAGGTTTCTCAGGATTAGTCTCCTTCTGCTCAGAAAGTAACTTTCCTCTCCTTTTGTAAGTAACAACTTCCTTCATTTCTTGAGCTGGTTGTAGTATCTCATTATCTTCATCCATCAAATCCCTTGCCTCTGAAATTCCTTCTTTCAAATCCAAAATCGCTTTGGTTGCTAGCTCATCTTCATTTTTCCTTTTCTTTGGAAATTGGCTAGTTTTCTCAGACTTGCTTGTCTTCACCTTTTTCCCAGTCCTTTTCTTAGCTGAAGGTGCTTCTTCTGAAGTGCTTGAACTAAGATTGTGTGACTTTCTCTTCCTGGTGGATACTTTCTTTTTACCTTTCTTATCTTGGGTTTTCACGAATTCCTCTCATTCATGCTTTTCCTTTTGTGTGCTTGCATAATAATAATCCATACTCTCTTACAGGATCGGATGGAGTTCATCATTTCCTTCATTCTCTTCTCCTACAATGGTTGTGACTTCATCCACTACTCTCATTTTCTCAATTCTTTGTTCATCATCTGTACTGTCTTCATCTGAATCATGTTTCTTGACATAAAAATTTTTACCCATTCCTTTCAACATAACATTCATTCCCTTTCTGTTCAGATATTTCTCATTCCATGCATCCCAATCATCAATGATTACCTGCTGAATTCTTCCTTGTGTTTGATCAGTATAAGCTCTATGCTCCTTGTATGCGTTTTCTCTGCACATACTATCATATCTGATATACTTCTCAATGAATTCTTTCTTTCTCTCCTGAACATATCCATGAACTTCTTGCTGGAGAGTTGGAGGTAATCTCTTCATGATCTTGTTAGGTCTGTCTGTAATGAGAAGATCTGCATCTGCTGGTGTTATTGATGGGGCTGAAACTTTCCTGAAATTCTTTATAGGTTCCAGTCCTTCATTAACAACAGATTCTCTGAAAATGTTCCTGACTATATTCTGTGGTGTCTGCTTTGCATCTGATCTCTGTTTCCTGTTTTTCCCTATTCTCTCAGCTTCTCTCTCCTCTGCATCCTTAACCCATGCTTGTTGTTCTGGTATTAAATCAGCAAACTCCTCTAGTGGAAATTCCTCATCAGGTTTCCTTTTTAACCCTGGTTTAAGAATCCTTCTCCTCAGATTTTCTCTCTTAGCCCACTCATTCATATGCCTGATCCAGCTATTCCTAGCTTCCTGAATGGTTCTAAGGACATCTCTTCATACTATCTTGCCTTGTTTAGCTTTCTTAAAATAAGGCTCAAGGTCATGTCTCAAATTGATCCGAGCATCAATAATCCTGTCCAGGGCCAAATTTGTCAAGAAATTTTGTTCAATGGGTCCCTTCTTGTTCAAGAATGTTGGAGGCATGTATGCAGGGAGTGCCTGCTGAGCATCATAGACTCTAGCATTTCAGATTTCTTGAAGTTTGCAGCAGTATTTGGTGAGTCGTTTCACATATTTAGGTAGTGGTTGAGGATCAAAGTAATCTAGCTCCAACCCTATTTGATCTTTTGGATTGATAATTCTGTAGCATTCCTGATTCCACTCAGCCATGCACTTCTTTTCCCTTTCCAAAAGTCTTTCAAGCCTGATTCCATTGGGAAGATGCTTATCATTAATGACAAATATCATTTGGTCATCCCAAAATTTGCTCATCTTATCCCAGAATGCTTCTAAATCAATCATCAATGAGTCCTTTTGTTTCTCTGGTATATGTTGAATCATCATTGGATTGACATAAAAGATTGGGGGTGAAATTTCCATCCCTAACCATCCACCGCTTTTCTGAATAGATTTCACCATATTTGCTGTTCTCCTCATCATCAAGAATGATTTCTCTTTCTTATCTGATTCTATACCTCGAGCTTGAAGTTCTTCATAGGTCATCTTATGAATCCTTAAGAAAGAGATAAGATAAAACTGATTAAATCAGAGTCACCATACTCACATTTAGAGCTTGACTCTAAATGTGCAGATGATAAAAGAAAGCATAATATCAGTTTTTCCTTTTTATATTCATCATTCTTTGCATGATATCACCATACTCACATTTAGAGATTTGCTCTAAATGTGAAGATTTAAATGCTGACTAAATCTGCTTATTGAAAAACAAAAATAACAGAGAACTTAAAGATATTATATAAACAAACAAAACAAAATATAGAATTCATCAGATTCTTGCTAATATTACGGAATTACAAAGCATGATGGTTCCTATGACTCCAACTTGTTAATTACAAATAAGGAGGCATCTCCCCATCAATTCCAAATCTGAGAAACAGATTACAGTGCTCAGAGACTAAACACCTCATGCAGTAAATTGTGGTAACTCCATAAGAGTTCCTTGAAAAGCTGTGATTATTATCATAATAATTTCTAAGATTGCAAAATCTCTTCTTAGGTTGTCCTTGAAAAGGTGAAAGAAATTCCTCATAATTTGATAGCCACCCTCTGACTTGAAGCCGAAGATCTTTGAGCCTTCGTCTATTCTTACATAGAGTAGCAAAGAGCCAAATTCCTTTCTCTTGTTCTTCAACTTCATCCTTACTCAAAAGCATAAGAGCTTTTATGTAAATGGATGGGGGGTGATTATCAGTAATTGCAGGTTTTAAGAGATCAAATGCTGCTTGTTCATTCTTAACTTGAACAAACAAACGCAGTGCCTCCTGTAACTGGTACATCCAATTTCCTGCATTTCTACAGCTTTCAAGAAAATCTCTCTGTGTTTCTTCAAAGTCTCCCATCCCCATGTAGAAAATTCTTCAAGAGAAGCCCTCTTCAAGACTAAAGGATGATGGGTGGCTTCTTCAAACTCTTTGCAGATTAATTTACAATTAAAAACAGTCTCAAGGTGATCAAATGCCAGTCTCGACAAAATATTCCCAAGAATCTCATAAGGAAGATCTGTGATCTGAGTTTCCCCCGATCCAGATTTCTTTATTAAAGTCCTTGGTTGCTTTGAAGAGCTTCCAATTTCACAGCTGAGTAGGATTAAAAACAATAGCCAAATTAAAAGCTAAGGAATGAAATTCATTAATGCAAAAGGAATGTACAGATCAGGTCATCAAGAGAATTCATTGTTCAAGACAATAAGCACAAAAGATTACAAGCAAAAGAAAATATGAACTGCTTGATTACTACACTAATCTAATTCTAGCAATTCATCTTCATTTTGCTCTTCTTCTTCATTGTTCCACTGCTCCCAATCGAATAATATGCCTTGTTCTCCACTTGCTCTTCTGAACTGCTTGACATAGTCAAATAATTCACATGGTATGCACTCCATTCTTTCAATAAAGGGTAATTGTTGTCGTTCGATAAGGGAGTGATTCTTACAAAAACTCCTTTCCTCTTGATCAAGGAATGGATTTGGGAACTTTTCACAGTAAAGGAGCCAGTGTAGAACACTTATTTTAAGGAAAGCTAAATCAAAGGGATACTGGGTTACAGATTCAATCAATTGAATTCCTTCCTCATCCAGTTGTTGATCTTGTTTGGAAAGCAATAGGAGACATCTTATGAAAGCAGTTGGTTTGTGTTTATCGTCTAATCCGGGCTTTAAGAGTTCATAGGCTTTTTCTTCATCTTTATCATCCACAAAGGCTATCAGTGCAGGTTCGATATTAAACATAAAGTTCCCTGCATCCTGACATTCCTTAATAAATTTAACCTGATTACTGGGATAAGAATTTCCTCTCCAAATAGCACAGGTTTCCAAATTAACTCTCTTTAGAGCTAATAATGATCTGCTTGCTGAGAAAAATTGCTTGGATGTCTCAGATGCTCTAAAAAGTGTCTTTATGCTTTCCTTTCCTAGTCTTGACAAAATGTCTCCCAGTAACTCAGTTGGTAAATCAAATATTTGAGTTTCCAAGAGTTGAGGGATTCCGACATTTCTGAAAAGAAAAGGAGGGAAAAAAACAGAATTCAGAGTAAAACTTATTATTTATGCAGTAATTAAGGAATAGAGATTAGATTTTATTGACAATACCAAGCTGCATTACAAAATACAAGAGACTTGGTTTGGTGACAATTTCAAAATCTAATACTAGAAGACTTGTCACAAACATCAATCTCTTCCTTCTTCATCCAAGAATTCTTCAATAATGCTATGGTTATAAGAGTCTTCCTTTGCTGCCATCCTAAAATCAGCTATTGCTCTACTTGTATCACAACAAAAATAGTTGATCTGATCTGCTCTATGATTAAAATATGGTGGCCTATGAAAGATTTCCCAGTCATGATTATCAAGATTGCAGAATTCCCTCTTTTTTTGCCCTAAGAAAGGATTCGGGACATATTCCCATTCTGAGAGTAAAGTAAGAAGATCATATCTAAAATCGTAGCTATTTAACCTATCATTTAATATAGGACTCATTAAACGAAGCCCTGTATCTATTTCCTTTCTAGAAGCTTTGCTTAAACAACACAGGACTTTAAAATATTGAGAAAACTTGGAATTGTCATTAATTCCTTCTTCCAGGATTTGAAACGCCTTGTTTTCTTTACCCTGCGTGAATAGTTCCATAGCTTTATGTAGGTTCAATATGTGATTTTTAGCCCGTCTGCAGGAGTGTAGAAACTCGGCTTTACCAGAGGATTTGTTAGAAATTCTCTTAAAAGCCAGATCCTCTACATTGAATCTCCGGAAGACAGTAGGGTAGTTTGAAACCATTTTCAATGTTGAACATGTTCTTTTGCAATGGAGCAAGTCTTCGAAGCTGCTCTGCCCTACCCGTGACACAATCTCTCCAATGATGTCCAGTGGAAGATCAGTCATTTGTAGTGCAGAGAACTCAGAAGCCTGCTCTTTACTGGTGTTTGAGCGAGTTTTAAAGAAGGAAAATCAGTTGTTTGTATTAATGAAATTATACTACCAAAATTCTACGATTTTTAAGAAGAGTGTGAACGAGCAAAGATAGATTATGCGAAATGCAGATATAAACCCTAATGTTACAAATCAAGCATTTAGATGCGAAATGCAGAAGCAAAGTCTGCAGAATTTAAACACCAAAAAGAAGAAAATGAAGTAAGAATGGAAAGCTTACGGATTGTTGCCTGCCATTTGAGTGAGTTCCTGGAAGTGAAAGTATTTCGAACGTTTCTGGATGAAAATTTCGCAAATGGAATGAGAGAAGCTTGACGATGGCGGTTTCTCCTTCGAGAGAAAATATATGGATCGATATGAAAGTGATTTGAAAAGATATGGAGGTTATAGGATATAAAAATGGGCTGGCCTAGTTTAAAAGATGCATAGTAGGATACTCAAGTGTTATTCCTCTCTTAAATTCTAATGATTAAGTCTAGGCCTGCCACATCAGCGGATTTGAATATTAACTCAAAATTTGAGTTAATAAACCTACGCAGGCAAAACTTTTGGACGAAAATAGATTATTTTGAAAAACAACGCGAGGTACATAGATTGAAAAAGATTAAAGCTACCAAAAGATTTCATTATACAAAAATATAAACTGAAAAGGATTACGTGATATCAAGGAAATACATTCAGTCTAATTAGATTCTAAATCAGACTCAAAGTCTAAATCTAGTTCATCTACATACTCATTAAAAGCTACCCTCAATTCCTTTAATTAAGGTTACTAATCTTTTCCTTCATCCCCTGAATATATTCCTCTTTTAGCCTAAAGGATGTTTGGAAGCCTCATTTAAGATTTTACAAGTTAATTTCCAATTGAACACGGTCTAATGATGATCAAACACCAATCTTGACAAGATGTTCCCAAGAATCTCATAGGGAAATTCTGTGATCTGAGTTTCCCTTGATCCAGATTCCTTTGATGAAATTTTTGGTTTCTTTGAGGAGCTTCCAGTTTCAACATTGATTAATATTTGGAAAAGATAATGCAATTGAATTAATAAAAGAAGCATAAAGGAATGAAAGTGCAAGAATTGTAGGGTAACAAGTGAAATAGAAATATATTAACAAGTGGTTCCAAATTACATCCCAAAATTACTGAAAACACAAAAGTTAGCCATAGTATTTTCCTATTCTAGAAAATACTGGACTACTCAAGGATTAACAATTTCCTCTTCATCAGAATCAGTCCACAGCAATTCATCAGGAAACACCTCACCACAATACAATCAGAATTGCCTCACTATGTCAAAGAATTGACAAGGGATACAGTCCATCCTAACATATGGTGGTAAAAAGGCTCGTTCCTGCAATGTATGATTCTTGCAATAACTCCTTTCTTCTTGACCTTGGAAAGGGTTTGGGATTCTTGGAAAATGGATCAACCAATGAAAAAGATAGAGCTTAATGAAAACAACATCTAGGACATTCGAAGCTGCTGTTTTGATCAACTCTAGACCCACTTCATTTAGCTTGTCATCTTGTTTTGTCAAGAGAAGCATTGTTCTGAGAAGGATGGTGGGTTGATGTTCATCATCTAATCCTGACTTAAGGAGTTCAAAGGCTTTCTTCTCATCTCGTTCATCAACAAATGCTATCAATGCAGGTTCGATATTAAACATATAATTCTCTGCATTCTGGCATTCTTGAATGAACCTTTTCTGATTATCAGGATAGACATTTTCCCTCCATCTCATACATGACTCCAGGTTTGCTCTCTTGTACACAAGATGGGTTTTGCTCGCTTGATAGAATATTGGAGAGACTTATGCTACCCTAAAGAGTTCCCTCACACTGTCTTTTCCAAGTCTCGACATGATATCTCCCAGCAACTCAGTAGGTAAGTGAGATATCTGAGTTCCAAGGAGTTGTGGATTCCTAGCATTTCTGTTTCCAGAAAAGAATACAATGAGGAATACAGAAGAGAACTTGAAAATGATGGAACTAACAATTCGAAAATAGGATTTCATTTCTATTGCCAAGCTCCAATAACCTCATGTGGGAAATCCGTCAGTTATAATACAAAGACCTTAGAAAGATACTCTCCAATTTTTAACATTGTTTAAGTGAGTTTAAAGAAAAGGCTTTTAGTTATAAGAAATCTAAATTTTTAGTTTTTCGATTTCTACAGCCAGAATGAACTCACCGGCAATTCCGAATCATAAACCCTATGTCTAATGGCGTAATCCAGAAACAAACATTGCAGAATAGAACAACAATGTGAAAGATAGGATAAACTAAAGAGCTTACGGATTGTTCCCGACCATTTTCTTCTTCGATTAGGTTTCTGGATGGACTTGCTACGAAAATGATTGAGAGTGGAAGTTCTGGTGTGTGACGATTTCTTCTCGGGAGAGAAAAAGAGAGAAAAACTGATGAAAAGTTTGAAATGACAACTGAAAGGAATAATTGCAAGAATATAGCCGACCTAATTCTAGCTAAGAGATGCAAGGGTCAAAATAGTAAATCTTGTTTCTGCAGGGAGTAATGATTAAGCCTAAAATAAGCCTATTTGAAAAACAATTTTATTTAAAATGACTAAGATAAAAATCTGATGCAAAAGATAAGATCAAGTCATTATTCAGCACAAGAAAATAAGGCGAGGAGTAAAGAAGACATATCATCATCAGAGGACTCAGAATTAAACAAAAATTAAGAGAATACATAATCATTTAATCAAAATCTGAATCTGTTTCTAATTTTGATTCAGATTCAATTACATATTCATTGAAGACTTCTCTTAATTCTCTAATCAAATTGGTAACATCACAACACAAACAATCAATGTTTGTGGCACCATAATTATAGTGTGGAAGCTCCCTAATTAAATCTCTACTGTGAGGAGCCATGTAGTCACAGTAGTAACGATGCCCCTGTCCCAGGAAAGGGTTAGGCTCTTCTTCACTTTCGATGAAAACCCTGCTGATCTTCTCCTTAATCTTGTGGATGTGCTCTTCCTCTTTAAGGATTGATCCAAGCAGATACAGTCCTTCATCAATCTCTTCAAGGTTCTCTGAACTCAGAAGAATGAAAGCCTTGATGAAGATTGAAGGGTGATGATTATCCTCAATTCCAGGCCTGAGGATTTCAAAAGCGACTTCCATAAGCCCTGTGTTGCGGAAAGCCACAAGTGCAGGTTCAAGATTGAGCATGAAATTCCCTGCTTCTCTGCATTTTTCCATTATCTATGCGTAGTGAGTATCATGCGTTCTCTCCGCAGTGATTCGCTTCACTACATTTGCTCTCCTCCATACTGCAGACGCCTTACTTGCTCTCAAGAATTTCTTGCAAGTTGGGGCTATTTGGCTACATCTTTCATCTCTTCCTTTCCCAGTCTTGAGAGGATGTCTCCCAAAATTTCATCAGGGATATCTAAGATGGAGGTTCTGGCATTGGGAGCTGCTACGACCATTTTGATTTCTGATAAAGGTTGTAGGATAATCGCTCTAATGTGGGAATGTTTGAGAGTAAGGAGAGAAAGATTCGACTAGATTTTATAGCAGAAAAACTAAATTATGCCATAATTACAAGCGGTTGAAACGACGTGTGATGGTTAGTACAGAGGAAGAAGAAGAGTCTGAAAAGGGGTATTTTAGTCTTAAGAAGTTTGAAAAATCTATCCGTTTAGTATTCCCAGGCTCTCGCTTTGTTACTTGTCATTGCGTGATCATGTAAACTGTCTCTCGCTTTGTAAATTACAAAGCGAGAGAGAATTCTTGTATAATCTTTAGAAAAAATGGTCACGCTTTATGTTTGAACAAAGCGTAGACATCAAATTCTTTAGCATTTAGAAACAGATCAAATTTTTCATAAAAATGAGAACTTGAACTTATCACCTCGCTTTATAAATTTTACAAAGCGTGAGTGAGTATAGTTCATCTTTAATCACGCTTTGTCAAATTAGCAAAAGCGTGGCCTCAGAATTTGTTCATACTTTATTTCCAAACACTTAATACTCAAAACCTGGTTGAAGATTTCCTTCTCATCCCTCTTCAATCCATCACAACTTCATTTCTCGAATTCCTGAAAATATAGAGAATAAGAATTAGAGATAAAACATATATCAAAAGAAAAAGGGAAACACTACTCAGTTAACCTGGGTAGTATCCACCCCCTATATATATATATATATATATATATATTTTTTTCAGAAAAACTAGGGATTACCCAAATATTCAGTTTGGATATTTAAATCTTGTTGACCAATATATTCTTTAAGCATGTGTCCATTTACAGTCTTTTCTCCTTCACTGAGCATGATTGTGACTGCTCCATTGTCATGAACAGCTACAATGGGGAATAGTCCTGTCCACCTCGATCTGAGCTTACCTGGAAATAATTTCAAACAAGAATTATAAAGTAAAACCAATTGACCAACATAAAATTCCTTATGTTTAATCTTTGAATCATGAATTTTCTTGGTTCGATCTTTATAAATCTTGCTGCTTTCATATGCTTCCAGTCTCATTTCTTCCAACTTAGACAGATCAAATTTCCTCTTGTCTTGTCCTGACTGAACATCCATGTTAAGCATCTTAATGGCCAAATATGCTCTATGTTCTAGCTCAACTGGAAGATGGCAAGCTTTTCCAAAAACTAATCTATAAGGAGACATTCCTATAGGAGTCTTGAAAGCAGTTCTGTATGCCCATAAAGCATCATCCAGTTTCTTTGACCAGTCTTTTCTTGTAATGTTCACAGAAGCTTGTAAAATGTGCTTAATTTCCTTATTAGATACCTCCACCTGTCCACTTTTCTGATGATGATATGGTGATCCAACTTTATGATGAACACCATATTGTCTCAGCAGCTTCTTAAAGAGTTTATTGACAAAGTGAGATCCTCCATCAGATATAATGGCACGAGGGGCTCCAAACCTGGTAAAAATATTCTTTTGCAGAAATTTAGTAACTTGTTTAGCTTCATTATTGGGTAAAGCCACTGCTTCTACCCATTTTGAGACATAGTCAACAGCTACTAGAATGTAGTGATTACCAAATGATGGGGGAAAAGGTCCCATAAAATCAATTCCCCAAACATCAAATATCTCTACTTCTAAAATTCCTTTTTGAGGCATTTCTTCTCTCATTGAAATGTTTCCCAATCTTTGGCATCTGTCACACATCTTTATAAGTTTCTGGCAATCCAAAAAGATAGTCGGCCAGAAGAAACCACAATCTAGAACTTTTCTAGCAGTTCTAGCAGGACCATGATGGCCTCCTAAAGGATTCTCATGACACTTTCTAACAATTTGAAACCCTTCCTTCTCATGAACACAGCGCCTAATAACCTGATCAGAACAAAATTTAAATAAAAAGGGGTCATCCCAATAGTATTTCTGAATTTCTCTGAAAAATCTTGACTTCTGATGAGAGTCTTTAAACTTTGGAACAATCTTGCAAGCTAGATAATTAGCAAAATCTGAAAACCAAGGACAATCAAATTGATGCAACTGTTCATCTGGAAATTTATCATTTACAACTTCCTCCTTTTCTGTTTTCTCTTCCAATCTAGAAAGATGATCTGCTACTCCATTGTCTTTTCCTTTTCTGTCTTTAATAATAATGTCAAACTCTTGTAAAAGTAAGACCCATCTTATCAGCCTAGGTTTGGCTTCTTGCTTTGAGAAAAGATATCTTAATGCAGTATGATCTGTGTAAACTATAGTTTGAGCTCCAATAAGATACTGTCTGAACTTGTCAAAGGCAAAAACTACAGCATACATTTCCTTTTCTGTAGTGGTGTAGTTTATCTGGGCATCATTAAGAGTATGGCTAGCATAATAGATAACATGATGTTTGCCTTCTTTATGTTGCCCCAAAACTGCTCCTACTGCATTCTCACTTCCATCACACATGAGTTCAAAAGGTAGACTCCAATCAGGAAACTGAACTATAGGTGCAGTGGTAAGTTTCTCCTTCAAGGTTTTAAAAGCAATCAAGCAATCTTCATCAAAGCTAAATACCACATCCTTATGAAGAAGATTACATAAAGGTCTTGCTATTTTAGAGAAGTCCTTAATAAACCTTCTACAAAAACCAGCATGACCAAGAAAACTCCTTACTGCCTTGATTGCTTTAGGGGGCGGTAGATTTGCTATCACAGAAACCTTAGCTTTATCTACTTCTATTCCTGCTCTAGATACTTTATGGCCTAGGACAATTCCTTCCTGAACCATGAAATGACACTTTTCCCAGTTAAGAACCAAGTTAGTGTCCTCACATCTCTGCAAAATTTTTGACAAATTTTGTAAACAGTCTTCAAAGTCAGTTCCATACACGGTAAAATCATCCATAAACACTTCAATGCATTTTTCAATAAAATCAGAGAAAATACTCATCATGCATCTTTGAAAAGTAGCAGGAGCATTACATAATCCAAAAGGCATTCTTTTATAAGCAAATGTTCTATAAGGGCAAGTAAAAGTTGTTTTCTCATGATCTTCACTAGCAATTACTATTTGATTATAACCAGAATAACCATCTAAGAAACTGTAAAATGGTTTACTTGACAGTCTTTCTAACATTTGATCAATAAAGGGTAAAGGAAAATGATCTTTTCTTGTGGCAGTATTTAGTTTCCTATAATCAATGCAAACTCTCCAACCAGTTACTAGTCTTGTTGCTACTTCATCACCATGTTCATTAGTCACAATACAAATCCCACCCTTCTTGGGTACAACTTGTGTTGGACTTACCCATTTACTATCAGAAATAGGATAGATTATACCTGCATCAAGTAGTTTGATTGCCTCCTTCTTGACAACTTCCTGCATTGGTGGATTTAGCCTCCTCTGTGGTTGTCTGGATGGTTTGTATTCATCTTCCATCATGATCCTATGCATGCAAATGTGTGGACTGATGCCTTTGATATCTGCTATAGTCCAAGCAATTGCCTGAATATGATTTTTAAGAGTATCTACTAGAGCTTGTTCTTGTTCTTCACTCAATTTAGATGAAATTATTACCGGAAGCTTCTTTTTGTCTGCCAAAAAGGCATACTTAAGATGTTCTGGTAATACTTTAAGTTCAAGCTCTGGTGGATTTTCTATTGATGGAATTAATTTGCTTCGAGTTTGCACTTCCATCTTTAAATCAGATCCTTCTTTAGAAGGATCTGTTTTATCAATGTCATCATCAGATTGTTCTGAAGATGTCATATCCTCACTTTCTGATCCATCCTTATTTCACCAGTCTCATGATCAGCGAATCTAACCGCGCACAAGTAAGCAAAAGTAGCATCTTCAGCATTTGTGAGGGGTGAGATTGTTCTCAATTACATCAGTGGTAAAGAGATTATAGTAATCAAAAAGATTTCCCCCCTCCATAGTACTAGAATCTAATCCCTTTCCCGCTACATTGGTTTCAAAAGCATTAAAAGGATATGTTGCCATCTTCATCATGTCGAAAGTCACTTCCTGATCATCAACGTGAAGTTTGACTATGACATTCTTTGCATCAATCATAGCTCCTGCAGTCACCAGGAAAGGCCTTCCTAGTATGATAGGAATTCTGACATTTTCATCGATATCAAGAACGACAAAGTCAGCTGGAAAACAAAGGCCTCCTGTCGTTACTAAAACATCTTCAATGATCCCTTCTGGTCTGGTGCTCGATTGGTCAGCAAAGAAGAGAGTCATATTCACTGGCCTCATCTTCCCCAAGTCCAATCGTCTGGCCATAGCAAGTGGCATTACATTGATGTTGCTTCCTAAGTCACAGAGCCCTCTCCCAGCTTCTTTACAGTTGATAATCAGTGGTAAAGTAAAACTCACTGGATCTTCAAGCTTTGGAGGAATCCATTGTTGAAGAACCAAGCTACAAATCTGATTTAAGACCACCATTTGCTGCTCTCCCGCACTTCGTTTCCCTGAAATCAATTCTTTCAGAAACTTAGCGTAAGTGGGCATTTCAGCAATTAATTCAACCAAAGGGATTGATATTTCAATGGCCTTAATCTTTTCAATAAATTTCTTAAATTTAATTTCTTGAAGATCATTTTTGAGTCTCCCAAGATATGGTATCCTGGGC
This sequence comes from Hygrophila difformis, assembly GCA_030278955.1. Lineage (NCBI taxonomy): Eukaryota > Viridiplantae > Streptophyta > Magnoliopsida > Lamiales > Acanthaceae > Hygrophila > Hygrophila difformis. The sequence continues at coordinate 12,256,939 of JAOANR010000004.1, read as the reverse complement.
ATGTGTTCATCCAGTGAATCCTTTTTGTTACCTGTAGAGTTAGGGATATCATTACCTCCCTCTTTTTCCTTTGGAAAGGAGTGTCCTAAGACATTCTTTTCCAAACCCTTATCCTCAAGTATCTACCTTTCTTCAAGGTGATCATCTTCTTCCATTGTCTGAACATCTTTGAACTTTTTTTGCTGTAGCAACCTATCTCGTTTCTTTTCAAATTCAGGATCAACAACTTCTTTCCCTCCCCTCAACGTAACTGCCTTACATTGTGGATTTGTTTCAGAGGAACTTGGTAGTTTTCCTTTTTCTCTTTGCTGTAATAACTTGGCCATCTCTGTTACTGAATTTTCAACATTCTTGATTGAAGCCTGCAGTTGGTTATTCGTCTCTGTCTGCTTAACAATAAACTCCTTCAGAGCATTCTCCACCTTTAAAGAATAAGTATTATCCTGAACAACAGGATAAGGGCCTGGTGGCACTGGTTGCTGTGGAAAATTTGCAGGCATTGGTGCAAACGGTCCATATGATCTATTCTGTTGATTCATCTGTTGAGGAGGTCTCTGAGGGTACATAACGCTACTGAGGATAAAATTGCTGCTGAGGACGAAACTGCTGCTGGTTCTGTTGAGGCGGATTCAGGAGATGTGCATTCTGTGCATTTTGAGTGTTACCATAGCTTAAGTTTGGATGCTTGTTCTGGAATCCAGTGTAGTTATAGCTTTCATCTTGTTTTGGTGCTTCCTGAAGCTGCGGACATTGATCATTATGATGTGGCCCAGAACATATTCCACATTGATAAACTGATTCCATGGGAGTAGGTTGAAGGATCATCATAGGTTGTTGTTGTTGTTGATGCTGAACTTGTTGACTTGTTTGCTGAGCTAGTTGTAACTCAGTAATCTGTTTAGTGAGTGCTGCAAATTTTTCTTCATTTTTGTCTGTGTGGATAACAAGACTCTTTCTTGTAGGAGATGGTGGGTCATCATCTTGGAGGACTGCTCTGCTAGCTGTCATGGTGTTTATTGTTGACCAAGCTCTATCAAGTGGCATCTGAAGATATTGTTCCCCTCCAGTGGCATTAATCATCATCTGCCAAGTGTGAGTGAGTCCAGTGAAAAAGATCTTCAAAAGTCTTCTTTCTGTGATACCATGCTGCGGGCATCTTTTAAGCATCCTTCAAAGATTCTCCTTTTCTCATCTTAAAGCTAGAAATCTTATCTACCCATTCATCTACTTTACTTTCTGGAAAATATTTGAGCAAGAAGTTTCTGACTAGTTCTGGCCAAGTAGCCTTCTGTTGAGCATTCAATGAATCATACCATTCTTTCGCAGAACCATCCAAAGAGAATGGAAACATTGCTAGTTGAATGGTTTCTCTTGATGCTCTACCCTTCTTCACTGTCTTACTCAGTTCAACAAACTTTTTGAGATGTAAGTGTGGGTCTTCAGCACTCAACCCATAAAAAGCTCTGGAAGATGCCAAGTTTAATATACCAGGTGGTATATCAACCTCTTCATCTGTTCCAGCCAAATACTGATCAACGTTTGGTTGCCATGGTTGATATTGTTCTTCTTGAGGATTTGGAGCAGGATTAGCAAAATTTGGTGGAAAGTAATGCTGATGAGCAAATTGTGGTGCAGCAGCCCTCTGTGGTTGTAATACCCGAGAATTTTACAACATAAAATAAACAAATAATAAAGAGAACATAATAAATAAATAAAGATAAGGAAATGAGAAATGAGATTTTAACTTAAAAAGGAATTAAAGGAATTTAACTAAATAAAAAGAATTGATTAAGGATAAATAAATTGCACACCGAAACCCGACACTAATGAACTCGAGGATTCGAGTCCAAAACATCCAATTAGACCCGAGTGGAAATTTAGAGAGAAAGTAGAAACCCGAATATACCCCGGGAATCGGAATTCGGGAGCATAGAGGGATAGAAACCCGAAAGAGAGGCGGAAAAGCATGACGGATCGCACGACCCGCCCGGACCGAAGTCCAGGTGAGAGTCGCGCGGTGGCCGCGCGGTGAAGAGGGAAAACCGCGCCACGACCGCGCCACTTGACAGATTCGCCCGTTGCGTGAATCTCTCGCCCGAACGCGGATTTTTCGACTTTCGATTGAACGTCTCTCGACCCAAGACCTTTAGGTCAGATGTTGGACGCCCTAGGACTTGGGAAATCTATAAATAAAGCCCTTGGGAGCCCCGAACAAGTTTACAAAACCCTACAACATTCTATACGTTCGAAACCCTAAATCCGGAGTCGTTGGAGGCACGAAACCAAGACGAACGCTGTTGGACGAGTTTCTCTACAGATCTCCATAGTCGTGGTAAGTCTCGGTCCAATCTTTATTCAATAAACGATTCGAAAATGAATCCTAATCATCTCCTTTTTCTTTCTACACCTCGAATTGGATCTAGATCGTAGAACCCGACGAACGGAGAGGAGGAACGGTAGACGGGAAGCCACGCCTTCGAATAGACGATGCCCGACGTTCATAAACTCAGTAAGTTAATACTTACATGGTTTTGGGAGTAACTAAAACACGAAACCTAAAAGCTTGAATCGAATCTTGCGTAAATCTATCATTGAATGTTTTCTACCGGCGCAACAGTTTTGTCTAATTTTTCCGAACCTTAAAACGACTTCAAACGGAAAAACTTAAAACACGAAAAACGTTCCCAAGACATAGATCTATCTACTGTAAAATTTTCATAAATTTTCATTGTGTTTTGATATCCGAAAACGACCACGAACAGACCTGCCTTTGGTTTAGATCTTGAAACGGTGACAGAACTTTAGTTCGAACTTGTTGGTGATTTCTACCTTAGATCTAGACCGATCTAGGCTTGGCGTTGAACATAAGAGTTGTAGATCTATATGTTAAGAACACCTCCGTAAAATTTCAGAATTTTTCGTGATGATTTGATGTATGAAATCCACCCGAAACCGAACTGCTAGGATGTGGATCTTGAAATTCTTGACGAAACTTAGGTCAGAACTTGATGACATTTTTGACTAGGGTTCTAGGCCGATTTAGATCTTTTGCCAAACATGAAAGTTGTAGATAAACGTCTTAAGATGGTCTCTGTCAAATTTCATTAAATTTGGAGTTGATTTGCTATGGTAGAATTTGAAATTTTTAAACTGTGACATATAAAATTCGGACAGATTTGTTCTTATGCGAAAATTGACGTTTTTGACATATTTGGGTATCTCGGATTGAAAAAGTTAAAACACGAAAGTTGTTCGTCTTGACGTTTCTGAGTCAGTAGTGAAATTTCGGAATTTTTGGAATTAAATCTGAATTTAGACGAATTTAAGAGTAAACAATGGTTGACCGAGTCAAATCTTGAAAAATCTTGTTGAAAAAGATTTTGAATGATATCGGAGCGGATAGCGTCCTGAAATAGTATATTTTGAGAAACTTACTAAACTTGAGAAATTAGCCTTTAAGGTTTAAATGATTGGGAATTCCTTTGAAATAAAATACGCATGAAATATCCTGCTTGCCGAAAGGCAATTGAAATATACTGCTTGCCGAAAGGCAATTGAAATATACTGCTTGCCGGAAGGCAATTGAAATATAAAGCTTGCCGAATGGCAATTGAAACATAAACTTGAAACATGAGACATGAGATATGAAACTAGGAGACTCGGAAAATTGTTCCTTTTGGATTATGCTTTTAAATTATGTCCTATAATTATATTGCTTTGCAAATTATATTTATGATCTTATGAAATCTCTATCCTTTAAATTATGCCATTTAATTATTGTTAGATAAATAAGTTAAATTATGTGGTGTTGTGCACATGTTTTCTTTAAATATTAAATAATGGCTTTGAAACCCCATAGTTATGTATGTGTTAACTTACTCAGCACGTAGTGCTGACCAAAACCATATTTTCTTTTTCTTTTTCTTCCAGAGTTGAGAATTATGCATCGTCATATGCATACACGGGAAGCTTGGGATGATATATTAGTTTGAATTTTTGTATTAGACTAGATCTTGCATTAACGGGCCTGTTTAACCCGTAATTAGGCCATGTTGGCCCTATATTTAAATTCCGCTGCGAAACATATATGTAAATATTATTTTTCCGCTGCAACTTTGATGTACTATTTTTTTAAATTGTATAAATGGGCTGTTTAAATGTTTTAAATTCTGAAAAACCATAGCCTTGCATCTCTTTAGCAAGCTCGGAGAAACCGTGTCTTGCTAGGGAGGTGTGGCGGTGACATCCCGACCTGGGTGACCAAAAACCGGGGTGTTACAGTGGTGCTTGAAAATGTCCTCGAAGTGGTATGTTTTGCTGATTTTCTGGCTGTCCATTTGGTAAGTTTCCAGGTCCGTCATTTTGTCCATTGTTAGCCATTCTAGTTATTGTTGAAAGATTTCCTTCTACAAGATCACTTTGTCTCCTTCTAGCGCTTGCTCTGATCAGCCTTGTTGTTCTTTCAAGTTCACAATTAAAAGGAAGCAAAGGTTGCCTTGAAGATCGAGTTGTTCTTTCGCTCATAAACTGTGGAGACTTCTCTGTGAACAAAATGAAAGAATTAATGAATTTATTTAATATGGTAAAAAGTAAATAATTACAATTAAACCAAAGAGTATCTACAATTCTAAAATTCATAACGCTACACCCTCCCCGGCAACGGCGCCATGAAGCTTTGAGGTAAAACCCGCTGCAATGCCCCCCGACAGCCTTTAAGCTATAATCCTATAGGACTGTTAAGGAGCTTGCCTAATTTTTCCTACCGAAAGTGCACGGTATCAAGCTGCAGTATTTATTTTTATTGTTGGGATCGTTCATTAGAGAGTTACACGATAGAAACGTTTTAATAGGATTATTAGTTCTAGAACTCGTTTCTGCTCTTGGTTTAAGGATGGTGTAATGATGATGACTAAGAATTTAATGCTGAATTGTAAATGCATAGAACTGTAAATAAAAGTAAAGAAAGCAATTGAAATGATGTTGAGTGTTATGATTATGTTCATGAGTTTAAGATAGTGTGAACCAAAACAAACGAAATAAGAATACGATGAGAATATCGTACTTCAATGGTTAGAAACAGAATGAAAGCTCATTGAGATAAACAAATCCTCTATGCAATTTAATCAAATCTTCATGTCTTAAATCACTTCCCAAGACAGGTACTTGTGACAGTGTCATGACACTCTAAGCACTGAAATCATGGGATACTGTCATCACAGGATGATCGGTCAGACTCATTCTGTGACAAAAGTTTTTAGAACTGTCACTTAATCTATCTCTTTCGGACTCAGATTAAGCCTTTGATAACTCAGGGTCACATCTAAATCATCTTATATTCATCTGAACTTGAAGTTGTTCTTTTTATTACTCTGAAACAAATTAATCTCATGACCCTATATTGGATGTCCTCTACAAGAAATGAAAAAGCGAGTATTTAAATCTATCATCCAATGGTTTCTTAAGACTCGACTCCTCAGAGTAATTCCTTCAAGTAGTTGTAAGAAGTAATAGTCCTGTAAGTATACCAAGATGAGATTGCTATTCAAAATCCTTGACTTATCCAGACCATTCAGATTCATACAGATGCTTTAGCTTGAGAAATCTCTGTAAACAACTCTGATTACCCATGACTTGACTCAGGATTAGTAAGACTTAGAAAGAATATTTAATCTCCTACCCATAGCATATAGTGAAAACTATATGAACCCTGGAAATTAATTTTCTTAAAACTCCCACTAATTATTGGGACAAAAGATGGTTTTTGAAACATCTTTCCCTTTTAAACGACAGGTACTAAATGCCCAACTAAAGAACAAGTTTGTTCTTCATCAGCCTGAGTAAATAATGATTGAGAAAACTTATATCATCATCTTTCTCAATGTACTGATGAAAATATTAACATGAATTACAAATATAAATTATGAGTCTATATTCAAGAAGTAAGATTACTCATCATAAACAGGGAAATATCCCAAAATATTATATGTATAGGTAGTATTATATGTATAAAGAAACGATGAGGGTTCTGAGTCCTCTTAATCAAAATGCTAGGGTGTTTCCAAAATATAAACTGGAAACTAGACAGAATTAGGAAATTACTTTCCTATGAAAAAGATTTGAGAAATAATTCTGCAAAATAAATGTCCAAGATAGCTCGCAGTAACTATTTTGGGTCTCAAACTACGAACATTCCAATTTTCCGCACGCTATGTCTGTACAGCGTGGAGGGAGTTAATTTTCAAAGAATGTTCCTCAGATTTAGTTTATACAAAGAACTGAATGTCTCGCAATAATATCTGTAAAAATGCGGCGAGGTATTCAATTCCTACTTATAGAATAGGGGTTATATATGTATAAGAAATAAGTAGTTGATATCCCAAAGAATGGGAATCAATTCTGTTGATATTTTGAGTTGGCTCTCTCGCTTTGTCAAAATGACATCGCGAGAGTATTGAAATAGCCTCTCTTGAAACAAAATTGTCTGGATAATTCCTCGCGTCATCTTTTACGATGGAGCGTGATTTTATCCTTATATGAAGTAAATGATCAAGTCCTGTAATTATCGTAACTACCTTCTGGAACTTTTATTCAGAAAACAATGAAAACAGAACCTTTTTCGTCCAAATTCGAGAATTTAAAGTTGTTAATTCTTAAAGATTATCATGCGATGATTAACACTGCATGGGTCCTTAGGAACCTTTTAGAGTTCTGAACATTAATTTCTGCAGATTTTTTCCAAATTTGTGATCAAGATTTAACATCAACAGAAAATCGAGTGCATTCATAATTCTATCAGTTTCGTACCTAACTCGGTTACAATATCCAAACTTCTTGAGTAATTAGAACAAACAAATTACGAATTAAAGATATGATAGCAACATGATCTCGAGAATTAAATTATCGAAGTGATGCAAATTCCAAGAAGTGAATATTGTGTTCGAGGTCTATACTTCTCTGAAACAGAATTGAAGAACATAAATTCAAATAAACCTTTGAAAATTGTAACCAGAAAGATTAGAAATGCACGATTTGATAACTGATCATTCTTCATATATCTTGAATAACAAAAAAAATTTAAAAAAAACGAATACACCTGGAAATCTGATTGCAATCAGAATAATGCGAATTTGAACGAAGAAGTCGGAAACTAGATGGTGATCGACGTAATGGATGAACAAAGCATTCCGATAGCAATTCTCCTTCCAGGGTATCCTCAAACAAATCTACTAAAATATTCTGAAGAAAATCTACTGCGAAATTGAATTACAAATCTGAAGAACTTGAAGTAAAACTGAAGTGAAAAGTAAACCCTAGCTAACCTACCTACTGAATTCTAAAAGTGAACTGGAGAGTAAAATGAGCTATTCTCTTCAATCTCCCGCTACTTGAGCTGATCCCCCAAGGGTCTTATTTATAGATGGGCGTTGTAACTGCTTCAGCCTTGGATGATAACCGCTCGCAGCAGAATAGCTCTCCTCTCGCTTTGTCCAGTTCCTTCAAAGCGAGAGTAAAAAAAAATAGAATTGTCTTTCGCGACAAGGCGAGATCTCACAGTCTCTTCCAACAGTTTGCTTCTCGCCATAACATCTAAGGCTTCCTGTTTTGCACAAATTTTCTTTCCTCGCGATGTCAAACAATCATCGCGTGGACTTCAACTTCTGAACATTTTTCCTTAGATCTTTCCTGATTTCGTATGTAAGTCCTCGCACAATTTCTTCTCTTTCCTCGCTATGTCTTTCCCATCTCCCGCAGCCTTTCAACTTAACTTCCTGCTGAATGACAAAGCGTGAGTCAGTTCAAATAAAAACATAGCGTGCGAGACTTGCAATGAAAACTCAGAATTTCAAGCCATTTTCAATGTAATTCCAGCTTCTTCACAATCTTGGTTCTTCTTCCATCTTTTCACATCTTCCATAATTATTCATTAAAAACTAATGGAATTAAGAACAAAAGATCATCATTAAGACGCTAAATTGGACGCAAATGACAGTCATAAAAGACTGTCATCAGTGGGGCAAGGATCAACAAGAGGCGTGTGATACACTAAAGGAGAAGCTTACTCGAGCACCGTTGTTGGCGCTTCCAAACTTTGAGAAGACTTTCGAGTTGGAGTGTGATGCTTCGGGAAAAGGCATGGGAGCGGTATTGCTTCAAGAGGGTAAACCAATTGCATTTCATAGTGAGAAATTTGGTGGTTCGGTTTTAAATTACCCTACTTATGATAAAGAGTTATATGCTATTGTGTGTGCTTTGAGAACTTGGCAACATTATCTTTTAGCTAAAGAGTTTGTGATACATACCGATCATGAGACTTTGAAGCATTTGAGGAGTCAACAAAAGCTTAACCGAAGGCAAGCCGAGTGGATTTCATTCATAGAGACATTTCCCTACATCATCAAGTACAAGAAGGGAAAAGACAACGTGGTGGCGGACACCTTGTCAAGGCGTGTAGCTTTAGTTTCTTTTGCTTCAACTCACTTGTTAGGGTTTGAACATATTAAATCTTTGTACCCGGACGATAAGGACTTTGGTGAACTATATGTGTTGTGCCATAAGCATGGCCATGATAGGTTTTATAGGGTTGATGATTACTTATATTGTGAGAACAAGCTATGCATACCTCAATGTTCTATTAGGGAATTGCTTATAAAGGAGGTGCATGGTGGAGACAAGATGGGGCACTTTGGAAAGAATGCTACCATAGAGGTTTTGAGCGAAAGATTCTGTAACACCCCGGATTTGATAACCCAGGCCGGGGTGCCACCGCCACACCTCCCTAGCAAGACACGGTTCCTCCGAGCTTGCTAAAGAGATGCAAGGCTATAGGTGTTGGAAAAAGTTTTAAAAACAAGTCCGGAATTACTTAAAAATGATAATGTAATATCATCCATACATGATAATAAAAATAATAGGTTGCAGCGGAAATTAAATACAGGGCCGACATGGCCAAAACTCGGGTTAACAAGCCCGTATGCAAGTCATGTAGAACAAATAATTAAATACCCAAAGTGATCCCCGATGCATGATCATACTCCGTACTCTGTAATGGAAAAATGAACAACGGGTTTTATCAGTATATAAAATACTGAGTAAGTTAAGCCCTAACAAAACAATTTAAGGGGTTACATGTGCTTAAATCCAAAGATTCACTTGTCATGCATTACTTTAAAAATCCATATTTTATTCGCAGCGGAAAACATGTTTAATTTATTCAAGACGACAATGCATAATTTAAAAGCGGAATTTAAAAGCATAACTTAAATGACGTAATTTAAATGCGTAATTTAAAAACATGGTACAAAAGATTTAAGTGTGATCAACACTCGCACAAGTCTTTTATATTTTATCCCGCAACTAAGAAGAGGACACCACACAAGAGAGATCACTAACGAGGCAATCTCAAAAATCATAATCAGTTAGCCGGTGAACCGGCGGCTGCAGCCGTATCAGTATTGACTGCCGTTTTGGCTAGCCATGTATCTCAATTGCCATTTCGGCAAGCCGTGTGTATCTACTGTCAATTTGACAAGCATGTATATCAACTGTCATCTGACAGGCCTTTCAAGCGGTTTCACTGCCACTCGGGCAGGCCGTGTATTTCTCACTGCCGTTTTGGCAGGCCATGTGCACAACTGCCGTTTTGGCATAATAAGGAGATCACTAACGAGGCAATCTCAGATAGTAAGGAGACCACTAACGAGGCAGTCTCAAAGATAATTATAGCATGAAGATCGGCTCAGCCTAGTGAACGGGATTTTTCGAAAGTTCGTATTTCAAGTGATCAAAAGATTCGATATCGCGTTTCTTAGTTCGAGTTTTCCCTAGTTCGAAAAATCCGGTTTGACGCAGTTTGCGCTTTTCTTGAGTAAAAATTCATTTACACCAAAAATTCTGAAATTTACACAGTAGCTCAAAAACACACACACGAACAACTTTCATGTTTTAAGTTTTCGGAAATAAGGTTTCGAAGTGAGTCAAAATTTGAACTCTTTACAAAAGATAATTTTTGTCTCAAAAACTGATTTCGTCACAGGTTCGTGCGACGCCGATTAAAAATTCATTTCAAAGCCAATTGATCCGACATTTTTACAGGAGATACACAACACATTAACGAACAACTTTCATGTTTTAAGAAATTAGAAATAATGAATTTTAGGTGTTCAAAAATCGACCACAACCCGCTGTACACGCGCGGACTCAAAAGGTTGCTTAAAACAGGTTCGGAAATTCGGCCGTTTGACATATCAAATGAACTCCAAAATCCATGAAATTTTATATGCATAAACTAGACACATTTATCTACAACTTTTGTTTAGAAATGCAAAGTTAAATCATTCTAAAAACGGGTAACATGCATCAAGTCGAGTAATGAAATCTGTCAATGGTTCAAACATTCGGTTTTTCACAGAAAGTTTACGGCGAGATTTGGGATAGCAAATCTTAATGTCAATGGCTGAAATTTGGACACAAGATAGATTAAAGTCTTAGGAACAAAATCTATGTTGAAAAGTTTTCGGTTTGAATTCCCGAAGGTCGAGTTTTAGGCGAGTTTTTTAAATTGGACGAAAATAGGATTTTTGAAAAGCGGTTTTTGTTACAGGTATAGATCCCGAGTTTTAAACAACAATAAACCACAAATATTTGTGAGTAAGGTCTTAACTTACTTACTTAGAGAATAGGATCGCTGGATTTGGTTTCCGGCTGTCCTAGGGTCACGACGAACGGCCAACTTCTCCGATCGCTTTTCGTTCGTTTCCCGACGTGAAATCGTAGCAAAGGAAAAGGGTTAGATTTCGAGTTTGTTAAAGCTTATGGACGATTCAAACACTTAAATACTACTTACCAAGGTTCTAGAGGGTAGAGCTTCGTCCCGTTTGCCTCGTCGTCGCCGGAATACTCGCCGGAAAGTGAGTTCGGAGGGGTTTTGACTTGGAGAGGAAGATTGGAAGTGTTTAGGGTTAGGTTTTCTGAGAATATGGGGTAGGGGGCGCCCAAGGCTGATATTATGGCTTCCCCCAATGCTTTGATCCGCTTGCCCTTGATGGGGGACGGATTTTTGGCAAGAAAATCGCCATGGAAGGAAAGTTTACACCTTCAGCACCTCTGGCGCGCTGGTGACGCGCACCTACGCCTTTGCCCGCGCGGAGCACGCGTGACCAGGCCTGGAGTCGCGACTCTGCCTTCCGAGTGGTGGCCGCGCGGTGGCGTGCGGCGAGCTCGGGCCGGCCGGACCGGCCGGTTCGGCGGTTCGCGTGGTCCGTCGGGTCTTTTCTTCTTTTCTCGATCGGGTTTCTATCCCCTACGTTTTCGGTTCGACTTTTTGGGTCATTTCTAGGGTTACGATTCCTTTCTAAATTTTATTTTGACTCCAATGAATTTCATATTTGAAATCAAGAATTCGTCGAGTTTGAATCCGTCGGCTTGAATTCGTCGTCCTGTGGCTCCCGTGCAATAATTTATCTAATTAAATTATTTCCGACTTCACGGGTTCTTGGAATTAATATTCTTTTCCTTCTTGAATTTAATTCCAATTCTTTTGGGATTAATCCATGGAATATCTTCGGGCTTCCTTTCCCTCTTTCATCCCATTTCGACTTGACCAAAATTTGGGTTCGAATTCTTTGAATTTATTGGTGACGCCATTTTCGAGCAATAATTTATTGTAATAAATTATTTTCTTCTCGGAAATAAATTTTATTCCGTTTCTTTGGGCGTTGTAAAAACCCCGGGTATTACAGATTCTATTGGCCGAGAATGCGAAAGCAGGTATCCGATTTTATTGCTAAGTGCATTACTTGTATTAAGGCTAAGTCTACTTCTAAGCCTCATGGATTGTATATGCCTTTGCCTATACCTAGTGTGCCTTGGATTGATTTGAGCATGGATTTCATACTAGGGTTGCCTAGAACTAGTAGAGCTAAAGATTCTATATTTGTTGTAGTTGATAGGTTCTCTAAGATGGCTCACTTTATTCCATGTTCTAAGACTAATGATGCTCATCATATAGCTAAATTGTTCTTTAAGAAAATTGTGAGATTGCATGGGGTCCCCAAGACCATTGTTTCGGATAGAGATTCTAAGTTCATTAGCTATTTTTGGAAGTCCTTATGGCATGAGATAGGAACTAAGTTGTTGTTCTCTACTTCTTATCACCCTCAAACTGATGGTCAAACTGAATATGTTAATAGGTTTTAGGAAATCTACTTAGGATTATTGTGAGTAGCAATAGCAAAAGTTGGGATGAATGTTTGCCATATATTGAGTTTGCTTATAATCGTCATGTACATTCTGCTACTCATATGTCACCTTTTGAAGTGGTTTATGGACTTAATCCTCTTACACCCACTGACCTTATGCCATTGCCAAGCAATGAGCAACTAAATGTCAATGGCAGGGAACGAGCTAAACGAATCAAGGACATGCATGTGCAAGTCAATGAAATCTTGGAAAAGGCAACTCAAACATATGCCAAGTATGCCAATCGTGGACGTAAGGCCGTGGTTCTTCAACCCGGAGATTTCGTTTGGGTCCATATGAGGAAGGAAAGGTTTCCGGCCCAAAGGAGGGACAAGTTATTTCCAAGAGGAGATGGGTCGTTTAGAGTGATCGAGAGGATCAATGATAATGCTTACAAATTGGATCTACCTAGTGAATATGGTATTAATCCTTCTTTTAATATTTCAGATCTTACCTTGTGCGAGCTTGGAGATGAGGAGCAAGACCGGTTGAAGTCTCAACCTTTTCAAGGGGGAGAGAGTGACGAGGACGTCCCGACTTCAACAATCAATTTCATGAAGTCCAACAAAGGCGTGTGCATCATGTTGACAAGGAAGATGGAGATTAAAGCTTGAAAGAAGGAAAGAAGCCATTTGGAGAAGAAGAGAAGAAGTTAGGACAAGAGATAGAACATGTTTGCCTATGTTTTCATTACATGTGTAAATACATTCTAATCATGATGTCTCTTTGATTAGGCTTACTTAGCATGATCTCATCAAGACAAATGTGATGAGACATGACAATACTAGGTTGACTAGGTTGGACTTATGATGATGTCCTAACGGAGGTTATGATTGATAGGAGTTAGCTTGGTTGGAGGTTAGGGGAGAAGTTGAGATGGAGTAAGGGCCTTGTTTGGCACCTTGGCCGCTCCATTTTCCATTTTTGGGCGTGTTGTTTGGCCTTTAAATAGGCCATGGCTTGAACTTGTATCATTTAGTTTTTGTTGATAATAGAATTCCATTCTTTGAATTTGAGAGTGTTCTCTTCAAAGTCATTTTTCTCTTGTGAGGTAGTTAGAACCAACCAAGAGTGTATCCCTTTCTCCCTTCCCCATTCACAAAGCCCTCGGCCATCACCACCTTCCACCACCATGGCCGAATGCTCTTGGAGAGGAGATTGATTCAAATCGGTTCCACGGCTTAGCATCGTTGGGGTCGTGACACGGGAGGCTCGGAGGAAGCTTCACGGAGTCTAATCTTGGAAGATCAAGGGAGACGGCGGACGGTTCCACCGTAGAAGGGTCGGGGTCGCTCGAGTCAATCTTGGATGAACAAGATCACTTCCTTCACCACATCAAAGTAATTCTTTCATTTTCTCTTGTTTGTGCTCTCGGCCACTTGGCCATTTTTCCCTCTTGATTTTGTGCTTTGATTCTTTCTTTTCGGTTTAGATACATAGATCCATGGCAGATGTTTGAAGAACCAAAAATTATTAAAGAAAAGGCCGTCTCTTTTTTCCAGGGCCTGTTTACCTCTTCAGCGTCTAAGATTTTCCAGGTGGAGGAAATTGGCATGACGAGAGTGGGGGATGTCGAAAGGGAATGGTTGGTGAGGAGGTACGATCGGTGGTGTGGGACTATGATGGAAACAAAGCTCCGGGGCCGGATAGGTATAATCTAACATTTTATAAGAGGTACTGGGATATTCTTAAAGGTGATGTTATGGCAGTCTTCAGGGAGCTGGAGGTTGAGGGGCGAATGCCTAGGGAGTTTGGCAATTCATTCATTATTCTTATTCCAAAGGTGGATAATCCCATAGAGTTTGATGATTTTCGATCAATATCTCTAGTGGGTAGCATTTATAAAATTGTGGCGAAAGTTTTGGCTAATAGAATAAAGGTGGTCTTGGGGAATGTGGTTGGGCATGAGCAGATGGCCTTCATGAAGGGTAAACAGATTTTGGATGGGATTTTGATTGCGGCTAAAGTGATTAATTCAACTCAAAAGTCTGGGAAAAGGGGGTTTGTGGTTAAACTCGACTTTGCAAAGGCGTACGATAACGTTTCTTGGGACGCATTATTTAGAGTTTTGGAAGTGTTGAATTTTGATGAAAGATGGAAAAGGTGGATTAGGACTTGTATTACATCGGCATCGGCTGCCATTTTGATCAATGGGTCTCCTACCAATTTTTTCAAATTACAAAAGGACATCCGACAAGGTGATCCGCTTCCACCCTACTTGTTCTTGTTGATTGCAGAAATCCTAAACAGGCTGCTGCATAGGGCGAGAGAGATAGGGATGTTAAGAGGCCTGGAAGTGTCGGGGGGGTGGTCGGATTATTTCGCATTTGCAATACGCTGATGACACAATTTTATTTTACGAAGGGGAATAGAACAGTTGGTCCTTATCAAAAGAATCCTCCGTTGTTTTTCATTAGCCACTGGACCAAGAATTAACTATGGCAATAGTTGTATCTACGGGGTCTATTGCGAGAAAGTATTGGTCGGACAGGCAGCAGAGATGATGGGGTGCAAGGTAGGGTCGTGGCCTTTAAAATATTTGGGAGTGCCAACAATGGTGAAATCGATGTGCAACAAATTCGATCAGACAATAATTGAGCGGATCTATTAACTAAGGCAATACCGACCGCAACATTGGAGAAGCTCATAAACAGGATTGGAATGCGGCGGCTGAAGAATCTCCAATGATGTACAAAATAGGGGTAGCAATGATGTAACACCCCGGATTTGATAACCCAGGCCGGGATGTCACCGCCACATCTCTCTAGCAAGACACGGATTCTCCGAGCTTGCCAAAGAGATGCAAGGCTATAGGTATTGCAGAAAGATTTCAAAACAAGTCCGGAATCTATGTAAAAATATTAAGTATCATCCACACACATAGTAGTAATAATGTATCGCAGCGGAAAAATGTAAAATGGGCCGACATGGCCAAAACTCGGGATTTACATGCCCGTTATGCAAGTATTGTAAAAAGCAAGTAAACAATGTTTAGTAAATCCATCCCCCAATGCACATGCTATGCATTATCTCCGTACTCTGAAAGAAAAGAGAAAACAACAATTTTATCAGTATATAAAATACTGAGTAAGTCGATCCTAACATAGCAATAAAGGGATTTAATTAGATAATTTAAAATTTCACTCCTAGCATGCATTCACAACATTTAAAGGAAATAAAAATTTTAATTGTGTACTTAAACATGCATCTAATCTACAATAATAATTTAGTCATGCCATAAAATTTAAAGACATAATTTAAATGCATAATTTAAAGACATGCAAAAATAAATAAGTACTTAAAAACATTAAATCTTTTATTTCCCCCGTTACGAAACCATTTCTCAGTGTTTTGTATAGCCGGTGATCCGGCGGCCGCAGCCGTGTCGTAAGTATCTTGTATAGCCGGTGATCCGGCGGCCGCAGCCGTATCTGCCATACCCAGTAACACTCCGGAGCCTCGAGAAATCCATACGGACAACCCGAGAGAGTAGGCCATGTATCTCCCGCCAACTGGCGTAATATTTCATCAAATTCTCTCGTCCATTATAGGCCCGAAGAGAAAAAGGCTAGAGGGGCACCCTGCAGAGCACTCACCCTCCACCAAGTATCTCATGTATCGTTTAGATTTAATGTATCGGGGTTTTTCAAAAGTGTAGATGTATCGTGTTTCAAATCTTTGACCGTTTGTTTCGAAATTTCAAAACTCTTCGATTTAAAAGTATCTTGGCGTCACAGTTTGCGCCTTTCTCATTTAAAAATCCGTTTCAAGCCCGAAAATTCTGAAATCTTCACACTTTATGCAAAACACCCTAACGAACAACTTTCGTGTTTTAACTTTTTCGAAATAAGTTGAGGAAACATGTCAAAAATCGATTTTATCATGCAATCAGAAAACTGTCCGAACTCAGGTTTGACACAGTTCAAAATCTCGACTTTTTTACATATCAAATGGACTCCAAAAATTCTGAAATTTAATATGCACATACTAGACATGATTATCTACAACTTTCATTTAGATTGTAAAGATCAAATCGGACTAGAAACTATAGAAATAAATTCACTAAGTTCGAACATTTTCATAGACAGATTTCCACACGTTTTGTCAAAGCAGTCTCTTTTCGATGCGATTTAAAATAGCAAACGTTAACGAAAATGGCTGAAATTTTTACACAACCTAGATTTATGTGTTAGGATTAAAAGTCTAGTTTTGAGTTTTTCGGATTGAATCCTCGAAATATGGGTTTTAGGCCGATTACAGAAACTGCGCAAGATGGGGTTTTTAAGTTCGATTTTTACGTTTCGTTACATTACGCCTATACCGGACGCCCCGAAATCACCCGTATTGATATGGAAGGCTCAACTTACAGTAGTGAAGTTCTTGAGTCGTCCTAGGGTCGCTCGGCTCGTCCAAAATCCTACGAACGGATCTACGAAGCGCAAAGTTCCCGACTTTGGCCACGAACGTATTTGAAATCAACGAATCAAGAGTTAGATTGGGGATTCGAGAGGAAAAACGGGACTGAGGACTTAAGAGACTACTTACCAATGATCTAAGGACTGTGATCCTTGATCTACTCGTTCCTACGGTCGTCGGTGGTGGTCGGAAAGTCGTCGGAAGTCCGTCGGAAGTTCGTCGGGAGAGCTTTTTGGCTTGGGAGGGTTTGAGAGTGACTTGGGGACTTGGTGACTGAAGAATGGGCAAGGGAGGCAGCCCTAGGTCGCCCTTATTCCCTTCCCCCGTCCAAAATTCGCTTTCCAAAGTTCGGGAGGTCGAATTATGGTAAGAAATCGTCGAAAACGCGTTGGTTGCGCAATCCTGGGATCCCACGCGGGGTTGGCGCGCCTTTTAGCCAAACCCCGCCCGGCCAGCGCGCGAGACTCGCCTGGACTGCGGTCCGGGCGGGTCCGTGCGATCCGATCCGTCGGGTCTTTTTCTCCTCTCTTTCGGACTTCTATCCTTCCCCGTTTTCGCGCTCGATTTTTCCGGGTCATTTCCGGGTTATGCTTCTCATCATAAATTTATTCCATCTCAATTCGATTACGTGCTTGAAATCCTAAGACCGTCGGTTTTGGTCCGTCGGGTTCTAATTCGTCGTCCTTTGACTTCCGAGCATTTTCGCGTCTACGGGTTTTCGGAAACGAAACCTTCTCTCCTATCGGATTAATTCCTATATTTTATATTCTAAAATTTACGGGTATTACAGTCTACCCCCCTTAAGAACCAACTTCGTCCTCGAAGTTGTACTTCCCCCTCTCGCGAGTTCGGAAATTGTTTGATTAAGCGATTGTATTATTGTGTGTCGTTGTTTGTTATTATTTGACTGAACCCAGAATTGAATTTCCGAGTTGCCTACGTACCCCGTGAAGGGATCAAGTCATTACGTAGTTCAAAACAATTTGAATTTGTTTATTTGGGGTACAAAGTATTCGTACAAAAATATTCAGAAATACTCGGGTCGTCACATCCTCCCCCTCTTAAAATTACAGTTATGTCCCCATAACTGTTGCTGCACTGTCTTGGAATAGGGTTGGGTAACGCTCCCTCATGTCTGCTTCCAGCTCCCACGTTGCCGTCTCGGCTTCGTGGTTAGACCAAAGAACCTTAACCATCCTCACGGTCTTATTCCTTGTTACCCTCTCCTTCTTGTCGAGTATTCGCACCGGAATTTCTTCATAGCTTAAGTCATCGTCCAGCTCAATTTCCTCCGGTTGGAGTACGTGGGTCGGATCATGGACGTATTTCTTCAGTTGCGAGACGTGGAACACGTCGTGGACACGAGCAAATTGTGGCGGTAATGCCAATCGGTATGCAAGATTCCCCACTCTTTCTAGGATCTCGTAGGGTCCTATGTACCGTGGGCTTAATTTTCCCCGCTTGCCAAAGCGCATCACACCCTTCATCGGTGATACCTTTAACATGACCTTATCGCCTATTTGGAATTCCAAATCTTGCCGTCTCACGTCGGCATAGCTCTTTTGCCGGTCTTGCGCGGCTCTCATCTTCCCTTGGATTATTTTGACTTGTTGAGCCATATCCTCAACAAGTTGCGGTCCAATTACCATAGTCCTCTCGCCCTCTTCCCAGCTCAATGGGCTTCGGCATTTGCGTCCACTCGTATTTTGTAGAGCAGAGGAGGGGTAAATACGTAGGAAAGGAGGAACAAATATTATTATTATCATTATATTCTTTTTTTTTTTTCATTTCTTTTTTTTTTTTTTTTTTTTTTTGTCCCGCGCGGGGTCCGGGCGGGTTTTGTGGGTTTACCGCGCGGCCACCGCGCGGCGTCTCCAGGGTGGAGAAATAGGGCTCGCGCCCCGCGCGAGCCATATCTTCCTCTCCCATTCCGAAATTCCTCTCACCCTCCTCTCAAATCCGTCCTATCGTGCTCAGATTCTCCTAGTCTCGACTTCGATTTCTCTTTGTGAGGTATGTATCTTCTAATTTCGCTTGCCAATTTCAAGTTTTATGCCTTGATTCGTTAGAATTTGGTTGAATTGTGAAATTAGGGTTTATGCATACAATTTGGGGATTTGTTGTTTTCAAGTTTGTTTTGCGCGAATTAGCAAGATATGTGCTTATTGATGTTGTTTTTATTGATTTTGTTGAGTCTATGCCCCAATGTGTATTTGTTTTTGGCCATTTCTCGGTGATGTGGGTATTTAGGAGTAATATGGAATTCTTTATTTTAGGTGGTATTGTGAAATGAAAGATGGACTCATTGTTTTGATGTCATATTATGATGATGAGTTGTTGCCTGGGCAAATGTTAATTTATGGGCAAATTTCGTGTATATTATGAGTATAATTGGAGCTTGTAGTTTTTCGCATTTAACGTGTTCGATGAAATGCCGCAATGGGCTTCCGAATTCATTTAGGTACAATCATTGGTTTGGTTATCTTCTGGCATGTATTAGTAACTATGAAGTTCGAAGCTTTCTTAGATTTCTCCCGTTGGAACTATGTATATATATATATTTGATGTTATTCCGGATGTGGGTCGTTAGTCTAACAATTGGTATTGGGTGTTCGCAGGATGTTGCTCTTCCTGTGGTTCATCTTGGCGTTCCTTCTGGTCCTTCCGGGGGCCAAGAGACGAGCTACTCGACGTGATGCAGCCGGCCCTAGCACTGCCGCTCCGGAGATGCCGGACTTTGATGACAGTGACGACAGTGAGTCCGAGGAGGACGAGGAGCGGGTGCCGAGGCTCAGAGATCTCCCTGACGAGGTGCGTCCTCGCCGGCATGATAGGTTCCGTTTCTCGTCGATGGCCGCCCAGGACTTCTACTTTGATGAGCTTCGTCAGAAGAGGGCTTACGTTCCCGAGCGAGGCTTGTTCCCCGATCATATGGGTGACGATCGGATCAGTGCACTTTTGGGGCATCTCCAGTGGACCGGTCTTGCACGTCATCCCGACGGCATTGCCTCCGGCTATCTAGCTATGGAGGTTATTGCCAACATCAGCGGTCTTGGGGTAGACGACGACCTTTCTCGAGTCTGGGTTCGTGGTCGCTACTTAGACTTCAGTGCTCGGGCGATCAACATCTATTTCGGCCTTCCCGATGATGGTGCGTTCCGACCACAGCCGGAGGGACGGGTTTATGCTCCTGCCTGGGGTGTCTTGTGTACCGAGGTACCCCCGCGGACTGGATACCCTCACGAGCTACGACTGACGTCCTTGGATGCTCCTTGGCGTGTACTTGCTCAGCTTTGGTTAGGACGCATTTGGCCGATCACCCGAAGCCATATCGTCATAGATCATGTCTTTGAGACTGTCTGCTTTATCGCACGAGGCGGTCGGGTAAATGTGGGCGCGTGTATTGCGGATAACCTGAGGGGTTTACGACGGGGGCGAGGGAGTAGGGTGATCACTCATGCACACCTCATTTGTGGGCTGTGCGCTGCCCAGGGGATCCGCACGTCTCCCGAGACGGACCCCTATCCTTTAGCTCCAGGTGAGCACTATCGTATTCCGTCTTATGCCGCTCGGCGCAGCACTTTGCGTCGTGGAGCGCCTCGGGCTATACTGCGCCCGCAGCCTGAGGATGGTGGTTTGATCTTAGTTGTTCCTCCAGAGCGGCCACCTCCTCCTCCTGTGGTTCCACAGCAGGGTGGGGTTCCACCGCAGGGTCAGGACATGACGCGGATGCTCCAGATGATGCAGGAGATGCGTGTCAGCATAGATGCCGGGTTTGCAGCTGGGCAGGCTCGTTACGATGCCTTGGATGCTAGGATGGATCTCTATCAGGATCGTATGGACACGCTCACTATGAGACAGGCGGAGCAGCAGGCCACCATGGCTGACATGTATGGCTACATGCGTCAGATGGACGACTACATGCGTCGCCAGTTCCCGCCTCCTGATCAGTGACCCCTCGTTTTTACGGTACTCCTGGGGTGCGTAGTAGGAGTAGTTTCCTTATGAGACTGTAAGACGATGGTTTTCATCTCTGTGTTTTGTAGTTTGTGCTTTTATGGAGTTATTCCATTATTATCTATTTCGGTTGTAAATTCTGGAATTTCGGTTAAGTGATGACTTGGGGTTTCAGGGTTTAGGGTTCAGGGTACTCTCGTTTGATGGACATTCATATGTGTTGTTTGCTTATTAATACCTTGTTCCTTTGTTCTGTTGAGCCCCTCCCCATACGTTTGGACTAGGAAGGCGATTTTTTTTTTTCATATATATATGTGCATGTATATATGTATGTGGGCACTATGGATGATGGAAAAGAGAATATAACATAAACGCTTGTATTTTTATTGCTCAATAGAAAATGTTAGCTGATACAAGCTGCAGGAATCATAAGGATAGGAATGGCTCGGAAATTAGGAAGGGTAATAGTAGAAGGAATGCGGTAAAGGTCCCTAAGCTGAGGGAGTGTAGGTGGTTGGGTCCTCCATGGGATCATCCTCATCACTCGACTCCTCAACGGTACCCCAGCCAAGGGGCCCATGGAATACTGGGCTCGCTGGCCAATTGGGCCCAGCGGCCGGGGCAGGATCAACGACGACAACTGAAGGTTGGGCGGCTGTAGGGACAGCGTCAGGGTCAACTACGGGGTTAGCTGCGGGAGGAGTCCCCGGGTCGAGAGGGGCAGGTGGAAGTAGATCGTCCTTCAGATGATGCAGTTGATGTCCCACGACCCCTACTTCGGTCTCTACGTCGTCAATCTGGGTCCGAAGTTCAGTCTCGCGGGCCTGGAGTTCATTGATTTGGATTTGGAGTTGGGTTATATCTTGATGTCCTGCTTGGCCCAGATTAGTTAGGTGACACAGGTTAGCTCCCATTTGTTCTACCCTTAGTCTGAAGTTGTTCACGTTTTGAGGAGTTTCGAGGTACGCCTCAATCAACCTCATTAGTAGGTTGATCATGTTCGCGTTTGGGGCGGCCATCTAATGTCAACAAGAAGGTTAGAGTCAGGTCTTATTTCGAATAAAAAGTCAAGAGATGCAGGAATTTAAATCTACATGAATATGCATATGCAATCCCCCCCAAAAATTAATCTTAGTGTATTTTTAAATTTAATCATGGAAAAAAAAGTTGGGCCTATATTGGGCCAAAATAATAGTTTGGACTTTAAAAAGTAAAAACATGGGTATTGGGTCGAAATGGTTGGGCTCAAAATAAATAATTATAAATATTGGGTCAAAATAATTTAACCCCCTTTTGGGCTCAAAATATTATACTACTTGGGTAAGAAAATTTTTGGGCTCAAATTTTGGGCTAAAATAATAATACTAGTAGTCTTAAAAATAATAATGATAATAATAAATTTAAAAATAATACTTAGTTCAAAATATTTTAAAATAAAAATAGTAGTAGCTTCAAAATATTCCGGGCTCTGATACCAACTTGTAACACCCCGGATTTGATAACCCAGGCCGGGATGTCACCGCCACATCTCTCTAGCAAGACACGGATTCTCCGAGCTTGCCAAAGAGATGCAAGGCTATAGGTATTGCAGAAAGATTTCAAAACAAGTCCGGAATCTATGTAAAAATATTAAGTATCATCCACACACATAGTAGTAATAATGTATCGCAGCGGAAAAATGTAAAATGGGCCGACATGGCCAAAACTCGGGATTTACATGCCCGTTATGCAAGTATTGTAAAAAGCAAGTAAACAATGTTTAGTAAATCCATCCCCCAATGCACATGCTATGCATTATCTCCGTACTCTGAAAGAAAAGAGAAAACAACAATTTTATCAGTATATAAAATACTGAGTAAGTCGATCCTAACATAGCAATAAAGGGATTTAATTAGATAATTTAAAATTTCACTCCTAGCATGCATTCACAACATTTAAAGGAAATAAAAATTTTAATTGTGTACTTAAACATGCATCTAATCTACAATAATAATTTAGTCATGCCATAAAATTTAAAGACATAATTTAAATGCATAATTTAAAGACATGCAAAAATAAATAAGTACTTAAAAACATTAAATCTTTTATTTCCCCCGTTACGAAACCATTTCTCAGTGTTTTGTATAGCCGGTGATCCGGCGGCCGCAGCCGTGTCGTAAGTATCTTGTATAGCCGGTGATCCGGCGGCCGCAGCCGTATCTGCCATACCCAGTAACACTCCGGAGCCTCGAGAAATCCATACGGACAACCCGAGAGAGTAGGCCATGTATCTCCCGCCAACTGGCGTAATATTTCATCAAATTCTCTCGTCCATTATAGGCCCGAAGAGAAAAAGGCTAGAGGGGCACCCTGCAGAGCACTCACCCTCCACCAAGTATCTCATGTATCGTTTAGATTTAATGTATCGGGGTTTTTCAAAAGTGTAGATGTATCGTGTTTCAAATCTTTGACCGTTTGTTTCGAAATTTCAAAACTCTTCGATTTAAAAGTATCTTGGCGTCACAGTTTGCGCCTTTCTCATTTAAAAATCCGTTTCAAGCCCGAAAATTCTGAAATCTTCACACTTTATGCAAAACACCCTAACGAACAACTTTCGTGTTTTAACTTTTTCGAAATAAGTTGAGGAAACATGTCAAAAATCGATTTTATCATGCAATCAGAAAACTGTCCGAACTCAGGTTTGACACAGTTCAAAATCTCGACTTTTTTACATATCAAATGGACTCCAAAAATTCTGAAATTTAATATGCACATACTAGACATGATTATCTACAACTTTTATTTAGATTGTAAAGATCAAATCGGACTAGAAACTATAGAAATAGATTCACTAAGTTCGAACATTTTCATAGACAGATTTCCACACGTTTTGTCAAAGCAGTCTCTTTTCGATGCGATTTAAAATAGCAAACGTTAACGAAAATGGCTGAAATTTTTACACAACCTAGATTTATGTGTTAGGATTAAAAGTCTAGTTTTGAGTTTTTCGGATTGAATCCTCGAAATATGGGTTTTAGGCCGATTACAGAAACTGCGCAAGATGGGGTTTTTAAGTTCGATTTTTACGTTTCGTTACATTACGCCTATACCGGACGCCCCGAAATCACCCGTATTGATATGGAAGGCTCAACTTACAGTAGTGAAGTTCTTGAGTCGTCCTAGGGTCGCTCGGCTCGTCCAAAATCCTACGAACGGATCTACGAAGTGCAAAGTTCCCGACTTTGGCCACGAACGTATTTGAAATCAACGAATCAAGAGTTAGATTGGGGATTCGAGAGGAAAAACGGGACTGAGGACTTAAGAGACTACTTACCAATGATCTAAGGACTGTGATCCTTGATCTACTCGTTCCTACGGTCGTCGGTGGTGGTCGGAAAGTCGTCGGAAGTCCGTCGGAAGTTCGTCGGGAGAGCTTTTTGGCTTGGGAGGGTTTGAGAGTGACTTGGGGACTTGGTGACTGAAGAATGGGCAAGGGAGGCAGCCCTAGGTCGCCCTTATTCCCTTCCCCCGTCCAAAATTCGCTTTCCAAAGTTCGGGAGGTCGAATTATGGTAAGAAATCGTCGAAAACGCGTTGGTTGCGCAATCCTGGGATCCCACGCGGGGTTGGCGCGCCTTTTAGCCAAACCCCGCCCGGCCAGCGCGCGAGACTCGCCTGGACTGCGGTCCGGGCGGGTCCGTGCGATCCGATCCGTCGGGTCTTTTTCTCCTCTCTTTCGGACTTCTATCCTTCCCCGTTTTCGCGCTCGATTTTTCCGGGTCATTTCCGGGTTATGCTTCTCATCATAAATTTATTCCATCTCAATTCGATTACGTGCTTGAAATCCTAAGACCGTCGGTTTTGGTCCGTCGGGTTCTAATTCGTCGTCCTTTGACTTCCGAGCATTTTCGCGTCTACGGGTTTTCGGAAACGAAACCTTCTCTCCTATCGGATTAATTCCTATATTTTATATTCTAAAATTTACGGGTATTACAAATGAATACAAGAATATCTTACTCTTTTTCCTTCACTGGATTTTTTCCCATTGGATTTTTTCCTAGAAAGGTTTTTGTAACACCCCGGATTTGATAACCCATGCTGGGATGCCACCGCAACACCTCCCAAGCAAGACACGACTTCATTCGAGCTCACTTGAGAGATGCAAGGCTAATGGTATTTCAAAAATAATTTAAAAGTAAACAAGTCCGGAAGTACTTATATTTAAAATAGAGTAGTAATAATCCATTTACGAATAATAATTAAGTTTATGCAGCGGAAATAAAATAAAGGACCGACATGGCCAAAAAACAATTTATTAAAAAGCAATTTCGGACAAAATCAGTTTAAGCCTTTGTGTATGTAGAATTCTGATTTCGGAGAGGCAACCCTTCAATGCCCACCAGATCTTCAAGGGATTGGTTTTGGGTCCAATGAAATCTGATGATATCTCAGAATTACAAAAAAAAAAAAAAAAAAAAAAAAATTCTTTCTACTTGAAAAGAGCAAAAGCGCAGAAATGTGTACACACCGACACCCACCTCCAAAATATAAAAAATGCAAATATGTTGAGGGCACCCATTTAAAATATAATCATTTTACCCCTAATTAAATAAAAGAGAAATATGTTTATGATACATCCCATGTGATAAGGGCAACCACTAAAATCAAACCATCACCACACATTCCACCAACTTGAAACAAAAAGAAGGGCAAACCCAACGCCAAAAACCGAAGCCAACTGGAAGAAGATGCTCGGAGCAGGCCCTTACAGACGCAGCGGGGGCGCAACAGGAGGAGGAGGCGACGGTGGTGGTGTAGTTCCTCCAAGAGGTGAGCATTTTCTTCAAAGGAGGTTTATGGATTAGGTTTGAATTTTTTAACACATTTTAAGTTTAAGTTATGAAATCATTTATATATGTGTTGACATGTAATTAGGGAACATATTGTGCAAATATTGGGTGTTTCATTGGGTGTTCTTGACTGCGAAAGATTGTTGATCCTAGAGAAGGAGGGTTGCTTGGCAGTACATAGCAAACGACTACCATTGGTTCAATATTAATGTACAAATCATTCACCACTGACTAAATTCCTTATAGTGCGGGTATAGTTGGTCATTTTTCTTTAGATTGTGCAAAAATAGAATTTCATATTTTCGGCAACCGTTGGAATTTTTATCACTATTTTTCCACCACTAGTGGTCGAAAATTCATGTTACCCACGACCACTAGTGGCCGAACGCGTTCAATCGAGCAACAAATCAGGCAAATTCGAAATTGAATGCTAATCTACCTAAATAAACTGAAAATCTAATCATTTTCACCACAATTGCATGGGAATCATCTCCGACCATGTTCTCTTCCATTTCGATGGTAGATGGAACCTATCTACATGTTCTCTTTCCTCCAATATTCTATTTCTAATGGAGTTATGGTTTTAGTTTGAAGAATGTGAAGAAGAAAAAAGTGGTATATGTCTCCAAGAGTCTACTTTACATATGTGATCAACATACTAACTCAACTGATTAAGGACATTTTGAAATTCTTTTTTTTTCGAATAAGGGTGGATGCCCCTAACATAATCTGCCTGCACATATCCACGCTCAAAGAGCATAACTTCTAATATTTTTAGATGCAAATTCATCAACTAAGTCTTTCGTATTTTACTAATTTTTGAATGGACAAATGTCCATTTTACTATTTAGGACTTGTAGTTCATTTTAGAAAATATAGTAATAAAAAATGGGCCCCAATTTTTTTGGAGCCCTTTACGCAAGCCTACCTTGCACTAGGCCTGAACCAGCCTTGAACATTAGACACTTTTAGTTGTGGAACACCTTTGTCATCATCTCACTATGTCAATCAAGTATTTGAGACACCTTTGTTGCTCGAAAGATAAATACTAATTGTGACACCCCATCCTATGTTACCACGTTGCTCTCAGCATGGTATGATTTTAATTTTGGATTTTGTTTTGGCTTTCGTAACTACTTACCTTGCGTTTAAAAGAATGAAATATTGACTTCGGGGACGAAGTCATTTCTTAAGGAGGGTAGAATGTAATACCCCAAATTTTTATTGTACTCTACCGACAAGTAGTATTTTATTTTTATGGGATTATATTCTTATTATTATTTTGAGGAATTATTTTATTTTTGAACTTACTAAAATTTTACTAAGAAGTATTGTGCATTTTAAATTATCTATTTTAGATAAATTTGACTCATTAGAAATGGTTATGAATATTGGTACATTAAATTTTTTAATATGGTTTTATTTTGTTTGAATAGTTAAAAGAAAAACAAAAGAAAAGACAGAAAAAAGGAAGGAAGAGTAGGTGACGTAGGCATAAAAAGAATAATAGAGAAAAAAAAAGAAAAATATATATAAATATATATATAGGCGGTGGACACGTACTGTATAGTTTTTGCATATATATATTAAGTAATATAGTAATAGTGTATTAGTAGAGTAACTCTTATCCCACATCGACTAAGTAATATGTAGAGTAACTCTTGTCCCACATCGACTAAATAATATCTTGCATGGCTATGCTACGCCTATATATAGATGGGTAAGGGTACACATTCTTTCACCCATCAAAGCTTACGGATCATGAGTAGTAGCTGGGAATGCGCTGAGGTCTGCTAGGTGAGTCGGTGTTAGTTAAAATTTTGCGGTAGAGTAAGTTTCATGTACTCTTCTGTAAGTTTCCTATGCTTTCCGCCCTTGTTGTTTTTATACGCTTTCCTTATCCACTTTCATTATTTTTTTTAAGTTGTTTTTGTTTGGCTTTCCTTATTTATTAAGGTTGTCTTTGTCTTAGTCGTAGGCCTTTATTTTTGTTCCTGCTTTAGTAGTTGGCATTTATTTTTCATTCTTGCCTTACTAAGTAGACGGCTTTTATTGTTTCTTATTGGCCTACAATATCCGTTATCGCTTGTTCGTTCCTTGATTATTGTTTATTTGTTAGTCCGGTTACTCCTCCTGCATTTGCTTCCGTCGCGTGTTTCCCTTTCCCTTCGTTCCAGTTGCCTTTGATTTATGTAGACACTCGGTATGTAAATAGCCCATTGATTATATGCCCTAACTACGACAACATAGGTTATAGCCATCCCGCCGAGGGGTTTAATGGCATATTATGGGTGAGACCGATTCATTGATGATCATTGTTGAATCTGGTGAGGTAAGCCCAACTTGTTATTGAATCTTTGGCCTTCGGGCACCCTTGAAGGGTAAATATATATTGATTAATAGATATCAAACATGACTGAGGTTGACTTGCCGTGTGACAGCCCATGTTCAGTAGCGCTGGAAAATGCCATAGGAAGTGACCCCTGATCGAAATAAAATTGGGTGCGACTCGAGATTTAGTCAGGATACCGTTATTGTGGAGTTCATTCTGAATCCCTCTAACATGCATGCAACCATTGAGATGGTTAACTATATCAAGACAGTTTCCCATGTTGAGATTTCGGGTTGCGATACTAATATTTATATTGTCGAATTATTGGATATTGATTTGAGATTTCCCTTATTATGTTGTCCATATTGTTGATTTCCTGGTTATGATCTGGAAGTACCCTTGTTCTGTCTATAATTGGTTGGTTGTTTGTTGATTCCGAGTATAGGGAACTTACCAGCAAATCCGTGCTGATAATCCTTCTTTCTTTATTCCTTTTCCCTTCCAGGTTAAGATTAAAGATTGACATGGGAAGGGAGCACTACACCTGCATATTTTCTTAAGAATTTTCATTAGTTTTGGAAGATGTTGGACTTTTGACAACGTTGCGTTGTGATTTTGGTATCTTTTGTATAATTTTTAAAATTGATTATTATCCCTCACTGTATATTATTTTGAGAAACGATGTTCATTTTAATAAAATATTATATCTGTTATCTTTAAAGTATTGTTGTTCAAAATGGATAATTGTTATACTCATTTTAGCCATAGAATCTCCTAAATAAGCCGACGGGTCAGATCGAGCTTTATTTAGGAGGTGTGACGGTAATACCCGCGAGTCGGAAAAATCGGGGTGTTACACTAATAGTCTAATGACATCTTTTTCCATAGCGATTTCTTTGATTTCCCTTTTCATTGTAAAGGAATGCAATTTGTTACATAGAAAGAAATTACTATAATATTCTATAATATTATGTTATTGTATTTAGATTAATAAATTGTTGATTTTATTTATTTTTTAAAAAATAACGCCGGTTAGATTTCAGAGATTGTGTAGAAATGGTTCTAAGTTGATATTTCGTTAGTGTATTTAAAATGCTGTTACAAGAGAGGGGTGTCCACACCCTTATAAGGCATGATTCGTTTCCATCTCCAACTGATGTGGGATGTTACAATCCATCCCCTAGGGGCACAGCGTCCTTGCTAGCATACCAGCCTGGGTACTGGCTCTGATACCATCTATAACGTCCCAGTCACACCTGAAACTTTTGACAATTTCGCTAACACGAGCTTTATATAAAATATCCCAAGTTGAATTTATTAAATGAAAAGAGTTATGATTTTACGGGAAGGGGTTTAAGGATATATTTCACTTTTTATTACTCATGTGGGAAACTTTGATTTCAAATGGCGCTGTGAAACTCCCCGGCATGAAACTTTTGACAATTTCCTGCCATGAAACTTTTGACAAGTTCCCACTATATGAGTATTTTCTGAAAAATAATAATCCCGGTTTAAATTTTATTTAATGAAACCAATTTATGAAGATGGGGTTGGGATTAGGGATATATTTATAGGTTGTCACGTTTTTATTACTCGTGTTAAGAAATTGTGCCCCCGAAAGCGCACGGTGTCAAAAATTGCAGTAATTTATAGTAAGACCGGATCGTTCACTGGAGGATGTGCGATAGAAGCAGGGCCCACGTCGTTTACTAAGATTTTCCACTCGGTTACTCGATTCAAGTTTTGCAATGGTTTCTAACATTTACTTGACAATAATTTAAACTAGATTATGAAAGCAGTAAAATTATCCTACAAAGCATGGTAAATTTAGTCTAAAAAGCGATTAAATTCTATTCTAAGGAAGCGATAAGAATTGTGCTAAGAAAGCAGGTAAAATTATTCTACGAAAGCAGATTTAAAAATGTGAAAGAAGGGACAGGAAGGAAATAAGAAAGATTGGACAAGATTCAGATAAAACATAAGTAAACTTCCATTTTAATACACAGATCTTGGCTTGGGATAATCCTTTCAGTTAGCTAACTCTCATGCTTCCTATACCATGTTCCCTTTACTTACAGCAAGGATTTACATGCCTTAAGGCCTCAACCTCTAAGATACCACAGATTAATAACTGCCCCTGCCGAGGTATGTTATTCCTCCATGGTGGATAAGCAACACCTAACATATCATTAGTTGATTTGCCAAGTACTCCTATCATCCCCCTTGTCACACCCAAAGTCTAAATCTAATCCCGAACTAATCCACAACTCTTAAACCTTACAACCGGCGGCCAACCTCTAATTCTTCCGAGTGACCTCTATGAAAGCATTTTAAAGAAAGCGGTAAAGAAAGCAGTAAAGAAAGCATTTACAACCTATCACTCGGAAGTCTTAAAAGATCATCACATTCCGTTAGTATAAAAGAGCCCCTGGTCTTGATAACCAGATGCAGATTTAGAACTTCCTAAATATCAGTAAGCCACAGGGCTTATAACATCCGGTTAGTTACGAGATACAAACATGAGTGGAACAGACCTATGAAGATCTATTCCGAATGTACTCACTCGAGACTCAATTTTAGGCTTTGGCGGGAGAAGATAGCAGTTGAAAGAATACTCAACCCTACCTTAGAAATTAACCAAGGCCTATATGTTGTTCCTCTAATATTAATTATCACATCTTATCCGAATCCAAGTGGACACTGATTCGATGCAACACTTAATAAAAGATTTCCAACACACAGTAATTTTGAGAAACAAATAGATGTTTGAAAATCATTCCCTAAACAGGTACTAAACTCTCAATTTAAACACAGATCCTTTCAGTCTAGGTGAGACCTAATCGCTGACTCTGCTTCTAAGTTCTCAACATCAACCCCCAGTAGAAGATGAGTTAGTCATAACTGTGAAATTATCCCTTACTTAGATCCAGATTTTATAAAGTGATTTTTGTGGAAATTTATTATGCAGCATCTGATTTAAATCAAGACTTCTATGTCCAAGGAGAAGAATCTCCAAAATATTATAGACCACAATATCTACTTAATAGTATCATGCATACACGTATATGAGAAGTAAAATAAATTACCCCAAAATATATGGTGGGGTTTGACAGAATTTGGTACACAAAGATGAATTAGCCAGAGATACGAAGAAAATGGCTAAAGAGATTGCCATAAATAATTGGGGTTATCCGAACGGCAAACATCTGCTATCCGGGTCCCAAGTATTCCAGATGGAATGATTTTTAGACAGTGGAATGCCTTAAGTGACAGTTGTCGCCGTCATCTTAGGCTTCACTATCTGTGAATTTGGATGAAGACCCACATGTTCTATTACTGTAATAATTATTAGATGACATTGGCATATATCATCTATCATTACTACAGCTCTAGATTCAGGTTTGAAATTAAGGTAAAGAAAAGAAAACTGTATCCGGATAGGAGTCAGCTGAGCAGCTGTCATAATCCCGGATGGACGAACCGCCAAGGCTTCCACCGACCACTATCCGAACCATGCAAAATAACAACTAGTAATTAATACTCAGAATACGAGCTAGTTATCCGTGTGGGAATACCCGCCAACATTAGTCTGATATATTTCTGACTAGTTGTTCATACACACAATGAAAGGGAAAATAAACAAAATTAAGAAAATGTTTTTGGTATTGTGTGAGTGTTAATCAGACAATAAATAGACACTAATGAGTTGAGATGTGTAATGGATAAAATTAGGTGTAATAGGCCTAGGCCCAATATTCCCATGCAACTTACACAACTCAAGTAATAAAATGTTTTTGGAGTTTTGAAAGTAGAAGGAAGAAAGCAATTCGGTCTATTGGGCAAAATGCAAATTAGGCCGAATTGCGGATGCATGAGGTATGAAGTAACACTGTACCCAATTAATCCTTGTAAAGGCATGAAACATCCTCTAATTCGAATTGTCAAAGCAATTCGGTCTAAACCGAATTGGACAATTCGAATTGATGAAGTCATTACTTCACTCAAATTTGGCTAAGGCATTTACCCCAAAAAGAGGGAAATTCGAATTACCAATTGAATTCGGTCTAGACCGAATTGGACAATTCGAATTGGTAAGACATAAAATAAACTAAGACATGAAGGGATGGAATGCATACAATATGGTGTACAAGGTCAATTCGATCTAGGTAATTCTGTCTAAACCGAATTCGCACAGACCGGAGTGCTTGTGCACCATATGAGAACAATTTTTGCTATGCAATTCGGTCTCATGGGAAATTCGGTCTAGACCGAATTGCCTAGATCGAATTGCATATAAATTTTTAGATAAGGCATTCAACAAATATTTTTGCCATGCAATTCCATTCTCATGGGCAATTCGGTTTAGACCGAATTGCCTCAAATCGAATTTCATGTCTTTTCTCTCATAAAAGATATTTTGAACTCATAAGTGCAGGTTCGGTTTACATTGTGTGGTTCATGATGGATAAGATTTACCAAATCCTTCATTTCACATCAATGTCACCTCACAGCCACACTAATGAGTGTTTTAAGGAAAATAGGCATAGTAGGTTACGTGGCTAGCAGGTATTGGCATGAAACAAACCTTAATTCTACAAACAAGCAATCAAAGATCAAAGACTTAAACATCTAATAAATAATAAGAACACATGCATAAAAATAAGAACACCTACATTATCTAAGGCAACAATAAGCTAACATGAAGAGAATAAAACAGCAACAGAATAAACATAGGAGTAAATTCTAACAAGCCTAAAACCACCTAAAACCTAAGAACACTCATTTGAATCACTAAGGTGTAAGAACAAGCCAAAAACCCACTAAACATGCATTTATTGAGAATGTAAGTCAACTAGGACATAATAAATGTAACCTAGTTGAAACAAACAAACATTCTAACATTTATTGCTAAGGAAAGCATTAAATAAGTGCCAAACACTTGAAATAAAAACTCATTTCTGGATTCTTTCTTGTATTGACACTTGAAAGCAACGAATAACCCTAAAACCATCATTAGCTTGAAGGTAGGGTTCATTATAACTACAAAGCATTTAAAGTTTATGGTAATGGCTACACTAAAGGTAGTGACAAGCTTCTATGAAAATAAACTAAGCTCAAAGCAATAAAACTACACTACAAACTTGAAAATAAACTAACTAAACTAAACTACCTAGCTAACCCTTAAGGGGTGGAGAACACCTTCTGTTCCTTCTTTTTGTCTCCCAGCAAAAATGTCCAAGTGTGAGTCTGTCTGGAATGTTTCTTGTGTTGAGGAATGTCAGCTTTTATACTTTTTCTCGGAACCAGGCCCATCAGGGCCCATCCACAGTGCCATGCATTTCTCACGTGCTCAAAGCTGCAATTTCGAATGTGGTTCGGTCTCTTCAAGTAGTTCGGTTTAGACCGAATTGGTGACATGAGGTCTTTCTCCTTGATCTTGAGCATGAAATGTGGTGATTCGGTCTATGGGTAGACCGAATTGGCCTTTGTCAAACTGATGATGGCTCCTGCTTGGCTTCCTTGCTTTGAGGCAATTCAATCTATGCAATCAATTCGGTCAAAACCGAATTGCATAATATCGAACTCCTTCTCTTCTTTTCTGCTCAGGGTCTTCTTCTTTGCATAGTGCAATTCGGTCTAGGGGTCAATTCGGTATAGACCGAATTGCCACAGACCGAATTGGTTGCTCTTTTCTTCTTCAACACTTCTCTTCAGTAATTCGGTCTAATGAGCAATTCGGTTTAGGCCGAATTGCGTATAGACCGAATTGGTCTTCAACACTTAACCAAAATTTCAATTTGTGGGATTTTCATTCTTTTTCCCATCTTTTCATTCCTTTTTCTTTTCTTTTTCCTTTTTTCATGTTTTTGGATTTTTCCTAACACAAATGCAATTAAAATTGCATATTTTTGTGTCTTTCATTACCAGCTTATTATTCTTACAAACTTGCATTAATCTGTCGAATTCAACTGCTTTCTCATTGGAATAAGATGGGATTACGATCAAAATATCCGTCTCAGACACGGAAATGGATTGGAAATAATGGACAATTTTGGCCATTATCAACACCCATTTGTAGATATTGTCCACTTTGGGCGAACCCCCCTAATAGTTTTAAAACGCGTCTACAAGGGAGATGTGTCCATACCCTTATTAGGCAAGCTTCGTGTCCCATGTCCACCAACATAGAATGTTACATCATAATTCTATGTTTATAGATCCAAAAGTCCCAAAACTCAAAATGTAGAGAGTTAACTTACTAGGAATAATGTTTAGTCACTGGAATTGAAGCTGGAAGTCTTTGGATCTATAGAAATTCCTCATGAACACAGCTACACTTCTGATCTTTTTCCATGGTTTAAGAAGAGAGGTGAGAAAAACGTCATATTCTTCGAATCTAAATGGAAGAAATGAATTATAACAGAGAATTTACATCAACCTGTTACTAGTGTGGGCATCGAAAATGCCTCTTTGCTCGGATCATTCCTGAAGAACACTCAAATCTCTTAAGAGCTCACTAGAATACCCTAGTTTACGAGAAGTTTGAGACACGGGGAATGGTTTTGACGAATTTGGGGGGTGGTGTATGATAAACACCGCCAATAACATCCCTTGTCATTACCTTATCATAATTTCACTCATAATGGCCGGAATCCAACCTTTGCAACTCCGTTTACTCAAACCACACAACCTTGTCCCATGTTGTGGTGTTGTCAACTGATATATGGAATGTTTTAACAATTTGACATGCATTCCTAGTAATCTAATGAAGTTCCTAGAAGTCTCATAACACAAGTTCATACAGCTATTGGAGGGCATTAAAATAAGGAAATAATGGAAGAAAATGAGTTGAAAACTTCCAACGTGCAACAGCCTGTTGCTTGGTGTCATAGGGTGACCGTTCCGTCTCGGACATCACCCGTGCGGCACCTCGGGTTCCCTTGATACTCTTCGGACACCCGAGGTTCCAGCCTTTCTCATCTCCGATGCTTCACTGGTTTTGCCCTCCCGTGGGCTCATCAGGGGAACGGGATCAGCTCCGAACCAGTGTGAAACCTGACGGTGCGCCTATCCTCTCGATAAACTACCGCTGTGGTCCAAACGTCCTTAATATTGATCCCTCCCGACATTATGCGCAACCAGTAAGCATCTCGCTCGTGCCGGACCGACGTCGGCTCACATTCTCCTTCAACTAACTCGATGCGCGTACTCGTGCATGCTGGGGAGGCCCGTTTCTTCTTCCCTTTCTCTTCGAGGGTTGTGTGCAATTCCTATTGTCTACCCACACAACGTAGCATGCCTCCGACTTAGCCCGCATTATGGCTATCTCGTGGCCTCCTGCCTAGCCGCCTGCCTGACTATCGGACTTTCCCATTCCACCCACTTGTGTAGAGCGCATGTTGAACTTTTACTGTTGCCTGCTTTTGCCCTCTTATGAGCGCTTGGAAAGCTTCCTGCTTGCCCCACTGCTGACCACCCCATAATGATAGAAGCTTTACAATAGGCTTTTGCGTAAGCTTCCTGCCTACCCATCTCGTCTCACGAGCGCTTGGCCACCCGTCTCGATCTCGTTCTCATTGGGTGCCTGCCTACTCTCTCATTGAACAAACGCTTGCCCCTGTTTGATACGACTTCATGCCTACTCTATTCACCTCTGTGATGCGAGCGCTCGGCAAGCTTTTCGCCTTCGGCACACAAGCTTCTCGCTTGGCCCACTGCTCGGCGAGTACCCGTCTTTTCATCCCTCTCTCTTCGAGGGCTGTGTGCGATTCCCGTAGCCTACCCACACAATGTAGCATGCCTCCGATTTAGCCGTAGTCCTGGTGTCTCTGGCCTCCTGCCTAGCCACCTCTACATGACTATCAGAATTCTTCCAGCATTCCACCCACTTGTGTCGAGCACATGGCGAACTTTCAGTGTTGCCTGCTTTTGCCCTTTTATGAGCGCTTGGAAAGCTTCCCGCTTGGCCCACTGCTACTCCGACCACCCCATAATGATAGAACCTTGACAATATGATTTTACGTAAGCTTCTGACTACAATCTCGATCTCATTCTCATTGGGTGCCTGCCTACTCTCTCATTGCACAACCGCTTGCCCTTCGTTTGATAAGGTTTCCTGCCTACTCTATTCACCTCTGTGATGCGAGCGCTCGGCAAGCCTTTCGCCATTCGGTACACAAGAGCTTGGCCTCATTCAAATCTCTGCGTGGCAAGAGCAAACCCACAGCTAGTACACATCTGGCTCTGATACCAACTGTCATGGGATGACCGCTCCATCTCGGACATCACCCCGTGCGGCACCTCGGGTTCCTTCGATACTCTTCGGACACCCGAGCTTTCAGCCTTTCTCATCTCCGATGCTTCACTGGTTTCGCCCTCCCGTGGGCTTATCAGGGGAACGGGATTAGCTCCCAACCAGTGTGAAACCCGACGGTGCACATATCCTCGATAGACTACCACCGTGGTCCAAACACACGTCCTTAATACTAATCTCTCCCGATATTATGCGCAACCAATAAGCATTTCGCTCGTGCCGGAGCGACTCCGACTCACACTTGGGCTGGGCTAGAACATGTGGGCCTCTTCCTCATTTTTGGACTTTTTTACTCATTCTTTTTGGGTTTGGTTTATGGGGGTTGTCCTTGGGTTTTTTCTCCTAACTCATTTTAACTTCAATCTAAGTTGTGTCTGTTCAAATTAAAATTTTAAATTTTGCTAAATAATTTTCGAGCTATAATTTATTTAAATAAATTATTTTCGTCTTCTCATATTAATTATTTCGGTATCTTATTTGAATTAAAGAATTATTTTCATCCATTCGGAAGTAAATTATTTTCTCGGATGTTATAGAAGTATTCAATATTTATCTAATTTAAAAAATGATAAATTTTGATTTGGATAAAGAAGAAAATGACAAAAATAATTATCTTATTAAATCTAAATGTAGAATTTGACAAAAGGTGGAATGAAAATAATTTATAGATGGCATTTTTTTTTTGTTAAACATAAGTGGGGATTTAATTTTTTTTTTGTCGTAGCCGAAGCTAGAAAAGAATTAGGATTTATTTGATTTGCTTATTTTTTTAAATCAAATTTTTAATTTCAAATTGTAAATTAAATTAAAAATTAAAATTGAATTTGCGCATGCGGCGAACTTCCCAAGTTCCCGTGGGTTAAATATCCTCTCCTGTAGTCTGTAGACTGTAGTAGTCTGTTCCCACTTCACTTCCCAATGTCGTAACCAAACGCAGCGATATCCTCTCCGGAAAACCTTCCCTTCCCTTCCCTTCAACATTCCAAAATTCAAGAGTTGCGTTTGCTAGGGCAGCAGTCTAGGCATGTTCCGCTTCCGCATCGCCGCCTCACTTCGCCGTTCCCGCCGTCTATCCTCCCCCCGCCACCTCCACTCGTCAGTGGAGTACCCTCTCACGCACCCAGTTTATACCATTTGGGCTTCCAATACCTCTCTCGGCAAAACCCTTGTTTCCGCTGGCCTCTCCATCTCATTTCTGTCCTCCTCTTCCTCCTCCAGGAACCGCTTTCTTTACCTCAAGCCTCTTCAGACCGGTTTTCCTCATGACTCCGATTCCCTCTTCGTTTACACAAAATTCTGCGACTATATCACTCTCAACCCTTTGCCATTCTCCATTTATGCATCAAATTCTGTTCTGAAAGCTTCCGTTCCAGCAGCAAATGCTTTCCTCGGCAAGGACAAAAATCAAGGTTTTGGCGCTGAGGTTGTTCAAGAAGCTGGAAATTCTGGCAGCGGCTTAGTCGGTATCCATTCGTATGAAGAAAGGAAACTACGGGCAACTGATAGCAACGAAACAGATTTATTTCCGGAGTCGGAGGTTGTTTGTAAGACCATGTATGCGTGGCAACAGCCCGTGTCGCCCCATTTAGTTGCTCAGCGCGAAAAGGCAATGGTCGAGGATTCTGATCTATTAGATATGCTGAAGAAATGCCTAGTTAGTGGTTTGGTTGGAACATCGCCTGATATGGAAGAAGAGTCACAAGTTATGTGTGTGATTGAGACTGCTGGTGGTGTTGCCAGTCCTGGACCCTCTGGGTCTCTTCAGTGCGACCTGTATCGGTGAGTATTATATTATTTTTTATTTAATATCTTCAGCATTTCATAGTCTTCTTGATTGGTGTAGAGAGTAAAAACCATGACCTAATGTTATGATGATACATGAGCATGAGTTAATCTATTCAAAGTAAACTTGAAGAAGCTGCTTGCTGCGATATTTATAACCTGACGGGCTAAATCTGAACATTCATCAGACTTGCAAATAAGCTCTCTAGGGTATTGTCTAGTATTAATCTTGTATCTTTCTCCTTTCATTTGTATTAAATGAAGATGAATGATTGTTAGTCCGTTCCAGTGTTGAAAGGTTATGGTGAAACTATTCCTGAAAAAATGAGAGTTTTCTTGTTCATGTGAAGGAATGGACACATATTGATTGATTGCTTGTTTTCAAGAGAGGAAGTAAGAGTTTGCATGGGACACTGATATCTCTGGTTTATTGTTACAGCCCTTTCCGCCTGCCTGCGGTTCTTGTGGGGGATGGACAGTTAGGTGGTATTTCGGGAACAATATCTGCTTATGAAAGCCTCAAGCTTCGAGGATATGATGTTGTTGCTATCATTTTTGAAGATCATGGTCTCACGAATGAGGTGCCACTGCTTTCGTATTTTCGATACAGGTACCAAAGCTCACTTTGCATACTTCTTTGACTGTTACAAGTAGTCATTTAGAAGTTGATTCCAGACTGAACTTTGAGCCCGTATTTCTTTATTTTTCGAGAGTAAAAATGCTAATCTCATGTCCCTTTTTATATGATAAGTGTGGTAAATGTATTTCTTTTAATGCTTTCGTTAACATAAAATCCATCTTTAAACTAAGCAAAAGCTCTTCCATTCTTTCTTAGGGTGCCTGTACTTTTGCTTCCATCCATCCCGAAAGACATGTCAGATGACCTGATATCCTGGTTTGAGAAGTCTCAGAAGGTTTTCAACAATCTCAAGGAGATAATGATATCATCATTTATGGAAAGAACCATGAGATTAAATGAAATGCCAAAAAAAGCATGTGAAATCTTCTGGTGGCCATTCACTCAGCACATGCTTGTACCTGAAGAAAAGGTTACAGTTATAGATTCTCGATGTGGAGAGAACTTTGCTATACACAAGGTTGGCATTTATATAATTTTTTCCAAGAGGAGTTCATTACCATCTTATTAACAGGCATTGTCGCTGTTTTTGGAAATTTTATTACTAAGAACATTAAAAGAGAATGTTTGGACTGTTTGTTGAAATCGACATAACCAAAGCGTCTTACCTTCCACCTGTAACCTTCATTTTGGTTCATGAACATATTAACTGTTGAAACATAACAATTTAAGCTTTTTGTATGCTATTCTTGAATTGGTTTCAGAGTTCGGGTTGGATTGGTCAACAGTTCGATGCTTGTGCAAGTTGGTGGACGCAGGGCCCTGATGCTAATTTGCAGGTTAGTCTTCTACTTTAGTTCATTTTAGCTGTTAAAAGTGGCTTTATAACTAACATATTCAAGATATATGCCTTGCCCTGAAGTCATGTTTTTTTTTTGGGCAGTTGTAGTTACTGTAGAACTGTATTGGAATTGAGTTGAGCCTTATCAACTAGGTACTAGACTAATTATAGAATCCTGAGCTGGTTGCTAAACTCAAAGCCAATTCTACTTGTGAACTAGAATGTTGTTAAATTTCATGTCATGAAATACAAAGTTCTGAATTTTGAAAACTTTATGGGTACTCTTAAGCTTTTCCATGCCCCATTCCTTTTGAATACCATAAATTGATTTTTTTTCTACATGTTACATTACTACTGTTGTGTTTAGGTGGTTACAGATTGAACTTGCTAGAGAAATGGGCTATACTGCCGCAAGATATGGGCACATAATGTTTCCAGAGAACGTACATGAGCCGTCTCTAGAATTAACTGAACTTCTTCTTGAAGGAGTGGGAAAAGGTAAGCCATCTGTTTGTTTTTCCTTTTCACCGTTTTTAGTAAGAAGGTAGGAAGGGCCAGATTCTAGCCACTTCCATGTACATTATACTTGTATCTTTTTGAACAAGCTTCCTTAAATGGCTATGCAGTATGCACTTTAGAATTTTGTTTGTCTATAACAGATGGACGGTTGTGGGGTTGCACCCTGCTGGGTTTGGGTATCGCGAGCAGTAAAGATGGGGAGTGGGAACTCTAGATTAATTTTTTGGGGGGTATCATTATTATTACTATTATGTTATTTAATACTCTCAATTTGGTTAATTAGGTTCTAACATACCACCCAATACTGGATCTAACACTAGGGTTGTATACTTGTATATGAATTGAAAAATGTTATTTGATTCAGAATTTTGATATTCGTATTTGGAATGTTATTTGGAATTTTTTGATTCGGTTCGATATTCGATAAATATTTGATTTCATATTAAATAATATACATTAACTTTATTAAACAACTTAATATGTAATTTTAAATAACCACATTTCCTAAATAATATATGTTTAAAAATCTTTGATTTTCAGCAATATCACTAGTGCTTCTTTTTCTTTTGCCGATATCAAATCATCACATCCTACATCCAATATATTAATTTGGGCTACCCTGGGCCCTTCATCTTTCTAAATCGAGACCTGGCCTGGCTCGCGTCGTTCCCACAGCCTGTGTAGCTTGGACTCTTCAAAAAGGGTGGAGTACCCGTGTCCTCCGGACACGACACCGACACTGGTACAATCCTGGGACACTGCACAATTAGCTAGTCCTTTTGGAGCATAATCCAAAATGGCAAGTGTCCGCCACATATCCCCACACCCGTGTCGGACACCCGTTACCCGAGTCCGAGCAACATAGCCCACAGCTGGCTATTATGTTAGCTTACTAACTTTAATCAACAAATCAAACTAAATAACCAAGCCCAATAATTGAAAATAAAACTTTGAGGTAGTAATAGCCTAATGATATTCGATATTTGATTCGGTAATATCCGATAGCACTAATCGAATCAAATACTATGGTATTTAAAACTATTTGATTCGTGTATAGCCATACCTGGCACCCAAACCTAAACCCAGGGGGAAAAGGGGATTCAGGCTGGGTACCCAATCAACCCGACCCGAATGCCACCATTAAACATTGGCTCCTTTCTTCTAAGGTAGAAGATTATGGATTGGTTGGTTTGTCTTTAGAGCTACCTAGACATCACCAACTTTAGATGATGAGTTATGCGTGGGCTTATAATTAAATATCTAGCCATTACAACAAATAAAAGTTCAATTTTGATAAGAAAAACACTACTAAAAGTAAGGATACACAAAAACAAATTACTTTTGCAATGATGACATATAGATGACTGCAATTTAAACAAGTTCTAATATATGTAAATCTTTAGCTTTCTAACGAATTGAAAACTTCAACAAATTCAAGCATAACTTGATAACAGTGTTGAATGTGAATGAAGATTTAAGTAAATTCAAATCGATTTCAATCAAAAACCCTCAAAACTAGTTTGAGCAGAAAAATCAGATTTAAATGAATCCTAACAGATGCATATGAAAAAAAAAAAAAATGGAGCTGAAGATTGTGAATTGATACAACCCAATTCCATATATTCAAATTATGTGTGATCTGGATGGATTCTAAGAGATGTGGATGTAGTAGGAAACCTGGAGGATTACAAAATGAAGATGGAATGTTGCGAGCAGTTGAGACCACCAAGAGCATGAGTTGAGTGAGAGGAGAATTTGAAATGGCAGGGTTTCCCGGGTGACTAAATGATCTAGTTTGGGGCTCTCAAAGTCCATCCTTGGGTTGGATGAGTTCAATATTGATTGTTGAGCCTAATAAACGAAAGGGATTTGTGGGCTATGCATTTAAAATCTGTTACACTCTTCATCCTAAATGTAGGCTTAAGTGTTCAAGTGCGCATTTGAAGTTGCATGTGTGAATTCACATGTGTGGCCTAATCTCCCAAGTCCCACCCAAAAAAAATGCTTGGTGAACTCAAGTTTCTAATCATAATCATTCACAATACACCTGTACTGTGTAAAACATACCACCATGAAGTAATGAAAATGGATGGCATATGGTAAGCTTTCTCCATATTGGGGTTGGTCGCCCCAACACCCATTGCCTGATTAATGATTCAGATGCCTCTGAACTCAATTTAGATTCAAATTTTGACACATATATATGTTCACTATGTGTTAAAAGATGTCCTACAAGCTTGACGCCAATCGTGCAAAGTGACCATTTTGCACTACGAGGCCACCCTCCCAATCTATCATTGAAACTTGAACTTCATCATCAAAATATAAACTTTAAGCCCTCATTGCCATGCTCAATAGATCTACCTTGAAGTGTTTGTAAGTCTTGGAACTCTCATAAAAATGTAATTAAGGATGACAATGGGTCGGGTCTGGGTCGGGTCTTGCAGAACCCAGGAGCCAACCCAAGGCAAGACTTTGGTTTAGTTCGAGGTTCGACCCGGACCCATTTCCGTCCTTATGGATGGCAATGGGTCAATTCCTACAAGAACCAATACCCAATCTAATTTGAAAAGGACCATAAATTTGAAATAAAAAATCAGAGGATCATTTTGCAAACATAATAAAATAGAGGCCAACAATCTAATTTGCTAGAAATCAAATGAAGATAATTGTATTTGACTTTTGTGTAAACATCATGATAAGTTGATTAATATATTTTTGTGTCTCTGTTGTGTATATGACTGATGGGATAGTTCTATTGTATAAAATCAACCGGGGTTGATTAGTCAATTGTGTGTTTGCTTCCACTAACTTTCACTGTAAACATTGCAGGATGGGCTTCCCGTGTATATTTCTCTGATAATGGATCTACAGCAGTAGAAATTGCTCTTAAAATGGCATTCCGTAAGTTCTTG
The DNA here is from genome assembly GCA_030278955.1 of Hygrophila difformis. NCBI lineage: Eukaryota > Viridiplantae > Streptophyta > Magnoliopsida > Lamiales > Acanthaceae > Hygrophila > Hygrophila difformis. The sequence continues at coordinate 12,214,221 of JAOANR010000004.1, read as the reverse complement.
TATGATAATGATGTGCTGTTGAGCTCTGTCGCTGCTGATGCAAATGGGTCATGCATGGATCTGAAGGCAAGTACAATTGATCCAGATTGAGAATACAAATTTCTATGGCAAAAACTGTTTTTATCTGTGTACTTTCTTTATGATTTGCAATTTTGAGTCATGCTTGCCCGTTATTGTTATGTTAGTTTATTGGTGTTATTGTTTAAAGGGACTGTGAGCTGCCTGATGGGATGATTGAATTGGGACACTTACAGAGACTCCCCTTGTTTTCTACTTGATTTTTGTGATTTACTGATTATCTTCATGAAGCAAGCACTGAAACGCCGCCATATTCTATTGCATTCTCTCATAACTTATATGAAGCTATTCTAGGCTTTGTTGTCTGGCTATAATTCATTGATTTAAAAATTGAAGCTAATCCTTGAATTTTTGTTTCTTCTGGATTAGGTTTTAGCTCTTAGAGGATCGTATCATGGTGATACACTAGGTGCTATGGAAGCCCAGGCTCCATCTCCATATACTGGCTTTCTCCAGCAACCCTGGTATGTTTCTTTCTAAAGCAAGTTGAACTCTGCTGTTAAGTGTGTGTGTTATTTTTTTTAATTTTTTTCTAAAAAAGAATAAGAAACAGTTAGAAATGTGGATTGATTTATTTTGTTTTATTTTTGGGATAAATTTATCAAATTCTACAGGTATAGGGGAAGGGGCTTTTTTTTAGATCCGCCCACAGTTTCTTTAGATGATGGTATTTGGGAAGTTCGTCTCCCTGCAAAGATGTTATCTCTAAAATCAGGACAGGAGGAGCTGTGTAAGTATTTGACTTCATTATCAAGAACTTATTATTAACAAAAAAAAAAAAATGTTCGTGTAAATTCTTCTATTGAACACTGGATTGTTTTGCAGCTTTCGGTTCATGCCACAAAATTTTCACAAGTCGTGACGGTTCAAGTCTTGCTAGCCTTTACACTTCCTCAATATTGCAAGATTTGCAACTTTTTTCGGATAGTAATGTGCTTTCGTGCATTGGGGCTTTAATAATTGAGCCAGGTATGAATGCTTATATTTTGTTCTTCATGTGATTGGGATTTTAATAATTGAGCCAGGGATGAATGCTTATATTTTGTTATTCATATGATTTCTCGACTTCTATTCTTCCCTTTAAGGAATGTTTCAAATTTTATCATAGCTATGTACGAAAAAATATAGTCAAGTGAGATCTTGTTAGATTCGTCTAATCTTGTAGTTTTAGACAATTAACTTTTTATAACTTTTCGTTATACACAATTTAAGTTATTTACCATTAAAAATGTATATCGGCATACGTGCTTGGTGGGTCCGTAAGAAAAATAGTGAGACGGAGAAAGTACATTTCTTTTTTTTTTTGTTGTGTGTGTGGGGGGGGGGGGGGGGGGGGGGGTGGGTGGTGGGTTTAGGGTTTAGGGGGGGGGGGGGGGGGCCGGTGGGTGGTGGGATGGGGGTGTTCAATTGCCAATGGGATTCCCACGCAATGGATAATCTTTTAAACCATAAGATTATATATAAAATATTATAAAGATTAAAAATGCTTACTCCATATTATCTTTTACATTTGATATTAAATTGTCTTTTGCACTCTTACTCACACTATTTTTAGCTATGTTACTCGGATTTTCTTTTGAGTGTCGGACACGATTCGGGAATCGGAGGAGTCGACACTTAATTTTTAAAAATTGGGGATACGGGGACAGGTCAAACAAGTGTCTTGACAATTTTCAAGACACGGACACGATTCGGAGTGTCCAAAAAATTATATTAGACACTTAATTTATTTATTATTATAATAATATTAATCCAAATAGTTAATGTTCTACATCCCACCACTGAACAAGAATAGATAAAGAAAAAAAATAAAATAAGAAAGAATGAACGAAAAAGAAAAATAAAAGAAGAAGAAGAAATAAAAAATACTTCTTTCTGGGGAGGAGTAAAAACAAATAGGGAATAGGGATGGATTGATAGTTAGCTGTAGTAAACGTTATTGGAAAAAGAGAAAGTTAAAAATTAATAAAATAGTAGTATAAATACATCCCACTCACATTTCCCCGTACATAATTACTGTTTATCTTCCCGTTGTGTTACCTCCTGGTTTTTGCACCTCTTCGCTGACCGGCCATCTCTCCCCCATTGCCCCGCCTGGTTTCGCGACCCACCTCTCCCCGCCTGTGCGCCTGTTCCGCCACTCCCTTCTAGAACTCCCCGCCGCTGGTTCGCGATTCCCAAAAGAATCGAGTCCGGTGTCGGATCGTCGGACACGGAATCCGACACGTGTCCGGTGTCGTATCCGACATAGAATCGTGTCCCCAGACGATTCCCAACCCTAAGCAGGGTGTCCGAGTTTCATAGATTTTTAGTTTATAAAATTGTCTAAACATGGTTCTTTTATGGTGAAATTATAAATTAAAATTTGGTTTGTTTTATTTATATAAATAAATAAAATAATACTAATAGTTTAGATAAATTAAAGTAAATTGTCACAAAAAATTATATATAAAAGCTTTTCTATTTTTCAAAGAAAAATTCTATTAAAATATTTTTATTGTGTAGTAGAATTATAATACACCCTCTGTCCCATTTAACCTGTCTTGTTTGATTTCTGCATACAATTCAATGCACTTTTTCAATCGTTAATATCTCAAAATATATACAACAAAAAATTATGTAAAATATATTCTAAAACTACATGATTATACGATTTTAACAAAACCCAACTCGACTATTTTTTTCAAATATATACTTACAATAAAATTGAATCAAAGCTGAACAATGAATAGTGTAAAAAAAATCAAACAAGACATGCTACTTGGGATGGAGGGAGTATCTTTTTTTTCAAATTAAACTTGAGGGTATTATTATAAATCAGTTTGAATTAGAAATCAAGATTCTAATCTTAACCATACACTTAATTTTAGAATCCCAGAAAATTTATTGCTTACCTCATTTCATTCCTAAATGCATTGAAACTCGAGGTGGTGTGATGAGTGCTCTGCATCGGTGAAAGGAGTGGGATTCCGCTTGCTTTTATGGATAGGAGTTACTCCACTCATTGTCAATTGGTTTTGGATTGGAACCTCCTTTTCATTGTTTAACATGATATTAGAGTCATTGGTACCCAAATGCTTGAAAAAACCAATTCCGAAAACCATCCAGTATGCGAATAGGGACATAGCACAAATTTTCAGTTTTTTTGTGAACAGGGGTATCCTAAGGGCTAATTAAGACTATAACTATTGTGTATGGTGTAATTTCAATATAACTTAATGCTTCATCAATGGAGTAGGAAATCAAACTTGGGATATCTGGTCTTGACACCAACACCCATCTTTATTCATTAACGCCTGACCTGTAAATCTGTAATGGTATAGTATTAATTGATTAGTGATTACTGTGTTAGTGTAAGAATATTAGTATTAATATTAATATAATGCTATGTGTGTTAACGTGAGATTATATTCTCTTCTTATTGCAAGATGGTTTCTTTTCCTGTCTCCGTTGATTTTTTGTCTCCCTTTTTTGCCTTGTTCGCATTTTGTTTTTAATTGTTCTTGGATTGGACATTGTTGGCAGTCGAGAGTTTTGAGGGGGCTAACAATATTATAACTGACCGCAACAGGAAATATTCTTCCTATAAATGACTTTTACTTTAACTAGATTAGTTGCTTTTTTAAAATTTTGTATTCCTTTGTAATTTCATTGTTGTACGGGATGGTGGAAGTTATTATGCTTCAAATATCTAAACTGCAGTGGTACAAGGTGCTGGTGGTATGCAAATGATTGATCCTCTGTATCAGAAAATTCTTGTTAAAGAGTGCAGAAGTCGAAAAATTCCTGTTATATTTGATGAAGTTTTTACAGGATTTTGGCGTCTGGGAAGGGAGGTAGGTTTTTCTCAGTATTTTAATCATACTATCCTGTTTATTTTCTTACAGTTGTTTGATAATATATTCATCTAGTCTGCAGCAGAGATTCTTCAATGCCAGCCCGATATTGCCTGTTATGCAAAGCTGATGACTGGTGGCATAATACCACTGGCTGTTACTTTAGCTTCGGAGCCTGTTTTTCAAGTATTTACTGGAGATTCTAAGGTATATGTATTGTGCAGCAGTAGTAGTATAAAATCATAGTGCTGAATGCTGATGAACTTTGATATTCTGTTTTCTTTGTCACATTTTGTTTAGATATTGATTCTGAGAGTGCAATTTTTTTTAAAAAGAAAAAACTAGTCTTGGCAACTAGCTGAGTTTGTTGTCATGATTGTTCTTAATAGTATGGAAGAGCCAGTTAATGTCAAGGTCATTAGGAAGTCTGCCAAGAACATTATGATTTGTTAAATCTTAAATGATATACTTATGGAAACAATCTCTCATATTTTTTGAGTTGTATTTGTTTCTTGCTAACACGAGATGAGCATTTAGTTCCTACCTAAAAATAGGCCAGAACAATGTTCTAATTGATCATTTGCTGATTATTCTTACATGTGGAAATAGTATCTCCTTCTCATGCATATCTAATGTTGAGATTTTGGTTTTCTCATCTTTCAACTTTTTATTTTTAATTGTCCATCTTTTATTCTACCTATTACTTTATGCTATATATATTTTTCTTAATTATTCCAATTCACCCTTATTTTATATTAATACTAAAAAGTATCTCATTTCAATAAAGTAATCTTGATCCAATGGATTGCGAATTGTCAAGATTAAAAAGGCATTAAAAAGTGTGAAAGAGAAAGGTGGAACAATAGAGTGGGATGAAGGGTATGTTGTTCATTAAACTAAAACTTAGGAAAAGTTATTAGGAATATACTCATAGGCTGTCATGTTTTAATATAGATGATTACGCTTCCTATAGTATAGATTTGTGTCTTATTGCTCACTGGAGCATTTTCTTACTGCTTTATTAACTGTAACTCTAGCTTAAGGCTCTTTTGCACGGCCATTCATATACTGCACATGCCATGGGGTGTGCAGCTGCTGTGAAGTCAATCAAATGGTTTAAGGACTCTAAAACAAACACGAACTTGATTCCCGGATCAATGTTGCTTCAGGAGGTAAACATTTTCAATAAGCACTTTATCCCTTTCAAATACTCTGCATTATTACCTCCTCTTATTGATTACTCATGATTTTTGAAATTCGTTGTGGCTTTTGACAGTGGTAGTCTATATTTTATATGGTTATCCTAGGCACATTTTTTACAATTATGGTGTTACACGCATTCTTCTAACCATGCATCACTTTTTCCTTTTTATTTTCCCTCTGAATCTAGTAAGACCAATTTCATTAGTGCCATAGTATGCTATATTCTTCATGGGCAAGAAATTACAAAATGTTCAATTTATAGAAGATCCTTTTCCACATATATCAAAGGGCTCGTCTTTCTAATTCTACTTCATTATTATAGTCCGGAGCCGGTAATCTGTATAGTGTGTCTATGGTAAGTTTATTTTATTCTACTATCTATAAGAAACCTTTCAGCAGAAGTTATCACTGTAATGTTTTGCCAGTCATTTGCGAATCCCTGTACTGTGATGTTTCAAAGTGATGGAATAGGTGCAGAAATTCAATATCTAATTGATTTCATCAGACGAGAAAAGAGAGAATCTTGTGTTGGACGTTTTACTATGGAGCAATTGGAAATAACGGATTGAAGGGTTGAAAAATGTGCATATTCCTATGGGCATTTTCTTTTTTCATTTTACGTTAATGGAACTTCCATGCAATGGCCCTGTGATCTTGATAGTTGATGTAATTATGAATACTGCTTCTCTAAGAACTCCCTTGTGTTTGCAGCTATGGGATCCAGAGCTTGTTGTACGGATTTCACTACTTCCCGCAGTCCATAGAGTATTGGCACTGGGGACTCTATGTGCCATTGAGCTTTTGGCAGAAGGCAGTGATTCCGGGTAATAACCTCTTGATTTACCATCAATTCTATTATTCTATGGGGGATCGTCCTTTAAGTATGTTCATACCATTGCTTTGCTTTTCTCAAATGAGTGTTGCTAAGAGAAAGAAACATATACCAGTGTGTATTCATCTTTGACATAAGATAAATGGTTGATGGTGTACCAAGTGATGCCACCAGTTTAATAATGCGAATAAGTTACTGTACATGATGAATGTGCCGCGAGAATATTCTATTTGTGGAAGTTCTCAGAATGTTTCGGACACAAATATGTATGCACGAGTTCTACTTACTGATGACTGTTGGGATTATTTGATCACGAATATGATGAAAACACTTACTTCACCTTGTGTATTTTCATCTTTGTTTTCAAAAACAATTCGCATCAAACTCATCTACGGTATGGAACACCTAGGAAGCAGACCATAAGGAGTTTATAGAGATTGCATCAGGATAAAACAATTTTCACCTTCTTGTGTTAGAGTCAGAGTCAACTGGATAAAACATTTCTTTTGGATGCATAATTCAGGTATGCTTCAACGTATGCAAGTTCTCTCCTGAAGAAACTCCATGAAGATGGCATCTACATGAGGCCACTTGGTAATGTCTTATATCTCATGTGTGGGCCCTGTACTTCTCCAAACACATGCCGCCATCTCTTGGAGAAGGTGCGTACCAGAATTTTCGAGTTTGGCCTACATAAGGATCGATCGACTGTCTGTGCAGCATGAATATTGGTCCGGCATATCTTCTAACAGAACTAGTATGGATTATGTATCAAGGGATATTATTTTCTCATTACATTTGATCATCTCTTTCGAATGATCCCGGAATTTATTAGCCCCTTCATTTATCATTGGATTTGAACTAGTTACATTAGTCGTTAGTGTTGCCCTTCCCATGTGTTCTGTTGGCCCAACTGACAATGATACTTATCCACTAAATTGCAGAATAGCATGTGATCGCATGGAAGTTCATGATTCTTTATTTGTTTCATCTCGATAATAGTAGGATCGCACAATCCTACGATCCCATCCCTAAAATATGCAAGATCGTTGGAGGATCTTAAAACTAGTGAAATTGCCACATGATCGTTGGGATCGTATTAGGACAATAAGTTGAATATGCAATTTGATCCTACCAAAATATATAAAATATGCTCCCATAATTTCACGATAATCATAAGATTGTAAGATCTGTCTTGAATGTTGTTTTCGTAATTTCTAGTAGCGATTCCAGGATTTAGAACCAGGGTGTGCTAACCTCAACAAAAATTACGAAACAATAATAATGTTAATTACAACACTCATCGACGCATCGATATTTTTCGGAAAAATTCCATAACTTGATCTACATCTAATTCATATGATATTTCTTTTTCTACATAAGACAATAGTGAATCATTAACATTTCATCACCCATACGATTTCGCAATTCAAATTTGACAATCTTCATCCCAGAAATGACATTTTCAATTGTTGTTATTAGCGGTGATTATAAAGGGGAGCGTGATTGCGGACTGCGTTAAAGGGAGTGCAGTGCAATCAAATGGAGCATAGAAGAAAGGACTAGGGAGTAGGGAGGGCTGACCCCCCTCCCCTATACATGCCTATAACTGCCACTGCTTTAACGCTTTTCTTACCTGATGAGTTTTTGTGTTATGTTTTTTGTTCATATTTTTTCATCCGCCAAAACCATTCTATGCTTTGGCCTAAAGATGCTTTTGTATTTTGAGTTTTGAGTAATATGAATTTTCTTATCTATGATGTGTAGAAGAACACAATGTTCATATTTGTACACCATGCTTGATATTTAATTATGATGTTTTTATACAGTATTATTGTTTCATACTTTCGCACAAGTTTTTTTAACCTAAGTTACATAAAATTGTCATACTGATTATTTATATGAAACTCTAAGTTGGCTAGAGTCAATTTCTTTTGCATGTGATGCATGGTACATAAAAAATTGTCTATGTTATGTGATTTTAAACTTAGTGAAGTAGTAGTATATGCTTGGTATATAAAAGGAATTAGATATTTTATTTGAAAAGGGTAAACCGATCACTTTGAAGGTTCATAAATATACAAAATTATGTTTTGACTTGTTAGTATATATAATTATTTTCTTCCATTGTCGTAATCGGCATGACTTTATAATCAAAATTATCAAATAATATACTTAAAAATCTAATACTAAATAACTTAACTCAACCTCCAAATGTAGGGGTGCGTGGAATTTTTATTGATGGATTTTGATTTTCAGTCAAAAATTAAAGAAATATAATTTCATGTTTTTATTTTGAATTTTTTTTAGTATTTTTCACGCACTTAAACTTTTTTTATCTTCAATATAAATAGGTTAAAATATAAAATTAAAAATAGTTCTGTTATTATTAATTTGAATTTCATCACTGTGCATGTTTACATCGCAAAACTATCTCTTATACCAAAATATTTAATTACATAACCATCTTGTTCAATCCTTACAAATATAGTACTCCTATAACTTTACACATGAAAAAAAAAGAAAAAAAAAGCGTAGTATATCAAATCAAATACTCCTATTTAATTACTTTTACTATTCAAAAGCTTCTTTTGTTTTTTTTTCCTTTTTTTTTTAAATATCAATGGTAATGTCCTTCCTGGAAGGGGAACAACTGAGCTGGAGTTTTACGGTTGGTCTATACCAAAAGTCAGGAGTCTAATCTCTTCACTCCATGACAACTGACTTAGAGTTTTAAGGTTGCTCCATACTCAGTGTTAGGAGTCAATCTCCTAACATTTGGTTAAGGGTGGAAATGCCACACCCACTTTGATCATTATTCAAAATCTTCTTTTACATACATCTTTTTCAATACGACCAAACAAAAACAACGCATTATTTATGTGGGTATATATTTTAATTATATAATAAACTATAAAAAAATTAAAATAAAATAATTAATTTCGTACTATTTTCATAGACAAATATACTACTATTATTCATACTCGATGAAATTAATGTGGGTCTAACTAGGGAAGAATGAGTTGCCCAAATTCATGGGTACTATTGGGTATGGACTCAATTCAATAACCCAATTAATTTATGAGGGTGGATATGGGTATGACTTATGAGTATAGAGTGAATAGTGTGGCATGGATTAGGTCTTATTTTAATTTTTTTAAGTTTGGGGACATACTTGTTCGTTGCCACCCTTATGTGTGAATGGTATTTTTAAATAGGTTGACAACCATAGTTAAAGTCACACAATCACTCCAAAACAATAATGCCAACATGCATGCATTAATATATAGTGATATATCCTTATTGATAAATCACCCTTAGTCAAGCTAGCACAATTGAAAGTTTTTAAGTAGCATTTGATCTTGATGTTATCTTTTCAATCCAAAGGGTCCACATGATGGATTGCTCAGCCAAACTCGACATGCTAGAAATGTTCCACACATATTAACATTTTCTTTTTCTTTCTTTCTTTCTTTTTTTTTTTTTTTTTTTTTTGCTTTTTATATACCTTTGATGGGGTCCATAGAGGATATATGCTTGACAAAGAACCAGGGCCATCAATTTTTTGAGAATACAATCATTGATTTTAGGATTTGAACTATAACCATTTTCTTGGGAATGGACCGTCATTGTTTTTTACATGTTTGGAAGTTGAAACATTGTCTTACGCTATAAATGACCCAAAATCATATCCAATTGTCCAAGACTTGAACATTAATCCTTAATTTGTACATGAATCATTGTCATGGTTCATACTTTTATTTGGAACTAAATGAAATATTGCATTGCAAAAGGTTGAAAATGTTACCCACATGATGAACCCATATTACATACGTCTGGTGCAAATAAAGAACATGATATACGATCGATATACAATGTAAAATACCATCACATACAAACATTCAAGAAAGTAGTTTTATGATAGAATGAAACCAAGAAAAATAAGGTTTTTATTGACTTGCTGTAATGAAAGTCATATTTCTTTCTGAGGTTCAATTAGGTGCTAAATGAGTATATTCATTATATACTTAATGTGATCATTATTGGTGTTTTTGTGATAAATATTCATTTGTAGTTAATTAAAATTAAGTACAGTTAATTAGACATACGATCACAAATTTCATCACATTTAGAGGATGTTTGGATGTGCGTTTTAAAAAGTGCTGTAGCGTTTAGAAAACGGATAATCAGATAATTGTTGTAACAAAACGTGCTGTAGAAAATTAAGTGTTTGGTGAGCTTATGTTGTTTCACATTGCAATAATCACATAATCATTAAAAAATGTTTGGATTTGCGTTTTTCATTACCTCAAAATGCAACAATATGATAAAATCTATTTTTGGCTAAACGCAATTTTCTTGCAGCACCAAAATATAGCTGCAAGAAAATAGCATTTTCATTCCCTCAAAACGCAAATAATAGATTATTGGAAGTTAGTACACAAACAGGATTAACTGATTATTTCTGTTTTGCAAATGCCATAATAAGATAATTTGTCCCAAAACGCACAAACAAACACCCTCTTAATAGTGTGTTGATTCAGTTTCTAATGCGGATTCTTTTTTTTTAACAACATTTAAATGCAACGTAGATGTCTCATGCTGACAACTGCCCTCCTTAGGTCCCTTTTTTGAGTGAATCGAAGGAATTTCTCACTCCTTTTTGAGACCTGATAGTAACATTTCTAGTTACAGATCGACTTACAGGTCGGTTTAGTAGAAGAAATTTTTAAAATAATTTTTTTGTTTTCATAAGATTCAAACACTGGACATTACTTTAACAACAAGAGCAAATAACTGCTCAAGTTAACTATTATTGGTTTTAAGTCTCTTTTAGAATTGGTTTTAGGTCCTCTTTTAGAACACCCCAAGTCTTACGTGGCAATATAACTATTAGTGCATGTCCATAATTAAGCAAATGAATTACAAGTGTGATACACTTGTCTTTGTATTAGCAATTCATTTGTGACTAAGCACTTGTAACTATGCCTATAAATATGGCTTGAGTTATAATAAAATAAATGAAGTTTCCATACATCTCAAATCAACTTTTAGTCTATTCACTTTATCCACCATCCCATCACTCTTACTCCTTTGTCCACCGTCCCATCACTCTTATTTTTCTACTCTATCTCCATCAATACATTTGCTCCTTTATATTACCATAGCAAGCACTAATTTTACAACACGTTATCAGCACGAAGAGACTCTGACGGAGTTCACTCTTATTTTTCTACTCTATCTCCATCAATACATTTGCTCCTTTATATTACCATAGCAAGCACTAATTTTACAACACGTTATCAGCACGAAGAGACTCTGACGGAGTTCTGCCAAAATTTAGGTATAACTTTTATCCCTACTTTTCAATAATATTATGACTAACCTTGCAAAACAGGAATTTATCCCGTTATTGGTTTCTGGGGACAACTATATGTCCTGGGCACGGGATGTAAAAATGCATCTGGCATCTATGGGGCTGGAAGATACTATTACCCCCGATAAAAAACCATCAAGCTAGGATAAGGCAAAAGCCATGATCTTTTTGTGCCACCATATTGATGAATCGTTGAAACTTCAATATGTGACGTTGGAATCCCCACTTGAATTGTGGCTGAAATTAAAAGAAAGATATGATCATTCAAAAATGACGGTGCTGCCAAAAGCCCGAAATGAATGGCATAATCTGAGGCTCCAGGACTATAAAACAGTCCGAGAATACAATTCGACGATGTTTCGAATCACATCGCAACTGACTCTTTGTGGAGAAAAAATTACAGAATCTGATATGTTGGAAAAAAAACCTTCTCCACATTCCATGCCTCACAAATGGTCCTACAGCAGCAGTACCGGGAACGAGGTTTTCAAAAGTATTCTGAACTTATCACATGCTTACTTTTGGCCGAGCAAAACAGTGAATTGCTGCTAAAAAATCATGAATCTAGGCCAACTGGTGTTGCTCCATTTCCTGAAACAAATGCTACTGAAACAGAAAATCAAGTGCGGGATCGTGGGTATCGACGTAATCAAAATTATCGTGATAAAAATCGGGATCGTGGCCATGGTAGACCCGAATCGTCTGGAAGAAACAGATATCGCAATAAGCCTCGATTTGAATCCAATCGCCGAAATGACAATAGGAGGCATTACAAATCGCAGCCAAGATCCAATACACGAAAAGACAAGAACAATGATGAACCGTGTGATCGTTGTGGTATTAAAGGTCATTGGGCCCGGGTCTGCGAACAGCTAGCCACTTAGCTGAATTATATCAGGCTTCGAAAAGAAAAGAAAGATCTGATCCCGAGACACATCACGCAACCCGCGACGATACGTTTGATGATGTTTTGAATGACGATATTACCCATTTGGAAGCTGATGATTTTATTGGTGGCACAAACTGAAAAAATGAAAAGAATGGATGCATATTTTGTATTTTGCCTTATGATGTATTTTGGTATTTTGCTCTCGTTTTATAATGTATTTTGCAATGGTTATGTTTATATAATATGACTGATGTTTTTATTATCTTGTGAAATGTTAAAGAAATGGATGGCCAAGCTAAAAATGAAATCTGCCTCATTGATAGTGCAACAACGCACAGTATTTTGAAAAGCAAAAGCTTTTTCTCCCATTTAAAATTGGGAAAGACCGCAGTAAAAACTATAAGCGGTAATGAAAATTGAATTGAAGGCTCTGGAAGAGCAGTTATATTTCTCCCTAAAGGGACAAAATTGGCAGTTGAAAATGCCCTATATTCAAGCAAGGCTCGAAGAAACTTGCTAAGATTTGGTGATATTCGAAAAAATGGATATCACGTGGAAACTCTAAATGAGGCAGGAAATGAATATATTTTACTTACCCAAACAATCAATGGTGAAAAATTTATCAATGAAAGGCTGCCATCTTTGACCTCCGGATTATATTATACAAAAATTCATGCTGGAGAAGTACATAACCTAGTAGGCTTAAAGGCTACTAGTGAATTTATAACCTGGCATGAAAGGCTTGGACATCCAGGCAGCGTAATGTTGAGGCGGATAATTGAAAATTCCAGTGGCCACAAATTAAATAATAAAATGATTCTGAATCCAAATGAGTTTACATGTGTTGCTTGCTACCAGGGAAAGTTAATTACCAGGCCATCTCTAGCTAAAGTGGGAATTGAATCCCCTGCATTTTTGGAAAGAATTCAAGGCGATATATGTGGACCAATAGATCCACCATGCGGACCATTCAAATACTTTATGGTACTAATTGATGCATCAACAAGATGGTCCCATGTCTGTCTATTGTCAACTCCAATCTAGCCTTTGCTAGGCTACTGGCGCAAATTATAAAATTGCGAGCACAATTTCCTGATTATTCAATAAAGAAAATACGCCTTGACAATGCTGGAGAATATATATCACATGCATTCGATGACTATTGCACATCTATTGGTATTAGTGTAGAACATCCAGTTCCGTATGTGCATACGCAAAATGGCCTGGTTGAATCATTAATAAAAAGACTGCAATTAATTGCAAGACCTTTATTGATGAAGTCTAAACTCCCTGTCTTTGCTTGGGGACATGCTATATTACATGCAGCAGCACTAATAAAAATAAGGCCGACGAGCTATCATAACTACTCCCCTACTCAAATTATAACCGGAAAAGAGCCCAATATTTCTTATTTAAGAATTTTTGGGTGTGCGGTATACATACCAATAGCACCACCCCAACGGACAAAAATGGGACCTCAAAGAAGATTGGGCATATATGTCGGGTATGAATCACCCTCAATTATCAAATATCTTGAACCAACAACGGGTGATCTCTTTACTGCGAGATTTGCAGATTGCCATTTTGACGAATCACATTTCCCGACATTAGGGGGAGGAAGTAATCAACTGAAAAAGGAAATTTCATGGAAAATACCACTTGATATCAGTGATCCTCGTACAAAACAATGTGAATTAGAAGTTCAAAGAATTGTGCATTTGCAAAGAATTGCAAATCAATTACCTGATGCTTTCAATGATGCTGCGAGAATTACAAAATCTCATATTGCAGCAGCAAATGCACCAGCTAAAATGAATGTACCTGATGGGCAAATTCCAAGTGCTAATGAATCTGCTCCACGACATAAGCGTGGTAGACCTCTGGGTTCCAAAGATAAAAATCCACGAAAGAAAAGAATTATGCAAGTGGATGATGAAAAACCTGAAGAGGTAATAAATTCAACTTTTGAAGAAGTTGATGCTGGAAATGCTAATCCAGAAGAAAGTGAAACTATTGAAACTGCTTTCAATTATATCACTTCCGAAAAATATTGGAACCGAAAAGAAATCAAAGTTGATCAAGCATTTGCATACAATGTAGCACTTGAGATGATGAAAGATGACGAGGATCCTGAACCAAAATCAGTTGATGAATGTCGGCAAAGGGATGATTGGCCAAAATGGAAAGATGCAATTAAATCAGAATTGGATTCACTGAACAAAAGAAAAGTATTCGGCCCAATAGTCCAAACACCTGAAAATGTAAAACCAGTTGGTTATAGATGGGTGTTTGTTCAGAAAAAGAAATGAAAATAATGAAATTGCAAGATATAAAGCAAGGCTTGTAGCCCAAGGATTTTCCCAAAGATCGGGAATTGATTTTGAGGAAACATATTCCCCGGTTATGGATGGGATAACGTTCAGATACCTCATAAGCCTGGCAGTACGAGAAAAACTTGAAATGAGACTAATGGATGTCGTTACTGCCTACTTATATTGCTCATTGGAAAAGGATATCTATATGAAAATACCTGAAGGGTTTAAATTACCTGAATCTTATAACTTAAAACCCAGAGAAACTTTTTCCATTAAATTACAAAAATCACTTTATGGGCTCAAGCAATCAGGCCGAATGTGGTACAACCGCCTCAGCGAAAGCTTAATAAAAGAAGGTTATATAAATGACCCTGTATGTCCCTGTGTCTTTATAAAGAAAAATGGGTCAGAATTTGTAATCATTGCAGTTTATGTTGATGATTTGAATTTAATTGGAACTCCTGAAGAGCTGAAAAAGGCTGTTGAATATCTGAAAAAGGAGTTCGAAATAAAGGACTTCGGAAAAATAAAATTTTGCCTTGGCTTACAAATTGAGCATTGAAACTTTTGACAATTTCGTCAACACGAGTTTTTCTAAAATATCCCAAGTTTGAATTTATTAAATGAAAAGAGTTAGTATGATTTATGGGAAGGGGTTTAAGGATATATTTCACTTTTTATTACTCATGTGGGAAACTTTGATTTCAAATGGCGCGATGAAAATCCCCGGCCATGAAACTTTTGACAATTTCCCACTATAGGAGTATTTTGTGAAAAACAATAAACCCGGTTTTCAATTTTATTTAATGAAACCAATTTATGAAGGCGGAGTTGGGGTTAGGGATATAATTATAGGTTGTCACGTTTTTATTTACTCGTGTTAAGAAACTGTGCCCCCGAAAGCGCACGGAGTCAAAAATTACAGTATTTATAGTAAGTACCGGATCGTTCACTGGAGGATGTGCGATGGAAGCAGGGCCCACGTCGTTTTATAAGATTTTCCACTCGGTTACTCGATTCAAGTTTGTGTTTTAACTACCAACTACTTGACAGAATTTAAACTAAGCTATGAAAGCAATTAAAATAAAGCATATAAAATTATTCTAGAAAGCGAATTTAATTTAATCTAAGAAAGCAATAAAAATTATTCTAAGAAAGCGATTAAAATTATTCTAAGATAGCAGATTTAAAATTATTCTAAGGATATATTTCACTTTTTACACTAAATGACTACGCTATCCTAGGATAGCGTCGTAAGTGGGTTTTGTGAAAAATAAAGTATTTTGGGGTCCTACGACTCTAGACAAAAATTACGACGCTATACGAGGATAGCGTCGTTGGTCTAGCGCCGTAGGACGAATTTTGTTAAGTCTGGACAACTACGGCGCTAAACCTCACCTAAGACGCTACACTAGGTTAGCGCGGTAGGGCGGTTAGCGTCGTAGCTAGCCCAGAAAATTTGTTGTTGTTCGGGTGATGCAATCTGTGCGATTGCAAACCCTATTTTCAAGTTTATGGTTCAATACATGCAAGAACAGCAGCAAGGGAAAGCAATAACAGTAATGAAGATAACTAAAAGGTAAAAGAAACTCAAAAAAAAAAAAAAAGATAAGGCACAAATGAACCATAAACCCAAGTGAGGGTTTTCAACCAACAAATCATGCATGAGACCCTGAAAAACAAGAGGAATAACACAAACCCACATAAAAGCAGTGAAACTAAATGACCAAGTGGTAATAAAACCAAAAATAAAGCATAAATCCATGGACTCATGTCCATTTCATGATTTTGGGACTCTTTTTGTGATTAACTTCCCATTTTATAAGTGATGGCTTGAAATACCCATCATTTGGGCATTTCAAACCTTAATAAAAGTTTAACAAAGCTAGAAATAATATAAACAGTGGCTAGCTAAGGTTGCAAACTCTAATAAGATCGCTAATCTAACATATTAAAAATCTAAACTAAGACATAAATATAAATAATACAAAAAAAAATAAAGACCTAACTACCTAACTAACCTACACACCTCTAAAGAACACTAAGTTGTCTCCAAGTTCGAATGTTGTCCACCCTCTGATCATTGGAGTCAGCTTGTCTTTAAATAGGTGGGAAACCCTAGGCCCATGGGCCCCCAGGCCTTGAAATCTGAATTCTAGCAAGGCTTACGACGCTATAGATGGCTTACAGCGCTATCCTTCTACGGCGCTATAGGTCTAGCGTCGTAGTCTTCCATCCCGAAGACACTCTTTGTTTCTGAATGGGCAACCTACGGCGCTATCCATGCTTACGGCGCTATACTCGACTACGGCGCTATCCTGGCTTAGCGCCGTCCACCCTTCTTTGGACGTCGACTTCAGTTTCCTCCTACGGCGCTAGACCAAGCTACGGCGCTATCCATGCTTAGCGCCGTAATTGTGTCTAGCGTCGTAATTTCCTGTAAAATTCAACTTTTTGTGGGTTTTCATTTCTTTTCCCATCTTTTCATTTCCTTTTTCTTTTCTTTTCTTTTTCTCATGTTTTTGGATTTTTTCTAACATAAATATGTAATAACTTACATATTTATGCATTTTTCATACCAGCTCAATATTTTTACAGTTATGCATAAATCAGTCCAATTCAACTGCTTTCTTATTTAATATAAGACCGGAATGCGATCAAATGCCCGTTTCAGTCACGGAAATGGATTGAAAATAATGGTCATTTCTGGCCATTATCAACATCCTCACATTTAATACTGATCGTCCCCGAGCAGTCAGAGTCAATGTTCTAAAGAACACGGGCTCTGTATATTCAATTCATTTCCGTGGCTTCATAAATCACATTCTTTTTAGATTGGGATAAGATAATCAAAAACTACAAGTGTTAAATTCCTTTGATTGCAGTGTTTAATGAAATGATACTTGCTCACTACATCGGGCCTACAAATCAAACATTATTATTAATCCTTCATGAATATCATGTTTGAAAAATGCAATGATTAAGAATCAGAATTAAGGTATGACACGAACATAATTCATAAAATAGAGCCTCACATATAAGAGAATTGGAAAGTTCACGCACTCTCAATTGGGGTTTAATCATGAACGCTCAAAATCAATTTAATTAAATTATCCCATAAGCTTGCAATTGGACCAACTCGCCACCGGCTCATTTCCTCTAATCAAGATCATGAGGTCTTATTTAAGGGTTATAATGGGGCATACGGTTGTAGCATTTCCTCTAAGCAAGAATTAATTATATCATAATATGACATATTTTTATCTAAAATTTATGATCATCATTATTTTTTCTTTCTTTTATTTTTCTTTTCTATTGCATGACATTAGACTATGTCTAATTTGCTTTGTCAATTGCGATTTATTGATGTTGAATAAGGTTCAACTATTTTTCTCTTTTTCTTTTTCTTTTCTTTTCTTCTCTTTTTTGAATCGGTTTTTTTTTTTTTGAATGCCGATTGATGTTTCTCTTTTGATAATCACAAATTATAATGCCTTAGAAGAATAGGTTCGTGCACACTTGGGTTTGATTTTCTTGGTCTTTTTATAAGGCTAGGAAAATATAGTGGTTTCAAAGAAAAATTAGGCTTAAAGGCTCAGATTGGTTACTCCTAAAGGGAAAATATTTTTGGGTTTGGATTTCAAAAGAAGGCCAAAAATTTGGTTTTCTAGGTGCCTCGATCATGTGCTCGATTTCGGGAGTATGGCATGGTCTTGAATCGGTCCCAATTGCAAGTTCTAGTTTCCTTTAATCAAATTGATTCACACATCAAAGAAAATAAATGAGTAAAAGTGACTCATGGCTCAGATCTCACAAGGTTGGATTGATTCATGTCATACAATATTCTCAAATTTAATCAAAGCTTAATCCCAACACTTTATTCAATCAAAATCTCTAACATGAAGATTTATTACCTAATAAGCTGATCGCATCATTAAATTTTTATAACTCAAAACCTTAGGAATTCATTTCATGCATGTTTTCAATTATATTATCCCAATTTAAAAGTTTGAGAGTTTAGTCACAAGCCTAAATTCAACATGTGAATTTAGAGCAGGTTTATGCATACTTTTGTTGGTTATTTAATTTAAAGCAGTAAAAGAGGCACTGTTAACATACAAAGTATGTCAACAGCGTATTTTTGGCCTGACAGTCACTTATTCATCATGGACTGTCAGACATCTTTTCAAAAAAAATAAAATTGTTTTTGGACTGCAAAATTACTTTTTGAAAAGCGGTAAATACATCAATTACAAGAGATTTCATGCAATAAGAACGAACTTGCACAAATGACAGAAATTCTCTTATATGATGTTTACAATTAAGCTCAAAAATGAATAGGATCAGATCAGATTCATTCTTTCGGTTCCTGTGGTTGAGTTGAAGGCCCAGCATCGTCTGTTGGCGGAGATGGCAGCTTCGGGAGTTGTCCGATGAGTGCCTGGATCACAGTTTCCATCATTTTTCGTTGACGTTCTTCACTTTCCATCATCATCTTCCGTTGCCTCTCTTCGCTTTCCAGCCTTTCTCTGTAGTGCCTTTCTTCTCTTTCCAACAGGAGTAGTCTGAATTCATCTTCTCTTCTCCTCTGTTCAGCTCTCTCTTCCTCTTTCCTCTTATCTCTCTCTTCTCTGATTCTCCTATCATCTTCCCTTCCCAGAATGATAACATCTGCCAACTGCTTGACACTTTCTGTCATGGTTTTGTTCATTGAGCTCACGATCTCGACTACATTTGAGTTAGCAGGATGTTGGGAGACGTTCTGGCTTAGAGGAGGGATCTGGGAGGGGTGAGCTTGCTGCTGAGGGGCTTGAACCGGCGGTGATGGAGGAATTTGACTGGGACTTGGTTCCGCTGGCTCGTGTTGAGGCTCTCCCACTTGTGTTGAAGGTCCCGCCTCAGTACGGGCCTGTCTTCTTCTTTTAGGAGCAGGGGGAGGCATTGGATCTCTTCTTTGAATTGATGGTGCTTCTTCACCTGATATGAAGGAGGATTGCACATTTGAGTCAGCAGGGAATGGAGGGAGTGCATACGTAATCCTCTCTTGAATGTGCAGGGATGGGACCCGGATAGGGGGATTCAGAATGACCAAGGCATCAGTGTCAAATTCTCCCATGTCTACCCCTTGATCTGTGCAGATTCTTCTAATAAGATTCGGGTAGCAGAGAGCATTCTTCTTCTCGATTCGTGTAGTCATGACTCTGAAGATATGTTCCCCAACGTTCAGTTTTCGCCCATGCCACAGCTTTGCAAATCCCATCAATACACTGCCTGAAGTAGTTTGGGGGTGCGAGCTGGGCCTAATTCTAGCCATGTAAAATTCGAATGTGGGCATGAACTCCACTTTTATCTTGGACGTGCTGAATGTCCCCACCAAGCCTGGCGTTCTGGTCAGGGAGTCGGCGATGGCTTGATATGTAGCTTTCATTTTGGTTTTGCCACGCCTACTCAAGATCTCCCCCTCCGTAATCTCACTTTGATAGCTGGGTGTTTGGTGGAATCTGTTTAGATAATCCGGGGATATATCTTTTGTCTTTCCTCTGACCCAGGTTGTTCGTCTTGCAACGTTAATGTTGCAATAGAACTCCCTAGTCAACTCCATATACCCTGGATCTCCGTGATGTAGCAGGAACTGCTCCCATCCAAGCCATGTCCTCCAAAAATCCACAGTAGGGTGCCTTAGCGAGTCCGGTGCAAACCCCTTGTCGGGTATGATGCTTTCCAAAAGCTTCTCATATGCCTTGACTGCTTTCGGGTTCCCGTTGAATTTCCGGATTACGTCTGCCTCCTTTATCACCATTTTGGTGTTTTCAATCTTTTGAATTCCCATTCTGGCTTGAACTCCGGTTTTCTCCTAAAATCTGGCGGGCTTGACTGATCCAACAGATTCATCTTCGCTTGTGTGCCAGTCAGTTGGTTCGTCTTGCTCCTCTTGGATGGGTTCATGTCTGCTCGGTTCACCTCCTTCCTGGGCTGCTTCATCCAAAGGTTCCTCCTCAACCTGTTTAATTACATTTTTCATTGCATTGTTCTTAGTTTTTACATTAACTGGAAATGTAAGTACAGGAAAGTAAGGATCATCAACACTAGTTGATACCTCCTCCTCCTCCCTAATTCTTGCAGCTCTTCCCACAGGGCGCGTGAAGATTGGTGCCAGTTGCTCCATAAATTCGTCTTCTTCTTGCATGGCTACAGCAAATAACTGCTCAAGTTAACTATTTTTGGTTTTAAGTCTCTTTTAGAATTGGTTTTAGGTCCTCTTTTAGAACACCCCAAGCTTTTTTTTTTCTTTTTTCAGACAAAGTGGAAATATAGATTACATTCTTCTTTTGAACTTTACCTCGTTAACTACCATACTCAATTGAATTGGAGCTTCATCCAGAGGATCTTCAAACCACAATATTCTATGTGTCCAGCCTTTTTGTTTTGGAGTATATATGGGTGATTAACGGATAAAGTTACTCGAACTCGACTAGGCACTTGACTTAAAAAAAAAAAAAAAAACTCGACTCGTACTCAAAAAATTGGAGTCGAGTCGAGTATCGAGTATCAAGCTCAAGCTTGAGTAGAAGAATATGTTACTCATGGAGTGTCGAGTAACATCAAGTACTAAATCGAGTCGAGTTGAGTACTACTTTATTAATTAAGTTTATTGTATTTTATTTTATAGTACCATGTTTTCTCCATTTCCGTGAAAGTGAAACGTTTGGTTTTTTGACATTATTCATTATTCAACTTTGATTCACGTTTATATAATAGTTATGAAAGAAAAAATATGGCCAAGTGAGATCTTGTTAGAATCATCATCTCTTGTAGTTTTAGAATATCAACTTTTTATAATTTTTACTTGTACGCAACGTAAGTTATTTATTGTTAAAAATGTACGTTGGATTGCATGAACAGAGTAAATGTTGCATATTCACAAAAAGTTAGAAAAATATTTTATATGACCTGGGCCGCACTTTATTAATTAATTTTATTAGTCCATTCCTAGAATCCCATCTGCTGCCCCAACTCCATTACTCAATTTTCTTCTTTTAGGGCACAACCGCACAAGTGAAGTCGGCACTCTTACTCTTCAATCTGCAAAGCAGAACAAAAAATTTAGCATAGACCATTTTTACGCAATGAAAAAAATTCCACCAAATTGTTGGAAAAAAGGGGTTTTGAGTTCCTTTTTGCGTAATGACGATATTTAATTTGGTTAATTAAATAGCGTATACGAATTCTACATTTCACGTAGATTGTCGTAGTGTATCTATTTTCTCAAAACCGTTGTCGGGTGAGTGAGAAATAGGTGGTCGAAGTGGGTCATTAAGTGCGGCCAGCTTGTGTGTTTGAATGGTTGTTAAAGAGTGGGTAAAGATGGCGCATCCCACATTGCTTAAACAGTGGGAGTTGAATTAGTTTATATTATTCTGCGTATTAGAATCAATTAAACTAATGCAGGTTGGTCAAGTGCGGGGGAAGCCCACACGCGCGCGTCCCGTCCCGTCCCGAGCCGAGCCGAGCCGTCGACGTCGCCGTCGCCCGCGGACTTGGACTTGGACTTGGATCTTGGTCATTGGGCTTTGGGCCTGTCTATATTTTTAGACAAAGTTTATTTGTCAGGCCCATGCCAAGCCCAGTCGTTGAAGCCCACTTTGATTTCAATAGTTGTTGAAAAGCATTTGAATTCCAGCTGAAACCGCCCCATCAATACCCGTCGGCGGTTTCGTCTCCTCCAACTCCTATAAATGGCAGCGTCAGGCACTAGGATTCATACACCTCAAAAAACGCCTCCTGCATTCTGCATATCCTCTCCTCCCGACTCCCTCAGCTCTCTGCTCCGTTCGCCGATCGTCGACGTTTGCGGTGCTGCTACGTCGAGACGTTCGTCGTTTTACCTTTAGGGACGTTCTGCCGTTGCCGGAGCACTACCGGGGCATAAACGTCTTGCGGGAAGAGTTCAATCTCGACTCGACGTTCTTTTTGTATTGCTGTAACTGTTCATTTCTTACAAGCGCAAGACATTAATAATGGACATTCCACTGCCGCCGCCACCGCCTCCACTGACGTCTCTTCCGCCGCTGCCGCCACCGCCTCCGTTTCCCTGTCTGGGTCTGTCCAGGCATCCACTGTCGTTACCCCAACCGCAGCGGTGCCGTCAATGCTGACCACACCTGCCGTCGTTCCTCCACCCGCAACGCTGCATCCGATGCCGCTGCCGACGGCAGACCCAAACGACTCTATCGATCAATATTTGCTTGATCCAGCGACGACCTTTCTGCCCCTGTCGCCGACGCCTAACACTGGCGGGTATGTTTTGCCCAATTCTGGGCAGTTTATCTCTGGACACTCGTTTGGAACTGTTTCGTTCCAGCCCAACGCTTCGGTTGGGGCGTCTTTGCCTTTTCTGGACAAACGGTCGGGATTACACCCGCAGGATTTAATAATAACATAAACACCGGTTTGCAACCGGGCAGTGGGCCGCTGAACACTAGTTTGCCAACTTATGTTCAGTCGGAGCCGGCCTTCGTGCCGGGCGTTGGGCTGTCAACGGGTTCCGTCCCTATGGCGTTGCCAAGGTCATTTGGAGTGGCCGAGAAGCTGTCAAAGTTTGACGGGCGTGATTTCAAGACGTGGCAGCAGAAGATGTTGTTCTATCTGACCACTCTTGGTTTGGCCGGGTTTTTGAGGAGCAGCCGGCCGTCCATGTCTGAGATGGAGACTGATCCTCAAAAGATCTTCGCCAAAGAAGAATGGATTCACGGTGATTTCATGTGTAAGAATTTCATTCTTAGTGCTCTCACGGATCCTTTGTACGCTGTGTACTCTTCTGTAAAAGGTGCAAAGGAACTGTGGATTCAGTTGGAACGGAAGTACAAAACGGAGGATGTTGGTACTAAAAAGCATGTCGTTCCAAATATCTGGGTTTCAGATGGTTGACGGGCGTTCAGTAGTTGAACAAGTTCAAGAGTTTCAATTACCGATACATGCCGTTCACGCTGAGGGAATGCAATTGCCCGATGCGTTTAACGCTGCGGTTGTGATCGAGAAGTTGCCTCCTTGGTGGAAAGACTTCAAGAACTACTTGATGCACAAGCAAAAGGAAATGTCCCTTGAAGATCTTGTTACACGGATCAGAATTGAGGAGGATAACCGCAAGGCCGTGTTAAGGAGCCATTCTGTGGAGGCTAAGGCCAACTTGACTGAAACGACCGGCAAACTGTGGCAAGGTTGGGCACTTTGCACATCAGTGCCCGAAGCCGAAGAAGAAGAAGCCTGCCGCTAACGTGGTACAGGTTGAACCTGATGGTTGGGAAGACAACCTTTGTGCAGTGGTGTCTGAAGCTTTGCATGTTGATGATGCTAAAGGTTGGTTTATTGATACCGGGGCTTCGTGTCATGTGGCTGCCAACAGGGAGTTCTTTACTTCATACCAGACTGTTGAAGGCAGACAGCTGCACATGGGAAACCAAGCATCATCTGATGTGGTTGGCGTTGGGAATGTGGTACTGAGGCTGACTAGTGGCAAAAACTTGACTCTGAAGGATGTGATGCATGTCCCTGATATCCGGAAGAATTTGGTTTCTGGTTCGCTGCTAGTTAGTAGTGGTTTTAAACTTGTGTTTGAGTCTGATAAGTTTATCATGACTAAGCTTGGAAAATTCCTTGGTAGAGGCTATCTCACCAATGGTCTTTTCAAGTTTAATGTATTGGCTAAACGCCAAGTTTTTGAGCAAGCTTCTGATAATAAAATTGAAGGTTCTTCTTACTTGCTTGAGTGTTTTAATTTATGGCATTGTAGACTTGGACATGCAAATAAAAATGCTATAAAGAGATTGGTAAATTTAAATTTACTTAAAAAAATGGAATTCAACGATAAAAACAAATGTGAAATTTGTGTTGAAGCGAAAATGACAAAACTTCCATTTCCAAGTGTTGAAAGAAATACTAAACTCCTGGATTTAATTCATACTGATGTATGTGATTTTAGATCTTTGCAAACTCGGGGTGGTAAAAAGTATTTTATTACTTTTATTGATGATAGCTGTAACACCCCGGATTTGATAACCGAGGCCGGGATGTCACCGCCACACCTCCCTAGCAAAACACGGTTTCTCCGAGCTTACTAAAGAGATGCAAGGCTATGGTTTTTCAGAATTTAAAACATTCAAATAGCCCATTGAAATATAACTTGAAAATAGTATCATTACAGTTGCAGCGGAAAATAATATTTAGATATAAGTAATGCAGCGGAATTTAAATTGGGCCAACACGGCCAAAACACGGGTTAAACAGGCCCGTTCATACTATAGTCTAATGCAAATTTAAAATAAAGTGTTCCCAAAAATTCTCATGCATGTACGTGCCCAAGTATAATCCACATGCTCTGTAGGAAAAAGAAAGAAATGGTTTTGGGTCAGCACAACTTGCTGAGTAAGTTAACACCTATTATGATCAAGGGGTTTCAAAACCTTTAATTAAATTTTAAGGAAAACATGTGCATACAAGACATGATTTGAATTTTATTCATCTAATAATAATTTAATTACATAATTTAAAAGACAAGGATTTCCACAAGATCATAATTTAACACACATGTAAAAGGGGTTTAATTAAATAATTAAATTTTACTCCTAGTCATGCATACAAAAATATTCCATTTACCAATTTAAAAGTAAATAATTTAATTGTATACTTGAACATGCATTAAATTCATAATAATAATCTAACATGTTATAAAACTTAAGACATAAATTTAAATGCACAATTTAAAGACAAGAATAAATAAATAAATGTGTAAAAAATATTAAGTCTTTTAATTTTTTTCCCGATACGTCACCATTTCTCAATATTTAGTGTAGCCGGTCATCCGGCGGCCGCAGCCGTTTCGTATTTCAAGTATTTCATTGGCCGTTTTGGCACAATTTCTCATAACATTCACCCTCGGCCGTTTTGGCACGAAGCGAAAAGCTAGGGGGCGTTCTATTGAGCATTTTCCCCCTACGTCGGTCACCCTCGTCCGTCAAGGCACGAAGCGAAAAGCTAGAGGGGCACTCCATCGAGCACTCACCCCCTACATAGGTCACACTCGTCCGTCTAGGCACGATGGGAAAAGCTAGAGGGGCACTCTATCGAGCACTCACCCCCTACATAGCCAAGTATCTCATATGTTTCAATTTAGTGTAATGGGATTTTTCAAAAGTATAGACGTATCGTATTTCAAGGTCTCGACCGTTGTTTCGAAATTTTAAAATCTCTTCAATTTAAATCATTTGACGTCACAGTTTACGCCCTTTAAATTCAAAAATTCATTTCAAGTCCAAAAATTCTGAAATTTTCACAGTGTATCAAAAACACCCTAACGAACAACTTTCCTATTTTAACGATTTCGTAATAAGTTGAGGAAACATGTCAAAAATCGAGTTTATTGCACAACATGTACACTGTTAGAATTCAGGTTTACCACAGTATGGAAAATCGACATTTTGACATAATAAATGGACTCCAAAAATTCTGAAATTTTAAATGAACATAATAGACATAATTATCTACAACTTTCATTTAGATTGCAAGGGTCAATTCGGAATAGAAAATATAGAAACAAGCTCATCAAGTTCGGACCATTGCACTGTCCGATTTTCGAAAAGTTTCATACCACAGTTTATGTTCGGTTCGATTTGGGATAGCAAACGTTGATGAAAATGGCTGAAATTTTTACACAACATAGATTAATGTGTTAGAATTAAAAGTTTAGTTTTGAGTTTTTTGAACTCTTGAAGTAGGGGGTTTTGGTCCGATTTCAAATCTGTCACAGTTTCAAATTCGACTTTCAGGGCAGGTTCGTTGGAGGCCGTTTTCGGATACAAAACACAATGAAAAATTATGAAAATTTTACATGAACTAGATCTATGTCTAAGGAACGTTTTTTATGTTTTGAGTTTTCCCGTTTGAGCAGTTTTAGGGGTTCGGAAAATTCGCACCAAATCGCTGCGCCGGGGTTTTTCGTGTTGACAGATTTTAGAGTTTCTCAATCTCTATGTTTGGTTGCATTTTAAGTCACCCAAAACAAATTATGCATTAACTTACTGTGGGAATGATGTCTAGGACGTCTCTGGATCGATCGGGGCGCCCACGCTTGCTACGAACACGTCCCAATTACTCCGTCTCTTCTCCGTTGGCCCCGAAACGAAACCGAAAGTAAAAATCTAGGGTTAGATCGGATTTTCGGACTCGAAAACTTAAACGAAAACCTATGGAAGACTTACCACAATCTGGTACACTAAAGGTGTTCTCCACGCCTCCTTCGTCGATTTTCGTCGCCGGAAAGTGATCGGAAAGTCGTCGGATCGGTTTTGGATGAACAAGGGAGAAGTTTTGAGAGTTTGGGAGGAATGGGGGCTGCCACTTTGAAAATTAGGGTTAATTATGAGTGTCCAATCCCCTCAAACCCGTCCATATACTCCTTCCCTCGACCGGGATTGAGTTACCAAAGTCGGGGGCCGAAAATAAGGTAAGAAATCGTCGAAATCCGCAATACGATCGCATACTGCTACTTGGCGCGGTCTTGGCGTGGTTTGTGGCTTAGGACCGCGCGGCCACCGCGCAGGTCCCGGCTGGGCTGCGGTCCGTGCCAGGCCGTGCGTTCCGTCAGGCCTTTTCTCATCTCTTTCGGACTTCTGTCCTCCTACGTTTTCGGGTTCAATTTTTCGGGTCATCCTCGGATTATGATTCCTATATTAATCTATTTCGACTTGAAATTGATTTCGTGATTGAAATCTTAAGTCCATCGGTTTCGGATTTGTCTGCTTCCAATTCGTCGTCTTTTGGCTCCCGTGCAATAATTTATCTAATTCAATTATTTCCGACTTCACGAGTTCTTGGAATTAAAATTCTTTTCCTTCTTGAATTTAATTCCAATTCTTTTGGGATTAATCCATGGAATATCTTCTGGATTCATTTCCCTCTTTTATTCCATTTTTAATTTATCGGTAATTCATTTCCGAGCAATAATGAATTATTTTCTTCTTCTCGGAAACATTTCGACCTTGATCGGATTAAGAAATGAATTTTATTTCTTTGGAAGCCGATAAAAATCCCGGGTATTACAATAGCACTCGTTATTGCTATCTTTATCTGTTGAGAAGCAAAGATGAAGCTATTGAAGCTTTTAAAAACTTCAAGCTTGAGGCTGAAACTCAATTGAATAGCCGTATTAAGGCTATTCGGAGTGATCGAGGAGGAGAATACGTTGCTCCGTTTGCTTAATTGTGTGCCGAGTCTGGAATAATTCATCAAACTACAGCTCCATATTCACCGCAGTCCAATGGTGTTGCGGAACGTAAGAACCGTACGCTAAAGGATATGATGAATGCCTTGTTGATCAGTTCAGGGTTACCCCAGAACTTGTGGGTGAAAGCTGTTTTAACAGCTAATTATATTTTAAATAAAATACCTCACAAAGGTAAGGAAGTAACGCCTTACGAGTTATGGAAAGGTAGAAAACCTTCTTTCAAATACCTCAAAGTGTGGGGGTGCTTGGCTAAAGTTGAGGTGCCACCTCCTAAACAAGTTACAATCGGCCCCAAAACAGTTGATTGTATCTTTATAGGGTATGCCCTTAACAGTAGCGCGTATCGTTTCCTGGTACATAAGTCAGAAATATCTGGTATAAGTGAAGGAACGATATTTGAATCAAGGAACGCTGTGTTTTTTGAGGACATATATCCTTAAAAGGATAAAGTGGAATGTACAAATAAAAGAACGTTTGATGAAGCTACGAGCTCTGATCAGCCGAAACAAACTGACAATGGAAGTATTTCTCTTGAACCAGTTGAACTTCGTCGTAGCCATAGGGCCAAAGTGGCTAAAACTTTTGGTCCAGATTTCATCACTTTTATGTTAGATAACGAGCCAAGAACTGTGAGTGAAGCGCTGGCTCGACCAGATGCTGCATTATGGCAAGAAGCCATAAACAGTGAGTTAGACTCTATTATGCAGAATCGCACTTGGGTGCTTACTGATCTACCGAAAGGTTGTAAACTCTTAGGATGCCGTTGGGTCCTTAAAAGAAAGTATAAAGCCGATGGATCGATCGATAAATACAAGGCTCGCCTTGTAGTTCAGGGCTTTAGACAGAAGGAATGAGATAATTATTTTGATACTTATTCTCCAGTATCCAGAATCACCTCCATTCGAGTGTTTCTCTCGATTGCTGCACTTTACAATCTTGAGATACATCAAATGGATGTTAAGACTGCGTTCTTAAATGGTGATCTAGATGAAGAGATTTATATGAATCAACCAGAAGGCTTTGTTGTTCAAGGACAAGAGCATAAAGTCTGCAAACTGGTTAAATCTCTGTATGGTCTGAAACAAGCGCCTAAGCAGTGGCACTTGAAGTTTGATAATGTGATGTTGTCAAATGGGTTCAAGTATAATGAATGTGATAAATGCGTTTACTACAAGGGAACAACAGACAAATTTGTTATAGTTTGCTTGTATGTAGATGACATGTTGATCATGGGCAGTGACTTGAATATGATTAATCAGACCAAGAACATGTTAAAAAGGAATTTTGACATGAAACACATGGGTGTAGCCGATGTCATATTAGGGATAAAAATCATAAGGCATCCCGAATGGATCATTCTTTCTCAATCTCATTACATTGAGAAAGTGTTGAGGAAATTCAATGCTTATGATAGTCGTCCGGCAAAGACGCCTATGGATCCCAGTGATAAGTTGAGAGTGAACAGAGATGAACCTGTTGCTCAAGAAGAGTATGCAAGAATCATTGATAGTCTAATGTACTTGACTAATTGTACTCGCCCGGATCTTGCATATTCAGTTAATAAACTGAGTAGATATACTAGCAATCCAAGTCGTGAGCATTGGAAGGCTATTATGAGAGTCTTGAGATATCTGAAATATACTCAAGAGTTGGGGTTACATTACACGAGATATCCTCCTGTTCTTGAAGGGTACTCTGATGCTGATTGGATATCAGAGAAAAATGATTCATTATCCACAAGTGGTTATGTATTCATGATTGGGGGAGGGGTTGTGTCTTGGAAGTCACAAAAACAAACGTGTATAGCCCGATCCACCATGGAATCTGAATTCATAGTTTTAGATAAAGCTGGTGAAGAAGCCGAATGACTTCGAAATTTCCTCGAGGAAATTCCATGTTGGAAGAAACTTGTGCCAACAGTAATGATACACTGTGATAGTCAAGCAACTATTGGCAGGGCACAAAATGAGATGTATAATGGTAAGTCGAGACATATCCGTCGTCGACATTATACCGTTAAGCAATTGATTTCTAGTGGGGTGATTTCTCTAACTTATGTGAAGTCTGGAGATAACCTAGCGGATCCATTAACAAAAGCTGTCAACAGAGATCAATTTTGCAAATTGCGAGAGGGAATGGGGTTAAAACCCACACCTAAAGAATGATTACATTGGTAACCCAACCATGATGCGTGGAGATCCCACAAACTTGGTTCAAAGGGACAACTAAGATGTATGATTTCAAATGTGAAAACACTTTTGAAGAATAATCTTCATCCTTTTCCTCAGAAGCAATGATGAAGTGTTTGATGCCTGTCTGTGGTAGAGGTTGAGTTTAATGACTCTTAATGGTTCTGGAACTGTGTGTTCATATAAGTATGACAGGATACTTGTTCGAATCACCTATATAAGTAGAAGTGTGGTTGCTTCAGTAGAGACTTATGAATCCAAAGGGGGTTTCCATGGCCTGGAATGGAACCAAACGTGAGAGCGGACAAAGAGCCTGAAAAGTTACTGATTCTTTATTATTGGTCTAGTATACGATGTGGGGGATAGTTCAAGAGTAAAATCACTAATCCGCATGTATACTCGATAATATTGATATGGTTTAAGTTCAAAGCCAAAAACTACTTAAACCCGTGCAGTAACCTTTCTTTAAAGAAGGAGTCGGGGCATTTGCATTTGCATTGCATTCACTACTGCTGTTATTTCCACTCATGTGGGGGATTGTTGGAAAAAAAGGGGTTTTGAGCTCCTTTTTGCGTAATGACGATATTTAATTTGGTTAATTAAATAGCGTATATGAATTCTACATTTCGCTAGATTGTCGTAGTGTATCTATTTTCTCAAAACCGTTGTCGGGTGAGTGAGAAATAGGTGGTCGAAGTGGGTCATTAAGTGCGGCCAGCGCTTGTGTGTTTGAATGGTTGTTAAAGAGTGGGTAAAGATGGCGCATCCCACATTGCTTAAACACTGGGAGTTGAATTAGTTTATATTGTTCTGTGTATTAGAATCAATTAAACTAATGCAGGTTGGTCAAGTGTGGGGGAAGCCCACACGCGCGCGCCCATCCCGTCCCGAGCCGCGCCGCGCCGTCGACGTCGCCCGCGCCCGCGCCCGTGGACTTGGACTTGGATCTTGGTAATTGGGCTTTGGGTGGGCTTTGGGCCTGTCTATATTTTTAGACAAAGTTTATTTGTCAGGCCCATGCCAAGCCCAGTCGTTGAAGCCCACTTTGATTTCAACAGTTGTTGAAAACCATTTGAATTCCAGCTGAAACCGCCCCATCAATACCCGTCGGCGGTTTCGTCTCCTCCAACTCCTATAAATGGCAGCGTCAGGCACTAGGATTCATACACCTCAAAAAACGCCTCCTGCATTCTGCATATCCTCTCCTCCCGACTCCCTCAGCTCTCTGCTCCGTTCGCCGGTCGTCGACGTTGCGGTGCTGCTACGTCGAGACGTTCGTCGTTTTACCTTTGGGGACGTTCTGCCGTTGCCGGAGCACTACCGGGGCATAAACGTCTTGCGGGAAGAGTTCAATCTCGACTCGACGTTCTTTTTGTATTGCTGTAACCGTTCATTTCTTACACAAATCCCATCAATTAACAAGAAAAAAGGGGGGGGGGGGGGGGGGGGGGGGAACACGAGCTCCAATAGATATATACTCAAGTTGAGTCAAGCTTAAGTGTCTCCAGTGGCGGATCCAGTAAAAATTTTAAGTGGTGTCTCGAAAAATAGTAGAAGTTATATTTTAAATTAAGGATAGTAGTTATAACACAAAAATATAGAGGAAAATTTGATTGAAATGAAATATTGTGGTGTCACCATAAAAATTAAGTGGTGTCACCAAGCCTAATTTAATAAAATGTAAAAAAAAATCTATTTTAAAATAACAGTTTTAACAATTTAAGTGGTGTCATGTGGCACCACCAACTAATATATACATCCGCCCCTGAGTGTCTCACTACTCGAGCTCAACTCGATTTGAAATCAGCCCTATTTTGAAGCCCCTCCCTTCCCATTCTTTGAGTAGTGAACAACACTTTTGTTCATGATTCTATGAAAATCTTAAAATCCCCAAATGTTACAATCCCCAAACATCTTAATTACCGTAATAATACCGTTGAACACAGAGACATCTTGAATACTCTGAATATCTAAGATTAAATAGATGGCACGCATTCTCGTTGTCATGATAACTGCTGGCTGGACTCCGCCAATTTAGGGTCTGTTCTGCATGCAGGGCTGTAGCTATGAGCTGTAGCTGCAAGCTGGAGCTGTAGGGAGCTGGAGCTGTAAGGAGCTGTGAGAGCTGTAGCTGTCAGTTCTATTTAAGTGTTTTGTACAACTAGCTGTAGCTGTGAAAAAATGTATAAAATGACATAAAAGGACAAATATTTATGTAGACTATTGGGTAGTGGGTTGGTTATTGGGTTAAAATTGTGATTGCACAAAAATAAGCTCCTAGCTTATTTTTTAACGCTACTACAGGTAGCTTCTAAAAAGAAGCTTCCAAAAGCTCTCAAAAGCTCCCAAAAGCTAGTGTGCAGAACGGGGTTTTTATTTTGAAATAAAAGCTAAAGCTACCAAAAGCTCCCAAAAGCTCCTAAAAGCTGCGTGCAGAACAGACCCTTAATAGTAATAGAAAGTTTGGCATATTACCATCCTAAATTCCTAAGACCTATTGCCTTCAACACTATCTTCTTCCCAACAACATAAAAAAGTATAAATAAAAAATAAATATCTTTTTAGAAAGAAAAAAAAAAAAAAAAAAAAAAAACTCTATAAGCTCCCTCCAAAATTCTCATGATGATTGCATTTTTAAAACTCTAATGAATTCTTTTTATAGAATGACTATATATAAAACGTACTACTTCCTCCGTCTCACTCTTTTTGTTACAAATCATTTTTTGACACTATTCACTGTTTAACTTTGATTCAAATTTTTATCATACTTATGAAAGAAAAACATAGTCAAGTGAGATCTTGTTAGATTCGTCTAATCTTGTAGTTTTAGACAATCAATTTTTTATAACTTTTCGTTGTACAAAATTTAAGTTACTAATCATTAAAAATGTGCAACGGCATGCGTGTCGGAAGGGTGTGTAACAATTACACTGAGACGGAGGAAGTATATCACAAAAATCAAGTAAGATTGTCCTTTCCCCATAAAAATATTTTGTTATAAACTTTGCCCACACTAGTTGTCATTTTGTACTAAACAACTCGTATTGTTCTTGAATTATTCAGACAATTTCAATATAGTATTGATCATCTGCACATACATTACTTTATTACACAACACATAACAACCATTCTTTCAAATATAATAGTATTTGATCAATGGGGGATTCAAGTTCAACCAAACTAGTTAAACCTCACCCGCTTAAACTTTAGATTATGGATTCACACTCCACTAATTTATTTCTCCTTCCCTTTTAATTTTTTTTTCCTATTCTTTTATAGTAATAATGTCAGCAATCATTTTAGAATTCAATTTAATATTAATAAACAATCGATGAATGCTTTAAGAAATCGCATTGGCCCTTCTCAAGTCATAACCGTGAAAGAAAAAAAAAAATCATAATATAATATTCATTGTCTCGAAAAAAAATCATAATATAATATAACACGAGCTCCAATAGATATATACTCAAGTTGAGTCAAGCTTAAGTGTCTTCAGTGGCGGATCCAGTAAAAATTTTAAGTGGTGTCTCGAAAAATAGTAGAAGTTATATTTTAAATTAAGGATAGTAGTTATAACACAAAAATATAGAGGAAAATTTGATTGAACTGAAATATTGTGGTGTCACCATAAAAATTAAGTGGTGTCACCAAGCCTAATTTAATAAAATATATAAAAAAAATCTATCTTAAAATAACAGTTTTAACAATTTAAGTGGTGTCCTGTGGGGAAAGGTTGAAGAGGCTACATATGTTCAAGTATGGGGAAAACGCGTTCTTTCATACACTCCATCCATCCGTTTTTTTTTAATTCTCGTTACGGACCTACCCAACGTACAGTCAAATGCATTTTTTAAACAATTAATAACTCAATTTCGATACAAGTAAAAATTCTAAAAGTTTGATATTTAAAACTACATGACGAGACGAATTTAACAATATCCGATTTGGTTATATTATAACTTGTTAACTAAGATAAAACTTTAAGTGAAAGTAAGAGTGTGAACAGTAACAAAACACTGTTTGGTGCAACAAACAGAAAAACGGAGGGAGTATATATGCATGTGCATTGCAATTTTTTATTTCTATTTATTTAATTGCAATTCCCATATTTTAAAGTGTTTTGAGTGGGATACGAGCATGTTAGTAATTCCTCATGAATCATTTTATAACACACGAATAAGTCTAGTTGGAATATTTTATTCTCCTGCATAAGATCACTACTCACCAAGTAATACCAATCAATTGGTGGATTTATTAATTTTGTTTTTTTTATATTATTTTTTAGGTAATGAGCGGAAAATGATTGGTTGGATGGAATTTGGGGACTTAACCAGATTATTTAGGACCAGTTATTTTGAACTTATTTACATGATCTATTACTTATTTTTATTAAAATCATATTCGAGCATATTAGACTAAATCAAATCAGATCAGAACGGACAAGATCATTATAATAAAATTATATAAATATAATTACATACAATACTTTTCTTAAAAAAATTTGAATTAAAACACCATCTTCCCATAGAGTTTTTTTGCACCTTATATTTGCATAAAATACAATAAATGAATAATATAGCAATTCAAATATTGTTTAAATATACTATTGACGTTCTTAATATCTTTTTTATTAATATAAATACTTGAATGTTGTATTTTTATATTTTTTTATATTAGTGTGTGTGGATATTCAAAATATTTTATAATAATAATATAAAATTATTAATTATGATAACATGAAATTTATTTTAAAAATATAAAAAATACAAAATGCTAGAGTTTTGAAATATATATAAATATTTATAGTAATTTGTTAATGATAAATATTTTTATATGTCTCATGGAATATGTCATTTTATATTTATTTTTCTTTCAGAAAAAAAGGTTATTGAAAAGAAATTTAATAATTATAATACTATTACTAATACTAATATATAATTAATACTACTATATATTAGTAATTAGTAATTAATAATATAATTACTAATTATATATTATTACTACCAAATTTTTTAATTGGAATCAAAATATAGATAAGATCAGATCATACCAGACCAGACAAATTCAGATCAGATCAGACCAAATAAATTTAAATCAGATAAGATCAAATCTTATAAAATTCATATCAGAACATGTTATTTCAAGCCTAAAGAACAGAGCTTTAGTGGTAAGTTATAATATATTTTGTATTTTTTGTTATATATACATATATGTATGTAGTATGAGCTTATATGTTTGGAAAATAATTACTAGCATCTGGAATAGTTTGGATGTTACTGTAATTAGTGTTTACTATATAGTACCTCCGTTTTTGATAGATGAAACGTTTGGAAATTTGGTACTATTTACAAACTCACTTTGATTTAAAGTTTTATCATAGTTATACTAGTTAAAATATAGTCAAGTGGGATCTTGTTAGATTCGTCTCGTCGAGTAGTTTTTAAATATCGAACTCTTAGAATTTTTACTAGTACCGAACTTGAGTTATTAATGATTTAAAATAAATATTGGACTGCGTGCACTGTGGGTCCGTTTTGATTTTTTGAAAACGGAGGAAGTATAAGATAGTATGTATTTTAAAAGTTAAACGCTAATCGCTAGCGTTTGTTGTAACAACCCTACCCGGGCTGGGCCTGCAGGCCATGCATCCCAACCCCTTCCCATATGTGAATCACATCACCCTATGGTGGGTTGTTGGTAGTGGGATTTGAACACCCAACCTCCCCTTTAACAACCACCCAAATGTAAGGTTGTTAACTATGTGAGCCTCCCCATGTGTGAATCACATCACCCCATGGTGGGTTGTTGGGAGTGGAATTTGAACACCAAACCTCTCATTTAACAACAACCCAAAGGTAAGGTTGGTAACTATGTGAGCTCACAGCAACCCATATGGTTAACAATCTTATCTTTGGGTTGTTGTTAAAGGGGAGGTTGAGTGTTCAAATCTCACTCCCAACAACCCACCATGGGGTGATGTGATTCACACATGGGGAGGCTCATATGGTTAACAATCTTACCTTTGGGTGGTTGTTAAAGGTGAGGTTGAGTGTTCAAATCTCACTCCCAACAACCATCATGGGGTGCGAGATGCACACATGGGGAGGGATTGGGGTGCATAGTCTGCAGGCCCTGCCCGGGATAGGGTTGTTACATTTGTTCCCCAACGAAGTCGTACTCCCTCTGCCCATGAAAGTTGATTAGCAATCCTTTTTTGAGTGTCCCACGAAATTTGGTCATTTTTCATTTTTAAATAAATTAAATCAATATAATAATGATTCGAATCTTAATTGTTTCTACACAGAGTTCTTTGTATTTCTTTAATTCTTAATATTTCAAAATGAGTACAAATAAAAATTGTATAAAATATATATTATGAAATTAGACGCCTAAACGATTCTAATAATACCGCATTTGAATATTTTTCTCTAGTTAAATCATTACGATAATATTAAGTCAAAGTTAAATAATAAACTGTATCAAAATTCATTAGAATTTTAAACACAAATACTCACACCACTTTACGTCTTTAATTAATAAACCTCACAACCTAAATTACCGTGCCCAAATAAACGGAACAAGTTTTGCGGGACCGGAGGGATTACTATGTAATTTAGTGAGTTGTCAATCGGGTTGATCACAGCTACTCCTTAACAAGACGTGTGTTTTGTTTGGGTTTTTTTTTCATTTTTTTTTTTTTGGGTACCAATGGATGTTCAACGGTTTATAGAGATTAAGAAAACCTTCAAAATATGAGTAAATTTTTTAGTGACATTTCCCGTGCATATTATCTTTTGCTTAAAAAATAGTGAGAGTATTAATTACTCACTCCGTACCATTTGATACGTCTTGTTACTGATGGGCACATGAATTAAAGTGTAACTAGTTTGTGAGTTTATCTTGGGTCCACATAATTGTGAAAGAAAAAATTATTTCTATTAATATAAACAAGACATTTATAATGGGACATCCAAATATAATAAGTAAGACATTTCAAATGGGACAGATGAAATATTAAACTCTTCCCCATTTTGATATAATTCTAGAGAAAGTATAAGAGCCCATAAATGCTTATTTACATTTTCTTTTTCATTTATTGCCATTCATTATCAATTACTAATATATTTAATAAAAAAAATAAAACAATATTTTTAAGAAAACATTCACTAATATTACAAATTTATGAGAAAAACACCAATAACTATTCATTTAAAGTTTTGTGAAGCTTTAAAGTTTAATCATAGTTTTAAAGTTCCCGATCTCGATATTAGAATCTTACGATTTAGACGATCTCACTTCTTATAAACGATCCAGTTCTTTGTAGATTCTTAAATTTAGTAGGATCTCGATCTTACGATCCGATAATACCAAAATTTGAAATATAATCTCATAATATTATATTTATCAGAAAACCAGTCTTGAATTTGATTTTCAATGTTTATAGTGCTTTATCGCTCCATTACCTAATAATATTATATATTATGTTTTTCACTTGTTAATATGTATAATTACTTTTTATATATTTTTGCACTTTGGTTGGATATTAGAATCTAAATTCCATCCCGATCTTGCAAAAACAAAGTGATTCAAGCTAAGATCTCGATCTTAATAACCTTTATCCTCTTAAACAATTATTCTCTTGTCTAAAAAACATTAAAAAATTCATTTAATTCAATAAAAAATTATCTGAAAAGTAGTAGAATAATATAACTACTAGTATTTGTGAATGAACGAATAAAATCGTAGAGAACTAGAAGAAAGTTCCCCTTTCTTTTTGTTCATCCCCGCCCAATTTAAATTAAACAGTGATTTGCTTTCTCACAATTTCCTTGTAATTCTATTGATTTTCTTCCTTTTTTATGCAATTCTTTCCCATTTCTTTAAAGGGATAAAGGATTAATCCAAATAATATACGTACATTTCTTCTTTTCTTCCTAAGATATAATAAAACTATAAAAGGAAAGAAAAATGAAGAAAACTTTCATCAATCCGACCTGTGGTTTACAGAAAATCTAGAAAACCAAAAAAAATAAATAATAAAAAATGAAGTTGTTTGTGAGAAATTAATTGGGTGAAAATTGATGGAAATTTAGTTGGATTTCATCCTATGTTTTGGTTTTCTTAATGATAAAACATCAACACAATCCTTGTAAATGTTGTAATAAAAATTTGTTTTGTTGGTTAAAGTTTTTCTTTTTCTTGACATTGCAAGGAAGGAGTAATTTGAAAGTTGAGAGTTGATCCCCTCTTGCCTTTCTGCCACTACCCCCTTTCTTTGACCTTGTCTGTATCTGCATTCTGCACTTGAAAGCTGTTTTCTTGCAACCCGAAAATTCCCAAATCCCAATATCCAATCCCTCCCTTTTGAGTTCTTGACTGCTGCCAATCATCGCCCTTCTCCCCGCGCGATTATGTTGGTTGTGGCGTTTGATTCTGTGTCAACATCAGCCTCTTCTGCTGTTCCACTCTCAGCTGCTTATCCAAATTCTGTTGTTTGACTTCAATTCTTAATCTTTTTTGCTAGATCCGTCAGTGGGAGGGGATTCTGTTTTATTTTGGTGGGATTTTGATTTTGACTTCGATTTTTTGATTTTGAGATGGGGAATACTTGTGTTGGCCCTAACATAACCAAGAATGGCATTTTTCAATCCGTTTCCGCCGCTATGTGGCGATCTCCGGTCGCTGAAACCAGCCGTGCTTCTTCTGTCAATGGAGAAGACGCCGCCGCCGCTGCGAATACCAATACTAGCCACAATCACAAAAATGATGAGCTTGTGCAGAGTACTCCCCCCGAGCAGGTCACGATACCGGGCCCGGACCACCCACAGCCGCCTAAACCGCCGCCTGAGGAGACCAAGAAGCAATTCAAACGGAATACCAGCGCCGGACTCCGGACTGATTCCGTCTTGCAGCGGCAAACCGGGAATTTGAAGGAGTTCTTCACTCTCGGGAAGAAATTAGGGCAGGGCCAGTTTGGGACGACCTTCCTCTGCATTGAGAAGGGGACTGGGAACCACTACGCCTGCAAATCCATTGCCAAGAGGAAGCTCCTCAGTGATGAAGACGTGGAGGATGTTAGGAGGGAAATTCAGATAATGCACCATCTTGCCGGCCATCCTAATGTTATATCCATAAAGGGGGCTTATGAGGACGCCATTGCAGTTCATGTTGTTATGGAGTTTTGTGCAGGAGGCGAACTCTTTGATAGGATAATACAACGCGGACACTATACTGAAAGGAAGGCGGCTGAGCTTACTAGGACCATAGTCGGAGTGGTCGAGGCTTGTCATTCTTTGGGTGTTATGCACCGTGACCTCAAGCCTGAGAATTTCCTTTTAGTGGATCAGAAGGAGGACTCACTTCTCAAAACAATCGATTTCGGGCTGTCGGTCTTCTTCAAGCCAGGTATGATCATGATGTTCACTGCCCACTGGTTATTTGTCATTCATGATCTACATAAGTTTGCTAGTCATATGGCGCCAATTCACCACATATTTGTGAGCTCCAGCATTTGCATTTATGAAAATGATCTTTTTTTCTTGAGAGCTCAAGATAGGCCTAATAATGGGCGTGCTGGGTTTAAAATTTCCGTGTTTTGTTAGGAGATTTTGGGAATGCATTATTTCATTATAGTAGTGGGGTGTAATAATAATATGTGAAGGCACTTGAAGAAGGAAGAGTTTATCAACTAGTTGATTTCTGTATACAGCAGTAAACTCCTATTCATAGGCATGTACAGTAGTAGAAAGTGCACATTCTTTGAACATTCAAATCCAGG
This sequence comes from Hygrophila difformis, assembly GCA_030278955.1. Taxonomy (NCBI): domain Eukaryota; kingdom Viridiplantae; phylum Streptophyta; class Magnoliopsida; order Lamiales; family Acanthaceae; genus Hygrophila; species Hygrophila difformis. The sequence goes on along the minus strand of JAOANR010000004.1, from coordinate 12,174,445 downwards.
CGTGGCATGGCTGACACGTCTAATGGATTAAGCAAGTGAATTCAGTTGAGGCTTTTAGTTTACGGTTGCTTATCAGTTGAGGTTTCTAGGATTTGCATATTGGATTGTAATTGATAAGAAAGAATCCATACATTGAACTGTCAAATTGGATTCATTGTTCATGATCTAATCATCAACGAATATATAAGAATCTCTAAATCTTGGGTCTAAATGCAGTTACGGAAATTGTATAGTTTGACAGAATCCATGTCCAGTTATGTGATTCTGATTCTGGTAAATCCCATTGGATTTCTCTAGATTTTGTTAAAGAATTTAATGTGGTACAAAATCTCGTCAATAACTACAGAATCTAGTTACGCTAAGCAAATGAAGTATCTTTAATAATGCGAAAAGATGTACATTGTCCTGTTCCGCGTGCATTTAAAAATCATGTACTGCATAATAAAGGTATGTAGTGGGAATGAGTTGGGAATGAGCCATCTAGGTGATTCAATCCGAACTCAACCAGTACATTTATTGGGAATGAGTTGACCTTATTAAATTAAACACAGTTCACACAGTCCAATTCAAGGGATTTTTCAATTAAAAAATACGTTAAAATTAATAAAATGAATAATATAATTACATATAACGATGACAAATATAACTTAAATATTTTTGAAAAGTATACTATTATCAACCTAATATATACATACTCATAATTGAATAGATTATATTGAAATAGTCATTTATTGAAGCTGGTCAACTGTATTATGAACGTTCACTTCAAATCCAACCCAGTTATAACCATGTCAAACTCAAACCTGCAAATAAATTAAGCTCTAACCAAAACTTGCTTTTAGCATTTTGGCTTCATGTCGTTTGGTTCTGTTAGACATTGCCACCCCTAGGTACTGATACTTTCGGATGCTCTGACCAAAAAGAAAGATTGGTTGTGTCCCTCGAAGATATTTCTTTCTTCAAAAACAGACAATCTGCCATAAATAATTTACCCTAAAAAAATTAGTACTCCCTCCGTCCCACCTTACTTGTCCTGTTTGACTTTTTGGCACTGTTCATTGTGTAACTTTGACTCAATTTTATTGCAAGTATATATTTGATAAAAAATAATCGAGTTTGGTCTTGTTAGAATCGTGTAATCATGTAGTTTCAGAATATATAATTTAAATAATTTTTTATTGTACATATTTTGAGATATTGACAGTTGAAAAAGTGCATTGGATTGTGTACAGAAATGAAACAAGACAGGTTAAATGGGACAGAGGGAGTACTAATTAGTGTCACTATTTCATTATTCTCTATTTAAAATTTTCAATTCAACTTCAAATTGTTACGTGCTTTTAGAACGGTATATCCTGCACTCTGAAAGGTAAAAACTAGGATTCCTCTATAAAATTACTGCATCCCCTCATTATTCATTATTTAATATCTTTACCTAAACAGTACAAATCCCACAAGATCCAATATATACTCTAAATTTCATTTGACTATTTGGTACTGGTCAAACTCAATTGAAGTGAATGCTCTTTCATGCCTAAAACACTTCAAAATTATGTCGAAATAAAACAATGATTATCAGAATATTATGCAACAATTGTCTGGTGATATCTAATGAAATGGGTTCACTAATCGAGTAAATCCATTTTGGATACTGCATTTGGACTTAGGGTCTGAATGAATACTTTCTTCATGATGGATAGTACGAAAGCCAATCACAAGCTTTAAACCCTGTTGTAAATATATACAAAAGAATTCTGGTTTCCTAAAATGAATTTCTCCTTTTTTTGACTCAGTGCCTTTACTCGAATAATATATGGGAAATGATAACCAAGGGCAACCATGCATGGCATCCCTTGTTATTATAAAATTCCAAACCAGCTTGAAAAATCTGTCTCCATCCCAGTCTTGCAGGCAGTTGTGTCAAAAAGTTTAATGTGAAATTTATTCAGGTTAACCATGCCAGCGGCTTTAGAAAATAAGATTAACGGGGACTAAATATAATTTATACATGTATATAATAATTATATAGTTATTATATTAGACAACGGTGATGCAACTGGACTTGGTAAAATAAACGAGGCGAGCCAGAGGACATTTAATATTGTAAAACAAATGAGGCAAGTAACCTTGGCACTGATAAATGTTTGATTAAACTCGTGAAGAGGAGTTCAGTTAATCTCATCAAGGGGGTCTATTTGTAATTTTATAAATAAATGTTTGAAATATATATTTTAAGAAGTTCGATATAAGCTCAACTTGTTTGTGATTAACAAGTTGAGCTCAAAATCCAAAAAATTCAAATCAAGTTGAGTCTGTCCTTGCTTAAAGTTTGTTTGATTATTAAGCAAGCGTTGGACTCATTAAGAACTTGAGTCGAGCTTGGCTTGTTTAACAACCCTAGATATGACCTAATGGTTAAGATATTATTATTTGAACAAAATCTCTATAGGTTCAAATTTCAATCTTCGTGTAGTTATGTGGTGGACTGCGGGAATTATTGTGATAATAATATCTCGTAGTAGAGATAGTATAAGCATGTGTATTTAGAGTTGCAATGCACCTGCATAAGCCCATGAAACTTTATCACTGTTGTTGTTCCATATATATTTGAATTGCATTACCTCTTACAAGTACCATTTGTGGGTTTTGATTAAAATGTTAAAAATTGGTATCAGGCTTGTCTATAAGTACTCGTTTTGTTTGAAAATGTGTTTTTTTTTAAAAAAGAAATATTGATAAATATTTTGTTTTACTGAACTAGAGATTGTGTCACTTTCTTTTTTTACATTTTTTTTTAAAAGTTTGAATAAAATGGAGGTTCTTAATTTAATCTGTTAATGTCTTGCTTAAACATGAGTGTGCGTGTCAGATTCTTGTCTTAGTCACCTTTTACCAAATTTAGTTTCTTAGACTGTTACCTTTATTAGTTTCTTGCTCTAGTCTTCTTTTACCAAATATAGTGTGTTAGAATACTGTTACCCTTGTTAGCTTCTTCTTCTAGTTTTCTTTTACGAAATTTAGTCCGTTGAACTGTTACTTCTTTAACTTCTTGTTTTGGTCCCCTTTTACCAACATTAGAATGCTAGATTGTTTCCTTTGCCGGGCACATGAGTGAGGAAACATCCATTCTCCATTTTCAGGGGACAGGTTCCATGACGTGGTGGGCAGCCCATATTATGTTGCTCCTGAAGTTCTTCGAAAGCGCTATGGTCCTGAAGCTGATGTCTGGAGTGCTGGAGTGATTGTCTACATTTTGCTGAGTGGAGTTCCTCCATTCTGGGCTGGTGAGAACAATCAGATACTTCTTAATTAACTGAAATATGAAAAGTACAGCATGATATCGCTTCATAGGAACTGGAAACATAGACATCAACTCGTATGATATTTGATTTTCTTTTTCTTTATTCTATGAGGACAGAAACCGAACAAGGGATATTTGAGCAAGTCCTGCATGGTGATCTTGACTTTGCATCAGATCCTTGGCCTAGTATATCAGAAGACGCGAAAGATTTGGTAAGGAAAATGCTTGTGAGAGACCCCAAACGGCGTTTAACTGCCCATCAAGTCCTATGTAAGCACTTTCCAATGTCTTTAACATGATGTTTTATGCAAGAATTAATTTTATTAGTGTCCTGACCTGTAGTGTAAAATAAATTATTTATCGCTTAATAATATGCAGCCGTAATTTATAATGACTCAGTTTGAAAAAACCTTCATGGGGCGTATCTATGAAAAGTAAATTTATTTCTTGACATTGAGATCAATAATTCAACATTGAAAGTTCTAAATTTTTTTAACTGGCATGAACTAAAATTATTTGGCACAATCAGAAGAAATTCACAAAGTTCGTCCATCTTAGCATAGCAGTTCGAAGCAATAGTTTTATTCCTAACATCTGTTCTTCAGCTTATGTAGAGAGTAGAGACTAAAAACTGAGACAAATGTTTCTCTTTGAACTGTTTGCATTTTTGGTCTGATTCTGTTTACACATTTATTTTGCATGATTGCCCTAGTACTGGTGAGAATGAAGTCTGACCGCCACTTGGTAATTAATGTCGTCAAGTCGGATATTGGTAGAGTAAAATTTACTGATTTCTCCCGAGAGCTGTAGGCTATGATGAGACATGGAGACTTTTTTTAAAGTAAAAGAAACATTAAATAAATTAATTCCTTGTTTGTTAAAGAGCTGGCCGAGCTGGGCTTTGGTTGTTTGAGCTTGATTGCTTGACAACGACAACTCTCTCTCATTTTGTTTGCTACCTCAACTCCTTGCTATTTTTTGAATAAATTAGTATTAATTTTAATTAATTAAATATTCTACAATATCGTATTTAAAGACTATCAAACTCTCTTAACCAACACTAAGATGTGTTTGTAAAAGCTCTTTCATCGTCGTGTAAAAATCTAACAAGAGGCAGCTTTCTTGTTTATCTTGACGAACGAGCTATAAATGAGTTGAACTTACTAAGCGTGCCTAGCTTGCAATCAACTTAGCCTGTTCGTCATTATTGGTAATCTTATGTATCATGTTGTGATCATGTGTGCTGTGTGCACCCATAAACACTCATTCAAAATAATTGAAATCGTTTGATAGATTTCATATTCTTTGTATTTGAACTGAAGAATGTCAATTGAAAGTAAACATTCTCCTAAGCTCACGTGAACATTGAATTGCTCGCAGGCCACCCTTGGGTTCAAGTTGATGGTGTGGCACCTGATAGGCCACTTGACTCTGCAGTTCTGAGTCGCATGAAACAATTTTCTGCAATGAATAGACCCAAGAAAATGGCTCTTCGAGTAAGACTCCTGTATCATGCATATGTGTGTGTGGGGACAAACAAAATTCCTAAGGTGCGTGCATCCTTTTTTGCAGGTAATTGCAGAATCCATGTCCGAAGATGAAATTGCTGGGCTAAAAGAAATGTTTAAGATGATTGACGCAGACAATAGTGGTCAAATCACTTTCGAGGAGCTCAAAGCTGGTTTGAAGAGAGTTGGTGCAAACCTAAAGGAATCTGAGATTTACGATCTAATGCAAGCGGTAATTGTTGTCCATTGTTCTCGTTTGTCAACTTTTGGGCATGTTCTATAAACGCATAAAGCATTCTGTGAATACAAGAGAAAATAGAACTTTGAATTATGTGATTGAATCTTCTCTGCATAAAATTTTAGTAGAATATAACTAATTCTAAATATAATTCTTCATTAGTTCTAAAGTTACATTTCAGCAGTCCATATTTTAGATCAAAGATGCAAATCGATTATTTGTGGTGGCTAACATGGAAAACAGATTGACCGCATTTTTTTTTCTTGTCCAAATTTTTGGAATTTATTTTCTCAAACTCAAACTGCATTATTTGCACGCGTTCTGTATATCCTGGGCGCATCACTTGACTTGGCTTGACTTTTGAAACTGCAGGCTGATGTTGACAACAGTGGAACAATCGACTATGGAGAGTTCATAGCTGCAACATTACATCTCAACAAAATCGAGAGAGAGGATCATCTATTTGCTGCTTTCACATACTTTGATAAAGATGGAAGCGGCTATATCACCCCTGACGAGCTTCAAAGTGCTTGTCAAGAGTTTGGCTTTGATGATACCCGACTTGAGGAAATGATACGTGAAGTCGATCAGGACAATGTGAGTCAATGCTTTGCTTTTGTGTGCTTGCCTCGTCTTCAATTCTACATGATTTTTATTTATGTCTTATTCCAGCACCGTATGCTGTATCATGTGTTGGTTAATACGTCTTCAGTGTTCGTATAAGTAAAATTATTCCCATATCCACTGAAGTTATGACACGGCATTCCCTGAACCCAATGCAGGACGGACGTATTGATTACAATGAGTTTGTCGCGATGATGCAGAAGGGGAATCCCATTGCTGGTGGAGGTAAAAGGGGTTTGGAGAACAGCTTCAGTATAAACTTTAGAGAGGCGCTAAAACTGTGACATAATTCAGCATCGACTCTTTACCATCTTTCCCGTTTCATCCTCTTGTAACGGTACAGATAGATTATATGTCATCCGCGGGTCCAAAAGAACAGAACCAGTGTGGTATTTGTTTGTTGGTATACTGCAATTCTGCATGGTGATGAAGATGATAGAAAACCATTTCATGTTTTCGGCATTTTGCCCTTTTGATGAGGTTAAATCTGTGATATAGAAAGGCTGTCTTACTGAGTTTGCTGGTGCTTCTGTGGATGTTTGCTTACCATTTATAAGAGCAATGAAACATAATTATCCGTTCTTTTTTAATTGCTCCATTCCAATAATTGTTTTCAACTAACTGATTTTGAAGGTAAATCTAATATGAGTCTTGTAGTTTGTAATATCTAATTTCACTATTACTTTATCGTTTTTTATTTAGCCTTGTAACGAATCAGATAAAGTCATCTAAAGTCAACTAGTTGAAAACAGTCATTGGAATGGAACAATTAAAAAAGAATGGAGGAAGTATTATCGGGCACTGGTTTTGGTTTAAAATAGGCAGTAGTTTAAGTTGTACTTTTTCAATTGATGGGATCAATTAATTTTTAATCATTGGTATTAATTCAAATCCATCATCAAAGGACAATTAATATTGTAAACCAAATGGAAGCACTTCGTACATAATAAATTTATATTAACCAATCTTATCACGTCAGCTATATATGGGTGATTGGTGATTCACGATAGATTTAATGAGGAGGATTAAGGTTGGTTAACTCAAGTGATAATTTTTTGGCCAAGCAACTCAAGTGATAATTGAGTAAAGAAGATTTAATACAGTAGGACGCAATATAGTCATATTAGTCAGCCACTAAGCTGGAGGGTCGGACATTGGTGACTGAATCTATATTAAAGAGATTAAGGTTCAGTAAAAAAAAAAAAACAAAAAACAAAAAACAAAAAAAACAAAACTTAGTCTCGTCCAGTTGATTAAGGTTGGTTAAGAATGTGCATCCAATTGAAATTTTGTTGTTTAGCTAAAAAACTTCAAATTTTATTCAACTGTATTGAAGAGAAGGGGATGAAAACTTAGTCCCACCACCATTTTTCCTAGCCTGTATAGGTTGTTCAGTAAAAAAAAAAAAAAAAAAAACTGTATTGAAGAGAATTACTATTAATTTTATTAAAAATGTGTATTATATGGAAATTTTGTTATATACTTCATACTCCATTAACAATGACGAACAAACATGGGTTAAGAAGAAAGAATAGAAAAGAAAGCTAGTAAAGAGGAGGATGAAAGCAAGAAAGTATACTAAACTTGCAAGGGCAGCTGTCAGCAAAGCACGTGTCTCATCCAGCGGATAAGCCCACGCAGTAAATAACTCTTCCAAATGCGCCTCACGCTTAGCCAAAGCATCAACCCCAATTTCCTTTCACTCACTAAGTGACTCTAATGGTAGCCAGGATGCAGACCACACAACTCAGCAATGCTGGTGAGAATGGGTGACAAGAGGCAGCCATCAACATTACCTTGCCGAACGAGCCAAAGAGCAGCCATGGAATCTGAAAAGCAAGTTGGCTCCATCACCCCAAGGAAATATAGACTACTCATGCCATTCAGAATGCCATGTAACTAAACCACCAAAATAGATGAACAACAAATTCAGAAACACCCCTCCACCCAAAATACCATCTCCAATACGAATCACACACCCGAAGCCAGTTGGCCCCGGATTCTCGAGTGAACTCCCATCAACATGAAATACAACACCAAAATCCATTAGTTATTCAATAACAAGTTTGTTTTTAAAGTTTCTTAAATTATATATGAATAATTAAATATTTTTATTCTTTATTTATTAAATTTGTATTCAAAACTCAAGATTTCTTAAAAAAAGTTTAAACTTAATTTTTTAAAAAGGTGAAATTTAAACTTCAAATTAAATACACTAGACTTATCTCAATAAATTATTAGGAAAATTAAAAATTTCATGTGGTTATAGATTTTGATATTAATTTATATGGTACTGATATTTATAGAATTAGTTTCAATCCCCTATACGTATTTTTTAAATAATAAGTATATAAAAAATATTGAAAAATCTAAAATTTGGTAATTCCTACGCCTAACTAGGATTTCCATTTTAAAAATTTTCATTTACCATTTACCAAACAGACGGTTAATTTTGATGATTCATTTTATATTTTACGTATAATTTTTATTTTTTTCATCTAAGCAGGTTATTGTGATTTGTGTCCCTCTCTGCTCAAAAATAAAAAGCCCTAATATTCGCTTTCGCCCTCTCCCTCTCTTTCTCTCTCTCCGACGCGGAACCAACCTTTTCAAAATTCGAACCAATGGCGACGGCGGAAGGCGGCGGAGCGCCCTCTAACATTAACAACATCGCCTCCCCCTACGCCGGCGGCGGAGCCGGCGGAAAGTTTCAAAAGAAGCCCTTTCGCAAGCAGCCGACGCCCTATGACCGTCCTCCCACCACCTACCGAGGAACCAATAATACCGCCACCTCTACCAGCTGGATGTCGAAGCTTTTTCTTGACCCTGCATCTAAGCTTATATCCTATGGGGCAAACCGTTTCTATGAATCTGTTTTTCGCAAACGCCTCCCCGCGCCGCCGCCAGGTTAAATGTTTTTCTTTTTATTTGCTTGTTTATGACTATTTAGGTTTTATGTTTTCAATTTCGGGTACAGTCTTAACGTATTTACGGTGCTTTAAGATTTTTGTTCGAACCATTTGTTGTTTGAGATGTGGCATGAGATGAATTTCAGTTCTGATCCAAATAGTCGGTTATTGTGTAGCCGTAGCATCATTAATGTCACGGGTTTTTAGTCCATAAATATTTTGTTAATTTTCGTATGATTTTTGATATTTGCGCTGTCAACTGATGTCCGAGAATTTTTTTTCCCCTGAAAAGGGGGATTTACTGTATTCAAAAATGCATTGCTTTCTACTGGTCACTCGTGCATCTATTGCTCTATGGGCCAAAGAGTACAGTTCATGGAGATTATTAGTTCTGCCATTCGTATTTAATTACTGTGTGTGTGCAGTGCAAGATTGTGCTGAGTTGCCATTGTTAGACTGGAACAGGATGCTTTGCGACATAATGTTTCCCAGTTCTGGTGGTTCTATGAATTATCTATCTTGTTTTCTGTGTTAGTTTGTGATATATAGCTTTGGTTGTGAACAGAGGTGAACACTGATGCCGGTGAGGGATCTCAAGGGGCCTCTCTTAATGTAAGCAATTTATGCCACCTTACTTTTATGTTATCTTCTGACAATATTTTGCTTATTTATTTTGCTACATCTCGTTCTTGCATGTTGTTGATATGTGTTTTGCATTTGTTCTCTTAACATGGAATACATTTCTTGTCGTCCTTCTCTGGTATTTAATATAACATTTTTGCTAAATTTACTCAGTTATAGGTCAATAGCTTGTTAGTTTGTTTTCACAATTATAAGCATTAGATGTACTGATGTATATTGTTCAGAATCTCAACCAAATTGCAATTACTGAGCTGGACAAGTACTTTTAAATCCTGAATCTTTTGAATCTCTAGGTGCATTATTCAAATTAAGATGCACTTTTTGGATTTATGGGAGTTATATTAATACACTGAACCAAATAAATATGCACACTTAGAAGTTAGTTGTTATTGTGATTCTGGTACTCTACTGTACATGCATGTTTAAAGTTGAGTGAGTGACAGTAAAATAACGCCGTAACCCGTGTGTTCCTTTCCAATTATTGAATGAATGATACTGAGTTGCTTCACATATATTAATATACTTACTGGAGTCTGACAGTGCAAGATAGTTTGCATGACTTTTACAACCTATACTTTCAAAGTACATGTAATTTTGTAGTAGCTGAATGCTTGTTTAATTATGTAGGCATTTGTTGTGTCTTCTTGAACTTCATGTGTTCTATTTTAAAACATGATTTATGTTGAAATTTGATCTTTTCATGCGCAGTTATAAGGTAAGAACTGTCTGGTTTTATTTGTACTGTTGAACTTGTTTATTTATTTATTCTTGTATGACAAAAAAGATTTTGCATCATGATATGATTGGTTCATCACCTATTTAGGGTGGCAAAGCATGTCTACCAGTAGGATTTGTGCCAAGTAAGATGAATGGGCATCATATGCCATTAAAGATGATTGGGATATGAGGTTGTCCAATCAACCATTAACTTAATTCATTGCTTGGTTTGGAGTTTTATTTTCTTTTCTTTTCACATGGTTTTGGCTTATAGGGTATGTGTTCATTTGATACAAATTTATGTTTGTTGCTTTTAAGAGTTTTTTCCATTATGGAGCTCGCTATGTTTAGACAACAAGATAGTTGACGCAATTGGATTTGAATCAGGTGAATGTTATGTAACACAATTGATGACTGAATTTAGATTGCATGGATGTAGATGTATTAGATAACCTGTCCTTAACAAACTTAATGAGAAAGCTTAAGTTTTTATATCACTGGTAGTGTTGCTATTTACAATACTGGTCTTCGAAGGTGGATATTTACACCTTAGATGATCCAATGTCAGATTGACACTAGTCTAAATAATCTTGATTTATGAGCTTGATAAAAACCGTATCTCTCTCTCTCTCTCTCTCTCTCTCCAAATGATAAATTGGAACTACCATGGAAATATACTGAATAATATTGATATAAAATGTCTTTGAAATCCATGTCTGTCAATAGTGCTACGCTTTGCAAATTTATTAACATCTTGCTAGTATTATCTGGGATTCTGGGTTTTGTGTTTTTGTTTGTTTGATTTACATTTGATTGACATGCACTTTTTATGCTTTTTATTGATGGAAGAATCATGAAAGCAGACAAGAGCCAGCAGGTGGGGAATCAAGTGGCCCAACTCATTCCACAAGCAGTGGGGTATTTGAGCTTGAGAAATTGTTAAAACAGAAGACATTCTCAAGGTAATACTCTGGTCTCTTCAGAGGGATGATCATTTTTCACATTTTGCTGCTTCCTGCACCTTCATTACATTTCTCATGGTTCATCTGGCCTTGGTAACCATATGCTTTTAGATGCTGATTGGTTTGTTTTGTTCCAGGCTACTCTATTGCGCTTTGGTTCCTTCATTGAAACTTTATTCTCTGTACTCTTGATTGGGAAGAGAACGCTTCCCCCCACCACACACACGCATGAAATGTTTTGGAAGTTCCCAAATTTTTCACTTGGGTGTCCAAGATGTGCTTATTAGCCTTTGGGAATAAGCTTTTTATGCGTAATATGCGATCCAAATTTATAGAAGTATCATACCTTTCTTGTTACAGATAGACATGCACATACACAATCACACAATTCTATCTATAGACTATATTACATACATACATAACTTATCTATATATCATTATGCTATGAATGCTGTCATATTTTCTTGTATATTGCATCATATAAATACAAATGCTCAAATTTAGGTTTGATTATTTTGAAGTGGTTGTATTTTGTATGAGAAGTGACCTGTTTGTGCAGGTCAGAAATTGCCCACCTTACGAAGCTACTGCAATCAAGAGCTGTAGAAGTGTCTGCCACGGATGATGGCCAAAATAATGAAGTGAATGCTTTATATGTTAGTAGGCATGAACAATTTGCAACTGGTCCTATGGAAGAAAACAGAAACGAGGGGATTAGAACTTCTACTGATATGTCAACCCATATTCTGAATTCGAATGTAAGAAGCATCCTGGGTTGAACTGCTAATTCACAAAATGTTTTGCCCTATAATTATTGTGTTCTTACTGATCAATTCTCATTTTCCTTAATGTACAAAAGCATTATGACCTTGAATTGCTGGTAACGAAACATCTTCAGGTCCATGAGGATGAAATTGCAACTCCTGTTGAGGTGGCAAAAGCCTACATGGGCAGGAGGCCTTCTAAAGGATTGTCAGCTGTTCCTGGAATACGACATCAAGGTGGCATGGAAGATACAGGGGTGCTTGGCGACAGACAATTTGTGCAAAAAATGCCCATCACTTCCTTGACTGGGAAGACTTCTAATAGCCTGGCGACTCCAGAAAATGGTTTTATAACACCAAAATCCCGAGGAAGATCAGCTATTTACAGCATGGCTCGCGCTCCTTATTCTAGATTTAATCCAACTTCTGTTTTCAAGGTTTGTCTACCTGATTAATATCTAGGCTAGCAATGTTTTCTTGCATGTGTGCATATATATTGAAGTTTATTTGTTTGTTTTATCTTTATTTTGTGGTGATCAGGAAAGAAGTAACGCTTTTGGTAATACTGGTCCATCAATGTCCCCATCTACCATTTCACGAGGGGAAAATGAAGATAAAATTGAGTCTCTGCCAATGGTATGCATGGATTTGTAAGATTTCAGTTTTTCTTTGTTGTCTTCAGCTTTTTAATGTTGCTTGCTTTGCATTTTAGACCTTAAAACGGAGGAGTTCAGTCTTGGATGATGATGTTGGGTCCATTTTTGCTTCTGTACGGAGGACCAGACAAAAATCTAACCTCTTGGCTCTTAAAAACTCTGAGACTACCCTTAGGGGGGGTGCTTATATGAAGCAGAATCTTCAACTGATTGGGGAACCAAGACATAAGGTATTGCAAGCTGCTGAAGAAACTGAAAGTGAAAGTGTCCCAATTGTTAGCCGCACTCGTGTGCCTTCCAAATCTAGTGAGGTTGCTGCTAGAATATTTGAGCACCTTGAAAAGTTGACCCCAAGGGAAAAATCTTCGGAGTCCAAGTTAGTTGCTGCGCAGCAAAAGCCACCACTAAAATTGACTTCAGGCGTGCTGTCTGGACAGGGTTTTAAGAACATGGAAAATGAGGATTCACCAAAGTTGCTGATGGGTAGCCTACATCATCCTAATACTCATGATTTTTCTTCCCAAAAGCCAATAAACATTGAAGAAAATGGTCCTAAAGAATTTGTTGCACCATCTGGCATTTTCAATCCTGTAAGGAAGAATGATTCTGCAGGATCCATTAAGGCTTCTTCTATGGTTACCAACAAAACAACTGATATTGCTGTAGAGAATGGTGCACCTAATCCTCCAAAGAAGAGAGCTTTCCGGATGAGTGCGCAAGAGGTAAGGACTAAGGTGTTATGTTCTATAATATATGAAAAAATATTTTTAGTGGATTGCATAACCGTGCATAAAGATTTTGTCCTTTATTCTATTTGTATCACCAAACTCAAATCTCTTAGAATTGTTAAAATTAGAAATTTTTACTTCGTTGTCCCTGGGGATGGCAACAGGTACCTACACCCATGGGTGCAGGGTGGGATGGCAACAGGTCACCCACTCCATCCCGTGTCCATTCCTGATTCCACCCCATTTTAAATTTTTATTTATAATTTATTCGTCTATATGGTATATATAATATTCTTTATAATTCTTTTAATAAGATATATTTTGAGGAGTATTTTTGACGATTTTAGATTTTGTTGTGTTATTCGACATTACTAAATGCATTTGTTATTTATGAGCATGTTGCTATTTTAATATATATATATATATTTTTATGTATATAGATTTAAGAATTTATTTATTATTTAATTTTTTCTTAAAATTAGGCACCTGTCCTGGCATGAGGCGGGTGGCTCCAATGGGCTAATGGGACGGGTGGTGTGGCAAGCTTGCCCTGCCTCACCCCCACACCTAATTGTGCTTTCTGGTTTTCATGTCAATTTTGTGATTCTTTTGCTCTGCCTTAGTGGTTATGGTGTTGTCTTAGTAGGGATTTTCTCTCCTTGCTGAATCCACTTTTTACTGAATTCTACTTTCTACGAAGATGTTTTCTTTGATAAGCTGTGTATCCAATTTGTGGATTTTCAAGAACTTTAATATGCTGGGTATCATTTTATAGGACTTCTTGGAACAAGATGACGAAGTGCAGAGTAATGGACTTGCACCTACACTGTCCTCTGAAAAGATGGGAGCAGCAGAAGCACTACAGAAAGACAGCAAACCTGTTTCTGCTGAAGTATCCAAGTTGGTGAAAACCTCAATCTCTGCATCTAAAGAAGCAACTTCAGTATCTCCGTCAGCCACTGCTTTCTCGGTTGCTACTTCTAAAGAATCTGTGAAACCAGCTAGTTCTCCTGTGTTCAGCTTTAGCTCAAAGGTTGCTGACAAGAGTCCTGCATTGCCTTCTGAATCAAATGAAAAAGTTGAAACAAGAGTGGAGAGCTCCAACAAGTTAGTCACTTCTCATCTTCAATAGTTTTTAGATCTTATTTTTGCTTCTGCATGCATGTTTGCTCTGTTTACTTTTTACACAACGATGTCTGTGCACACCATTTCTTGTAGATATTATTCTTACACTCCTCTGATTGCTTCCTTCTTGGATCTCATAATTTTTAAGTTAAAATAAAAAATTTCTTCAGGTCTCTAAACTCATTTGAGAATTATTATATGGACTTCTGGTTCTTCTAACCACACTCAGGGTTACAAGTAATAAGTACAATCTTGTTTATTATGATGTATGAATTCATTGTTGGCTAGCAATCGACCCCAGTTTGGCCGAGTAGAAAGTTAAAAATTTAGATGATATTTTCAAATCACTGACTATTTTATTTACTCAGCCCTTGTTTGGATTTTTTTTGTGCTTTTGACTTCGCTTAAAATACAAAACCTCGTTTTTAAATAAAATTGTTTCTTAAAACGGTAGGTCCAGTATATTAGCCAAAGAAGTATTTTTTCTTGTGCGTATAAATGTTATCACTTGTTTGGATTGACTTAAAATTTTTGATGGTATAAATATTATCACTTGTTTGTATAGACTTCAAATTTTTGTTGAAAAGATGTCTGGTTTCTAAAAGCAAAAGTCAAATACACTTAAAAAAGGTCCATTCAACAGGGCCTTAGTGTTCTAGTATTGTAGTTTCCATTTGAAGTTGTCTTGTGGATTGGTTTTATATGACCTTTTTTATTTGGTTTGTTGTTTTTCCCCTAAAACAGCGTGTTCAATGTTTTCGCTTCAACTGAATCTCAAGCAAAAAGGTCTGAGTTAGACAAATCTGGCCATCCAAGGTTTCCTGAGGCAGGTGATATTAACAGTAAATCTGACACTTTTACATTTGCAAGGGAGCCACATGTTTCAAGTTCCTCCCCAGTATCAACTACTGCAGTTTCTGGTTTTGTCAGTGAGACATCTACAGGAAGTGGTCTCAAGTTCAGCTCTACTACCAGCACTACAAATCTTGTTGCAACAGGCATCAGCACCCCAGACACCTCTGGTGCAAGCATTTTTGGGTTGGCTGCAAAGCCTTCTACGATAGCTGGGCCAATTTTCAAGTTTGGTGCTTCCGAAGATCCGGCCACTGCAGTTCCCACCACAACAGCTTCTAAAATCTCGGAAACGCCAGAAGGTAGAACTAATGAAGAGCAAATGAATCCAAGTTCAGGTGGCTCAAGTGTCCCAAATACCAGTGATGCAGCACCACCAGCAACAAATCTCGAAAGTACCAACTCTGAACTTGGTTCATCTGTTAGCCATTCAAATGTATTTCATGGTTCCCCCTTTGGTAGTGCATCCAAATCTGTGGTGTTCAATGCTGGAACTGTTTCTCAAGGTACATCTCTTCCGGTGTTTTCCTCTACAGCATCACCTGGGACTGTCTCACAAGGGACATCTGCTCCACTGGTCTCCTCTGCATCATCCACATTGTTCAACATGAATGGTAACACCAGTGGTTCTGCATTGTCCATCCCTCAAGCGATAAATCCAAGCAATATGTTTGGCCAGGGATCTTCAGCTTCCTCATCAGACACCACCACTGTTACCCCTGCCAGTGGGCAGACATCAAGTGTGTTCAGATTTGGTGCTACTCCTATGACAGAAGGAAATGCAGTTAGCTCCAGTAGTGCATCCACTCCTTCCGTATTCAGTTTCGGTTTTGGTTCTGGCGCTTCCACTTCTTCAACCAGCACCAGCAGTGCAAATCTCCCAAAGTTCAATTTTGGTGGCCAATCTTTGGTTCCTGATGGTGCAGGCAGCGTTGGTGCTTCTAGTGTATTTAATTTTGGTGGGAGTTCTTCGACTTCATCTGCAGTAAATACGATGGGCTCAAACACCACTGCTAATGCCTTTAGTTCAAGTTGGCAAAGTCCGACAACTTCAATTTTTGGTTCCAGTTCTACTTCGTCACAACCTACTGGATTTTCTACTGGTGCATCCTCCATGTCCTCTGCTGTTACAAATACTGCACCCATGCTTTTCAACTCATCCAGTGGATTCAACTCATCCAGTGGTGCCCCATCAAGCTCCTTCTTTTCATTTACAACAGCCTCCGCATCAGTATCGTCTTCGCAGTCTCTGCCTACTAACCTGCCCGTATTTGGTGCTCCGCCTAGCAATCCTTTTGGTTCATCATCATGGGGCAACAATAATAATCAGGCAAATGCTGAAGACAGCATGGCTGAGGATCCGGTGCAATTATCTGCACCTTCTACTCCAGTATTTGGGCAACCGACGGTTTCCCCTTCTCCCCCAGGCTTCACATTTGGTGGATCAAATGTTCCATCTCAACCCAACCCATTCATGTTTGGTGGCAATCAACAAAATCAAGCTGGTCCACAAAATCCATCTCCATCTCCATTTCAGGCATCGGGTAGCCTGGAATTCAGTGCTGGCGGTAGCTTCTCCTTGGGAAGCAGTGACAAGTCAGGGCGGAGGATAGTGAAACCCAGTAGAAACAAAAACAGGAAGAGGTGAATATTACTGATTTGGGGAAATTTGAATTCATCTTTTTTACGCCTGATTGGCTGGTTGGTGCTTGGTAGGGACAGGCGTTTCTCCAGCAGGTGAAAAGGCAGCCCTCCTATAATACTGTTATTATTTTTCTTCTTATTTTAAGTATTTAGCTGAATTACTTCAAAAAAGACACAGTGTCTCAATTTTGGACCATATATGTCTCTGCTGTGTTGTGTCTTGTTGTGTTGTGTTGTGTTGGTGCTCTCATTAGAAACTCGTCTGATGGTTGGATGGACATTTGTAATTGGCATTACAAGATATAGCATTAGCCCTTGTAGCAGTTATGTATCTCTGTGTGTGTGTGTGACATTATGAAAAACAAAGTTAGAGTCTCTGAGTTGAATAGGAGTACATGTTTTCTTACATACTTTCACGTTGGCTGTGGCCAATAAATGAGATAAGTGTGATACCAGAAAATTGGCATCAAAGATTAATCCAAGAATACAAAGTAATGCCCTTGATTAATGTTGAAAAATGGCTTGAAAGTGATACTCTCTTCCTTCAGTGCATTTTGGAGATGTACTCCATCTTTGAGAAGCTACAACCTACCCTACATGGGATTTGGATGGAAGGCTCAACATGTAGTCTTAAAGTATGAGTGATGAAATCGTAGTAATTGAATATATTAAATTAATAACTCATTAACATTAAACCCATCAATTAATCTAATCTTCATTTCAATGACTATTTATTTGATAGTCAAAAGCCGCATTTGTTGAGGTTATTGTTGAACTAATCACAAATCACAATTGTGGAATGGGTCACATTCAACAATAAAGGTGACAAATCTCTTTCATTAATAGAGATTTCATAAAAGTCTTCCTCATTCAATCACCTTTGGGAAACCTTACATCTCTGCCAATGAGTCAATCTTGGTCGGTTCATGTAATGGATCCCGAGCCTTGAATTCGACTCGGTTCCCTATCCAACCAGAGGACCTTATCGTCCTTTAGAAATGGCAACAAGCCAACAAGTCAATTCCAACCAAATCCTAAATCCGACCATAGCCTGAGTCGTCTCCTGATCATTTTCATCATTATAATTCCTGAATTTATCTATGCTCCTATTGAAAATCCATAACCATAATTGTTCAAATTTAAATTAATTTTCTTCTGAATCTTAATGACCATAGCAATTAATATACACACGACACAAATACTTATTGTACTACGAATTTTAGTTTTCAAAGCTTATAGAAGTCATCCAAAGTGTATTTATACACTTCCCAAAATGTGATAATACCAAAGTAAAACCCAACACACCAAACATCCACAAATGACAATCTTTAAAGATGGAGAAAATATCAAGCAGCAACACAAACAAAGACATGACGACAAGCACCCCAGCTACAAAGGCCAAACCCGCGAAAATCAACCTAGCAATCACAATATCACAATGTGGTCACCTAGAGCTGATCGGCAGAGATACAAAAAGTCCTCCACGATTCTTGGAATGAATCTCCATGGCATGGATGAACGAACAAGAATCCAAAACCCAATTGAGGATGAATTGCATTCACAAGTAAGGAAAGAAAGACGGAAACCCACACACAGCATCAACACATGCAGAGTTGTTGGAATATTGGAATCCAATGGAGGATGAGAAGAAAATGAAACAACCTTCATGATTCTAGAAGCATTCACCAATCAATGATGCCTGCCTCCCCCATCAGCACAACCTACATATATACTTCCTCTGTTTTCACGAATATGCAACACTTTCTCTCCACGCGCAATCCAATATATATTTTTAACAATTAATAGCTCAAGTTGTGTATAAGCAAAAATTATAAAAATTTGATATTCTAAAACAAAAAGATGAGACGATTCTAACAAGATCTCACTTGATTATGTTTTTTCCTTCTATAACTATTTTATAAACATGAATCAAATTTGAATAATGAATAGTGTCAAAATGCCAAATGTTTCACATTCACAAAAACGGAGGTAGTATTGTATATATATCAGACATTATATATTTATATGAAGTATTATATAAACAACTCTTGTTCATGGGAAAAAAAATGAATAAACAATCAACAATCTATTAAAACTCCAATTTCATGGAAATAAATGAACATTAAAGATCGTTCATACACTATTGTTTACGGAGTAGTATTTATACCATGAACAAACACCATTTACGCAATTCGTAAACATTACAACCACCCCATTTTGACTTTTGCTATTTCTCATTGATCACTTTGACTTAATTTTATCGCAATTATATAATAAAAAAAATTAACATAGTGAAGTTGGGTCTTATTAGATTCGTCTAATCCTGAATGTTTAAAGTATATTTTTCATATTATTTTTACTTGTACTATATAATTTGAGATATTACAACGTGTCTAGAAGAGCATGCATGATGTTTTTAATGGGATAGAGCGGTATTTACCAGCATTGACGCACAAACAATGTGTGCTTAATTTAAAAATATAACATGTTTTTATTCTAAATTTAATTAAAATTTGCATAATAAAAGATAAACTAAGAAACCTAGAATGCATGAATCAAAAAAAAAAAAAAATGAAAATTATGAATAACATCATAATTTCCAATTTTCTTCGACCCATGCATTTCAAAAACTCCCATCAACAACATTCAAGAACACAAAAACCACGATGACTAGCCAGATAACTCTCATCCAATGGTGCTAGCTAATTTCTATCAATGACAGCTTTAGGAGTTTCAACGTTGGCCAACATTGCAAGACACAAAAGACTATCCTTCCCACTAACATAAAGAGCCAAAAAGATTGAACCTGGATAGGAGCTAAGAAGACAAGTAATGACTATCGTATACACATCGTTTTGGAACATCATTGGAATGATTTGACATGCTAGATTTTGAATACAATTCAATTACTTAACGAAATTTAAGGAGGGAAAAAAAAAAAACCTGATTTCGCAATTGAATAACAATAACATTCACTATTCCATTTTATTTATCATGACAGAAAAGAACCAAAGAAAAGTTTATAATGAAAACCATATTTATACCCAGCCATAGGAAAACCTAACGATACACAACATAATCTAACCAAACCATCCGTAACTGTATAAAAAAACAAAACAAAAAAGAAGTTATGGATTAATTTCGGAAGGCAATCAAGCTCAAATATTATCTTCATAATCGGTGGCAGAGAGATTCATGCTGCATAGTGAAAGGCCACATGATCCAAAAAAAAAATGCACAAAATTTTAGTATCAAATTGCACATACCATTAGCTTCCGAGCATCTGACACCATTAAAGGTACAGAATTAGCTATGGGAGAAATGAATTTGACTCCTTTACTCCCGTTCAGGTTCAGAGGAGGAGTTACTTTATCACGGAACATAATAAAGCGCCAAATAGAAACATATGGTTTCTACTGTCTAGTGTAAATTCTAATGGTAAGGCCACTGTGTAAGGTAGCTAGTGTTCCTTTTAGCCTGTGAACGGAAAAGAAGGTCCTCCTGGAAATAGCAGGCACAGCAAACTGCTTGTCACTAGGTGATAAAGAAAACAAAATACCATCTAGCTTATCGATTATATAGAATTCTAACAGTGCAACAATAATCAACTTTGACTTGGAAATGTTTTGTCTCAAGACATAACCAACGATGAAACCAACACAATTTAATACAGGGAAAGGTTTTCCGCAGTCAGGCAATAGCATACACCAAAATCAAAATATAAAGAAAATGCCACAAGGGACTAGTATTACCTCTGCAAGATGTTGTAAGCTGAATTTATATCATATCTGTGTTAAAGCGGCCTGTAACAACAATCAAAAGATCATGTTTAGGACAAGAAATGCACTATATGTTCATGGCCATAAGTCACTAGAACAAAAATTTCAGAGTTCTTAACAGCCTCTGCCTTCTGTTAATGAATGAAAGTTCGCAGTACAGTAGATGACAAGTATACAATATTTTTACGTTGAGCAATATGTCTATTATCTGTGTTGAATTATGGATAGGAGGTTCCATCCCAAAATCAATTGGCAATGGGTGGACTAGCCCCTATCCATATAAGCAATTGGGGCAGCCCACCAATTCATCGATGGGTGAAATGAATAGAGGTTGTTGATTTGGCTGAACAATAATATTCTGTTACCTTAAGCTAGAATGCATCACACCCTTGATTCTGATTCAGTTGTAAAGTCATATCTTCCTACCAAACAACAAAAGTGTAGTATACATACACCAGATAATATTTTGAACAATGACTCAATTACCTTACCAGTTACATTACAAATTTGATTATATAACAGCCAAGTAGCCAAGGGCACGAATCCTTAGCACTTGCGGCCAATCCACCACCATCAGTCCTTATATAAATGAAAACAAACTCCAACAATGCAAATGCCTCTCCACCTTAATTGTGAACAATACGTAGTAGATGGTTAATAATGTCCTCTGCAATGATTTCAGGGGAGAACCTTCTCATCATGTCACGCCTTGCCTCCATTCCTTTAGTTTTAGCTTCAGTGGGATTGTTCACTACATGTCTCATCAGAACCTGCAGCATATCAACAGATGGCTCTGCCCACATGTGCCCTTTAAAAGGGCCTTCTTTCACTTCACTCATATCCTTAAAGATCAAGGGGTAACTATTCCTACCCGTCAAATATTCTGTCTGCCCTGACCAGTTAGTAGTGATCACTGGTAGCATCATCGCCATTGCCTCGACAATTGGCCTGCCCCAACCTTCCCCTCTCGAAGGCAGAACAAATGCATTGGCTGCCTTATACAAGCTCGGCAGTTCAACTTGAGCTATGTGCCCATCAATCACATAAATTGGAGCCCAACCATAGGGCGGCCTCTCTAGGTCAGAATTGACCACAAACTCAATAATTTTGTTGGCAAAATCACTATCCGAATGGTATGCATTTGTTAACAAATACAATGCGACTTTATCAACACCTGAAAATTCCTTAAGATAACCCCTCAATAACACATCCCAACCCTTTCGGTATTCCCACTTGAAAATGCTCAAGAAGTTAAATCGATTCTTGGGATCCAATTCGTCCGAATCAAATCCTAATACCGGACTTGCAATTGCAGCCAAGTCCAGTGGCTCAACCTTAACTGGATCAAAAAACTCCAAATCAACAGACTGCACTATTTTCTTAACCTTGGTTGGATCAACTCCACTTTGACTAAATGTGTTCACATGGAAATCAGTAGGAACCCAAACATGATCCATCCTATTACACCTCTCCACATGCTCAGCATTCACCCTATCAGTCTCAAACATAGTCCTTCCAATAACAGACTTAAACCGCCTATAGCTCGCCGGCGGACAAGGAAGCGTTTGAAACAGAGGGGGACGCCATGCCCCGGGCTCACTATGGCAAACCACAATAGTTCGATTACCAAGTCCACAGTGGGTTTGGTGCAGTTTAATAGCAAGATTTCTCATTTCCAAAGGCAAGCCTTCCCAGAAGTCGACATTTTCCAAATCACCGTGATGCTCAATGCCCAATTTGAAGAGTGGATTCTTTTGGTTTTTTTGGATGTAAGCATTTAGGGCTAAGATGTAAGACCACGCCTCAGAGCTGTAGCCACCACCGGAGAGGAAAGGGGCCATCCAAAGGATACAGAAGGATTCGGAATCGATCAAAGGAGAAGGGATCAAAGCAAATTTCAAGAATGGGCGATATAGAGTGAATGAGAGGGCTAGGAAGAGTACCAAAATCGAGCAGACAATTATTATGGGTTTGAAATGAATGCCGGCGCCGGAGGGTTGTGGACGTGGCGGTGGGATTTGGGGTTCGGGGTTTTCGGCTGTATTCGTATCAGCATCAGAATCCATCAACCACCACCAGAGATTCTAGGAAAAGAACCAAACAGAAATCAGTCTTTTTTGACGTGAATGCAGAGAGTGAGAGGGCATTGCCGCCTGTAAGTTAGGGTCTCCACTCAGTGTCCACTTAATTTTGACCATCCCATGAGTATTTACTATTGTGATTCTATAAACACACTAGTACTCCACCGGCACGATGCGCGATTGCCATAGAAAAAAAAAATTATAATACCAATCGAACACATGATTGTAAAATTGCATAAAAGGTCCTTAAACATCTAAAATCAACCCACTTTTACAAACTTTCCGAATCTAGATAAAAGAAAAGGCATTTGAGTCGTAACTTTGGTAGTCCACATAACCTCAAATTCATCTTCTTCTTGGCAGCAAACTTATCGTATAGCACCTTCAAATTTATTTGAACATTCTCCAATTCATGAGGGTGCAACCTAAAATGTACTTTGGAACATACGACAGTTCTGTATTAACCTCGCTAAACTTAATCCAATTTCTGATATTGCATAAAAGGTCCTTTAACATTTAAAATACATATAAAATCTCCAAACTTACGCATTTCACATAGATGCACTTTAGGGTTTATTTTTCTTAGTAAAATTTTAAACTTAATATACTAAATATCCGGTTTAAATTTTCCAATTCATTCTTAATAAGATTTTACTATTCACTCCCATTTAAAAACATACGCCTTTCACTCTCAATACACTCCCATTTAAAAACTATATATTATTGAAAATTTGGTGATGATTATCAATTGAAATCATGAAAGAATAATGTCGATTAATTCTTCTATAGGGATGGATGCGGACATGTCGATTAATTCTTCTATAGGGATGAACACGTCGATTATAAAAAGACTTAAAGAAAAAAACTTCCAAAAAAAATTGTAATACAAAAGAACAAAAATAACTAAAATAACAATATTATGGAAAACAAAATTATTTTATTTCTAATGGAAAAGTATTATAAAATTTCATAAATATTACGAAAGAAAAGAAATTATAAATATTATAAAATTTCCATAAATGTAATATTTAATTTATAATTTTTATTTTTATATTCGAGGTGGCCCTAAATGGGTCAGTCCGTGGACGCTGCCCGCGGACTGACCCATTTAGGACCCTATCGATTGAATATTGATTAATATTGGTAATGCATATATATATATATATATTAAATTCCTATATATATTTAATATATAATTTTTATAATTAAAAATGAGTATAAATTGGGCAGCCCGTTCAGGAAACTCAACAAATGAAGTATCTTTTTTTACTGAATATATATATATATTTTTTCTTTTCAGTAGTAACCTAATACAAATACTAAATTATTAAGTAAAAAAACTCAACAAATGTAAAAAATTATAGGTATTAATTTGATTATATACCTAAAAACGATCAATTTCAGCCTGAAGCATATATTTGCCCGACAACAAAAGAAGCGTATTGTATTTTGATTGTATTTTTATTATTATGTTGCATAATGAATTATATTTGTTTTTTTAAATCGTTTTAGAATTAGTTTGAAGTGTTAGTCATCCTACTTTTTTAGCGGGTATTAGTCATCCCTATTTGGAAATATATTATAAAATTATAACTATCACTAATATCTACAATTTATTTTGTGTTGTTAGTTATTTTTAATTTAAGCAAATAAATAAATTGGATTATTAGTAGCATGAAGATCTATATTCTATTTATATAGATAATAGATTTCCAATCATATAAATAATTTACCATTATAAATAAATGGAATACATGATTTTTTTTATTTAATGAACGAAAATGTAAAGGGACACAGGACTCAATGCCATCAAGTTAACTTTATTATTAGAGATGGCCTTAAATGGGTTAGCCGAGCATTTAAATTATTATCTTTAATTGCAACTTAAATTTTATATATATTATAAAAATTTCATTTATAGAACATTTAATATACAATCTTTATAATTAGAAGTGGGCTTAAATTGGTGGTCAATCCGCAAATCCAACCACATTCAAAAATTTTGCATTCCACATTCACAACATAAATTCATATATTCTGTCACAATCGTCATCACCATCACTACAGATTATGATTTCATCCATTGAATAAATACTATTTGTTCAAGAATAATCATACTTTGCAAAAAAAATATATATTTATAAATTCTACAAAAATTACTTTAAAAAATTACTTTTATTTATAACGAAAAAATATTATAAAACTTTATAAACACTGCGAAAGAAAATAAATTATATATAAATATTGTAAAATTTCGTATATGCGACATTTAATTTATAATTTTTATTATTAGAGGTGGCCCTAAATGGGTCAGCCCGTGGGCGCTGTCCGCGGGCAGACCCATTTAGGACCCTATCGATTGAATATTGTAATATTAAAGAGGACATGTCATATATGATGGGCATTAAAATTGGTTCCAAATTCCAGTTAACATTAGTTTTATAAATTTGTAAATAATATTTTTTTAAAAAAAAATACTTAGAACATCAAACTAACATTACATGATTTCAAATAAGATTATCATGACAAATTTAAAAATAAAAAATAGATTGGCACACGGTCTAGCTCGTTTAAGCCAGTTTTTAAACAGACCTTCTTATGATCAACCCAACCCAGATTTTAAGATGACAAAATGGGCAAGCCTAAAAGGTCCAAACTCCAACCTATTTTCACAGCTCTACATATGCATAGCAAAATTTAAAATACATGTTATAGGCTCAGCAGATTGATTAACCCAAATTTATTATTTCAGTAAATCAAAAAGGAAATGACAAATAGAAATGTCCATAAAATATCCTACTTTAAATAATAATTTCATCAATATGCTTGAATTTTAGATCTATACACTTGAATTTTAGATCTTAATTATTTTTTTTTTTTTTTTGCATATTTTAGATCATACTACTTAATGTAATAATATAAAAACAATGATTTTGATTAAATTTTTATTATTAAAAATATAATTATATTCACCATAATAATTTCAAAAATCATTGATACAACTAAAATAAATATGTGGGAATCTTTTTAAAAATTCAAATTAATTATTTTTGAAATTAAGAGTTGCAAGTATTTTAATAAGTTACTACAAATTAATCAGTGGATTTGAGTATAGAACGATATCTCTTTGCATGAGTAATACTACATGACCTTATTTCTTAGACGCAAATAATTTATTAAGAGTTGCAAGTATTGTAATAAGTTGTTAGTACAATTTTTATGTTTCCAATGCAGATACTGAGTACCATTTTATTTGGTATACACGTATCCATCCTTCAAAAAGATATTCTTGTAGTACATAAAAGAGATTTAAAAATCTCATGGGTATTTAGTTAATTGTGGCTGAGTTCCCAATGCAATTGGCATATTTGGGGTTCCGAACCATCTGCCTTTACATCAAATAATTATGTCTATATCAAGGAGGGAGTTTTTTTTTTGCATAAAATCAAGGAGGGAGTTGAAACAAAATGTCCATTCATTTTAGTTGTTTTGAAAAAAATCAATATTATATTGTATCAATTGCACACTTGTCCACATTGGTATCAATCACCATTGCTCGTTTGCTAATTTATAGGACCTATAAAATATTACTACTAATTTCCAGTGCTTTTGCTTCTTTGGGAGTATATCATCATTCGGTTAAGTCACAAATTCACCCGAACCGAAAATTTTGAAATGGATGTGAGCACACGTATAAATAGAAATTTGAAAATGACTTTGGAAAGAACTATTCTCAATAACGAATATGCAGACTTCCTCTCTTTACCTAAAGAGAAAAAAGAATTGAGGAAATAAGGTAAGAAAAAATATGAATTAAAAATCAGTATGAGATAAAATTTAGATTAATAAGAAGAATGGAAATGTTGTCGACTCGTCATAATAAAATAACCCAAAGTACCATGATTTTTAAATTTTGGATATATTTTGAGGGCAATATAAATGTTTGAGTTCCCAAGGGCAATAATCAAGGGATAAATATATATATATTTTTTATTTATTCTAGATGGTGATAGATATGTAGTAGTAGTATTCAGGATAGGTTTCTAAGGCACTTTAATTTTCGTTGTCCCCTAGGCAAGCATAATACGAAGTACTCCCTCCGTCCCATTTAACTTGTCCTGTTCACTTTTGCACACAATCCAATGCACTTTTTTATCTATTAATATCTCAAAATATACACAATGAAAAATTATACAAAATATATTATAAAACTACATGATCATACGATTCTAACAAGACCCATCTCGACTATTTTTTGCTAAATATATACTTGCAATTAAATTGAGTCAAAGCTGAACAATGAACAATGTAAAAAAGTCAAACAGGACAAGTGTAGTGGGACGGAGGGAGTATTAATTTAATGTCTTACCACTTTTGACTATTTACAATATATATATTTTTTTAAGAGCCAAAGCCACGGAAAAAACTATTTACTATATATTGTATTGTTTTTTTTTTTTTTGGCTCAACAGCCTACAAAGAGGCTAGGAAAAGAAAGGAAAAAATAAACAAAATCTAGAGATCAAATTCAGTGAGGCCGTGGAAACCACGTGTCGGTGGCGTCAGCGGCTAGGAGGGGGGACAAACAGTCCGGTGGAAAAGCCCATGTCGTGTAGAAATGGTCTTCAGAGGCTCCCATCTTGGCTAACGCGTCTGCAACAGCATTTCCTTCTCTCAAGACATGCTGAAATTTGCACACATGAAGTCGGCGACGGAGGTCATCAATTCGGGCGAGATATGGAGCAAGCCAATGGGAAGAGCTCCAATTTGAGCTCACAAGTCTGATTATGTCAAGTGAGTCACAACAGCAGCATACTTCCAACACTCCTTTGTCCACAGCAAGCTGGAGTCCATGAGCTAAGCCTGCGATTTCAGCTTCCAGGACAGATCCGTCGCCAAGAAAGCCCGAGATCCCGGCTATCCAACTACCATCCACGTTGCGGATCACAGCCGCAAACCCAGCTCGCTTCCTATCAGCAAGAAGAGAGCCATCGGAGTGCAAAAATATTCTTTGCCACTCCCCCATATTCCAACAAACAAGTCTCGGAGTTGTCGTTGTGGAGGTAGGGTGTTTCTGTCGCCGATCAAGCTCATCGGCAAGATGAGTAATGCTGCGGATTATCGTGTGATGGGGTGATGATTTTCCTCGGAACACCCGCATATTCCTCTCTCGCCACACCTGCCAGACACCAGCTATGAAAGAATTGCCATAACAACAAGACATACCTCGCAGCCATACTCGGATATGGGGTCGATCAATGGTTTGGAGGTCTGTTGGAATCGTCACTCCCATAGAAGTCCACACAGCCGCCACCCAAGAGCAATGGAAAAGGCAATGCTGCCAGTCTTCCTCCATCACCCCACAAATTTGGCATAAGGGAGTAGAAGCCACCTTTCTATGAAATCTCAAAGAGTTACAGGGGAGGGCCTCCCATGAAATCAACCAAAGGAGGAAGCATACTTTCTCAGGCAGACGTGAGTTCCACAGCCATGTCCAATTTCCTTCTGCTGGTGGGGAGCCCAACAAATAGAGAAAGCCAGATTTGGCCGTGTAAAGTCCATCAATGGATCCCTTCCATTTCCATCCATCCTTTAAAGACTGATGTAGGCAAGGCGGGGCATGCTTGCTAATATTCTCACGCACAGCCACTGGGAGCAGCGTATAAAGCATCTCAAGATTCACTATGATTATCTACAATATCAATTACTCAAAGATCGGTCTCACAAGTTTCAATGAAAGGCACCAAGGGACCAATTGCCTGTCCATTTAGCCAAGGTGAATGCCAAAGAGAGCTACTGCCATTACCAAGGTGAAAAGAATATCCCCCCACAAGGTTCATGGCAGCTTTCCGGAGGCTACGCCAAATGAAAGATCCAGTCTTACGGGACATAAGAAGGGACCTACCATTGGGATTATACTTGGCCTGAATTTCCAAACTCCATCGTTTACCCTGCTACAAGAGGAATTCATGAACAAGTTTCCCCAAGAGAGCGGTATTAGCTTGTCGTGCCTTGCGAAAACCAAGACCTCCCCATGATTTTGGAGTAGCCAAGCGGTCCCAGTTTACCAAGTTAAGACCGTGCCCTTCCCTATCCTTCCAAATGAAGTTCCGAATACGTTGATCAATGCTCTGGCATGTAGTCTCAGGGAGCCAACCCAACTGCATATAATACGAGGGTATCGCAGCAAGAACATGTCTAGCCAAAGTTGCTCTGCCCGGTTTATTTAGTAACCGCATGGCCCAGCTGGACATCCGGAGGTCCATCTTTTCCAGAATATGGGCATAATGCCGATGGCTCACACGTTCATGATGGATTGGGAACTTTAGGTAAGTCCCAAGGGAGGTGGTGAAAGCTATGGGAAGAGCAGCTGTGAGCCATGATTTTTGTACAGGTGTAACTGCTCGTGAGGCAAAAGCTTTAGATTTGGTGGGACTGATCTTGAGGCCAGACCAGCAACCAAAAGATCGGAGAGCGGACACAAGGCAATTAATATTGTCCTCATCTGCCATAGTGCACAAGATAAGATCATCCGCGAATAGCAAGTGTGAAATGCCCTGCCCCCCACGAGATAACTTAATCGGTTGCCAAAGACCATCCTGAACAGCCTTATCAATAGTGACTGACAGTCTTTCCATGACCACATTGAAGAGATACGAGGAGAGCGGGTCACCTTGGCGGAGTCCACGCTTTGGCCTAAACCCTTCCAAAGGAGATCCATTCCACAGAATCGAATATTCAGGTGAGGATACACAGGACATAATTATGCGCCTTAATGAGGATGGGATGTTCATTTGCACAAGACATTCCTCCAAGAACGCCCAACGGACATTGTCATACGCCTTTTCCAAATCTATCTTAACAAGAATCGGCTGCTTCTTTGAATTGGATAGAGAATGTACCAACTCTTGAAGTAAGATAGCATTGTCAACTGTTCCTCGGCCTGGGAGGAAGGCCGACTGAAGAGGCGAGATATATTGAGAGAGCAGAGGTCGAAGCCTGTGGACCAACACTTTAGAGATAAACTTGTACGACATATTACACAAGGTAATAGGCCGGAATTGGCGAACATTGCTAGGGACCGCCACCTTGGGGAGCAAACAGATGTATGCTTTGGCAAGATCAGGATCTATATGACCAGTATTGAAATCTCTCTGAACCATATTTATTATATCCGGACCTAGCACCGACCAATGTTGCTTATAAAAAGCTGCGGGAAATCCGTTCGGGCTGGGAGCCGCCAAAGGTTTTGAAACTTTTAACAATTTCCTACACGAGTATTTTTATAAAATATATCAAGTTCGAATTTATTAAATGAAAAGAGTTATGATTCTTGGGTAAGGGGTTTAAGGATATATTCCACTTTTTATTACTCATGTGGGAGACTTTGATCTCAAATGGCGTTGTGGAGCTCCCCGGCATGAAACTTTTGACAATTCCATGCTATGGAGATCCTTGCCATGAAACTTTTGACAAGTTCCCACTATATGAATATTTTCTGAAACACAATAATCCTGGTTTTCAATTTTTATTTAAAGAAACCAATTTATGAAGATGGAGTTGGGATATATTTATAGGTTGTCACGTTTTTATTACTCGTGTTAAGAAACTGTGCCCCCGAAAGCGCACGGTGTCAAAAATTGCAATAATTTATAGTAAGACCGGATCGTTTACTGGAGGATGTGCGATAGAAGCAGGTCCCACGTCGTTTTACTAGATTTTCCACTCGTATTGCTCGAATCGGTTTTGAAGTTGGACTAACAACTACATAACTGAATTTAATCTACATTATGAAAGCAGTTAAATAAACTAAAGGACAGATGGAAATAATTCCACAAGAACAATAAAAGCTGTAAATCTACGCTATAATATCTATGAAGCTGATTCAAAATGATGACAGAATGGACAGGGAGAAAAGAATAAAAATTGGACAAGGTTTAGATAAAACATAATTAAACTTCCATTTTTATACACAGATCTTTGCTTGGGATAATCCTGTCAGAAAGCTAATTCTCATGCTCTCAGCACCATGTTCCCTTTAACAGACAGATACTTACAGTGTGAGTTTACATGTTCTTAAGACCACAAGTTCTAAGATATCACAGATTCATAACTGCCCCGGCCAGGGTATGATATTTCATCTGTGGTGGTCAAGCAACACCTGTCAAGTCATTAGTTGAATTGCCAAATACTGCTATCATTCCCCCGCGTCACACCCAAAGTTTCTAATCAAACCCTGAACTATCCCTTAACTCTTAGTCCTAGTAGCAGTTAGAAGATCTAGAGACACATCCGAGTGACCTCTACGAAAGCAATTAAAAGAAAGCAGTAAAGAAAGCATATAAAATCCTATCACTCGGAAGTTTCAAAAGCTTCGTACTTGTAGTAAAAGAAAGCCCCCAGTCAGGATGACCGGATGTGGATCAAGAATTCCCGAATCTCGGTGAACCGCTCGCAGTGTTCACTTCCTTCCGGGTGGTTATGAGATACAAACTAATGAAACGAACTAATGGATTAGTTCGTTCCGGATGCACTCACTCAGGACTCAAAAATAGGCTTTGGCAGAAGAGGATAGCAGTTGAAAAGAACTCAACCCTATCTTAGAAAATAACCAAGGCCTATGTGTTGTTCCTCTAGTATTATCTATCTCACTGTATTTGAATCCAAGTGGATCCCATCTCGGTGTGATAGTTAAGACTAAATTCCCAACACATAGCAATTTTGGAAAATAATAAATATGAAAATCATTCCCTAAACAAGTACTAGACTCTCAATAAGAACACAGACCCTTTCGGTCTAGAAGAGACCTAATCGCTGACCCTGCTTCTAATTTCCCAGAAATTAACCCTTGACAGAATATGAACTAGACATAACTGAGGAATTTATCCCTTACTCAGATCCGGATTTTATAAATGAATTTTTGTTAGAAGTTTAATATGCGATATCTATTTTAAATCTAGACTTCTAATGTCCAAGGGAAGGATCCCAAAATATTCTAGACCACAGTAGCTACATAATAATATCATGCATAAAGATATATGGAAGTGTAAAGTTAATCAACCCAAAATATAATGGTGGGTTTAGACAGAACGCGTGACACAGAATGAGGTGGCCGTGAGGCAAAAAGGGTGGCAGAGTAATCAGGTGGAATGCAAACAGCTGCTTTCCAATTTCCCAACTACTCGGATGGAGCGAATTTAGACAGCAGAAACCCTAAAATGGCAGTGTCACTACCAGTTGGGCCACTACTGTCTGCGAATTCTGACAAAAACCTACATGCTTCCTTTCAGCAATATTCATTGGCCAATATTGACAGATATTAACCAACTTATAGTACAGATTGGAATTTGGGTTTAGAAATTAAGATAAAGAGAATAAAACTGTATTTGGACAGTAATTAACCAAGCGGCTACTTCATTTCCCGTGAAAGGACCGTTCGCTTGACCTTGTTAGTTATTATCCAAACCATGCAAAATAACAAACAGTAATTAATATACAGATTATGGGCTACTTCATTTCCCGGTGAGGGGACCGTTCGCCAACATTATTCTGCAATATCTCTCACTATTTGTTCATACATCACAAAAAAGGATAAACTAAAATAGAAATAAAGACAATGCCTTGTATGAGAGACATTGGTTTCTCATGCAAGGTTATGGAATCAATCCATAATTAATGTCTTAAATAATCCTTCACTCCATAATTAATTACAGTCCAGATTATCTGCTTAAGGCATTAAGGTTTTTTTTATCAAAAAATGTTTTAGGGAGAATTGAACAAAGATCCTTTAATCAAAGTAATTATCGATCTTAATCATTGCTAATTATGATCTGTAATTATTGACTTAAGGGTTCAATTAATTAATGATGAACATGGAGAAATGAAAATCTGGCAAAGCTGCCAATTACGACGCTATACAGATATTACGACGCTATCCTAGGACAGCATTGTGGGGATAGCGTCGTCATGGATTGGTGATAGAGGTAAGAATTTTGGTGTTTAAAGAGTTTATATATGACGCTGAACATGATTACGACGCTATCCTAAGGTAGCGTCGTAGTGTTAGTGTCGTACATGAGGTTTATAATTGAGGTGCTACGACGCTATGCATGGCCTACGACGTTAAACATGGTTTACGGCGTAAGGTTTAGCGTCGTAGTGAGGAGAGATGGTTTTTAAAGAGGAAGAAGTTGCTACGACGCTATACACTAAATTACGACGCTATCCTAGGATAGTGTCGTAGGTGTAGCGTCGTAGGTAGATTCTTGTGAAAAATGAAGAGTTTTTGGGGTCCTACGACCTTAAACAAAAGTTACGATGCTATCAGTGGATAGCGTCGTAGGTCTAGCGCCGTAGGGCAAAATTTTGTTCACAAACTGAAGTAACTACGACGTCAGACTCTGCCCTACGTCGCTATCAGTGGATAGCATCGTAGGGCGGTTAGCGTCGTAGCTAACTCAGTTTGTGTTGTTGGTTGGGTAATGCAATCTATGCGATTGCAAACCCTGTTTTCAAGTTCATGGTTCATCAATGCAAGAACAGTAATGAAATAAGCAAAAAGCAGCAAGCCAAAATGTAGAGAAAACATGGCATAGTAAGCTAAAACACACCCATCAACCACAAACCCAAATAAGGGTTTTCAACCATAAAAGATATGCATAAGAACCCAAAAATAAGGAAAGAAAATAGAAAACCCATTTGCAAAAGAAAAATAAGATGACCGAATGGTCATTAAATCAAAATAAAGCAAGTAAATCCATGGAATCATTTCCATTTCATGTTTTTGGGACTCTTTAAGGCTTAACTTCCCATTTTTCATAAATGGTTTGATAATACCCATCATTTGGGTATTTCAAACCTAAATAAGGGTTTAACAAAGCTGAAATAGGTATAAAACTGGCTACACTAAACTGAAAGTCTCAAAATAACACTAATCTGCGCAAAAATTAAACTAAGCTAGAAGCATAAATTAAATAATACAAAAAATAAAACTAACTACTCTAACTAACCTACACTGTTCTCAAGAACTTCAGTTGCCTTCAATTATGGAATGTATGAAGTGAAGTGACAAGACCTGGGAGTCAACATCTCTATATATAGGCGAGCCAGGCCCTTGAATTTGAATTCTGCAGCTTGGTACGACGCTATACTTGGCTTCGTCGCTATCTTCATTACGACGCTATGGGTACTGCGTCGTAGTCTTCCATCTCAAAACACTCTTTGTCTCCAAATGGACAGCCTACGACGCTATACTCCATTACGTCGCTACATTTGAGTACGACGCTATGCTCGGCGTAGTAGTTCTTCCTTCAAGGTTCTTGTCTCCATTTCTGCCTACGACGCTATGCTTGACTACGATGCTATACATGCTCAGCGTCGTAGTTGTGGCTAGCGTCGTACTTACCTGAAAAATTCAACTTTTTGTGGGTTTTCATTTCTTTTCCCATCTTTTTGTTTCCTTTTTCTTTTCTTTTCTTTCTCTCATGTTTTTGGATTTTTCTAACATAAATGTGTAATAAAATTACATATTTATGCATTTTACACACCAGCTTAATATTTTTACAGATATGCATAAATCAGTCCAATTCTACTGCTTTCTTATTTAATATAAGACCGGAATGCGATCAAATGCCCGCTTCAGACATGGAAATGGATTGAAAATAATGGACATTTCTGGCCATTATCAACATCCTCACATTTAATACTGATCGTCCATGAGCAGTCAGAGTCAATGTTCCTAAGAACACGGACTCTACATGTTCAATTCATTTTCGTGGCTTCATAAATCACATTCTTTTTGGATTGGGATAAGACAATCAAAAACTACAAGTATTAAATTCCCTTGATTGCAGTGTTTAATGAAATGATACTTGCTCACTATATCGGGCCTACAAATCAAGCATTATTGTCAATCCTTCATGAATATCATGTTTGAAAGATGCAAAGATTAAGAGTGAGAATTAAGGTATGATACGAACATGATTCATGAAACAAAGCCTCACATATAAGAGAATCGGAAAATTAACTCAGTCTCAAATGGGGTTTAATCGTTGAACGCTCAAAATCAAATTCAATTAAATTGTTCCATAGGCTTGCAGTCAGACCAACTCACCACCGACTCATTTCCTCAAATCAAGATCATGAGGTCTTATTCAAGGGTTGTAATGGGGCATACGGTTGTAACATTAGGTGGGAAAGGGAAATTATTGGCTAGGAAATGGCAAGAATTTATTCTTTCATAACTTGGCATTTTTATTTAAAATTCATGATCATCAATATTCCTTCTTTCTTTACTATTGCATGACATTAGACTATGTCTAATTGCTTTGTCATTTGCAATTTATTTTTGTTGAATTGAATTCAACACACTTTTTTTTTTTGAATCGGCTTATAGCATTACCGATTGACACATTTTTGATGATCATAAATTCAATGCGTTTGATAGAATTTATTCTTGCACACTTGGGTCGAATATTTTGGTCTTTTTTGTAGGCTAGGAAAAATATAGAGGGCTTCAAAGAAAAATTAGGCTTAAAGGCTCGACTTGGTTAATCCTAAAGGGAAAATATTTTTGGGTTTGGATTTCAAAAGAAGGTAAAAATTTGGTTTTCTAAGTGCCTCGATCATATGCTCGATTTCGGGAATATGGCATGGTCTTGAATCGGTCCCAACTGCAAGTTCTAGTTTCCTTTAATCGAACTGATTCACACATCAAAGAAAATAAATGAGTAAAAGTGACTCATGGCTCAATTCTCAAAAGGTTGGATTGATTCATGTCATACAATATTCTCAAATTTAATCAAAGCTTAATTCTAACAATTTATTCAATCAAAATTTTCAACATGAAGATCTATTACCCAATAAGCTGATTGCATCATTAAATTTTTATAGCTCAAAACCTTAGGAATTCATGTCATGCATATTCTCAATTATATTATCCCAATTTAAAAGTTTGAAAATTTAATCACGAGCCTAAATTCAACATGTGAATTTAGAACAGGTTTATGCATACTTTTTGCTGGTTATTAAATTTAAAGCGGTAAAGAGGCAATGCTGACATACGGAGTATGTCAACAATATATTTTTGGCCTGACATTCACTTATTCATCTCGAACTGTCAGACATCTTTTCAAGAAGAGAATAAACAAATAAAAGTTGTTTGCGGATCTCAAAGCTTGAGTTCCATTCATGGAAAGCGATAAATTACATCATTTATAAGAGATTCTTATGCAGTTAGTACGAACCTGCATACAAAAGAAGAATTCCCTCATATGATGTTTACATTAAAATAAAATAAAGCATTTTCAGGATCCATTTTTCCTTCGGGTCCTCCGCTCCTAGGGAAAGAAGATTCTGCTCCAGAAGACGTAGTCTGTCAAGTCACATCGCAAGCACCAGCCATTGTGTTCTACCAGGTGTCCTTGCCCCATTTGGCAGTAGTTCCGAATTGCTTGGCCTTCAAATAGACCAGGGTTGTCCAGGTTATCTGCTAGCCATGAGATGGTGTTGGTGGCTGTGTAGGCCAGGACTGATCTATCAGTTGCTATTCTCTCTATCATCTCGATCCCTAGAAGAATTTGGCTCTCCTCATGCTTGCTCATCAACATCAGTCCTTGCACAAAGATTGACGCTTTGTGTTATCCTCTATCCCTAGTCGCAGCATCTCGCAGGCTTGCTCTTCATCCCCTCCTGTGAATGCTTCTATTGCCGGGGCGATTTGAAGGTTGAAATTTTATGCCTCTATGCATTTCTGCAGAAATTCTTCCTTCTGCATCCGAATACGTTGTTGCCACATTTTCACGGAGGAGAGTTCCAATTCACACCGCTTGTAGACGATGGTGAGATCGCCTGCGTCCCTCAGCTTCGTGCAAGTTTCCCTAGCTCTGAACACTTCCTTCATTTCATCCTCCCCGATTCGGGAGAGAATTTCTCCTAGCAGCTCTAGTGGCAAGTCCAGCAGCTGGGTCCCTCCGGGCACTGGGTCCGGGATTTGGAAAATATTGTCCCTGAAAAGTCAGAGGGTGATGAATCCAATTTTATAATTTTCTCAAAAATCATTCAAGTTTGGAAACCAACATCCTCACATTTAGAGCTTTGCTTTAGATGTGAGATTATTAAATTTCCAACTTGAATTTTAATATAAAGCATAGGTAAAACAAAAATGGTCAAAGACCAAAAATCTTTTTAATGGGCTACAAGGCCCAAAAAACTTGATTTTCCAATTTTTAAACAATCCCGAGGTGATTGTTGAAAGTGCAATTGGAATGGAACGGAATGCGAATCGAGGAATGTGCAATTGGTGACGCGGCGGCTCGGAACTGCTCAACTTGAACTGTTTGGAAATGAGAAATGGGCAGTTCAAGTGATAAAAATAAGGAGGAATCAATTTTTTTTTTTTTTAATTTAAAGGGTTGACCAAATTTTTATTTAATAAAAATGGGATTTTGTGGTCCCAATTTTTGGAATTTTCTAAATGATAGCAGTCCACATGATGAGAAGAGACTGCTATTTTATTACACTAGTTTATGTTCCATTGGGAACAAAACAAGTTGGTCAATCTTTAAATAGAACCTACTATTTTGTCTTTTTCAAAAAGGTCACTTTCCTTTGAAAAAGTGGTAAGCTCCCATTGGGTGCTTGTACCATGTTTCAAAAAACAAGCAAACATTTATTCCCAAAAGATTTTGTCATGCTGCTAACAGGTATGCCAAAAGGAACACCCAAATGAATGCTCCCTTTACCCACAACAGCAAGCATAAATCATTATTAACACAAAATTAAACCTTAACAGGGTTTGAACCAAAATAAACACTCATGTTTGTCAAGATTTAAGAAAAACTGACAACATCATGGTGTTCAAAACAACACCCTAATGCTCATCAGTTTGGTTTTTCAGATTTTGGGGTTTCAAAAATTTTAAACCTTAACAGTTCAAACATCAGGGTTCTTGTGGGTTTTAGAAATCAAAAGTTCCACAAGTTTTTAAACATCTTTAACAACATCACAGAGTCAAACATCTACATCCCATAACATGTTCGGTCGACACAGGCAGTGTCAAAAGGAAACTGAAAATACTCTTCCCACTCAAAACCGAGAGCAGCAAGACCAAAAACAAGAAAATAAGAAAAACAAACAAGGCACATTATGCTATACAAAAGTTATTTACAAGTATAGACACAAAATGCCAACTAAAATCGCAGAAACAGGGGGAGGGTTCGAGAATGGGAAGGGGAAATGAAAGATCTTACTCCCTTGGGGGAGAGGGAGGCATCGGTCCCAAGTTTGGAATGAGTCTGAAAAATCTTGCCATGGTATCCCCTGGTTTTGGTTGGATAAAGTTGAGAAGAACTGTGCGTTCTTTCTCAGAGACATGGTTTTGAGAGAAGAGGGTGAAGAGTGAAAATGGGGAAGAAGAAGGGTTGGGGTATTTATAGGCGGGAGAAATGCTGTTACGACGCTATACTTGTCCTACGACGCTACACCAGCGTCGTAGGGTGGGTTCAGCGTCGTAACTGAAATAAAGGGAAAAAGTCAACTACAACGCTATACTATTGGTACGACGCTGGTGTAGCGTCGTAGGTCAATGTAGCGTCGTAGGTCGGGAGTGAGATGAAGGGATACTACGGCGCCATCCATTCACTACGACGTTACGCTGGGGTAGCGTCGTAATTAAGGACTGCGTCGTAACTGAGTTGACTCCCGTCAACACTCAGATTTCAGAATTTTCAAAATTCTGTGGACTGGGCCCGAGTAGATGGAATTGGGCCTCAGTTGGTTTTATTTATTTTGGACTTAAAAAATTTTTTTTTAGTCTAAAACGTTTTTATGTTATGATGGGCTGATTTAATAAAATCCTACTTGCATTAAGATAGGTTGGATTAATTCCACTTGTTTGCAAAAATTATTCCGGATTTTAAATTGCTTTAATTTCCGGAATTATTTTCTTAAATTCATGGGATCAATCCAACCGGGAACCTGGTTTTCTGCTGTACTTTTTGCTCCTTCTTTTTGGTGGTTCCACGGTTTCTGCAAGACAAATAAATTAACCATGTTAGATTTTCTCCAATTATCAACATCCTCACATTTAGAGTCTTAGTACTCTAAATGTTTAATTGGCTTTTGGATACTTTCTGTTTTTGAATTAAAACAATGCATCAATACATGAAATGAAATTTTTATAATTTTAATGCTGTTTTTATTGAACATAAGCCGGGTCTGCCACTGCTTGGCTCTCCTTCTCCGGATCGTAGTGTCCTATATACTCCTTCAAACGTTGTCCATTCACCACCTGATTTCCTTTTTCAGTTCGGATCTTGACTGCACCGTTCTCAAACACCTCCAACACTTCATATGGCCCTTCCCATCTAGATCTTAGCTTTCCGGGGAACAGCTTCAACCTAGTATTAAACAACAAGACATTCTGGCCAACATAGAAGTATTTAGGCTTAATCAGGCGATCGTACAACTTCTGGGTCCGCTCTTTGAGCTTTCATAAGCTTGCGCACGTATTTCCTCAATTTCATTGAGGTCCAACTTGTGTTTGCCCTGAGCAACTCTTGGATCAAAATTAAGCGTTTTTACGGCCCAGTAAGCTTTATGCTCTAGTTCTACGGGCAGGTGACAGGCTTTTCCGAAGACAAGCCTATAAGGGGACATCCCGATGGGAGTCTTGAATGCAGTGCGGTATGCCCATAGAGCGTCATTGAGCTTACGTGCCCAATCCTTACGGGTTATCCCAACCGTGGCTTCGAGTATATGTTTGATCTCACGATTTGATACCTCGACTTGTCCACTGGTTTGAGGATGATAAGGCGTGCCTATCTTATGGAGGATTCCAGTTTTTATCATAAGGTTCTCAAAGGATTTATTAACAAAATGTGTTCCTCCATCAGATATTATCACCCTAGGTATGCCAAATCGGTTAAAAATGTTGTTCTTGAGGAACTTTATGACTTGGCTACCATCATTGGTTGGTAATGCGACAGCTTCTACCCATTTGGACACGTAATCGACAGCTACCAAGATATAGTAGTTTCCACAAGATGGTGGAAACGGTCCCATGAAGTCAATGCCCCATACATCAAAGATCTCGAGTGCGAGAATCCCCTTTTGAGGCATCTCATCCCTCTTGGAGATGTTTCCTAATCTTTGGCATCTGTCGCAGGCTTTCACATACACCTTGCAGTCCTCATAAATAGTAGGCCAGAAGAAGCCACACTCGAGTACCTTGTGGGCAGTTCGAGTGGGACCGTGATGACCTCCATATTCAGATTCATGGCATTTCTTGGTGATCTGGTAAGCCTCAGACTCAGTCACACACCGTCTGATTATTGAATCAGCGCAGTGTTTGAACAGAAAGGGGTCTTCCCAGAAGTAGTTTACTACTTCTTTGAAGAATTTTGCCCTTTTGTATTTCTGCTGGAATGGTGGAACTATCCCACATGCTAGAAAGTTAGCAATGTCGGAGAACCATGGACACGCTTGATCATGCAAATGTAATGCGAACAACTGCTCATCCGGGAACTCTTCATTAACGGCTTTGTCATTTTTATCATTTTCTAATCGAGATAAGTGATCAGCAGCACCATTATCTCGACATCGCCTATCTTTTATTACACTGTCAAACTCTTGCAACAACAACACCCACCTGATTAAACGAGGATTTGCATCTTGCTTGCTAAACAAGTATCTGAGTGCACTATGGTCAGTGTACACTACAGTCTTTGTCCCGATCAGATATTGTCTGAACTTATCGAATGCAAAGACTACAGCATACATCTCTTTTTCTGTAGTGGTGTAGTTTACTTGGGCTTCATTCAAGGCATGACTTGCGTAATGAATTACGCAATGTCTCCCATCCTTATGTTGCCCTAAAACCGCGCCTACTGCAAGACCACTTGCATCACACATTACCTCGAATGGCAGTGACCAATTGGGTGGTTGCACAATTGGAGCAGAAGCTAAAATTGTTTTGAGCGTGTCAAAGGCTTGGACACACGCTTCACTTATTACAAAGGGATTTTCTTTACAAAGAAGGTTAGTGAGCGGCTTGGCAATTTTAGAGAAATCCTTAATGAATCTCCGGTAAAAACCGGCATGCCCTAAGAAGCTTCTAACCGACTTGACAGAATTGGGGAGAGGGAGATTGGAAATGATGGAGACCTTGGCTGGATCGACCTCAATGCCTGCACGTGAAATGCGATGACCTAACACTATGCCCTCAGTGACCATAAAATGGCACTTTTCCCAGTTTAAAACCAAGTTGGTATCCTCACATCGCTTTAAAATTTTTGCAAGATTAGTCAGACATTCTTAAAACGTATCTCCATATACAGAGAAGTCATCTATGAAAACTTCAATGCACTTTTCGATAAATTCGGAAAATATAGACATCATGCAACGTTGAAAAGTGGCAGGTGCATTACACAAACCAAAAGGCATGCGCCTATAGGCAAAAGTGCCATAGGGGCATGTAAAAGTTGTTTTTTTCGTGATCCTCAATGGCGATCACTATTTGATTATAACCTGAATAACCATCTAAAAAGCAATAAAACTCCCTTCCCGCCAACCGTTCCAACATCTGATCGATAAAAGGTAAAGGGAAATGGTCCTTGCGAGTGGCTTCGTTCAACTTCCGGTAGTCTATGCAGACTCTCCATCCGGTGACCGGCCGTGTGGCAATTTCCTCCCCTTGTTCATTCTTGGTTATGCACATCCCACCCCGCTTGGGAACAACCTGCACAAGACTGACCCATTTGCTGTCAGAAATTGGGTATATAATACCGGCATCCAACAGCTTGATCACTTCCTTTCTTACCACTTCTTGCATGGGTGGGTTCAATCTTCGTTGGGGCTGACGCGAGGGCTTGAAATTTTCCTCCATTAAAATCCTGTGCATACAAACAGAAGGGCTTATTCCTTTGATATCAGAAATGGTCCGACCGATTGCACGCACATGATTTTTAAGAACCCCCACCAGAGCATTTTCTTGACCTTGTGTTAGCTTAGCTGACACAATTACAGGTAGTTTTTTATGTTCTGCGAGAAATGCATACTTAAGATGTTCCGGTAAAACTTTTAGTTCAAGCTCTGGTGGGCATTCCACTGAAGGAAGTAATT
This sequence comes from Hygrophila difformis, assembly GCA_030278955.1. Lineage (NCBI taxonomy): Eukaryota > Viridiplantae > Streptophyta > Magnoliopsida > Lamiales > Acanthaceae > Hygrophila > Hygrophila difformis. Next base: position 12,132,796 of record JAOANR010000004.1, on the reverse strand, counting down.
TGCGAGAATTAGATGGGGGAAATTCAGATTTACCTGTCGGATCCTGTATCAGCACAGGATCCGCTTCCTCTTGGTCGGCGTCGTCATGGAACTCGGCACCATCAAATTCCTCCAAATCCCCAGTTTCGGGATCGGCGAAATGGACGGCGCTGCAGTCTTCATGCTCCTTGCCAGCAGGCTTCAGTACCTGCTTTGAATAGTCATCATCCATCATCATTACAATCTCATTGTCAGAGTCTCGCTCTCCTACAGTCTATTACATCAAGTGTGGAACAAGTTCCCTCATGCGGAAACCTCTACAGCTTGCCCATGTTGAAATTCAGCTCTTCTTCTCCAACACAGAGCTTGATTTGATTTGAACGTGCGTCTATCAGTGCACCGCCCGTTGAAAGGAAGGGGCGGCCTAGGATCAGTGGCATCTCATAGTCTTCTTCTATGTCAAGAATGATGAAATCGACAGGAAAGAGTATTCCTCCCGTCTTGACGATCACATCCTTCAGTATCCCAACGGGATGAGTGATTGACCGGTCTGCCAGTTGTAGTTTTATCGTAACCGGCTCAATTACTCCCAAGTGAAGACGTTTTGCCATGGCGAGTGGACGTTGATGCTCGATCCCAAGTCACATAGTCCTTTTCCGACACTTGTCTTTCCGATGTGGACTGGCAGTGTGATACAGCCTGGGTCCTCCTTCTTCTCGGGTAGCACTCTCTGGATTATGGCACTGCAGCTGTTGTTTACAACCACCACTTCATTCGGGTCAAATTTCCTTTTTCCTGAAATCATTTCTTTAAGAAATTTATCATAGACGGGCATTTCTGAAATCATTTCGACCAAGGGAATAGTGATCTCAACAGCTTTCAATCTTTCCAGAAATTTCTTGAATTTAAGATCCTGTTCCTTATTTTTAAGAAGCGCAGGTATGGCACCCTTGGCATATACTCATTATCATCTAAATGTTTTGGCGGTGAAGGGTCAGAATTGTACCTTCACCTTTACCATTTTTAGCCTTGTCTCATGCAGCTTCAGTCTGCAAATTGGCCGTTTCTATTTCTGCATCATCTGCTTCTTCATCGGCAGCATTGTCCTTCCCAGATTCATTTCCTCTTTCCAAATCCTCCTTTCCTTTCGGTCCAGCCAATGTTTTTCCAGATTTCAAAGTGATTGCCTTGCACTGTGGGTTTTTCTCTGCTGCGCTCGGCAATGCTCCCTTGTCCCGTTTTTGTATTTCACTAGCCATCTGAGTTACTTGGGTCTCCACATTTCTGATGGAAGCCTGCAACTGTGTATTAATCTCCTTCTGACTTGTGATGAAATCAGTCATCAGATTTTCCAGCCTTGATAGAGGCTTTTGGTTCTGATTCTGATTCTGGTTCCACTGGCCCTGATTAGGTATGAATTGTGGCTGGGGTTGGAAGTTCTGGAAGTTTTGGCTAGGCTGCTGGAAATTTTGGTGGGGTCTTTGTTGGATCTGAGGCTGAAAGTTTTGGTTTTGGAAATTTTGTCCTCTGTTCTGATTAAATCCTTGATTCTGCTGAGGGTTGAACTGTTGTGGCTTGTTCAGAAGGTGAGAGTTGAGGGCATTGTTGTTGGAATATCACAGATTCGGGTGTCTGTTCGGGAAAACTCCTGCAAAATTACAGCTTTCAGATACGACCTGTTCACATGTGTCAGTTGCATGAGCACCCTGACACAGTCCACAAATCATATCTGTTTGCTGTCCTTGAGCAGAGCTGCCGGCTCCTTGATTCACAGACAATGCCGCCACTTGCTCTTGCAGCTTCTCAATATCTGTCTTTTCCGCTGTACCTACAGCACAAAGTCCACGGAGAGGGGTATCATTAGTGCTCTCATCATTCAATCCGGACCTATTCACACTCATTGTTTCAATTTTGGCCCATGCTTGATCCATAGGCATGTGCAACAAGTGTTGCCCTCCTGCATCATCTAACATATGCTTCCATGCGTGTGTCAGCCCATTGTAAAACTTTCTCAACTGTTCCCATCCCTGAAAAACGTGCTGACATTTCCTCAACAGATTCATAAACCTCTCTTTTGCATCATATAAAGATTCTTCAGGCCTCATCTTGAACTCAGAGATCTTTGACCTTCCTTCATCCACCTTCCGTTCTGGAAAGTATTTCACCAAGAAATTCCTTACAATATCCTCCCATGTGCTCCTTTGGTTTACTGGCAATGACTTATACCAAGTTTTTGCTCCACTACACAATGAGAACGGGAACAACATCATCCTAATGGTGTTCTGAGAAACGCCCTGATTCTTGATCGTGTTGCAGAGGTCTAAGAATGTCGCCAAGTGATCATGCGGATCTTCATGATTAGCCCCTGCAAATTGGCTATTCTGCACCAGGTTGATCAAAGCAGGCTTGAGTTCGAAGTTCCTGGCCACAATTGGTGCTCTGCCTGGCACGTTCAAGTATGGTTCTATGATGGGTTGCATGTAATCAGCAGCAGCAGGCTGCTGATTGTTTCCTGGGCCTCCTTGATATTGCCCCTGATACTGTCCTTGATATTGGTCATGTGGGTTGAAGTTCTGGTTGGGATAGAAATTCCTCGGATCATTGTGATCTTGCGGGTTTGGATTATACTGGTTTGGATTGAATTGGTTGGGATTCTGATACTGCTGATTCTGGAAGTTAGGGTCATTTTGGAAATTTTGATTATTGGGGTTGTTTTGGGGGTTTGGTGGAGGTACTTCGAAGGGTTGTTGCTCGAGATTTGGTGGGTTTCCATCTCCCTGTATGATCTGAGGAGGGGGATCCTCCAAGTTCTCGTCATCAACGTCTTCTGGGTCCTCTTGGATATTTTAGAGTGGTGGGTTAGGTGGTATGTTTGGGGGAATGCCGTGGTTACCCGCCATGTCTGAGATGTCACTGCTTGTGCTTGGAGAGAGTAGTGCTTGCCTTTCCCGTTCTTTCCTTTGCTTAGCTTCTGCCCTCAGACGACGAGCTGTTTTCTCGATCTCTGTGTTGAACGGGATTTCAGCTGGGGTCTCCTTTCTCTTTTGCATAGAACAACGATTTCAGCTATGACAGTACCTGCATATTCCCCAGGTTAAAATTGGTTCGATCGTGTATACATATTCATAGATATAAGCTAACTATGAGCAATCAGGAATGTAATTCTCTAATAAAACGGCGCTGCATCCTCCCCGGCAACGGCGCCATGAAACTTTTGGCAATTTCCTACACGAGTATTTTTATAAAATATATCAAGTTCGAATTTATTAAATGAAAAGAGTTATGATTCTTGGGTAATTGGTTTAAGGATATATTCCACTTTTTATTACTCATGTGGGAGACTTTGATCTCAAATGGCGTTGTGGAGCTCCCCGGCATGAAACTTTTGACAATTCCATGCTATGGAGATCCTTGCCATGAAAATTTTGACAAGTTCCCACTATATGAGTATTTTCTGAAACACAATAATCCTGGTTTTCAATTTTTATTTAAAGAAACCAATTTATGAAGATGGAGTTGGGATTAGGGATATATTTATAGGTTGTCACGTTTTTATTACTCGTGTTAAGAAACTGTGCCCCCGAAAGCGCACGGTGTCAAAAATTGCAGTAATTTATAGTAAGACCGGATCGTTCACTGGAGGATGTGCGATAGAAGCAGGTCCCACGTCGTTTTACTAGATTTTCCACTCGTATTGCTCAAATCGGTTTTGAAGTTGGACTAAAAACTACATAACTGAATTTAATCTACATTATGAAAGCAGTTAAATAAACTAAAGGACAGATGGAAATAATTCCACAAGAACAATAAAAGCTGTAAATCTACGCTATAGTATCTATGAAGCTGATTCAAAATGATGACAGAATGGACAGGGAGAAAAGAATAAAAAATGGTCAAGGTTTAGATAAAACATAATTAAACTTCCATTTTTATACACAGATCTTTGCTTGGGATAATCCTGTCAGAAAGCTAATTCTCATGCTCTCAGCATCATGTTCCCTTTAACAGACAGGTACTTACAGTGTGAGTTTACATGTTCTTAAGACCACAGGTTCTAAGATATCACAGATTCATAACTGCCCCGGCCAGGGTATGATATTTCATCTGTGGTGGTCAAGCAACACCTGTCAAGTCATTAGTTGAATTTCCAAGTACTGCTATCATTCCCCCGTCACACCCAAAGTTTCTAATCAAACCCTGAACTATCCCTTAACTCTCAGTCCTAGTAGCAGTTAGAAGATCTAGAGACACATCCGAGTGACCTCTACGAAAGCAATTAAAAGAAAGCAGTAAAGAAAGCATTTAAAATCCTATCACTCGGAAGTTTCAAAAGCTTCGTACTGGTAGTAAAAGAAAGCCCCCAGTCAGGATGACCGGATGTGGATCAAGAATTTCCGAATCTCGGTGAACCGCTCGCAGTGTTCACTTCCTTCCGAGTGGTTATGAGATACAAACTAATGAAACGAACTAATGGATTAGTTCGTTCCGGATGCACTCACTCAGGACTCAAAAATAGGCTTTGGCAGAAGAGGATAGCAGTTGAAAGGAACTCAACCCTATCTTAGAAAATAACCAAGGCCTATGTGTTGTTCCTCTAGTATTATCTATCTCACTGTATTTGAATCCAAGTGGATCCCATCTCGGTGTGATAGTTAAGACTAAATTCCCAACACATAGCAATTTTGGAAAATAATAAATATGAAAATCATTCCCTAAACAGGTACTAGACTCTCAATAAGAACACAGACCCTTTCGGTCTAGAAGAGACCTAATCGCTGACCCTGCTTCTAATTTCCCAGAAATTAACCCTTGACAGAATATGAACTAGGCATAACTGAGGAATTTATCCCTTACTCAGATCCGGATTTTATAAATGAATTTTTGTTAGAAGTATAATATGCGATATCTATTTTAAATCTAGACTTCTAATGTCCAAGGGAAGGATCCCAAAATATTCTAGACCACAGTAGCTACATAATAATATCATGCATAAAGATATATGGAAGTGTAAAATTAATCAACCCAAAATATAATGGTGGGTTTAGACAGAACGCGTGACACAGAATGAGGTGGCCGTGAGGCAAAAAGGGTGGCAGAGTAATCAGGTGGAATGCAAACAGCTGCTTCCAATTTCCCAACTACTCGGATGGAGCGAATTTAGACAGCAGAAACCCTAAAATGGCAGTGTCGCTACCAGTTGGGCCACTACTGTCTGCGAATTCTGACAAAAACCTACATGCTTCCTTTCAGCAATATTCATTGGCCAATATTGACAGATATTAACCAACTTATAGTACAGATTGGAATTTGGGTTTAGAGATTAAGATAAAGAGAATAAAACTGTATTTGGACAGTAATTAACCAAGCGGCTACTTCATTTCCCGGTGAAAGGACCGTTCGCTTGACCTTGTTAGTTATTATCCAAACCATGCAAAATAACAAACAGTAATTAATATACAGATTACGGGCTACTTCATTTCCCGGTGAGGGGACCGTTCGCCAACATTATTCTGCAATATCTCTCACTGTTTGTTCATACTTCACAAAAAAGGATAAACTAAAATTGAAATAAAGACAGTGCCTTGTATGAGAGAAATTGGTTTCTCATGCAAGGTTATGGAATCAATCCATAATTAATGTCTTAAATAATCCTTCACTCCATAATTAATTACAGTCCGGATTATCTGCTTAAGGCATTAAGGTTTTGTTTATCGAAAAATGTTTTAGGGAGAATTGAACAAAGATCCTTTAATCAAAGTAATTATCGATCTGAATCATTGCTAATTATGATCTGTAATTATTGACTTAAGGGTTCAATTAATTAATGATGAACATGGAGAAATGAAAATCTGGCAAAGCTGCCAATTACGACACTATACAGATGTTACGACGCTATCCTAGGACAGCATTGTGGGGATAGCGTCGTCATGGATTGGTGATAGAGGTAAGAATTTTGGTGTTTAAAGAGTTTATATATGACGCTGAACATGATTACGACGCTATCCTAAGGTAGCGTCGTAGTGTTAGTGTCGTACATGAGGTTTAGAATTGAGGTGCTACGACGCTATGCATGGCCTACGACGTTAAACATGGTTTACGGCGTAAGGTTTAGCGTCGTAGTGAGGAGAGATGGTTTTTAAAGAGGAAGAAGTTGCTACGACGCTATACACTAAATTACGACGCTATCCTAGGATAGTGTCGTAGGTGTAGCGTCGTAGGTAGATTCTTGTGAAAAATGAAGAGTTTTTGGGGTCCTACGACCTTAAACAAAAGTTACGACGCTATCAGTGGATAGCGTCGTAGGTCTAGCGCTGTAGGGCAAAATTTTGTTCACAAACTGAAGTAACTACGACGTCAGACTCTGCCCTACGTCGCTATCAGTGGATAGCGTCGTAGGGCGGTTAGCGTCGTAGCTAACTCAGTTTGTGTTGTTGGTTGAGTAATGCAATCTATGCGATTGCAAACCCTGTTTTCAAGTTCATGGTTCATCAATGCAAGAACAGTAATGAAATAAGCAAAAAGCAGCAAGCCAAAATGTAGAGAAAACATGGCATAGTAAGCTAAAACACACCCATCAACCACAAACCCAAATAAGGGTTTTCAACCATAAAAGATATGCATAAGAACCCAAAAATAAGGAAAGAAAATAGAAAACCCATTTGCAAAAGAAAAATAAGATGACCGAATGGTCATTAAATCAAAATAAAGCAAGTAAATCCATGGAATCATTTCCATTTCATGTTTTTGGGACTCTTTAAGGCTTAACTTCCCATTTTTCATAAATGGTTTGATAATACCCATCATTTGGGTATTTCAAACCTAAATAAGGGTTTAACAAAGCTGAAATAGGTATAAAACTGGCTACACTAAACTGAAAGTCTCAAAATAACACTAATCTGTGCAAAAATTAAACTAAGCTAGAAGCATAAATTAAATAATACAAAAAATAAAACTAACTACTCTAACTAACCTACACTGTTCTCAAGAACTTCAGTTGCCTTCAAGTATGAAATGTATGAAGTGAAGTGACAAGACCTGCGAGTCAACACCTCTATATATAGGCGAGAAACCCTAGGCCCATGGGCCCCCAGGCCCTTGAATTTGAATTCTGCGGCTTGGTACGACGCTATACTTGGCTTCGTCGCTATCTTCATTACGACGCTATGGGTACTGCGTCGTAGTCTTCCATCTCAAAACACTCTTTGTCTCCAAATAGACAGCCTACAACGCTATACTCCATTACGTCGCTACATTTGAGTACGACGCTATGCTCGGCGTCGTAGTTCTTCCTTCAAGGTTCTTGTCTCCATTTCTGCCTACGACGCTATGCTTGACTACGACGCTATACATGCTCAGCGTCGTAGTTGTGGCTAGCGTCGTACTTACCTGAAAAATTCAACTTTTTGTGGGTTTTCATTTCTTTTCCCATCTTTTTGTTTCCTTTTTCTTTTCTTTTCTTTCTCTCATGTTTTTGAATTTTTCTAACATAAATGTGTAATAAAATTACATATTTATGCATTTTACACACCAGCTTAATATTTTTACAAATATGCATAAATCAGTTCAATTCTACTGCTTTCTTATTTCATATAAGACCGGAATGCGATCAAATGCCCGCTTCAGACACGAAAATGGATTGAAAATAATGGACATTTCTGGCCATTATCAGGTTTCGATTGAGTCAGTGCTAATTCCACTTCTTCAGTCTGAACCATGCCACTATTTACATCACACCCCAGATCATTAATAGGTCTAAGGGCCGGCAGGGGATCATCACTAGGCTGGTGTTCCTCCTCAGAAAATAATTGAACATAGAAATTTCTCACATGAGATTTCAGCAAGTCGGAATCCGTACACCAAGTGCTATCCTCTTGTAATAGCCCGTGTATCTTGCTTCTATGGTGGTGGAATTTGGCCTGTGCGTGGAAGTATTTCGTGTTCCGATCACCAACTCGAACCCAATCGTCCCGGGATCGTTGGCACCAGAACAGCTCTTTTTGCATTAGGATCTCCTGATATTCTGTAACACCCCGTTTTTGGTCATCCAGGTCGGGATGTCACCGCCACACCTCCCTAGAAACACACGGTTTCTCCGGCTTACTAAAGAGATGCAATGCTAGGTATTTCAGTATTTAAAAATATTTTAAAACATTTGCAAATAGCCCATACAATATAGTCTCGAAAATAATAATATCATAACGCAGCGGAAATAGTATTTAAGTATAATATTGCAGCGGAAATGTAAATACGACCAACATGGCCAAAACACGGGTTAAACAGGCCCGTTTATTCTAATGTCTAATGCAAGAATTTAAATAATAAAGTTTGCAAAAATATAATTTCCCCCATGCATGATTGTGCTCATGATCATTCCACATACTCTGTAAGGAAAAAGAAAAATAAAATGGTTTGGTCAGCACAACTTGCTGAGTAAGTTAACACATGCATGATCGTAGGGTTTAAAAGCCATTAATTTAATATTTACATAAAAGCATGATAATATTCATAACTAATTTAAATAAAGTCATAATTAATTTAAATAAAGCATTTAATAATTTAAAAGACATCAATTAAATTTTTATCTATCCCCATTACACCCAAGATTTAGTATTTCAAGAGTTTCACGATTGCATCGCGATGTCAACAAGTTTAGCGGAAACCGGCGGCCGCAGCAGTATCTGCCATACCCAGTACCACTCCGGAGCCTCGGGAAACCCATAAGGATATTCATGAGAGTGTAGGCCATATATCTCATGCCGTTTTGGCAACATATCTCAAATATTTCGCGCGGGTCACCATCGTCCATAAAGGCACGAAGTGAATCGTTAGGAGGGCACCCTGCAGAGCACTCACCCCCTAATTTTAAGGATCAAGTTTGTAAAGGGGATTTCCTAATTTCCAGATTTCATATATTTATTTCAAAGAGTCTTCTACTCGTTTAAACCTTAAAGGCTAGTTTCACCGTTTCAACAAGATTTCAAGATTTGACTCGGTCAACCACAGTTTACTCTAAAATTTATTAAAAATCGAGTTTAATTCCAAAAATTCTGAAATTTTACCACTGATTCAGAAACATCGAGTTGAACAACTTTTGTGTTTTAACTTTTTCAATCTGAGATACCAAAACGGGTCAAAAATGTCAATTTTTTGTCATAACATTAATCGGTCCGAATTTCATGTACAGCAGTTCAAGATTTTCAAAATCTACCATAGCAAATCAACTCCAAACTTAATGAAATTTTACAGAGACCTTCTTAAGACATTTATCTACAACTTTCATGTTCGGCCAAAGATCTAAATCGTTCTAGAACTAATGTCAAAAACGTGATCAAGATCGGACCTAAGTTCTGTCAAGAATTTCAAGATCCAAGTTCAGGCAGTTCGGTTTCGGGTGGATTTCAGATACCAAAGCGTCTCTAAAAATTCTGAAAAATTTAAAGTAGATAGAGCTAAGCCTTAGGAACGTTTTTTGTGTTTTAAGTTTTTCCGTTTGAACTCGTTTTAAGGTTTGGAAAAATTCGACAAAACTGTTGCGCCGTTAAAAACATCCGTTGACAGATTTTTGAAAGGTTCGGTTAAGCTTTTAGTTTTCGTGTTTTAATTTCTCCCAAAACCATGTAAGTATTAACTTACAGATTTGTAGATGTCCGGGATCGTCTATTTCGAAGGCGTGGCTTCCAGTCCTCCGTTTATCCTCTCCGTTCGTCGGGTTCTACGTTCTAGATCCGATTCGAGTTGTAGAAAGAAAAAGAAGAAGGTTAGGATTCGTTTTTGAATCGTATATAAAACAAGGATCGGATCGAAGCTTACCACGATGCTGGAGATCTTCAAATTTCGTCCAAACAGTCCTCTCCTCGGTTTCGTGCCTCCGACGACTCCGGAATTAGGGTTTTCGAACGTATAGAGAGTTGTAGGATTTTGGAAAAGTGTTCGGAGCTTTCAAGAGGGCTTATTTATAGGTAGACAAGACCTAGGGGCGTCCAAGGTCTGCCTCTAAGAGTCTTGAGCCGAATGGTGTTCAGCCAAAGTCGGAAAATCCGGATTCGGGCGAGTGAATCTCGCAACCGGCGAATCTGTCAAGCGGCGCGGTCGTGGCGCGCCTTCTCCCCTTTGACGGCGCGGCCACCGCGCGGCACTTGCCTGGACTTCGGTCCGGGCGGGTCGTGCGATCCGTCGTGCCTTTCCTCCTCTCTTTCGGACTTTATCCCCCTATGCTCCCGGATTCCGATTTCCGGGGTATCTTCGGGTTTACGGAAATAGAAATCCCGTATAATTTATGTTTGGACTCGAGTTCTCGAGTTCATTGGTATCGGGTTTCGGTGTACAATTTATTTACCTTTAATAATTCTTTTTATTTAATTAATTTCCTTTTAATTTCTTTTTAAGTTAAATCTCATTTCTCATTTCCTTATCCTTATTTATTTATTTATTTGCTGGATTTATTTATTTGTTTTATTTATTGTTTATTATTATTTAATTATTGTTTTGTTTTATGTTGGAAAATTCTCGGGTATTACATATTCACTTTGTAATTTTCTTTCCAAAAGTATAAGTCTTGCCGAATCCACCCAAGTGAAAGCTCGGTCCAGGCCAACAAGCCTTCGCATTAATTTCTTTTTTTTTTTGTTTCTGAGTTTCCGCATATCATTAAAACCATATTGAATCGATACCTCTCGCATTCGGCCCTTGCACGTCAGACGGCGAAAGCACTTGTAATACCATAGAAATTGCCCGATATATATGTATGAATATATATTTTTGATCAATTCACTAAGTAGATTTTTAATCAAATCTATATATATTTATATGTTCAAGTATTTGCTTAAAGATTAGTATATTATGTTCTACAAAACATACTTTGAAAGATTATATATATATTTGTCTTTTCAAATAAATATATGGATTTCAATATCAAGTGTAATAAGTATATGGTTCATAGAATATTTTAAATCCATATACAAGTTTATATACACATATATATACCTTGGTCTTGAAATAATCTTTCCAAACATGTACACATGTATATACATGTATATATTTACATGTTTAAATTATAATGAGAATTATCTATTTTCTATATATCCTTGATTAATCATTCTACCCATATTTTTTTTATGAATTATTCTAGAATGCCATAATATAATTGGGAATAATTTGACTATGGTTTGAAATTGTAGGGTGGAATATTAATCATATCTTGTCATTTTCAAATAAAGAATATATTCCTTTTTGAAGCTATGTATGACTTACAAGATCAAAAAAATTCCCACATTATGATTTTTTTTAAGATAAGAATCTTAATATATATATATAAAAAAAAAAAAAAAAAAAAAAAAATTACTGTAGCATGCTACTGTAGCACGGTACTGTAGCATGCTACTGTAGCAGTCGGGATTTATGTGTTTTTGGGACTTTTTGCCATTTTTTGGGTCCCAAAGGTGGGAATCTTGATCTATCACGGGTGTGGCATCTTTTTGGATGTTATGTAATCAATCCCATCCCCATTCTCAGCCATTTTCATCAATCATTCACCCCAAACTCTCCAAAAACTCTCCCAAAAGCCAAACACTCTTCCGACGAACTTCCGGCGACTTTCCGACGAGTTTCCGGCAACCAAATCCAACCAAGGAAGTGTGTAGATCAAGGATTGCAGGCTTTGGATTGTTGGTAAGATGTTATTCAAGTTTCCTTATGATTTTAAGATCATAAACATCATCCTAACTTACGAATCTTCGTATTCAAACACAAATCGGAGCCAAAGGAAGAATAAATCGGGTAGAGGAGATTCGTTCGTGACATCCCGTGGATTCCGGACGACCCCGTGACCTCCTAAACATCATCCCCACTGTAAGTTAACCTTACTATGGTTTTGGGTGACTTAAAATGCAACCAAACATAGAGATTCAACTCAAGAAAATTAATAAAAATCTGTCAACAAGAGAAACCCTCAACGCAGCGTTTTCGTATGAATTTTTCAAACCCCTAAAGCTGCTCAAACAAGAAAACTCAAAACATGAAAAGTGTTGCTAAGGCTTTGGTCTAGCTTCTGTAAAAATTTCATAATTTTTCATGATGTTTTGAAACCTGAAACCAACCCAAAACCGAAGAGCATTAAATCTGGATCTTACAACTTTGGCAGATTTCACTCTCAAACTTGTTGGTTATTTTGACCATGGATCTAGGCCGATCTAGGATTGGAGTTGAACATAGGAATTGTAGATCTATGAGTTTAGAACATTACTGTAAGTTTTTAGAATTTTTCATTGAGATTTGAACCTCCAAACTCGAGCCGATCCGATCTGCGTTAGAACCGATGTCAAGAACCTTGATAGATTTCATAATCAAACTCGACGAGCAAAACTCTTACTTCGAGTGTTCAAACCTGAAAACTCAAAACTAAGATTTTGATCCAAAGATCATAAGCTATATTGTGTAAAAATTTCAAGGATTTTCATCAAGTTTTGATACCCCAAATCGTATCGGACATATTCTGCGTTTTTAGGAATTGTCAAAGGATGACAGATTTCATAACCGATCTTGATGAGCTTATTCCTATCACTTCTAGCCTGAACCAATCTTTGAAATCTAAACAAAAGTTGTTGGAAATCATGTCTAGTATGTCTCTGTAAAATTTCAGAATTTTTGAAGTTCATTTGATATGTTAAAAAGTCAAATATTTGAAAGGTGTCGAACCTGAATCCTGACAGCTTATTGATTGTGTAGAAAACTTGATTTTTGACATGCTTCCCATCATTTTTCCGAAAAACTTAAAACATGAAAGTTGTTCATTGGGATGTTTTTGAGTTACTGTGAAAATTTCAGATCAATCGCCTAAGAAACAGATTTTTAAACTGAAAAGGCGCAAACTGTGACATCGATCGGTTTTAAACTTGAGAGATCTTGAAATCTTGTCGAAACATGAAATTAGCCTTTAAGGTTTAAATGATTGGGAATCCCTTTGAGATAAAATACAATTGAAATATCTTGCTTGCCGAAAGGCAATTGAAATATCTTGCTTGCCGAAAGGCAATTGAAATATCTTGCTTGCCGAAAGGCAATTGAAATATCTTGCTTGCCGAAAGGCAATTGAAATATCTTGCTTGCCGAAAGGCAATTGAAATATCTTGCTTGCCGAAAGGCAATTGAAATATCTTGCTTGCCGAAAGGCAATTGAAATATCTTGCTTGCCGAAAGGCAATTGAAATATAATGCTTGCCGAATGGAGATTGAAATATAAACTTGAAACATGAGAAATGATTTTTGAAATTTGGCTGAGGCCGCCGGATCACCGGCTAACTGTTACTATCGATATTGGCTGCGGCCGCCGGATCACCGGCTATCTATTGTTGAGATGATGGCGTAACGGGAAATCTATATTAAAAGCTCAGATTTTATGAAAATGGCTGCGGCCGCCGGATTGCCGGCTAAATTAAATATTGTTGAAATGGTTATGTAACGGGAGAGGAAAATAAAAGATTTAATATTTTTTTTTAAGTATTTATGCCTTGCAAGTCATTTTACTATACACGTCGAATTATGACCACGTGGGAAAATCCTTATTTTAAATCATGCCATTTATATATTAGTGGATGATTAACTTAAATTGTGTATTACTACAAGAAATGTTTTTATTAAATCTTAATTAAAGGCTTTGAAACCCCTAACCCATGCTATGTGTTAACTTACTCAGCGCGTTTTTGCTGACCCAAACCATTTATCCTCTTTTTCTTTCAGAGTTGAAGAATATGCATCATCATATGCATACTGGGAATTTTTGGGGATTACATTATATTTTAAATTTTGCGTTAGACTAGAATTTGCATGAACGGGCCTGTTTAACCCGTGTTTTGGCCATGTTGGCCCTATATTTAAATTCCGCTGCACTATATATGTAAATATTATTTTCCGCTGCAACTCTGATGTATTATTTTTAAATTATTTATGAATGGGCTGTTTGAATATTTTTAATTCTGAAAAACCATAGCCTTGCATCTCTTTAGTGAGCTCGGAGAAACCGTGTCTTGCTAGGGAGGTGTGGCGGTGGCATCCCGGCCTGGGTTACCAAAACCGGGGTGTTACAATGTGGTATCAGAGACCAGACTATTTTAAAGCTATTTATTTTAAAGAAAATATCTGATACCAAAGTTGGTATCAGAGCCCGGATTATTTTGAAACTACTATATTAAAGAGCCCAATTATTATTTTGAAGTTAAAGCCCAAATTTTTAGCCCAAAAAGAAATTTTTTTTTTTGAAACCCAAGAAATTATTTTTGGCCCAATAACCTTGTTTTTATTTAAAGCCCAAATAATTTATTTCTTTCGGCCCAATATAGCGGCCCGAACCTTTTATCCTTATTTTAATCTATCCATGGAATAAATTTATTTTTAAAACCCATGGATAAATAAATGCATGCATAAAAATTTTTTTTTGGGGGAGATCACATATGCATATGCATACATAAATATTTGCACTAACTTTTTTTTTATTTGAATTATCGGTAATAAGAAACACTCCTACCTTAGAACTCGACATGACCTTGACTTAGGAGCGCTTGCTAAAGACTAAGATCTTGATCACTTAGGAACTCATCTTCGCGTGCTTAATAACAGAATGGCACCTAGGAGAAAGCCGAGGAAAGTTAGTCCAAATGGCACTGACGCTACCCTCCCCAACACGTCCAACAACAGTGGAAGTCCTCAGAACCTAGAAGAACAAGTGCCTCCTACACCCAACAACATGGAAGAACGTCTAAGGACTATGGAGGAAGTCCTAGTAGCATTAGGAAATGCCGAGGTGCATAGGACACAAACAGTACCTCCACCCGTAGCTCAACCCAACTATCTAGCGTTGGTGAATCCCTATCAACCACCACGCTACGATGGGCAGGAGGATCCCGCCAAACTAGAGGGGTGGATCCGTACATTTGATAAGCTCTTGGATGCTATAAAATGTCCTGATGAGGCAAGGATACGAGTAGCAACCTACTACTTAGGAGGCGAAGCCGATGAGTGGTGGCAAAACCTCCAGAGGAATTTAGAGGAAGCTGAAGAAACTTATTCGTGGAATGAACTTAAGGAGGGCCTAAGGGACCGATTCTACCCCATGAGCACCAAGGCGGCAATGTACGAAGAGTTCTTATCACTGAAGCAAGAGGGACGAACGGTGCAGGAGTATTACACCCGGTTTAAGGAATTGGTACGATTTGCTACGAGGATAGTACCAACCGACTCTGACAAGGCTCAGAAATTTGAGATGGGTCTGACCCTTAGTATCCGGGAGATACTTGCAGTAGGACAATTCACGAACCTGCAGACGGTTTATGATCGTGCGGTAGCGGTTGCACGAGTCCAAGGACTGAAACGGAAACCGGTAGAGGAGGCTAACCAAGGACCACAAGGAGAATACAAGGTGGATAAGGACCATTTCGATGGAAACTCGAAAGGACAACGTCAAAATGACAATGGGGAGAAAAAGGGGATAGTCTTCAACCATGGTGACTATGCGCCACCATGTCCAAAGTGTGGTAAACTGCATTATGCGAGAGGATGCCCTCAACCTGGAGCATGCCTTCGATGTGGTCGACATGGTCATCAGCTGCGTGATTGCCGGACACGGAGAGAGAACATCGACAAGAGAGAGGATGTGACTACTCGACCTAAGCAACCACGAAACCCAGACGGTCAAGGTGGCAACAACCAAAGGCACCAACACCCTCAGAATAAAGACCAAAACCCGAAACCTCTTGAGAGTACTGAATAGGCAGTTATGGGGACATAACTGGAGTCCTAAGGGGGAGAGGATGTAATACCCCGTAAGAATGCATAAGCATTTATTTTTGAAACCCGAATAGTTTGTATCCCAAATAAATTTTTGAACTACGTAATGACTTGATCCCTTCACAGGGTACGTAGGCAACTTGGAAATTTCAATTCTGGGTTCAGTCAAATAATATTAAACAACAAAACACAATGATACAATCGCAATCAATCAATCGATCAATAAGTCGCGCAACTTCGGGGACGAAGTTGATTTTTAAGGAGGGTAGATTGTAATACCATAGAAATTGCCCGATATATATGTATGAATATATATTTTTGATCAATTCACTAAGTAGATTTTTAATCAAATCTATATATATTTATATGTTCAAGTATTTGCTTAAAGATTAGTATATTATGTTCTACAAAACATACTTTGAAAGATTATATATATATTTGTCTTTTCAAATAAATATATGGATTTCAATATCAAGTGTAATAAGTATATGGTTCATAGAATATTTTAAATCCATATACAAGTTTATATACACATATATATACCTTGGTCTTGAAATAATCTTTCCAAACATGTACACATGTATATACATGTATATATTTACATGTTTAAATTATAATGAGAATTATCTATTTTCTATATATCCTTGATTAATCATTCTACCCATATTTTTTTTATGAATTATTCTAGAATGCCATAATATAATTGGGAATAATTTGACTATGGTTTGAAATTGTAGGGTGGAATATTAATCATATCTTGTCATTTTCAAATAAAGAATATATTCCTTTTTGAAGCTATGTATGACTTACAAGATCAAAAAAATTCCCACATTATGATTTTTTTTAAGATAAGAATCTTAATATATATATATAAAAAAAAAAAAAAAAAAAAAATTACTGTAGCATGCTACTGTAGCACGGTACTGTAGCATGCTACTGTAGCAGTCGGGATTTATGTGTTTTTGGGACTTTTTGCCATTTTTTGGGTCCCAAAGGTGGGAATCTTGATCTATCACGGGTGTGGCATCTTTTTGGATGTTATGTAATCAATCCCATCCCCATTCTCAGCCATTTTCATCAATCATTCACCCCAAACTCTCCAAAAACTCTCCCAAAAGCCAAACACTCTTCCGACGAACTTCCGGCGACTTTCCGACGAGTTTCCGGCAACCAAATCCAACCAAGGAAGTGTGTAGATCAAGGATTGCAGGCTTTGGATTGTTGGTAAGATGTTATTCAAGTTTCCTTATGATTTTAAGATCATAAACATCATCCTAACTTACGAATCTTCGTATTCAAACACAAATCGGAGCCAAAGGAAGAATAAATCGGGTAGAGGAGATTCGTTCGTGACATCCCGTGGATTCCGGACGACCCCGTGACCTCCTAAACATCATCCCCACTGTAAGTTAACCTTACTATGGTTTTGGGTGACTTAAAATGCAACCAAACATAGAGATTCAACTCAAGAAAATTAATAAAAATCTGTCAACAAGAGAAACCCTCAACGCAGCGTTTTCGTATGAATTTTTCAAACCCCTAAAGCTGCTCAAACAAGAAAACTCAAAACATGAAAAGTGTTGCTAAGGCTTTGGTCTAGCTTCTGTAAAAATTTCATAATTTTTCATGATGTTTTGAAACCTGAAACCAACCCAAAACCGAAGAGCATTAAATCTGGATCTTACAACTTTGGCAGATTTCACTCTCAAACTTGTTGGTTATTTTGACCATGGATCTAGGCCGATCTAGGATTGGAGTTGAACATAGGAATTGTAGATCTATGAGTTTAGAACATTACTGTAAGTTTTTAGAATTTTTCATTGAGATTTGAACCTCCAAACTCGAGCCGATCCGATCTGCGTTAGAACCGATGTCAAGAACCTTGATAGATTTCATAATCAAACTCGACGAGCAAAACTCTTACTTCGAGTGTTCAAACCTGAAAACTCAAAACTAAGATTTTGATCCAAAGATCATAAGCTATATTGTGTAAAAATTTCAAGGATTTTCATCAAGTTTTGATACCCCAAATCGTATCGGACATATTCTGCGTTTTTAGGAATTGTCAAAGGATGACAGATTTCATAACCGATCTTGATGAGCTTATTCCTATCACTTCTAGCCTGAACCAATCTTTGAAATCTAAACAAAAGTTGTTGGAAATCATGTCTAGTATGTCTCTGTAAAATTTCAGAATTTTTGAAGTTCATTTGATATGTTAAAAAGTCAAATATTTGAAAGGTGTCGAACCTGAATCCTGACAGCTTATTGATTGTGTAGAAAACTTGATTTTTGACATGCTTCCCATCATTTTTCCGAAAAACTTAAAACATGAAAGTTGTTCATTGGGATGTTTTTGAGTTACTGTGAAAATTTCAGATCAATCGCCTAAGAAACAGATTTTTAAACTGAAAAGGCGCAAACTGTGACATCGATCGGTTTTAAACTTGAGAGATCTTGAAATCTTGTCGAAACATGAAATTAGCCTTTAAGGTTTAAATGATTGGGAATCCCTTTGAGATAAAATACAATTGAAATATCTTGCTTGCCGAAAGGCAATTGAAATATCTTGCTTGCCGAAAGGCAATTGAAATATCTTGCTTGCCGAAAGGCAATTGAAATATCTTGCTTGCCGAAAGGCAATTGAAATATCTTGCTTGCCGAAAGGCAATTGAAATATCTTGCTTGCCGAAAGGCAATTGAAATATCTTGCTTGCCGAAAGGCAATTGAAATATCTTGCTTGCCGAAAGGCAATTGAAATATAATGCTTGCCGAATGGAGATTGAAATATAAACTTGAAACATGAGAAATGATTTTTGAAATTTGGCTGAGGCCGCCGGATCACCGGCTAACTGTTACTATCGATATTGGCTGCGGCCGCCGGATCACCGGCTATCTATTGTTGAGATGATGGCGTAACGGGAAATCTATATTAAAAGCTCAGATTTTATGAAAATGGCTGCGGCCGCCGGATTGCCGGCTAAATTAAATATTGTTGAAATGGTTATGTAACGGGAGAGGAAAATAAAAGATTTAATATTTTTTTTTAAGTATTTATGCCTTGCAAGTCATTTTACTATACACGTCGAATTATGACCACGTGGGAAAATCCTTATTTTAAATCATGCCATTTATATATTAGTGGATGATTAACTTAAATTGTGTATTACTACAAGAAATGTTTTTATTAAATCTTAATTAAAGGCTTTGAAACCCCTAACCCATGCTATGTGTTAACTTACTCAGCGCGTTTTTGCTGACCCAAACCATTTATCCTCTTTTTCTTTCAGAGTTGAAGAATATGCATCATCATATGCATACTGGGAATTTTTGGGGATTACATTATATTTTAAATTTTGCGTTAGACTAGAATTTGCATGAACGGGCCTGTTTAACCCGTGTTTTGGCCATGTTGGCCCTATATTTAAATTCCGCTGCACTATATATGTAAATATTATTTTCCGCTGCAACTCTGATGTATTATTTTTAAATTATTTATGAATGGGCTGTTTGAATATTTTTAATTCTGAAAAACCATAGCCTTGCATCTCTTTAGTGAGCTCGGAGAAACCGTGTCTTGCTAGGGAGGTGTGGCGGTGGCATCCCGGCCTGGGTTACCAAAACCGGGGTGTTACAGCACTTCATTCCAATCCCCCACTATACACCAAGGTCCCATTAATCGGTTCCGAAGATCTCGCAGGTACTCCCAATTAGTCCTTCTCCTATAGAAACTAGGGAAGGCATAGATGGCAGAACAATACCATGACGAATCCCCCAAGCTGAGATGAAGAGTTAATACTCTCCTATCCACCTCAAAAACATCCATAACAATAGGGGAGCCTGATCGGGCAAGCGCCCAAAGACCCCCAGCCCGACCTTCAGACTCTTGAATCACCACAGGTTTGTAGCCAAGCTTGAAGATGAAATTCCGCAGAGTATTATAAGACCCCTGAGGTTTAAGGATAAAGACCAGGGAGGCTTTATGAGTGCGAAGACAATCTGCAAGAGAACGCCTTGCCCCCGGACTCATAATGCCCCTTACATTCCAAGACATGACAGTGAAATCAAAAAATTCATTCGAATTATTAATCATAAGTAAATAACAGAAACCAACCCAGGAATACGAAATCCACCAATTCATCATCATAGAAGAGAAAGAATTGAAGTAAAAATTCAACCCATATATTGTATTGTTGTGTGGTGAGAAAATAAATTTCGTAATTCTTTACGGTAAATTATTGTTAAACCCCCATGTCTGAGAGAAAGGACATAAGATTACGGTTGTATGCATGTCCCATATTCAGAGTAATATATGGGCCAAAGCTTTTATCGAAAGATACTGTAAAATAATAGGACCCCTCTTTTAATTACATCAAAGTAGTTGATTACTTATGGCTATATTCATTTGCAATCTTATGCCACTTTATTCAAACTTGCTATTTGTTTATCAAATTATTTTTTGTTTTTTCTAAATAACAATATTTATTACTTCTATTTACCATCAATTTAGATAGTATATAATTAAATAAAGTTAAAACAGTTAAATAATTAATAGTATCATTAATGTTTAGATACACAGATAATATAACATCAATAATAATGGAAAAAATTATTTATAAATCAATAATAACGAAAAGTTAAATTTATTATTACATAGTTACATAGATAATTCATTCTTTAAAAAATTTTAATTAAATCAATAATAATTTAAAAAAAAGTTCCAAATAAAACCACTACACTATACAAAACATATCTAATATACTTATTTATAAACAATAATTTCAATTAATTTTATTATTAAACTATAATTATATTCATTGTAATTGATTATTATTACTCCATGAATAAAAAAAGAATACCCACATTATAAAGAATTAAATTTAAAAAATATATAAAATCTCCAAACTATTGATTGTTGATCAAAGACACTCAATTTTCAAATCGGACCGAAAATCACCACTGAAAAGCTCAAATCAAGGTTTTCCAAAAGAAAAATGCATTTAAATGTGATCTTATACGAAAAATCAACGTGGTTGGGAAAAAATCATAAGAAAATTAAACTCGAAATTATACTATAAGGAAAAAAATAGTTATGCAGATACACGCGATATATACGAAAATAATACCCATAACAAAGTCATAATCATTTAAATTAAGGAAGGTCCTGCAAGTTTGAAAAAATACATATAAATCCAAATTATTGATTATTCAGAGACATTAACCACGATTGAAGGTTGCCTAACCACAATGCAGTTAATTGTGATCTCATTAAACGAAATCAATGTTATTGAATAATAAAAATAAATGGATTTTTAATAAACTAATATTTAAATGCAATGTCGTGGCCATGCAACTAAGTTTTGAATACTTTATAGTATAAATTAAAAGAAACCTGTATCTGAATACTTTTATAGTATTCCCACTGTAATTCTATATTATTGACATTGGAATAGTTGACACTATTCACACACAGGCTCTCATTTAAAGTTTTATCATAGTTATATAAATTAAAATATAGCTAAGTGAGATCTTGTTAGACATCTCGTCGTGTTGTTTATAAATATTGAACTTTTAAATTTCTTCTTGTACCAAATTTGAGTTATTAATAATTAAAAATGTACATTAGTTTACGTGATAATTGATAAGTGAGAATGTGAAAAATAAAAATATATAAACTAATATTTAATAAACTACAGAGTTATATTTAAAGATATTGGTGCAATGCCGTGGCCTCGGGGTCGTGGTCTATAGACTATAGCCTGTAAGGCTGTACCATAGTCTGTGATCTGTATACTATAATAGTGTATTACTCCTCATTTAAAAATATTTAAAAATAATGTATAATTCGACAGGCATGCCCCCCTTTGCAAAATACTACCTCCGTTTCTTTTTAAATGTAACGTTTCTCTTCTGCACGCATGCCAATGCACATTTTAAACTATTAATAACTCAAATTCGGTACAAGTAAAAATTGTAAAAATTTGATATTTAAAAACTATAAGATGGGACGAATCCAACAAGATCTCACTTGGCTATATTTTTTCTTGTATAACTATAAAAAAATAGAAGTCAAAGTGTTACAATGAACAGTAAGAAAAGTCAAAACGTTACATTTATTTAGAAACGGAGGGAGTAATTGATTACATATAGCTAATTGCTACTTTATTGGAATCTGCACCTATTTCTTTTCTATTTTTATAGTATTTGATATCAAATCAAATCAAATCAAATCAAACTTTTTCAAAATCAGACACAAGAATATTGGAATTTTATACATTACGATTTTTTAAAATTGAAATACATAAATAGTTTTTACTATTCTTTGAATAATTTTGATTTAACTTTTTAATACAGTCATATAAAATAAAACATAAGTAAGGGAGATCTTGTTGGATTCATCTAATCGTGTAGTTTTAGAATATCAAATTTTTATAATTTTTACTTTTACACAATTTAAAATATTAAGCGTAAAAAATGTGCATTGAATTGCGTAAAATTTATGAATGTTCTAACTTTTAAAAAACGAAGGAAGTATAATATAAATTTTTATAATTCCCAAATAAATTTTAAATTTTGTATATAGATAATTTTCAATTATTTAAGATAATGATAAATATAGTTTGATTAGAGTTCCAAGGATATTTAAATTTTTTAAATTTGATTCAGATTTTCGAATATGTATTAATATATATTTATGGTATTAACAGTCTGACAGATTTAAACAGGACTCTATATTGAGGCCATTTGAAAAATTTGTGCAGAAAACAACACCACTGCAGTGCATCCATCACATCATAGGCATTCAACTGTTTGGCCAAACCCTTTAATAATCAATTCATGTTCAATTGCATGGTCGAAAGGCATCCGAAAACTATTATACACAACAATTCAGCAAACCAAGTTGATCCATTTGAGCTCACAATCCAAACTTCACAAGTTAACAATAAGCAAAACCTTCTTCCTACTTCCATAAAACATGATGATGAGTTTTTAGAAATCTCAGCCCGTCTTGAGGTTTGAAATCTTCTACTCCATAACTTCTTATATACCTTCTTCATATCCTTTAATCAAATTTCTTGGAGCATCTCCATAACTTTAAATTTCATTGAAAACACGATGCAGTGCAGGCCTCAACGTCTCCATTTCCCATCTTGCAGCCACAGCTATGCATATGTATTCATAACCAACTTATAAATGCTTATAAGAAATAGATTAGACAAAACATGTATATATATATAGATGGATTCAGTCGCAAAACATTGTACATAAAAATTTTAAGAGTTCATATCCATACACCAATTATACCAATTATACACCAATCAATACATAAAGAGAGATGTGACCTTAAAAATACACCATTCGAATGCAGAGAAATTAATCAATGGGTGGAGGGCGGTACCTTGCAGAGAAATTAGAGATGGGGAGGAGGTTGCGGTTGAGACAGCGGCGAGATGAAGAGTCGGAGGCGGGAAGGCGCAGGCGGGGCGATGGATATGGAACCGAGGATGGCAGCGAGATGTGGAGTGCGGTGACAACGGACGCGGTAGCGGAACTTTGCACGTAGTGATAACTGCTATCAATCGAAAATGGGGAGAAAAAGCAAAATCGACAATTAGGGTTTTTTTCCACCACTTACCCAATCGGCAGAGATAGAGACGGGGTTGGAGGTAGGCGAAGGCGGAGGCGGATGACTGCATCAATTCTGAAATATCTGGACATTCTATCTGTAAAATCGAGAAAAAGAAAGCACACGTTAGTAAGCTTGAGAACTGCCGAGTTCACGGAGAGAATAATGCCGGTAAGATTTGAAATTGAATTTGGAATAGAAATCGTTTGAAAAGAAAGCTGTGTTTGGGAAATGAATGGTGAATGGGTTGGCTTAAATCGGAAGGGTGGGATGTATATATAGGCGGAGAAGAGAAAATCATAATGGCATTGGTTGGATGAGAGATAAAATAATAAAATAATGATTTGTGGGGTGCAATTTCCATGTCATTTAGATTTTCTTAATTGTTGGGAGAGAAACTTGGTGTGTGTGAGAGAAAATAATAAAATATTGAAATGGGAGGGGGGAAAATTTGGGAGGGAATGTGTGTGAGGATTGTTATTAGTTTTATCTATAGAGAGATAACTGAGCCCTCCATATAGGCTCGAGGTCAAGATCGGATATGTTTTAAACTACTACTAGTATACGAAAAAAAAAAAGAGTTATCTCGATAAAATTTTATTATTTTAATAATTTTAAATATTATACTCCTTCCGCCTCACTACAAACGTCATACTTACTATTTTTTGATGTGCCATTACAAATGTTTTCTTATGATAAATAAAAATAATTTTCCCCTCCAACAACTATGTGGACATCATCATATACTCATAAATAACTTTACCTTAATTCATGTACCCAACAGTAACAAGACATTTGAGGTAGGATGAAGGGAGTATATATAATTAGATATTTATTGAATTTTTAATATATATGTATTAAATTATTCATAAAATATTTTTTTTATCTCATTTCAAATTTCAAGTATAATTATAATTAGCTAAATTCAGTTAAGTTTCACTCATTAAAAACTTGAGCTCACCATGCCAAACTTATTTTAATACTGGTTTGTTCAACCGAAAAAGCCAGATCAGTAATTCTCATTTTAATGCCGCAATAGAGTAAGACGGTAGCTATTTGACGTGTAAGGATTTGGCCACCAACCGCTGAATTAGCAATTGGAAGAAACTACGAGTCTACGACTGTTTTTGCAACCGATAGGATGGTCAGAAATTCTAGCTTGCGACAGTCAGTGTTGGTCATAGTGGGGCAGAGGATGGGTGCCCATAATGGAGTTTTGCGACCGCGAAGCCGGTACCTAATGCGGTCACTGATTTTGGCAAAGACGGTCGCAATTTCTGCTATATTGTAGTAAGCAAATTGGCTAAAGAATACAGCCAAAATTTGCAGAAAACAAATCAACCATACCAAAACCAAATCCATTCAGCACCAATAGCTCAATTCAACATTTCAATTCAATAATAATCATTTCCATAAACTTGAAACCGATAGCTACATTATTAATCAAAGTGGATTCTAACTATGAACAAATACATGACAGAAACCCATTCGGTATAGGAAAAATCATTTGTACACTCAGTTTAAATAAAACTCTTTTTTTTGCCCTGTTTAAATGAGTGCCAATCGAATTAAATCGAGTGCCCATAGGCATGCATCGAGTTTCAATCGTATAATGCCGAGCCGTATCAACGTGTGGACAATTAATACCGATTGAGGAGCGAGTAATTTTCGAGAGGGCCGCGAGTGGGCTGTGAGTGGGAGGAGAGTGGATCGTGAGTGCGCGGCGAGTGGGATGTGGGCTTTGTTTGAGAGGAGAGTGGGCCGTGAGTGGTCGCCGCGTGGGCCGTGAGTGGGCCGTAAGTGGGGGCAAGTGGGCCTTCTCGTGGAATACGTTGGAGGAGACTCTCTTGGTGTCACTCTCGCCGATTCGGTGTCACTCTCGCCGTTTCTCTCTCGCCAATTCCCTCTCGCTCGCCGATTCCCTCTCGTCGGACACCTCGTCTCAACCGCCGCTCACTCACCGCGGCGGCCGCGCTCCCGTTCCACCCCTTCCTTCGTTCGCCGCTCCCATTCCTCCGTTCGCTGTTCCCGTTCGCCGCTCCCCTTCATCCCGTTCGCTCCCGCCGTTCGCTGCTCCGCCGTGCGCCGCTCCCCTTCCTCCCGTTCGCCCCCGCTCCCGCAGCAGGTACCCATCGCCACCGCCACGCTTCCGTTCCACCCCTTCCTCCGTTCGCCGCGGCAGAAACCCATCTCCACCGCCACGCTCCCGTTCCACCCCTTCGTCCGTTCGGTGGAGGCCGACCACCTTCTGCCGCAGATCCAATTCCATGGAGGGCAACTCAAAAGGCACCGCTGCCGCCGCTTCTGGCGAGGTTAGGGCTTGAAGAATTCATTTTCTTCTCCGTTCGATTTTGGTGTGCGTTGTTTTCTTTGGTCAAATTTGGTGTTCATTGTTTTCTTTGTTAGATTTTTTGCATCTCTGTGTTCTACATTGGTGTTCATCTAGGTTATGCATCTTGCCTAGTTTGCATTGTTCTGTTTTGTTTAATGAGCTTGGTAGTGAAATCAGTTATAGTTTGATTGGATTGTGTTTTGTTGTTGTCTAGTGTTCTTTTTAAATTGGAGATTTGATGAAAAAATGCATTAGCTTGGTTATTAACTATTGTGAATGTGGATTCAGTAGAAATATTTGTACATATATTCGTTGCTTGCATTTGTTATCTGTAAATTGTGAATTTGAACTCTTGTGAAATTGTGTATGTAAATATATATAAATATGTATAGATTGATTGGAGTTGGAAGCGGCCTGCCACTAGGCATGTAGCATATAATATTAACGGATACATTAGGCTCGCTATTGTAGAGTTTATTAGGAAGGGGCTACAGGCTACTGGTGGGGATGACTTAGTAGCTAGGTTTAGAGATTCGTGCTTCGGTCATTTTTTAAGACCGACATGGGACATGGTTTCCCTGGGTACATAGCCATCCATTCATTGTTCAACAACGAAGTCATCATACCTGGCGCGGACGAGGAGTTGTTTACGTTTAGGGTAGGAAATAAATTTATTAGTTTCGATCGTCAGGAGTATGCATTAATTACGGGCCTCCTATTTGGGGAAACCGACTTTGATGTAAATAGTAGTCGGTCTCATTCAGAGCAGAGCGTGTATGCGCGATATTCCACGGCTGAATCTGTTTCGGGGATAAACATAGGGATAATTTTAAGGAAGGAGTATTCAGGGGCAGTGCAGATGACTCCCTGAAAGTAGCAAAAGTGCTAGCAGCCTATTTTCTCGTTCTGGGGTGTGATGGACAGAAGAAAATCCCTGATAAATGGCTATGGCATTTAGTGGAGGATCAGGAGAGGTAGGAGTCATTCCCTTGGGGCGCATACAGCTGGGACAAACTACGACACTGCAAAGTGGGATTATTTTTTAACAAACCCGTTTTCACCCATGGTCAATTATATGTTGCTGCTTCCAGAGTGACGACGCGTGTGGGTTTAAAGATCATCATATGTGATGATGATGATGACGTGGACTGCGATAAAAAGTCCACCATAAATGTTGTGTACAAAGAAATTTTACAAAACATATGATTTATTGGTTGTTTAATGTATCATTTAGAAATGATTACTTTCTAATGGTGGACATATCACCGATATTAATGTTTTAAATGTAACTTCTACATCCAGGATATACCCATTGATGTAGAGAACAAGAAACTTTACCATGTCTATGGTAATTTTTATGCAGTGCTGGTACGTGCATAT
The DNA here is from genome assembly GCA_030278955.1 of Hygrophila difformis. Taxonomy (NCBI): domain Eukaryota; kingdom Viridiplantae; phylum Streptophyta; class Magnoliopsida; order Lamiales; family Acanthaceae; genus Hygrophila; species Hygrophila difformis. The sequence goes on along the minus strand of JAOANR010000004.1, from coordinate 12,105,700 downwards.
ATTTATATACAATTATAATATAGTAAAATTCCAAATGCTAAAATCTGAACATTTTTTGTACGTTTGATGATTTTATAATTTTAAATGTACTAGGTATGGGCGGTTGAGACTGTGCCAAGTTTGGTGGGACGTGTTGCTGTGAAGATAGATGGAGCTGAGCCCATGCCCCGGATGACACGGTTGCAATGCACAAGAGGTTGCGGATACGACTACACCACCTATTTCGATTCACAGGTAATATAAAATACATGCAGGTTAAATCCTAATTTACTATTTATCTATTACTTATACTAAGCTGCATTGTTTAAATTTTTTTAATATATTTTATCTTTAGAAAGAGTGTATAGAGAGGCTGGTCCCAAGTCCCGAGAAAGAGTCGGCTGTGTATCTACGACAATTGGATTTGCCTATCCCCCCCATGTGCTCGTTACATGCATAATCCCGCACCTAAAAAATTGCAACATAAAGCTCCAAAGAATGCTAGTGTTCCTGTTTTTGATGATGATGATGATGATGATGATGATAGTGAGCAGGATGCCGCAGTAGCGCCTGCACGCAAGAGAGTGCGCACACGAGCCGACTCTCCCGAGCCTGTCCGACAGGGAAGCACGGTCAGGGTGGGGAGGTACCAGTTAGAGGGGTACGTGGAGGGACTAAGGGTGATCTCCTCCCACATTTTTTCCTCATCTTCCGAATCCTCTACTTCCTCATCCACATCTTCCCCATTGTCCTCTTCTTCAACAACAAACTCTATATCGCTGTTACTACCATTATCATCATCATAAAAAAATTCTTCACCTACACCACTACCATCGGCAACAACTACATCATGCTTAAACATATCATCACTATCATCGGCAACAACTTCATCATGCATAAACATAACATCACTTCCATCATCAACAACTTCATCGTTCATGAACATACAATCAGTGTATTCCCTGCCAACATTATTACCACCAAATACTTTTTCTTTCTTATCTCCTACAAAGGATATATTTTTTCCCATACCACCATATTCTCCATTCTGAAAAACTCCATCTACATTAATAAAAGGTTTTCCAAAAATACAATCGTACAAAGTGGACGATGAAGATACCTATGCTCCATGATGGGGGGCATTGGTGATGAGGATGATGCAAATTCTTCCTTCCAATTGAACATTTTCTCCATATCTTTTTAGTGGTTTCTCAATTTTTTTTTTTGAGGCCAAATAGTAAACAAGCATTATGTTCAACAGTGCGTTCGGAATTACTGTTCAACAACCTTAAATTCATTAGAGCGTTTGGAATTATAAATTTTCACATTAAATGTTCACCAACCTTAAATTCATGATTTAATGCTTGACCTTAACAATTCCACTCGTCTCACATAGAGTGAGACTCGGCAATCGACGTTTGCCACTCGGCGGATTTCGAGTCTAACTCGGCAGTTTTCGAGTCTCACACGCTGAAGGGAGTCTCTCTCGTTGTCGAGTCTCTCTCGTTGCCACTCGCCTGTTGTCGAGTCTAACTCGCCAGTTGTCGCACTTCACCAAAATTCTTTCCTTTTACTTGTTCTTCACTCGTATGTGCCTCGTTCTTCACGCGTTAGCCACTTGCTGCCACTCGGCGCTTGCCGAATTCCACTCGTTGACAACACGTTTGCCTCTCGGGTGCAAAATACATGGGGGCAAAAAAAGAGTTTTCTCTATAGTATGGGTCAAAAATCTTTTCACTATTTAAAGTGGGATAAACGTGTGTTTTGCACTTCTAACTATACATCATTTCACAAGTCCACTTAAAATAAAACCTTAAAGAGTTCAGTACCACCTAGGGAACGAAGCCTGCGATCTCCTTGCAATCTCTCCATCTCATCCACTATCGTCACCTGGGTCTCGAAAACCTCTCCCAAGGTCATCTTTAACGCATTGAATTCCTCTCGGGTGACAAACTTCGTGCTGGACTGTGGAGGAGTGGAATCTTGCTTGGCTATAGGTGTAATGGCTTTGGAAAGCGATCCACTACCATATACCGCCCTCCATCTGTCGTGTCCACCCACAATCTCGTAGAAGACGCGTCCGAATCAAATCGACCTTCAGTAGTCGGGTTTTGGCTGAAATCCTCTGCAATAGAACATCTTATGTATTTGAAGTCACAAAGGGACAAGTAAATTAGCATAATATCTTCGGCTAAAATTGACATTATTTGATCATAATCTTAATGGAAATTTACATTAATAAGAAGTATATATATTTATAAACACATAATTGGATAAATGATCTAATTTTTAACGATATTTACAATAATTACCCGAATATCTTGCAACCTAGGTGCAATCGAATTGTCTTTCTGTTGCTACATTGTGTGGGTGTGCTCATGTAGCTCGCTTAAGTGGATTGTCCTATTTTGATCCGCTATCAGTAAAATAAATAATAATTTAAATCAAATACATATAGATCGTAAATATTTATTTAAGATTCAATAGATAGGGAATTCATACCAATTTCTTTAGTGTAGCATAACGTGTCTTCGAACCAGATGTGTGTGTGTGCGGAGAGCTGGTGCATTCTCCTGCCCGCGCTGCCTATTCAATTTGGTCCATTTTTTTGTCTATCCTTGGATGCAGGGGCATCCCACAAACGCTTCTGATTTTCAGCTACAATTCATCACCTGGAAACGGTTTCCTCCCAAGTATGATATCTGAGTGTAGTCCTTAGATCTAAACATTTAAGAGCACCACAATTCATTTATATTAGAAAATAAAAAATAAAAAATGATGACAAATAAAAAATGATTGCATGTCATCAGAAACAGTTAGAACACAAAGGAAAAGCATCTACCTTTATACGTTCTTATTCTCCCACTCCTTCTTCACCTTCACTTCATGCTCAAGTTCCCCGCGAGCAACTTTTTGCGAAGAACATATATTCATGATATTTATAAGTGATAATAATAGATCGTTAGGTATTTTAAACAACACTTACATCACACTTGAAACTCCCCCAATAAAACTCTGTCGTTTGGAAGACATGTCCCCAGGTGATCCATCCATATCAGATCGCATGGGATAGCAATCTCACATCTTCCTAACAAGTGAATTGGGGATCTCAATATTGCAAGAATTATTATTTTTACAAGGACAAGGCACGTTAAATAAATAATAGTATCAAAAATTAATTACAAGTACAGAAAAATAATGTGGAATTGAATGAATAGCTAACTTATACCCCATCCATTGGGTCGGGCTCAATCAATATGATGAATATAAATAATAAGTGCTAAAGTATACACTACTTTATATTGTTCATAACTGGGGTGCGGGGCGATGGTGTCTCTGGTACAGTAGTATAGTATCTCGTATACCAATCGGTTGTTCCTCTGCACTTGAAGTAGCTACTGTTGCTATGAGAATTCTAACATAAAATAACTGTTAATAGCGATGTAATTGTATGAACACGCTATATAAATCGTTGGTTTTTGTTTCACTAACCTGTTGTTGTCGACACAGTCTCTCCTATTTCTAATGTACAAACTGCAACGATCTCAACAGCTATAAAGGGCAGTCATGAAGGCTCTGGTTGAGAACTAGTCTCGCGCTGAGGTCTGAAGATGAGCCACCCCTTTGGCCAGTCATCTGCAAATATGACATCTAATTAGAACACACACAACTGAACAAAAATGTACTTCCTCCGTCCCACTTAAAATGTTATGTTTCATTTCTGCACACAACCCAATGCACTTTTTTCGATCGTTAATATCTTAAAATATATAGAACTAAGAATTATGAAAAATATATATTCTAAAACTATACGATTAGACGAATCTAACAAACTGAATTCGACTATTTTTTTCAAATATATACTTATAATAATATTGAGTCAAAATTGAATAATGAACAACGTTAAAATGTCAAACATGCCACTTCACTGGGACGGAGGGAGTAAGTGATATCACGTAAAATGTAATATATCAAGATTATCACATTTTAAACTTGGAAATCATCATCTAAAGTCTCCTGTGAAGATCATCCAGATCAATCTTATATGAGGTAGAATCAGTGTTAAACTGTGGATTCAGAATCACTACCCTCATCCTTCTTAGCTATATGTATTGGACCACGTCACCAGTTAATTGCTCCCTCTTAGTTGTTAGTGATGTAGTTTCAAGACCAAGTTTTTTTTGAAACATCCAGCGGAACGCTTCAAACTCCTCCCAGATCCTTACGGTCACCACATCGCTAGGTTTAATTTTACATACAACCAACCATTCATTCCTACTTGTTGTGGGTCTCGTTTTCGGGAATGGGACATACAACCAACCATTCGATCCTTACGGTTATCACACCTCTAAGTTTAATTATACTCAAGTTTGCTCGATTGTTCTAAATAGCCATGTGGATGTCTTAGTAGCTATTGAGGATGTACATTTAAAATTAGATTATTTGATTATTGTTGTAGTATAACATTTGTTCTTTCACCGCCCCCTTGACTGTGGCTGTCAACCCATGTATGGTATGTTGGAATATGAGGTCCTGGACTGGCACTTTACTTCACACGGATGGGTCTTTGCTTGGTAGCACTGGAAGAGCAGGCATTGGAGCTGTGGTACGATCGACTCCTGGGCAGTGGATACGTGGTACCTCAGACTACTTATTGCACTACAAAAAAAATTGTGGATTTGGTAGCTAAAACTGTGGTATCTAACGAATTTCGGGCACTAAAACTGTGGTATCTTACGAATTTCGGGCACTAAAACTGTAGTATCTTACGAATTTCCCTAACATCGTGACCAAATATTACCAAATAATTTCAGTCGCTAGAACAAAAAATTATTGTAGTGTTGGTTGCATCCTTGACTTGAAGAATGACTTTGGCAGCTGCCATTTCGAACATGTATTGGCGCAGATAGTGAGCTATTCTACACAACATGGATGTTCCCACTGTATTCTTCGAGGCCGTTGTTGGCGGCTGTTGCTATGGGCACGTGGTTCACCATGCGATATGATGTCCGGCCTTGTTTTTCTTTTTCCGTTTTCCATTGAGAATGGGTGGCTTGTCATTCATACTCAATTTTCCTAGCCTTCTAAGGCTGTCAGGCTAAAAAGATAAAACATTTGTTGTTTCAAAATGTCTCCTATAAATGGTCACAACAAAGGATATAATGTACTAATGTAGTACTACTATTTAAGGAACACTTGTTGTTCCTTATCATCTCTATATTATGTTTTATAATAGTTTGCGAGGAAACTGAGTTGAGAGAATATCTCTTCCCGCAGGAGATTCTAAGGACTCTCAGTAGTGCCCCGACGAACAACGCAATCTCCTCAAAGGTAAAACGTAAGGTTTACCAATAGTGAATAGTAGCACCACAAATTCACAATTTCATTAACAAGACAATGGCAGCATGAGAGTAGAGTGTGTGTGTTTGTGTAAGTGTTTGTGAAAATATAATAATGCCACTTATGTATAACCGTCCACCGAAGGAAAAACACAGAAGAAAATTATGTAGTATTACCAATGGATAAAAAGAGAGGGATATGAGGTCCGAAGGATATTTGAATTTCCAATCATAAAGATGGAAGTTGGGGATTTTAATTATGTTCTGCATACGGGCTGTAGCGAGCTGGAGTTGTAGAGAGCTGTGGGAACTGTAGCTGTCATATTTAAATATTTGGTACAACTAGCTCTAGCTGTCACAAAATTTTATAAAATGGCATAAAATGACAAATATTTATGTAGACACTATGGGTAGTGCGTTCTTATTGCGTTAAAATTATAATTGAACAGAAATAAGCTTGCTAGCTTTTTTTAATACTACCTTAGGTAGCTTCTATTTGTAAAGCTTCAAATTATAGCTTCACTACAGCCCTCAAAAGCTAGTGTACAGAACGGAGCTATAATTTTAATATAAAATCAAAAGCTATCATGCATGAAGAACATACCCTTTATCACTAGATCAAACCCATTCTCTAGCTAGTCGTTAGATTTCTTATTATTCGTTAAAACAATATTGTAAAATATTTTTCCATGATTTGAATTGATAAAATTGTTCAAATTGTACTCAATTATATATTGTAATAATTATTTGTGAATCAGTATTCATGTTGTTGCATTTAAAAATTAAATAAAGCTTTGTTTATTGAAAATTTAAAAAATCTCTGTACGTTAGTTAATTGTTTAATTTAATAAAGTATTATTATTTGTTCATTAATTGAAACACTGTTTCTCTAATTATTTAGGACAAAAGGAGATGATTTGATGAGAACTTAGCCAAGAGGTTAAACCCAATTGATTATTCTAACAACTTGAATCTTAATTATATAATGCTAATGCATGAAATGGTTTTTTAATAGGACTAGATAAAGAAACTAATAATGTTAGTATTTGTTTATTCCTTAAAGTGAAAATCAATTAATAATTATCATATTGAAACTAAGAATGAATTGAGATGATTATAATTAGGGTTGATATTGAGTGGAGTCGAGTCAAGCTTAAGTACTGTATTGTTTGAGCTTGACTCGATTAAGATTTTTCAATACTCAGGATTGAGCTGGAAGCGTGGAACTACTCTATATTCAAGTTTGAACCAAATCTAAAACCGAGCTTGACTATGTTTATTTTATTTTTTTTATTTTTTTTATTAATTTTGCATTCAATCAAATTAAATCCAACAAATTTTTTGTACTACATTGATTATGTGTGGTCTAAAAAAGTTAATGCTAATTTAGACACATATATATCATTTAATTTTACAGTTAATGTTTTTGGTAACATTTTTACAGTTAATGTGTTTTTGGTGAACAATGCTTCATCGGCGGCTAAAAGAGAAAAGGAAAAAAATAATAAAACAAATAAGAAGCAATCAAAAACGTCCAGACCAACTACTTTCGCAGGACACCATTGCCAGAGAAATCGTCAGGAAGCAATTGAATAGTCTCATCCGGCGGGAACGCCCACGTCGTGAAGAATGCCTCCTCGCGACTCGCCTTTCTAGCCAAAGCGTCCGCAACCCGATTGCCCTCTCTGAACACGTGCCTGAAGCTGCACTGTTCGAACTGCCTCCCATAAGCCCTGATAGCTTTGACAAGAGGCCAAAGCCTATGGTGATGCTCCCGAAGATCCTTAATCAAATGTAATGCTTCAAGGGAATCCATATAGCACGTAACCCTGCGCTCATGTAGCGACAAGGAGAGCTCCACACCCTTCAAAACTCCAAACACCTCCAGATCAATCACCTCGCGACGCCCAACCTGGCCTCCCACCGCGCTCTTCCTGTTGCCATGCACGTCCCGGCAAACGGCCGCATAGCCACCACGCTCACCCCCACTGGCCAGGCTACCATTAGAATGAATGATGGCACCTACCTCATCTCCTTCGCACCACCTGATCACCGTCCCAACACCCTCACACCGCTGCCTATCCGGATGCACGCGTTGCAAGGAGGCTGTTAACGCTTGCACCTCCCTAACCAGCCAGTTAATATTGCTCTCTTGACCTTTGAAAACCCTTCTATTTCTTTCAAGCCAAACTACCCACACTCCAGCTACAAAAGCGTGCTTGAACGAATGGACCATGTTCCAACCAAAACCTACTATCATGCCTGCTCAAATCGGGAATACTCGCCACTTCCCTAATGCCCAATGCAGACCATACTCTACTTGCCCATCCACAACGAAATAGCGCATGCAACCAGTCCTCTTCACCAGCCCCGCATATGACGCATAATGGGGAACTAGCTACATGGCGCAAAAATCTGGTGTTGTTCGTTGTCAAGGAATCATGGGCGACGAGCCAAAAAAGATGGCCAATTTTCTCCGGGATAGCTTGGTGCCACATCCACCGCCAGCCCTTGCCCTCTTCCAACCGACCACGAAGCCAAAGGTAGCCAGACTTCACACTATGCGATCCAGAAGCCTCCATCCGCCAATGTAGAACATCCGCTACTCCATCCATCAAAAGAGGACACGGCATGTTACTAATATCGGCCTTTATCTCCGTAGGCACCCACGTATATAACTTCTCCAGCTCCCACTTGCCATCTTTAATGACATCTCGTATTCTCATCTCAAGATCATTCAAGTGGACAAATGGCATTAAAGGGCCAAGGCATGTGCCGTTCCACCATGGCGAAAACCAAATGGAGCTCTTCCCATCACCAATACGCACCCCAAACCCTTGTCTGAATACTCCAGCCACCCTAACCAGGGCCTTCCACTGCCGTGTCCCTCGTGGATGCTCCCTAGGAAATATCCCATCACCACCGCCATCTTCTCTCGCATAACCTTCACCCATAGCTTATCCTTATACCAAAGAAATTCACTCAGCTGTTTACCTAGCAATGCTAAATTCATATGTCGCGCTTGCCTCAACCCAAGCCCCCTGCGGAATTTTTACAGTTAATGTTGAATAAATAAATTATTTATTCAATATTTAAAAATTTCATAAAATAATGAATAAAAATACTATTAAATTTAACAACTACTTCACATTAAACAAAATATTTGTAATTCGGCGGGGCTAAGAGTTAGATAGTTATTTATAAATGTAATAATAAGTTGAAATAAAATTAATTTAATAGGTAGATTGGCTGTAAAGTATAATTATATTCTTTTTAATATTTTTTTAAAAAAAAAAAAGTAGTCGATGTTCAAATATACTCAATGAGGACTTACCAAATGCAGTTCGGCTGAGTGGTATGAGACTCTGACAGCTTAAGTAAAGGTCTCGGGTTCGAGCCTTTGTGTATGTAGAATTCTGCTTTGGGAGATGAACCCTTCAATGCCCACCAGATACTCGAGGGATTAGTCTTAGGTCCAATATGGTATGGGATACCCGGTACAAACCAAAAAAATATAGTAAATGAGGACTTGATATTCAAAGAGTATTTTATATATGTACGCGAACTCAACTCGAACCTCTTATCAAGCTACTTAATATTTGATCACTTCAATTTGAAAAAGTTAAACTCAAGTCGAGTTTTTGTCGAGCTAGATCTCTTTTTTTTTTTTTTGGTGAATAGCCTTAGAAGGCTCGCAAAACAAATTAAGAAGGAAAAGGAAACGAAAAGCAACAAAAGTTAAAGAAGAAAACCAACAAAAGGACCAACAACGTCAACACCAATTAGCTGCGGCAGAACAACACTCCAGTGGCATCACGAGCAATCTTCTCACCACACTCATCCGGGGGGAAAGTCCAAGTCATGTAGAAGTCCTCCTCCACCGCCACCTTCTTCGCCAATCCATCCGCCACCTGATTACCTTCACAGTGCACATGCTTGAGGCACCCTCCTAGCGCACGAAGCTGCTCCCGGATAGACCAAAGCAGCGGCCAAAACCGGTGACTCCGACACACTTCACCGGTCACCAACCGAACCGCTTCCAAGGAGTCCGAATAGACCCGCACTCCCTCCCCACCATGCAGCGCAGCAAGTTCCAACCCCTCCTTAAGCGCCAATAGTTCCACCTCCAACACCACTCGATCGCCCTTTTGCCCACCACAAGCGGCGATGAAGCCACCAGCAGCCGTCCAAAAGCACGGCCACTGCGCCAGACTTCCCTCCCCCTGTAACACACACCCATCCGTGTGAAGAACCACCCCAACCACATCTGTCTCGCACCATCGCACATATCTCACCGCCCTACTCCGGCCACTGTCAGGCCGCGCACGATCAATCGTCGCCACCAGCCAACCCCACTCCCGCAGCAAAGCCTCCCACCGAGTAGCACACCCTTTAAACACTCTCTTGTTCCGTTCACACCAAACCACCCATAACGCCGCAACGAAGGCCACACCATGGCTGACCGTAGCCCACTGAAGCCAAGCCACGGCCTCCCCTGGAAGCAAGCGAGCTAGATCTCTTGTCAAGTTCAAATAGTACTAGTCATTATTCAACCCTAATTATAGTAGTCATAATATGTGACAAAAAAATATATAATTTCAATTGTAACCAATGTCTTATTGCAAATAATTCCATAATATATATATTTTTTTTGCCGACGCATTGCGTCCTTTCACCCAAAAAAATTCAATAATATTTTTAATATTATCCTAGAGATCATGACCGTGTTTGAAAAATAATCAAAGCGTTTAGCGTTTACCTTTTAAAATATATTAAGACTGTTTGGATAAGTGATAATAAAACAACTTATCTGATTATTGTATTTTAAAAACACAAATAATCAGGTTTGTAGTATCATTTTTAGAGGTTAAACTGATTATTTGCATTTTGAAATGCAATAATCAGATAATATATTTTCTTGCAGCTTATCCAAACAACCTTTAAGTATATCTTAAAAACCTATATATAGTTCTAAACTCTAAGGGCCTGTTTGTTTTGACTTTTTTTTTAAAAAAAAGAAAAAAGTGAAGTCGGTAGAAGGAGAATTAGAGAGAGAGAATTCAGATGCAAAAATAGTCCAAATAATTATCTTGATGAATATTAGTATTAAAGTTGTTTTTCAATCTAAACATGTTTGGATGAATTGTACGTGGAAAGACTTTATATATTAAAATTACTAAAAGAGATAAATTTTATAAGAGGATTTACAATTTATTTTCTTTTATTGTTAGATAGGGATATTTTTGTATTTTTATTACTAAAATAATTCTCATTTTTCTGAAAGTAACCCCTGTCTACTTTGAAAAAAATATGAATTTCAACTATTGCTTCAAGGCTTCTCATTTTCAAATTTAGAAAATTATTAACAAATAACTAAAAAAAATCGAAAGGACTTTTGGGTCAACAAAATTCAAAAGTAGAAAAATTAAGTCAAAACAAGTTCAACAAGCTCTGAATGCTTCTCTCCTTTTAAAACTTCAACCCATAAACTCTAATTTTAAATTATAATATCAAACAAGCAAAGGTATCAGGTTCGAGCCTTTGTGTATGCAGAATTCTATTTTGGGAGAGACAACCCTTCAATGCCCACCAGATCCTCGAGAAATTAATCTTGGGCTCAATGTGGCCTGAAGATACCCGGTACACGCCAAAAAAACATCATTATTCCATCTAAATTTAAAATTATGTTTCACAATTCATTCCAAATTCCAAATTATAAACTCTATTACTCTAGACTTTAAACTCTGATAATTTCCAAACATATCCCATATCTGTAATAAATTCAAACAAATAAGTTTTCTCCAAGTTATCGTACTCGTCGATGCCCCTCTCTTTATACCTCTCGTATGGCTAATGATGATCTAATGTTCATCTTAAATAAAAACACAAAAAAAAAACAAAACAAAACAAAAAATCAAGGCAATTTTTTAGTCTATTTTATGTTTTGCCCGATTAATATCTTAATTGCCTTTCTAATATCATAAGTCATAAATGTATGCGTATATATATTGACCCCAAAAATAATCGTAGGAATTAACACAACACTACACATGTCTCACCAAAATTAATTAAAACACTAACACAAGACTACACATGTCTCACCAAAATTAATTAAAACACTATTATAGACTTTCGAATGGATTTGGATAACATACTGAATTGGAAAATTCAGTATTTGCTGTTTAATGGTGAATGAGCGGTATAAAAAAACATTCAGCGTATACAAATAACTCATTCAACACATGTAAAATACTTCTTTAATGCTTCAATAGGAGACGATTCAACTCCAAAATCAAATTCATTTAGAATGAAGCAATAGAGCTCTAAATAATAAAGCTTGAAGCAATTTGAATTATTTAGAGTGGGGTTAGGTGATATTGTAGAATTTAACCCATAACTAATTAGATATTAATTGAAAGTATATCCAAATAAAAGTAGTTAGTCTAAGCTTTCTAGTACACCTAAAAGGAAAGGAAAGAATAAATACATAAATGAACCTGAAAATAGTGGACTAGTAGAGACAAGAAATTGCTAAATACTAAAACTAGCTAGGACAAGACAACAAAGTACAGCTATTAGGACAACATAGACTGTGGGCGCTCCTGTTTCCTTCTCATATTAATATTACCTCTGATTCATTGCTGATGAAGATCATCATGCAATGACTTATAAACTTATAAATGTCTATATGTATTTTACTCATACACACAAGTATTTTAGATAAGAGTTACACTTCATCATCCTCATCTACAATGTCCATACATGCAATTCTTTTTTGAGGCATTCTGTTTGCAATATGTCAATATACAATCTTGAACTTTTTTTTTAATGTAATTTAATGAATAAATTCCTCATAAGGGTTTAAATTATGACTTTGTTTAAAGGATTAGAGACCTAAACCATAAATCAACTACGGTTGGAAATGAGAGAAAAATCAAATTTTTTGGTATACCGGCAAAAGAGAAAATTCAATCAATTGTAAAAGAATAAAGGAAGTTGTCATCGATCAAAGGAATAAGTACTTTTGACAAGTTCCAAATCAAACAAAATTTATTAGGAGATGAGGACTTAGCCCAAGTGGTTACGTCCCTAGAGTTCCAACAGAATATTGGAGGTTCGATCCCCACCCATTTTCAGGTCTTCAATGGCTCCTTAAAAAAACAAAAAAAACAAATGAAAACAAAATTTCTTTAATTTTTAATTTTATTTTTTTATTCTTATAAAGCCCTTATATGCAATGTTATTAAGATCAAGATCTTAGCTTTGATCTTTTTTGTCTTTATAAGATCGAGATTATAGGATCGACTTCAGATTTTAAAATCCTACCAAATTGTAATTTTACATATTAACAAATGAAAGAATGATACATAACATCATTAGGTAAATAAAGCAATAAAGTATTATAAACAGTAAAAAAAATTAAGACTAACCTCATAATAAATATGAGATTATGAGAGTATATTTTAAATTTTGGTACGATCGGATCGGATATGATCGTAAAATCCGACAATTAAGATTGAAATTCTACAATCAAGATGGGGATGGAGACCGAGATTGAAATCCTACTAATTTTAAGATCCTACAAATGGATCATTTTAAAAGAAGTTGGATCGTAAAATCCAAGATAACTATATGGTCATGGGGTTTTACCATTGTTAGTAGTGTCACTTTTTCTAATCACCTGTTTCAATACTTTTGACATATTTTCATTTAAGGTGAAAAATATAAATTTTAAACTCAATTATTCATAAATCCAAAATCAATATTGACATATTACATTATTAGATTAAATAAATTAATTAAAGTTACAGATTTATTATCACCAATTAATATATCAAAACTCAAAGCCATTATCATCATATTATGTCAATCATAAGGCTATCTCGATCCAACTCAAAACTCTATTTTACAGTTACACTATCTCTATTTTACAGTTAAATTTACAGTTTTCCACTATTTATCTCCAACCCACAACTCTATATTTCCCTCTACAATAGAATATTCCATTTTGATTCTATTACTATTCATATTATATTTCATCTATCAATTATTTTAATTCCATATTTTATCCAGTATATATATAATAATAATTAATTTTTATTTTTTAAATTATTAAATTTTTAAAAATTAAATTTAAAATATATATGAAAGTAAAATAAAAGCAAAAATAATAATAATATAATTAAAAGCAAAAAAATAAACAAATAGAAAAGCAAAAAAAAAAACTGTTGTGAATTTAAAATAGAAAAAAATACTGATCATTAAAAACACAAATTAAAAAGAAAGAAAAAGATTTTTAAAAAAAAAAAGAAAAAAGAGAAAAAAGGATACCGGAGGTGAACAATAGCGGGACACTGTTCAATACCACAAAAGATTGTGGTACTATTTTAGCAGTTCCATTGGAGCAGCCGCTCCGTTGTCTTTGGCGTTACACGCTATTTTTGAGTGAGCGTTGAAGACGCTCTAAATCAATTAAAGTTTCAAAATTCAATATCATTATAAAACATAAATTTCTACTAACTCATTTTAAACATTATTCTACTTTTTCCAAAAGTCGTAGCCACCTGAAAGATAACATCCTTATTTTTGAAACAGTAGAATAACATATAATAGTGTTACACTAAGTTATCGGTTCAAGAATGAAGATTAATCTCACAAAATAAAATGAACTATTTTCGGTGCGCTTTACCTTGACTCAGGACCCGACCTTTTTACCAGAATATAATGACATTCTAAAATTACTCAAATACACCAGTTTAATTTTTGATCAATTTTCATGGATAACTCCAAGGAAAAATACATTATTAATATACTAGTACATAACTTGTTCACTCATTTTGTCATATTGCAGTTCCAACACACCCATTTATTTACTTTATCGAAAGGTAAGTTTATTCCGGGTGGTGATCGAACCCCAACCCATAACCATGACTGAAAGACGGGGACTTGACCACTGGAGTAAGTTTATGTTATTGCAATTTTTTACTCTTATTATTTGTTTTATTCCAAATTCTTTTTAGGAAAAAGTATAGCAATAAATGGTGAAATAGAGAGAGTTGGTACATATCCAGCATTATAAAGGAGCAGCTGCATTTAGGATTTGAAGAAGTCCCAGCCAGCAATTTAACCCACAGAAATCAGAATCTCTCTGATTCCTTCCTTGTGCAGAGCAGAGGCAGAGTGGACAGTCGATGATCGATCGATATCCGGTAGTCTTGGATATACTCCCATCCTACCCTACAATCAATCTACTCTACATACGTACCCTCCTCAATATTAGTAGTAGTATTACCAGTAAGTACTATTAAGTGGAGTACTAGATTAACTGGGATGGACGGGCTGGGACTCACAGTCCGACTCGACCAGAGTCATGGCAAGAGCCGGGTTAGGGTGGCCAGGGTCTGGTCACATCCCGATGGCCTCCGAACCTTCGCCGAATGGAGCGTCAACATCACCCTTCTCTCCGATTGTCTCACCGCCTACACCCATGGAGACAATTCCGATATTGTTGCTACCGATACCATGAAGAACACTGTAATTCACTTTTACTTATTTGTATTCGTTTTTTTCAAAAAGGCAATCTGTACTCCTAAGTTTCAAGATTGAGCCTTTTTGTTTGCCTGTTGATCCCTGCTTTGTGTTTTGTCTCGATTGATTATGATGCTGCTAATTTGATTTGATTTGATTATTCTTCTTTGATTTCTTTTGCTCAATTTACTTTATTTGAGATTGAAATGTTTGGTTGGGTTTGGTGGATGGTGTCCCAATTTTTTCATGATTTGTTACTCCAATGATCTGAGATTTCATAACTTCTATGCTAAACTTGTATACTAATTTTCTTTTTCTTTGGTCTCTTGTTTCTTTGGTTTATCATGTTGTTGTGAACTGAATTTTTTTCCTTTGTTTAGATGTAACCACAGTAGTAATGTTTGAATCTTGTATGTCTGTGCTTGCGCGAACACGTCTTGTTGGGTGCACAATTTCATGTGTCTTAACCACAGCAGTAATGAAATCATGTTTCTAGTTTACACCTGATTTTGTTGGATACAGGTATATGCAAAAGCTAAAGAATGTAAGCAGCAACTTTCAGCGGAAGACTTTGCGATTGTTCTTGGCAAGCACTTTACATCTTTTTATACAAAGGTAATAGTTTAAGAAGTTTTCTTTGTTCCATGGTTGAAATTAAACAGAGCTTAATTAAAGACTAACTTCATTGAAAGTTGTGGAGAGAAGAACTGTAAATGGAAAATTTATGTCATAGTAGTGATCCAGGGCATTTAGGATTCAGTCTAAAGGTGAAGAAACTGCATTATTGGAACAAAGTCACCATTAGGTGAAAGAAGGGCATAGTGTCTGAATTATCTCTTGATGTTTCTCAGCCCTCTTAAGTTGGCTTCTTTTAATGTCAAATGTTATTCATTTTGTCGTTTTCAGTTTTATAGCAGCCATTATCTGCGTAATTAAGGTCAATATATATTTGAAATTTGGGATAGCTGATCCGATATGGCTATTGAGGCCTATGCCTGTTATGTAGAATTTTGCTGTAAATCTTTAAGCAATGTAGCACTTTTGGTTTGAGTCAGGTTCACAAGTATGTAGTGAGCTGAAATGATAAATGTATCTTCTGTTTATTAGTCTCAAAAGTTCCTCTCAGGCTAAATCAGGTTCACAAGTATGAAATGAGCTTTCAAAACATAAATGAATAAAAAGTATGAAGTGAGCTGACATCATAAATGTCTCAATGCCATGTCACTGGACTTGTTTATGACTTGAGTATTGTTATGATAGAAGAACCTTGAACTGCTTTCTTCTTAGGTCACGGCTGCAATAATCCGAATAGTTGAGAAACCATGGGAGCGCATTCACATAGATGGTCGACCACACGAACATGGTGAGTCCATAATTTTTTTAAAAAAAAAAAATAAAAAATTATATTGTTCCCAATTGAAGATCTAGAAGAAACTTTTCACTGGGGTGTATGTACATACAAAACTCATAATCACCTCATGGGTCCTGTTGGTGGGGTGCCATGTTATTGTTGCTTGTGTTATTGGCCTTCCACGAATGAATTTTTATCTATTCACTTGTTAAGGTTTCAAGCTTGGATCTGAGAGGCACACAACTGAAGTCACAGTAAAGAAATCTGGAGAGCTACAGGTTATTTCTGGCATTGAAGGATTGGCGGTGCTGAAGACAACCCAAGTTAGTTTATGCTCAACTTTGGTCTTTTTCTATAATCAACTTAATGTCGTGTTACTTACACTATGAAAAATGGGATGCATATGAAGATTTAATGATATATAGCATGTGTGTCTAGAATATTACAGACTTAACCGTTCTCCAATTCCAATTTCATGGTTTGTCTTCTAGATTCAGGAAAGAATCTATGTCAACTTCTAATACTCATATCGTACTACTTTATGTATACATGATGTATCCTTCCCTGTATTTTAGGCACCTAAAAGAGGCACCATATCCAGGTTACTGCGAAATTCTCCCCTTTTGTAATAAGTATAAATGTATCATTTCTAACCTACTTTTTTTTATAATGTCATGTCCCAAGAGTTCATCTTTTCAATTAATCTAGACTTTTGTGACCATTTCTTGTGTAGTTATTAAGCAGCTTTTTGAGATCATAAGTTCCTCTTCCTCTTACCTTTTCCCCATTCTTAAAGGGAGTGGTCTTGCAACTTGTGGCTTATGTTTGTTTTGTGATTTTGAAGAATAAAAATTTGAACTCAAACATTTGCTTGATTCTGAAAGCTGAAACTTCTTGCCACTTTTTTTCTTTTTCTTTTTTTTTTTTTAAAAAAAGAAATTTTTGGAATAATTCAACAAGCAATAATTCATAGCCGAAAATACCCTTCTCCAACAAGCAATTATTCATAGCTAGGCACACAATTTTCTACATGTACAGATAGAGAGGCAAGCAATATGGTAATGAGTCTACATGTATCCATATATAGATATTATTCCTGAACATTACCCTTTTCTTGCAATATTACCCATTTCTTCTCCATTTTATTACTTGTATCAGTTTGTGGGTGTGGTTAAGGTATTATACAAGGTGTATTCACCCAATCAAGTATACTTTGGCACACTGTTCTTATCTTCCCAACAAAATGCAAGTGTTTTAGTAGCAAGTATATTATATTTTGTGAGATTTTTTTTTTCATTCAATATTTTCCCCATGTCCTATAAATGTAATACTACATTAGGATTGGAGTTCAATCATCACCAACCCATCCCCTCTCCGTACTCTACTTTACAGTTTACGATGTGGGCTGTTGCTTTCAAACATGATAGTAATAAATTTTGTAACAAGGAAAAAATAGCTGAAAGGATGAAGTAGGATAGTCCGTTTCACTCCTCCACTGTGTTACTTGATAACGTGAAAAATGAATTATCTTTATATGAAAGCGGCTTACACAGGAGTTTACATGTTGACAGTCGGGTTTTGAAGGATTCATAAGGGACAAGTACACAATATTGCCTGAAACACGAGAGAGAATGCTGGCAACAGAGATCAGCGCATCCTGGAGGTAATTTGATGCATTGTTTCTTTAAGAGTACAAAAAATATCAATGATTAAATTTAAACCGAGGAGCTTATAAGTGGAAAAGAAATGATAAAAAACTTGTTTAAGATGATCGCGTATTGGCATCACATATTCACATTTAACGTGAGGTTAAACTTTGTTCGTAGGTACGATATTGAAAGTCTCGCAAGTCTCTCCCAAAAACAATCACGTTTCGCGGAGAAATATATGGATGTGAAGAAGGCTTTAACGGATACCTTCTATGGCCCTACTAAAGGCGGAGTATACAGTCCATCTGTTCAATCTACTCTCTATCTTATGGCAAATGCAGCACTTGCCAGGTGCAAAATCACTGCGTGTGCTAAATAATAGTAAATTTTATATTTTTATAGTAAGCGAGGCGGTTAATATAGGTAAGGAGAAATTCTGTAATTCACATTGCACTGATCGATTCCTTACTGATCTCGTTTCAGGGTTCCCGATATATTATCAATAAAGTTGAGAATGCCTAATCTTCACTTTCTGCCTGTAAATCTGTCAAGCAAGGACAACCCAGTGATTGTCAAGGTAAGTTTGATGTTTCGCAACCATATCAGCTCTACACTGGAAAAGAAAAAATGTCGAGGATTGAGCATGCCATAATCGAGTACTAATCTTTCTTATTCTGATTCAACTCTACAGTTTGAAGACGACGTGTTTCTGCCAATTGACGAGCCACATGGAACAATAGAAGCTACAGTGAGCCGCATTTCATCAAAGATGTGAAACTGCCGGAAGTTGTCAGTGTTGTCGGAAGAACAGAAGCAGTTGTATCTTTCATGTCTAGTATTTCCAGCAGACATTTCTGTGTTTCAACGTGTGTATCAGTGTGCATTTAATGTTAAAAATAAGATGTAACTGAATTCTGATTGTGTGCTAATAAACTCCAATCTGCTTTTAAGTTTTACCCAGAAGCAAAAGCATAAGCAGGTAGAATTATATAGTAGTATGTGCGTGCCTTTTAACATTTTAAGTTAATTAAGGAAATGTTACTTCCACAAGAGAGGGAGTACCGACATTGGCTTCAATATACTATATGTTAGAGAAGTGGGGAACGACGACCTTAATATCAGGAATATGGACTGTTTGCTGTGTGAAAGAAATGCAAGGGCTTTTTATCTGCTAAGTCTTGCTGTTTGGATAACCTTACTTATATGGAGGAGGATGCAAAGTAGTATGAAAGTACAGTTGGACACTGTAAGGGAGAAGCAGAGTAGTAGGATGATCGTATAGGATGCTATTCAGACTCTGGACTGCATTTGATTTATTAAGGAAGGGGTGGGGGATACACATCATTTACTACCTACTGTGGATGATGTTTGCAGACTTGCAGAATCATTTCAACATTGTGAGTTTGCTCATATGATCCATCGTGAAGGGAATAGAATGGTGTAGCTGATGCTCTAGCTAAAAAAAGGAGTTAAGAGGAAGAGTTCTTTTCCACCTGATGAAGCGAATGATAAGGTGGAGTGTGCCGGCCAATCGGCTTCCTGAGATAATGTGTCGACAAAGGTGTGTGGGAGTCCAAACCACACAAATTACAAAGGGGAGACGGGGTACTTGACCACTAGGGTAAGTACCCAACCCCCTATTTGCGTTTTCTGTTTCCTTTTTCTGTTGGTTTTTTTTTTCTCCCTAATTTTTAATTTTAGTTTTCCCTCTTTGTTTCTACCGAAAAAAAAAAAAAAAAAAAGACTCTTCAACTTTGTTTCTACCAAAAAGAACAAAACATAGCTATTCTGTCCCAAAAAAAGGAAAAAACTTGGAGAAATGCGTTCCAACTAAAATAGCTCAAATGGAGTTTGGGACTTACCCAAGTAGTAACTCCCACTCGGGTGAATCTCTACCCGGCCCCTTTTCCCTCTCTTTATTTATTTTATAATTGTATAGTATGAATGATCATTACGTCTTCAATGGCTTCTCCCAAAAGAAAAACTAAAATAGCCCAAATCACTTTTTTTTTTCTTCCTTTGGGCACTTATCTTTACCATATATTTCCTCCGTCTCGTTGTGATCGTCACGTTTGATTTTTTTGCACTAACTTTGACTCAAAATTTTATCATAGTTTTGTAACGTATAATCAAGTGAGATCTTGTTAGATTCGTCTAATCTTGCAGTTTTAAAATATTAATTTTTATAAATTTTTATTGCACACAATTTAAATTACTATACGGTAAAAATGTGTATTGGAATGTGTGTCAGGTGGATCCGTAGCAAAAATATTAAGACGAATGTGGTACATTCTACATAGTACCCCACTACCCCGTATTACTTATGTGTTATATATAGGCTCCGAAACATTTTTATTCTTGAAATCACCCCCTCTATTTTCCACTATTCACCTCGAACCTTCCTTCCCCCGTGTGGACGACGGCCGTGGATTCAACTCTTTTCCCTTCATATATACTCCATTCACCCTCCATTTTCAATCCAATTTTTTAATTCCATGAATCCAGCAATCAATAAATGAAACCCATCTCTGTCCGACTCTCCCAATTTCTTTCTATCGCTTCGCTTCCACTTTTTCACGACTAGGTCGTTACCGCCGACCAATTTCAGATCAAGTTTCTCTTTCCCCATCAAAGTAAACATCAAACATGAAGAGGGTCTTTGGAGTTAAGAAAGATAAAGAACCCCCGCCCTCCGTTCAAGATGCTTCTGATCGGGTTTGTTTGTTTTATTTTTATTTTATTTTTTACTTATTTCCATTTTTTGCTCTCATCTATGATTATATCTCTCCGTTTTCCGAATGTATTTTGGCTTCAGGAGATTTTTATATGAGAAATACAGATTTGGTGATTTGGGTTTAAGACAAATCAATTGAAAAGATATAGTGATGGATCATCTTGAAAAGATAGTGAAACAATAGGGAAAAGTAATTTTCTTGGAGCCTTGTTTACTGCGCTTGGTTTTTAAATTGGCTTCAACTGCACGTATGCCTTAATACTATGCTTGTATTTGATTCAAAGCCACTTGTGACTATTGAATAAGATCCTATCTAAGTAAGATTGTTCATTTAGTTGATGGGAGATTTTTCCTCTCTAAATTAAAAACCTCCCATGGGCAATGACTATCATTTTTAGATTTTTGGAACTGGAATTGGTCGCCTTTTTTTTTTTTTTTGGTTATTCAACTTTAGATTGGTTATGATGGAGACGTGGGAACTGGGAAGGCAGGGGATGCCTGGTAAAATAGTTGCGTTGTTATGTTTCCTTTGGTAAATTTTTACTTGTCCTGACATTCTGTTGCATTCATTTGGTATACATACCATATTTGTAATTTGATATTATTTCAGATCAACAAGAGAGGTGAAAATGTTGATGACAAAATTAAAAAGCTTGATGCTGAACTGGCAAAATATAAGGAGCAGATAAAAAAGACGAGACCAGGACCTGCTCAGGAAGCAGTCAAAGCTAGAGCCATGAGGGTTCTTAAGCAGAAAAAAATGTAAGCTACTTTATCAATTGCTGGAGGCATACGAAAGATTTACTTATTTATACTATGATTGTTTGGCTGGTTTTCAATACTGCACCTATAGTTTTGTGGTGGGTTATACGGCGGCTTTGTTTGGGAGTAGTCCTGTCATTTTTGCTTTCTATTTGTTGAAAAGTTATCATTCATCAATGTTTTAACATAATTTAAAAAAAAAAAATTGTTTTCTTAATTGGGGCATTGACTACTTAAATCTATATTATTCTTCCACTAGCATGTTGAAATGGTGCACTTTCTTTTAATAGTTGAGGTTGAACTTGTAACTTCCTGCAAAATCACCTAAAAGATGTAAGTATTGATAGCCATTGATAGTTACTGCAGTTAAGAAGGGCTACCTTAGAATATTGCGTTTATGCTTATGCATTTATGCTAGTTCGCGTGGTTTCTTCAATCATAAAGAAGGAAATAGTAGTTTCATCAGATAAACAACTGTTGCCACATGAAAGGAAAGGAACACGGTGAGGGATGATGATTTCTGTTCTATGTGCTCATGGGTTGACTAATGCATTTTGATTTTATCCAACTGTAATTTAGGACTCTATTTGATTTTGAGTCTATATTTGCCTTTTACAAAGAGAGTTATTGTGACAAAGGTGTTATGCACATCATTACATGTTCTCAAATTGAAAATGAGGAGGAATAAATTGGAAAATCTTACAAATGCTGACAAAGTTTAATGAATCATATCATTATGAGCCATATCAGATTGCTCATCATTGTTTACTGACGAAATGCTTCCTTTTTTCTCACTCTGTAACATTCATTCTAACAAGGCCATCACTGTAGAAAATCATCATGTTATTACATTCATTCTAACAAGGTCATCACTGTGGAAAATCATCATGTTATTATGCCTCCTGTTTATTAATTTCAGGCTGAATGTATATAAAAAAATGTTGTATCTTGACTATTTTCATTGAAAGGTGTTTCTAAAAATTTACTTCTCCCGTAATTTAGTGTTAGTAACATTTGCATAGTAAAGGTTATTCATTGAGTAACTTTGATTCGGCATTTTAACACAGTTACATAATATAAAATATAGTCAAGTGAGATGTTAAGTTCGTCTAATCATATAGTTTTCGAATATTAAATTTTTACTTTTTTTTTTTTTACTTTTTTACAATTTGAGATATGAATCGTTAAAACATTGCACTGGATTGCGTGAAAACAAAGAATGTTAACATCATTAAATTACGGAGGGAGTATTTTTTAGATTTTTCAGGAATTGTAATTGCATAATGGATATTATAATATTGACCTTTATCCCAGTGAGTTGGTTATTAACATAAACTGCAAGTATGTTGCTATTTCTTGGCATAATTATGTCTTAAAGTGTGACTTTCATTTTTCTAGGTATGAAGGTCAGCGTGATATGCTCTACAATCAGACATTCAACCTGGATCAAGTTGCATTTGCTGCTGAGGGAATTAAAGATGCTCAACAAACGGTATGGTGAATATGAAATGCATCTTTTCTTTCCCGCTTCAGTTTGTAGGTCTTATGCTGCTTGGAAACTGAAAAGAAGTATATCTAAAACATGAACAGTGAATTGGCATGTTGTAATGTATCCATGGTACCTCACATGATCAATTACTACTTGAATAGTTTTTGAGCATTGTTCATGAATCCATGAAATTGATTTGTGTTTTCTGAAAAGTGGTTCATATGATCAATTACTCCTTTTTGAGCATTATTCATGAATCCATGAAATTGATGTGTGTTTTCTGAAAAGTGGTCTATGGTGTGTAGTTTAAGATTCTGCCGCTTGCTTATACAAGTAAAGAAACTATTGCTAAATGTTATTGCATTGATGATATCCTTTTCTTATGCTCAGTTTTGATTTTGTTTGTCCACTGAATTTTGGATATGGATGTTCATTTGGAAAATACAGAAACGCAGATGTAGTTTATTGTGTGGGTATCATCTTTGTTGCTAATGCTACCTCATACCCATCCAGATGTCGGCCTTGAAGTCCGCAAACAAAGAGCTTAAAGGAATGATGAAGACAGTGAAAATTCAAGACATTGATGTATGCATCTCACTGCTTTTCACAGTGAAGGCTTTTCTGTTAAATACTCACCATATGGTAACTTTTGATTGTTCATAGAACTTACAAGATGAGATGATGGACCTCATGGATGTGAGCAATGAAATCCAAGAATCTCTTGGAAGAAGCTATAATGTGCCTGATGACATTGATGAGGATGAACTCATGGGCGGTAACCATTTTGAGCTTTCACTCTTAATATAAACTACTTCTTTAAACACCCGATCATTTTAGAAAGAATGTTACTATCTAACATTTGCCTCATATGGGAGCAGAATCTTATGGTAACCTGTCTTGTTTCTACCTGAGTGCCTTGTATGACTAATGTAATTTTCCCTGTGATAGTAAATCTCTGTTTGAGATGCCAGAAGTAAAATTTACTTGCAATTATTCTGTGTTGAGCATTCATGTTTATAAGTGTTTCATATGCTTATTGTTGTTGGTTGCATTATTCAGAACTTGATGCTCTGGAAGCTGACATGGGGTTTGAAACTGAGAGCGATGGAGTGCCTTCATATCTTCAGCCCGATAAGGAATCGGATCTGGATTCAGAACTTAACTTGCCCTCTGCTCCAACTGGGGGTGCTCCCAGACCGAATGCGCAGGTGAGATATATTATCAGTTTGCACACAAGGGATCCTGGCTCAACGATTGTATTTTGCAATTGTATAGCCTTGTATGTATATGATTATAAGATGAACCTAATTCTGATGTGTTGGCATGGCAGACTGAGGATGAACTGGGGTTACCAGCTGTACCCCGTGCTTCACTGCGAGGTTAGAGGGTGGGTGGGTTGCTGCACTACGCTGAACTTAATGCACCGGATCCACACAGTGACAGTGTGGAACATCTGTTCATTAACATGCCGTGTTGGTTGATTGTATAAATAGACATACGATGGTGGATGGTGTATCCTATTCCTCTAACCAGATGTTCGTCTTGTTTTTTCAAAAAGTTGATTTTTGTTGAACAGTTGATTCTTTGTGCGACGCTCAGACCTCGCCGTGGATGTGTATACTACTATTATTACTATAAATAGTTCATATTTTGTACTGCTTTGGCCTAGTGCTCATTTTTTGTTCAATTTATTCTGTTGGGTGTGTGTATTCGACTTTGTCCATTTGAAGCTATTTGTATATTTGAGTTTCGATGAGCTGATGGGGTTACCGCTGAGACTAAAAGTCACAAGAAGAATATCAGGACATTTCTACAAACAAATATGAAGAGCTTGATGTCTTGGGGGGTGACAAGTTAGTCTTATGGGGTTGGATTGTGGGTAGGTTTGTTGGACTTTTGGAAGAAAAGAAAAAGGAGGAAAAGGAAAATTCAAGAGCAAAGAAGCATGAAATGGTGTTTATTTATTTATTTATTTATTTTTTTATGACCCCTGGATTACAAACAAGAATAGAAAAAATACAAAGGCAGACTGAAATAAGAACAGGGGAGCAGCACCAAAGGGCTTAGACTCTAGGGAGACTCTCGCTGGAGGCATCCGCCGAGATGTGCTCTAGAACAAAGTTCAGGGGAATGCCTACATGGTGAAAAATTCCTCGGAGGAAGCGCCGTGTTTAGCCAAGCAATCCGCGACCTTGTTTCCCTCGCGATAGACATGGTGAAGAGCACAAGAGTCGAAAGACTTACATAGCCCCTGTATTGTAGTGATCATCCCTGCAAGAGGATGAAAAGAGGGGCACGATTTCACTAGCTCAATTGCTTGTTGAGAGTCTGTGTAGCAACAAAATTTTCCTGGTATCTATCTTGGCCACAAAGGACAGCCCTTTAGCAAGAGCATTCAGTTCAGCTTGAAAGCTCGGTTGGCGGCAAGGTACCCACAACCACCACCTAGCCAGCCTCCTTCCTTGTTACGAACGACGAAGCTGGATCCCATCCTTCCAGAAAGTTCCAACTTGCTGCCATCAACGTGAAGGACGATACCATCCTCCTTATCATTCCAATGGACTCTACGACTAATAGGAATCGCCGTGGGGGACAAGCACTTCGCCTTGAGAAGGTCCCGTGCCATACTGCAAATCTCCCTATGCAAACACCAGGTAGTCCGTTGCTTACCTCTAAATACTCGGGCATTTCGTTCGATCCAAACATTCCACAGCACAGACAGAAAGAGAGGACCATGCAGCGAGAACATAGCCCATAAGAAGTTCCTTATATCATCCCTAGAGAGGCTATAACAGTCGTGGGGAATATGGATCTTCAGCGCTTTCCAGATGAGTCTCACCCAATCACAATAAAAAATACAGTGATACCAAGTTTCCTCTTGCACTCCACAAAGAACATAGAGGGGGGAGGAAGCCATGTTTCTGTAGAATCTGAGAGAGTTAATCGGAAGGGCACCATGAGAGATAAGCCAAATCAACAGCCCAAACATTTCAGGGATGACCGATTTCCAAAACCATTTCCACTTAGGATCCTCCTCAAGGCGGCTGAGAGGAACTTGTACGTTGAAGCAAACTATATAGCAACCTCTTTTGGATCCTTCCCATATCCAAATATCTGGCACATTCTCATGGAGCAAGGGAGGAGGCTCGGCACAGATGGTTTGGAGTATGTCCGCTGAATCTCCATTTCTAATAACATTCCTGACTTCAAGATCCAAATCTTGGATGGCTATAAATGGTACTAAGGAGCCACGATGCTAGTTTTTCCACCAAGTGGAAAACCAAAGAGAAGAAGACCCACAACCCATTCGAAATTTGAATCCCTCCCGCAAGAGAAGAAACACTTTGTTGATCACCTTGAGAAAGAATGACCTGTTGGTGTTCGTGGGCTCACGAAACAAAATCAGAAATGGAACTACTTTCCCCAAATGATTTTCCCCAAAAGGGCAACATTCATCCATCTAGCCTGTCTCAGACCAAGACCTCCCATGCTCCTAGGGATGGCCACCGTGTCCCATTTAACCAAGTGCGTACCATTTCCCTTCCGATCTTTCCAAATAAGTCTATTGATTCTCCGATCAATAGCATGGCACACTCCTTCCGGAAACCAATGGAGTTGCATGAAGTAAGTTGGAATGACCGTTAGCACGGCTCTGCTAAGTGTCAAATGCCCGCCTTATTCAACAACTTGCTAGCCCAACCTTCAAGTTTAGTATCAATCTTGTCCAAGATATATGCAAAGTCACTGCGCCGTCGCCCCAAGAGCATAGAAAAACCTAAATAGGACCCTAGGCTGTCCACTGCCGGCATTTGCAAAGTATTTGCAATCCACAGCTTCTCGTCAGCCTGTACCACAGGAGAGGTGAATACCGCAGATTTTAGAGGGTTGAGGGCAAGGCCTGAGGTATCCCTAAACACCTTGAGGGCTTCAGCAATGGTGTTAATGCTATCCCGGCTTGCCATTGAGCAGAGGATAAGATCATCCGCGAAAAGGAGGTGAGAGATTCCCATACCTCTATCACTGACCCGCAGCGGCCGCCATCTGGCCACGTCCACCAGCTGACTGAACAAGGCCGACCACTTTTTCATACCTAGTAAGAAAACATAAGGGAACATGGGATCCCCTGGTGGAGTCCTCTACCAGGTTTAAATTCCTCAATAGCTTGCCCATTCCAAAGCACTGAGGAAACATGAGATGTGATACAAAACATTATCAGATTGCAAATGTTTTCATGGAAGCCCAGTTCATTCAAACACTCTTGGATAAATCCCCACCAGATACTATTATATGCTTTGACAATATCCACTTTTAAAATAATTGCCTTAGTGCAGTTTTGAGAACCACTTAACACACCGAGCAATTCTTGAAGCATAATGGCATTGTCGACCGGTCCGCGGCCAGGGAGACATGCACTTTAGAGAGGAGAGATGCAGTGCAGCAGAGCTGGTCTAATTCTGTTTGCCATGATTTTAGTTAAAAATTTATACAGAACATTGCAAAGGGAGATAGATCTGAAATCCTTAAAGCTGGATGGCATGACCTCTTTAGGGATCAAGCAAATATGAGTTTTGGCTAGTTGTGACAAAATCCACGACCAAGTGCCAAGAGTGTCCCAAAACCATTTATAGAACAAAGCCGGAAACCCATCCGGACCCGGAGCCGCATAACTCTCCATATTCATAACCACCGGGTACACTTCCTCATCAGAAATTTCAGTAGACATCACTGCCGCTGTGGGTGGGGTAATAGCCTTAAGAGTAGGCAAATCAAAAGGAGCGGCCGGAACTTCCTGTCTGCGGGTTTGTACCTTGACGAGGGGCATACAAGGATTTGAAGAAATCCCTAGCCGCGGATTGAATGACTAAAGGGTTATCCGACCATTCGCCATTGGGAAGATGGATCCCATTCACCCAGTTCCTGTGACGCTTACAGTTAGCTCTAACGTGGAAATATTTGGAGTTACGATCCCCTAGCTTAACCCACTTCTCCCAGGCGCATTGAAACAATGGAGTTCCTATTGGGCTAGGATAGATTCGTACTCTTTTGTCATATCACATTCCAAGAGAGCCAATCTAATAGAGTCCACATGTTCAAGCATGCGTGCCAACCCATCTAGCCGTTTCATGACCTTAATCTTCTTCCATTTGAAATTACCCCCACAAGCTCGTTTAAACTCCAAAGATGATCTCTCTACATTCCCCAAACGAGAATAAATAGACACAACAGGAGCCTTCCAAGCAGTCTCCACCACCTTCTCATAATCTTCATGAAGTGTCCAGCTAGCCTCCCATCGAAAGGGAGGCTTAGTATTAGCTTGGGATTGGCCGCACTTGAGTAGGAGGGCCGAATGATCCGAGCCAATTCTAAGAAGGACCATGATCGAGCCTAAAGGGAAATCCGTGATCCATTCCAAATAACTAACCCCTCTATCAAGGTGCTTCTGAATTTGGTAACTCCCCATAGGTCTAGACCAAGTGAAGAGAGCTCCATTGTTATTAATCATGCACAAACCACATAGAAAATGTCCCCGAGTTCCTCTGCCCTAACTGAATTGAGGAGCCCTCTCGGACTTCAGTCGAGGAAATTATTTGGTTCCAATCCCCCATGATTAACCAAGCTCCTTCAATTAGCATATACTTCATCCGTTCCTAAATAAATGCTACGGACTCACATTTCACGCAATCCAATACACGTTTTTAATCCCTAATAACTCAAATTCCATACAAGTAAAAATTATGAAAAGTTGATATTCTAAATCTATGCGAATAGATGAATCCAACAAGATCCCCCTTGACTATATTTTATCTTATATAATTGTATTAAAAAATCGAGTCAAAGCGACTAATAAATAGTAACAAAAGTCAAAACGTGTCAGTTAAAAAGGAACGGAGGTAGTATAAAATACTCCCTCCGTTCTTATTTATCATCACCCTTTGAATAGTAGTTACTATTCATTAAGTAACTTTAATTCAACTTTTTAACATAGTTATATAAGATAAAATATAGTCAAGTGAGATATTATTGGATTCGTCTAATCACGTAGTTTTAGAATATCAATTATTTGTAATTTTTACTTATATATAATATGAGCCATTAATGATTGAAAATGTGCGTTGGATTGCGTGCAGTGCAGGAATGGAGAAGTTATTAAAAAACGAAGGGAGTATAATATCATACTTCTAAATATAAAATATAAAATATCATAACATTTTGTATTAAATATAAAATAATTTTTAAACTGTAAATCATACTTCTAGAGCGTTGTACGGGTGAGCATACTAGTCCTAATTATAAAATTCAATAGTATAAAAACAAAGAATAAATCGCTCAATAGTATTACATTTTTTGTTTGGGAGAAAAGGAGGGCTTGTAGGGATTATTTAGTTCCATATTTAGAGGGATTTGAGATAATAAAAAAAATACAAATTTACCATCACTTTTAGATTATTAGACATCATATTGCATATGCAGATAATTAATAATTCTGCACAGAAACCGAATTGGGCTGATGCCAATTGTATATACATTTTAATAGTACGTCATCAAGCAAACAAAGTAACCTAACCGATTGTATATTAAATAATATCATAAAATTGAATTATAAAATTAATTGAAAAATACAATATCATTTTAATATTTAGTTAAATAATAATATGAAATAAATATTTTTTTGGTGAAACCGGGTATCCCCAGGCCACATTGAACCTAAGACTAATCCCCTGAGGATATGCAGGAGCAACTAAGAGCGCCTTTCCCAAAGCAGTTTTTTTTTTTTTGCATACAAAAAGCTCGAACCAAGACCTTGCTTAAGCGACTAGAGCCCCCATCCACTCAAGCCAACTCAAGCCAACTGCTGTTGGTAATATGAAATAAATGTTTGGCAACAGGATAGGGGCCGCTGGGGAATCGAACTTCAAACCTTCCGTTGGAAGCCTAGGGACTTAACCACTTGGGCTAAGTCCTCATCACCATGAATTAGCTCATTTGTGAGACAAGATAGTTTTTTAAATAAAAAATAATTTAAAACAGTGATCAATCAATTATTTTTAAATCGGCTGCAATGAATAGTATTTTGAATTTTAACTTATTGCAGACAAATACTTAGTCTCGAACTAGCCAAACAATTAATTTTGACTAAATTATTACTTACATAATCAATTAACAGCTAATTGCCAAACATGTACTTCTTCCGTTCTCATTTGATTGCTCAATTGGTATAGTGGTAACTATTCATTGAGTAACTTTGATCATTTTTTTTTATTAATATAGTTATATAAGAAAAAATATAGTTAAGTGAGATTTTGTTGGATTCGTCTAATTACGTATTTTTATCTTGGATGTGCGTTTTAAAAAGTGCTGCAGCGTTTAGAAAATGGATAATCAGATAATTGTTGTAACAAAACGTGATGTAGAAAATTAAGTGTTTGGATGAGTTTATGTTGTTTCAAATTGCAATAATCAGATAATCATTAAAAAGTGTTTGGATTTGCATTTTTCATTACCTCAAAAGGCAAAAATATGGTAAAATATATTTTTGGCTAAATGCAATTTTCTTGCAGCACCAAAATGTAGCTGCAAGAAAATAGCGCTTTCGTTCCCTCAAAACGCAAATAATAGATTATTAGAAATTAGTACACAAACATGATTAACTGATTATTTGCGTCTTGCAAACGCAATAATCAGATAATTTATCCCAAAACGCACAAACAAACACCCTCTAAATCCTGAATACTTTTTGGTCTGTGCAGACTCTTTTGTCCTTATTCAATATAACTAAATATTTTTAATCTTTAGGGTTTTATCTGTAATTATACTACCATTTTTAATCAATGGCTACAATTAATCCACGTCAGCGCTGATTAATCATGCATGATACACGTCAGCGCTGATTAATTATACTTGCAATATCATCAACTTTTACTACTATATTTAAATAATAAATCTATAATATATTATAAACAAATCTTTAAAAAGTCTTTCTCTATAGTTTCAAAAGATATAAATTCTAGTCTTTCTTTTCCCGACGTTTGTACGTCACCGTTATCCAAAAAAAAAGATATAAATTCTCAACAAATTATAATATATTTTATGGTTAATAAATATTTAATTAAACCCATATATTATAAATTTTTAATAAAAAAATATTTATTTATATAATAAATCCTGAATACTTTTTGCTTGTGCAGACTGTATTGTCCTTATTCAATATAACTAAATCTTTTTAATCTTTAGGGTTTTAAAAGTAATTATACCACCATTTTTGAATCAATGGCTACAATTAATCCACATCAGCGCTGATTAATCATACATGATACACGTCAGCGTTGATTAATTATACTTGCCATGTCATCAACTTTTAATACTATATTTAGATCATAAATCTATAATATATATAAACAAATCTTTAAAAAAATCTTTCTATATATTTTCAAGAGATATAAATTTTAAACAAATTATAGTATATTTGATGGTTAATAAATATTTAATTAAACCCGTATATTATAACTTTTAATAATATATGTATTCAATATTATATTAATTGAATTAAAATTTGAGCATAAAGTATTTTTTGCTATGCACAACCTATACAGGCTAGAGAAAGACTAAAGTATTAATAAGTATTCATCTAAATCAATACAATAAATTAAAAATTTAATTAATTCTAACCCTACTTTAGTTAATTTATCGAAATATATATTTAAAAGAAATTATTCTGCTATAGAATATTTTAATCAAATTTTAATCTTAATTTTTTGTATTAGGTTTAATTTTGAATTTAATTCTTATCATAATAAAATAATTCTTGAAGACATCGGATATCCTTAAGCCACACGCACAATTAAGGGTGCATCTCCTAAAGATTTTTTTTTTTTTTTTTGCATATATAAAGCTCAAATCCGAGATCTTGCTTAAGCAACTAGAGCTCCAATCCATTCAAGCCAACTACTATTTGTCATTAGACAGTAATTTTAATAAACCACATAATATAAGAAAATAATTATTCGAAAATATTTTGAACATATATATTTAATAAATAAATAAAAAATTTTAATCAATTATAGTAAAATTTAACCAAAAAATTATTTTCACTTATTACACAATATAGATCGATATTATTATAAAAAAAAGTAGCATAATATAAATATAAAATATAGCATTATATTATATTCAAAGAAAAAATATATAATAATATACTCCCTCCGTTCCATTTGAATGTCATGTTTGATTTCTGCAAACAATCCAATGTATTTTTTAATCGTCAATATCTCAAAATATATACAAATAAAAATTATGTAAAATATATATTCTAAAACTATACGATTAGACGAATCTAACAAGACTGAACTCGACTATTTTTTCCAAATATATACTTACAATAATATCGAGTCAAAGTTGAACTATGAACAGTGTTAAAAAGTCAAACATGACACTTGAGATGGGATGGAGGGAGTAATTCTATTAATTATTAAGTATTAACCAATTCATATCCATAACATAAGATAATAAAAAAAAGCATAATATTATATATTCAAACAAAAAAAATAATTTAGTTTTAATTTTTTGTTTCCTGAACAGTCTATACATGCTAGGAATGGTGGTGGGAGCTCATACCATACAAATTACAAAGGGATAAATGAGAGGGATAAGGGTCGGGTGGGGAATTCAACCCGATTCCTTTACATGTAGTACATTGTTCAAATATTTGAGAAAAGACTATCCCTCATTAGTAGCTGAAGTGCTTGAATTTATAATTTTAGAAGATAGAAAGTTCAACTGAATTAGATAGTTGACATGCTATTAGCTTGATAAATAATAAATGTTTTCTATTTTAACAATGAAATTATAAACTTGATTGTTAAACTCTAAACTCTATTCCTCCTCGACTTTTAACTTTCGAATTCTAAACTTTAAACATTACTCAAAACTATCACAATTTAAAACTATCATTTATTATGAATTCTGAATTCTAAACTCTAAACTTCTACGTATTTATTTTGTTTATCAAATTAAAAACTTATTAGTTCTGTTCATAATAAGAAAGAAAACAACACGCCCGTGCGCAACGCGCGGGTAAAAAAACTAGTAATATGAAATTTTTATAATTTTTACTTATATACCATATGAGTTATTACTGTTTAAAAATATTTATTAGATTACGTAAAATACGGAAGTGATGCAGTTAATAAAGAACAAAGGTAAGTATTTTTCAAGGTAAATACGTACTTTTGTGAAGTTATATAAAAATTTAAATTAGATACATTTAATTAGTTTTTCAAATTGTCAAACTTCAAATTCATCAAAAAAATTTCAAACTTCAAATTCATCAAAAAAATTCTCTACTAACCGGTTCCCAAACACACCAAATTAGTGAATTACTTAATTACCAAATAGGGAGGAAAGTAGGACGTGGGGGATTTTTTAAGACTTTGGCTTATCTTTTTAGTTTATATCAAATCTACCCAAGATTTTCTCTTAATTTTTTGAAATAATAATAATAATAATAATAATAATAATAATAATAATAATACCATAACCACTTCCATTTTTTAGATATATATTTATACATAGTATCTTTCAAGGTAAATAGGTACTTTTGTTTATAAAAATTTAGGTTAGATACATTTAATATATTCAATATTTTAGTTATTCAAATTTCAAACTTCATATTCCAATATATACTAGTTATCAACAGTAATATAATTGGCCTAACTAGATTGGGGTTTAGTTACTTGAACAAGATTTCAAGTTCGACTGCTTTAGTAAGTAATGAATCCGGTTTGATTATTGTGTATGAAAAAAACTGCTTTTGGAGAAGTGACTTCATTGCCTATATAGATTCTAGATTATAAATGAAACATGGCCATGAATATCAAGATATTATCCAAAACATTACTAATTACCGGTTCCCAAGCATACCACATTACCAATATCTTTTTAGTTTATCAAATCTACCATAGATTTTCTTTTTAATAATAATAATAATAATAATAATAATAATAAAAAAGTGAGTTTGGTTGGCTACTGGCAAGGGCTTATAAAAAGGGGCGGAGGAGTCAAAGGCTACAATCGCACAAGAGTTGTGTGGGCGAATCGTGACCGTCCAAAAAATCAGCGTACGTCCATAGTGTATAGTCCACAGTCCATACCCTTCCTCCTGAATCTCTATTAAGTCGACAGATTCGACATTCCGTACTTCCCTCCAGCCCCCTCGCCGCCTCTCCCGCACCGCCTCTGCTTCTCTTCCTTCTCTATGTAATCCATCACTCCACTGCTCTCTTCTCTTGCTGTTTAATGCTCCAGGGAATCCGTTCTCCTGTTAATCGCCTTCAATTTTTTGTTTTTTTCTTTGATTTGATTACAGAAAACGGAAGAAGAGATGTTCGGGAGACCGCCCAGAAGAAGCGACAACACCAAGTACTATGAGCTCTTGGGAGTGTCCAAGACTGCCTCGCAAGATGATTTGAAAAAGGCGTATCGCAAACTGGCTATTAAAAACCATCCGGATAAAGGTGGAGATCCGGAGAAGGTAGGGTTTGTGTTGTCTTTTGTACCTGCGTATTTTTGTTCTGTTATTTTTGCGTCTTGGTCTGATGCCTTGTGGATCCGATCCTTATTGTTTTTTGTGTTTGTGGTGTTGGGATGGATTTGTTACTCAATTGCTTGGATTTTAGCTATTTTTATGAATGAATGGTGTACGGGATAGGCTTTTTGTCGCTTCAAGAGTATTAATGCCAATATATAGCAAGTGAAATTTAACATAATGAAACAAGGTGTTTGGCTCTTAACTAGGTTTCTTGAATGGTTTTAGATGTTGGTTATTTGTAATTTCTTTGATTTGCCCTAGGCGTTGTGTAGATATTTACATATGATTATAAAATCAAACTTTCATGAAAGTCCAGACAATAGCTTTGAGATTATTTTAATTCCACTTTTGTAAAATGCAAGTTGCAACTAGACTACACAATTGAACAACGCAGTGCTATTTCATCCTGGCCAGTCCAATTCTCAAGTATAGTTAAGTGGGCATAGAATTGGAGAAAATTATTTCGGACGGGATTTGAATTAGTGGAAGTTGTACCTTTCTAGGGTTCGTTTGGAATTGCTCGGTAGTTGAAACAGAAAAGAAAAGAAGACTGCACGGGAAAAAAATTTCAATTTTGTTATGCCCAATTATTGGGGGAATGTGATATGAAGATTTGACAGAAAATTTCCTTCAATTTTTTTATTATTTTATTTTATTTTATTTTCCTCCACCTGGTATGTTTTAAGTACCCAGGAACAATCACTCTGCACAGTTGCTCAAAATTTGACTGGGTTTTGGACATTTATTTCCTTCCATTTTCTTGTTTATATTGGATTGTATGGTGATAAAAGGAGACAATCTTTTGATATTGATGTAGGAAGAATGCTTTGATTTCTGATTTGGGGGGAAGATGCAACGTTTCATTGACTACTTTTGACTTTTGCATTAGTGTGATATTATTGTTCATGTTGTTAGCTTAGTTTTCCATGTTTTTTGTAATATAACCATTTCCTTCCAATTACGGGGTACTCAATTAAGTAGCTTTGTTTGAATGTTGTAGTTCAAAGAAATTGCTCAAGCTTATGAAGTCTTGAGTGACCCAGAGAAACGTGAAATATATGATCAATATGGTGAGGATGCTCTGAAGGAAGGAATGGGTGGTGGTGGTGGTGGTGGTCACAATCCCTTTGACCTTTTTGAGACCCTTTTTGGTGGCAGTCCTTTTGGAGGTATGCCTTTACTATGCTGAAGGATTGTAATAAACAATATTATTATATTAATTGTTATGTTCATCTCCCTAGGTGGTGGAAGTAGCAGAGGCAGGAGGCAAAGAAGGGGAGAAGATGTTGTCCATCCTCTCAAGGTTTCACTTGAGGATTTATACAATGGAACATCTAAGAAGCTATCGCTCTCTCGTAATGTGCTCTGTCGCAAATGCAAGGGGTGGGCTTGTCTATCTACTTTTATATATGCATTTTATCTTATCTATTATTCTTCTGAAATCTGAATTGATGAGTTGTGGATTCAGGAAAGGATCAAAGTCAGGTGCTTCAACGACCTGTGCTGGATGTCAAGGTTCAGGTGTCAAAGTTTCTATTAGACAAATGGGCCCTATGATCCAGCAGATGCAGCATGCTTGCAATGATTGTAAAGGAACGGGTGAAACTATTAACCAAAAAGACCGGTGCCCCCAATGCAAGGGGGAAAAGGTTGTGCAGGAAAAGAAAGTGTTGCAAGTCGTTGTGGAGAAGGGGATGAAGCATGGACAAAAAATCACATTCCCAGGGGAGGCTGACGAAGCTGTAAGCTCAAAACGAACCTTTTAATTGTTTAACCAGTGAAGTACTTGGCTCGACATTTCTTTTTAATTAAATCTCCGTGTATTGCAGCCTGACACTGTGACTGGGGACATCGTCTTTGTGCTACAACAAAAGGACCACCCCAAGTTTAAGAGAAAGGATGATGACCTATTTATGGAACACACCTTAACCCTTACTGAAGCACTATGTGGATTTCAATTTATCTTGACTCATTTGGATAATAGGCAGCTCCTTATTAAATCTGAACCTGGAGAAGTTATCAAGCCTGGTAAGTTCAACGAGAACCCTTCTCTGGGCATGTAAGAAATTCATAATCTAAGTTTGTGAGATTTTGTGATCCTACTTATACAGGGATGGATGGAATTAAAGCATGTGATGGCTGCATTATCTTTATTCTGCTTAAGTTTTTACTCACCATTCTTTTGTTTCAGGATTTCTGATGTTTTATGTTTGATGAAACAGATCAATCGAAGGCCATTAATGATGAAGGAATGCCTATGTACCAGACGTCATTTATGAAAGGGAAACTATATGTAAAATTTGCAGTGGATTTCCCTGAAACCTTGGGCCCTGATCAAATCAAAGTAATTGAGACTGTTCTTCCTCTAAAGGAAACCACCAAAGCGACGAGTGCAGAGTTGGAGGAATGTGAGGAGACTACACTGCATGATGTCAACATTGAAGAAGAGATGCGCAGAAAGCAGAGGTTTGCACAAGAAGCATATGAAGAAGACAATGATGATGATGATATGCATGGCGGGGCTCAGAGGGTACAGTGCGCTCAGCAGTAAGTAGGTGTTAAGGGTAAGGGGCAATCACTGTGCTGTGTGTGAGAGGCAGGGAGGCAAAAAGGGGTGTTTGCTATCATGTCACTGTGGCATATTTTATGTTAAAAACTGCAATGCAACACAATACCTGCATTATTATTTACTGTTTTATATTCCTGGATCTGTTGGATTTATGATTGATGATTGATTGCTAGTGAGAAAATGAAATGTCATTTATTTAATTTGAAAGTGGATTTGAAACTGCAAGAAAACAGTATATATATATATATATATGGGGCAGCGACAACCATTTACTTTTGGTGATTCAAGGAATCACAATTACTTCGACGGCCAGAGAATCTTGATTCTCAGTTATAAGTCATGACTATTTAGTTGTTTGAATCAAGAATATTGCTATGGTTGTACGGGTAATTCTTTTGTATATTGTATTTGCATGCTTAAACTTATATAGAGAATTACTGCTCTACTAATCCCAAGGAAAGATGGTAAAACTGTAAGCCAGTGTTTAGAATAAGAGGTTGTCTAATAAGGGAATCTTATTTACGGTGCGTTTGGTTGGAGGGATCTTAGATTACCAGTGGGAATGTGATTGGTGGGAAAGTTTTAAGATTATTGCGTTTGGTTAGATTGGGAATCTCAGATTTCTCGTTCTAATTAATTTACCATAATGTCCCTGAATTTCAATAGAACGAATGTTATAAATATGCTATTTTGCTACACAATAAAAATATTTAAGCCGATTTATTTTTTAAAATATTGAAAATTCTTTATATGTAATTTATCGTATGATAGTTACTTATTTAATATGAGAATATATTAAAATATGAGAATATATATAAAAATATATATTAAAATATGAGAATATATATTTAAAAAATATGTTTAAATAATTTAAAATTTTCCAATTTATTTTTTAAAATTAAATTTCATATATTTATCATTTTTTAGAATACAAATATCTAAATTTATAAAATAAAATAAGTATAAAAAGTGAGGGTATAAAAGTCAAATTAATATAAAAGTAGGTAAAGTGGAGGTGGTAATCTAAGATTACCTGCCTTCCAGGTGGGAATGTGTTCCCACATAAAACACCCAACATTCCCACCTCGGTGGGAATGTGAGATTCCCACATGAAACATGCCCCGAACCAAACATGGGCACGTTGCATTCCCTACTTAAGATTCCCAGTGGGAATCTCAGATACCCCGAACCAAACGCCCCGTTAGGGTAAAGATAAAATGATGTTTTAAATTTGATTGGATATGAGAACTTATTCTCTCTTATGGGCTGTTTTGATATGGGGATGTTAGATTTCTTTTTTGTAACACAGCCAGAGAAGGCGAGCAAAGGAAAGAAATTAAAAAAAAAAAAAGAAGAAATCAAACGACAATCATAAAATAAACGAACTACATCCGCGCAAACCCCCGTCCATCCGCATCATCACGAACACAATCCTTGAGTCATCCGGGGAAGGCCCAAGTCGTATTAAATTTGCTGATCGCTCATGGACCGAGCCAGATTCTGGGCTTTGCAAACAAGCATTTAATATTTGTTAGATTTTTAGTGGGCATTTTGGGTAAAGTATTTATATTTGTTTGGTTGGATAAATAATTTAATTGGGAATCCAAAATTGTCATCACAACGGCATGTTGGTGTTTTTGGGTGGAAATACATATGTAATGTTATTATATAGTACAAAATTAATACCTAGGTAATTATATAACTGGAAATTTTCACATGTAATTTATTTAAATTATCTTTATACTTTTTAGAATTACAAAATTATATTATGTATGTATAAAAATTACAAAATTATAGTATTATGTATGTAAAAAAATTATGTGTATACTTTTTTATCATAATATTTTTTCTTCATTTATGAAATCTATAAAAACTATTTTCAATTATGTGGAGAGTAAATAAAATATGAATATTTAGTTTAGAAAACTTGAAACAAAATTTAAATTCTCAAACTTTATTTTTTTTTGCGGTACAATTCTCAAACTTTATTAATTTCATTGTTTATTTAAAATTTTATTTTAACATTTATTTATTTATATAAAATAATACTTAATAATTTAGATAAATTAAATTAATAATCATTAAGCTAAAAAATAATAATGATCATATAATAAATTATGTATGTATTTCTCAAAAAAAATAAATTATGTAGAAATATGCAGCCAAAATTTATGTAGAAATATTTTCTGCTTTTCAAATAAAAATTATGTTTAATAAAAAAATTATGTTTACATATTTTCTATTATTTAGTAAAACATTATACTTATAATATATTTAATTTAAATTAATGGCACTATTGCAAATTAGCTTGAATAGAAAATTTAAGATTTCCAACTCAACCAGCAAAAATCTTAAAAAGACAAAAAAAATATGGATTTTGATAATCTTATATTCCCGACAATCATAGATTCCTGGTCATATTTCCACTAATAATATACGATCACTCCAACCAAATGACCCTCATAAGAGATAATGTTTTAGATATGATGGAATAATAGAAAAATAAGTGATAAAGAGATTCTCATCATTTGTCTTATTACAGAATTTTTTATTTAATATTCACTCTGTCACACTATTTATGTCTCAAAACTTTTTGACACACTATCCAATACATTTTTTTAACGGTTAATATCTTAAAATATGAATATGTGAAAATTATATAAAATATGAAGTATTTTCTAAAATTACACGATTAGACGAATCTAACAAGACCCAACTTGACTATATTTTTCTTTTATAATTGTGATAATATTATGTCAAAGCTAATCATTTAAGAATATTAAAGGTCAAAATGAGATGTAATTATTGGGACGGAGAGAGTACTATAAGTGATAAAGAGATAATAAAAGTGATAAGATAATAAGATCCCTTATAAGAGGTTGTAAACAGGGGTACTATAACTCTTGGTTGTGGGTTTGGGGCAGCAAGTTTTATGCACTATATATTTATCTGCAACCAATTAGAGCAAACACTTTGTGTTTGTGGGGCTCAATGGTGCACTTGTGTAAAATACTTCATCCATTCCTAAATAAGTGGAAAACTGTTTATTTGAGTAACTTTGATCAAATTTTTTTAGCACATTTTTTTTTAGGTAAAATACATGTTCACATTGGGCCCAAGACTAATCCCTCGAGGATCTGCAAGGGCAATTAAGGGCGCCTCTCCCAAAGCAGTTTTTTGCATACACAAGGCTCGAACCCGAGACATTGCTTAAGCGACTAGAGCCCCCATCCACTCAAGCCAACTGTTGTTGGTAATTTTTTTAGCACATTTAAATAAGAAAAATATAGTCAAGTAAGATTTTGTTGAATTCATCTAATACATCGCTTTAGAATATCAAATTTTTACAATATTTACATGTATACATTTTGATAATTAAGGATTGAATATGTCTTGGATTCATCCATTCCTATATATGAACTTGCGCTTTACACTTGAATGTAAAACATATGTTGTCTGCAATTGAAGTTAACTCAATTGCAAAACTCCCATAAAAAATTTGAAAGTTTGGCAAATAAAGGACTTTGCAATCTTTTGTAGACTTTTATTACAAGACTGGAATGCAAATGCAACTATAAGGACCCAAAACCCAAATAAAGGGCTTTGCAATCTTTATGGTTAATTCTTCTCAACTCTCAAGTTTTTCGCATGACAAACGGGTAAAATTAGGATTTCGAGCAGGCTTCATAAATTTTTCTACAATAAATTTAATGAAATTTGAAAAAACTCGATAACACCTCAAGGTTGTTATTAGGCCCAGTAGACTAGGTAAAAGCAAAAGCTTAGGTCGTGAGACTCGAGAAATTAACCATGAAAACACCAAATTAAAGCTTTGCCATGTATAAGAACACTATCAAATGATCTTCAAATTATCGTTCATTTCCTCTAGACATGGAAAAGGACACCCAAATTTTGGCTAAGTCTTGAAAGAGCATGACAAATGAATATGTAATTGCTTGAGATTTAAGTCACAACATGTTCATATATAAGTCGACAACTTAACAAAAATCAAATCTCAACCAAGTCGCCATCCCAAAGGGTTGATCACTTTATTTGTCTATCAACAAGTATTTCTCTCAATAAGTGTGCAAGCTGACCGCCGATCACAAGGAATAATCATTGATAGGCCATTTTGTGCAACGTGGAGTAATCGATCTCTTCTTTTGGTTCTAGCAATAAGTAATTCCTATATCGAGCGAATTAAGCAGACAATCTTGTAAGGGAATCGAATGTTGCCCTTGTACGGGATACACGGTCAATTCGTTAACCATGGAATGGACGACATTTGATTTTTCTGAGAGTGAAATATTTTGTTAGGCCACTACAAGGAGTCATTTATGTTTTTGGGCCATCAATTGTTCCTATTTTGATTTTCGGCCATGACAAGGCATTTTGGCTGAATTTAGGCTAATTTGATCAAGTCAACGCCCTAACGGACCGCGATGGCCTAAAATAAGCAGTTATTTGAAGGAAAATAAGTAAATGCTTCATAATAACATGCCAAACCACGATCCCAAGCCAATTACTAAAATGAGGTTGCTCAGTATCTTGGTATTGCTTTGGCACATCAAGATGTTCCTTCCCATCGGAGACCACTTTTCCTCATGATCAACAATTTCGTTTCACTTTCTATGAATGGTTCAGAGCCCTTACTTTTTCTACTACCAATTATTTTATTTTATTATTTATTGATATGATGTGATGAGATAAGTTTCATAATTAATATTTAATTATTTCCTATAATAAAATATAGAAAAATTGTTAGGGCGGATAAAAAAGAAAGTAAGTCATAAATAATAGGATGAAGTATTATTTATTTTAATTATTAAAAAATTAAAGCTAAAATAAGCCACCAGAAGGAGGACAATTCCACTTTTAGGTCATTGCGGGCTGTTGGACCGTTGACTTGGTCAAATTGGCCATAAATTCGGTCCAAATATCCTGTCATGGCCGAAAACCATAATGGAACAATTGATGGCCCAAAAATAGAAATGACTTCTTGTAATGACCTAAAAAAATATTTAACCCTTTCTTTTTCTGGAGTAACAATTCTAGTGAGACTAGCGCAAATGATCGATCACAAATTGGTTATTGCCAATTTGTAGAAAAGACAATTGGTTCATTAGCTTATCAGTTGTGTCTAATTATATAAAATACCTCTTTAACATTTGATCTTAACCATATGAAGAAATCAGTGTTGATATGATATCCACGAGATCAAAATGTCTCGACGACTCTTGATGGCTTTCATAATAAACACGATTTTTCTTGTCTTGGAGAAGCTACGTATCCCAACTTACTCCCTCCATTCCTTATTAGTTATCTTTTTAGAAATCAAAATTATTCCTAAATAGTTGTCACTTTCCACATTTATATCATATTTTTCCAATATTACCCTTCTACACAGATCAATGATAAGCATAGAAATTTGTGCATTCTCTCTAATTTTGTTTCAACTTTTTCAGCTTTAATGGATTGAAATAGTGTGGGAGATGTTTCATTATTATGATGTGAGGAAGAATTCACAGAGAGAAGAGAGAAAGAGAAAAGGTGAGAAAGAGAGAAGGGAAAATAGTCTGAGTAGCCTAGAAAAAACCAACCGTCGTACTAAAGTGATGAGGGGCAAAACAGTCAAAAAAGAAATAATCATGATTTTCCTTGGTTTGTACAATTAGACCTAAAACGACATCTATATGGGAATGGAGGGAGTATTAGAACTATTAAGGATTGTGATCGCAAAGACATTCTTCAGAGTGAAAACCCAATTTGTCCAATTGTGGCCTCAGGAAGAAAGCCTGTTGCAGCCAACATAAGTTCTGTGTAGAAGTTAAATACGCGAACAATGATTGAATTGTTAAATTATCTCAATAAAAGAACTGTTAATACAAATTCATTAAAACCACAGTTGTTCAATTTTTGGAAAAGAACTGTTAAATTATCTTAATACAAGTACTATCAGGGTTGAGAAACTCAACAATTGATGCAAGAAGCAAGATGCCTCTAAAAAAGATAAGGAATATAGATGTATCCCATAAGCTCACATGATGTTTAGACATCCTAAGCATCACCACTCATCAAGGTAGAGGCCAAAAGCTTCAACTCTATAAATTAATTAATATGAATTCATGCTCACCATTTTTCAGCTAGTATTGATCATACACAAGATAACTACACCCTACCCATAACGTTTCAAATAATAAATCCGATCAATGAAGTTCTTTTTTCTTTTTGTCTTTTTTCAGCTAGGATTCAATTATATTAATTAATACCTCAGTTTTTCCACAGCACCTGCATCCAGAATTACAAATTAAATTACCAAAAACAATGAGAAATAAAACTTTGAAGTTTGAGCACTGAGCAGAACTTGCCTTGCTTGAATCATTATTAGTACCATTCGAGCTCTCCATGGGGAATTGCAAGAGGTACATGATGCCGGGACAATGTAAAAGTTATTGATCACCAACAGTCGAACATAGCTGGGAAGCAAGTTTAACGACTCCCATCATGGGTGCATCATTCATGTACACAACATCAAAAGCATTGCGGTAGCTCTCACTGGAACTGTCGATGTTGTCATTCCTACAACAAATATGTAATATATCAGACAGAAGTAACAATATCTCCTGCTTCTGGTATTATGATCAATGCTCCTGCTTCTGGTATTATGATCAATATGTAATATAGGACCATCTCAGATGAATTTGTCAATCTTGTACTTTCCATGTAAAATAAAATAGGATCGGATGGATAAGAAACTTAGTTTAAGAAAACTTGGGATTAAAATGGACGTTGAGGCACAGGTACAGGTGGCACCACCCTTGTCAATCACCAAATGACCATTACCAACCAAAATT
The DNA here is from genome assembly GCA_030278955.1 of Hygrophila difformis. NCBI lineage: Eukaryota > Viridiplantae > Streptophyta > Magnoliopsida > Lamiales > Acanthaceae > Hygrophila > Hygrophila difformis. The sequence continues at coordinate 12,061,862 of JAOANR010000004.1, read as the reverse complement.
TATGAAATTTTGAGCAACATAAATAAAACAAATTCTTAGATCCAGAAAAAAAAGTTGTACAGACCTACTTGGCTACCCCTCAAAATAATTCTAACAAAATAAAGAATCCAATGAAATATGTTCTAAATTGAACCAAGTCATAATGAAAACTCACTGTTGAATTTCCAATGGCAAGGCAATCAATCATTGTTAATGTTTCTTCTTGCTTTATGATTTTGCCTCGAAACCATTAAAAATTTCAAGAATAAAATATCAACTATGTCCAAGTGAATAAATAACAAAGCTGGGGTTTCATAAAATAGCGGCTTTCTTGGTTTCCCCATGATGATATTGAAAGGGTGGAAACATGAACACATCTTCATTTTTGTGAAAACATGTTTGTCACCATATCATTAGATTCAGAGATAATTATTCCTATTATTCTTTTGAAGGGTACCAATACTTACAGGAATGCAACTGATATTCTCGTATTGTAGTTTAAACCATCAGACATTCCCAGATCTCCCATGTGATCACCAAGAAGAAGCACATTAGTTCTCAGTTTCAAAGAGGATGGGTCATCAGTCACTGTATCAGCATCACCCAGCTGGTGATGAAGAGGTCCAACCATGTCTAGTGCGTGCTCATTCTTATTCAATACATGAATTGTTTTCCCTATGATAAAGCACCAACAATATTGTGTTGATATTTCTGTTGCTATATCAAGTATTGGTGGCAAGAAAAAAAAATAACGGATGAACAAATTTGGTGACCGTTGAAACAAAAGTCATGTGAGAAAAATACGCAAACAATGAACCCAAAATATAGCCACTTGTCACACCACAGTCCACAAGTAAAATTACAGCATTAAGTAATAATATCTGGAAAATGAGAAATTGGAAATTTTATAATCTTTAACCAACAACGAATGACAAAAACTTGAGCTTTTGACCAGAAAATCAAAAGAATACTAGTACATAACAAATGGTTAAAATATGCTTTGTTAAAGGAAAAGCAATACCTTTAAATGATTCAAGGTTACCATTGTCATCAAAAACCATTCTGTTTGACACAATTTTAACATTCTTAAAGGATCTATGAAGTTTCTGCCTCAGCACCTTGCAAAAAGAAGGCAAGGAAAATAACGTTTAAATAAGTAACTTCGCCATCTTCATCAACATTTAAAGGAACACAGCCTCAAATATTAGATTAATCACATAAGAAAGCTAACCTCTTCAATAACATCTGCAAGGCCAGCCGAAAAAATAAGAACAGGAACATTATTCCTCTGCGGCAAGTAAAAAAATATCAGAGTTAACAAGTATAATAAAAGAAATCATGTTGCAATTATTTCAGGAGGCCCTACAGAATCAGATAGATTCTTCATTAAACAAAACAGATTTATTTTCCACAATTTAAATGAAATCAAAACCAGCACAAATAGATGCTTGGTAAAGATAAAAGGATACTGATATTTACCTCTAACAGTTCAAAAAGTTCAACAACACCCTCTCTCAATGAAATCTTTGAATTGGCCACAGAGCTCTTTATAGCATCATAGTTGAGTCCTCCCTCAACAAGAAGAGAGTGTGTCTTCTCCCACCTGTTTATTTAGTTTCCACCACTTCAGTTACTATAAATCCTGTTTGATAACTTCAGGAATTCACAGAAAATAATCAAATATTTGCAGGAAGCAAACTCTGACTTAATTAACATAGAAATTTAACAATTTCTATCCTTCAATGCGCAAGCCAGTAAGTTTTAGCAATCTTCTAAATGCTTGTACCGAAACATGTACACATAATCAAATCACATACCACTCATTCATAATTTTTGCTTTCTCATCGATTGGAATTGTGGGGTCTATCTCCATTGGGTGATAATATTCATATAACTCCTGCCGCTTGAGATCATACTCAGCATTCCCCTGTTGTAAAAGGCCATGGCTACCTATATGTTTGAGTTTAACAAACTTCAGTAAAAACTTGAGTTCGATAAGGGCCAATGGCCAAAACAACTTCACAAGTCTTTCCCACCTGATGTGTCATTGAAATTCTCACCATGAAATTAAGATGTAAATAGAAGAGGGTCAAACATTTCAGAAGGAAAACTTACTATGCCCTCGCCGACCATCGACCCTATACTTGGTTAGCGTGCCATCAAAATCTGCAATAACCTATTTTTTGCTTCTTAGATAGCTTTTCTCAAGTTAGGGTTTTGAAAATGCATCTCGTTAAAGGTTTCCATTGTTGTTCAAAATAGTAAGCCCGGGGCCATAACTACAGTATATCCAGTGTACAGTAAAGCAAAGCAATGAGCGCACAGAAAGGCATCCATGTCATAAAAGAAACCCATGAAGTTGCCAAGGCAGATGCAAAAGATACAAGTAAAAATTTTGACAGTGAATGAATACCTGGAGTTTGGAAGGGCCGTGAAGGCGAATGGAGGATATTTTGGTGTGAAGCAGATGAGGGTGGGCCACCATTACTTGAGCACCATCAAACATAACATGGTCCATATGGTAATTGGTGTTCCCAGAAGAAGAATATGATCGGGAGGGGATGGAGCGAAGAGGAAGAGGGTTGGAAAAGAAGGGTGAGGGTGTGCAGAAAAGGGAAGCGGCAGAGGGAAACAGATACGAGTAACGCATACACAAACACACCGCATAAGTCATGATGGGATGGCCCCCCCAAAAATGGGCAATGGGCAATGGGCATTGGTGGCAATGGCGACTACATCACTCTTGTTGTAGTAATTCTTTTCTTATCTAGTCGAATCTGTAGTGGATCTGTGCCTCAAACCACACCATATCACAACCCATTTCCATATTTGCAATAACATCATAGAATTAGAATATATGGGAGTAAGGGGTGGGAATAGGCCAGGCTACCCGACAGGGGCCTATGGCCCAGCCTACCAAAGACCAGGTCAGGCCAGGCTTTTTTCATAAACAGGCCAGGCTCGGGCTATTTTGAAAGCCTATTTTGCTAAATAGGTTCAGATCAGGCTTTATAAAAAGCATATCAAGCCTACCAGGCCGGCCTATTTATCATTGTTATTAGTCTGTTTATGTTTACTGTATAGAAATATGAGGTATAACTGTTATTATTTTATATAGAAGTAATTATTAATTTGATCTTCTATAGGTTCTTAAAATATTTATAAGTTCTTAGATATTTGTGGATGTCGACTTGCCCAAATGCACAAATTCATGTCTTCAAACCTTATGATTACATTCGGACATATATAAAAGAATTTTTACTTAATTTTGAAATAGGCTTAATCAGGCTTTTAAAAGGCTTATAAACTGGCCTATTTAAATAAATAGGCCAGGCTAAAGCCTATAAGATAAGCCTATCATAGGTAATAGGCCAGGCTCGAGCCTTGAAAAATCGACACAGGCCTAGGCCGTTCAAGCCTAGGCCTAGCTCGGCCTAGCCCATTTCCACCCCTATATGGGAGAGGGAACCTTCTATGAATTCCCAATAAATCTACAAATTACTCTTCAACCTTTTTTTTTTAAATTTTTACGCAGCCTAAGAAGGCGAGCAAAGAAAAATAAAAAATGAAAACAAGGAAAAATAAAGAATCAAAAAATGAACTACTCGGCTAATAGACCAATTCTAATTCTGCAGGTAGATAGATCCCATAGCAATCCAAGCACTCCTTAATCTCATCTGGAGGAAATGCCCAAATCGTATAAAATTCCTCCAATCGAATCGCCCTACGAGCAAATGCATCTGCCACTTGATTGCATTCCCGATACACATGCCGCGATTCGCATCCCGCCATAGACTGCAAACTGCGCCTAATCGCTTCAATAATATGCCAAAGCATATGACAAGTTTTTTGGCCCCTGCACCAATCTTACCACCTCCATGTAGGGATGGCAATTCAACCCGGGAGACCCAAGAACCGACCTAGACCCAACCCGTTTAGCTCGGTTTGGGTCTTCATTATCGAATCTTGGGTCGGTTCTGGGTTGGGTCCATGTTGTTCTTTCTCGGGTTGGGTCGGGTCTTGGGTCCAGCAGTGGACGCGGCCCGAGTATTTTTAAGTTTGCACAACTATAAAATATTCCTAATTGTTGTATGTTTATTTAAGTCTTTGGAAGAGAACTAGCCCGTAGCTACTCGTATATTATTTGTAAATTTGTATAATTTGTAAAAATTTGAGTAATGTTATATTATGATGTTTTTAGCTTCTTGCTTTTTTGTAAATAATTGGATTACTATGTGAATTTGAGTAGTGTTGAATTTTGGGTGTGGTCTAGAGTATTTTGTTAAATTCATTCGGGTCCACGGGTCTGCGGGTCTGGGTCCGGGTCTTCTCGGGTCGGTTCTGTTCGGATCTAAGGGAGTGTATCTCGGGTCTTGGGTCTGAAAATTTTCTTCGGTTCGGGTCTCGGGTCCGGCTGGACCCGACCCATTGCCATCCCTACCTCCATGGAGTCGACATAGCAGCACCGCAGCTGCAAGCCTCTTTCTATAGCCAATTGAAGTCCGAACTTCAATGCCAAAAGTTCCACTTCCAAGATGTTTCGTCCTCGCAACTGCCCACAATAACCCACCTTCAAAGTCCTTGTCGCATCTCTAACAATAGCCCCAAAACCGGATATCCCTTCATCTCCAATAACGCATCCATCCGAGTGGAGAATCCATCCCACATCTGTTTGTTGTTTCCAAACCACCTCCCGCCTAGTGCACTCACCATTGATCCGCTGCCTCTGGCCTTTCAACATACCTTGAAGGTGACACACTTTATACATGATCTGCGAAGTAACCAAACAAGAGCCCCTAAAGATTCTTGCAATTGATCCGCTCGCCCCTTGTGTTTGATACCTCCACTCCAACCAATAGCGCATATTGTCCGAATCAACAGCCTGCATGTCAACGCCCCTTGTCAATCCACTGCACCTCCAGATCTCACTCGCCCAGTGACACATAAAAATTGCATGCTTCCAGTCATCAACTTCAGTTCCACATATCGAACATAAATGTGACGAAGCCATCCCTCGATGATACCTTAATTCATTGCATGGAATCACACAATGCCCAATCATCCATAGCAGGAAACCAATCTTCTCCGGTATATCTACCTTCCACATCCATATCCAACCATCCCCCTTGCCATCATAATCAATCACCCATTTATACCCTGATTTCACCGAATATTTCCCACTCAAGTCCCCTCTCCAATGAAGCCTGTCGCTTACCTGTGAAGAAAGAATGGGAGCCGCAGCCTGTTTAAGCTTTTCTCTAATTTCACCAGGAAGCCATGTGTATATATCATCAACCTTCCATTGCCCCTCTCTCACAACATCTTGTATTTTGAGCTGAACATCATTTATGTGTACAAATGGGACCTTGTCTGCTAGTACCTCTCCTTTCCACCAAGGCACGTACCAAAGCTAGCTCGACGTATCCCTTCTTAAAAATCTCCAACCTTAGCCAACATCTTCCACACTTTAGTACCCCTGTAGTCGCCCTTGGAACACTCCATTCATTCCATATTTCTGGCGAATAACCTTCACCCACATCTTGTCCGGCGTAAAGAGAAGATCCCAGATCAGCCTCCCAAGAAGCACTAAATTCATCGTCCTGGCCATGCAAAGTCCGAGACCTCCTCTCTTCCTTGGATTGGCCACACTCTCCCAATTAACTAGGTGGATACCTCGCCCATCCGGCCCCTTCCAAATCCATCGCCTAATGATTTTATCTATCTGCTTACACACACCTTGTGGCAACAAGTGAATTTGCATTGCGTATACTGGAATAGCAGCCAAGACAGCACGCGCCTTCGTCACCCTACCAGCTTTATTAAGTAAAAAAACTCGACCATAAACTTAATCTGTCCTCTAATTTTTTGATCAAGTAGTCAAAGTGCGCAATCGCATCCTTCCTTGAATTATTGGAAATCCTATATACTTGTCGATGTCTGTGCCGACCTGAATCCTCATGTGTCTCTCCAGCCAATCCTTCCCCATTGCATCCGGATGCGTAGATGTAATGGCTATAGATTTCGATGCATTCATTTTGAGCCCCAACCTCGTACCAAACCTCTTTAAGACATCAGCCATACAAACGACACTTTCTTCAATTAATTCAAAGCAAAAAATTAGGTTGTCGACAAACATCAAATGAGAAATCCCCACACCATTAGGATGAATATTGATTGGCCTCCAATGGCCGGCCTCAACCTCTTCCAAAATAGTCTTAGACAATTTCTTCATCACAATCATGAGCAATTCCTCCGTTTCTTTTTAAAGGTTACACTTCTCATTTGCACGTATACCAATGCACATTTTCAATGATTAATAACTCAAATTTGGTACAAATAAAAATTCTTAAAATTTGATATTTAAAAACTAGAAGATGAAACGAATCCAACAAACTCTCACTTGCTATATTTTATCTCTCTATAACTATAACAAAAATAGACGTCAAAGTACTACAATGAACAGTAAAAAAAATTAACACGAAACATTTAAAAAGAAACGAAGGGAGTACTATGATAATTCCAACCCGCCAAAGCAATTGGGAGGGAACGGTGCAACTTAAATAGTTGATGACAATTCTATCATTTTTTAACCAAAAGAAAGTTCTTGTAACACGACACGATATCCTCGTCGGTATTGGTAGGTGTAAGAATAATGGTACCAAAACACTACACTGCTGTGAAATGAAACCCATGTTGCTAAGAAATACTCCTATTACTAATGCGCCTGCTTTCCACGGAAACAAAAATGCATAATAATAGTATGTGAAACTTGATAGTCGAAATGTGCTGTGATTTATTCACAATAACAATACAAAATGCCATCACCATACCAATTTACTGGAAAACATGGCCAAGTCTACCAGCATACCAAATGCTAGAGCTGAATGCTGATATAATAACCTGTGATTTTAGAAAGCAAATTATTCCCAATGCCGCATTCGACTTCATCTAAATCATTCAGACATACCAAACATTGATAATATTGTTACTTCCTCAATGCAGACATTTCGAATTATAACCATTCATTCACTACAATTGACTTAGTACAGCATGTATTTCTAGTTTCCGGGAGGGGGGATGGATGCAAGAAAGCAACCCCACCCAACTCCTCTTTGGAAAATAACATTAGATGATGGAAAGCCATCCAGACAGGCCCAAACATAAGATTTCATATGCTACAGAGTGGATAAATCCTGACCAATGTGTCGGGACTGTCGTAAGCAGAACTGCAGAGGATGAGTAAAGGGGGTGAATCATCCTCAACACTTTGTCATGCTGATGCATAAAGGGGTGAATGTTCAGTGTTTCCACATCAAGAGGCAACTGCCATCTCCAATTCCAGCGGCGGCTGCTCAGCTTGCAAAGGGATTTTCTGAAACTCATTCCTCAGTTGTCCACAGGCTGCACTAGCATCCAATCCCCGTGTCTGTCTTACACTAACTGTAATCCTAGAAGACTCTAGGGTACCTGCAAATGCAGAAACCTGTACCAAGATCTAAAAGGTCAGAAAATGAAAAAGAAAAAGAAAGGAAAGGAACTTGGGCTGATGGATCGACAGTGGAGTGGAGAGAGCTACGTAGTACGTACTGCTTTCTTATATGGTCTTTGATACTCAGAACCTTCTATCGGATTGAAAGGTATGAGGTTCACATGGTACCCATTACCCCATTCATGAAGAAGTTTTGCCAGTTCTTCTGCATGCTTCACGGAGTCGTTCACACCAGCTGAGAAATGGAGAGAAACATTGTATGCTTATTATTTATGTTGTTCCCTGCTCAGCCCGCAAAGGGAGGAGCTCAAAATGAGGAAACCTGCATTACCTAGAAGTGTGTACTCGAATGATACCCGTCTACCAGTTTGAAGAAAGTAGTCTTTGCAGTCTTTCATTATTGCTTCCAAGGGATACGACTTTGCACTCGGCACAATCTTTTCCCTAAGTTTCTGATTTGGAGCATGTAAGCTGACAATAGGAACAAATGGAAACATATCCCATTTATTTTGTGTAGTTCGTCCGATTTAATATGGACAAGAATGCGTTAAAAAGAACTGCTACATTATGGGAATAATATGATCAAAGACTAGAATTCCACCATCCGAAAACATTGATGATTGTGAATAGAAGTACATCTATCAGCACACAAAATTAGAATTTAATAAGAAAAATGATAAAATAAATAAAAATTAGAATTTAATAATATGTTTGTAACCTTATAGCCAACGTAGATTGAAGTTTGTGTGAAGCCAGTTTTCTGATGGTATTTGGTACTCCAACTGTTGAAATTGTTATCATCCTCTGCCCAATTTGAATATCCTATCGCCAATTAAAAGTTCCAAGTCAAGACAGAAATTTTGTAAATCAAAATATGAATCCAAATTGATCTCTGTCACCGTGGTTCTCAAGTTAGGACACACAAGAATAAATATAAATAAATTATACAAATCAATAATATAACATTCGAGCCAAGATGGTTTTCATCTAGTGTTCTTACAGACCCAGTCATGCAGCTATGGAATGGCAGACCACTATGGACAATATGGCAATTGGTATGAGAAAAATATGTTATGCAATTCAAAAAAGTCCATTATCCATAAAACATCAATCAAAGTATCAAACCAAAGTTAGAATCAGCAGACAGAACAAATCAAGACCCCTATCTCTAGTGTCATTATCTAAATTAATATCATCATGTAGTGTTACTATCATCCATTGTTTCTTCATCAATAACATCATCCATCATTTGAAAGTAGTTCAAACTCCTCATTTACGGCATCCTCAACTAGAATATAGAATTACTATCGCTGTATCACGGCACCTTACTATAATAACTCAAAAGAATTTGAATCCCTTTTAGGTAGATTGCGACCCTGAAGATTAGTTATTAGTTGATGCACCAACAACTTCATCAAATTGTTACCATGAAAGATCATCCAGGGGATGGACTACATCACATGCACAATCATCACTATCATAATGAAAATCTTCTGGGATCTAGGTGATTAAAACTCGTTCCTCCCTTGCACCTTTTTTGTTATCTTGTTGAATTCTTCCAATTATATTGAATGTACACAAAGGCCTTAATTTGTTTATGCTCTAACTTACTTCTTTTTCTTGGTGTAGATCCAGTAACGAGAAATACAATTATTGTAAATTTAGAAAACATAAAAGTTTACCTACTTACAAATATACTCTTTCTGTCCCATTTGAAATGTCCCAAAACTTTTGGACACACTATCCAATGCATTTCTTTCAAAGTTAATATCTTAATAAAAATGTAGAGAAGTAAAAATTATAAAAATATATATTATAAAGTAACGATTAGACGAATCCAACAAGACCGAACTTGACTATTTTTTCCGTTTATATAATTGTGATAACATTAGGTCAAAATTGATTAATGAACAGTCTCAAAAGTCAAAATGGGACAACACAATTGGGACGGAGTGGTATTAATTACACGTTTGTAATACTTACAAACTAAGCAATTACACACACAACTAGAAGATGCCGACAATTTGAAACTCAGCAATTACTTTTGGTTTTTGTTCTCAAACTTGGATAACAATGAGACGATTATTAGTGTAATGCCTTTGGACTTTGATGCACTTCATCTTGAGAGCTAGAATCACTTGGTTTTTACATTCTTGGCCTTTGTTACCCATCTTCTAGAATAAATTTTAATCCCTTAATTTTTTAAGAGTTTCAATTGGCAATGAAAGGCTTGATACTGTATATAATGCCGTCCATCTCGGGGAAAATCTTTTATGACAACAAGTTGATGAAAGCTGTTGGTCGCAATCTTGAAGGGATTCAAGTTCTTTCTTGAGTTATCCTAGGAGACATCACAATAGTAATTCAATGTCAATATTGATAGATGAGGATGCCAAAAATGAGGAGGTTGAAAACTTTTCAAATGATGATGATGAAGCTATGGATGATACGCTCATGACCACAGTAACTTGGATAATAACATTAGAGAGGTGGTAATGATTTATTTGACACTTGAACTGTTTGGTGATAAACTTTTTTGATAAAATTTGGTTGTTTTATTTTATTATTTGAAGTCGATGCATTATCGATTTGGTCCAATGCAGTATGACTGTCCAAAGGCATTGTGCCACAATAGGGCGATGTATCATGTTTGGTCCTGATGCATGTGTAGGAAATTTGAAATACCAAGCCATACCATTTATGCTGACTACAAAAGTGAACCCAGGGTAAACATGAAGCACTCATTTCACAAGATAAAAATAACACAATGATTTGCAAACATTGATTCTGATCCTCTAGAAACTACACATTGCATGCAAATATGATGCCTAATGACAAAAAGAAATTCCATATCCCGGAAACATAAAAGAAGCCCGTAATCTAAACATGAACTATGTTGCCACAATATTTAAAGCAACACCGAGAGTTAGCTTATTTGTGTTATAACCACATCAAACATACTTTGCATGGCCTTTCATAAATTCTTCTCGTTCTCACTAGAACTGCCATTGGAAAACATCAAAGTTTCCTTTCTCTATCCATTTCATTCCATGTACCCAGTTGGTACTATATTGTTATGACTTATGATGTTATCCATCCTTAATATATAGCAGACCATCTTGAATGATTTTACCCAGCTCTTAATCTATAGCAGACCATCTTGACAAACACTAAATTAAAATATTCGAACAGATATCGTAATGGTGGCAGAGTCAATCTACCCTCTCCCCAGCTAAAAGAGAAGAGAAATACCATGGATTATCTAAAATTCCTTCGTAATGTCAATATTGCAACTCATTCTGGTAAGCTTAACGAGTTTACCACTCAATTCCAAGTCTGCAAATTCCAGTTCTACTTTTGCTATCCGATAAACTAAAACAGGTGGATTTTACACAAGCATAGGCCATGTTCTTTTATCGAAGTGTGTAATGTTAAGTCCTACAATGGATAGTTATGGAAATTTTCATTTAAGTGTTCAACTGTGATTTAAAACAGAGATGCACATTGCAATCAAAGTAGTTGCACAATATCAAGAAATCAAAAACATAAAAGCCATCACTTATTCACTTTGCCCTTGATTATTAGAAGACCACTCTTGACAAGTATGGAACAGCCCTGCGTCACTAAGCAGCTGCTAAAGAATCACACAGCACATAGACGAGGAGAGAGGAAAAAATAAAAGATTGAAAGAGACCATGCTACGTATAAGTGAAGAACACAAAATTGGCAGACATGGAAAACGCCGCCACCCCCCCCCCCCCCCAACCCCCAACCCATCATGGAGGATCACCCACTATTTAAACATGTAAATAACCAAATATACAAAAATACCCATAGCTTTGCGACTGATTAGGTTTCAGGGAAATTTGCATAGTTTAGAAGAGGAGTTTGATGAATAATGATAATACATAAATAAATAAACTTTGTAATCTATGCTCTTAAAGAATTGTATCATTATAATATTTTACTTTGTATTTGATAAACTCCAGTATGCATACCTCATATACAGGAAATATTTTTTCTAAATGAGTATTTCAAAAATAAGGTGAGATAACTAATCTTTACAATCTTTAATAACTTCAGAAAATTTGGTAATTGTCAAATGAGAACAACATAAATAATAATGCCTCATGAAATATGAAAGTCTATGAACTTGAACAAGACACCAACAAAAAGTTACTATGGAAACAACAGAGATAGCAAAAGTAAATTAGGTTTTCATTCTGTTAAAATTATTAAGCATCTTTTTGAAAGCATAATGAGAATTATGAAAAAGAGAAGATCAAAACTGAATAATAGGGTACACCGATGTTTCAATTTTCAAATGCAGAAAACAAGCATGATTAGTCTGATTTAGAAAAAAAATAAAAATATATGGATCTCATACAACTTGCGCTCTCTCTCTCTCTCTCTCTCTCAAATAAAAGGCTATGATCACTTGTATTACAAAGTAGTATGAACTCCTTTGGTCAATGGAAATGCTTTAAAATAAAATTTGTTCCAACTTCTTATTGATATAGAAGTACAACATAATTAAGGTTTGAGAAAATAGCAGTGTAGATTTGTTCTTTTTCGTAACTATTAACATGGGCATATATATTTGGCTCTCACATAAAGTGTTCAAAATTCCTTAAAGGCTAGAGCCAAAATTGTTCAAAGGTACAAAAATCAAATCATGTAGAGAGGTTGGCATCAAAAGCCAAACTGAAGGGGGGCAGTTTATATTCTTCAAATATATTTACCAGTAATTCACCCTGAAATGTGCACTACCATTTACTGCAAAAAAAGGTAAAGAAGGAAAACTATTTATGATTGAGCTCGTACTTGCTATACCTTGTTCAAGCACCGGTGAGCTTCAAGAACTTCTTTCATATTTAACATTGGCTCGCCCATTCCCATAAACACCACATTTGTAACTCTATGCTGGAAGATCTCTTCAATTGCCAAAACCTGAAAAGACAGACATATGAAAATACTTTCCTCTCCTTTTTTTTCCTCAAAGATTTAGGTGAGAGAAATGATGAATTGTAATAGTGAATCAAGCGAGAAGTGATATTTAGTAGGGGTGGGCAAAAAATCCGAACCGAACCGTTGAACCGCTGATCCGAATCGAATCCGAATCGATTTTTCGGTTAACCGGGGTGTTCGGTTCGGTTACAAATACCTCAACATAGGTATTTGTTCGGTTCGGTTCGGTTTCGGTTTTTACAAAATTTTACCCCGGTTAACCGAACCGAACCGTATATTATATTATTATTATAAAATTTTATTATTTAAATATATGTTCAAATATGGAGGGGAGGTTGGGCCCTTAAAAGCCAGATGGGCTGGCCCTAATAAAACATTCACTAATAAAACTAACCACTAACCCTACTTTCACTCTCACGCAACACACTTTCCTTCAGCGCCGTTCTCATCCTCCTCCCATCCTCCACTCTCTCATCCCTCCATTTTCGTTCTCATCCCTCTAGCACCGCCACTCCGTCGCCGCTCTCGTCCCTCAGTCGCCGCTCTCGTCCCTTTCGGCCTTCTCTTCCAAATCCCCTCACTATCCAACCACCTCCCGGCTCCGGCGAGGCAGCGGCGCTTCCGGCCTTCCTTCCTTGCAAGGCAACGACATTAGCACAGTGCCCGCCCATTCTCGTCGATGACAAAGCGGTCGTCTGCTTTCGGCTTTCCCTTCGATATAATATATCCTCTGTCTATAAACCATTCGACAATGCAAGTTTCTCTTATTATTTCTGTTGGCATTCTTCGTGATGAATATATGAAATTTTGTCTGTGTATTTGTTCATTTTGCAGTTTTCTGACTGATATTGTGCACAGATGCATTTTATATTTTGGAAGGATGCTAATGTAAATTGGTTTTCGCATTTCATACTGTATAACTCAATTGCCTTGAAATCTGTTGAAAGTTTTGAATAGTGTTGAATGGTTGCGCACTGCGTTAAATGAAATTGCTTTTGGATTGGTTTTGAATTTTAATTTTTCGGTTCGGGTCGGTTCGATTCAGTTTATGTTATTTGTAAATATGATATTATTTTTCGGTTAACCGACATTTCGATTATTAGGAGAGATTATTTGTCATATGATAGCTCGATTCGGTTCGGTTCGAGTAATCCGCAAATAATATGATTCGGTTAACCGAAATTTTCAGTTCAGTTTCGGTTAGTAATTTCGAATATTTGTTCGGTTCGGTTCGGTTAACAAATACCTGAAAAAACTCGAGTATCCGAACCATGCTCACCCCTAATATTTAGTAATGAAGGGGAGAAAAAATATATTCATCTCGGAAATGAAGAGATACACAACTGAGTACCATGGCTCTAATATCATGTCAGATGATATTGACATGATATTGACAGATATAACTTATAAGTTTCCAACCCAAAACCAATTGACAACGTATAGAGTATTAGGTCCATATAACTAAAGGGGAATCCCAAAATAATATAAGATGTGGGACTACTTAACAAGGATGATCCCGATCCGTTGAAATTCACATCACCTCCTTCAAGCTTGCGGGGAGACAAAGAACACTTCAGCCCTCTGTTATGACGCTATGATGATGGCACAATCAAGTACTCCTTAAGAACAAACTGTCAACCTGATAAAGATTGTTGAACCGCTCAAAGAGGTAAGAGTTACATAAGACGAGCATGAACCGAATCACGAACAGGCTCAAAGGCCCCGACAGAGGTCAACTAGAAAAGAAAAACTGATTAAAATCCATTACAAGGCAGAAACATCCCGACAAAGAGCTGATCCAATAGAAATCCATGACGAGGAAGAACGTCTTGACAAGGTGCATGGACATAAAATTTTTTGCCCAAATTTTCCCGGCGGGAATCTATGATCCCCTTACCAAATGCCTCCTCTTCAGTTTAATTTTCCATTCACGCGAGTGAATGATCCGAAGAGAACAATAGAACCTAAAAATGATGGACTAAATCTTCTATATAATAAATCTTTTTTGGCGTATATCGATCCAGAGGCTACATTGGGCCCAAAACTAATTCCTTGAGGATCTGGTGGGCATTGAAGGGTTGTCTCTCCCAAAGCAGAATTCTGCATGCACAAAGGGTCAAATCCGAGACCTGCCAAAGCCCCATACCACTCAGGCCAACTGCGGTTCTATATAATAAATCTTGAAACCATATTTTTATTACGCTGCCTATATTGCCCTTTTAAATTATAACTGATCTTTTTATACGAATTATATATTATGGGTTCAAACAATAATTTTACCTCAAATATATGCATATCTAATACATATGAAATGTATAGAAAGTAAAATCATTTTATCCGGATTTCAAATCTATTAATCTCAACCATTTATTCCTAATATTAAGATATATAATATAATAAATCATAATTTTATTGTGATACCTATATAGTCCTTTTAAAGTCATAATTAAATTTGTTTATAAAATATATATTACAGGTTTAAACAATTAAAAAAATGCATAAAGATATCTTTAAATAAATATATATACTATTTGACTAAAAATATTTAGGAGTATTAAAATTTAACTTTTTATTTTGAAAAATAATTTTGAAAATCTACATAATATATATATATATATAAAATAGGTAATAAGCACTCCGTGAGTGAAAAAATGTCAATATACTATTTTGCACATAAAAAGTAATATCATGATAATTTATCTTTTGTTTATGTTTTTATTAGTCATTAATCCACATACATATTATATTATTAATATGATATCATAGCTATAAATATAATATATACAATTAACATATTTTTTGCGGGTGATTAAAAATGAGTTACGAGGCGAAAGTTTTGATATACTTAATCATTTTAATTATACATATAATATTTATAATTAGGAGAAGTGATAATCTTAATGAATTGATTTTTCTTTTTATATTTTCTTTGCATAAAAATTTGAATTTATGCTTTGGTATGTATTATGAAAAATATTCAAAATTTTCTTTCTTCTGTCATTTTGAAAAAAGAAATGATAATAGAAAATATATTTTATGAAAAAAAGCTATCCCTTTTTTAGATATACTAAAATAAAATCATCTATCATTTTAAATTAATCGATTTAATATTAGTTTGTAATAAAAAAAAAAAATTAACACCCGTGCGTGGAGCGTGGGAGAAAAATCTAGTAATGATTATTTTAGAGGTGTTGGACTTCATATAAACCTAATAGGAGGTTAATAAATTTATTAATTATATAATTTTACAAAATTAAATATTTTCACTAAACTGATTTTGATGATGGTAAATTCAGTAAACTTATCTAATAACATTACAAATAGAACAATCTTAAATATAAACATGAGCATGATGTTTTTGCCCATAATAATAATAATAATTATAGTTATAATTATAACATGATAATTATTGGTGCTATATAAATGGCCATTTGGATGTGCATTTAGAAATGGATTATCTGATTTTTATGTTTTGTAAACTCAATAATTAGGTAATCCTGTTTGGAGTAAATTTTATGAGTGTGCAAACCAAACATGATTATCGGATTATTCATTTGCAAAACACAATAATCAAATACGTGTGTTTTGCAAACACATATCCAAACAATAACATTCAGCGGTGTTATAATGATATTATTATGCATAGGTAGAAATCATGTGTTATATAAATTATTCCCTCTGTCCCATTATTTCCGTCTCAAAACTTTTGAACACGTTATCCAATGCATTTATATAACAGTTAATATATTAAAATGTGCATAAGTAAATATTATGAAAAATATATATAATAAAACTATATGATTAGACGAATCTAACAAAAGCGAACTTGACTATATGTTTTTTCTTTTAGAATTGCGATAACATTAGGTCAAAATTGATAAATGAACAGTGTCAAAAGTCAAAATGAGACAGTTTTAGCGGGACGGAGGGAGTATTTATTTATATAAAGTTTATTTATCACATCCTTTACAAAACCATTATTCAAGTACATTATTGACAAATCATGTAAGTTTGTTATTCTTTTACTTGAATAATTTTATACGAATAAGTGGATAACTCAAATTCAAAGGATGCAAAAGAACCATAACATTTCTTGATAACGCAATACTATATCTATTATAATATAAAAATGATTGCCCTTCTGAACAGTAGTATAGCTTATGAACAGTATTTTTTTCTCACAAATCTCGACTTATGAACAGTGCTAGCTTGGCTTGGCTTGGCTCAGTAATAGTAACAGTGAAGCAAAAATTCCTTCCATCCCAATATGAGATTCAAAATTTGAAATTTGAAATCATTTAAAAAAGCTTTTGCAGAAATATTCCCTATATTCCCTAAATCTTTTAGACTGCTACAAATCTTCCATCCCGAGAATCAAAATTTAAATCGTTTGAAAAAGATTATGCTACAAATCCCTGTGAATTTTGTTTCTCCTTTCTCATTAGAATATCTCTGCTCGATAGAAATTACAAAGCAAAACTTAACAACACCAGAGTAGCAACGCAGATTCAGAAGCCAAACGAACTATGGGCATCATCACCTCTAGGAGGCCGCTGCCGCCACCGCTTCCTTTTATTGAGTGCACTGCCGTTGTGAATCAAAATTTCTACAGTGATGAACAAGGTGTTAATTTCATTAGCCAGACCACTTGCAATTTCACTGCTTCATAGAAATCACACGGAACAAAAAATGAGAATGAACAGGTAACTAAGCAGACCCAAGAAGGCACAAAACGATGCCCATCGCCGCTGAAACGCCGCATCCGTAGTGCATTGCCCGACCCTCTGCGCATCGAACCATACCCCAAGCCCACTCCACTGCTGCCGCTCCTATGAATCGGTCCTTACCGTTTGCAAAGCTTAAAGCTCTCAATGAATCCATTCATCGCAGGCTAATTCAGAAATCTTTGGTTTTGTATTTTAGGTTGAAAAATGGGTGCAGAGAAGAATGATAATGACATGGAGGAAGGAACTCTGGAGATTGGGATGGGTATGTTCTCAAAACTTATGTCTCCCCATTAAGAATAATCTTTCAATTTTGGTGTTTTCGAATGCTTGATTGTTCGATTTCTGTTTGCTGAATTTTAAAATTATTTGTTGCTGTAGATGCTTTTGATCGGCGGAGACCTTGATTAATTTTGTTCAAGTTAGTTGTGTTCAATCTGGTTTGTTTGTGGGTGTTTGGGATTTTTCGAATTTGATGTAGAAATTGTAAGAGTTTTTTGACACGATAGTAATTGCATTGATTTTGTGAATTTCTTCTTTGACTACTGAAAGAATTGTGTGTTGCTTTGGATAAATTGGAAACTTAACAAAATGGATACACCTTTGTATCCTAAAATGTTTAAATCGAAAGTTGCAAAGAAAAGAGAAGCCACTAACAAGCTGTTCAATTTATTTTAATATTGAGAACCCAATAATAGTTTTTTTCTCATTATGTTTATGTTTGTGGATGCTGGACAGGATGGTTTTACTCTTTGAACCACCAAGTATCGTGTATCGAGATGTACAGTACTATGTCAAAGCTCTAATTAATGGTAAACTTGGAAATAAATTCATATATTTCGAAACAATAAGAAATAGTAAAATTTACTGCTACGTTTGTTCCCTCAAAGAGCATGGTTTTACAGACAACAAGCTTTAGCTTCTCTATGCTATCATGTGTGCATTTAGACCTGGTGTTACAACACTTATGGGTGTCAGTGGAGGGGAAAACTTCACTACTTGATGTTATATGGCAGAAAAACTAGTGGTATCATCCAAGGAGAAATAAATATTAATGATAACGAGTTATAATTGTTAGCTTCTAGAGTTTATCTTTCGCTAGCCTATAGAGTGCATCAGTGAATCTAATTCAACCTTATATATGATATACTACTAGATGGTAGTATATGAAAATGCGCAGAAAGTGTATATATATTTTTGTGATGATAGAAAATTGTAGTTGTGGGTTAATTAATCAAATTTTTCCAGTAAAATATGAGGAGAGCTGAGAGGGTGGTTGGTCTCATATCCTTGAGACAACCTTCGTCTCTGTTGGTATATGTCTAACTTTTCATGCACTGGATGTTGTCAGCATTACTCAACAACAACATCTTGGCAGTTATGGTGTGCCAAGTCTTACCCTTTGCTGCCGGGACCTCTTCAAAGACTACAGGAGCTGATTGTTATATATATATATGAGTCTTTAGGCAGTATAGGGTAATGTGGATCTGATTAGAAATATATTTTGAGTGATTGGTTTTATTCAAGTCTCTATAGTTCTTAGAATTGTATCTTTGAGAAAGGCTGAGAGATTTTCATTGTATACATTCTTTTTCATATTGTAACTCAAGAAAGTGTATTCTTGAGAGAGTTAGGATAGATTCAGGAACGTCAACAGGAAGCTAGGAAAATCAGATTTGTTTCTTTTCATTCACAGCGAGATTAGATGTTGAGGGGGAGTCTCAACACCTCTAGATCGAGTTGGTAGATTAGAGTCAGAAGTTTGTATTTTCTTGGAACTTGTTGAGTAGATCGTAGCCTGGATTGGTATCCCCCGGATGTAGGACAGGAGGTCCGAACCGGGTCAACAAATCACCGTGTTCATCTTTACTTTCCTGCATTTCTTGATATATTACTGTGATTGTGCGTTGTTCTTATTACTGACTAACTACCGACTCAAGATTTGGGACCTAGAATTGGTATCAGAGCCGTCCCTCTAACAGATTTACTTGAGGCAGATTCATCATGAGTCGTGACGCTGCACATTTGCACCCTCCGATCTTCGATGGATCAAATTATAGTTACTGGAAGTCAAGAATGCAGTTTTACCTTCAAGCTCTCGGTGATGAGGTTTGGGATGCTGTTGAAGAGAAGTGGGAACCACCCACCAGAACAGTTCAACCTGCAGATGGAAGCACTGCTCCACCCACCATTCGTCTTGCCACAAAAGCTGAATACTCAGTCGCTGAGAAGGCCGCCAAACAAGGAAACGCCGCTGCAATGAATGCTATTTGTGGTGCTATGGAAGAATCTCAACACAGGATGATCAAGAATTGCAAGACAGCTCATGAAGCATGGAGATTCTTGGAAGTTCGCTTTGAAGGGTCTGCTGATGTGAAAACAACTCGTCTGCATCGAGTTGAATCTCTCTATGACAAGTTAGAAATGACCGAAGATGAAGATATATCAACTTATTTTGGAAGGTTCCAGGAAGTTGTTAATCAATGCATTGAACTTGGCATGGAATTTGATGAGCAGAAATTGGTAAGGAAAATGTTGAGAACGGTTTCTTCAAAATATTCTGGAAAAGTATCGGTTCTTGAAGAAAGTGAAAAGATCAACACTATGTCTCTTGAAGTCTTGGTTGGAAATCTTCAAAATTATGAGCTAAATCATCTAAATCCAAAGGACAAGAATAAGTCAAAGAGCATTGCATTCAAGGCAGAATTGGAAGAGCGATCTGATGATGATCTTGATAAAGAGATGTCTTTATTATCAAAAAGGGTTTCCAAGCTTCTTCAAGAAAAGAGTAGAAGGGAGTTTATGCAAGGGAAATCTCAGAGAGGTAGTTCGAATAAAACTTCAACCTCAGACAAACGGCAGAAAAAGAACTTTACGAAAAAGGATGGTAAAAGTTCAAAGTCTCAAAAAATGAGAGAGCCTGAGAAGTTTGACAAATTCTCGTCTATAATCTGCTATGAATGTGAAGGAAAAGGTCACGTTAGGGCAGAATGTCCCACTGCAAAGCGAAAGGAAGGAAAGATTTTTCAAGCTACTCTAAGTGATGGTGATTCTGAAGTTGAGCTTACTGAGGAACAACAAAGTGATTCAGATGAAGTTGTTGCATTCATGCTCAGAGACAGTAGCCCCTCAAAAGGTAATTCTAATTTGTCAGATTACTCTACTGATGAGGATGATTCTTTTGTTTCAGGTGACTTAAAAGAATATGACATTGCCTGTTCTGAGAATAAGAAGTTGTTGGCACAACTGACCAACATCGGGCTTGCTCATGACAAAATCGAAGTTGAACTCAACAAAGCTCTTGAGGAATCAAAGTTACTAAGCAACAAGTTGTCAGAATCTGAGGCCAGATGTATCAGACTTTCAGAAGAAAACAAAAACCTTGAACTTGAGAATGACAATCTCAAGATCAAATGTTCTGATCTCGAAAAGCTTGAAAAAGGTAAAGGTAAATTGAATTCTGTTCTTTCAATGTGCAAACAACCTGGTGATTTTACAGGTATTGGCTATAAGAAGAAAGGCAAGCAAAACAGATCCAAATCTTTCAAAAGAAGTTTTGTAAGTGGAGGTTACCTTGGTGAAGAATCAAACAGACCAGCTACACATGCTAACTACAAACCAGCTACACATGTTAACATACCTACTCAAGTCAATATTGCACCTCATGATTCCAAGGATTGCATATATTGTGGATTACCAGGGCATCAAGCTGACACATGTCTGAGAATTGTTCGAGACCTTATCAATGGGAGACCAGTAGTCTGGCCAACATTGGAACTGCAAAAGAAGATTCTTATCCGAAAGGCATGGGTACCAAAAGCTTCCTATAAACAATCTCTAGGTCTTGTTGTTTTGTCTTTGCAGGAACAACAAAAGGATGTCAAATGGTATTTTGATTCTGGTTGCTCAAGGCACATGACTGGGACAAGAGATATACTTCAAAACTTTAGAAATCAAGACTGTGGTGAAGTGATGTTTGGAGATGGTGTTAAAAGCAAGATCACTGGATATGGCTCAATTGACAAGGGAGTTCTTTCTAATCTTTCTAAAGTCTATTTTGTTAAAGGTTTAACTACAAACTTAATTTCCATAAGCCAATTGTGTGATGAAAGATCTTTAGTACTATTTGACATGTATACTTGTTATGTTTTTAAAGATAATGAATGTATTATGTCAGGCAAAAGATCTAGTAACAATTGCTATACTTTAATGGAAACTGTAGACAAAGCACTTATCACTAAGGAAGATCTCACTAGTCTTTGGCATAAAAGAATGGCACATTTGAATTATCAAACATTGTACAAATTAAGTATTTCAGGTGCTGTCAGAGGATTGCCTAAACTACACAAAAACACCAATCTTACTTGTGAAGGGTGTGCAAAAGGAAAGCAGACTAAGTCACAGCACAAAAAGGTGGAAGGCATCAACACCACTCACTGTCTTGAACTTCTTCACATGGATCTTATGGGTCCTACTGAAGTTGAAAGTCTAAACGGGAAGAGGTATATTTTAGTTGTTATTGATGATTATTCTAGATTCACTTGGGTATTGTTTCTCAGGTCAAAGGATGAAACTTTTGAACACTTTGAGAATCTAAGCCTAAAGCTTATGAATCAAAAGCAACAGAAGATTTCCAGAATCAGAACGGATCATGGAAAGGAGTTTGAAAAACAATATTTCACAGACTTTTGTAATACTCATGGTATTATTCAAGAGTTCTCTGCCCCCAAGACACCTCAACAAAATGGTGTAGTTGAAAGGAAGAACAGGACTCTTCAAGAGATGGCTAGATCAATGCTGCATGGAAGCACTCTCTCAAAATCATTTTGGGCAGAATCTGTCAACACAGCATGTCATGTGGCCAACAGAGTGTTGTTACGACCACACACCAACTACACACCATATCAGGTTTGGAATGGCAAACTTCCTACAGTTAAATACTTTCATGTTTTTGGCTGCGTTTGTCATGTTTACAGGGATAGGGAACAATTGAAAAAATTTGATGCTCGTTCTGAAAAAGGGAAGTTCTTAGGTTATTCCAACAACTCAAAGTCTTATAGAGTCTATCTTACTGAAAGATAGAAAGTTATAGAATCTACAAATGTTATTTTTGAAGAACTTTCAGATAAGAGGCAACTAGAAGACTACATTGAGCTACCTATCATTCCTCAGTCATACTCTTCTGTTCCAGAATCTAGTACTCCAACTGTTGATGTTGAAACTAGTTCTACTATAGATGAAATCAATTCAGATGCTGATGAAGATAAGAATACTTTAGACACAGATGATGAGATCAATAAGAGGAAAGGTCCAAGGACATTGAAACATCACTCAAATGATGATATTATTGGTGATGTTTCTGCTCCTAGACAGACTAGGAAAAAGAAGGATGTTGATTACAAACAGTTAGCTGGAATGAACTGCTTCATATCCAAGATAGAGCCTAAAAACACTTTTGAAGCTCTTGAGGATGAATATTGGATTGCTGCTATGCAAGATGAACTGCTACAATTTGAAAGGAATTCAGTTTGGGAGTTAGTACCACGTCCTGACAACATAAATGTCATTGGTACTAAATGGATTTTTAGGAACAAGACGGATGAGTCAGGGAATGTTGTCAGAAATAAAGCAAGACTTGTTGCTCAAGGCTATACTCAAATAGAAGGATTGGACTATGGAGAGACTTTTGCACCAGTTGCTAGAATGGAAGCTGTGAGAATTCTACTGTCGTTTGCCTGCTGTATGAACTTCAAACTTTATCAGATGGACATCAAGACTGCATTTTTGTATGGCAAGATAAAGGAAGAAATCTATGTAGCACAACCTCTGGGATTTGAAGATCATGAACATCCTGATTATGTTTATAGAGTTAAAGGAGCATTATATGGACTCAAGCAAGCACCTCGTGCTTGGTATGAAAGGTTGTCACAGTTTCTTGTGAACCACGGTTACATCAGAGGTAATGTAGATAAAACGTTGTTTGTAAAGCATGCTAACAACGATTTTATTATAGCTCAGGTTTATGTAGATGATATTATCTTTGGAGCTACTTCAGATCAACTCAGGAAAAGCTTTGTTGAAGCCATGCAATCTGAATTTGAGATGAGTATGATGGGTGAGTTACATTACTTCTTGGGTTTGGAGATCAAACAACTTAAAGATGGTATCTTTTTATCTCAAGAGAAATATGCTAGACAGATGTTGAAAAAGTTTCATATGGAGGATAGCAAGGTTGTTCGGACACCTCTAGGACAGCAAGAGAAAATTATCAAGGATGAAACTGGAAAGAATGTTGATCAAAAGCTTTACAGAAGCATTATTGGTAGTCTTCTCTACCTAACAGCTACCAGACCAGATATATCCTTTAGTACTGGAGTTTGTGCTAGGTATCAATCTCAACCAAAGGAATCCCATCTTAAAGCAGCTAAAAGGATTCTGAGATATATTAAGGGTACACTTGATCTTGGCATTTGGTATTCCAAAAGGTCAAATTTGGATCTTATTGGCTTCACAGATTCAGATTGGGCAGGTAGTTGTGATGACAGACGATCAACCACTGGAGGATGTTTCTACTTAGGTAACAATCTAGTCAGTTGGTACTCCAGGAAGCAAAATATTGTTGCTCTTTCTACAGCCGAAGCTGAGTATATTGCTGCCACATGTTGTTGCTCTCAACTCATGTGGATGAAACAAATGTTGGCTGATTATGGTGTTCATAAGGAAAGCTTTCAAGTATTCTGTGATAACACTAGTGCTATTAACATCTCCAAAAATCCAGTTCTACATAGCAGAAGCAAACATATTGACATTCGATATCACTTTATTCGAGATCTAGTGGAAGACAGCATATGTGATATTCAACATGTTGGGTCGTCGGAACAGCGTGCCGACATCCTCACAAAGGCATTAGATGGTGAAAACTTTGAAAGGCTAAGAACCATTTTGGGCCTTAGCTATTTCTCTTCTTAATTTTCTCTAACACCTTGGGCTTTGTGTTGTTTCTTTTTATTTCATTTTGTTTCAGGCCCATTTTTGTGTAGAAGAGAATCAATCGAATACTGCCAAAAATCTTGATACGACGTCTGCACGCAATTATCATGACCTGCAAGCTTCTGAAACCGTCTCCTCCATCATGTTGCACGACGCTCGAAAACGCCGTTCCCCATTACTCATTTCGGTTTCTTTATATGTGTATTTGGAGTCCGTTCATTCTTCATTCAGTTTCTTTCTCTCTTATTTCTTTTCTGTGTTTCATTCTTAGTAAGTTTTTTCAGTCATGGCATCTTCTTCCTCTCAAAATCCCTCTGTTGAAGTTCAAACTGCAGATAAACCTTCTTCTGCAGTCCCAGGCACTGAAGAACACTCAACTGATCCTACTCAATCCAGCGAACCCTCTGAAAAACCTACTGAAATCCCATCCAAACCAAGCGAAACCATTGATTCTACTCTGGAAGGTTCTGGCGAAGGAGCGGCACACAATGCTGAAGCCGAAGTAGAGGATGTTCTTCCACTGAACTCACTACCACCAGCCGGAGCGCTCCCTGCACCAACCCCTCCTGCTCTACCTCCTACAACGAAGGAGACATTTCCTTTTGATTGGGACGAGGGCACTGAAACTACTCCGAACGCTGGGGAAGATGATGATTATAACCCTAATCAGTATGATGCGGTTTCTGGTGATCAGAATCAAGAGGACGTTCATCCTTCAGCGGAAGTTGCAACAACTCCTCGACGACGTCCTCCTCCTCGCACTCCGTCTACCCGATCCCGCAAGCGTAAAGACAAAGGTGTTGCAGTCGAAACTCCGCAGAAACGACCGAAATCTGTTCCGCCTATGTCTGTTCAGGCTGCACTAAATTTCAAATACTATGACAAGGATGCTAGAAGTTTTCCAAGGATTTGACTGTTCGAGAGTTTATTCCTGAAGAACAGTTTACTCACTCCATGTATCGCGAACTTGGCTTTATCAAATATCTCGAGGATGCCCGTCTTCTCTTTTGGGCTACTAAGCTGGAGTACTACTCGCCAGCCTTAGTGCGAGAGTTCTATGCGAATCTTCACCCGGAGTTCATGGATGCTACTTCTCCCTATGGAGGAAAAATCTATATTCGCGGAAAGATACTGGACATTGATCCTTTGGTTATTTCGCTGCTGTTAAAGCTTCAACCCAACGACCGCCTGGATGATGTTACCGAGTACATGCCTGATTCAAATGCTGAAGTAGCATACTCTATTTCAAATTCTGGCAGTGTTGGTTTTGGCCGTAATCAACTGAGCACATCCAAACTTACCTTGAAGTTTGCATGCCTATTTCGCCTCTGCAGTTCCAACATCATGCCAACTACCAATGCTAGTCAAGTTTCTGCTCATATGGGTAAAACTATGTTCTGCATTGATAAATATTTGAATTTAATGAATCTTGGTTTGTCTGTTCTTAAAAAGATGCAAGGTTATACTCGTGGTTCGATTGGAAAGCTGGATCTGCTACCCTACCCTGCTCTTATCACCCGCTTTCTCTCAAAGAATGGGATCAAGGTGCCCAAGGAGGAAAGGATCTACATTAAACAGAATTCTCCTTCTACTGAATTGAGGAACCAACACAATGACATCTTACTTGGTCCACCTCTCACTGGCACTGCCCTGATCAACCACCTGAAGCAGCTCCTTTTGCAACAAAATGAAGAAGCCAACAGAGTTGTGAATGCTGGTCTTGCTCTTCGCAAGAAGAACAATTTGATTCTCAAGCTTCTTCCAGCTACATTTGATCCCCCTACTGGTGCTGATGATGATAATGATGAGGATTGATCCTTCAAGGGGGAGATATATAGTTGCTGCTGCTTGTCTCATTTTGGTGGTCTAAAGGTGGTAAGAACAACCAACAGGGTTGCTGGGTATATGTTCTCTACTAAACTTTTTAATATTTTTGGGACTGTAACTAATGGTTGATACTCTTTGTGGATACTGAATATGGTGGATGCTGATGCTTGTTTTTTTGCTGAATTGCTAATGCTTGGTGATTGTTTTGATATACTTGTTTTATGTGATTCTATATTTGATATGCATGCTTAAACTGGTTTATTGTTGTTGTTGCCTGACAAACTCTCTGCTGTTCTTATCTGATTATTTGATTTGAAACTGGTTATGACGGATCATCCTCTTCATGTAAAGAGGGGGAGATTGTTGGTATATGTCTAACTTTTCATGCAGAGTCTGGATGTTGTCAGCATTACTCAACAACAACATCTTGGCAGTTATGGTGTGCCAAGTCTTACCCTTTGCTGCCGGGACCTCTTCAAAGACTACAGGAGCTGATTGTTATATATATATATGAGTCTTTAGGCAGTATAGGGTAATGTGGATCTGATTAGAAATATATTTTGAGTGATTGGTTTTATTCAAGTCTCTATAGTTCTTAGAATTGTATCTTTGAGAAAGGCTTGAGAGATTTTCATTGTATACATTCTTTTTCATATTGTAACTCAAGAAAGTGTATTCTTGAGAGAGTTAGGATAGATTCAGGAACGTCAACAGGAAGCTAGGAAAATCAGATTTGTTTCTTTTCATTCACAGCGAGATTAGATGTTGAGGGGGAGTCTCAACACCTCTAGATCGAGTTGGTAGATTAGAGTCAGAAGTTTGTATTTTCTTGGAACTTGTTGAGTAGATCGTAGCCTGGATTGGTATCCCCCGGATGTAGGACAGGAGGTCCGAACCGGGTCAACAAATCACCGTGTTCATCTTTACTTTCCTGCATTTCTTGATATATTACTGTGATTGTGCGTTGTTCTTATTACTGACTAACTACCGACTCAAGATTTGGGACCTAGAGTCTCCAAACAACTCACATTATGTTCAATGATAACATCAATATAATAATTTTGCTAATTGACTTTTCTTGGATTTTGGGTTTTCAGTTGTTTCGGAAGGTATTTCTATTCACATTTTGAAGCATGACACCTTGAGATGGCATAATAAGTTGTTTTTTGTTCTTCCAGGCTGACACAATAAGTTGTTTTGTGTTCTTTAAAACTTTGCGGATGGATTTGATTTTCTCTTGGAATAAAATGGTGTTAAAGTTGTTTTTTGGGATGGCAAGTTGTGTTTCAGTTGAAGTTGACGCTGATGATGATAGAATCGAGTAGGTTTCATCTCAAGTCAAGAGCAAGGATATTACAGAGTTGATTGTTGAAAGGGAAAAATTTGCTTGAGTACCTGCGAGGTGGTGCAGTTTTTATTTCGTCCTGTCATTGGTTTTGTTTTTGTTATTTTGTTTTGGATGGTTCTTCAATTTTGTGAGCATTACTATAATTCTAATATCAGCTATTGTTGAGGCTTCCGTATTTTCTGTTGCTGGTTGGCTGTTTTTTATTCTTTGTTGTATCCTATGTTTGTGTTGTCTTTTTTATAATCTGATTGTAGAAATTTTGGTTTTTCTGTTATTTACAAAATGAAAAAAAAAATTAAAAAATATTTCAATCAAGTTTATATTTTTTCCTATGCCTACCACTCCCGCCCATTGGGCGGGGGTAAAACTAGTATACTTAAAGGTTGTAAACATATTTTAAAGCTTTGGCGCTTTCTCAATAGATATAGGTCGGTGTTTATCAATAGGCCGATCCATCTGCTTGGCGGCTCCTAGGAGAGCCACCAATGATCTAAATTATAATAAATCAATTTTTTTGTGAAGCCATTGTGGTTGGAGCCTATGCGACACAAAATATAACAATATAAAGGGGAGGGACAGGATGTCGGGTGGGGACCCGGGGCCCAATCATAAGGTTGTAAGGCAGGGGACTTGACCACTTGGCCAAGTGTTCAAGTGGGTAGCATTTAATAATTGTTGTTGGAGTATAATTTTTGAATTTCATTTCTCTTGTCGTTTTGCCACAACAATAATAGGATTTACATTTTATTTAAAATAATATTTTTAAAAATAAGCTAAAACAATATTATCTACACTTTTTAATTTAATCGGATTATTGTTTTTTTTAAAACCCATGCAGGGAGTGTGGTCGAAACAATTTTAGTAGTGATATCTATAAATGATATGTATAAAACACCCCTTCATCAAATTTTGAATCGATAATATAATGTAATTATCAATTTCTTACTATGTGAGTCATAGTACTAAGTGCACACCCAAGGCTGGACAGAGGGAGCAATACATCTATTTCACTTAATTGATCTTTAATAGTATTATATTTCGGCGCATGATATTAAAATATTCCATTTCCACTTAAACCTCCGACCACTAATTACTTTCAACTTGTACTTTTAGGCATCCCACACTCCTAGAGGTGGGCAAAAAATTCGAACCGAACCATTGAACCGCTGATCCGAATTAAATCCGAATCGAATTTTCGGTTAACTGGGTGTTCGGTTCGGTTACAAATACCTCAACACAGGTATTTGTTCGGTTCGGGTCGTTTCGGTTATGGTTTTTACAAATTTTTACCCCAGTTAACCGAACCGAACCGTATCTTATTGTTAAATTTAAATTTAAATTTTTAAATATATATTTAAATAGTTATCTTGAAACTATCAATGAAATAACTAATAATACAGGTAAAAAACTATGAAATGTAACCCTAGTTCCAAACACCATCCAGCGCCGCACATTGCCTCATCGTCATTCCTTCCAAACCCCTTCCTTCAATCCCGCTCGGCGATTGTCCCAGTTCAACTCGTCCGGGCTCCAACGGGTAGCGGCTACGCCCGGCCCCATTACGGTATTACGCTGCTCCTCCCTCAGCCCTCGCTGCTCTTAGGGGTGGGTCGGTACGGTATACCGAAAATATTTCGCCGTACCGTATACCATACCGAACTTTACGGTATGAAAAATTTCATACCGTTGCCGTACCGAACCTTTCGGTATACTGATCTTCGGTATACCGAAAGTTTCGGTATGAAATATTTTCATACCGTTGTCATACTGTTGTCATACCGACATTCCGGTAAGTTTGGTATATACCGCTATACCGAGCGTTCGGTACATACCGACATACCGGTATCGCGGTATATACCGACTTACCGAAGATTCACTACATACCGACATACCGGTATTGCGGTATATATCGGTATCGCGGTATATACCGACATACCGATACCGTGGTATATACCGAAGTTCGGTACGGTAACGGTATACCGCGGTATCAAAAAATTTATACCGTTACCGTACCGAAATCTTACGGTACGGTATAATACCGTACCGAAAATTACGGTATACCGAAAATTTCGGTATTCTCGGTATTTTTTCGGTACGATATGTGCGGTATGCGGTATATTCGGTATTTTTCCCCAGCCCTAGCTGCTCTGCACACTACACTTCCCCCTTTCGCCAAGTTCCGGCATATTCTCTCTTGCTCTCTCCCTCCTTGTATCATTCTTTGTTTATATATACACTTTTAAAATATTATGTTTTAGAAAACCCAAAACATTGATGGTGTATCTACTGGGAAAGAACTGAGCTTGTATGTTCTGCTTCACTTTAGATTTTTAGAGCTTCATATTGATTATGTGTATTTGAATCAAGATCTAAGCTCCCTTTTCTTTTTTTACATTTCTTTTTAATCATTTATTTTTTATGTTAGTTAGACGGAGGATGTGGACTTAAAGGGGTCTTCATCTTGTTTGGGATCTGATGTGTGAAAAAATGTTCGTAGACATATCTTTTATGAATTTCCAATTAATTTTTTTGGGTAAGCAATTTCCAATTTATTTGCTTGGTGTCTTTGGTTCTCATTTTGTTTATTAGCTAAATGTTCTATTTTGATGACATTTCATTTGGCAATTTATTCTATAAACTTGTTTTTGAAGTTTTCTAATTCGATTCAGTTCAATTCGAATTATTTTATTTTCAAATAGGATAATTTTTTTCAGTTAACCGGCATTTCAATTATTTGAATAACATCTTTGTTATATGATAGCTCGGTTCGATTCGGTTCAAGTAATCCGCGAATAGTAAGATTTTTCTCGATTAACCGAAACTTCGTTAAATTTTTCGGTTCGGTTTCGATTACTAACTTCGAATATTTGCTCAGTTCGGTTCGGTTAGCAAATACCTGAAAATCCCTACACACTCCCACGTACTCTTCCGACTTAGTGTACTCATTTTCTTAATATTTTCAATTAACCTTACTTAATACTAACTCCAAAACTAGATCATTCTCAATTAAAACCCTAACTTATTATGGGTAAAAATGTCAAGATTAAAAAGACAATAGAATATTAAAAAAAAAAGGAAAGAAAAAAAACGTATTGCGACAGGAGCAATACACAGGCAATCCAATATTTGGATCCACCGAAATGATTCAGGAACATTATGTTAGATGGCATAATTAAGTATTATTAAAATAAATATATTTTTTAATTTCTTTTAAGAGGGAGGGGTGGAGTAACCTGCCTTGCCCTCACCCAGCCACCCTAGTTCCCCGTGGCAGTGTGGCACCACAATTACCATTACTAGATGGAAATTATGTCAAGATCTTACATAAAATTTTAAACCTTTATCCACAAATGATTATGGAAATCAGAATACTAAGGGAACCTGTTACATATTCACGTATAACAAAGTTTTGGGTAGAAAGAACGAACCTGTTCAACAATTTCATGCCTCTTGAGGTTCCTCGAGAAACCCCCCTTGCCAGTGGCACAGAAGGAACAACTTAATGGGCAACCCACCTGAGGAACAAAAGGGTTGGGCATGTAAAAGTTCCATGGTAACACAAAACACATAACCAACATTACATCAAGGGAAACAAACCACACTAAAAAAGAATTATATAAATAGAAAGCTACCTGTGATGAGACACATGCAGTTAGCCGAAGTGAGCCTTTCTCATCTTCAACGGGTATACCAACAGTTTCTACTAATCTGCTATCCTTGAGCTTTAGTAATAACTGAAAGTAACAAGAGTTTACGTAAGAAAATTTGGACGTGGGGATCGCAGACAGAAGCAACAATAAAAATAAAAAATATCCATGAATAGAAACAGTAAACTTGGGAGCAAAGTATATGTAAAATTAATGAAACTTGAAGCCTGGAACTTCATACAAAGCAAAGAGAAATTAAATCACATAACTGGAATATACCCCAAGTAATAAGATCCTTTCAGATTTAAACATAAATAGCACAGAAAACGTGTTCTACACAGGAAGAGAGACAAATAATATACCTAGACCAATATCAGAAAAAGATGTTTTTAACTGCAGTCACTGTTACAGGTGAAAGTTGTTGAAGATAATTTAATTATAAAAAGGAAAAAAGGAATATATAATACAACTTGGTCAATTAATCTACCCCATTTAAAAAAAAAAAAAAAAAAAAAAAAAAAAAAAAAAAAAAAAACCCTGAGAGACTTAATCATAAACTTGTGCCTTTCATTTTAGAAAGACCATTTTTGCCTAGATGTGAGAATAAATATGATAAGTGCCATCTTAAATCATTATCTATTTGAGATATCACGATAAATTAGGAGCATCATTGCAATTTTGTAAGTTATGGGAATAGGAATCAATTCATTTTCAGTTCATAAACATAAGTTATGGTGCAGCTGGTAATCTAATTGATACTTGAAATCACCATTTACAACTAAAAAGTCATTAGACAAGGTCACCCAGTGACAAACAAAACCAACACATCATCCATGAACATAAAATGGCCACTGAAATGTTTTATACGATTATGGATATCATATTAGTGATCATAATAGCATATAAATGAAATATGACGACTATCCTCCGCATAAACGAGAAAAAGGACACCAGGATCAACACCTGTTCAACACTATATACACATATGTATGGTCACCGTAATATTAAATTTTCAAGTACTCTGTGTGTGCAAGTGCGCAGTTGTGGTACCAATAAGATACTTCATATTTTAAAGCACTAGTTATCACAATATGATCTTGCAATATGTGTGTGTGCGTGCAGCCCCAATAAGATTCACATTGTTCTCGCAAGATGCTTAAGCAAAACTTAAATATGCACATATGAACAGGAACATATTAGTTGACCCAAAAGCATGCTTTGAAGTGCAGCATTCAATTCAATCCAATCCTCTCTTAGATTGGGCAAATATTTAGTAGAAAAACACTAAATACCAAATACTAAAGTCATAAACTTTCGGACCTTAACTGTGCCGTCAGCAGCAGTGACAGCCTTGTAAACCGGCGAGCGTCCTACATGCCACCCCGCTTCCTGCAGTTCATTTCTGAACGCCAAGGGCACTTTTCCCACCACAGAAACCAACAGAAAACCATTAAAATAACAAATGCCATCATTATTTCTATGAAATTAAAATTTGAAAGGTAAAGAAGGGCTCACAATAAGAAAAGTCTTGAATCTCTCTAAGCTTCCTCTTGTAGACTAGATGATGCAATTGCTTGCCTCTGTACTTCTCCTGACCAAATTGAAGGGCAAGATTTTGGAGCTCAGGCTCGGACATACCGAGGAGCACGGCGGCAGAGTCATTCTGAGTGTTGGCGGTGGAAACATTAAGCGAGAGGGCGGCGGGCCGGCGTAGGGCGATTATGGGGGAAGAGGAGGAGACGGGAATAGGAGCAGAGAATCTGGAGAATTTGAGATGCCTCATAGGTAATGTCATAGGTAATGGGTTTTGGAGTTGCAACTTAAACCTCGCTGCGGATAATTCATGTTTATATATACTAGTATTTCCCCGCTCAAATTATGGAAAATATGAATAAAATTTATCCAATTTAATAAATAAAATTATTTAATTTTAATTATTTGATTACATTCTCCAACCTCCTTAAACTATTTTATGCATTACATGTGTACATCTATACATTACATATAAATCGACCAACATATATCATTACCAATATTTATATATTACAATTTATTATCTTAAAAAATATTTATACTACAAACAATAGTTGAATTGACAAAAGAATGAAAAAGCAAAGATAAAAATATTTCTACTCACGACTCTAATGTCATACATTGACAAAGAAAGTACGTGAAATCGTATTGTTTGATTATTGATATTGATTCACACCCTTAAGCGTTGAGATATTAGAAATTTCATAAAGATTTAGATATTTCTAAATTAAATTAGAAAAATATAAGAAATAATCTTGTAAATGAATCCATTTACAAATTAAAATGACTATAGTTTCATCAACTTATTGTCGTATTGTAATTTATCTAATTTAGTTAATATATCTAATACAAATATTTTCTATTGGTTAATGAATATAATATCAATCTATAAAGTACTTATTAATAATTTACAATATATTATTTAACTATAATTTTAATTAATAGAGTATTGATTAAGAATAATAATAAATTTTAAAATTATATTTAAAGAATAAATATAATATCAACCCATAAAATTTTTGTTACATCCTTTAAGTATTCTTTATCTATAATAATTAATAAAATTATATTATCAAATTTGAATTTCGCTCGAATTTGGTTCTCCTATATTTTGAAATATGCATTATGTTTTTTCTTTTAATTAATTCCTTTATTTTTATAGTGAAAATGGATTGATTTTGCTACTGTTTATTATTCAAATATCAATCAATAAAGTTTTTGTTACATCTTTTATTAGGCAGTGTTCTTTATCTATAATAATTAATGAAATTAAATTATCTAACATGAATTTCACTCAAATTTGAAAGTTCACTATTTTTTTCATTTTATAGTGAAAATGAATTGACTTTTGCTACTGTTTATTTTAACCTTTGACTAATGATTATACAACATCTATATAAAAAAATATAGTCAAATGGGATCTCGTTAGATTCGTCTTATCATTTAATGAAAGGGCGGCGGGCCGGCGTAGGGCGATTATGAGGGAAGAGGAGGAGATGGGAATAGGAGCAGGGAATATGGAGAATTTGAGATGCCTCATAGGTTATGGGTTTTGGAGTTGCAACTTAAACCTCGCTTCGGACAGTTCATGTTTATATACTTCCTCCGTTCTCATATAATTGCTCCATTTGCATAGTAGTTACTATTCATTGAGTAACTTTGATCAATTTTTTTGGCATAGTTATATAAGATAAAACATAGTCAAGTGAGATCTTGTTAGATTCGTTTAATCACGTAGTTTTATAATATTATTTTTTTATAATTTTTACTTATATATACTTTGAGTTATTGACATCTAAAAATGT
The DNA here is from genome assembly GCA_030278955.1 of Hygrophila difformis. Taxonomy (NCBI): domain Eukaryota; kingdom Viridiplantae; phylum Streptophyta; class Magnoliopsida; order Lamiales; family Acanthaceae; genus Hygrophila; species Hygrophila difformis. The sequence continues at coordinate 12,027,552 of JAOANR010000004.1, read as the reverse complement.
GTTTTGGATTGCGTGAAATGCATGATGGGAGCAATTATATGAGAACAGAGGAAGTATATTACTCCTACAGTCCTACTACCATTCATTCTTAAGAAAATCAAATACTCGCTCAATCCACCTTATTTTGTCCTCTCTAATTTTTTTTTAATTTTTTTTTTTTTGACACAGCCTTAGAATGTCCTCTCTAATTTTGTGACGGTACATTATTAATTTTTGTTTAGTTTATTATCATCAAAAAAATATTATGTCCAATTAATTGGGAATAATATCTAGTCAATTTAATTTGGGGCATTTTTATGGCCGTAAAAAAATTATTTATTGCATAAAAATAAATTAAAAGTGATAGTTGTTGGTTAAGCATAATTAATTGGTTGACAAACCCAACACCACCACCTTGGGTCATCACTGACTTAAAAGTGCAGCGGTCCCCCAAAAGCTTGAATGGCACAATTCGCATGCTCATTAAGAGTGGGAATAGGCCAGGCTTGGCTTTGAACGGCCTTGGTCTATTTTACTTTTGCAAGGCCTGAGCCTGATCTATGGCCTTTTATATGTCTAATTTATAAGCCTATACCTGACCTTTTTATTTAATATATGCTCTTTTAGGCCTTTTAGAATTATATTTAAGCTCATTTAATTATTAAATAAATAATAAATAAAAATGTTAATCAATATATTAATAAAATATAAAAGATTATATAAAAAACTTAAATATGCTGGCCTAGTAAGCCAAACATGACTTTTAATGAGGCTCGGTGTAGGCCTATATAAATAAATAGACTTTTAAAATTATCCGGGTCTGCCCTATTTTATAAAAAAGTCAGGCCATGCTAGGCCTAAAATAGGCCAGACTGTAAGCCCCTGTCAAGTGTCTGGCCTATTCCCACCCCAAGGAAGGATCCTTCGTCAATGTCAACCAAGGGGTGTCTTGGTCGACCATGGGGTGCACCATAGACATGGGTACACCTCTTCCTCTTCAGTTTTTAAATGCCTTTGAATGGTGCCTAAGTGGCCAGAAGGGGTCATTATGTAACACCCCGATTTTGATAACCCAGACCGGGATGTCACCGCCACACCTCCCTAGCAAGACACGATTTCTTCGAGTTTGCTAAAAAGATGCAATGCTAGGTATTTCAGAATTCAAAATATTTAAAACATTTAAAAACAACCCATTGTAATATAACTTTAAAATATCAGAGTAATCACATGCAGTAATAGTTATATAGCAGCCGAATAATAATAACGGAAATGTAAAGAAAGGACCGACATGGCCAAAACACGGGTTAAACATGCCCGTTATGCAATTCAGTCTCAAAAGAAAAATTTAATGTCTCACCAATCTCCCCATACATGCTATGCTCATGCATAATTGTCATACTCTGAAAGAAAAGAAAAAATATGGTTTGGTCAGCATAAACGTACTGAGTAAATTAATACATAGCATATGATCACGGGGTTTCAAAGCCATTAATTAATTTAACAAAGCATGCTAGTAGACAATATACAATTTAATTTATTTAACTACTAATAATTGAATTGCATAATTTTAAGCAAGGATTCTACATGATCATAATATAACTTCATGGTCAAATAAATACAAGCCATAATTTAAAAGTATAATTTTAAATAAAAGAAATAAATTTAAAGTCTTTTAATTATCCCCCATTACTTCAAGATTAGGTATTTCAAGTATTCCTCGATTGCATTGCAATCTCTTCCATATTTCAAGTAACCGTTGGCCTCAGCCAAATACGTCATACCCAATATCACTCCGGAGCCTCGGGAAACCCATACGGATACTCCCGAGAGTGTTGGCCCTATATATCTCGCCGTTTTGGCATAATTTCTCATATTTGACACCATCGTCCATTCAGGCACGACGCAGTTAGCAGGGCACCCTGCAGAGCACTCACCCCCTAATTTATTTTTAATCAAGTTACAAGGGGATTTTTCGAAAAACGTTCTCTTATTAATTTCAAAAGAGTTTCATTTGCTTGTTTAGAAAAGAAAATTTCATAATTTCTCAATCTCTCAAAATATGACTTCTACGTGTCGCTGTTCACGCCATTCTCATTTAAAAATTCAATTCAAGGCCAAAAATTCAGAAATTTTGACAGTAGCTCGACAACACAGTATCGAACAAGTTTCGTGTTTTAAGTTTTTCGATCCGGGTTAAGGAAACAAGTCAAAAGTGTGAATTTGTACAAAAATATCATTCTATCCGAACTCAGGATGCAGCAGATTTCAAAGATCCAATTTTTAACTTATCAAATGAACTCCAATCTTAATGAAATTTTACAGGGTGATTTACAACTCATAGATCTACAAATTTCATGTTCAACTCAAGTCCTAATTCGGCCTAAATCTAGTGTCAAAATCGCCAAGAAGTCCAAAACATGAATCTGTCACCATTTCAAGATTTGATTTTATGCAGGTTCGTCCGGGCCAGTTTTTGTAATTCTTGATATCACGCACTGATACTAATTTGTGGATTTTGATATCTCACACACATTAGATAATTTACACTTTTGATATCTAAATAGGATAACCAAAAGCGGAGAGCAGATTGGTTCGCCTCTTTGTGTCGCTATTCGCTCTGCTCTAAGAATTACAACAATTCAAGTACATATTTATAGAATCTAAAACACACAACAGATAATCAACATATGGTGGCTTCAACAATTTCGGCGTGGTAGATGGGAATTCAGCTCGGATGGCTTTACTGTTACTTAGATGGCTTCAACAAATACGGCATTTGATGTTTATGCTGTTTTTCCAACAGTTTTCAGGTATCAAAACATGACGAAAAACTATGAAATTTTTACACAACCTAGATCAGAGTCTTAGGAACACTTTTTATATTTTGATTTTTTCCGTTTGACCATTTTAAAAGGTCTGAAAAATTCGTATAAAACTGTTGCGCGCGTGAAAACACATTTTATTAGGGTTTCTTTATTAGATCTACTCGTTCGGTTGATTTTAGTCACCCAAAACCACAAGTAAGCATTGACTTACTTGAAATGGTTCACCGGCTCGTCTAATTCGCTGTCATGGCTTCCACGTTCCCCGTTTGTCTCCTGAGATCCTTCGTTCTCCTTCTTCTTGTCCGGATCAGTGTTTAGAGAAGAAAAACGGCTACGTTAGGTTCGTGTTGCAGAAATTGGATAGGAAAAATGGGCAACGTCTTATGACACCCTTCACCTGTACTTGGGACTCTCTGAATTTCATCCAAACTTGGTCCTTTGTTGACTCCTTGCCTCCGACGACTTGGGAATTAGGGTTTTCCGGTGTTTGGAGTTCGAATACATTTCAAAAAGGATGCACGGGGCTGTCAAGGGGCCTTTTTATAGACTTGAAGGACTCGGAGGACGTCCAAGAGCTGTCTTGGAGAGTCTTGGGCCGCAAGACGTGCAACCGACTCGAAAAATCCGAAATCGGGCGAGAGAATCTCGCAAGGGGCGTTGCTGCCCGCTGGCGCGGTGGTGGCGCGCGAATTGACTCGCCACGCACGGAGGCCGCGCGGCCTTAACCTGGACTTCGGTTCGGGCCGGGTCGTGCGATCCGTCGGGCCTTTTCTCCTCTCTTTCGGACTTCTATCCTCCTATGCTCTTGGGCTTCGATTTTCGAGCTATTCTTGCGCTCCAATTTCCTATCTTAATTTTATTTGGATCTCAATTTAATTTCGGGTTCGAATTATTGAGTCCATTAGTATTGGGTTCTCTTGGAATAAGTTATTAAATTAAATTATCTTTAACTTCACGGCTCTTGGAACTTTAGTTCCTTCTTGAATTAAATTCCATTTCTTATTTCATCTCTTAGTTATATATTTATTTTATTGTGTTCATTTGTATATTTATTTATGTAAAAAATTCTCGGGTATTACAGTCTACCCTCCTTAAGAATCAACTTCGTCCTCGAAGTTGCGTTTCGGCTTTTCCTCGAGCTAAGAGCTAGGGTCCTTTCGTTTATTTTATTATTTTGTGACTAAACTTAGAATTAAAATTTCCAAGCTGCCTACGTACCCTGTGAAGGGATCAAGCCATTACGTAGTTCAAAACAATTTGAATTTGTTTGTTTATTACGGACTAAAATACACGGTGTTACATCCTCTCCCCCTTAAGCTTACAGTTATGTCCCCATAACTGTGGTTGCGTCGGTTTGAAACAGGGTCGGGTAACGTTCCATCATGTCCGTCTCTAATTCCCATGTTGCTGTTTCACTTTCATGGTTCGACCAAAGAACCTTGACCATTTTCACGATCTTATTTCTTGTCACTCTTTCCTAGGTATCAATTATTCGTACTGGGACCTCTTCATAAGTCAAATCATCCTCCAGCTCAATCACCTCCGGCTGAAGTACATGTGTCGGGTCCGGCACATACTTTTTAGTTGTGAGACATGAAATACATTATGAACTTGAGCCAATTGTGGTGGTAAAGCCAGTCGGTAGGCTAGATTTCCGACTCGTTCTAGAATTTCATACGGTCCTCTGTATCGAGGACTTAACTTCCCTCGTTTACCAAAGCGCATCAACCTCTTCATAGGTGATATCTTTAGCATAACCTTATCCCCCACTTGAAATTCCAGGTCTTGTCGTCTCACATCAGCATAACCCTTTTGGCGGTCTTGGGCAGCCTTCATCTTCTCTTGAATCACTTTTATTTGTTGGGCCATATCTTCGACAAGTTGTGGTTCCACTACCACAGCCTTATCGCCTAACTCAACGGGCTTCGGCATCTTCTTCCATACAATGCTTCGAACGGTGCCATGCCAATGCTAGCATGGTACCTATTGTTGTAGGAAAACTCAATTAGGGGTAAATGGTTTTCCCAACTTCCCTTAAACTCTAATACGCATGCTCTTAGCATGTCTTCCAAGGTTTGGATCGTTCTCTTGGTTTGTCCATCCATCATCGGGTGGAATGCAGTGCTCATTTTGATTTGAGTATCGAGAGCTTTTTGTAACTCCATCAAAGAGTGAGAGACAAATCTACTGTCTCTGTTAGAAATAATGTCATGTGGTATGCCATATCGCCGTATCACATTATCAACGTAGGCTCGGGCCAGTTAAGTAGTGTATGGTAAAATACAATAAGGAAAATAAAATAAAAAAACTTCCGAACTCCGCGCGGTGGCCGCGCGGTGCGGGCCGATCCCGCGTCGGGACCGAGCGGCCGCGGCAGGCTGAAAAAAAGGGCTCGCGGGGTGGGGGTGCGCGAGCCTCACCCCATTCTTCTCCCATTTCCGAGACTACACTCAAATTCCTCTCAAATTCGGTCTTTTGCTCTCAAATTTTCTTGATTTCGACTTTGATTTCACCTATTAAGGTATGAATATACTATTATTACTTACCAATTTCAATTTCCGAACTTTGGTTTGCTTGATTTTTGGACAGATTTAGGAATTAGGGTTTAGGTGTAGAATTTGGGATTTGTTAGCTTTAGGCTTGATTTGTGCAAATTAGGAAGCATGTGCGATAATTGACATTATTTTTGTTGACTTGAATGAGTTTATGCCACAATGTGTATATGTTCTTGGCAAGTTCTTGCTAGATTTTGAATATTTAGGAAGAATATAAAATTTTCGATTTTTGTTGGTATGGTGGGCATGAAAATGAGTTTATTATCGATTTATCGTTGTTTGGTGCCACATTGTGATGATGAGTTGTTACTTGAGTAATTGTTTCAATTTGTGGACAATTTTCATGTACTTGTAAGTGAATTTGGTACTTGGTTTATTGTGCACATAATGTGTTCGACGAAATGCCACAAAGGGTTTTGGAATTTGTTTGGATACCTTCTTTGTTTGGATTACCTTCCGGTTTGTGTTAACGAGCGATTGGGTTTGATGTTCTTATGGATTACTCATGTTGGAAGTCTATATTGATGTTTTTCTGTGTATTTCTGCTTGATGACTAGTGTATGGAATTTAGCTTTATAATTGTTATAAGGCATCTCGCAGGATGTTGCTGTTCATGTGGGTTGTTTTGGCGTCTCTCATGTGCCCTCCGGGGGCCAAGAGACGAGCTACACGGCGTGACGTGGCTAGCTCTAGTACTGCTGCTCCGGTGATGTTGGATGTAGATGATAGTGAGTCCGAGGAGGAGGAGGGGCGGGGCCCGAGACTTCGGGATCTTCCCTATGAGGAGTGCCCTCGCAGACATGACAGGGATCGGTTTGCAACTATGGCCGCTCAGGAATTCTACTTTGACGAGCTTCGCAGGAAACATGCTTATGTTCCGGAGAGAGGCATCCACCCCCATCAGGTGGATGATAATAGGGTCCGGGCGGTTTTGGATCATCTTCAATGGACGGGATTCGCACGCCATCCTGAGGGTATAGCTTCGGAGTATTTGGCTATGGAGGTTATCGCCAACACTGGCGGTCTAGGGGAGCATAACGACTTGTCTCGTGTTTGGGTTCGCAGCCGTTATCTAGACTTCAGTGCTCGGGCGATCAACCTATATCTCGGCCTACTCGACGAAGGCGTGTTCCGGCCACAGCCCGAGGGTCGCATACTCCCACCTGCATGGGGGTGTCTTATACACCGAGGTGCCACCACGGCTTGAGCACGATCATGAGCTACGTTTGATTACGATGGACACTCCCTGGCATGCTCTTACTCAGATATGGATAGGACGCGTCTGGCCGATTACTCGGAGCCACATCGTCTTAGACGATTCACTTTATCGCCTGTGGCGGTAGGGTGAATATGGGGGCTTGCATTGAGGATAACTTGAGGGGCATGTGCCGAGGCCGAGGTAGTAGAGTGATCACACATGTCCACCTCATTTGCGGTCTTTGTGCGGCACAGGGGATCCGTATTACACTAGAGACAGATCCCTACGAGTTAGCTTCGGGTGATTACTACCTCATTCCGCGCTACAGCGCTCGGCGCGCGGCTCTGCAGCGTGGAGCACCTCGGGCCGTGCTTCGACCAGTGCCCGAGGACGGTGGTTTGATCTTGGTCACTCCTCCGGAGCAGCCACTTCCGCCTCCCGTGGTCCCACTTCCCGCAGTACCACCGCAGGGTCAGGGAATGACCCAGATGCTGCAGATGATGCAGGAGATGCGGCTTAGCATGGATGCTGGATTCGCAGCCGGGCAGGCTCGATACGACGCCTTGGACGCTAGGATGGATCTAAGCCAGGTCCGTATGGACACGATCACTACGAGACAGTTAGAGCAGCAGGCCACTATGACCGACATGTACGCCTATATGCGCCAGATGGACGAGTACATGCGTCCGCAGTTCCCGCTTCCTGGTCAGTGATCTTCCGTTTCCTTCCCTTTTTGCATTTTCATTTAGGGCTTGTACTAGAAGTATTTTATTTAGTTGTTTTCTCATGAGATTGTATGATGATGATCCCGCTGACTGTGATTCGTAGTTTATGATTTCGTGTGTTATGTAGGTATCACTGCTTGGTTACTTGTTTTGTTTGTTATCCCTTAAGATGTGGATTGATTCATTTTTTTTTTTTGGAATTTAGGAAATTTTAATAAATAAATAAATAAAACTTGCATTTTATTTCTTAAAAGAAATTTTAGTACAAGTGATAGGCTATACCAAAAATAGAGATATGTACTAACCAAAGATAGTAATACTAGGGTAGAATATTTAGAAAGTCTAAGCCTCTTCTGGCAGTGTAGCAGGATCCTCTACTGGGTCTTCCTCTACCGTGCTTAGGTCTGGGCTTGGATTTGTCGGCTGATGAACCATATGAGGCCAGAGTCTAAGGGTCCCATGGACTAATGGGCCTATTGAATTATTGGCTTCGGGAGTCGGGGTCTGTGATCTATTGGGCTCGGCCCAATGCTCAACTACAGGACTGGGAGTCAACATGATGTCGGCGAGGTGGATCACGTCCATTCCCTGAGCTTCGACCTTCTCATTTAAATTGTGGTTTAGTTCAGTGAGGTTTTGGATTTGATGTTCAAGTTGATTGATGCGGTGGTGGTCCGCTTCCCTTAAGTTCCCTATATGGTGCAGATTTGCCTCCAATTGAGCTACACAGTGTTTCAATTGTTGTATATTTTGCTGGGAATCCAGATAGGCACTCATCATTTTGACCATTAGGTTCGTCATGTCTTGGTTAGCCATCTAGTGTAGCAAGAAATCTATGTTAGAACATGTCAAGCTTCCAAGTTATCTAGGTGTAGAGAATGCAGTATGCACATGCAATTGATGATCCCCCCAAAAATAAATCATGCATCTACATTTTATTTTTCCATGGGCTTTTAAAAATAAAATTTTATCCCATGGCAGAATAATTAAAATAATAGTAGTATTATTTGGGCCTCTATATTAAACCAAAAAACAATAATGTTTGGGCTCTAAAAATATAGGGATTGGGCTTTTTAAAATAGTAATTGGGCTTTTAAAATAATTTGGGCTCCAATTTGAAATAGTTTTTGGGCTAAAAATAATTTGGGATAGAAATTTAAAAAAAAAATAATAATTTGGGCTTCTTAAAAATATATACTAGTTTAATAATACATTTAAAAGTAATGGTTAAAAATAATATTTTAAAATAATACTCCCTCCGTCCCATATAAGACGTCTTGTTTGACTTTTTGACACTGTTCATTGTTCAACTTTGACTCAATATTATTGTAACTATATATTTGAAGAAAATAGTCGAGTTTGATCTTGTTAGATTCGTCTAATTGTATAGTTTTAGAATATATATTTTACATAATTTTCGCTTGTATATATTTTGAGATATTAATGATTAAAAATGTGCGTTGGATTGTGTGCAGAAGTCAAACAAGATATCTTAGCTGGGACAGAGGGAGTAATAACAATATGAATAGTAGTTTAAAAATAATCGGACTCTGATACCAACTTGTAACACCCCATTTTTGATAACTTAGGCCGGGATGTCACCGCCACACCTCCCTAGCAAGACACGATTTCTTCGAGCTTGCTAAAGAGATGCAAGGCTAGGTATTTCAGATATTTAAAATACTTAAAACATTTAAAAACAGCCCATTGTAATATAACTTGAAAATATTAGAGTAATCACATGCAGTAATAGTTATACAGCAGCGGAATAATAATAACGGAAATGTACAGAAAGGGCCGACATGGCCAAAACACGGGTTAAACAGGCCCGTTATGCAATTCAGTCTCAAAACAAAAATTTAATGTCTCCCCAATCTCCCCATGCATGATATGCTCATGCATAATTGACATACTCTGAAAGAAAAGAGAAAATATGATTTGGTCAGCATAACCGTGCTGAGTAAGTTAATACATAGCATATGATCATGGGGTTTCAAAGCAATTAATTAATTTAACAAAGCATGCTAGTAGACAATATACAATTTCATTTATTTAACTACCAAAAATTGAATTGCATAATTTTAAGCAAGGATTCTACATGATCATAATATAACTTCATGGTCAAATAAATGCAAGCCATAATTTAAAAGCATAATTTAAATAAAAGAAATAAATTTAAAGTCTTTTAATTATCCCCATTACTTCAAGATTAGGTATTTCAAGTATTTCTCGATTGCATCGCAATCTCTTCCATATTTCAAGTAACCGTTGGCCTCAGCCAAATATGCCATACCCAGTACCACTCTGGAGCCTCAGAAAACCCATACGGATACTCCCGAGAGTGTAGGTCCTATATATCTCGCCGTTTTGGCATAATTTCTCATATTTGACACATTCGTCCATTCAGGCACGACGCAGTTAGGAGCGTATCCTGCAGAGCACTCACCCTCTAATTTCTTTTTAATCATGTCGCAAGGGAATTTTTCAAAAAACGTTCTCTTATTAATTTCAAAAGAGTTTCATTTGCTTGTTTAGAAAAGAAAATTTAACAATTTCTCAATTTCTCAAAATATGACTTCTACGTGTCTCTGTTCGCGCCATTCTCATTTTAAAAATACGATTCAAGGCCAAAAATTATGAAATTTTGAAAGTAGCTCGACAACACAATAACGAACAAGTTTCGTGTTTTAACTTTTTCGATTCGGATTAAGGAAACAAGTCAAAAGTGTGAATTTGTACAAAAATATCATTCTGTCCGAACTCAGGATGCAACAGATTTCAAAGATCCGATTTTTAACTTATCAAATGAACTCCAATCTTAATGAAATTTTACAGGGTGCTTCACAACTCATAGATCTACAAATTTCATCAAATAAAGTCCTAATTCGGCTTAGATCTAGTGTCACAATCGCCAAGAAATTTGAAACATAAATCTGTCACCATTTTAAGATTTAATTTTTATGCAGGTTCGTCCGGGCCAGTTTTCAGGTATCAAAACATGACGAAAAACTATTAAATTTTTACACAATCTAGATCAGAGTCTTAGGAACACTTTTTATGTTTTGAGTAGTTCGTTTGAGCATTTTAAAAGGTCTGAAAAATTTGTATGAAATTGTTGTGCGCGTGAAAACACATTTTATTAGGGTTTCTTTATTAGATCTACTCGTTCGGTTGATTTTAGTCACCCAAAACCACAAGTAGGCATTAACTTACTTGAAATGGTTCGCCGGCTCGTCTAATTCTGTAACACCCCGGTTTTTGGTAACCCAGGTCGGGATGTCACCGCCACACCTCCCTAGCAAGATCCGGTTTCTCCGAGCTTACTAAAGAGATGCAGGCTAGGTATTGCAGTATTTAAAATATTTAAAACAATTAAAAACAGCCCATACCATATAGTTCGGAAAATAATATCATAATAGTGCAGCGGAAAATAATATTTAAGTATAAGTATTGCAGCGGAAATTTAAATAGGGCCAACATGGCCAAAACACGGGTTAAACAGGCCGGTTCATACTATATTCTAATGCAAAATTTAAAAACAAAGTTCCCAAAAATTCCCATGCATGTACGTGCTCAAGTATAATCCACAGGCTCTGTAGGAAAAAGAAAGAAATTGTTTTGGGTCAGCACAACTTGCTGAGTAAGTTAACACATACATGATCGTGGGGTTTCAAAGCCATTAATTAATATTTAAATAAAAGCATGATAATAAATCATAAACGATTTAATTTAATTAACTAAATAACTTGCATAAATAAATTCATGGATTCTAACTAATAATACATTAAGCATAATCTATACAATTAATCTTGAATACTTTTAGGCATGTGCAAACCGTATTGTCCTTATTAAATATAACTGATTCTTTTTAATCTTTAGGGCTTTATCAGTAATTATACCATCATTTTATAATCAATGGCTACAATTAATCCACATCATCGCTGATTAATCGCTGACTAATTCCACATCACCTTCTACGTCATCAATATCTATATTTAGAAAATAAATCTAACTATTAATATAATAAAATCTTGAGAAAATCTCCATATATATATTTTAAAAAGATATACAAAAATTATGACACTTAAAATATATAAATTAATTAAAACTAGATAATATAAATTATTTGTTTCTATATATATTTTAATATATATTATTATAATATTATTAAATAAATTTAATTTATGTTAAATTTATGCTACAAGTATAATCGTATATCAACATAAGGAATATAATAACCGTATTTTAAATAAAAAATACTTCATTAAAAATATATAATGAAAAATCAAATTAAAAAAATTTATGCACTATAAAAATTTAATGAAATTTTAATTCTCATATCTGTACCAGGATTAATTTTCAAAATTTAATCTCACAAATACAATTTTGATAAAAAAAATATAAAGGAAAATGTAAGTATAAGGTTTAATTTTTAAATATATTTTTTATTATAAAATAATATTAATAAAAGAAAATAATATAAAGAGAAAATAATTATTGAAAAAATATTTTTTTTCTTATGAACATAATCCAGAATTTTGCATTCTTTTAGTTTCTAAAAAATGTCAAAAATTTATTAGTCGATTTTACGATATCATTTGCTGATATATTGCCACGAAAAAAATGAAAATCCGAAGTGTTAATTATATGACTATAGAACATAGCCCTTTGTGCATCGAAGCATGCATAGCATTTAAAAAATGCGTAATACTTTTAATGATGTACCAAAAATGTATTCACTTATATATTATTACTAAGGAAAATAGGAAGACAATCATTCCATAATAGTTGAAAAACTGCTAATTTTGCTGAAAATGTAAGTATAAAAAGAGGATACTTCTTTATTGTATTAACTTACTATTCTCCACTAATTTTATATTCAATTATTAGTCACACATTTTTGGATTCATTTTTCACAGTTAAATAATTCTTCATATGTAACACCCCGGTTTTGGTAACCCAGGCCGGGATGCCACCGCCACACCTCCCTAGCAAGACACGGTTTCTCCGAGCTCACTAAAGAGATGCAAGGCTATGGTTTTTCAGAATTTAAAATATTCAAACAGCCCATTCATATATAATTTAAAGATAATACATCAAAGTTGCAGCGGAATTTAAATATAGGGCCAACATGGCCAAAACACGGGTTAAACAGACCCGTTCATGCAAGTCGTAATTAAATGCAGGGATTTAAAATAAAGATTTCCCCTAATGTTCCCATGTATGCATATGACGATGCATATTCTTCGTCTCTGTAAGAAAAAGGAGATATATGGTTTGGGTCAGCAAAACGCGCTGAGTAAGTTAACACATAGCATGGGTTAGGGGTTTCAAAGCCTTTAGTTAAATTTAATAAAAAGATTTCTTGTAGGAAAATGATTTGCAAGGCATAAAGACTTAAAAACCTTAAATATTTTGTTCTCCCGTTACATAACCATTTCATCAATATATCATTTAGCCGGTGATCCGGCGGCCGCAGCCAATTTCAAAAGTATCATTTAGCCGGTGATCCGGCGGCCTCAGCCAATATCAATAGTATCATTTCTCAAAATATTTTTCGTTTCTTTTATAGTTCACCATTCACCAGGGCTCTTGTGACCGCAATCCTCATAACCAATATTTTTCGCAGGAAACATTCAATCGCCCTTGGGGAATCTAACCCGCAAGAACTCAATACATCCTGGGGAATCTAACCCGCAGGAAAACATACAATCGCCCTTGGGGAATCTAACCCGCAAGAACTCAAATACATCATTGGGAATCAAACCCGCATGAATCATATTGATAACGTCAAACTTGGTCACAAGTCCCCAATGTTTCAAAAGAATTCTTTTAAAGAAAATGTTTTTATTTGGTGTAACGGGATTTTTCAAAAATATAGCTTTATCGTAATTCCAACGTCTCGATCGTTGTTTAAAAGATTTCAAAAATCGATCGATGTCACAGTTTGCGCCTTTTTGGTTTAAAAATCCATTTCTTAGGCGATTGTTCTGAAATTTGTACAGCAACTCAAAAACATCCCAATGAACAACTTTCATGTTTTAAGTTTTTCGGAAAAACGATGGGAAGTATGTCAAAAATCAAGTCTTCTACAAAATCAAAAAGCTGTCAGGATTCAGGTTTGACAACGTTAAAAGATTCGACTTTTTATCATATCAAATGGACTCCAAAAATTCTGAAATTTTACAGAGACATACTAGACATGATTTCCAACAACTTTTGTTTAGATCATGAAGATTGATTCGGCCTAGAAATGATAGGAATAAGCTCATCAAGATTGGATATGAAATCTGTCATCCTTTGAAAACTCTTAAAAACGCAGAATATGTCCGACACGTTTTGGGGTATCAAAACTTGATGAAAATTTCTGAAATTTTTACACAATATAGCTTAAGCTCTTAGGATAAAAATCTTAGTTTTGAGTTTTCAGGTTTGAACACTCGAAGTAAGAGTTTTGCTCGTCAAGTTTGATTATGAAATCTGTCAAGGTTCTTGACATCGGTTCTAACGCAGATCGGATCGGCTCAAGTTTGGAGGTTCAAATCTCAATGAAAAATTCTAAAAACTTACAGTAATATTCCAAACTCATGGATCTACAATTCTTGTGTTCAACTCCAATCCTAGATCGGTCTAGATCTAAGGTAAAAATAGCTAACAAGATTGAGAGTGAAATCTGTCCAAAGTTCTAAGATTCAGATTTAATACTCTTCAGTTTTGGGTTGGTTTCAGGTTTCAAATCATCATGAAAAATTATGAAATTTACAGAAGCTAGACCAAAGCCTTAGCAACACTTTTCATGTTTTGAGTTTTCTTGTTTGAGCAGCTTTAGAGGTTTGAAAAATTCATACGAAAACGCTGCGTTGAGGGTTTCTCTTGTTGACAGATTTTTATTAATTTTCTTGAGTTGAATCTCTATGTTTGGTTGCATTTTAAGTCACCCAAAACCATAGTAAGGTTAAATTACAGTGGGGATGATGTCTAGGAAGTCACGGGGTCTTCCGGAATCCACGGGATGTCACGAACGAATCTCTTCCACCCGATCTATTCTTCCCTTGGCTCCGATTTGTGTTTGAATACGAAGATTCGTAAGTTAGGATGATGTTTATGATCTTAAAACCATATGGAAACTTGAATAAAATCTTACCAACAATCCAAAGCTTGCAATCCTTGATCTACACACTTCATTGGTTGGATTTGGTTGCCGGAAACTCGTCGGAAAGTCGCCGGAAGAGTGTTTGACTTAGGGAGAGTTTTTGGGAGAGTTTTTGGGATAAACTTTGATGAGAATGGCTGATAATGGACATGGGATTGATTACATGACGTCCAAAAAGATGCCACACCCGTGATAGATCGGATTCCCAACCTTGGGCCCCGAAAATTGGCGAGAAAGTCGCCAAAACGCGACAAACGCTGATGCTGTCATGGCGGCGCGGGGTTGGGGCGGTTTTTAGCCAAAACCCGCGCCGGGTGCGCGCCACTCTCGCCTGGACTTCGGTCCGGGCGGGGTCGTGCGATCCGTCGTGCTTTTCCTCCTCTCTTTCGGACTTCTGTCCTCCTACGTTTTCGGGCTTGATTTTTCGGGTCATCCTCGGGTCATAAATTCTTATCTTAAGTTTATCTTGACTCAAATGAATTTCACGTTCGAGATCTTAAGTCCGTCGGTCTCGGGTTCGTCGGCTTCCAATTCGTCGTCTTTTGATTCCCGTGCAATAACTTGTTTCATTAAATTTCTTCCGACTTCACGGATTCTTGGAATTAAAATTCTTTTCCTTATTAAATTTAATTCCAATTATTTTGACTCAATTCATGGAATGTCTTCGGGCTTCCTTTCCCTCTTTTATTCCATTTTGAATTTAAATCTATCGGCGTTTTATTTCCGAGCAATAATTTATTGTGATAAATTATTTTCTTCTTCTCGGAAATATTTCAACATTGATCGGAATAAATTTTATTCCTTTGGACGTTGATAAAAATCTGGGGTATTACAGTCTACCCCCCTTAAGAATCAACTTCGTCCCCGAAGTTGCGCCCTCACTTTCTTTTGGGCTCAATTTAATGTTGGGGTATCTCCATCTATTTTCCTTAAGGATAAACGTCTTTCACAAGAAATTAATTCCATTCCTTTGAATGTGAATTAAATTTCTCGGGTGTTACATCCTCTCCCCCTTAGAAATCAACTTCGTCCTCGAAGTTGGGCGTTAGCTCCTTGCGAGCTCGGACATTGTTTGGTTGCGTGATTGTATTAATGTGTGTTGTTGTTTGTTATTATTTGACTGAACTCAGAATTGAAATTTCCAAGTTGCCTACGTACCCTGTGAAGGGATCAAGTCATTACGTAGTTCAAAAAGAATTTATTTGGGATACAAAATATTCGAGTTTCGAAATAAATGCTTATGCATTCTTACGGGGTATTACATCCTCCCCCCCTTAAGATTACAGTTATGTCCCCATAACTGCCTATGTATTATTCACAACCATGTTCGGGTATCATCGCATATGATCCTTCCTCAGTATTCTTCTAGGTGTCATTTTAGAAGCACGCGAAGATGAGTTTCTAAGTGATCAAGATTTATGACTAAGGCAAGGTTAGTCTTAAGTTGGCGCTTCTAAGTCAAGACTCAAGGTCATGTCGAACACTAGAGTGAGAGGGTTATGTATCACATACGATTCACAAAAAAGTTAGTACAGATATTTATGTATGCATATGCATATGTGTCCCCCCAAAAAAAAAAAAAAAATTTATGCACGCATTTATTTATCCATGGGTTTTAAAAATAAATTTATTCCATGGATAGATTAAAATAAGGATAAAAGGTTTGGGCCGCCATATTGGGCCGAAAGAAATAAATTATTTGGGCTTTAAATAAAAACAAGGTTATTGGGCAAAAAATAATTTTTGGGCTTCAAAAAAAATTTTTGGGCTAAAAATTTGGGCTTTAACTTCAAAATATTAATTGGGCTCTTTAAAAGATAATAGCTTCAAAATAATCCGGGCTCTGATACCAACTTGGTATCAGATATTTTCTTTAAAATAAATAGCTTTAAAATAGTCTGGGCTCTGATACCACATTGTAACACCCCGGTTTTGGTAACCCAGGCCGGGATGCCACCGCCACACCTCCCTAGCAAGACACGGTTTCTCCGAGCTCACTAAAGAGATGCAAGGCTATGGTTTTTCAGAATTTAAAATATTCAAACAGCCCATTCATATATAATTTAAAGATAATACATCAAAGTTGCAGCGGAATTTAAATATAGGGCCAACATGGCCAAAACACGGGTTAAACAGACCCGTTCATGCAAGTCGTAATTAAATGCAGGGATTTAAAATAAAGATTTCCCCTAATGTTCCCATGTATGCATATGACGATGCATATTCTTCGTCTCTGTAAGAAAAAGGAGATATATGGTTTGGGTCAGCAAAACGCGCTGAGTAAGTTAACACATAGCATGGGTTAGGGGTTTCAAAGCCTTTAGTTAAATTTAATAAAAAGATTTCTTGTAGGAAAATGATTTGCAAGGCATAAAGACTTAAAAACCTTAAATATTTTGTTCTCCCGTTACATAACCATTTCATCAATATATCATTTAGCCGGTGATCCGGCGGCCGCAGCCAATTTCAAAAGTATCATTTAGCCGGTGATCCGGCGGCCTCAGCCAATATCAATAGTATCATTTCTCAAAATATTTTTCGTTTCTTTTATAGTTCACCATTCACCAGGGCTCTTGTGACCGCAATCCTCATAACCAATATTTTTCGCAGGAAACATTCAATCGCCCTTGGGGAATCTAACCCGCAAGAACTCAATACATCCTGGGGAATCTAACCCGCAGGAAAACATACAATCGCCCTTGGGGAATCTAACCCGCAAGAACTCAAATACATCATTGGGAATCAAACCCGCATGAATCATATTGATAACGTCAAACTTGGTCACAAGTCCCCAATGTTTCAAAAGAATTCTTTTAAAGAAAATGTTTTTATTTGGTGTAACGGGATTTTTCAAAAATATAGCTTTATCGTAATTCCAACGTCTCGATCGTTGTTTAAAAGATTTCAAAAATCGATCGATGTCACAGTTTGCGCCTTTTTGGTTTAAAAATCCATTTCTTAGGCGATTGTTCTGAAATTTGTACAGCAACTCAAAAACATCCCAATGAACAACTTTCATGTTTTAAGTTTTTCGGAAAAACGATGGGAAGTATGTCAAAAATCAAGTCTTCTACAAAATCAAAAAGCTGTCAGGATTCAGGTTTGACAATGTTAAAAGATTCGACTTTTTATCATATCAAATGGACTCCAAAAATTCTGAAATTTTACAGAGACATACTAGACATGATTTCCAACAACTTTTGTTTAGATCATGAAGATTGATTCGGCCTAGAAATGATAGGAATAAGCTCATCAAGATTGGATATGAAATCTGTCATCCTTTGAAAACTCTTAAAAACGCAGAATATGTCCGACACGTTTTGGGGTATCAAAACTTGATGAAAATTTCTGAAATTTTTACACAATATAGCTTAAGCTCTTAGGATAAAAATCTTAGTTTTGAGTTTTCAGGTTTGAACACTCGAAGTAAGAGTTTTGCTCGTCAAGTTTGATTATGAAATCTGTCAAGGTTCTTGACATCGGTTCTAACGCAGATCGGATCGGCTCAAGTTTGGAGGTTCAAATCTCAATGAAAAATTCTAAAAACTTACAGTAATATTCCAAACTCATGGATCTACAATTCTTGTGTTCAACTCCAATCCTAGATCGGTCTAGATCTAAGGTAAAAATAGCTAACAAGATTGAGAGTGAAATCTGTCCAAAGTTCTAAGATTCAGATTTAATACTCTTCAGTTTTGGGTTGGTTTCAGGTTTCAAATCATCATGAAAAATTATGAAATTTTTACAGAAGCTAGACCAAAGCCTTAGCAACACTTTTCATGTTTTGAGTTTTCTTGTTTGAGCAGCTTTAGAGGTTTGAAAAATTCATACGAAAACGCTGCGTTGAGGGTTTCTCTTGTTGACAGATTTTTATTAATTTTCTTGAGTTGAATCTCTATGTTTGGTTGCATTTTAAGTCACCCAAAACCATAGTAAGGTTAAATTACAGTGGGGATGATGTCTAGGAAGTCACGGGGTCTTCCGGAATCCACGGGATGTCACGAACGAATCTCTTCCACCCGATCTATTCTTCCCTTGGCTCCGATTTGTGTTTGAATACGAAGATTCGTAAGTTAGGATGATGTTTATGATCTTAAAACCATATGGAAACTTGAATAAAATCTTACCAACAATCCAAAGCTTGCAATCCTTGATCTACACACTTCATTGGTTGGATTTGGTTGCCGGAAACTCGTCGGAAAGTCGCCGGAAGAGTGTTTGGCTTAGGGAGAGTTTTTGGGAGAGTTTTTGGGATAAACTTTGATGAGAATGGCTGATAATGGACATGGGATTGATTACATGACGTCCAAAAAGATGCCACACCCGTGATAGATCGGATTCCCAACCTTGGGCCCCGAAAATTGGCGAGAAAGTCGCCAAAACGCGACAAACGCTGATGCTGTCATGGCGGCGCGGGGTTGGGGCGGTTTTTAGCCAAAACCCGCGCCGGGTGCGCGCCACTCTCGCCTGGACTTCGGTCCGGGCGGGGGTCGTGCGATCCGTCGTGCTTTTCCTCCTCTCTTTCGGACTTCTGTCCTCCTACGTTTTCGGGCTTGATTTTTCGGGTCATCCTCGGGTCATAAATTCTTATCTTAAGTTTATCTTGACTCAAATGAATTTCACGTTCGAGATCTTAAGTCCGTCGGTCTCGGGTTCGTCGGCTTCCAATTCGTCGTCTTTTGATTCCCGTGCAATAACTTGTTTCATTAAATTTCTTCCGACTTCACGGGTTCTTGGAATTAAAATTCTTTTCCTTATTAAATTTAATTCCAATTATTTTGACTCAATTCATGGAATGTCTTCGGGCTTCCTTTCCCTCTTTTATTCCATTTTGAATTTAAATCTATCGGCGTTTTATTTCCGAGCAATAATTTATTGTGATAAATTATTTTCTTCTTCTCGGAAATATTTCAACATTGATCGGAATAAATTTTATTCCTTTGGACGTTGATAAAAATCTGGGGTATTACAGTCTACCCCCCTTAAGAATCAACTTCGTCCCCGAAGTTGCGCCCTCACTTTCTTTTGGGCTCAATTTAATGTTGGGGTATCTCCATCTATTTTCCTTAAGGATAAACGTCTTTCACAAGAAATTAATTCCATTCCTTTGAATGTGAATTAAATTTCTCGGGTGTTACATCCTCTCCCCCTTAGAAATCAACTTCGTCCTCGAAGTTGGGCGTTAGCTCCTTGCGAGCTCGGACATTGTTTGGTTGCGTGATTGTATTAATGTGTGTTGTTGTTTGTTATTATTTGACTGAACTCAGAATTGAAATTTCCAAGTTGCCTACGTACCCTGTGAAGGGATCAAGTCATTACGTAGTTCAAAAAGAATTTATTTGGGATACAAAATATTCGAGTTTCGAAATAAATGCTTATGCATTCTTACGGGGTATTACATCCTCCCCCCCTTAAGATTACAGTTATGTCCCCATAACTGCCTATGTATTATTCACAACCATGTTCGGGTATCATCGCATATGATCCTTCCTCAGTATTCTTCTAGGTGTCATTTTAGAAGCACGCGAAGATGAGTTTCTAAGTGATCAAGATTTATGACTAAGGCAAGGTTAGTCTTAAGTTGGCGCTTCTAAGTCAAGACTCAAGGTCATGTCGAACACTAGAGTGAGAGGGTTATGTATCACATACGATTCACAAAAAAGTTAGTACAGATATTTATGTATGCATATGCATATGTGTCCCCCCAAAAAAAAAAAAAAAAATTTATGCACGCATTTATTTATCCATGGGTTTTAAAAATAAATTTATTCCATGGATAGATTAAAATAAGGATAAAAGGTTTGGGCCGCCATATTGGGCCGAAAGAAATAAATTATTTGGGCTTTAAATAAAAACAAGGTTATTGGGCAAAAAATAATTTTTGGGCTTCAAAAAAAATTTTTGGGCTAAAAATTTGGGCTTTAACTTCAAAATATTAATTGGGCTCTTTAAAAGATAATAGCTTCAAAATAATCCGGGCTCTGATACCAACTTGGTATCAGATATTTTCTTTAAAATAAATAGCTTTAAAATAGTCTGGGCTCTGATACCACATTGTAACACCCCGGTTTTGGTAACCCAGGCCGGGATGCCACCGCCACACCTCCCTAGCAAGACACGGTTTCTCCGAGCTCACTAAAGAGATGCAAGGCTATGGTTTTTCAGAATTTAAAATATTCAAACAGCCCATTCATATATAATTTAAAGATAATACATCAAAGTTGCAGCGGAATTTAAATATAGGGCCAACATGGCCAAAACACGGGTTAAACAGACCCGTTCATGCAAGTCGTAATTAAATGCAGGGATTTAAAATAAAGATTTCCCCTAATGTTCCCATGTATGCATATGACGATGCATATTCTTCGTCTCTGTAAGAAAAAGGAGATATATGGTTTGGGTCAGCAAAACGCGCTGAGTAAGTTAACACATAGCATGGGTTAGGGGTTTCAAAGCCTTTAGTTAAATTTAATAAAAAGATTTCTTGTAGGAAAATGATTTGCAAGGCATAAAGACTTAAAAACCTTAAATATTTTGTTCTCCCGTTACATAACCATTTCATCAATATATCATTTAGCCGGTGATCCGGCGGCCGCAGCCAATTTCAAAAGTATCATTTAGCCGGTGATCCGGCGGCCTCAGCCAATATCAATAGTATCATTTCTCAAAATATTTTTCGTTTCTTTTATAGTTCACCATTCACCAGGGCTCTTGTGACCGCAATCCTCATAACCAATATTTTTCGCAGGAAACATTCAATCGCCCTTGGGGAATCTAACCCGCAAGAACTCAATACATCCTGGGGAATCTAACCCGCAGGAAAACATACAATCGCCCTTGGGGAATCTAACCCGCAAGAACTCAAATACATCATTGGGAATCAAACCCGCATGAATCATATTGATAACGTCAAACTTGGTCACAAGTCCCCAATGTTTCAAAAGAATTCTTTTAAAGAAAATGTTTTTATTTGGTGTAACGGGATTTTTCAAAAATATAGCTTTATCGTAATTCCAACGTCTCGATCGTTGTTTAAAAGATTTCAAAAATCGATCGATGTCACAGTTTGCGCCTTTTTGGTTTAAAAATCCATTTCTTAGGCGATTGTTCTGAAATTTGTACAGCAACTCAAAAACATCCCAATGAACAACTTTCATGTTTTAAGTTTTTCGGAAAAACGATGGGAAGTATGTCAAAAATCAAGTCTTCTACAAAATCAAAAAGCTGTCAGGATTCAGGTTTGACAACGTTAAAAGATTCGACTTTTTATCATATCAAATGGACTCCAAAAATTCTGAAATTTTACAGAGACATACTAGACATGATTTCCAACAACTTTTGTTTAGATCATGAAGATTGATTCGGCCTAGAAATGATAGGAATAAGCTCATCAAGATTGGATATGAAATCTGTCATCCTTTGAAAACTCTTAAAAACGCAGAATATGTCCGACACGTTTTGGGGTATCAAAACTTGATGAAAATTTCTGAAATTTTTACACAATATAGCTTAAGCTCTTAGGATAAAAATCTTAGTTTTGAGTTTTCAGGTTTGAACACTCGAAGTAAGAGTTTTGCTCGTCAAGTTTGATTATGAAATCTGTCAAGGTTCTTGACATCGGTTCTAACGCAGATCGGATCGGCTCAAGTTTGGAGGTTCAAATCTCAATGAAAAATTCTAAAAACTTACAGTAATATTCCAAACTCATGGATCTACAATTCTTGTGTTCAACTCCAATCCTAGATCGGTCTAGATCTAAGGTAAAAATAGCTAACAAGATTGAGAGTGAAATCTGTCCAAAGTTCTAAGATTCAGATTTAATACTCTTCAGTTTTGGGTTGGTTTCAGGTTTCAAATCATCATGAAAAATTATGAAATTTTTACAGAAGCTAGACCAAAGCCTTAGCAACACTTTTCATGTTTTGAGTTTTCTTGTTTGAGCAGCTTTAGAGGTTTGAAAAATTCATACGAAAACGCTGCGTTGAGGGTTTCTCTTGTTGACAGATTTTTATTAATTTTCTTGAGTTGAATCTCTATGTTTGGTTGCATTTTAAGTCACCCAAAACCATAGTAAGGTTAACTTACAGTGGGGATGATGTCTAGGAAGTCACGGGGTCTTCCGGAATCCACGGGATGTCACGAACGAATCTCTTCCACCCGATCTATTCTTCCCTTGGCTCCGATTTGTGTTTGAATACGAAGATTCGTAAGTTAGGATGATGTTTATGATCTTAAAACCATATGGAAACTTGAATAACATCTTAACAACAATCCAAAGCTTGCAATCCTTGATCTACACACTTCATTGGTTGGATTTGGTTGCCGGAAACTCGTCGGAAAGTCGCCGGAAGAGTGTTTGGCTTAGGGAGAGTTTTTGGGAGAGTTTTTGGGATAAACTTTGATGAGAATGGCTGATAATGGACATGGGATTGATTACATGACGTCCAAAAAGATGCCACACCCGTGATAGATCGGATTCCCAACCTTGGGCCCCGAAAATTGGCGAGAAAGTCGCCAAAACGCGACAAACGCTGATGCTGTCATGGCGGCGCGGGGTTGGGGCGGTTTTTAGCCAAAACCCGCGCCGGGTGCGCGCCACTCTCGCCTGGACTTCGGTCCGGGCGGGGTCGTGCGATCCGTCGTGCTTTTCCTCCTCTCTTTCGGACTTCTGTCCTCCTACGTTTTCGGGCTTGATTTTTCGGGTCATCCTCGGGTCATAAATTCTTATCTTAAGTTTATCTTGACTCAAATGAATTTCACGTTCGAGATCTTAAGTCCGTCGGTCTCGGGTTCGTCGGCTTCCAATTCGTCGTCTTTTGATTCCCGTGCAATAACTTGTTTCATTAAATTTCTTCCGACTTCACGGGTTCTTGGAATTAAAATTCTTTTCCTTATTAAATTTAATTCCAATTATTTTGACTCAATTCATGGAATGTCTTCGGGCTTCCTTTCCCTCTTTTATTCCATTTTGAATTTAAATCTATCGGCGTTTTATTTCCGAGCAATAATTTATTGTGATAAATTATTTTCTTCTTCTCGGAAATATTTCAACATTGATCGGAATAAATTTTATTCCTTTGGACGTTGATAAAAATCTGGGGTATTACATCATATTAAGATAAATGATAAATATAATGAAGTATGATAGTTTGAATTCATTCAATAACAACAAATATGCTTGGATAATCATTGTGAAAGCGAATCATAGAGGACAGTTACAATACATAAGTAAATAAATAAATCAAATGCCATTACATATTGTTATTGAATGTCAAGATGACTATATACTAATTTCATACATAATCACCTCCACATAAGTAGTTTTTATACTACAATATTGATATAATGATATTATGTAATCAATTCTCTCATATCATTCTATTTCTATTTGAATTTGATTGTTCGTACCTCTTCAGTGTGATTGTAGCAATTTATGGTGATTTTAGCAATTTTATACTACAATATTGATATAATGATACTATGGAATCAATTCTCTCCTTTCATTATGTTCCTATTTGAATTCTCTCCTTTTATGATACAAATGATCAAGAATTTTATATTTGAGATTATGGCTGAGATTTGATATCAGTGATTGCTTTATTATAATTTAGGGAGAAACATAGATGTTCAACTCTCTTCGAATCTAATAATTGGTTATAGGACTGAGATTTAATTATGAATGTTTTCTTTATTGTAAATTTTTAATTCATGACGCAACATTCATACTCAACTCTATTAAAATCTAATATTTTCTAGGTCTTCTAAATAATGGTTTTTGTAATGTAATTAATTGAATCAATCCCTCCTACTATTTTATTGAAATTGTGGAGATTCATACTCATGGTTTAGAATAGTTTAGTTTATTGAAATTGTTGGATCAAGATATTCCTGTAGAAATTGATGTTGATTATGTCGAGGTAATGAACTGATTATTTATTTTGTTGCATGTTTTATGATCAAATTGATACAGATTCTTATGGTTTCCTATGCCTATGTTATGAATTTAAAGTAAAGCAAACTTTATGCACAAATAATAATAAGACCACAAATACTTAATTTTATTTGGAAAAAAATAAAGAAAAGACACCGCCCGCGAAGCGCAGGTCAAAAATCTAGTTTAAATAAAAGCCATAATCAATTTAAATAAAGCACTAAGTAATTTAAATGGACAATAAATAATTATTTTAATTATTCCCCATTACACCAAGATTTTGTATTTCAGGTAATTCACGATTGCATCGCAATCTTGTCAAGTTTAGCCGGTAACCCGGCGGCCGCAGCCTTATCCGCCATACCCACTACCACTCCGGAGCCTCGGGAAACCCAAATGGATATTCTCGAGAGTATAGGCCCTATATCTCATGCCGTTTTGGCAATATATCTCAAATTTCGCGCGGGGTCACCATCATCCATAACGGCACGAAGTGAGTAGTTAGGAGGGCACCCTGCAGAGCACTCGCCCCCTAATTTTAATTAATCAAGTTGTACGGGGATTTTTTTTTTCAAAATTCTTATTTCATGTATTTTATTTCAAGAATTCCTACTCGTTTAAACCTAAAGGTATGAACAAGATTTGGGTGATTGTGGATAGGCTAACGAAGACAACCATATTTATCCCGATGAAGGACACGTGGACTATGAACCAATTGGCTTGAGCCTACGTCGATAATGTGGTACAACGACATGGAGTACCACATGACATCATTTCCGACAGAGACAGTAGATTTCTCTCTCATTTTTGGACGGAGTTACAAAAAGCTCTCGGTACTCAAATCAAAATGAGCACCGCAGTCCACCCAATGACGGATGGACAAACTGAGACAACAATCCAAACACTAGAAGACATACTGAGAGCATGTGTGTTGGAGTTCAAGGGAAATACGCGGTGTGACAAATTCGCTGTCGTGGCTTCCACATTCCCCGTTTGTCTCCCGAGATCCTTCGTTCTCTTTCTTCTTGTCCGGATCAGGGTTTAGAAAAGAAAAACGACTACGTTAGGTTCCTGTTTCAGAAATTGGATAGGAAAAATGGACAACGTCTTACCACACCCTTCACCTATACTCGGGACTCTCTGAATTTCGTCCAAACTTGGTCCTTTGTTGACTCTTAGGGAATTAGGGTTTTTCGGTGTTTGGAGTTCGAAGAAGTTTTAAAAAGGATGCACGGGGCTGTGAAGGGGCCTTTTTAGAGACTTGAAGGACTCAGAGGATGTCCAAGAGCTGTCTTGGAGAGTCTTGGGCCGCAAGACGTGCAACCGACTAAAAAAAATCCGAAATCGGGCGAGAGAATCTCGCACGGGGCATTGCTGCCCGCTGGCGCGATGGTGGTGAGCGAATTGACTCGCCACGCACGGAGGCCGCGCGGCCTTGACCTGGACGTCGGTTCGGGACGGGTCGCGCGATCCGTCGGGTCTTTTCTCATCTCTTTCGGACTTCTATCCTCCTATACTCTTGGGCTTCGATTTTCGGGCTATTCTTGTAATACCCGAGAATTTTAATACATAAAATAAATAAATAACTAAATAAATAAATACAATAAATAAATAAACATAATACATAGGTAAGGAAATGAGAAATGGAATTTAATTTAAAAAGGAATTAAATTTCCAATACCCGTAAAACCAAAGATAATTTAATGAAATAAATTGTTACACGGGGACGCAACACCGATAGACTCAATAACTTGAGTCCAAACATAAATTTAGATCCGAAGAAAATGACGATGGGAAATAGGAGCCCGAAGATAGCCCGGAAATCGGAATCCGAGAACATAGAGGGATAGAAGTCAGAAAGAGTGGAGGAAATGCCCGACGGATCGCAAGACCCGTCCGGACCGAAGTCCAGGCGGTAGCCACGTGGTGGCCGCACGGGGTTTCCCCTAGTCGCGCGCCAACCCCGCGCCAGCGGACAGAAATGGCCGTTGCGAGATTCTCTCGCCCGAATTCGGATTTTTCGACTTCGGTTGCTCACCTTGCGGCTCAGAACTCACTAAGGCCGACCTTGGATGTTCCCTAGGTTCCTTACCTCTATAAATAGTCGTCCTAGTCTATCCCGAACGCTTTTCAAAACCTTTATACTCTCTATACGTTCGAAAAACCTAATCCCGGAGTCGTCGGAGGCACGAGACCAAGAGAGGGACTGTTTTGGACGAATTCGGTGTCTTCTATCATCGTGGTAAGTTCTGATCCGTTCGTTCTTTTACGTTCTTGATTCGAAAATGAATCCTAACTTAATCTTTTTCTTTTCTACACCACGAGTTACTGGTGAAATTTCAGAATTTTCGGACTTAAAACGGATTTTAATTAATTTTTGAGTAAACAGTGTTTTGTTAAAGTCAAATCTTGAAGTTCTTGTTGAAAAGATGAAATTGGACTTTAAGGTTTAAACGAGTAGGAATTCTTGAAATAAAATAAATGAAATAAGAATTTTGAAAAATCCCCTTACAAACTTGATCGATTAAAATTAAGGGTGAGTGCTCTGCAGGGTGCCCCCTAACTATTCACTTCGTGTCTTTATGGACGATGGTGACCCCGCGCGAAATTTTGAGATACATTGCCAAAACGGCATGAGATATATGGCCTACACTCTCAAGAATATCCATATGGGTTTCCTGGGGCTCCAGAGTGGTACTGGGTATGGCAGATACGGTTGCCGCCGCCGGACTACCGGCTAAACTTGACGAGATTGCAATGCAATCGTGAAATACTGAAATACTAAATCTTGGGTGTAATGGGGATAATTAAAATATTTTTTTTGGTTTATTTAAATTATTTAATGCTTTATTTAAATTAATTATGGCTTTACTTTAAACTATGTTAAACGTATTTTTAATTAGAGCCATGAATTAGATTATGCAAGTTATTTAGTTAATTAAATTAAATTGTTTATGATTTAATGGCATGCTATTGTTTAAGTATTAAATTAATGGCTTTGACACCCCACGATTATGTATGTGTTAACTTACTCAGCAAGTTGTGCTGACCAAACCATTTCATTTCTTTTCCTTACAGAGTATGTGGAATGAGCATGAGCACTACATGCATGGGATTTTTGGGAATATTTAATATTTTGATTTTTGCATTAGACTCTAGAATAAACGGGTCTGTTTAACCCGTGTTTTGGCCATGTTGGCCTATTTACATTTTCCGCTGCAATACTTATACTTAGATATTATTTTTCCACTGCATTATGATATTACTTTCGAACTTATATTGTATGGGCTGTTTTTAAATGTTTTAAATATTTTAAGTTCTGCACTACCTAGCCTTGCATCTCTTTAGCAAGTCTGGAGAAACCGTGTCTTGCTAGGGAGATGTGGCGGTGACATCCCAACCTGGGTGACCAAAAACCGGGGTGTTACAAGTTGGTATCAGAGCCCGGATATTTTAGAATTATTTTTAAACTATTAGATTATTATTATTATTTTAAAACTACTATTTTAAAACCATTATTATTTTTAAACTATTATTATTATTATTATTATTATTTTTTTTTTAAGTGTGCACTAGCATTTTGTCTATTATTTTAAATTCTAAAGTATTCGTTCCATGGAATAAATTTTTATTTTTAAAACCCATGGAAATTAGAAAATATATATATAGTGCATGAATTATTTTTTGGGGGAATCATCATTTGCATATGCATTCTGCATTGCCTTTATTTAGAGAACTTAGAATCTTGGCGAATTTTAACTTAGATCTTTTGCTTGCGTTAGATGGCGAACCAAGATATGATGAACCTAATGGTCAAAATGATGAACGCTCACTTCGACTCCCAACAAACCATAGAACAAATGAAACATTGTATAGCTCAATTGAAAGCAAATCTGCACCACATGGACAACTTAAGAGAGGCGGACCACCACCGTATAAATCAGCTCGAACACCAAGTCCAAAATCTTACCACGCAGAACCTAGTTTTGAAGGAACTTGTCGTCGCACATGGGGAGGACTTGAACCACATTTTTGACAACCTATTGCCGTCGAGTTCGGAGGAGGAAGACCCGGAGGAGGATCCTGCTACCCGGCCGGAGGACGCTTAGAGGCGATAGGAAATTCTATTTTTAGTTAATGCTATTTTTGTTAGGGAAACATTTCCATTTTTGTACACCTTCTCATTTGTACTAAAAATTTCTTTTAAGGAAATAAAATACAAGATTTATTTACAAAAAAATAATAATAATATAAAATAAAATCTGGACAGACCTGTCCGAACAAAAAAAAATCGTTTGTTCCAGTCCAATCGAACACTACGTATGAAATTAGAAACACATTTAAAAAGAATTACTTGCCTAGACAATACATTTCCGTGTCCTAATCGACACCATTTTTAACAGAATGGCACCCAGAGAAAGACCAAGAACTCAAACCGCTCCCCAAACTACTACTGAAGTGCCACCTAATGTCACGGAACCTGTAGGATCACAACCCCAAGGTGCGCATGATGCATCCGCACCGAACAATGTGGGCGATCGTCTTCGGACGATAGAAGAGGTCTTGGTTGCGCTAGGGAACGCGCAAGTCAACCAAGGACAAACTGCGGCGGTACCTCCGCCCCAAGCTCGCCCCAATTATCTGGCGATGGTGAATCCTTACCAGCCGCCCCACTACGCTGGTGAGGAGGATCCAGCTAAACTGAAGGAATGGATCCGGACTTTTGACAAGCTGCTGGGAGCGGTCAAATGTCCGGAAGGAGAGAGAGAGTGCACGTCGCTTCGTACTACTTGGGAGGCGAAGCGGACGACTGGTGGCAGGCGACTCAAGCCAAGCTGACTGAAGATGATGAGCCCTACTCGTGGGCGGAAATGATGGAGCTGCTCAGGGATAGGTTCTATCCCCTGAGTACCAAAGCAGCAATGTACGAAGAGATTCTGTCGCTGAAACAAGGAGGCCAGACCGTGCAAGACTACTGTACTTGATTCAAGGAGCTGGTGAGGTTCGCACCAAGACTAGTACCCACGGACGCGGAGAAAGCTCAAAAATTCGAGATGGGACTAAACCTGTCAGTGCGTGAGGTGATCACAGGGGTGCACTACCCCGATCTGCAAGCTGTATATGATCGCGTTGTAGCTGTGGCGCGGGTACAACAACTGAAAAGGAGAGTGAGTTGGGAGTCCAGCCGGGGTCCCCAAGACAAGAGGAACAAGGACGTGAGAGGCGAAAACAATGCAGGGAGGAACAAGCAGCGGGGAGGCCCGAATAGGCCACAACAATCGAATAATGGAAGGAGGTTTAACCAGGGGGGTTTGGTGCCACCCTGCCCGCGGTGTGGACGACCCCATCTGGCGAGGGGATGCCCTCTACAGGGGGCATGCTTTCGATGTGGTCGGATGGGCCACATACGTCGGGACTACCGAACGAGGATAGAGAACATAGCTAAGAGGGAAGATTTGGTTACGGGGCCGGAACAACCTCAGAACCAAAACAGGCGGAACGACAACAACCAGGGGTATAGACCCCCTCAAAATCAGTTTAGGCCGCCGAACTAGAACCAGAACCAACGTCCTCCACCACCTCAGAACCAAAATCAGCAGCCGAATCCGAATCAGCAGGGCAATCCCTGTGGGGAGACTTAATGTGGTTAACCAAGCGGACGTGCCTGCACAAGGAGAAGTGATGGCAGGTACATTTCATGTCTTAAATACACCTCTTAGAGTTTTATTTGATTCTGGAGCTAGTTGCTCAATCATAGCATCAAGAATAGTGCCTGAGTTAGATCTACCTAAGTGCGAGATAATTAGCTTAGGAATTCAATTCCCTTCAGGAGAAGTAGTAACTTGCTCTAAACGTTATAACGGAATTCCTATAGTGATCAAGAACGTAGAATTCTTCACAAACTTAGTAGAATTTAACTTAAGGGACTTTGACATTATACTGGGGATGGACTGGTTGTCCCAGTATAAAGCGATGATCGAATGCCAAAAGCAAAAGATCACCCTGTCAAAAAGTAGGGGAAAGAGAGTTATCTTTTACTCTCAGCCCCCTAAGAGGAGCAACAAAATCGTTAGTGCCCTCAAACTAAGTAACTTGATGCGTAAGGGGTATAAATTATATGCGTGCTACGTTCACAACCTTGAGGCGGAAGAGAGCAAGGTTGACAACATTCCAGTGGTAAGAGAGTACCCGGACGTGTTTCATGAAGACGTTCCGGGCATGCCACCAGAGCGAGATCTTGAATTCACTATAGATCTCATTCCGGGACCGAGCCTGTCTCAAAAGCTCCGTACCGGATGGCACCATTGGAAATGAAGGATTTAAAGGATCAACTCGAGGAGCTGTTAGGGAAAGGGTACATAAGGCCGAGTACTTCCCTCTGGGGAGCACCGGTTTTATTCGTCAAGAAGAAAGACGGAGGATTACGTCTCTACATAGATTATCGGGGACTGAACCAAGTGACGATTAAGAATAAGTACCCATTGCTGAGAATTGAGGATCTGTTTGATCAGCTGAAGGGAGCTTCAGTATTCTCGAAGATCGACTTGCGATCTGGGTATGACCAGCTGAGGATCGCCGAGAAAGACATTCCGAAGACGGCATTTCAAACTCGATATGGCCACTACGAGTTCACAGTGTTATCCTTCGGGTTAACAAATGCTCCAGCAATGTTTATGAACCTCATGAACAACGTGTTTAGAGAATTGTTAGATCAGTGCGTCGTGGTGTTCATCGATGACATCCTGATCTACTCGAAGAGCGAGGAGGAGCATGCCCAACACTTACACCAAGTGTTAGGGATCTTGCGGAAGAACCAACTATACGGAAAGTTGTCCAAATGCGATTTCTGGTTAAAGGAAGTAGCATTTCTCGAACATATAGGATCCGCTGATGGAGTCTCAGTGGTTCCGGTGAAACTTTCTGCCGTAACGGAGTGGGCAGCGCCGACGAGTCCAACGGAAATAAGGAGTTTCCTTGGATTGGCTGGGTACTATAGATGTTTCGTGAAGGATTTTTTGAAAATCGCACGTCCTTTAACCCAGCTACTGAAGAAGGGAGTAAAATACGAGTGGACAGAGGCGTGTGAGGCTCATTTCAAGAGTTGAAGAAACGACTCACAACGGCACCCGTATTGACGCTACCATCAGAGAATGGTGACTTTGAAGTTTACAGCGATGCTTCGATGGAAGGTTTAGGCTGTGTCTTGATGCAAGACTCGAGGGTCGTTGCATACGCATCACGCCAACTGAAACCTCACGAGGAGAATTACCCGACACACGACCTGGAGTTGGCAGCGGT
The DNA here is from genome assembly GCA_030278955.1 of Hygrophila difformis. NCBI lineage: Eukaryota > Viridiplantae > Streptophyta > Magnoliopsida > Lamiales > Acanthaceae > Hygrophila > Hygrophila difformis. The sequence continues at coordinate 11,995,887 of JAOANR010000004.1, read as the reverse complement.
CGTTTTCGCTCTAAAGATATGGAGACATTATCTTTACGGGCGAAAGTTTCGAATGTTCACCGACCACAAGAGCTTGAAATATATATTCACTCAGAAGGAGTTGAATCTGAGACAGCGAAGGTGGTTGGAACTTATTAAGGATTATGATTTGGAGATATCCTACCACGAAGGGAGGTGAATGTGGTAGCCGATGCCCTAAGCCGGAAAACCCAACACGTGACAAACTCGTTGGTAATTCCGCCGGCATTGTACATGGATTTGGCGAGATTGGATGTGGAACTTGTGCACCCGGGCACAGTGAGTGCAACGATCAATGCGATGATCGTAGAAACTCCAATATTGGACGAAATTAAGCTCGCTCAACCGGGCGACGCGAAACTCGAGAAGAAAAAGGGGTATATTGCCGAGGGTAAGGCCATAGGATTTGCTATCCATGAGGATGGAAGCATTCGCTTCAAGGGGAGATGGTGCGTGCCTCAGAAGTGTGCCAAGTTGAAGCAAAGATTGATGGAAGAAGGGCACAACACGCCATATTCAGTGCATCCCGGAGGCGACAAACTTTACAAAGATCTGAAGAAGATCTATTGGTGGCCGGGAATGAAGAAGGAAGTAGCAGACTTCATGGCGAAATGCCTCACCTGCCAAAGAGTTAAGGCAGTGAGACATAAACCCTTAGGACTGATGCAACCACTGGAGATTCCAAGTTGGAAGTGGGACAGCATCTCGATGGACTTCGTCTCGGGATTACCACGATCACCTAAAGGTATGAACAAGATTTGGGTGATTGTGGATAGGCTAACGAAGACAGCCATATTTATCCCGATGATGGACACGTGGACTATGGACCAATTGGCCCGAGCCTACGCCGATAATGTGGTACGACGACATGGAGTACCACATGACATCATTTCCGACAGAGACAGTAGATTTGTCTCTCATTTTTGGACGGCGACCTCTCATTCCGGCTATTCAACCTCTTCTGAATACGTCCTGGTAATCTGTCACCACTTTTGTCCTAAGCGATTTGCTAAAGTAATACTTACCTTACCTCACAATCAGCAAGCAATCTGAAGAGGCATAGACTTACAAAAATCTCTCGGTACTCAAATCAAACCGCATTCCACCCAATGACGGATGGACAAACCGAGAGAACAATCCAAACACTAGAAGACATGCTAAGAGCATGTGTGTTGGAGTTCAAGGGAAATACGCGGTGTGACAAATTCGCTGTCGTGGCTTCCACATTCCCCGTTTGTCTCCCGAGATCCTTCGTTCTCCTTCTTCTTGTCCGGATCAGGGTTTAGAAAAGAAAAATGGCTACGTTAGGTTCGTGTTTCAGAAATTGGATAGGAAAAATGGACAACGTCTTACCACACCCTTCACCTATACTCGGGACTCTCTGAATTTCGTCCAAACTTGGTCCTTTGTTGACTCTTTGGGAATTAGGGTTTTTTGGTGTTTGGAGTTCGAAGACGTTTCAAAAAGGATGCACGGGGCTGTCAAAGGGGCCTTTTTATAGACTTGAAGGACTCAGAGGATGTCCAAGAGCTGTCTTGGAGAGTCTTGGGCCGCAAGACGTGCAACCGACTTAAGAAATCCAAAATCAGGCGAGAGAATCTCGCACGGGGCATTGCTGCCCCCTAGCGCGGTGGTGGCGCGCGAATTGACTCGCCACGCACGGAGGCTGCGCGGCCTTAACCTGGACGTCGGTCCGAGCCGGGTCGTGCGATCCGTCGGGCCTTTTCTTCTCTCTTTCGGACTTCTATCCTCCTATACTCTTGGGCTTCGATTTTCGGGCTATTCTTGTAATACCCGAGAATTTTAATATATAAAATAAATAAATAACTAAATAAATAAATATAATTAATAAATAAACATAATACATAGGTAAGGAAATGAGAAATGGAATTTAATTTAAAAAGTAATTAACTTTCCAATACCCGTAAAGCCAAAGATAATTTAATCAAATAAATTGTTACACGGAAACCCAACACCGATAGACTCAATAACTCGAGTCCAAACTTAAATTTAGATTCGAAGAAAATGACGATAGGAAATAGGAGCCCGAAGATAGCCCGAAAATCGGAATCCGAGAACATAGAGAGATAGAAGTCCGAAAGAGAGGAGGAAATGCCCGACGGATCGCACGACCCGCCCGGACCGAAGTCCTGGCGGTAGCCGCGAGGTGGCCGCGTGGGGTTTCCCCTAGCCGCGCGCCAACCCCGCGCCAGCGGACAGAAACGACCGTTGCGAGATTCTCTCGCCCGAATCCGGATTTTTCGACTTCGGTTGCTCACCTTGCGGCTCAAGACTCACTAAGGCCGACCTTGGACGTTTCCTAAGTCCATTACATCTATAAATACTCGTCCTAGTCTATCCCGAACCCTCTTCAAAACCTTCATACTCTCTATACGTTCGAAAACCCTAATCCCGGAGTCGTCGGAGGCACGAGACGAAGAGAGGGACTGTTTTGGATGAATTCGGAGTCTTCTATCATCGTGGTAAGTTTTGATCCGTTCGTTCTTTTACGTTCTTGATTCGAAAACGAATCCTAACTTAATCTTTTTCTTTTCTACACTACGAACCGGATCTAGAACGAAGAACCCGACGAACCGAGGAGATAAACGGTGGACTGGAAGCCACGCCTCCGAATCGACGAGCCGAGACGATCAGAATTCTATAAGTTAATACTTACATGGTTTGGGAGAATTAAAATACACTTGAACTAAAGATTTAATCCAAGAACGTAACATCTGTCAAAACGAAAACCTCTACGGTGCAACGTTTTTGCATGATTTTTTCGAACCCTTAAATCTGCTCAAACGAGAAAACTTAAACATGAAAAACGTTCCTAAGACATAGATCTCCCTTCTGTAAAATTTTCGTAATTTTTCATTATGTTTTGATATCTGTAATTGACCCCGAACTGAACTGTTCTAAATTTGAATCTTGAAATCTTGACAGAACTTAGGTCCGAATTTGTAGTCGATTTTGACACTAGATCTAGACATATTCAGAACTTTAGTTGAACATGGAAGTTGTAGATAAATGTCTTAGGTATCTTCCTGTAAAATTTCATCAAATTTGGAGTCATTTTGCTATGGTAGATCTCGAAATCTTGAAACTGCTGTTGAAAATTTCGGACAGATTTGTAACCTGATAGAAATCTACATTTTTGACTTATTTCCTTAACTCGGATCGAAAAAGTTAAAACACGAAACTTGTTTATCTCTGTGTTTTCGAGTTACTAGTGAAATTTCAGAATTTTCGGACTTAAAACGGATTTTAATTAATTTTTGAGTAAACAGTGTTTTGTTAAAGTCAAATCTTGATGTTCTTGTTGAAACGATGAAATTGGCCTTTAAGGTTTAAACGAGTAGGAACTCTTGAAATAAAATACATGAAATAAGAATTTTGAAAAATCCCCTTACAAAACTTGATCGATTAAAATTAGGGGTGAGTGCTATGCAGGGTGCCCCCTAACTATTCACTTTGTGCCTTTATGGACGATGGTGACCCCGCGCGAAATTTTGAGATACATTGCCAAAACGGCATGAGATATATGGCCTACACTCTCGAGAATATCCATATGGGTTTCCCGAGGCTCCGGAGTGGTACTGGGTATGGCAGATACGGTTGCCGCCGCCGGACTACCGGCTAAACTTGACGAGATTGCAATGCAATCGTGAAATACTGAAATACTAAATCTTGGGTGTAATGAAGATAATTAAAATGTTTATTTTTGGTTTATTTAAATTATTTAATGCTTTATTTAAATTAATTATGGCTTTTACTTTAAATTATGTTAAACGTGTTTTTAATTAGAGCCATGAATTAGATTATGCAAGTTATTTAGTTAATTAAATTAAATTGTTTATGATTTAATGGCATGCTATTGTTTAAGTATTAAATTAATGGCTTTGAAACCCCATGATTAGGTATGTGTTAACTTACTCAGCAAGTTGTGCTGACCAAAACATTTCATTTCTTTTCCTTACAGAGTATGTGGAATGAGCATGAGCGCTACATGCGTGGGATTTTTGGGAGCATTTAATATTTTGATTTTTGCATTAGACTATAGAATAAACGGGCCTGTTTAACCCGTGTTTTGGCCATATTGGCCCTATTTACATTTTCCTCTGCAATACTTATACTTAGATATTATTTTTCCGCTGCATTATGATATTACTTTCGAACTTATATCGTATGGGCTGTTGAAACTTTTGACAATTTCCTACACGAGTATTTTATAAAATATCAAGTTCGAATTTATTAAATGAAAAGAGTTATGATTCTTGGGAAAGGGGTTTAAGGATATATTCCGCTTTTTATTACTCATGTGGGAAACTTTGATTTCAAACGGCGCTGTGGAACTCCCCGGCATGAAACTTTTGACAATTTCCTGCCATGAAGATCCTTGCCATGAAACTTTTGACAAGTTCCCACTATATGAGTATTTTCTGAAAACTAATCATCCTGGTTTTCAATTTTATTTAATGAAACCAATTTATGAAGATGAGTTGGGATTAGGGATATATTTATAGGTTGTCACGTTTTTATTTACTCGTGTTAAGAAATTGTGCCCCCGAAAGTGCACGGAGTCAAAAATTATAGTAATTTATAGTAAGACCGGATCGTTCACTGGAGGATGTGTGATAGAAGCAGGTCCGACGTTGTTCTACTAGATTTTCCACTCGTATTGCTCAAATCAGTTTTGAAGTTGGACTAACAACTACATGACTGAATTTAATCTATATTATGAAAGCAGTTAAATAAGCTAGAGAACATGCTAATATTGGATCTAAAGAGCAGATGGAATAATTCCACAAAAATAATAAAAGCTGTAAATCTATGCTATATTAGCTTATGAAGCTGATTCAATAGTGATGACAGAAAGGACAGGGAAAAAAGAATAAAGATTGGACAAGGTTTAGATAACACATAATTAAACTTCCATTTTTATACACAGATCTTTGTTTGGGATAATCCTGTCAGAAAGCTAATTCTCATGCTCTCAGTACCATGTTCCCTTTAACAGACATGTATTTACAGTGTGAGTTTACATGTTCTTAAGACCACAAATTCTAAAATACCACAGATTCATAACTGCCCCGGCCAGGGTATGATATTTCATCTGTGGTGGTCAAGCAACACCTGACAAATCATTAGTTGAAATGCCAAGTACTGCTATCATTCCCCCATGTCACACCCAAAGTCTAAAATTAAATCTGAACTATCCCTTAACTCTCAGTCCTAGTAGCAGTTAGAAGATCTAGTGACACATCCGAGTGACCTCTACGAAAGCATTTAAAAGAAAGCAGTAAAGAAAGCATTTTAAAATCCTATCACTCGGAAGTTTCAAAAGCTTCGTACTGGTAGTAAAAGAAAGCCCCCAGTCGGGATGACCGGATGTGGATCAAGAATTTCCGGATTTCGGTGAACTGCTCACAGTGTTCACGTCCTTCCGGGTGATTATGAGATATAAACTAATGAAACGGACTAATCGGTTAGTTCGTTCCGGATGCACTCACTCAGGATTCAAAAGTAGGCTTTGGCAGAAGAGGATAGCAGTTGAAAGGAACTCAACCCTATCTTATAAAATAACCAAGGTCTACGTATTGTTCCTCTAGTATTATCTATCACACTGTATTTGAATCCAAATGGATCCCATCTCGGTGTGATAGTTAAGACTTAATTCCCAACACATAGCAATTTCGGAAAATAATAAATGTGAAAATCATTCCCTAAACAGGTACTAGACTCTCAATAAGAACACAGACCCTTTCAGTCTAGAAGAGACCTAATCGCTGACTCTGCTTCTAATTTCCCAAAATTTTAACCCTTGACAGAGTATGAACTAGACATAACTGAGGAATTTATCCCTTACTCAGATCCGGATTTTATAAATGAATTTTTGTTGGAAGTTTACTATGCGGTATCTGTTTTAAATCCAGGCTTCTAATGTCCAAGGGAAGGATCCCAAAATATTATGGACCACAGTAGCTACATAATAATATCATGCATAAGGATATATGGAAGTGTAAAATTAATCAACCCAAAATATAATGGTGGGTTTAGACAGAACGCGTGACACATATATGAGGTAGCCGTGAGGCCAAAAGTGGTGGCAGAGTAATTACGTGGAATGCAAACATCTGCTTTCCAACTTCCCAATTACTCGGATGGAGCGAATTTAAACAGCAGAAACCCTAAAATGGTAGTGTCGCTACCAGTTGGGCCCCTACTGTCTGCGAATTCTGATAAAAACCTACATGCTTCCTCTCAGTAATGTTTGTTAGCTAATATTGACAGATATTGGCTGACTCACATCACAGATTAGAATTTGGGTTTTGGAAATTAAGATAAAGAGAATAAAACTGTATTTAGACAATAATTAACCGAGTGGCTACTTCATTTCCCGGTGAAAGGACTGTTCGCCTGACCTCGTTAGTCATTATCCAAACCATGCAAAATAACAAACAGTAATTAATATACAGACTACGGGCTACTTCATTTCCCGGTGAAGGGACCGTTCGCCGACATTATTCTGTAATATCTCTCACTATTTATTCATACATCACGAAAAAGATAAGATAAAATAAAATAAAAAATAAAGACAGTGCCTTGTATGAGAGACATTGGTTTCTTGTAACACCCCGGTTTTTGGTCACCCAGGTCGGGATGTCACCGCCACATCTCCCTAGTAAGACACGGTTTCTCCGAGCTTACTAAAGAGATGCAAGGCTCGGTATTGCAGTATTTAAAGCATTTAAAACATTCAAAATAGCCCATACAATATAATTCGAAAATAATAATAGCATAGCGCAGCGGAAATATTTAGTTTAGTACAATATCGCAGCGGAAATTATAAAAAGGGCCGACATGGCCAAAACACGGGTTAAACAGGCCCGTTCATAATATAGTCTAAGTACGAAATTTAAAAAACAAAATAACAATCCCCAAAATCCCATGCATGATTCGTGCTCATACAGGCTCATTCCACATATTCTGTAAAGAAAGGAATAAAAATGGTTTTGGTCAGCAAAATTGCTGAGTAAGTTAACACATGCATGACTGTAGGGTTTAAAAGCCATAAGTTTAATAATTTAACAAAAGCATGATAATAACATAATATTTAGTTTCATCTAATCCATATCCAATAGCATAATTTATCTCAGGCTCCGTTTGACAACACATACCACATGGTTCAAAATAATAGCCATAACTTAAATAAAGCATTTAAATAATTTAATTTGACAACAATATCATTTAATCTAGTTTAATTTAATTTAGAATCCCCATTACATTCCCGATTTGGTATTTCAAAGTTTCACGATAAAAATCGCGATGTCAACAAGTTTAGCCGGTAGCCCGGCGGCCGCAGCCGTATCAGCCATACCCAGTACCACTCCGGAGCCTCGGGAAACCCATACGGATATTCACGAGAGTGTAGGCTCTATATTTCGCCGTTTTGGCAATATCACATTTCAAGTATAGCGCGCGGGGTCACCATCGTCCATTACGGCACGAAGTGAATCGTTAGGGGCACCCTGCAGAGCACTCACCCCTAATTTTAATTTATCAAGTTTGTAAGGGGATTTAGTTTTTAAAATCTGCCTTCCATTGTAATTATTTAGAAATAATATCTCAATTCGTTTCAACCCTAAAGGTTAATTCCATGTTTCAACAAGATTTCAAAATTTCGTTTCGGTAAATCACAGTTTACTCCAAAATTCGTCTAAAATCAGATTTAATTCCAAAAATTCCAAAATTTCATATCTGACTCGGAAACATCAAGATCTACAACTTTCGTGTTTTAACTTTTTCAATCCGAGATACCTAAGTAGGTCAAAATAACCAATTTTCGCATAAGAAGAAATCTGTCCGAGTTTAACATGTCACAGTTTAAAGATTTCAAATTCTAACATATCAATTCAACTCCAAATTTAATGAAACTTGACAGGGATCATCTTAAAACATTTGTCTACAACTTTCATGTTCGGCCAAAGATCTAAAACAGCCTAGATCCTATGTCAAAAGCGTGATCAAGATCATTCCTAAGTTCTGTCCAAGATTTCAAGATCTAGTTTCAAACAGTTCGGTTTCGACGGGTTTTCACATATCAAATCAACTCCAAAAATTCTCAAATTGTTACAGTAGCTAGGTCTAAGTCTTAGGAACGTTTTTCGTGTTTTAAGTTTTTCCGTTTGAGTTCGTTTTAAGGGTCGGAAAAATTCACCAATTCTGTTGCGTCGGTAGAAAAACAAAAGTGGACAGATTTATGGTTCTTGTTGAATCTTTTAGGTTTCGAATGTTTTAGAATCTCCCAAAACCATGTAAGGTTAACTTACAGTGTCTATGAACGTCGGGGATGTCTAGTTCGGAGGCGTGGCTTCCAGATCACCGGTTCTCCTCTCCGTTCGTCGGGTTCTACGATCTAGATTCGATACGGGGTGTAGAAAGAAAAGAATCGAAGTTAGAATCCGTTTTCGGATAGAAACGTGAAAAGATTTATTGGACTAGAGCTTACCACAACGTTTGGAGACCTTGGATTTTTGTCCAAGCTGCTGCCTCCGTTTGGTGCTTTCCATCGACTCCGAATTTAGGGTTTCGAACGTATAGAAGAGTGTAGGGTTTTGTAAACTTGTTTGGGGCTCCCAAGGGGCTTATTTATAGAATTCTAAGTCCCTAGGGCGTCCACAACCGACCTAAAAGTCTGGAGTCGAGAGATGTTCAACCGAAAGTCGAAAAGTCCACGTTCGAGCGAGAGATTCACGCAACGACCGAATCTGTGGGGTGGCGCGGTCGTGGCGCGCTAAAGCCACTTCACCGCGCGGCCACCGCGCCGACTTCGCCTGGACTTCGGTCCGGGCGGGTCGTGCGATCCGTCGTGCTTTTCCGCCTCTCTTTCGGGTTTCTATCCCTCTATGCTCCCGAATTCCGATTTCCGGGGTATATTCGGGTTCATACTTTCTCTCTAATTTTATTCTCAGTCTAATTGGATGTTTTGGACTCGAATACTCGAGTTCATTAGTGTCGGGTTTTGGTGTACCATGTATCCATCCTTTTGTTTAATTAAATTCCTTTAATTCCTTTTTAAGTAAAAATCTCATTTCTCATTTTCTTATCTTTATTTATTTCTTTTATTTGCTGGTTTTATTTATTTATAGTATTTATTTTATTTATTATTTATTTATTTAATTACTGTTTTATTTTATGTTGGAAAATTCTCGGGTATTACAGTCTACCCTCCTTAAGAATCAACTTCGTCCTCGAAGTTGTGTTTCGGCTTTTCTCGTCTCGTGCTAAGGTCTTGTGTTTGTTTTATTATGTTGTGACTGAACTTAGAATTAAAACTTCTAAGCTGCCTACGTACCCGGTAAAGGGATCAAGCCATAACGTAGTTCAAAAGTTTACAAAAATGCACGGAAGATTAGGGGTTATGACATCCTCTCCCCCTTAAAATTGCAGTTATGTCCCCATAACTGTGTCGGTATCGGTTTGGAACAATGTCGGGTATCGTTCCCTCATATCGGATTCTACTTCCCAAGTTGCCGTCTCACTTTCGTGATTTGACCAAAGAACCTTGATCATTTTGATGGTTTTGTTCCTCGTTACTCGTTCCTTAGTATCGAGAATACGCACTGGGACTTCTTCGTAAGTCAAATCTTCATCGAGCTCAATTATCTCCGGTTGAAGTACATGTGTCGGGTCCGGCACATACTTCTTTAGTTGCGAGACATGGAAGACATTATGAACTCGATCTAAGTGTGGCGGTAAAGCCAATCGGTAGGCTAGAGTTCCGACTCGTTCTAGAATTTCGTAAGGTCCTATGTATCGAGGACTTAACTTCCCTCGTTTGCCAAAGCGCATCACCCCCTTCATGGGTGATATCTTTAGCATGACCCTATCTCCCACTTGAAATTCTAGGTCTTGTCGTCTCACGTCGGCATAACTCTTTTGACGGTCTTGAGCGGCTTTCATCTTCCCTTGAATCACTTTGATTTGTTGAGCCATGTCTTCGATAAGTTGTGGTCCTACTACCACGGACTTATCGTTTTCTTCCCAGCTCAAAGGGCTTCGGCACTTTCGTCCATACAATGCCTCGAAAGGTGCCATGCCGATACTCGCATGGTAACTATTATTATAGGAAAACTCAATCAAGGGTAAATGAGATTCCCAATTTCCTTTGAACTCCAACACGCATGCTCTCAGCATGTCTTCTAGTGTTTGGATTGTCCTTTCGGTTTGTCCATCCGTCATCGGGTGGAATGCGGTGCTCATTTTGATTTGAGTACCGAGAGCTCTTTGTAACTCCGTCCAGAAATGAGAGACAAATCTACTGTCTCTATCGGAAATGATATCATGTGGTACTCCATGTCGTCGTACCACATTATCAATATAGGCTCGGGCCAATTGGTCCATAGTCCACGTGTCTTTCATTGGGATAAATATGGCTGTCTTTGTTAGCCTATCCACAATCACCCAAATCTTGTTCATGCCTTTAGGTGATCGGGGTAATCCCGAGACAAAGTCCATTGAGATGCTATCCCACTTCCAACTTGGAATCTCTAGTGGTTGCATCAATCCTAAGGGTTTATGTCGCACTGCCTTAACCTTTTGGCAGGTGAGACATCTCGCCACGAAATTCGCCACTTCCTTCTTCATTCCCGGCCACCAATAGATCTTCTTCAGATCTTTGTATAGCTTGTCACCTCCGGGATGTACGGAATATGGCGTGTTGTGCCCTTCCTCCATCAACCTTTGCTTCAACTCGGCACATTTAAGAGGCACACACCATCTACCTTTGAAATGGATGCTTCCATCCTCGTGGACAGCAAATCCTATTGCCTTTCCTTCGGCAATATACCCTTTTATCTTCTCGAGTTTCGGGTCGCCCGGTTGAGCGAGTCGAATCTCGTCTAATATTGGAGTCTCTACGACCATGGCATTGATCGTTTCTCTCACTGTGCCAGGATGCACAAGTTCTAACTCCAATCTTGCTAAATCCATGTACAATGCCGGCGGAATTACCAACGAGTTTGTCACGTGTTGGGTTTTCCGACTTAGGGCATCGGCTACCACATTCGCCTTCCCCTCGTGGTACGCTATCTCTAAATCGTAGTCCTTAATGAGTTCCAACCACCTTCGCTGTCTCAAATTCAACTCCTTCTGAGTGAATATATATTTCAAGCTCTTGTGGTCGGTGAACATTCGACACTTCCGCCCATAAAGATAATGTCTCCATATCTTTAGAGCCAAAACGACCGCTGCCAACTCCAGGTCATGTGTCGGATAATTTTCCTCGTGAGGTTTTAGTTGGCGTGATGCATAGGCTACGACTCTCGAGTCTTGCATCAAAACACAACCTAAACCTTCCTTCGAAGCATCGCTATATACTTCGAAGTCACCATTCTCTGATGGTAATGTTAATACGGGTGTGGTTGTGAGTCGTTTCTTTAGCTCTTGAAACGATGACTCACATGCTTCGGTCCACTCGTATTTTGCTCCTTTCTTAAGTAGCTGGGTCAAAGGACGTGCAATCCTTGAAAAGTCCTTTACAAATCGTCTATAATATCCGGCTAATCCAAGGAAACTCCTTATTTCCGTTGGACTTTTCGGAGTTGCCCATTCAGTTACGGCAGAAACTTTTGCCGGATCCACTGATACTCCATCAGCGGATACTATGTGTCCGAGAAATGCCACTTCTTTCAGCCAGAAGTCACATTTCGACAGCTTGCCGTATAGCTGATTTCTTCGCAATATTTCTAACACTTGATGTAAGTGCTTCGCATGCTCCTCCTCGCTCTTCGAGTAGATCAGGATGTCGTCAATGAACACTACGACACACTGGTCTAACAATTCTCGGAACACGTTGTTCATGAGATTCATGAACATGGCCGGAGCATTTGTTAACCCGAAGGATAACACTGTGAACTCGTAATGGCCATATCGTGTTCGAAACGCCGTCTTTGGAATGTCCTTCTCGGCAATCCTCAATTGATGATACCCAGATCGCAAATCGATCTTCGAGAATACTGAAGCTCCCTTCAGTTGATCAAACAGATCCTCTATTCTCGGTAGGGGGTATTTATTCTTAATGGTCACTTGGTTTAGTCCTCGGTAATCTATGCAAAGACGTAGTCCTCCGTCTTTCTTCTTGACAAACAAAACCGGTGCTCCCCAAGGGGACGTACTCGGTCTTATGTAACCTTTTCCCAATAGCTCCTCGAGTTGTTCCTTTAACTCCTTCATTTCCAGTGGTGCCATCCGGTACGGAGCTTTTGAGACAGGCTCTGTCCCCGGAATGAGATCTATGGTGAATTCAAGATCTCTCTCAGGTGGCATGCCCGGAACGTCTTCAGGGAACACGTCCGGGTATTCTCTTACCACTGGTATGCTATCAACCTTGTTCTCTTCCGCCTCAAGGTTGTGCACATAGCACGCATATAGTTCATACCCCTTACGCATCAAGTTACTTAGTTTAAGTGCACTAACGATTTTGTTACTTTTCTTAGGGGGCTGAGAATAAAAGATAACTCTCTTTCCCCTGCTTTTTGACAAGGTGATCTTTTGCTTTTGGCATTCGATCACCGCTTTATACTGGGATAGCCAATCCATCCCCAGTATGATGTCAAAGTCTCTTAAGTTAAATTCTACCAAGTTCGCGAAGAATTCTACGTTCTTTATCACTATAGGAATTCCGTTATATCGTTTAGAGCAAGACACTACTTCTCCAGAAGGCAATTGAATTCCTAAGCTAATTCTCTCGCACTTAGGTAGATCTAACTCAGGCACTATCCTTGATGCTATAATTGAGCAACTAGCTCCAGAATCAAATAGAATTCTAAGGGGCGTATTCAAAACGTGAAATGTACCTGCCATCACTTCTCCTTGCGCAGGCACGTCCGCTTGGTTCACCACGTTCAGCCTCCCCATAGGGCGTCCCTGATTGCCCTGCTGATTCGCATTCGGCTAATGATTTTGTTGCTGGTTTTGATTCTGTGGGGGCGGAGGTCGTTGGTTCTGGTTCTGGTTTTGCGGCCTATTTTGAGGGGGTCTGTACCCTTGGTTATTGCCATTTCGCCCGTTTTGGTTTTGAGGCTGTTCTTGCCCCGCGACCAAATCGTCCCTCTTCGTTATGTTCTCGAGCCTAGTTCGACATTCCCGTCGAACGTGACCCATTCGACCGCATCGGTAACAAGCGCCTTGTTGCGGGCATCCCCTTGCCAGATGTGGTCGTCCACATCGCGGGCAAGGCGGGTACCGGATCTTCTTGATTGAACCTCCTCCCAGTGTTGTTTTGCTGGGGCCTATTCGACCCTCTGCGCTGCTCGTTCCTTCCAGTGTTGTTCTCGTTTCGTGAATCTCGACTTCTCTTGTCTTGAGGACCCCTGCTGGACTCCCCACTCACTCTTCTTTTCAGCTGCTGCACGCGTGCTACCGCTACAGCGCGATCGTATACGGCTTGCAAATCGGGGTAGTGTACCCCCGCGATCACTTCGCGCACAGACAGGTTCAGTCCCATCTCGAACTTCTGTGCCTTCTCCGCATCAGTAGGCACTAGCCTTGGTGCGAACCTCACCAGCTCCTTGAAGCGGGTGTAGTATTCCTGCACCGTTTGGCTTCCTTGCTTCAACGACAGGAATTCTTCGTACATGGCAGCTTTGGTACTCAAGGGATAGAATCGATCCCTGAGTAGTTCCATCATCTCCATCCACGAGTAAGGCTCGTCATCTTCAGTTAGTTTGGCTTGCGTTGCTTGCCACCAGTCATCAGCTTCGCCTCCCAAGTAGTATGAAGCGACATGTACCCTCTCTCCTTCCGGACATTTGACCGCTCCCAGCAGCTTGTCAAAAGTCCGGATCCATTCCTCCAGTTTAGCTGGATCCTCCTCACCAGCATAGTGGGGCGGCTGGTAGGGATTCACCATCGCTAGGTAGTTAGGGCGAGCTTGGGGCGGAGGTACCGCCGCAGCTTGGCCCTGGTTGACTTGCGCGTTCCCGAGCGCAATCAACACTTCCTCTATCGTCCTAAGACGATCGCCCACATTGTTCGGTGCGGGGGCGTCCCGCGCACCTTGGGGTTGTTCCATCTCAGGTTGAATCAGTTCAGTGACGTTTGGTAGGGTCTCAGTAGGAGTTTCAGTGGTGGTTTGGGGAGCGGTTTGAGTCCTTCCTCTTCCTCTGGGTGCCATTCTGGTACAAATAGGATAGTTTAGGACTGATGAATTTAGCATATAGTCTAAGCAATTTCTATGAATGTATATGTGTGCAGTAATTTCGCACGTGGTGCTTTGTTCGGATTAAGAAGCATCGTATGCTTCGGGGTTTTATTTTATTTTGTTTTGTTTGTTTTGATTTAAAAAAAATAAATCGGGCATTTTATTTCCTCAAAAGAAATTTTAGTACAAAAGTAGAAATATTTTCCTAGCAAAATAATATCTAACAATAGAATCTCTAGCGTCTCATGACGTCCTCCGGTGGGGTAGCAGGATCTTCCTCCGGATCTTCCCCCTCCGAACTCGGCGGTAGTAGGTCGTCAAAGATAGTGTTTAAATCTTGCCCGTGGGCATCGATGTATTCCTTTAGTATTAAGTTTTGTGTAGTGAGGGTTTGAACTTGGCGCTCGAGTTGGTTTATGCGGTGATGATCCGCCTCTCTCAAGTTGCCCATGTGATGTAAATTGGCCTCCAATTGAGCCATACGGTACTTCATTTGCTCTAGGTTTGGTGGGAATCGAGATGAACGCTCATCATCCTGACCATCAACTGCATCATGTATTGACTAGCCATCTAGCGCAAGCAAGAGATCTACGTTAATATTCGCCAAGATTCTAAGTTCAATTCGCCAAGATTCTAGGTTCGAGTTTCCAAGATTCTAAGTTCAAGTTTCGCCAAGATGCTAAGTTCAAGTTTCGCCAAGATTCTAAGTTCAAGTTTCGCCAAGATTCTAAGTTCAAGTTTCCAAGATACTAAGTTCATAGCAGAGATGCGACATGCATATGCAAATGATAATTTCCCCCCAATAATAATTTAATACACCATATATTTTTCCATGGGGTTTAAAATAAAGAATAAAAATTCTTCCATGGAAATAATACTTTAAAATTTAAAATAATAGTCAAAATATTAATAGTAGTTTAAAAATAATAATGGTTTAAAAATAATAGTTTAAAAATAGCCGGGCTCTGATACCAACTTGTAACACCCCGGTTTTTGGTCACCCAGGTCGGGATGTCACCGCCACATCTCCCTAGTAAGACACGGTTTCTCCGAGCTTACTAAAGAGATGCAAGGCTCGGTATTGCAGTATTTAAAGCATTTAAAACATTCAAAATAGCCCATACAATATAATTCGAAAATAATAATAGCATAGTGCAGCGGAAATATTTAGTTTAGTACAATATCGCAGCGGAAATTATAAAAAGGGCCGACATGGCCAAAACACGGGTTAAACAGGCCCGTTCATAATATAGTCTAAGTACGAAATTTAAAAAACAAAATAACAATCCCCAAAATCCCATGCATGATTCGTGCTCATACAGGCTCATTCCACATATTCTGTAAAGAAAGGAATAAAAATGGTTTTGGTCAGCAAAATTGCTGAGTAAGTTAACACATGCATGACTGTAGGGTTTAAAAGCCATAAGTTTAATAATTTAACAAAAGCATGATAATAACATAATATTTAGTTTCATCTAATCCATATCCAATAGCATAATTTATCTCAGGCTCCGTTTGACAACACATACCACATGGTTCAAAATAATAGCCATAACATAAATAAAGCATTTAAATAATTTAATTTGACAACAATATCATTTAATCTAGTTTAATTTAATTTAGAATCCCCATTACATTCCCGATTTGGTATTTCAAAGTTTCACGATAAAAATCGCGATGTCAACAAGTTTAGCCGGTAGCCCGGCGGCCGCAGCCGTATCAGCCATACCCAGTACCACTCCGGAGCCTCGGGAAACCCATACGGATATTCACGAGAGTGTAGGCTCTATATTTCGCCGTTTTGGCAATATCACTGTAACACCCCGGTTTTGGTAACCCAGGCCGGGATGCCACCGCCACACCTCCCTAGCAAGACACGGTTTCTCCGAGCTCACTAAAGAGATGCAAGGCTATGGTTTTTCAGAATTTAAAATATTCAACAGCCCATTTATATATAATTTAAAAATAATACATCAAAGTTGCAGCGGAAATATAAGTTGTGCAGCGGAAATAAAGTATGAGGGCCGACATGGCCAAAACACGGGTTAAACAGTCCCGTTCATGCAAGTCGTAATTAATGCAGGGATTTAAAATAGAGATTTCCCCAAATGTTCCCATGTATGCATATGACGATGCATAATCTTCATACTCTGTAAGAAAAAGGGGATAAATGGTTTGGGTCAGCAAAAACGCGCTGAGTAAGTTAACACATAGCATGATTTAGGGGTTTCAAAGCCTTTAATTAAATTTAATAAAAACATTTCTTGTAGGTAATACACAATTTGAGTTAATCATCCACTAATAAATAAATGGCATGATTTAAAATAAGGTTTTTCACGTGATCATAATTCGACTTGCATAGTAAAATGATTTGCAAGGCATAAATAAATAAATACTTAAAAATATTAAATCTTTTATTCTCCCGTTACGTAACAATTTCTCAAAATATTTTTCGTTTCTTTTATAGTTCACCATTCACCAGGGCTCTTGTGACCGCAATCCTCATAATCAATATTTCACCTTGGGCTCTTATGTCCACAAGTCTCATAAATAACCTTTCGCCAGGGCTCTTATGTCCACTAGCCGTTCGCTTGGGCTCTTATGTCCACAAGCCTCATAAATAACATTTCACTAGGGCTCTTATGTCCGCTAGTCTCATAAATAACCATTCGCCAGGAGGGCTCATAAATAACCGTATGATCCATATTGATAATATCAAACTTGGTCACAAATCCCCAATGTTTCAAAAGAATTCTTTTAAGAAAATGTGTTTTTATTTGGTGTAACGGGATTTTTCAAAAGTATAGATATATCGTATTTCAACGTCTCGACCGTTTGTTTCGAATTTCAAAATCTCTTCGATTTAAAAATCATTTGGCGTCACAGTTTACGCCTTTTTGGTTTAAAAATCCATTTCTTAGGCGATTGATCTGAAATTTTCACAGTATCTTAAAAACATCCCAATGAACAAGTTTCGTGTTTTAAGTTTTTTGGAAAAACGATGGGAAGCATGTCAAAAATCGAGTTTTCTACACAAACAAAAAGCTGTCAGGATTCAGATTCGACAACGTTAAAAGATTCGACTTTTTAACATACCAAATGAACTTCAAAAATTCTGAAATTGTACAGACACATACTAGACATGATTTCAAACAACTTTTGTTTAGATCACAAAGATTGGTTCGGACTATAAATGATAGGAATAAGCTCATCAAGATCGGTTATGAAATCTGTCATCTTTCGAAAACTCTTAAAAACGCAGAATATGTCCGACATGATTTGGGGTATCAAAACTCGATGAAAATCTCTGAAATTTTTACACAATATAGCTTAAGATCTTAGGATCAAAATCTTAGTTTTGAGTTTTCAGGTTTGAACACTCGAAGTAAGAGTTTTGCTCGTCAAGTTTGATTATGAAATCTGTCAAGGTTCGTGAATTCGGTTCTAACGCAGATCGGATCGGCTCAGATTCGGAGGCTCAAATCTCAACGAAAAATTCTAAAAACTTACAGTAATGTTCTAAACTCATAGATCTACAATTCTTATGTTCAACACCAATCCTAGATCGGCCTAGATCCAAGGTCAAAATAACCAACAAGTTTGAATAAAGAATCTATCACTATTTCAAGATCTAAGTCGATGGCAGGTCTGTTCATGGTCGTTTTCGGATATCAAAACACGATGAAAAATTATGAAATTTTTACAGTAGCTAGATTAATGTCTTAGGAATGTTTTTCATGTTTTGGGTTTTTCCGTTTGAAGACTTTTAAGGGTTCGAAAAATTCATACGAAAACGCTGCGCCGGGGGTTTTTCTTGTTGACAGATTTTAGAGTTTTTAAAACTCTATGTTTGGTTGCATTTTAAGTCACCCAAAACCATAGTAAGGTTAACTTACAAAGATTGTGTTCTTGAGTCATCCAAACACCTACGAACGGATCTACGAAACGCAAAGTTCCCGACTTTGGCCACGAACGTATTTGCAATCAACGATTCAAGAGTTAGATTGGGGATTTGAGAGGAAAAACGAGATTGAGAACCTAAGATACTACTTACCAAAGATCTAAGCACTGTGATCCTTGATCTACACACTTCCTCGGTCGGATTTGGTTGCCGGAAAGTCGCCGGAAATTCGTCGGAAAGTCGTCGGAAGGTATTTTGGCTTTTGGGAGAGTTTTGGGAGTGAAGAGGGATTTGAAAGGATGATAATGGGGTGTTGGGGGTGTATTATTGCCATTAAAGGGACAAGAATCCGACAAGTGATCGGCTGCTACAGTACCCGCACGTGCTACAGTAGTGCTACAGTAGTCACGTGCTACAGTAACTTTTTTTTTTTTAATTTTAATATTTCTTATCTTTAAAAAATAAAAATCATAATGTGGGAATTATCCGTGATCGTTGGGACAATTCGATAAACTCGTTTCGAGTTGCTATCTTCCGATAAATAATAAATTCCGCTCTCTCGGAATTATTTCGGTTTTAATAATTTAAATCCAATTCTTTATTTTTGGATTTAAATTTTCGATGGCGATTTCTCGGGTTCGTCGGCTTCCAATTTGTCGTCTTTTGATTCCCGTGCAATAACTTGTATCATTAAATTTCTTCCGACTTCACGGGTTCTTGGATTTAAAATTCTTTTCCTTCTTGAATTTAATTCCAATTATCTTGACTCAATTCATGGAATGTCTTCGGGCTTCCTTTCCCTCTTTTATTCCATTTTGAATTTAAATCTATCGGCGTTTCATTTCCGAGCAATAATTTATTGTGATTATTATTTTCTTCTTCTCGGATATATTTCGACATTGATTGGAATAAATTTTTATTCCTTTGGGCGTTGATTAAAATCTGGGGTATTACAGTCTACCCCCCTTAATAATCAACTTCGTCCTCGAAGTTGTGTTTCGGCTTTTCTCGCGCTAAGAGTTAAGGTCCTTTTGTTTACTTGGGATACAAACTATTCGGGTTTCAAAAATAAATGCTTATGCATTCTTACGGGGTATTACATCCTCCCCCCCTTAAGATTACAGTTATGTCCCCATAACTGCCTATGTATTATTCACAGCCATGTTCGGGTATCATCGCATATGATCCTTCCTCAGTATTCTTCTAGGTGTCATTTTAGAAGCACGCGAAGATGAGTTTCTAAGTGATCAAGATCTAGGACTAAGGCAAAGTTAGTCTTTAGCAAGCGCTTCTAAGTCAAGGTCATGTCGAGTTCTAAGGTAGGAGTGTTTCTTATCACCGATAATTCACATAAAAAGAGTTAGTGTAAATATTTATGTATGCATATGCATATGTGATCCCCCAATAAAAAAAAATTTTATGCATGCCTTTATTTATCCATGGGTTTTAAAAAAATAAATTTATTCCATGGATAGGTTAAAATAAGGATAAAAGGTTTGGGCCACTATATTGGGCCGAATGAAATAAATTATTTGGGCTTTAAATAAAAACAAGGCTATTGGGCCAAAATAATTTCTTGGGCTTCAAAAAAAATTTTGGGCTAAAAATTTGGGTTTTTACTTCAAAATAATAATTGGGCTCTTTGAAATATACTACTAGTTTAGAAATGATAACTTTAAAAATAATAATACTTGAAAATAATAGTTTAAAAATATTACGGGCTCTTTAAAATAGTAGTTTTAAAATATTCCGGGCTCTGGTACCAACCTTGGTATCAGATATTTTCTTTAAAATAAATAGCTTTAAAATAGTCTGGGCTCTGATACCAACTTGTAACACCCCGGTTTTGGTAACCCAGGCCGGGATGCCACCGCCACACCTCCCTAGCAAGACACGGTTTCTCCGAGCTCACTAAAGAGATGCAAGGCTATGGTTTTTCAGAATTTAAAATATTCAACAACCCATTTATATATAATTTAAAAATAATACATCAAAGTTGCAGCGGAAATATAAGTTGTGCAGCGGAAATAAAGTATGAGGGCCGACATGGCCAAAACACGGGTTAAACAGTCCCGTTCATGCAAGTCGTAATTAATGCAGGGATTTAAAATAGAGATTTCCCCAAATGTTCCCATGTATGCATATGACGATGCATAATCTTCATACTCTGTAAGAAAAAGGGGATAAATGGTTTGGGTCAGCAAAAACGCGCTGAGTAAGTTAACACATAGCATGATTTAGGGGTTTCAAAGCCTTTAATTAAATTTAATAAAAACATTTCTTGTAGGTAATACACAATTTGAGTTAATCATCCACTAATAAATAAATGGCATGATTTAAAATAAGGTTTTTCACGTGATCATAATTCGACTTGCATAGTAAAATGATTTGCAAGGCATAAATAAATAAATACTTAAAAATATTAAATCTTTTATTCTCCCGTTACGTAACCATTTCTCAAAATATTTTTCGTTTCTTTTATAGTTCACCATTCACCAGGGCTCTTGTGACCGCAATCCTCATAATCAATATTTCACCTTGGGCTCTTATGTCCACAAGTCTCATAAATAACCTTTCGCCAGGGCTCTTATGTCCACTAGCCGTTCGCTTGGGCTCTTATGTCCACAAGCCTCATAAATAACATTTCACTAGAGCTCTTATGTCCGCTAGTCTCATAAATAACCATTCGCCAGGAGGGCTCATAAATAACCGTATGATCCATATTGATAATATCAAACTTGGTCACAAATCCCCAATGTTTCAAAAGAATTCTTTTAAGAAAATGTGTTTTTATTTGGTGTAACGGGATTTTTCAAAAGTATAGATATATCGTATTTCAACGTCTCGACCGTTTGTTTCGAATTTCAAAATCTCTTCGATTTAAAAATCATTTGGCGTCACAGTTTACGCCTTTTTGGTTTAAAAATCCATTTCTTAGGCGATTGATCTGAAATTTTCACAGTATCTTAAAAACATCCCAATGAACAAGTTTCGTGTTTTAAGTTTTTCGGAAAAACGATGGGAAGCATGTCAAAAATCGAGTTTTCTACACAAACAAAAAGCTGTCAGGATTCAGATTCGACAACGTTAAAAGATTCGACTTTTTAACATACCAAATGAACTTCAAAAATTCTGAAATTGTACAGACACATACTAGACATGATTTCCAACAACTTTTGTTTAGATCACAAAGATTGGTTCGGACTATAAATGATAGGAATAAGCTCATCAAGATCGGTTATGAAATCTGTCATCTTTCGAAAACTCTTAAAAACGCAGAATATGTCCGACATGATTTGGGGTATCAAAACTCGATGAAAATCTCTGAAATTTTTACACAATATAGCTTAAGATCTTAGGATAAAAATCTTAGTTTTGAGTTTTCAGGTTTGAACACTCGAAGTAAGAGTTTTGCTCGTCAAGTTTGATTATGAAATCTGTCAAGGTTCGTGAATTCGGTTCTAACGCAGATCGGATCGGCTCAGATTCGGAGGCTCAAATCTCAACGAAAAATTCTAAAAACTTACAGTAATGTTCTAAACTCATAGATCTACAATTCTTATGTTCAACACCAATCCTAGATCGGCCTAGATCCAAGGTCAAAATAACCAACAAGTTTGAATAAAGAATCTATCACTATTTCAAGATCTAAGTCGATGGCAGGTCTGTTCATGGTCGTTTTCGGATATCAAAACACGATGAAAAATTATGAAATTTTTACAGTAGCTAGATTAATGTCTTAGGAATGGTTTTCATGTTTTGGGTTTTTCCGTTTGAAGACTTTTAAGGGTTCGAAAAATTCATACGAAAACGCTGCGCCGGGGGTTTTTCTTGTTGACAGATTTTAGAGTTTTTAAAACTCTATGTTTGGTTGCATTTTAAGTCACCCAAAACCATAGTAAGGTTAACTTACAAAGATTGTGTTCTTGAGTCGTCCAAACACCTACGAACGGATCTACGAAACGCAAAGTTCCCGACTTTGGCCACGAACGTATTTGCAATCAACGATTCAAGAGTTAGATTGGGGATTTGAGAGGAAAAACGAGATTGAGAACCTAAGATACTACTTACCAAAGATCTAAGCACTGTGATCCTTGATCTACACACTTCCTCGGTCGGATTTGGTTGCCGGAAAGTCGCCGGAAGTTCGCCGGAAGGTATTTTGGCTTTTGGGAGTGAAGAGGGATTTGAAAGGATGATAATGGGGTGTTGGGGGTGTATTATTGCCATTAAAGGGACAAGAATCCGACAAGTGATCGGCTGCTACAGTACCCGCACGTGCTACAGTAATGCTACAGTAGCGCTACAGTAGTGCTACAGTAGTCACGTGCTACAGTAACTTTTTTTTTTTAATTTTAATATTTCTTATCTTTAAAAAATAAAAATCATAATGTGGGAATTATCCGTGATCGTTGGGACAATTCGATAAACTCGTTTCGAGTTGCTATCTTCCGATAAATAATAAATTCCGCTCTCTCGGAATTATTTCGGTTTTAATAATTTAAATCCAATTCTTTATTTTTGGATTAAATTTTCGATGGCGATTTCTCGGGTTCGTCGGCTTCCAATTTGTCGTCTTTTGATTCCCGTGCAATAACTTGTATCATTAAATTTCTTCCGACTTCACGGGTTCTTGGATTTAAAATTCTTTTCCTTCTTGAATTTAATTCCAATTATCTTGACTCAATTCATGGAATGTCTTCGGGCTTCCTTTCCCTCTTTTATTCCATTTTGAATTTAAATCTATCGGCGTTTCATTTCCGAGCAATAATTTATTGTGATTATTATTTTCTTCTTCTCGGATATATTTCGACATTGATTGAAATAAATTTTTATTCCTTTGGGCGTTGATAAAAATCTGGGGTATTACAGTCTACCCCCCTTAAGAATCAACTTCGTCCTCGAAGTTGTGTTTCGGCTTTTCTCGCGCTAAGAGTTAAGGTCCTTTTGTTTACTTGGGATACAAACTATTCGGGTTTCAAAAATAAATGCTTATGCATTCTTATGGGGTATTACATCCTCCCCCCTTAAGATTACAGTTATGTCCCCATAACTGCCTATGTATTATTCACAGCCATGTTCGGGTATCATCGCATATGATCCTTCCTCAGTATTCTTCTAGGTGTCATTTTAGAAGCACGCGAAGATGAGTTTCTAAGTGATCAAGATCTAGGACTAAGGCAAAGTTAGTCTTTAGCAAGCGCTTCTAAGTCAAGGTCATGTCGAGTTCTAAGGTAGGAGTGTTTCTTATCACCGATAATTCACATAAAAAGAGTTAGTGTAAATATTTATGTATGCATATGCATATGTGATCCCCCAATAAAAAAAAATTTTATGCATGCCTTTATTTATCCATGGGTTTTAAAAAAATAAATTTATTCCATGGATAGGTTAAAATAAGGATAAAAGGTTTGGGCCACTATATTGGGCCGAATGAAATAAATTATTTGGGCTTTAAATAAAAACAAGGCTATTGGGCCAAAATAATTTCTTGGGCTTCAAAAAAAATTTTGGGCTAAAAATTTGGGCTTTTACTTCAAAATAATAATTGGGCTCTTTGAAATATACTACTAGTTTAGAAATGATAACTTTAAAAATAATAATACTTGAAAATAATAGTTTAAAAATATTACGGGCTCTTTAAAATAGTAGTTTTAAAATATTCCGGGCTCTGGTACCAACCTTGGTATCAGATATTTTCTTTAAAATAAATAGCTTTAAAATAGTCTGGGCTCTGATACCAACTTGTAACACCCCGGTTTTGGTAACCCAGGCCGGGATGCCACCGCCACACCTCCCTAGCAAGACACGGTTTCTCCGAGCTCACTAAAGAGATGCAAGGCTATGGTTTTTCAGAATTTAAAATATTCAACAACCCATTTATATATAATTTAAAAATAATACATCAAAGTTGCAGCGGAAATATAAGTTGTGCAGCGGAAATAAAGTATGAGGGCCGACATGGCCAAAACACGGGTTAAACAGTCCCGTTCATGCAAGTCGTAATTAATGCAGGGATTTAAAATAGAGATTTCCCCAAATGTTCCCATGTATGCATATGACGATGCATAATCTTCATACTCTGTAAGAAAAAGGGGATAAATGGTTTGGGTCAGCAAAAACGCGCTGAGTAAGTTAACACATAGCATGATTTAGGGGTTTCAAAGCCTTTAATTAAATTTAATAAAAACATTTCTTGTAGGTAATACACAATTTGAGTTAATCATCCACTAATAAATAAATGGCATGATTTAAAATAAGGTTTTTCACGTGATCATAATTCGACTTGCATAGTAAAATGATTTGCAAGGCATAAATAAATAAATACTTAAAAATATTAAATCTTTTATTCTCCCGTTACGTAACCATTTCTCAAAATATTTTTCGTTTCTTTTATAGTTCACCATTCACCAGGGCTCTTGTGACCGCAATCCTCATAATCAATATTTCACCTTGGGCTCTTATGTCCACAAGTCTCATAAATAACCTTTCGCCAGGGCTCTTATGTCCACTAGCCGTTCGCTTGGGCTCTTATGTCCACAAGCCTCATAAATAACATTTCACTAGGGCTCTTATGTCCGCTAGTCTCATAAATAACCATTCGCCAGGAGGGCTCATAAATAACCGTATGATCCATATTGATAATATCAAACTTGGTCACAAATCCCCAATGTTTCAAAAGAATTCTTTTAAGAAAATGTGTTTTTATTTGGTGTAACGGGATTTTTCAAAAGTATAGATATATCGTATTCAACGTCTCGACCGTTTGTTTCGAATTTCAAAATCTCTTCGATTTAAAAATCATTTGGCGTCACAGTTTACGCCTTTTTGGTTTAAAAATCCATTTCTTAGGCGATTGATCTGAAATTTTCACAGTATCTTAAAAACATCCCAATGAACAAGTTTCGTGTTTTAAGTTTTTCGGAAAAACGATGGGAAGCATGTCAAAAATCGAGTTTTCTACACAAACAAAAAGCTGTCAGGATTCAGATTCGACAACGTTAAATGATTCGACTTTTTAACATACCAAATGAACTTCAAAAATTCTGAAATTGTACAGACACATACTAGACATGATTTCCAACAACTTTTGTTTAGATCACAAAGATTGGTTCGGACTATAAATGATAGGAATAAGCTCATCAAGATCGGTTATGAAATCTGTCATCTTTCGAAAACTCTTAAAAACGCAGAATATGTCCGACATGATTTGGGGTATCAAAACTCGATGAAAATCTCTGAAATTTTTACACAATATAGCTTAAGATCTTAGGATCAAAATCTTAGTTTTGAGTTTTCAGGTTTGAACACTCGAAGTAAGAGTTTTGCTCGTCAAGTTTGATTATGAAATCTGTCAAGGTTCGTGAATTCGGTTCTAACGCAGATCGGATCGGCTCAGATTCGGAGGCTCAAATCTCAACGAAAAATTCTAAAAACTTACAGTAATGTTCTAAACTCATAGATCTACAATTCTTATGTTCAACACCAATCCTAGATCGGCCTAGATCCAAGGTCAAAATAACCAACAAGTTTGAATAAAGAATCTATCACTATTTCAAGATCTAAGTCGATGGCAGGTCTGTTCATGGTCGTTTTCGGATATCAAAACACGATGAAAAATTATGAAATTTTTACAGTAGCTATATTAATGTCTTAGGAATGTTTTTCATGTTTTGGGTTTTTCCGTTTGAAGACTTTTAAGGGTTCGAAAAATTCATACGAAAACGCTGCGCCGGGGGTTTTTCTTGTTGACAGATTTTAGAGTTTTTAAAACTCTATGTTTGGTTGCATTTTAAGTCACCCAAAACCATAGTAAGGTTAACTTACAAAGATTGTGTTCTTGAGTCGTCCAAACACCTACGAACGGATCTACGAAACGCAAAGTTCCCGACTTTGGCCACGAACGTATTTGCAATCAACGATTCAAGAGTTAGATTGGGGATTTGAGAGGAAAAACGAGATTGAGAACCTAAGATACTACTTACAAAAGATCTAAGCACTGTGATCCTTGATCTACACACTTCCTCGGTCGGATTTGGTTGCCGGAAAGTCGCCGGAAGTTCGCCGGAAGGTATTTTGGCTTTTGGGAGAGTTTTGGGAGTGAAGAGGGATTTGAAAGGATGATAATGGGGTGTTGGGGGTGTATTATTGCCATTAAAGGGACAAGAATCCGACAAGTGATCGGCTGCTACAGTACCCGCACGTGCTACAGTAGTGCTACAGTAGCGCTACAGTAGTGCTACAGTAGTCACGTGCTACAGTAACTTTTTTTTTTTAATTTTAATATTTCTTATCTTTAAAAAATAAAAATCATAATGTGGGAATTATCCGTGATCGTTGGGACAATTCGATAAACTCGTTTCGAGTTGCTATCTTCCGATAAATAATAAATTCCGCTCTCTCGGAATTATTTCGGTTTTAATAATTTAAATCCAATTCTTTATTTTTGGATTTAAATTTTCGATGGCGATTTCTCGGGTTCGTCGGCTTCCAATTTGTCGTCTTTTGATTCCCGTGCAATAACTTGTATCATTAAATTTCTTCCGACTTCACGGGTTCTTGGATTTAAAATTCTTTTCCTTCTTGAATTTAATTCCAATTATCTTGACTCAATTCATGGAATGTCTTCGGGCTTCCTTTCCCTCTTTTATTCCATTTTGAATTTAAATCTATCGGCGTTTCATTTCCGAGCAATAATTTATTGTGATTATTATTTTCTTCTTCTCGGATATATTTCGACATTGATTGGAATAAATTTTTATTCCTTTGGGCGTTGATAAAAATCTGGGGTATTACAGTCTACCCCCCTTAAGAATCAACTTCGTCCTCGAAGTTGTGTTTCGGCTTTTCTCGCGCTAAGAGTTAAGGTCCTTTTGTTTACTTGGGATACAAACTATTCGGGTTTCAAAAATAAATGCTTATGCATTCTTACGGGGTATTACAATCACATTTCAAGTATAGCGCGCGGGGTCACCATCGTCCATTACGGCACGAAGTGAATCGTTAGGGGGCACCCTGCAGAGCACTCACCCCTAATTTTAATTTATCAAGTTTGTAAGGGGATTTAGTTTTTAAAATCTGCCTTCCATTGTAATTATTTAGAAATAATATCTCAATTCGTTTCAACCCTAAAGGTTAATTCCATGTTTCAACAAGATTTCAAAATTTCGTTTCGGTAAATCACAGTTTACTCCAAAATTCGTCTAAAATCAGATTTAATTCCAAAAATTCCAAAATTTCATATCTGACTCGGAAACATCAAGATCTACAACTTTCGTGTTTTAACTTTTTCAATCCGAGATACCTAAGTAGGTCAAAATCACCAATTTTCGCATAAGAAGAAATCTGTCCGAGTTTAACATGTCACAGTTTAAAGATTTCAAATTCTAACATATCAATTCAACTCCAAATTTAATGAAACTTGACAGGGATCATCTTAAAACATTTGTCTACAACTTTCATGTTCGGCCAAAGATCTAAAACAGCCTAGATCCTATGTCAAAAGCGTGATCAAGATCATTCCTAAGTTCTGTCCAAGATTTCAAGATCTAGTTTCAAACAGTTCGGTTTCGACGGGTTTTCACATATCAAATAAACTCCAAAAATTCTCAAATTTTTACAGTAGCTAGGTCTAAGTCTTAGGAACGTTTTTCGTGTTTTAAGTTTTTCCGTTTGAGTTCGTTTTAAGGGTCGGAAAAATTCACCAAATCTGTTGCGTCGGTAGAAAAACAAAAGTGGACAGATTTATGGTTCTTGTTGAATCTTTTAGGTTTCGAATGTTTTAGAATCTCCCAAAACCATGTAAGGTTAACTTACAGTGTCTATGAACATCGGGGATGTCTAGTTCGTAGGCGTGGCTTCCAGATCACCGGTTCTCCTCTCCGTTCGTCGGGTTCTACGATCTAGATTCGATACGGGGTGTAGAAAGAAAAGAATCGAAGTTAGAATCCGTTTTCGGATAGAAACATGAAAAGATTTATTGGACTAGAGCTTACCACAACGTTTGGAGACCTTGGATTTTCGTCCAAGCTGCTGCCTCCGTTTGGTGCTTTCCGTCGACTCCGAATTTAGGGTTTCGAACGTATAGAAGAGTGTAGGGTTTTGTAAACTTGTTTGGGGCTCCCAAGGGGCTTATTTATAGAATTCTAAGTCCCTAGGGCGTCCACAACCGACCTAAAAGTCTGGAGTCGAGAGATGTTCAACCGAAAGTCGAAAAATCCGCGTTCGGGCGAGAGATTCACGCAACGACCGAATCTGTGGGGTGGCGCGGTCGTGGCGCGCTAAAGCCACTTCACCGCGCGGCCACCGCGCCGACTTCGCCTGGACTTCGGTCCGGGCGGGTCGTGCGATCCGTCGTGCTTTTCCGCCTCTCTTTCGGGTTTCTATCCCTCTATGCTCCCGAATTCCGATTTCCGGGGTATATTCGGGTTCATACTTTCTCTCTAATTTTATTCTCAGTCTAATTGGATGTTTTGGACTCGAATACTCGAGTTCATTAGTGTCGGATTTTTGTGTACCATGTATCCATCCTTTTGTTTAATTAAATTCCTTTAATTCCTTTTTAAGTAAAAATCTCATTTCTCATTTTCTTATCTTTATTTATTTCTTTTATTTGCTGGTTTTATTTATTTATAGTATTTTTTTATTTATTATTTATTTATTTAATTACTGTTTTATTTTATGTTGGAAAATTCTCGGGTATTACATTTCATGCAAGGTTATGGAATTAATCCATAATTAATGTCTTAAATAACCCTTCATACCGTAATTAATTACAGTCCGGATTATCTACTTAAGGCATTAAGGTTTTGTTTATAGAAAAATATTTTAGGGCGAATTGAACAAAGATCCTTTAATCAAGGTAATTATCAATCTCAATCATTGCCAATCTTGATCTTTAATTATTGACTTAAGGGTTCAATTAATTAATGAAGAGAATGGAGAAATGAAAAATCTGGCAGAAACTGCCAATTACGACACTAGACAGATTTTACGACGCTATCCTAGGATAGCGTCGTGGGGACAGCGTCGTCATGGATTGGTGAAAGGGATGAAAATTTTGGTGTTAAAAGGGTTATGCACGACGCAACACATGATTACGACGCTATACAATGTTCCACGTCGTAGTGTTGTCGTCGTGCATGTGAGTTTAGAAATGAGGGACTACGACGCTATGCATGTCCTACGACGTTAAACATGGTTTATGTCGTAGGGTCTAGCGTCGTAGTAAGAAGAGATGGTTTTGAAAAAGAGAGAAGTGCTACGACGCTATACACTAAATTACGACGTTATCCTAGGATAGCGTCGTAGGTGTGGCGTCGTAGGTGGGATTTTCTGAAGAGTTGATAAAATGGGGGTTTACGACGTTATGCGCTAAATTACGACGCTATCCTAAGATAATGTCGTGGTCATAGCGTCGTAAATGGGTTTTTTATGAAAATGATGCGTTTTGGGGTCCTACGACCTTTAGACAAAAATTATGACGCTATACAATGATAGCGTCGTAGGTCTAGTGCCGTAGGGCAAATTTTCTTGAGTTTGAAGCAACTACGACGTCGAACCCTACCCTACGTCGCTATCCTTGGATAGCGTCGTAGGGCGGTTAGCGTCGTAGCTACCCCAGAATATGTTGTTGGTCGGGTAATGCAATCTCTGCGATTGCAAACCCTGTTTTCAAATTCATGGTTCATCAATGCAAGAACAGTAATGAAATAGAATGTAAACAGTAAGCCAAAATGCATAAAAACATGGTAAAATAGGCTAAAAGCATACACCCATGAACCACAAACCCAAATGAGGGTTTTCAACCATAAAAATATGCATAGGAACCCAAAAAGAAAAAGAAGACAGAAAGCCCACATTTTAAACCGAAAATAAGATGACCAAATGGTCATTTAAGCAAAAGCAAAGCAAGTAAATCCATGGACTCATGTCCATTTCATGTTTTGGGACTCTTTTTGAAGCTTAACTTCCCATTTTATATCAAATGGTTTGATAATACCCATCATTTGGGTATTTCAAACCTAAACAAAGAGTTTAACAAAACTGAAATAAGTATAAAACTGGCTACACTAACATGGAAACATAAAGAAAACCACTAATCTAAACAAAATACAAACTAAACTAAACTACGCTACATGCATAATTTAAATAATACAAGAAAATAAATTCTAACTAACTAACCTAACTACACACTGCTCAAGAACACCAGTTGTAACACCCCGGTTTTGGTCACCCAGGCCGGGATGCCACCGCCACACCTCCCTAGCAAGACACGGTTTCTCCGAGCTCACTAAAGAGATGCAAGGCTATGGTTTTTCAGAATTTAAAATATTCAAACAGCTCATTCATATATAATTTAAAGATAATACATCAAAGTTGCAGCGGAATTTAAATATAGGGCCAACATGGCCAAAACACGGGTTAAACAGGCCCGTTCATGCAAGTCGTAATTAAATGCAGGGATTTAAAATAAAGATTTCCCCTAATGTTCCCATGTATGCATATGACGATGCATATTCTTCGTACTCTGTAAGAAAAAGGAGATATATGGTTTGGGTCAGCAAAAACGCGCTGAGTAAGTTAACACATAGCATGGGTTAGGGGTTTCAAAGCCTTTAATTAAATTTAATAAAAACATTTCAACAATATTTAATTTAGCCGGCAATCCGGCGGCCGCAGCCAATTTCATAAAATCTAAGCTTTTTAATATATTTCCCGTTACGCCATCATCTCAACAATATATCATTTAGCCGGTGATCCGGCGGCCGCAGCCAATATCAAAAGTATCATTTCTCAAAATATTTTTCGTTTCTTTTATAGTTCACCATTCACCAGGGCTCTTGTGACCGCAATCCTCATAATCAATATTTCCGCAGGAAATCTGTAATACCCCGAATTTTTATCAACGCCCAAAGGAATAAAATTTATTCCGATCAATGTCGAAACATCTCCGAGAAGAAGAAAATAATTTATCACAATAAATTATTGCTCGGAAATAAAACGCCGATAGATTCAAATTCAAAATGGAATAAAAGAGGGAAAGGAAGCCCGAAGACATTCCATCAATTGAGTCAAGACAATTGGAATTAAATTCAAGAAGGAAAAGAATTTTAATTCCAAGAACCCGTGAAGTCGGAAGAAATTTAATGATACAATCGCAATCAATCAATCGGTCAATAAGTCGCGCAACTTCGGGGACGAAGTTGATTCTTAAGGATGGTAGATTGTAATACCATAGAAATTGCCCGATATATATGTATGAATATATATATTTTGATCAATTCACTAAGTAGATTTTTAATCAAATCTATATATATTTATATGTTCAAATATGTGCTTAAAGATTAGTATATTATTTTCTACAAAACATACTTTGAAAAAATTATATATATTTGTCTTTTCAAATAAATATATGGATTTCAATATCAAGTGTAATAAGTATATGGTTCATAGAATATTTTAAATCCATATACAAGTTTATATACACATATATACCTTGGTCTTGAAATAATCTTTTCAAACATGTACACATGTATATACATGTATATATTTACATGTTTAAATTATAATGAGAATTATCTATTTTCTATATATCCTTGATTAATCATTCTACCCATATTTTTTTATGAATTATTCTAGAATGCCATAATATAATTGGGAATAATTTGACTATGTTTTGAAATTGTAGGGTGGAATATTAATCATATCTTGTCATTTTCAAATAAAGAATATATTCCTTTTTGAAGCTATGTATGACTTACAAGATCACAAAAATTCCCACATTATGATTTTTTTTAAGATAAGAATCTTAATATATATATAAAAAAAAAAATTTAAAAAAAAAAAAAAAAAAAAAAAAAAGTTACTGTAGCATGCTACTGTAGCACGCTACTGTAGCATGCTACTGTAGCAGTCGGGATTTATGTGTTTTTGGGACTTTTTGCCATTTTTTGGGTCCCAAAGGTGGGAATCTTGATCTATCACGGGTGTGGCATCTTTTTGGATGTTATGTAATCAATCCCATCCCCATTCTCAGCCATTTTCATCAATCATTCACCCCAAACTCTCCAAAAACTCTCCCAAAAGCCAAACACTCTTCCGACGAACTTCCGGCGACTTTCCGACGAGTTTCCGGCAACCAAATCCAACCAAGGAAGTGTGTAGATCAAGGATTGCAGGCTTTGGATTGTTGGTAAGATGTTATTCAAGTTTCCTTATGATTTTAAGATCATAAACATCATCCTAACTTACGAATCTTCGTATTCAAACACAAATCGGAGCCAAAGGAAGAATAAATCGGGTAGAGGAGATTCGTTCGTGACATCCCGTGGATTCCGGACGACCCCGTGACCTCCTAAACATCATCCCCACTGTAAGTTAACCTTACTATGGTTTTGGGTGACTTAAAATGCAACCAAACATAGAGATTCAACTCAAGAAAATTAACAAAAATCTGTCAACAAGAGAAAACCCTCAACGCAGCGTTTTCGTATGAATTTTTCGAACCTCTAAAGCTGCTCAAACAATAAAACTCAAAACATGAAAAGTGTTGCTAAGACTTTGGTCTAGCCTCTGTAAAAATTTCATAATTTTTCATGATGTTTTGAGACCTGAAACCAACCCAAAACCGAAGAGTATTAAATCTGGATCTTAGAACTTTGGACAGAATTTTTACTCAATCTTGTTGGTTATTTTGACCATGGATCTAGGCCGATCTAGGATTGGAGTTGAACATAAGAATTATAGATCTATGAGTTTAGAACATTTCTGTAAGTTTTTAGAATTTTTCGTTGAGATTTGAGCCTCCGAACTCGAGCCAATCCGATCTGCGTTAGAACCGATGTCAAGAACCTTGACAGATTTCTTAACCGAACTTGATGAGCATATTTCTATTACTTCGAGTGTTCAAACCTGAAAACTCAAAACTAAGATTTTGATCCAAAGATCATAAGCTATATTGTGTAAAAATTTCAGAAATTTTCATCAAGTTTTGATACCCCAAATCGTATCGGACATATTCTGCGTTTTTAGGAATTGTCAAAGGATGACAGATTTCATAACCGATCTTGAGGAGCTTATTCCTATCATTTCTAGCCCGAACTAATCTTTGAGTTCTAAACAAAAGTTGTTGGAAATCATGTCTAGTATGTCTCTGTAAAATTTAAGAATTTTTGGAGTCCATTTACTATGTTAAAAAGTCAAATCTTTTAACGTTGTCAAACCTGAATCCTGACAGCTTTTTGTTTCTGTAGAAAACTTGATTTTTGACATGCTTCCCATCGTTTTTCCGAAAAACTTAAAACACGAAAGTTGTTCGTTGGGATGTTTTTGAGCTACTGTACAAATTTCAGAACAATCGCCTAAGAAATGGATTTTTAAACCAAAAAGGCGCAAACTGTGACGCCAAATGATTTTTAAATCGAAGAGATTTTGAAATTCAAAACAAATGGGCGAGACGTTGAATTACGATATATCTATACTTTT
This sequence comes from Hygrophila difformis, assembly GCA_030278955.1. Lineage (NCBI taxonomy): Eukaryota > Viridiplantae > Streptophyta > Magnoliopsida > Lamiales > Acanthaceae > Hygrophila > Hygrophila difformis. The sequence continues at coordinate 11,962,276 of JAOANR010000004.1, read as the reverse complement.
GAAAAATCCCGTTACACCAAATAAAAACATTTTCTTTAAAAGAATTCTTTTGAAACATTGGGGACTTGTGACCAAGTTTGACATTATCAATATGATTCATGCGGGTTTGATTCCCAATGATGTATTTGAGTTCTTGCGGGTTAGATTCCCCAAGGGCGATTGTATGTTTTCCTGCGGGTTAGATTCCCCAGGATGTATTGAGTTCTTGCGGGTTAGATTCCCCAAGGGCGATTGTATGATTTCCTGCGGGAAAATATTGGTTATGAGGATTGCGGTCACAAGAGCCCTGGTGAATGGTGAACTATAAAAGAAACGAAAATATTCTGAGAAATGATACTATTGATATTGGCTGAGGCCGCCGGATCACCGGCTAAATGATACTTTTGAAATTGGCTGCGGCCGCCGGATTGCCGGCTATACAAAATATTGTTGAAATGGTTATGTAACGGGAGAACAAAATATCTAATACTTTTAAGTATTTATTTAGTTATGCCTTGCAAATCATTACCTACAAGAAATGTTTTTACTAAAATTAATTAAAGGCTTTGAAACCCCTAACCCATGCTATGTGTTAACTTACTCAGCGCGTTTTTGCTGACCCAAACCATTTATCCTCTTTTTCTTACAGAGTACGAAGAACATGCATCGTCATATGCATACATGGGAACATTAGGGGAACTCTTTATTTTAAATCCCTGCCTTTAATTACGACCTGCATGAACGGGACTGTTTACCCGTGTTTTGGCCACATCGGCCCTTATACTTTATTTCCGCTGCCTAAATTTATATTTCCGCTGCAACTCTGATGTATTATTTTAAATTATTTACGAATGGGCTGTTTGAATATTTAAATTCTGAAAAAAAAACCATAGCCTTGCATCTGTTTAGTGAGCTCGGAGAAACCGTGTCTTGCTAGGGAGGTGCGGCGGTGGCATCCCGGCCTGGGTTACCAAAACCGGGGTGTTACAGAGTGGTATCAGAGCCCGGAATATTTTAAAACTACTATTTTAAAGAGCCCGGAATATTTTAAAACTACCATTTTAAAGAGCCCGGAATATTTTAAAGCTATTATTTTACATAGCCCGGATATTTTTAAACTACTATTTTAAAGAGCCCAATTATTATTTTGAAATTAAAGCCCAAATTTTTAGCCCAAAAATTTTTTTTAGAAGCCCAAGAAATTATCTTGGCCCAATAGCCTTGTTTTTATTTAAAGCCCAAATAATTTATTTCTTTCGGCCCAATATAGCGGCCCAAACCTTTTATCCTTATTTTAACCTATCCATGGAATAAATTTATTTTTAAAACCCATGGATAAATAAATGCATGCATAAAATTTTTTTTATTGGGGGGACACATATGCATATGCATACATAAATACACTAACTCTTTTTATGCGAATTATCGGTGATAAGAAATACTCCTACCTTAGAACTTGACATGATCTTGACTTAGGAGCGCTTGCTAAAGACTAACTTTGCCTTAGTCCTAGATCTGGATCACTTAGAAACTCATCTTCGCGTGCTTCTAGAATGACACCTAGAAGAATACTGAGGAAGTATCATATGCAATGATACCCAAACATGGTTGTGAAAAATACATAGGCAGTTATGGGGACATAACTGTAATCTTAAGGGGGGAAGGATGTAATACCCCGTAAGGATGCATAAGCATTTATTTTTGAAACCCGAATAGTTTGTATCCCAAGTAAACAAAAGAACCCTAACTCTTCGCGCGAGAAAAGCCGAAGCACAACTTCGAGGACGAAGTTGATTCTTAAGGGGGGGGAGGATGTAATACCCCGAATTTTTATCAACGCCCAAAGGAATAAAATTTATTCCGATCAATGTCGAAACATCTCCGAGAAGAAGAAAATAATTTATCACAATAAATTATTGCTCGGAAATAAAACGCCGATAGATTCAAATTCAAAATGGAATAAAAGAGGGAAAGGAAGCCCGAAGACATTCCATCAATTGAGTCAAGACAATTGGAATTAAATTCAAGAAGGAAAAGAATTTTAATTCCAAGAACCCGTGAAGTCGGAAGAAATTTAATGATACAATCGCAATCAATCAATCGGTCAATAAGTCGCGCAACTTCGGGGACGAAGTTGATTCTTAAGGATGGTAGATTGTAATACCATAGAAATTGCCCGATATATATGTATGAATATATATATTTTGATCAATTCACTAAGTAGATTTTTAATCAAATCTATATATATTTATATGTTCAAATATGTGCTTAAAGATTAGTATATTATTTTCTACAAAACATACTTTGAAAAAATTATATATATTTGTCTTTTCAAATAAATATATGGATTTCAATATCAAGTGTAATAAGTATATGGTTCATAGAATATTTTAAATCCATATACAAGTTTATATACACATATATACCTTGGTCTTGAAATAATCTTTTCAAACATGTACACATGTATATACATGTATATATTTACATGTTTAAATTATAATGAGAATTATCTATTTTCTATATATCCTTGATTAATCATTCTACCCATATTTTTTTATGAATTATTCTAGAATGCCATAATATAATTGGGAATAATTTGACTATGTTTTGAAATTGTAGGGTGGAATATTAATCATATCTTGTCATTTTCAAATAAAGAATATATTCCTTTTTGAAGCTATGTATGACTTACAAGATCACAAAAATTCCCACATTATGATTTTTTTTAAGATAAGAATCTTAATATATATATAAAAAAAAAAATTTAAAAAAAAAAAAAAAAAAAAAAAAAAGTTACTGTAGCATGCTACTGTAGCACGCTACTGTAGCATGCTACTGTAGCAGTCGGGATTTATGTGTTTTTGGGACTTTTTGCCATTTTTTGGGTCCCAAAGGTGGGAATCTTGATCTATCACGGGTGTGGCATCTTTTTGGATGTTATGTAATCAATCCCATCCCCATTCTCAGCCATTTTCATCAATCATTCACCCCAAACTCTCCAAAAACTCTCCCAAAAGCCAAACACTCTTCCGACGAACTTCCGGCGACTTTCCGACGAGTTTCCGGCAACCAAATCCAACCAAGGAAGTGTGTAGATCAAGGATTGCAGGCTTTGGATTGTTGGTAAGATGTTATTCAAGTTTCCTTATGATTTTAAGATCATAAACATCATCCTAACTTACGAATCTTCGTATTCAAACACAAATCGGAGCCAAAGGAAGAATAAATCGGGTAGAGGAGATTCGTTCGTGACATCCCGTGGATTCCGGACGACCCCGTGACCTCCTAAACATCATCCCCACTGTAAGTTAACCTTACTATGGTTTTGGGTGACTTAAAATGCAACCAAACATAGAGATTCAACTCAAGAAAATTAACAAAAATCTGTCAACAAGAGAAAACCCTCAACGCAGCGTTTTCGTATGAATTTTTCGAACCTCTAAAGCTGCTCAAACAATAAAACTCAAAACATGAAAAGTGTTGCTAAGACTTTGGTCTAGCCTCTGTAAAAATTTCATAATTTTTCATGATGTTTTGAGACCTGAAACCAACCCAAAACCGAAGAGTATTAAATCTGGATCTTAGAACTTTGGACAGAATTTTTACTCAATCTTGTTGGTTATTTTGACCATGGATCTAGGCCGATCTAGGATTGGAGTTGAACATAAGAATTATAGATCTATGAGTTTAGAACATTTCTGTAAGTTTTTAGAATTTTTCGTTGAGATTTGAGCCTCCGAACTCGAGCCAATCCGATCTGCGTTAGAACCGATGTCAAGAACCTTGACAGATTTCTTAACCGAACTTGATGAGCATATTTCTATTACTTCGAGTGTTCAAACCTGAAAACTCAAAACTAAGATTTTGATCCAAAGATCATAAGCTATATTGTGTAAAAATTTCAGAAATTTTCATCAAGTTTTGATACCCCAAATCGTATCGGACATATTCTGCGTTTTTAGGAATTGTCAAAGGATGACAGATTTCATAACCGATCTTGAGGAGCTTATTCCTATCATTTCTAGCCCGAACTAATCTTTGAGTTCTAAACAAAAGTTGTTGGAAATCATGTCTAGTATGTCTCTGTAAAATTTAAGAATTTTTGGAGTCCATTTACTATGTTAAAAAGTCAAATCTTTTAACGTTGTCAAACCTGAATCCTGACAGCTTTTTGTTTCTGTAGAAAACTTGATTTTTGACATGCTTCCCATCGTTTTTCCGAAAAACTTAAAACACGAAAGTTGTTCGTTGGGATGTTTTTGAGCTACTGTACAAATTTCAGAACAATCGCCTAAGAAATGGATTTTTAAACCAAAAAGGCGCAAACTGTGACGCCAAATGATTTTTAAATCGAAGAGATTTTGAAATTCAAAACAAATGGGCGAGACGTTGAATTACGATATATCTATACTTTTGAAAAATCCCGTTACACCAAATAAAAACATTTTCTTTAAAAGAATTCTTTTGAAACATTGGGGACTTGTGACCAAGTTTGACATTATCAATATGATTCATGCGGGTTTGATTCCCAATGATGTATTTGAGTTCTTGCGGGTTAGATTCCCCAAGGGCGATTGTATGTTTTCCTGCGGGTTAGATTCCCCAGGATGTATTGAGTTCTTGCGGGTTAGATTCCCCAAGGGCGATTGTATGATTTCCTGCGGGAAAATATTGGTTATGAGGATTGCGGTCACAAGAGCCCTGGTGAATGGTGAACTATAAAAGAAACGAAAATATTCTGAGAAATGATACTATTGATATTGGCTGAGGCCGCCGGATCACCGGCTAAATGATACTTTTGAAATTGGCTGCGGCCGCCGGATTGCCGGCTATACAAAATATTGTTGAAATGGTTATGTAACGGGAGAACAAAATATCTAATACTTTTAAGTATTTATTTAGTTATGCCTTGCAAATCATTACCTACAAGAAATGTTTTTACTAAAATTAATTAAAGGCTTTGAAACCCCTAACCCATGCTATGTGTTAACTTACTCAGCGCGTTTTTGCTGACCCAAACCATTTATCCTCTTTTTCTTACAGAGTACGAAGAACATGCATCGTCATATGCATACATGGGAACATTAGGGGAACTCTTTATTTTAAATCCCTGCCTTTAATTACGACCTGCATGAACGGGACTGTTTACCCGTGTTTTGGCCACATCGGCCCTTATACTTTATTTCCGCTGCCTAAATTTATATTTCCGCTGCAACTCTGATGTATTATTTTAAATTATTTACGAATGGGCTGTTTGAATATTTAAATTCTGAAAAAAAAACCATAGCCTTGCATCTGTTTAGTGAGCTCGGAGAAACCGTGTCTTGCTAGGGAGGTGCGGCGGTGGCATCCCGGCCTGGGTTACCAAAACCGGGGTGTTACAAAATCATACAATCGCCCTTGGGGAATCTAACCCGCAAGAACTCAATACATCCTAGGGAATCAAACCCGTAGGAAAACATACGATCGCCCTTGGGGAATCTAACCCGCAAGAACTCAAATACATCATAGGGAATCAAACCCGCATGAATCATATTGATAATATCAAACTTGGTCACAAGTCCCCAATGTTTCAAAAGAATTCTTTTAAAGAAAATGTTTTTATTTGGTGTAACGGGATTTTTCAAAAGTATAGATATATCGTAATTCAACGTCTCGACCGTTTGTTTCGAATTTCAAAATCTCTTCGATTTAAAAATCATTTGGCGTCACAGTTTGCGCCTTTTTGGTTTAAAAATCCATTTCTTAAGCGATTGATTTGAAATTTTCACAGTATCTCAAAAACATCCCAACGAACAACTTTCGTGTTTTAAGTTTTCCGGAAAAACGATGGGAAGCATGTCAAAAATCAAGTTTTCTTCAGAAACAAAAAGCTGTCAGGATTCAGGTTTGACAACGTTAAAAGATTCGACTTTTTATCATATCAAATGGACTTCAAAAATTCTGAAATTTTTCAGAGACATACTAGACATGATTTCCAACAACTTTTGTTTAGATCATGAAGATTAGTTCGGACTAGAAATGATAGGAATAAGCTCCTCAAGATCGGTTATGAAATCTGTCATCCTTTGACAATTCCTAAAAACGCAGAATATGTCCGACATGATTTGGGGTATCAAACCTCGATGAAAATCTTTGAAATTTTTACACAATATAGCTTATGATCTTTGGATCAAAATCTTAGTTTTGAGTTTTCAGATTTGAACACTCGAAGTAAGAGTTTTGCTCGTCGAGTTTGATTATGAAATCTGTCAAGGTTCTTGACATCGGTTCTAACGCAGATCGGATCGGCTCGAGTTTGGAGGTTCAAATCTCAATGAAAAATTCTAAAAACTTACAGTAATATTCCAAACTCATAGATCTACAATTCTTATGTTCAACTCCAATCCTAGATCGGCCTAGATCCAAGGTCAAAATGGCTAACAAGATTGAGAATGAAATCTGTCCAAAGTTCTAAGATTCAGATTTGATGCTCTTCGGTTTTGGGTCGGTTTCAGGTTTCAAAACATCATGAAAAATTCCAAAATTTTTACAGAAGCTAAACCAAAGTCTTAGGAACACTTTTCATGTTTTGAGTTTTATTGTTTGAGCAGCTTTAGAGGTTCGAAAAATTCATACGAAAACGCTGCGTTGAGGGTTTCTCTTGTTGACAGATTTTTATTAACTTTCTTGAGTTGAATCTCTATGTTTGGTTGCATTTTAAGTCACCCAAAACCATATTAAGGTTAACTTACAGTGGGGATGATGTCTAGGAAGTCACGGGGTCGTCCGGAATCCACGGGATGTCACGAACGAATCTCTTCCACCCGATTTATTCTTCCCTTGGCTCCGATTTGTGTTTGAATACGAAGATTCGTAAGTTAGGATGATGGTTATGATCTTAAAACCATATGGAAACTTGATTAACATCTTACCAACAATCCAAAGCCTGCAATCCTTGATCTACACACTTCCTTGGTCGGATTTGGTTGCCGGAAATTCGCCGGAAAGTCCGCCGGAAGGGTGTTTGGCTTTGGGAGAGTTTTGGGAGAGTTTTGGAGGAAACTTTGGGGTGTTGATGACTGAAATGAGGTGTTAGGGACACCTAATGACGTCCAAAAGATGCCTCACCCGTGATCAAGCAAGATTCCCGCGTTGGGGCCAAGGAATATGGCAAGAAAGTCGCCAAAACGCGACAAACGCAGCAGCTGTCAGGACGGCGCGGGGTTGGGGCGGTTTTTAGCCAAAACCCGCGCCAAATGCGCGCCACTCTCGCCTGGACTTCGGTCCGGGCGGGGGTCGTGCGATCCGTCGTGCTTTTCCTCCTCTCTTTCGGACTTCTATCCTCCTACGTTTTCGGGCTCGATTTTTCGGGTCATTCTTGGATCATAAATTCTTATCTTAAGTTTATCTCGACTCAAATGAGTTTCATGTTTGAGATTTTAAGTCCGTCGTTCTCGGGTTCGTCGGCTTCCAATTTGTCGTCTTTTGATTCCCGTGCAATAACTTGTATCATTAAATTTCTTCCGACTTCACGGGTTCTTGGAATTAAAATTCTTTTCCTTCATGAACTTAATTCCAAATTTTGTTACTCAATTCATGGAATGTCTTCGGGCTTCATTTCCCTCTTTTATTCCATTTTGAATTTAAATCTATCGGCGTTTCCTATCCGAGCAATAATTTATTGTGATAAATTATTTTCTTCTTCTCGGAAATATTTCAACATTGATCGGAATAAATTTTATTCCTTTGGGCGTTGATAAAAATTTGGGGTATTACAGTCTACCCCCCTTAAGAATCAACTTCGTCCTCGAAGTTGTGTTTCGGCTTTTCTCGCGCTAAGAGTTATGGTCCTTTTGTTTACTATTTGCGATATTGTGTTATTGAATTATTGTTCGATTGTTGATTATCGTTTGACTGAACCCAGAATTGAAATTTCCAAGTTGCCTACGTACCCTGTGAAGGGATCAAGTCATTACGTAGTTCAAAAGAATTTATTTGGGATACAAAATATTCGAGTTTCGAAATAAATGCTTATGCATTCTTACGGGGTATTACATCCTCCCCCCCTTAAGATTACAGTTATGTCCCCATAACTGCCTATGCATTATTCGCAACCATGTTCGGGTATCATCGCATATGATCCTTCCTCAGTATTCTTCTAGGTGTCATTCTAGAAGCACGCGAAGATGAGTTCCTAAGTGATCAAGATCTAGGACTAAGGCAAAGTTAGTCTTTAGCAAGCGCTCCTAAGTCAAGATCATGTCGAGTGCTAAGGTAGGAGTGTTTCTTATTACCGATAATTCACATAAAAAGAGTTAGTGTAAATATTTATGTATGCATATGTATATGTGTTCCCCCCAAAAAAAAATTTTATGCATGCATTTATTTATCCATGGGTTTTTTAAAATAAATTTATTCCATGAATAGATTAAAATAAGGATAAAAGGTTTGAGCCACTATATTGGGCCGAAAGAAATAAATTATTTGGGCTTTAATTTCAAAATAATAATTGGGCTCTTTAAAAGATAATAGCTTTAAAATAGTCTGGGCTCTGATACCAACTTGTAACACCCCGGTTTTGGTCACCCAGGCCGGGATGCCACCGCCACACCTCCCTAGCAAGACACGGTTTCTCCGAGCTCACTAAAGAGATGCAAGGCTATGGTTTTTCAGAATTTAAAATATTCAAACAGCCCATTCATATATAATTTAAAGATAATACATCAAAGTTGCAGCGGAATTTAAATATAGGGCCAACATGGCCAAAACACGGGTTAAACAGGCCCGTTCATGCAAGTCGTAATTAAATGCAGGGATTTAAAATAAAGATTTCCCCTAATGTTCCCATGTATGCATATGACGATGCATATTCTTCGTACTCTGTAAGAAAAAGGAGATATATGGTTTGGGTCAGCAAAAACGCGCTGAGTAAGTTAACACATAGCATGGGTTAGGGGTTTCAAAGCCTTTAATTAAATTTAATAAAAACATTTCAACAATATTTAATTTAGCCGGCAATCCGGCGGCCGCAGCCAATTTCATAAAATCTAAGCTTTTTAATATATTTCCCGTTACGCCATCATCTCAACAATATATCATTTAGCCGGTGATCCGGCGGCCGCAGCCAATATCAAAAGTATCATTTCTCAAAATATTTTTCGTTTCTTTTATAGTTCACCATTCACCAGGGCTCTTGTGACCGCAATCCTCATAATCAATATTTCCGCAGGAAATCATACAATCGCCCTTGGGGAATCTAACCCGCAAGAACTCAATACATCCTAGGGAATCAAACCCGTAGGAAAACATACGATCGCCCTTGGGGAATCTAACCCGCAAGAACTCAAATACATCATAGGGAATCAAACCCGCATGAATCATATTGATAATATCAAACTTGGTCACAAGTCCCCAATGTTTCAAAAGAATTCTTTTAAAGAAAATGTTTTTATTTGGTGTAACGGGATTTTTCAAAAGTATAGATATATCGTAATTCAACGTCTCGACCGTTTGTTTCGAATTTCAAAATCTCTTCGATTTAAAAATCATTTGGCGTCACAGTTTGCGCCTTTTTGGTTTAAAAATCCATTTCTTAAGCGATTGATTTGAAATTTTCACAGTATCTCAAAAAACATCCCAACGAACAACTTTCGTGTTTTAAGTTTTCCGGAAAAACGATGGGAAGCATGTCAAAAATCAAGTTTTCTTCAGAAACAAAAAGCTGTCAGGATTCGGGTTTGACAACGTTAAAAGATTCGACTTTTTATCATATCAAATGGACTTCAAAAATTCTGAAATTTTTCAGAGACATACTAGACATGATTTCCAACAACTTTTGTTTAGATCATGAAGATTAGTTCGGACTAGAAATGATAGGAATAAGCTCCTCAAGATCGGTTATGAAATCTGTCATCCTTTGACAATTCCTAAAAACGCAGAATATGTCCGACATGATTTGGGGTATCAAAACTCAATGAAAATCTTTGAAATTTTTACACAATATAGCTTATGATCTTTGGATCAAAATCTTAGTTTTGAGTTTTCAGATTTGAACACTCGAAGTAAGAGTTTTGCTCGTCGAGTTTGATTATGAAATCTGTCAAGGTTCTTGACATCGGTTCTAACGCAGATCGGATCGGCTCGAGTTTGGAGGTTCAAATCTCAATGAAAAATTCTAAAAACTTACAGTAATATTCCAAACTCATAGATCTACAATTCTTATGTTCAACTCCAATCCTAGATCGGCCTAGATCCAAGGTCAAAATGGCTAACAAGATTGAGAATGAAATCTGTCCAAAGTTCTAAGATTCAGATTTGATGCTCTTCGGTTTTGGGTCGGTTTCAGGTTTCAAAACATCATGAAAAATTCCAAAATTTTTACAGAAGCTAAACCAAAGTCTTAGGAACACTTTTCATGTTTTGAGTTTTATTGTTTGAGCAGCTTTAGAGGTTCGAAAAATTCATACGAAAACGCTGCGTTGAGGGTTTCTCTTGTTGACAGATTTTTATTAACTTTCTTGAGTTGAATCTCTTTGTTTGGTTGCATTTTAAGTCACCCAAAACCATAGTAAGGTTAACTTACAGTGGGGATGATGTCTAGGAAGTCACGGGGTCGTCCGGAATCCACGGGATGTCACGAACGAATCTCTTCCACCCGATTTATTCTTCCCTTGGCTCCGATTTGTGTTTGAATACGAAGATTCGTAAGTTAGGATGATGGTTATGATCTTAAAACCATATGGAAACTTGATTAACATCTTACCAACAATCCAAAGCCTGCAATCCTTGATCTACACACTTCCTTGGTCGGATTTGGTTGCCGGAAATTCGCCGGAAAGTCCGCCGGAAGGGTGTTTGGCTTTGGGAGAGTTTTGGGAGAGTTTTGGAGGAAACTTTGGGGTGTTGATGACTGAAATGAGGTGTTAGGGACACCTAATGACGTCCAAAAGATGCCTCACCCGTGATCAAGCAAGATTCCCGCGTTGGGGCCAAGGAATATGGCAAGAAAGTCGCCAAAACGCGACAAACGCAGCAGCTGTCAGGACGGCGCGGGGTTGGGGCGGTTTTTAGCCAAAACCCGCGCCAAATGCGCGCCACTCTCGCCTGGACTTCGGTCCGGGCGGGGTCGTGCGATCCGTCGTGCTTTTCCTCCTCTCTTTCGGACTTCTATCCTCCTACGTTTTCGGGCTCGATTTTTCGGGTCATTCTTGGATCATAAATTCTTATCTTAAGTTTATCTCGACTCAAATGAGTTTCATGTTTGAGATTTTAAGTCCGTCGTTCTCGGGTTCGTCGGCTTCCAATTTGTCGTCTTTTGATTCCCGTGCAATAACTTGTATCATTAAATTTCTTCCGACTTCACGGGTTCTTGGAATTAACATTCTTTTCCTTCATGAACTTAATTCCAAATTTTGTTACTCAATTCATGGAATGTCTTCGGGCTTCATTTCCCTCTTTTATTCCATTTTGAATTTAAATCTATCGGCGTTTCCTATCCGAGCAATAATTTATTGTGATAAATTATTTTCTTCTTCTCGGAAATATTTCAACATTGATCGGAATAAATTTTATTCCTTTGGGCGTTGATAAAAATTTGGGGTATTACAGTCTACCCCCCTTAAGAATCAACTTCGTCCTCGAAGTTGTGTTTCGGCTTTTCTCGCGCTAAGAGTTATGGTCCTTTTGTTTACTATTTGCGATATTGTGTTATTGAATTATTGTTCGATTGTTGATTATCGTTTGACTGAACCCAGAATTGAAATTTCCAAGTTGCCTACGTACCCTGTGAAGGGATCAAGTCATTACGTAGTTCAAAAGAATTTATTTGGGATACAAAATATTCGAGTTTCGAAATAAATGCTTATGCATTCTTACGGGGTATTACATCCTCCCCCCCTTAAGATTACAGTTATGTCCCCATAACTGCCTATGCATTATTCGCAACCATGTTCGGGTATCATCGCATATGATCCTTCCTCAGTATTCTTCTAGGTGTCATTCTAGAAGCACGCGAAGATGAGTTCCTAAGTGATCAAGATCTAGGACTAAGGCAAAGTTAGTCTTTAGCAAGCGCTCCTAAGTCAAGATCATGTCGAGTGCTAAGGTAGGAGTGTTTCTTATTACCGATAATTCACATAAAAAGAGTTAGTGTAAATATTTATGTATGCATATGTATATGTGTTCCCCCCAAAAAAAAATTTTATGCATGCATTTATTTATCCATGGGTTTTTAAAATAAATTTATTCCATGAATAGATTAAAATAAGGATAAAAGGTTTGAGCCACTATATTGGGCCGAAAGAAATAAATTATTTGGGCTTTAATTTCAAAATAATAATTGGGCTCTTTAAAAGATAATAGCTTTAAAATAGTCTGGGCTCTGATACCAACTTGTAACACCCCGGTTTTGGTCACCCAGGCCGGGATGCCACCGCCACACCTCCCTAGCAAGACACGGTTTCTCCGAGCTCACTAAAGAGATGCAAGGCTATGGTTTTTCAGAATTTAAAATATTCAAACAGCCCATTCATATATAATTTAAAGATAATACATCAAAGTTGCAGCGGAATTTAAATATAGGGCCAACATGGCCAAAACACGGGTTAAACAGGCCCGTTCATGCAAGTCGTAATTAAATGCAGGGATTTAAAATAAAGATTTCCCCTAATGTTCCCATGTATGCATATGACGATGCATATTCTTCGTACTCTGTAAGAAAAAGGAGATATATGGTTTGGGTCAGCAAAAACGCGCTGAGTAAGTTAACACATAGCATGGGTTAGGGGTTTCAAAGCCTTTAATTAAATTTAATAAAAACATTTCAACAATATTTAATTTAGCCGGCAATCCGGCGGCCGCAGCCAATTTCATAAAATCTAAGCTTTTTAATATATTTCCCGTTACGCCATCATCTCAACAATATATCATTTAGCCGGTGATCCGGCGGCCGCAGCCAATATCAAAAGTATCATTTCTCAAAATATTTTTCGTTTCTTTTATAGTTCACCATTCACCAGGGCTCTTGTGACCGCAATCCTCATAATCAATATTTCCGCAGGAAATCATACAATCGCCCTTGGGGAATCTAACCCGCAAGAACTCAATACATCCTAGGGAATCAAACCCGTAGGAAAACATACGATCGCCCTTGGGGAATCTAACCCGCAAGAACTCAAATACATCATAGGGAATCAAACCCGCATGAATCATATTGATAATATCAAACTTGGTCACAAGTCCCCAATGTTTCAAAAGAATTCTTTTAAAGAAAATGTTTTTATTTGGTGTAACGGGATTTTTCAAAAGTATAGATATATCGTAATTCAACGTCTCGACCGTTTGTTTCGAATTTCAAAATCTCTTCGATTTAAAAATCATTTGGCGTCACAGTTTGCGCCTTTTTGGTTTAAAAATCCATTTCTTAAGCGATTGATTTGAAATTTTCACAGTATCTCAAAAACATCCCAACGAACAACTTTCGTGTTTTAAGTTTTTCGGAAAAACGATGGGAAGCATGTCAAAAATCAAGTTTTCTTCAGAAACAAAAAGCTGTCAGGATTCAGGTTTGACAACGTTAAAAGATTCGACTTTTTATCATACCAAATGGACTTCAAAAATTCTGAAATTTTTCAGAGACATACTAGACATGATTTCCAACAACTTTTGTTTAGATCATGAAGATTAGTTCGGACTAGAAATGATAGGAATAAGCTCCTCAAGATCGGTTATGAAATCTGTCATCCTTTGACAATTCCTAAAAACGCAGAATATGTCCGACATGATTTGGGGTATCAAAACTCAATGAAAATCTTTGAAATTTTTACACAATATAGCTTATGATCTTTGGATCAAAATCTTAGTTTTGAGTTTTCAGATTTGAACACTCGAAGTAAGAGTTTTGCTCGTCGAGTTTGATTATGAAATCTGTCAAGGTTCTTGACATCGGTTCTAACGCAGATCGGATCGGCTCGAGTTTGGAGGTTCAAATCTCAATGAAAAATTCTAAAAACTTACAGTAATATTCCAAACTCATAGATCTACAATTCTTATGTTCAACTCCAATCCTAGATCGGCCTAGATCCAAGGTCAAAATGGCTAACAAGATTGAGAATGAAATCTGTCCAAAGTTCTAAGATTCAGATTTGATGCTCTTCGGTTTTGGGTCGGTTTCAGGTTTCAAAACATCATGAAAAATTCCAAAATTTTTACAGAAGCTAAACCAAAGTCTTAGGAACACTTTTCATGTTTTGAGTTTTATTGTTTGAGCAGCTTTAGAGGTTCGAAAAATTCATACGAAAACGCTGCGTTGAGGGTTTCTCTTGTTGACAGATTTTTATTAACTTTCTTGAGTTGAATCTCTTTGTTTGGTTGCATTTTAAGTCACCCAAAACCATAGTAAGGTTAACTTACAGTGGGGATGATGTCTAGGAAGTCACGGGGTCGTCCGGAATCCACGGGATGTCACGAACGAATCTCTTCCACCCGATTTATTCTTCCCTTGGCTCCGATTTGTGTTTGAATACGAAGATTCGTAAGTTAGGATGATGGTTATGATCTTAAAACCATATGGAAACTTGATTAACATCTTACCAACAATCCAAAGCCTGCAATCCTTGATCTACACACTTCCTTGGTCGGATTTGGTTGCCGGAAATTCGCCGGAAAGTCCGCCGGAAGGGTGTTTGGCTTTGGGAGAGTTTTGGGAGAGTTTTGGAGGAAACTTTGGGGTGTTGATGACTGAAATGAGGTGTTAGGGACACCTAATGACGTCCAAAAGATGCCTCCCCCGTGATCAAGCAAGATTCCCGCGTTGGGGCCAAGGAATATGGCAAGAAAGTCGCCAAAACGCGACAAACGCAGCAGCTGTCAGGACGGCGCGGGGTTGGGGCGGTTTTTAGCCAAAACCCGCGCCAAGTGCGCGCCACTCTCGCCTGGACTTCGGTCCGGGCGGGGTCGTGCGATCCGTCGTGCTTTTCCTCCTCTCTTTCGGACTTCTATCCTCCTACGTTTTCGGGCTCGATTTTTCGGGTCATTCTTGGATCATAAATTCTTATCTTAAGTTTATCTCGACTCAAATGAGTTTCATGTTTGAGATTTTAAGTCCGTCGTTCTCGGGTTCGTCGGCTTCCAATTTGTCGTCTTTTGATTCCCGTGCAATAACTTGTATCATTAAATTTCTTCCGAATTCACGGGTTCTTGGAATTAAAATTCTTTTCCTTCATGAACTTAATTCCAAATTTTGTTACTCAATTCATGGAATGTCTTCGGGCTTCCTTTCCCTCTTTTATTCCATTTTGAATTTAAATCTATCGGCGTTTCCTATCCGAGCAATAAATTATTGTGATAAATTATTTTCTTCTTCTCGGAAATATTTCAACATTGATCGGAATAAATTTTATTCCTTTGGGCGTTGATAAAAATTTGGGGTATTACACCAGTTGCCTCCAAGTGTAGGGAATGTATGAAGTGACAAGACATGGGAGTCAACACCTCTATATATAGGCGGGAAACCCTAGGCCCATGGGCCCCAGACCCTTGAATTTGAATTCTGCAGCTTGGTACGACGCTATGCATGACTTCGTCGCTATCCATTACTACGACTTTATAGGTGTAACGTCGTAGTCTTCCACTTAGATTACACTCTTTGTCTCTAAGTGAATAGCCTACGACGTTATACTCCATTACGTCGCTACACTTGAGTACGACGCTATACTCGTTTGGCGTCGTAGTTCTTCCTTCAGAGTCCTGCCTCATTTTCTGCCTACGACGCTATACTCGGCCTACGACGCTATACATGGTTAACGTCGTAGTTGAGTGTAGCGTCGTAATTTCCTGAAAAATTCGACTTTTTGTGGGTTTTCATTTCTTTTCCCATCTTTTTGTTTCCTTTTTCTTTTTCTCATGTTTTTGGATTTTTCTAGCATAAATGTGTAACAAAATTACATATTTATGCATTTTTCATACCAGCTCAATATTTTTACAAATATGCATAAATCAGTCTAATTCTACTGCTTTCTTATTTAATATACCGGAATGCGATCAAATGCCCGTTTCAGACACGGAAATGGATTGAAAATAATGGACATTTCTGGCCATTATCAGCTGTTTTTAAATGTTTTAAATATTTTAAGTTCTGCACTACCTAGTCTTGCATCTCTTTAGCAAGACCGGAGAAACCGTGTCTTGCTAGGGAGATGTGGCGGTGATATCCCGACCTCGGTGACAAAAAACCGGGGTGTTACAATTCTTGGGCTCCAATTTCCTATCTTAATTTTATTTGGATCTCAATTTAATTTCGGGTTCGAATTATTGAGTCCATTAGTATTGAGTTCTCTTGGAATAATTTATTAAATTAAATTATCTTTAACTTCACGGCTCTTGGAACTTTAATTCCTTCTTGAATTAAATTCTATTTCTTATTTCATCTCTTAATTATTTATTTATTTTATTGTGTTCATTTGTTTATTTATTTATGTAATAAAATTCTCGGGTATTACACATTCGGCCTACGAAAAGCATGGCAAGGGGGAAGCACATATCCAAACCCCATTGCAGGCTCCTTGGTCGACCAATGGTGTATCCTGGTCGACCATGGGGTGCACCATGGGCATGGGTACACCTCGTCAATCTTTAAATGCCTTCAATTGGCATGAAGGGGTCATACGACCTACAGGAAACCTAGCCAGGGGGGTGCCCAGACCCCATGGAAGAGTCATTGGTCGACCAATGGGGTGTCTTGGTCAACCAAGAGGGGATTTCATGAGGAAATGTACTCCTTTTCAATGTTTAAATGCCTCTAAATGGGCCCGAAGTGGCCATAAGAAGTCACAAGGTCTACCGGAACCTGGACATATGCCAGGCACAATAGAATGGTCATTGGTTGACCAAGGAGGTGTCTTGGTCAACCAAGAGAGGATTTATTGGCAAATGTGATCCTTTTTAGTGTTTAAGTGCTTCGAATAGGCTATAGAAAGCCTGGCCAGAGGAGGCCACATGGCCTAAACCCATGGAAGGGTCCTTGGTCGGAGGTGTCTTGGTTGACCAAGAGGTGTTTCATAGGAAATGTACTCCTTTCTGTGTTTAAATGGTTCGAATTTGTCCGAAATGGCCAGAAAGGGTTATACAACCTACAGAAGCCTGGTCGGGGCACATGCCCAGACCTCATGAAAGGGTTGTTGGTGACCAAGGGGGTGTCTTCGTCGACCAACAGGGGTTTATGGGCAAATGTATTCTTTTTTAGTGTTTAAATGCTTCAAATGGGCCCGAATTGGACAGAAAAGGGTTATAAAACATACAGGAAGCCTGGCCACTGAGAGAAACATGCCCTGACCCAATATAAGAGTCGTTAGTCTATGAAGGGGGTCTCGACCAACCAAAAGGTGTTTCATAGGCAAAGTTACTTCTTTTCAGCCTTTAAGTGCATCGAATGGTCCGAAATGGCAAAAAAGGGGTTATATAACCTACAGAAAGCCTCACCAAGGGAATGTAATACCCACTAAGTTTAGTTATAATATTTCTTAAGAAAAAAAGTTGAGAGTTAATGTAATACCATAGAAATTGCCCGAAATATATATATGAATATATATTTTTGATTAATTCACTAAGTAGATTTTTAATCAAATCTATATATATTTATATGTTCAAATATGTGCTTAAAGATTAGTATATTATTTTCTACAAAACATACTTTGAAAAATTATATATATTTGTCTTTTCAAATAAATATATGGATTTCAATATCAAGTGTAATAAGTATATGGTTCATAGAATATTTTAAATCCATATACAAGTTTATATACACATATATACCTTGGTCTTGAAATAATCTTTCCAAACATGTACACATGTATATACATGTATATATTTACATGTTTAAATTATAATGAGAATTATCTATTTTCTATATATCCTTGATTAATCATTCTACCCATATATTTTTTATTATGGGATTATTCTAGAATGCCATAATATAATTGGGAATAATTTGACTATGGTTTGAAATTGTAGGGTGGAATATTAATCATATCTTGTCATTTTCAAATAAAGAATATATTCCTTTTTGAAGCTATGTATGACTTACAAGATCACAAAAATTCCCACATTATGATTTTTTTTAAGATAAGAATCTTAATATATATATATATATATAAAAAAAATTTAAAAAAAAAAAAGTTACTGTAGCATGCTACTGTAGCACGCTACTGTAGCATGCTACTGTAGCAGTCGGGCATTATGCGTTTTTGGCGACTTTTTGCCATTTTTTGGGTCCCAAAGGTGGGAATCTTGATCTATCACGGGGGAGGCATATTTTGGATGATTATAGAAGTTCCTAACACCCCATTTCAGCCATCAACACTCAAAAATTCATCCCAAAACTCTCCCAAACTCTCCCAAAGCCAAAACACTCTTCCGGCGACTTTCCGACGAGTTTCCGGCAACCAAATCCAACCAAGGAAGTGTGTAGATCAAGGATTGCATGCTTTGGATTGTTGGTAAGATGTTAATCAAGTTTACTTATGATTTTAAGATCATAAACATCATCCTAACTTACGAATCTTCGTATTCAAACACAAATCGGAGCCAAGGGAAGAATAAATCGGGTGGAAGAGATTCGTTCGTGACATCCCGTGGATTCCGGACGACCCCGTGACTTCCTAGACATCATCCCCACTGTAAGTTAACCTTACTATGGTTTTGGGTGACTTAAAATGCAACCAAACATAGAGATTCAACTCAAGAAAATTAATAAAAATCTGTCAACAAGAGAAACCCTCAACGCAGCGTTTTCGTATGAATTTTTCGAACCTCTAAAGCTGCTCAAACAATAAAACTCAAAACATGAAAAGTGTTGCTAAGACTTTGGTTTAGCTTCTGTAAAACTTTTAGAATTTTTCATGTTGTTTTGAAACCTGAAACCAACCCAAACCGAACAGTATTAAATCTGGATCTTACAACTTGGACAGATTTCACTCTCAATCTTATTAGCCATTTTGACCTTGGATCTAGGCCGATCTAGGATTGGAGTTGAACATAAGAATTGTAGATATATGAGTTTGGAATATTACTGTAAGTTTTTAGAATTTTTCGTTGAGATTTGAGCCTCCGAATCTGAGCCGATCCGATCTGCGTTAGAACCGAATTCACGAACCTTGACAGATTTCATTATCAAACTTGACGAGCAAAACTCTTACTTCGAGTGTTCAAACCTGAAAACTCAAAACTAAGATTTTGATCCAAAGATCTTAAGCTATATTGTGTAAAAATTTCAGAAATTTTCATCAAGTTTTGATACCCCAAAACGTGTCGGACATATTCTGCGTTTTTAAGAATTTTCAAAGGATGACAGTTTTCATAACCGAACTTGAGGAGCTTATTCCTATCACTTCTAGCCCGAACTAATCTTTGAGTTCTAAACAAAAGTTGCATATAATCATGTGTAGTATATGCATATGAAATTTCAGAATTTTTGGAGTCCATTTGATATGATAAAAAGTCGAATCTTTTAACGTTGTCAAACCTGAATCCTGACAGCTTTTTGTTTCTGTCGAAAACTTGATTTTTGACATGTTTCCCATCGTTTTTACGAAAAACTTAAAACACAAAAGTTGTTCGTTGGGATGTTTTTGAGCTACTGTGAAAATTTCAGATCAATCGCCTAAGAAATGGATTTTTAAACCAAAAAGGCGCAAACTGTGACATCGATCCATTTTTAAACTTGTGAGATCTTGAAATTTTGAAACAAACGGTCGAGACGTTGGAATTACGATATATCTATACTTTTGAAAAATCCCGTTACACTAAATCAAAACACATGAGATACTTAATCGACGTAGGGGGTGAGTGCTCGATAGAGTGCCCCTCTAGCTCTTCGCATCGTTCCTATACGGACGAGTGTGACCTATGTAGAGGGTGAGTGCTCGATAGAGTGCCCCTCTAGCTTTTCACTTCGTGCCAAAACGGTCGAGAGTGATCGACGTAGGGGGTGAGTGCTCGATAGAGTGCCCCTCTAGCTCTTCGCATCGTTCCTATACGGACGAGTGTGACCTATGTTATGTAGAGGGTGAGTGCTCGATAGAGTGCCCCTCTAGCTTTTCACTTCGTGCCAAAACGGCCGAGAGTGATCGACGTAGGGGGTGAGTGCTCGATAGAGTGCCCCTCTAGCTCTTCGCATCGTGCCTATACGGACGAGTGTGACTATAAAAGAAACGAGAAATGTTGAGATGATGGCGTAACGGGAAATATATTAAAAAGCTCAGATTTTATGAAATTGGCTGCGGCCGCCGGATTGTCGGCTAAATTAAATATTGTTGAGATGGTGGCGTATCGGGAAGAATTTTTAAAAGCTCAAAACATCTTTTTATTTAATTTAATTAAAGGCTTTGAAACCCCTAACCCATGCTATGTGTTAACTTACTCAGCGCGTTTTTGCTGACCCAAACCATTTATCCTCTTTTTCTTTCAGAGTTGAAGAATATGCATACTGGGAATTTTTGGGGATTACATTATATTTTAAATTTTGCGTTAGACTAGAATTTGCATGAACGAGCCTGTTTAACCCGTGTTTTGGCCATGTCGGCCCTATATTTAAATTCCGCTGCAACTCTGATGTATTATTTTTAAATTATTTATGAATGGGCTGTTTGAATATTTTTAATTCTGAAAAACCATAGCCTTGCATCTCTTTAGTGAGCTCGGAGAAACCGTGTCTTGCTAGGGAGGTGTGGCGGTGGCATCCCGGCCTGGGTTACCAAAACCGGGGTGTTACAATGTGGTATCAGAGCCCAGAATATTTTAAAACTACTATTTTAAAGAGCCCGGAATATTTTTAAACTATTATTTTTAAGTATTATTATTTTTAAAAGTTATTATTTCTAAACTAGTAATATATTTTAAAGAGCCCAATTATTATTTTGAAGTTAAAGCCCAAATTTTTAGCCCAAAAATTTTTTTTAGAAGCCCAAGAAATTATTTTTGGCCCAATAACCTTGTTTTTATTTAAAGCCCAAATAATTTATTTCTTTCGGCCCAATATAGTGGCCCAAACCTTTTATCCTTATTTTAACCTATCCATGGAATAAATTTATTTTTTAAAACCCATGGATAAATAAAGGCATGCATAAAATTTTTTTTTATTGGGGGAATTACATATGCATATGCATACATAAATATTTACACTAACCCTTTTTTATGTGAATTATCGGTAATAAGAAACACTCCTACCTTAGAACTCGACATGACCTTGACTTAGGAGCGCTTGCTAAAGACTAACTTTGCCTTAGTCCTAGATCTTGATCACTTAGAAACTTATCTTCGCGTGCTTCTATAACAGAAATGGCACCTATAAGAAAACTGAGGAAGGATCACATGCGATGATACCCGAACCTGGTTGTGAATAATACATAGGCAGTTATGGGGACATAACTGTAATCTTAAGGGGGGAGGATGTAATACCCCGTAAGAATGCATAAGCATTTATTTTTGAAACCCGAATATTATGTATCTCAAATAATATCAAACAACAAAACACAATGATACAATCGCAATCAATCAATCGGTCAATAAGTCGCGCAACTTCGGGGACGAAGTTGATTCTTAAGGAGGGTAGATTGTAATACCATAGAAATTGCCCGAAATATATATATGAATATATATTTTTGATTAATTCACTAAGTAGATTTTTAATCAAATCTATATATATTTATATGTTCAAATATGTGCTTAAAGATTAGTATATTATTTTCTACAAAACATACTTTGAAAAATTATATATATTTGTCTTTTCAAATAAATATATGGATTTCAATATCAAGTGTAATAAGTATATGGTTCATAGAATATTTTAAATCCATATACAAGTTTATATACACATATATACCTTGGTCTTGAAATAATCTTTCCAAACATGTACACATGTATATACATGTATATATTTACATGTTTAAATTATAATGAGAATTATCTATTTTCTATATATCCTTGATTAATCATTCTACCCATATATTTTTTATTATGGGATTATTCTAGAATGCCATAATATAATTGGGAATAATTTGACTATGGTTTGAAATTGTAGGGTGGAATATTAATCATATCTTGTCATTTTCAAATAAAGAATATATTCCTTTTTGAAGCTATGTATGACTTACAAGATCACAAAAATTCCCACATTATGATTTTTTTTAAGATAAGAATCTTAATATATATATATATATAAAAAATTTAAAAAAAAAAAAGTTACTGTAGCATGCTACTGTAGCACGCTACTGTAGCATGCTACTGTAGCAGTCGGGCATTATGCGTTTTTGGCGACTTTTTGCCATTTTTTGGGTCCCAAAGGTGGGAATCTTGATCTATCACGGGGGAGGCATATTTTGGATGATTATAGAAGTTCCTAACACCCCATTTCAGCCATCAACACTCAAAAATTCATCCCAAAACTCTCCCAAACTCTCCCAAAGCCAAAACACTCTTCCGGCGACTTTCCGACGAGTTTCCGGCAACCAAATCCAACCAAGGAAGTGTGTAGATCAAGGATTGCAGGCTTTGGATTGTTAGTAAGATGTTAATCAAGTTTCCTTATGATTTTAAGATCATAAACATCATCCTAACTTACGAATCTTCGTATTCAAACACAAATCGGAGCCAAGGGAAGAATAAATCGGGTGGAAGAGATTCGTTCGTGACATCCCGTGGATTCCGGACGACCCCGTGACTTCCTAGACATCATCCCCACTGTAAGTTAACCTTACTATGGTTTTGGGTGACTTAAAATGCAACCAAACATAGAGATTCAACTCAAGAAAATTAATAAAAATCTGTCAACAAGAGAAACCCTCAACGCAGCGTTTTCGTATGAATTTTTCGAACCTCTAAAGCTGCTCAAACAATAAAACTCAAAACATGAAAAGTGTTGCTAAGACTTTGGTTTAGCTTCTGTAAAACTTTTAGAATTTTTCATGTTGTTTTGAAACCTGAAACCAACCCAAACCGAACAGTATTAAATCTGGATCTTACAACTTGGACAGATTTCACTCTCAATCTTATTAGCCATTTTGACCTTGGATCTAGGCCGATCTAGGATTGGAGTTGAACATAAGAATTGTAGATATATGAGTTTGGATTATTACTGTAAGTTTTTAGAATTTTTCGTTGAGATTTGAGCCTCCGAATCTGAGCCGATCCGATCTGCGTTAGAACCGAATTCACGAACCTTGACAGATTTCATTATCAAACTTGACGAGCAAAACTCTTACTTCGAGTGTTCAAACCTGAAAACTCAAAACTAAGATTTTGATCCAAAGATCTTAAGCTATATTGTGTAAAAATTTCAGAAATTTTCATCAAGTTTTGATACCCCAAAACGTGTCGGACATATTCTGCGTTTTTAAGAATTTTCAAAGGATGACAGTTTTCATAACCGAACTTGAGGAGCTTATTCCTATCACTTCTAGCCCGAACTAATCTTTGAGTTCTAAACAAAAGTTGCATATAATCATGTCTAGTATATGCATATGAAATTTCAGAATTTTTGGAGTCCATTTGATATGATAAAAAGTCGAATCTTTTAACGTTGTCAAACCTGAATCCTGACAGCTTTTTGTTTCTGTCGAAAACTTGATTTTTGACATGTTTCCCATCGTTTTTACGAAAAACTTAAAACACAAAAGTTGTTCGTTGGGATGTTTTTGAGCTACTGTGAAAATTTCAGATCAATCGCCTAAGAAATGGATTTTTAAACCAAAAAGGCGCAAACTGTGACATCGATCCATTTTTAAACTTGTGAGATCTTGAAATTTTGAAACAAACGGTCGAGACGTTGGAATTACGATATATCTATACTTTTGAAAAATCCCGTTACACTAAATCAAAACACATGAGATACTTAATCGACGTAGGGGGTGAGTGCTCGATAGAGTGCCCCTCTAGCTCTTCGCATCGTTCCTATACGGACGAGTGTGACCTATGTAGAGGGTGAGTGCTCGATAGAGTGCCCCTCTAGCTTTTCACTTCGTGCCAAAACGGCCGAGAGTGATCGACGTAGGGGGTGAGTGCTCGATAGAGTGCCCCTCTAGCTCTTCGCATCGTTCCTATACGGACGAGTGTGACCTATGTTATGTAGAGGGTGAGTGCTCGATAGAGTGCCCCTCTAGCTTTTCACTTCGTGCCAAAACGGCCGAGAGTGATCGACGTAGGGGGTGAGTGCTCGATAGAGTGCCCCTCTAGCTCTTCGCATCGTGCCTATACGGACGAGTGTGACTATAAAAGAAACGAGAAATGTTGAGATGATGGCGTAACGGGAAATATATTAAAAAGCTCAGATTTTATGAAATTGGCTGCGGCCGCCGGATTGTCGGCTAAATTAAATATTGTTGAGATGGTGGCGTATCGGGAAGAATTTTTAAAAGCTCAAAACATCTTTTTATTTAATTTAATCAAAGGCTTTGAAACCCCTAACCCATGCTATGTGTTAACTTACTCAGCGCGTTTTTGCTGACCCAAACCATTTATCCTCTTTTTCTTTCAGAGTTGAAGAATATGCATCATCATATGCATACTGGGAATTTTTGGGGATTACATTATATTTTAAATTTTGCGTTAGACTAGAATTTGCATGAACGGGCCTGTTTAACCCGTGTTTTGGCCATGTCGGCCCTATATTTAAATTCCGCTGCAACTCTGATGTATTATTTTTAAATTATTTATGAATGGACTGTTTGAATATTTTTAATTCTGAAAAACCATAGCCTTGTATCTCTTTAGTGAGCTCGGAGAAACCGTGTCTTGCTAGGGAGGTGTGGCGGTGGCATCCCGGCCTGGGTTACCAAAACCGGGGTGTTACAGTTAAACTAATAGAAAATTGTCTAGTAGGAGTTACTAATTTTTAATGGAAATGGGTTACAATTTTAAGATAATGTTACAAATAATGAATTATTTTGTCTAGTTTAAATAGATGTTGATACGGAAAACTTATAAATACTTAGAAGAACAATATTTAAGAGAAATAAGATTTAATTTTAAAGTATAGATGAATAAAAATAATTAATAGGTAATAGTATTTGTTAGTAATATGAGTCCTAACATTTTTATAATAAATGTAGTTAAATTTAGAATAAGATATAAAAATTCCAGTGACCAGACAAAAGCACATAATATAAGGGTTGTGTATTCCAGCCCTGCTCACAACAAAATTGTTACCTTCAAAAAGAAAATAATAATAATAATAATAATAATAATAATAATAATAATAATAATAATAATAATAATAATAATAATAATAATAATAATAATGAAATAAAATAAAATTTAGCATCATTCTATATATAAAAACAATATACTTTCATTATTTAAATAAAGACAATTTTGAATAGCCCACCCAATCTCTAAGAAAAATTTGTTGGAGAAAATGCTAATTTTGGTATTGTAAAGACTTTTTTTTTGTGACACAGCCTGAGAAGACGAGCTAAAAAAAAAAAAACACAAACTCCAACTAGCAAACCCAGCACTAACAATAAAAAACGAGCATAACTAACTCCCTCTGGATCTCTGGAAAGCAACGGCACCAACTCATCAGATGGAAAATCCCAAGACGTGTAGAAATCCTCACTACGAGCAGCCCTCCGAGCCAAAGCATCCGCCACCTGATTTTCCCTCCCGATGCACATGCCGGACAACACAACCAACCATGCTCCAGATAGCCTCTTTAATGTCATGAACCAATAGCCAAAGCACATGTTGAGGCTTAGCCGGCCGTGAAACCAAACTCCGAACTTCACTAGAATCCACAAAACAAACTCTGATCTGCATTTCTGCATTCACCGCGCACTTAAGCCCATGATGCAAAGCCAAGAGCTCCACCTCCAAAATACTTCGACCACCAACCTGCCCGCTGCAGCCACCCCTCCATAACCCATCTACCTGCCGGACCACCGCGCCATACCCCGCCTTTCCCTCGCTGTCCAACACACACCCATCTTTGTGCAGAAGATGACCAGCATCCGCCTCGTCCTTCCACTTGATCCAATGCACCCGACTAACCCTTTGAGTGCGAGCAGCAACCCTCTCCGAAGTCTGAACAAGATGACCAGCTTTGCTCACAAGTTGATCAAGCTGGCAAGCCTCCCCACGAAATATCCTATTATTACGTTCAATCCACATAGTCCATAGCAAAGCTAGGAATTTACACTTCCACCTTCCCACAACCTAACACATCCATGAACGCACCTCATCAGTGCCACCCTCCACATCCATGAGCAGCTGCATAAACCCTCCCTTGGACCACACCTTTTTGGCCCAAGAATAGAAAAATACAGCATGACACCAAGTGTCCTCAACCTCCCCACAAATTGAACATAAAGAAGATGAAGCCAAGCCCGCCTTTGTCGCAAAAAATTACACGGAAGAGCATTATGACAAATGGTCCAGAGCAACATCCCTAGTTTAATTGGAATCCAAGGCTTCCAAATCCAATCCCAACCACTTTCCAAATCGTCCGCGCTACTTTTAGCTGGACTTAACAATGTAAAAACCATACACATCCCCCCCGCCAGTGAAGTATGTCACTCGAACTCAAGGAGATGTGGGGTGCCGGCTTACTTAAAATAGCGTTCTTGATCTCAACATGAAGCCAAGAATAAATCTCATTCAATTGCCATTGACCGTCCATAATAATATCCCTCAACTTAAGATGAATATCGTTGAAATGAACAACGGCACCTTAGAAGCAAGACCCTCACCCTCCCACCACGGTCCATACCATATCGAGCTAGCTCCATTCCCCACTCTAATTTCAAAATCCCTGCGGAACACCTCACTCACTTTATGAAGCATCTTCCACACCTTAGTATCTCTATAATGTGTTTGCAGAAAGAGACCCCTCTCAAGACCATATTTATCAATGATCATCCGCACCCATAATTTCTCCCGTCTTGTTAACAACTCCCATATCTATCGGCCTAGCAAGGCCAAATTCATCCTACGGGCAGGGCGAAGACCTAACCCTCCGGCTTTCCATGTTTTGGTAACTATATCCCACTGCACCAGATGCAAATCCCTCCCCTCCACCCCTTCCAAGTCCAACGACGAATTAACTTATTAATCGCGTTACACACCACTTGTGGAACCAAATGCCCTTGCATCACATACACAGGGATTGCCGCCGACACGACCCTAGCTTTGGTGATTCGACCGGCCTTGTTAAGCAGAAAGCTCGACCATGAACAAAGCTTCCCCTCTAACCGCTGCAACGAGTCATCAAAGTGAGAGGCCTTCAGTCTACCATGAACCATAGGAAAACCAAGATAATTACCAATCAACACCTAAGGTACAGATCCCAGACTCCTTAACTCCTCAGGTATCGGCAACCGAATCAATGAATATCAGTAGCAAACCTCGTGCAGATGAACACTCAAGATTCCTTAAAGAAACTGAGTAGTGAATGTATTAAGACTAATTGTGTTTGGATGTTGCTATGGTTAACAGAATATTATTTTTTGTTTCATGTTCGCCTATTTTGAATGTGGGTAAATTGGAGTAACCGAACAATGTCTTTTGGTTTTTATGTGAGGTTAATTTTGGATGGTTATTTGGTTTTATGAATAGCAACAATTGTGTATATTTGTATGGTAACTTTGGTTTATTAGTGATGTGTGGTAACCATAGAATTGAGTATTATATATCTGTATGTGTATTGTATACACTTTTACAAGTGTAGTGCACAATTCATCCATTTACTCAAATATGATAAAATACAAAACAAAATCATTACAACTGACCTTAATTCAATCATCATAAACCTACATCTTGAAGTCATCATTTCAATATCAATAATCCTAAAATGACAATGATAAGAAATCCAGAAGCTACCTTCCAACCTATACTCTTCTCAATCCTAGACAATTCTACCTATTAGCGTTGGCCCATTGAAGAAGACACTTCACTAAATTCTTTGAATACATTAGGCCTGACACTTGCATTAAAATCACCATGCAAGAGATTACCAATCGGGGGTTGGATGGGGACACCGCACGATGCCCAAGTTCCACCAGATGGATACACCCAACAAAAAAAAAAAATCTAGATCTAGGGGTCAGTGTAACACCCCGGTTTTGATAACCTAGGCCGGGATGCTACCGCCACACCTCCCAAGCAAGACACGACTTTATTCGAGCTCACTTGAGAGATGCTAAGGCTAAGGGTTTCAAAATATAATTTAAAAGTTGAAGCCCAAATGGTTTTATTTATAATAATAATATACATCCATGCATAATCAGAGTAAATAGCGGCGGAAAGTAAAATCAGGGTCGACATGGCCAAAACGCACTGTATGATTAGATTTAAATAAATTGCGACATAATTAATAGTATTTTTAATCCCGAGCCCAATGAATGCACGTGATCATATGCTTTCATACCATGAGAGAAAAATTAAACAACGGATTTTATCAGTATATAAAATACTGAGTAAGTTATTTCCTAACATAACAGTAATGGGTTTAAAATTTAATTAATAGAAATATACTTTTTTATTCATGCACATTCTTAATATAATATAGAGATATAATTTGACAGAATAATTAATAAGAATTTAAAATACATAATTTAAAGACGTATTTAATTTAAAAAGGTGACAAGGTATTATATCATGTAATAATATATAAAAACGACATAGCCTAACCCACACACACTTTCCCTCCAACGCTCCTTTCTCTCACAATTCAACAAATTGAAATTCTCTCTTTCACACACCAAAATAATTTAAAAAAATGCAATTTCCAATTAAAAAAATTCCAAAAATAGTCCATTAATTATCATTTTTCATTTTCCATGCACATTTTTTCATTTTTCATGCATAGTTAATGTTCACCATTTAATCCCCTCTCATTTCATCCTTTGCTTAGTAGTATAAATATGCCCTATTGTGTTCGTTTTTAATTGTTCACAACTTTATCGTCTCTGGGTACTCCTTTTCCATTTGAGTATTTGTTCATGATCAATTTTTTCATTTCTATGTTTATTTGTTCATAGCATCACGTTAAGTTGATCAAGTTTTCTATTTTATGTTTGTTTTTAGTGCATTTATGATTCCATTTTTTCACTTTATTTAAAAAAATTTGTAGGTTAATGCATTGCTCTTTTATTTGCATGTGAATGTTCTTCCTCTTGGTCATCCGGTAACAATCTCCTCCTCTTAATTGGTCCTCCAGTAACAATCTCCTTTTGTTGTTGTTGTTGTTGTTGTTGTTGTTGTTGTTGTTGTTGTTCTTCTTCTTCTTCTTCTTCTTCTTCTTCTTCTTCTTCTTCTTCTTCTTCTTCTTCTTCTTCTTCTTCTTCTTCTTCTCTGTTTGTTTGTTTGTTTTTTTTTTTGGTTTGCTTAATAATACGGGAGTTAAAATGTGCGATCGTGAAGAAGTTCAAGAAAGAACAATGGAAGAGACCAGAAACTTTGGGGTCTGGAATTCCTTGGGAGCCGATGAAAATAATTTTGTAGCCCATTGAACAAGAGGCTGAGAACAGTTTCATTGGCGCTAGACCAAGCATTTCTTCTGTGTTAATTGTGTCAAAACACTTTTCATATACCATTTTATTGGCTACGCAACAATTCCAAGATGATGACATTATTATCTGGACTATACTCTCATGGAGAATATAATCTACAGTTTGAAACTGTCAATTGTGTATATAAAAGAATATAGAGTAATTAAATTTTGAATTTTTAATAATTAGACCAAAAATAATAATGATAGATTTGCATGTTATAGATACCAATGAAATGATTTGCGAGGCCATATTTATCTTCACAATATTCTAAAAAGGAATTTTTATCACTGCTATCATTACTCCTCTATTAAATTGGTGAAGTCATAAAGCCCCCACCCAAAAAAAAATTATTGAATAAATTTTATTGAAATTAAATTACCTACTGCACATTAAAAACTTAATTGTCAAGCCAATAATATAAATGCTATTATTGCATCATATGATTTGTAATCGATATCTATTTTAAAAATTTGTTAAACTAATAATAATATATTTGGAAAAATCTATAATTATATAGTATAGTATTGTTCTAAAATTTGGATGTGAACTATAGAGTATATAGTTTAAGATTTGTGATTTAATTTATTATTTTGAAATATTACAATAGAATTTGTTTTTTTTTCGTAAATACTATAATACATAAATTTAAATTTATAAATATATGGAGCAGTCATATATAGAATACAATAGTACTTGATGTTGTACATTTTCCAATAAAGTCATGATTTCTTAAATTTACTTAATACTCTCAATTACTAAAATACACCGTAACAATATCATTTTCTCTAAAGATTTAATGGTTTAAAGCAATGCGTTTGTTTGTTATATAATTTTAACTTATAAAATAATAGTTTTATACTATAATTTATAATTCATTTTTTTCAATATAAAATTTAAAATTGATTTAATTTAAATTTATAAAAAAAATAAATTAAATAGATGGTGCATCTCATCATTATACATGCTAGAATGAATAATAAATTTAAATTTTTTCCAAGCGCTTAATGTGAATTGAACCATCATATTCGAGTTAAATATTTATTTTTTCCCATTACTAATATTACTATTTGGATTTTTATGGTTTTCTAAATTCAATGGACCTTTAATGAAAATTATAGTGTTGTATTATATCATGAATATATAATTAGTTTAATAAATTTTTAAATCCATAATAATTAATGCTCCATATTTGATTGTTTTAATGATTTTTTATCATTGCGTTATAGCTCATACTACAGTTTATTGATCACAAGTTTCAAATGATAAAATCTATTTTTATCTTTTTACGACTTATTTTTTAGTTTTCATTTTTTTCTCAATATTTTTCACAAAAAGTTATTTATATTTTTCGAAGATTGTGACAGTAACTTATGGGAATCCAAAAACAATTATAGCCCTACATTATATATGGATTGTCAGATGTTTACTTATTACTACTATAAGTATTCCAATTTAAAAATACATTAGAAGATTAATGGGTGGCAGTTGAATTTATGAGAAATAGATGATGTTCTGACTTATGACATTTGGAATATGTGAAAGCATTGTACTCCGATCGAATGACCACATTGGAATATGAGTAGTAATTTTTTTTATTTAAGTGGTACAATAAACAATGGCCACGTTGGATGTTTTACTTTAGTGGAGA
Source organism: Hygrophila difformis (assembly GCA_030278955.1). NCBI lineage: Eukaryota > Viridiplantae > Streptophyta > Magnoliopsida > Lamiales > Acanthaceae > Hygrophila > Hygrophila difformis. The sequence continues at coordinate 11,931,133 of JAOANR010000004.1, read as the reverse complement.
TCCGATCGAATGCACCATACACATACTCTAATTAATATGCGGTATCCAATGGTCCGTGATACTATGTAATTCAAATAGATTCAATGATTATACTATACAAATGGTCTTTTCTCATAGGGAAAATACAAGTGAATTTATTGTTTGTATAGTGATGTATTGTACAATAAATACAAATTTTTATTTCATTCAATTGTGTCCGGTATCTAGATAGTGAAACTATGAAACATATCAATATAGATGTATATATTTTAGTTTTTATGATCTTTCAAAAAAAATTATTACAGTTAAATATTTTTGCTATTAACATGTCCGCATCTATAATAGTCGAAGAATCCTACGGAAATAATTTTTGGACTGCGAATACACATACAATTACAAGCGTATTTTTTCCTTTTTGTCTACAATAAAACAATTTAATGCTACCGTAATTGCAGTAAATGTCCTCTTTATAGTTCATTTTTTCTGTTAGGCATGGGCCATAGATTGCCATTATGTGTATGGTGCTATTTACACTTATTGGGAAATGTACATATTTCGAACTGTTATCTGAGTGGTATTTGTATTTGTACATATTCAAATTCCGCACATGATTTGAATATTTATGTACATATCTGAAAGGGTAGGGAGAGTTTTGGGATCAAATATTCAAATTTCCATAAATCCCGCACATGATTTGCTAGAATTAATAAATAGTTTCTATAAAAGCCATTACCCGGTACAACCCTAAAAAGAAATCACATCCTTCAATAAGTGGTAATTTGAATATTTATGTACATATATAAATGTGTAAGGGCAAATAGGTAGGCTTGTGTAGATAGGTATTTCTAATTTCCTTATTTTGAAGTTTAATCATGGTGCCTGAATTTAGGGTTGCAATCGAATCGAATCGAAGCGAATACCACTATTTCGTATTCGTATTCGAAAAAATATTCGAATATTCGTATTCGTATTCGGTTTGTAAGCGAATCGAAAATGGTATTCGTATTCGATTCGAAATGAATATTCGAGAGTATTCGCTTCGATTCGATTATTCGATTCGAATATGTTGATACAATAATTTTTTGTTCGATTCGAATACATTCGATTCGATTCATAATTATTCGATTCGATTCGAACCTATTCGATTCGATATTCGAAAAAAACCTGCTAATTAGTTTGCAACATCATCAAAATATCAATCAAAGTGCAAGTGCAGTAACACAATAACATTCCAAGTTTCACAATAATTCCAAAGTGCAGTAACAAAATAATTCCAATATCATTCAAAGTTTCCGACATCATCAAAATATTTCATGTCCAGCTGCTCCATTCAGTTTGCAGCTCCATTTTAGTAAAGATTCAGACTACTCCATGCACTTTTAGATACTCCATGCACTTTTAGTTACTCCATTCCTCTACATACTCTTCCAAAATATTGTATGCTTTTTCCTGCAAAAACATATTGGCACAATTGATAGCAGTGCTGTCAGTGCATATGGATAATGACACTGAAAGTTGTATCACAAATTTCAAAGGCAACTAAAAATACGATATCCAAGAGAATGAAGAAAGAAAAAAAAAAATGAAGGAAAATGAACTATACAGAAGAGGTGGAGGGTGGAGCATCTGCACATGGATCACTAGCATAGCAAATTTCATAATCAACTTTTCATTTATCATTAAAGAACTCATTTTAAAACCCTTCAATCTATCTGCTGCTAGCATGTAAGCAATGCATAAAAATGTACAAAACAATTAGTAACAACTAACAAGCATAGATAAGTATGGGATTTGCAACTCTGGTGGCAGAAAATAACACACAAGGCGCCAAAAAGAAATAACACACAGTTTTAAAAAACATAAATCTTACCAAAACCATAAAAATAAGACATAATTTGAGCTACCTTAAGAAAATGCCATCAATCGGTCTGCAATATGACTTCAATAGGCTCTTCTTGCTCCTAAACAAAAATATAAATCCATTAAAAAATAAATTATTTGTAAAAAAAACATACATCAAGTTAAATAAAAAGAAATAAATAGAACTCACATATGTCATAAGAGGCTTCTTTAACCCATGAAGTTGACGAACCCAATCTGCTCCACAAACCAATACTTGTACCATATCAGGAGTTAGTCTTGATCGATACGGATCCAACACTCGAGTTCCTGCACTAAATGTTGCCTCCGATGCCACTGTACTGATAGGGATGGCTAGAACATCACGAGCTAACTTGGATAGAATTTTGAATTTCAATTCTTGAGATTTCCACCAAGCTAAGGCATCAAATTCTACACTTGAATTCTCATCTTGATTTCTAAAAACCCCCTCATCCAAATAAACATCCAAATCTGACTTCATAGGATTATGAATCTCAACAGAATCCAAGTATCGATCAAACATAGATAATCCAGAAGGCACAAATTTCTCTTTAGACATGGGATTAGCATATGTAGAAGAAATGTTTTCTGAAGTGGTAGTCTTCCTAGACCTCTCTTGATCAACTTCAACTTCAACATACTCAAAGAACAAGGTGTATAATGCTTCCCTAACTTTCATCACATTCGCTCGTGCTTCTAGCTCATTATATATATTGTGGAAAGCAAAATCAACTAACCTCATCTTGAACCTTGGGTCTAGTATCGCTCCAATGGCCATCAAAAGATTGCATTCACCCCAGTATTTGTCAAACTTCTCCTTCATCCTTTTTACCATCACTCTAATAAACTCATCAATATGGTTTTCTTGTTCATTCAACACATGCTTGACTCTCCAAATCACAGTAAGATAAACATTTGAAGTAGGATAATGAACTCCAGAAATAACATGAGTGGCTTCATAAAAAACCTCTAAAATGTCAATAACATTTTTCACTTTCTCCCAATCATCAGCGCTAGGACAATGACGATAAAGAGGCTCACCCTCTTTAAAGATAGGAAATGCATCCTTAACTCTATATGCTTCGACTAACATTTCATATGTAGAGTTCCAACGAGTTGGACAATCAATAATCAACCTTTTTACTTGGATTCCTAAATGATGCACAACATCTGAGAATTTTTTTAACCTTGCCTCCGATTGGTTAATGAATCGCACACTTTTTTTGACATAATCTATAATGCTTTCAATTTCTAAAAGACCGTCTTGAACCACGAGATTCAATATATGAGCTGTGCAACGAACATGAAATAGCTTACCTTCCAAGGGCAACTTACGACTCTTAGAAATTGTTCCTTTAGCAATTCGAATTGCTGCATCGTTGTTCGAAGCATTGTCCACAGAGATGGTGAAAACTTTATGCTCTATTCCCCATTCTTTTGTACACTTCAGTAGCCCATTAAAAATATCATGACCTGAAACATGCAAATCTACATATTAAATTACCAACAATAACTAAAAATTCAAGAAAAGCTTTATATGTAAAAATTAAATTACCAGCATGTGGAGGAGGTAGTGGTATGAAGCTAAGAAGTCTCTTATGCAGTTGCCAATTAGAATCGACAAAATGACCAGTGACACACATGTAAGAAATCTTTTGCACCTTTGACTTCCATATATCAGTGGTCAAAGAAATCTTATTGATGTCTTTCAATGCATTTTGCAATTTTTTCTTCTCTATGTCATATACATTAATGACATCTTTCTTCACCGTGGTACGAGAAATCTTCTCATATTGTGGTTGGTTAATACTTAACATGAAAGTAAAACCAATGCTTTCCACAACATTAAACGGTTGCTCATTCATTAAGACCCAATGGGCAATTGCCTCTCTTTGCTTCATTTGATCATACCTACCGTCTGATAAAGGATTCATCTCAAACTTGGAATTGATGGGCTGAAGTTGCAATGTCTTTTGCTTTTGATTGTGCATTTTCTTCTGTACACACCTCTTCAAGTGATTCCAAAGATGACTTGTTGTACCAGTAGTTAGTTTAGAAAGAAGATTTTTGCAATGTATGCATTGATACTTTGAAACTCCATCTTTTCCAGTTGTTTCAATGAAATCGACATGAGCTTTCGAGACCCTCTTTCTCTTTTTCTTCTCAAATTTTCCCTTATCTTCCTCATCTACTACATTATCTTACTCCACATCTACTACATTATCTTCCTCCACATCAACATTGACATCATCACCTGGCAAGCCACCATCATCTTCATCATCGTGTATCTTGATTCTAGTTTCATCCTCCTGCCATGACAAATATGAAATTAGAGCTCAAAATATTCAAAAAAATAAATTTATATTCTAAGTGATATTTAAATTTAATAGTCATATACTATAGAATATTTACCTCATGGGCTTCCACTATAATATCATCTTCTTGAGTTGTTTGCTCTAATGAATTTAAGCGATCCATAATTTAAAAGTCTCTTTGAAACTGCAGGAGCAATTCAGCAGCACCTTTTACTTACCTCAAAATCCATTACCAGTGATCAGAAATTAACCAACTTGTCCAAATAACTGTCTGTTAGAGAGCAGTGAATGGTGAACTCAGACAGGCAACTGCTCAAACAACTTTAACAATAGACATAATCTAGATACAACAAACCAAACAAAAGGGGAGAATGATTAACCAAGTAAATGGCATTTTATCAGAAAACACAGAATTCTGAAAAACCAACTAATTTCGCTCAGGTTACAGTACTACAACATAAAAAACAGAACACCCAATGCTTGAACAACATCAAATCAACTAAACAAAATAATAAGAGACAAAAAAGACAAAAAACAAAAAGAATGAAGCAACAGATTATGGCGTACAGAGGCATCACTCACTATAACCCCCAACATAAAATCCAAAGCAAAAAATCAGTAAGAACAACATAATGCAGCGGCCGAACTCGTCATTGAGCAAGAAAAAGGATGAACTTGCAAAGGAGAAGAGGAAGCAGCAAAAAACGCAGAAACAATTGAAGCAAGCAAAAACTCTAGCAACAAAATGTGGAACAACCAAACTCCGTTATTCGAACTTCTATAATCGACATTAAACTAACGATATTTTCGCACAAAAAAACTTGCAAGAATCGGAGCGAAAGGGAGAGCAAACAACGGCGGGAATGCTTACCCCTTTCCGGCAGGATGAGTAGCGGAGGCGACGGTGCAGTGTCGGGGGCCGGCGTCGGCGCTGGGCGGAGGAGACGTCGTCGATGAAATTTAAGAGAAGGGATGAGGGCGGCACAGTATTGGGGACTTGGGGAAAGGGATGTGCATTTAGGGTTAGTTTGAATTTTGTTATTATGTTCTTTTCTTTTCGGGTGGGGATTTGTTTTTTGTGGGGGTGAATTGTGTTATTTTGAGTGAATTGTAGAGTAAAATGAAAATTTGAAAGAATTAGGGGTTAATGTTTGGGCATGTATTAATTTTTTTAGCATAGTGAGCATGTACCAATTAAAAAAAATATTATATATAAATAAATTATATATTATTTTATTAAATATTTAATCGAATACCAACGAATATCGAATCGAATATTGAGATATTCTTATTTGTATTTGTTATTTATCGAATCGAATCGAATATGTTTTATTCGAATTCGAATCAAAAAATTTCGAATACAAATAGCAAAATTTTGAATCGGATCACGAATCGGATCACGAATCGGTCGATTCTGTTGCAACCCTACCTGAATTGGTCCTGGCTTAAATGCACCGTAGTGTCTGAGTTCTTTTACCTGCTGTCAAAGTTATGGTAACCGTGTCTGTCGAATACAAGCGATTTAAATGAACTGTGGGATAAATAAATAATAAATAAATAAGTTTTATTTTGTGTGGGTAAATTAGTACTGACGAGTTGATGCTATGTGCGGATTATGTGGATTTTTGTGGATTATGCAGTTGAGGGGCAGGACCGTGACGGGTCTGCACAGACGAAACTCGCCCCCTCTGTCACAAATTTAATGAAACTAGGTTGACGAACCTTTGACTATGCGGTATTGTGGGTCTAAACCCCTAACCTCGCCTGCGGGGCTAGGACAGGTGCTATAGGTTTAGACAAATTTTGCGGATTATGCGGTAAAAAGTGTCCTCGTCAATTTTAATTCACCATCACTATTATTTTTGCGGTTGTGTCTTTTCTTTGGTGTTGTTCTTATGGAACTGAGGTTAACTTACCAGTTTATACTGAGTTGTGTGTGTGTTTTTCTTTCTTATCTTTTTCAGGATTTGGAAGTGAGTAGAGATGAGCACGTGCACGCATTGGGGCGGGATTCAAGCTCTGCATTTATTTCAATTTTAGTACATAAAACCTTTTAAATTCATGATGTCTTTTGCACAATTATCTTTGAAACATTTAAGGATGATGCATGATTTGAGAGTAAAAGTTATGTTTTTCTTATTAGAGCCGTAGCATCTCTTGAATTGAATTTTTGTGTTATAGTATTTTATCCAAGAAATGTGGCGGTAACACCCTTTAATTTAGTGTTTTAAATTGGGGGTGTTACAGTATTTTTCCATGTAACATCCCGGATAATTATTTCATAATTAATTTAATTAATTATAATTAATGAACCAATTGGGCTCAATGAGATTTAAATTATTTGGTGAATAATTTAAGAGTCCAATCCATTAATGTATTGGTGATCCCAAATCAAAAGAATTCAACAAGGAGAGTTTGAATTATTGGAAAATGCTTTGGGGTTAAATGAAATAAGGAAATTGCAAAGGGGTCCCTTGACTTTAAATTGGGGAAAGTTAAAAGTTAGGGCATTTTTCCCTTCTCATTCCCGTCATTACCATGAGAGCAAAATTAGGGATTTCCCATGGGGATAGCTCACGGCATTGAGGGAGGAGGGAGAAGGAGCCACTGTTTTGGAGCTTGACGACGGAAAGAGCTCGACATCATCGAGGTAACGATTTCCCCATCTTCATTCATTTTCTTCTTCTTCTCTCTCGGTTCCTTCTTCCGTTTCTTTCTCATTCTTCTCGCCGGAGCTTGGGGCGGCGAATGGGTGCAGCGCCGCCGTAGTGGCGGCGTCGGGATGGCGGAGGGCTGGTGGCTTGCCACCAGCCAGTGGCGCGCGCGTGCGCGCTATGGTGGAGAGCCGCGGCCGCTGCCGCTGCTGCTGCTGCTGCCGGGGGCTGCCGGCGCCTCGCCGGCGGCAGTGGAGCTGTGGCGTGGTGGTGGTGGTGATGGCGTCGCGGTGGCGGTGATGACTGGACTGGTGGTGGGGGTGGTCCGTTGGTGGTGACTGGCGGTAGTGGTGGTCAGTGGCGGATCCAGAACATTTTATTTGGTAGGTCAAATATCATAAAGAGTTAAAGAGTAAGCAACTAAATTTAGGAAGATATATTTAATTAAAATTTTGTTATATTTTTTTGGACTTTAAAAATCGGTATATTTTAGAAAGAGTTGGCATGTTGTACAGAATGCGTAGAAACCTTTTTTGAAAATAAAGACTTGTATAATTATATTTTTCGAAGAGAATCAATTATATAATTGATAGAGTCTAAGTCATAAGGTTGGAATGAATACCTAAAGATTTTTAAAACTTTTTAAAATTCCAATTGCAATTAAAACATTCAAATTTTAAGAGGCTAAAACAAATGCTATAGGTTTTTTATTGATTCCCATTAGAGTTATCAATCCCTTAAAATATATACACATTTATAATAAAATAATCAACATGTTAATAAACTCCTATTCAAATTATTCAACACTTAGTCCTAAAATTACCACATAATTTCTAATTATACCAAAGTATTAGTACTAATATTTTAGTTTTTATTTTTTTTGGTGGGTCAATTGACCCACCTTGTCCCTATGTACATTCGCCGGTCGTGGTGGTGGTGGATTTTGGTGTTTTCTCATTTTTTTTGGTGTTCTTGGCATTTTGGTTGAATTCCTTTTCCCAAATTGTAGATTTGAGTGTTAGGAATGCATGTAATATTTGATTATTGCTTGAATGTTGATTTCCAAAGTTGCATGATTTTGGTGATTAGTTTGGTAAATTGATGAAATGATCGGAATTGAGTGTTCTTGGGAGATCAAATATCCTAAGGATGATATTGTAGGAATTTGCATATGCTAGGTTTCTCATTCTTGATATTGTGAAATGATTATATTGTATATTGCACTTGAATTTGTTTATAATTTTTGGAAAAGTCTGTACAACTTGGGTTGTTTTAGTTAATTGGTAAATGATAGATTTTGGTAGATTAGTTTTGAAATTGAGATGGTCTAGGAGGTTTGGAATTGTTTTGAATAGAATGGCTTGAAAGCTTCATTGTTCGAGTTTTGATTACTTGGGAACTAGTACTTGTCGGTTGATTGTTGATTGTTGATTGGGGTGAAAATTTCATATTTGGTGATTATGGATTAATGGTTTGGAAATGTGATTTCAGTCTGTTACATTATTCCTTTATATAAAGATTTTAGAGTAAACATGTGAAAAAGTTTCTTGTTAACTTATTGGATTTATTTTTTATTATTGGCCTTGTTGAGTTGCATTAGAGTTGCATAATTCTATGTTGGTGAACATAGAATGGGAGTTGGAAGGTTGTTTTTATGTGATTGAAGAAGGGAACTGGAGGTGGGTCGTTGATGTTGGAGAAAGGAGGAGAAGATGGTGTTGGTATTGGTATTGTTAGAATTACTTTAATCCTTATAATTACATTTTTGTACAGGGAACAACAATGAAGCTATTGCAAGCGTGGAGAGTTACCAAAGGAAGCTTTGAAGATTTATAAAGGCAAGGGTTAGAATAGCAAATTAGATAGGGGTTAGGTAATGGAATTAGGAATAGACTAGTATAGTTTATGTTGCCTTAGTATTGGGAACTCTCGTGTGTACGGATTCCCTGCGTATTATGAGGATGCCTTAGAATTAGGCTAGAACTGTTTGCGAATATCTTACTAATTATTATCTCATAATCTGGAACTTAGTTTGCAATTAGAAAGGATCTACCATGCCTTAAGTTTAGGATGAAAGCTTGCGTTGCTTCTATTTTTATATTATGAGTTGAGTGCCGATACGTGGGACTTGGCACACCCTTGATTGTATTTAACTCGTGGAGAGTTGCTATTTATGTATTTTACTCAATGAGAGTAGTAAATTATGGATTGTACTCGTGGAGAGTTGTTTATAATGTTGTTATGCTATTGATTTGTAATCTGAGCATGTATATGACTGTGAATTTTTAAATGCCTCTAGAAGTGATTTCTGGGCATTGGGCTTGTGTGAGCGAGATGCTCTAAGCCAGACCCGCTAGACCGTAAGCCACTTATTTCAGCTGTTGTGTCCGTGGCGGGGGCAATGTAGGCATATCTTCCGACCTTTAAGGGGAGTAGACCCTTATTTGGTGAGGAATGCTGGCCATGGTAATTAGGATGCGCGCTAGACATCTTCTGTTAGGGTAGATAGACACTATAGGTCATAACATTCCATCTCATCATTCATCATGCATCTTTTATTGCAGTGGTTGAAGCACCGGTATGGGACGGTGTGATGTTTATTTCCGTATTTATTTATGTCTTTAATTATTGCCATTATTATTATTGTTGTTGTTATTATTTTAGCATAGTATTATTGTTAAAGTACCCCATGTCCCCTGCTATATCTATCCCTTGCCAGTACGTTGTACTGACACCTTGTTGTTGTCTGTTTTATAAATCCTCATACGGATAGCGCAGAGCACGATGATGGGGGTTCGGGTTGAGTGGGTATGTACTGCTTTTGTTGGCATTTATTTGATTGTGATACAGGTTTTTATTTATACCTCGTTTCGTATTCGCTATCTAAGCTGAGTGATCGGCAGTTTAGAATAGTTAATACGGCGGTGACGTCACGAAAAATGTTTTAAAATTTTCGGGGCGTTACATTCCACTAATTACATTATTAATAAAAGAATGATCCATTTCCTATATGTTAAATTACGAATGACTACAAAATGAGTATATTATATGTAATTTGAATATGAAAAATTAAATTTGAAGTAAATCTATCAAAATGGAATATACTCAAATGAAGGTATATTTAGAGCTTAATGTTGTCGATTAAAAGTGATAAATTATAGAATTAATTGGTTACATATTTTAGTTGATTCAGATTAGTCTATATGATTCGAGATGGTTCTACATTTGTAAACCTTATCTATGTAATAATTTGTTAATTTTATTTGGATTTTCCGGTTTGTCTTTAACTTAATGAGTAATACTTTTATTCATTTTCTATTAGTAGGAGTATTTTGTTAGGCTGTAACAAATCGATTACTTCGTGAGGTTTTTTTCTTAATTTATTTTCTGTTTTTTACTATGTCTCTATTTCTGATTATTTTCTATAATTAATTTTTTTTTTTACATTTATATCCATGTTAGAGGTACATTTCTGTAATTAATATCCAGGATAATAGTTTTTTTTGGGCCACATCTAATAATAAATATTATTAATTAAATGTATATATGGAAGTTTTATTCTTTTGCTTAGTGCCATAAATTTGTCAAGCACTTAATTAACTTTAATATAGGTTATTTTTTAGGACATTATTCATTGCTTCGATACTCAACTATTTTACCTTTTACATTTTGTTTCATTCAATTTGTGAAAAAATTTATTTTTTCATTCAAACTTTTAATAAAATCTCTGATATTTCAGCAAATTTTCTTCCCGCATCAATGGGCCCTATTGTTTCATTCAATTTGTGTACAAATTTATTTGTTCATTCAATCTCTGATAGCACTATTTTTTTCTATTATAAATATATTTTAAAAAAATTACATCCAGGGGTAAATTGGTTCCTATGAGAGTGGGAAAAATGTTCTGAAGGGTGAAGCATTGACTGACAGTACATTGGTTCTGATGATAATGGGAAAAAATGTCTTGCAGGGTGAAGTATTGACTGACAGTACATTAGTTCCGACAAGAATGAGAAAAAGTGTCATGGGGTGAAGTATTGACTGACAGTACATTGGTTTCGATAATAGTGTGAAAAAATATCTTGGAGGGAGAAGTATTGACTGGCATTGCATTGGTTCAGACAAGAATGAGAAAAAATGTCCTGGGGGTGAAGTATTGATGACAGTACATTGGTTACGACAATAGTGTGAAAAAATGTCTTGAAGGGTGAAGTATTGACTGACATTACATTGGTTCCGACAAAAATGAAAAAAAAATGTCCTGGGGGTGAAGTACTGACAGTACATTGGCTCTGACAAAAATGGGAAAAAATGTCCAAGGGTGAAATATTGACTCACGAAAGCAGTGGAGATAGAGTGCTTATTCCACGAATGAGTTTGACCTCATCTAATCATAGAATACCATTTAAATTTTCAAGACGTCAGTTTCCACTAATTGTTTGCTATGTTAGGACTATCAACAAGAGTCAAGATCAATCTCTAAAGCATGTTTGAGTGTTTTTGAAGGATCCAGTTTTTAGACATGGTCAGTTATATATTGCTGCATCACGTGTAATAAGGTGTTCGAGCAAAGGGTAAATTGTATTATATGAGATATCATTGGGTCTCTGCACCTATTTTGAGAAATTTCTTTGTTTCTATTCTGCTGTAGTGTTTCATAACTTCTCCTGGTGATCTGTGGAAAAATGTTGGCAATACATGTCTAATTATAGAGTGTTGGAGGGTGAGGTATTGACTCGCGAAAAAATGGGAAAAAATGCCCTAGAGGATGAAGTATTGACAGTAAGTACATTGGTTCTGACTGGAGTGGTAAGAAAAGTCTTAGAGGGTGACATTTTGACCCATGTTAAGTTTCTAAAATTACAATAATTTTTATTTTTGTTAAATTCTTCAATATTATTTTAAATTCTATTACAATTTATTGTAATTTTAATCAAATGTATACCTTTTTCTTTTTTACATAAAATTATAATATTTATAACATTAATAATATAATAATATTAGATATACCTTTAAATTTATTTTATATTTTTTTTTGTTCCGACAATAATGGAAAAAAATATCCTGGGTGAAGTATTGACTCGCGAAAGCAATGAAGATAGAGTGCTTATTTCACGAATGAGTTTGACCTTATCTGATCATAGAATACCGTTTAAATTTTCAAGACGTCGGTTCCACTAATTGTTTTCTATGCTATGACATCAACAAGAGCCAATGTCAATCTCTAAAGCATGTTAGAGTGTTCTTGAAGGATCCAGTTTTAGATTCGGCCAGTTATATATTGCTGCATCACGTGTAATAAGGCGTTAGGGTATAGGGCGAATTGTGTTATATGAGATATCATTGGGCATATTCACATATTTTGAGAAATCCCTTTTGTTTATATTCTTTTGTCGTGTTTCATAACCTCTCCCGGTGATCTGTGGAAAAAGTGTTGGAGGGTGAAACATTGACTGGCAGTACACTGGTTACGATGAGAGTGGGAAGAAATGTCTTGGAGGGTGAAGTATTGACCGGAAGTACATTGGTTCCGACAAGAATGGAAAAAAATATCGTGGGGTTGAAGTATTGACTTGCAGTACATAGCAAAGTTGTTAAGATCGGGATCTTATATGGGATCGTTTTTCTCTTTGGAAGATCGGAATCGTAGGATCGAATCGGGATCCTAAGATCTTAATGAAATTGCAATAATAAATAAACTCAATTATGCATACTAATATTAATTTGTGCGTTTATGAATCTGGCAAGTTAACTAAACTCATATTATATTTTTTATAACATTATACATAAAGAATACACGATCTTAAGTTTAAAATTAAAGAAAAGAAATTATTTTGATCCCAAATCATAAAATCCTACAAAAATTTTAGCGTTTAAGAAGATATGATCGTATGATCGTAGAAGCGATTAAGACAGTATGACCATAAGATCGTAACATTCTACGATCAAGATCGGGATTTTATCCAGATCTTATTAATTTTAAGATCCTACAAGGATCGGGATCGTTTTAGAGATGTATGATCGTAAAATCGTAAGATCCTAAGATCAGGATCGGGATCTTAACAACTATGGTACATAGGTTCCGACAGTAGTGTGAAAAAAATATCTTGGAGGGTGAAGTATTGACCGGCATTATATTGGTCCGTTAAGAATGGAAAAAATGTCCTGGGGTGAATTATTGACTCGCAGTACATTTATTCCAATAATAATGGGAAAAAATGTCCTGGGGTGAAGTATTGACTCGCGAAAGCAATGGAGATAGAGTTTTTATTCCACGAATGAGTTTGACCTCATCTGATCATTGAATACCCATTAAATTTTCAAGACGTCAGTTTTCCACTAATTGTTTGTTATGCTATGACTATCATCAACAAGAGCCAAGGTCAAACTTTAGAGCATGTTGGAGTGTTCCTGAAGGTCCAAATTTTAGATTTTACATTAAATGCCCCGAAAATAAGAATAACAAATTGAATTTCATGTAATAACAAATTGAATTTTTGCATCGACAAAGAAATATTAGTTTTTTGGTAGATGTTAATATATGTTACTTATTGAAGGATGTGATTTCTTTTTAAGTTACAAGAAAAAATATTTATATATATATATATATATCTAATACTAGTATATATATATGGCATGACAAAGTACTGTTCAATGAATAGTAAAATCCCAACCTCATTCCACACCTGTCACACTCCAAACCTAATTCCAGAGCTGCACTTTCTCATTATTAATCTATTGTGTAATTTCGTTCGCGTCTCTTCCGCCTCAAATCTCAATTCATCTCTCACCAAAAAAAAAAAAATCTCAATTCCCCTCTGATTCTGTCCCCATCTGCTCGTCGATCGCTCCCCGTCTGGCGCCACCGCGCCGCGGCCATCGACACCAGTCCAAGCTTTCCTGCCGCGCTGCCTTTCCTGTCCTTTTCAATAGCGCTGATGGAGTCGCTGACTGAGTCTGCTTCTTCGCTCTTCTGCTTCTGCGCCGGCGCTGCCGCGCTTATGCAGTTACCGTCCAGGTTCGTCAGGCCTAATCTCCTCTGCCGTGATTCCGCTCGTGCCGCCGCGAAGCTTGCTGTCATTCGTGTTGCCCTGCCCGGCTGCCCGCTCGGTGCTGTCCCGCTCGCTGCGACGCCGCTTCCCCACTCGCCGCCGCCCCGCTCGTGCCGCCGTGTGAGCCGTCCATGCGCTGACGCCTTCACTTGGGAGTGTGGGCTGTGGTATTCGGAGGTGAGGCTGCACAGCAGGAATTTGAGGATGGGATTGAGCGCCTTTGTGAGCCCTAAACCGAAAATCTCCTCGCATTTATTTCGTCGTCTCTTGGTTGACACCCTTTTTTTTTCCCTCAGTTCTCATTCACCTTCGGTTTTCTTATTTCCTTCCCCACTAAGCCCTAAAAGGTAAAAGTTGATGTTTTTTTAACTTCTACATTGTGCATTGTGATGATTTTTTTCCTTTTTGTAGAAGCAGATTTTTTATTTTGGGTGAATAGAAATGATTTGTTTAAAAAGGGCAGCAACTGGGCTTTGGACTGTGTGATGACTTTGAATTCGTGCTATAAAATGAGCTGTATTTTTTGGTGTTTTCTTGAAAGTTGTTTGGCTGGAAAGAATGTAGATAAGATCTAGCAAGCTAGAATTGCGCGTTTCTCTAATCTACTCAAATCAAATGTTGACTTCGATTCTTAATCCCCTTTTCACCATGTCCTAATACTGGGAGGTAGCATTAAAAAATGGTACAAATTGGAGGTGCAAATATAACACAGGGAGTAAAAGAAAAGAAAGAAAGAGAGATGAGGATTGAAGATTCATGGAGCAATGTGAGCAGAAGTAATATTATTACTATATATGTTCCCATGGCAATATTGACAAAGAACTGGAAATATCAAGAATGGGGTTATTTAATTTAGTGTAGATTCTATGATATTTAATGCAGTTAGTTGCAGATAAATCTATAAGAATGGGACATAGCTTGGTGCTGACTACTCCATGGAATAGTTGTGGAAGAGGTGTTGATGTTTTTTAAACTTTTTAAACCTCTTGTCGCACATTTTTTTTTTGTGTGCTTTTGTTAGACAAAGATCAGCTTGTTGTTTTCGTTGGTTGGTTTTAGGTAAATTGGTGCTTCTTCTGTGTATTGAATAGGAAAATAGTGTATGCCTAGAATCTGAAGTAGATATGTCCTGTGTTGTGATTCAGAAATCTTGCAGCGTTTGTTTGTTATTGCAGTATTCTTGGCTTTTAGGAATTTTAATAGTCTGTTTGGGTGGTCAAATTTCGTACCAGTTAGGGCATGTTTTGCTGTGAGTATGTGTTCCACGATCTGTTGTTAAAATTTGTGTTTGATTTTGTTAGGTTTGATCGAAATCTTCCATGCCTGCTTATAAATTCGCTGTGCACTCATTTTGAGCTCAGGACCGATGGAAGCAAATTTGCTGACTGTTCTGGAATTTTCAAGGATGCATTCTTGAGGACCATTGATGTTGTTAAGGAACTCATGTGTCATTGAATAAAACTCCTCGGTCATTGCTTTCTCCTCTCTGCTCCAAGGGATTCATGTAGTTGTTGCTTCCCTATTAGAAGAGGTAATATCTTATAAATGGAGAACTTGTTAACTAAGCTTCAATTCTTGTAGTTGTGATGCTGCTGAATTCAGTTTCTAACATTTTTGTTTGCGATGCAGTTGCACGTTTCGTTCTGGTCATGTCTCCTTTAACGAATTGTTTTTGTATTTCAATAGAATTTTGGAGCTCCGTAATTGTTGGGTGATATTAGAAATGTGGAGGATTTGGACAGGCCATCCCGTAATGTCAAGTGTGTTAGTTACCATATGTGGCTTTAAATTTTGCAATTCGAAATTGGGAATGGTATATAGGGGAGAAGTGATTAAACTGTTAGAATATTTATGACATTTAACATGTTATCACTGTGTGAAGCGATAGGGATAGGTTTTGGTGGTTGCCTAAGCCCTCTGTATTCTTCTTTCTTTGTGTTGTACAGCTTCCAAAAAGACACTACATTGGCCCTGAGGAGGGACGATGAGGAGGCGATTTTTATTGCAGGTAATGAATGACACAGATAGAACGTTACTCCTATCTGACATCTACGATGAAGGATATTTGTTGCGCTGCATCTACCTGATGGCAATTTTCAATTGTGGCCATGCGCCCAAGGCAAGTTTTCTGGTGGCTTTGATATCAATGCATTTGAGAAGATTCAGTGTAAACATGGAACAGTTCATTTCTTGTGTGAAAAGTTAATACCTTCTTTTGTACGTCAAATTGGCTGCTTAATCTTATAGGTAACTTGCAGTCCTTCAATGTGCACGATCTGCTTTGCTTTTTATGTGTTTTACTATATTTCCCACGTTTGCATTTCATGATCTTCCCTTGTGCCAAGAATTGGCTGTAGGAAAGTTCTATTAATTTGTCGTTCATTTTTTAAACAAGTTTGTCCTGAATATCACTTCTAAATATAACAACACTCCATGAATATGGTGCTGCCGTTCCAACACTTTAATCGGTAGAACTAAAAGAATTACATAAGAAAGAAAACCTAAAAATCTTATGTTTGGTTAATCTAGAACCACTTCTTTGAAGGAGCATGGTCGATGCCGTGCGAGCTTTCATGAAATAAAACTAAAAATTTTTAATTGTCAGCTCTTCTTCATATGCTTTTGTATAATTAGATGCTAACCTTTCAAATCTATTTGTTGTGCACTCTTAACAATTCAGATTTTTGTAGATTTGTTGGCTTTTAATAATTGTAGATTTTTGTGCAATCTTCATATCAAGTTTCTCCATAAAGCACACATTTTGGATGAAGCAAGTAATGATGATCTGTGATTTTTATTTTGGCAACACACAATTATTTGTTCTGAATTGTGAGCTGTTGGCAAGTAATTAAAAAAGCCAGCACAATTGCAAATACAAAGAATTATGATTGTGGCACTTGTTTCAGAGCCTTCTGTGGCATTTTAATTATTAAAAAAAAATCTGTATGCATATTCTGCATCCATGCTTTTGATATTTATGTAAATTTATTGTGATGTTATTTAGCTATACTTGAGCAAACATTGAGGTATTGATGATGGAATTGTTGATAACTGATATGTAACTATTTGTATTCTTTTATTCCAAATTGGCCTTCAGTCATCAAAAAGACGTCAAACGAATGATCTCCAAATCTACATATTATTTAGCATTGAGTGCAATTTTCTCAGTCCATGAATATTGTATTATGAAATTTTGTCAGCACTTCCCAAACTCCTGTTTCTTTTTTCTGGTCCTGTCAGAATACCTCATGGGGGCGGCGAAAGTGAGTTCCTATGTTAGCCATGGTGTTTTTTGAAAGAAGTCCTGGGATCGGTTTCTTCACTACAGTGAAAGTATGTTTTGGTTTTTGGACTTGTTCTATGATGCTTGTCTTTCTTTCTTTTTTAATTTTATTTATTTTTATCTCCTGCCTTCCTGTCTGTCATGCTGATCTGTACCTTCAATTTATTTATTTTTTGGGTTTGAGCAGGCTCCAAGAATGCATTTGCCCACTTTTGGATAACTGATTCAGGCCCCGTCACGGTGGAAGCCATAAGCAGCAAAGCTCCTTTTGACAAGGGGCATGATTTAACTGTGAAAGATTTCAGTTGCCAAACTTTACTCAAGCAAGATCTCGAGCCAGTAAGCACTTTACCCTATTTCTTTCTTCTCCCTATTAAGTCTCTTTTATAACCTACGTGCATCTTGATTCTTGAATGAAGCCAGAAAACATATTTCTTTCTTCTCCCTATTCAGTCTCTTTTAGTTCCGTATATCCGATAAATGGTGTTTTTCTTCATCTGTAGTTCTTCGTCTCCATATGATCACCTCCTTCATATTTGGCCAATTAATGTTCCCTAGAGCCACACAGTGGGAAGATCCCACTTTCAGGAGATAACAGTTTACTCAACAGCTGCTGATGGACAAATTGAGTGTTGAGATCAATGTGCTTCAAGGTGAAAGGGATTTTGTCAGGGCCAACAAATCAATGGGCAGCTTCTGCCTTCATGGAATTCCCCCCGCTCCGCGTTGTGTTCCCCAAATTGAAGTGAAATTCGATATTAATGCCAATGGAATACTTTCTGCTGCTGCTGTCCACAAGGGAACTCGAAAGAATCAAGATATCGCCATTACTGGTGCTACCACATCGCCCAGTGATGAGGTTAGTGTTATAGTCTCTACCAAAATCAATTTGCCTGTTCTGACCAAACTACAATATCTTTCTATTTATACCATTCAAATATGTTCTCTACAATTATTTTGCTCATTTTGGGATCTCTCTGGGATTAATGTGCATTTTGACTAATTAGAGTCTTAATTTAGCTATAGCAACTTACTGAGTTACGGATAGCAGTCCTGTGCACCAACAAGTTCATGTTTTCCAGGTGGACTTGATGGTTATAGAGGCCAAAAAAATTGCAAACGAAGACAAGGAGAAACAAGAAGGATGTCAACTGCTTCAAACCATAGTTGTTAAGATCCCGATCCTGATCTTAGGATCTTACGATTTTACGATCACACCTCTCTAAAACGATCACGATCCTCTTAGGATCTTAAAATTAGTAAGATCCCGATCCTGATAGTAGAATCTTACGATCTTATGGTCATACTCCCTCAAACGCTTCTACGATCTTACGATCATACCTTCTTAAACTCATAAATTTTTTGTAGTATTTTATGATTTGTGATCTAAGTAACTTTTTTCCTTTAATTTTAAACTTAAAAATTTGTATTCCTTATGTATGATGTGCATATGTATATATGTGGAAATATTTTATGTTTGATTGTGATGTTTTTGTACTATATTATATTAATTAACTTGCAAGATTCATAAACACACGAGATAATGCTTTTATTTATTAGTATGCATAATTGAGTTTATCCATTATTGCAATTTCATAAGATCTTAGGATCCCGATTCGATCTTACGATCTCGATCTTGCAAAGAGAAAAACGATCTCATATAGGATCCCGATCTTAACAACCTTGCTTCAAACAGTTCCTTAATGCTATGCACTTTATGTTGACACTTACCAATATAATCTAACCTTTGAATTATTTATTTTAATTTTGCTTTTATTTTCATAATTTTTGTTCCTCACCGGGTGCGCGCAGCGTAGCGCGCGCCGCCAAGCGAGTTCTAGTATATATATATATATATATATATATATATATATATATATATATATATATATTTGTCCCTTTTCAGGCCAGCAGCGCACGGACTGACCAATTTAAGCGCAAATCAATAATTTATTTTTTTGGCTACACACATCAATAATTTATTTAATTTATTTAATAATATTAATAATACTAATATAATAAAATTAGATCTACCTTTAAATTTATTTTATATGTTTTTTAAATTTACATCCTGTGGGTATCGCGGGCGGGAAGTACTAACAACTTTTCTAGCAGCTTACCTCATATAGTGTATATAACTCTCAAGTTTTTCTGGATTCATTGAATCAGCAGAAGCAGTAGCACACCATTCATTTCCTTCCAAACACAACAATATACACTACTTTTATTACTTAAAGGACCAAAGCTGCATATTTCATTTAAAATTGTTAAAAATAGAAATAATAAATAAAATTAAAACTAGAAATGTATCCCATGTAAGAAGAAAGTCCTTTTTTTTTTTTTGTAAAATTAACAGTTATCGGATGGAACAAATCCACAAATAATGTTTTGTTTTACTGAACAAATTCTAAAATTGTAGAATTTTCATTGACGGTAACATATAAATTATATCTTAATTGTACTATGAGCTAATAATAATATTAATTACTTATTATTTTTTATATTAACATATAAATATATTACTTTCAAATTTACATCCCGCGGGTACCACGGGCGGGTTATACTAGTACATTAAAAATTTAAATGAAAGGGCAGACATGAACTAAAAGCATGTATAAATTTAATAAATAAAATTCGCATTTAAGTCTTTTAATTTTCCGTTAACTACTCCACAATCATAGTACTTCCTCCGTCTCATTATTTTTGTTACATTGGCTTTCAACACGCATGCCGAGACACATTTTCAACGGTTAATAACTTAAATTGTGTACAACGAAAAATTATAAAAAGTTGATTGTCTAAAACTACAAGATTAGACGAATCTAACAAGATCTCACTTGACTATGTTTTTTCTTACATAGCTATATTAAAAAATTGAATCAAAGTTAAACAGTGAATAGTGCAATAAAACCATCTGTAACAAAAATGTTGAGACGGAGGTAGTATCTCATATCTCAATTATCAAGTATCAAGTTTCAGTATTGCTGAAGCAATCCTGGTATCCGCCATACACAGTACCACTCCGGAGCCTCGAGTAACCCATACGGATACACCCGAAAGTGTTGGCCCTAATATCAATGGCCGTTTTGGCACAATATCATAAAAATCATCATTGCCCGTTTTGGCACGAAGTGAACAGTTAGAGGGGCACACTGCAGAGCACTCACCCCCTAAATCGCAAGTGAAGATCTAGCTCAACCTAGTGTAAAGGATTTTTGAAAATAGTTGTTAACGTTTTAACACGGATCTCAAATCATATGTTTAGAAAAGTTCCATCTCAATGAGTTGTAACAATCTCATGTCGCAGTTTACGCCTTTTGGCTTTAAAAATCCGTTTCTAAGGTGATCGATACTAAATTTATACAGTAGATCCACAACACATAGTCGAACAACTTTCGTGTTTTATGATTTTTAAAATGAGGTGCGGATCTAAGTCATAAGTCGGGTTCTTTGCAAATATCGCATGCTGTCAGGATTCAGAATTGACAAAACATCTTTTGACAAATTTTTGACATAGCAAATGATGTTAAAAAATTATGAAATTTTACAGGCATAAAATAGATACAATTATATACAAGTTTCATTTGTATTTTAAAGTGTAAATCTGATCGGATCTATTAGAAAAACATTGATTTATTTCGGATTCCAAAACTGTCAGGTTTTCAAAATTGTCAGAAAACGCAGAACCAACCAGATCTGATTTCGTGGTCCAAACATCGACAAAAATCTATGAAATCTGATACAATATACTTTAAAACGTTAGAAACAAGTTTGTAGCTTTACCTTCTTCGTTTTGAACGCTCGAAAGAGGTGTAATTGGATCTCAAGAAATTGCTCACAAAAGGGAATTTTGGGGCAGATTTATGTATATTGATTAAAACTTATAAATCAATCGACCTAAAGGCTCCAAAATCGATATGAAAGGAATCAACTTACTGAGGATGAGATCTAGGGTCCTAAGATTCGTCGGGATGGCCTCTAGAATCCGCGAACAAGTCCAAATCTGCTCGCCTCCTTCTCTTCGGTCCCGATTTATGATTACAAGGAAGAAACTAAATGTCAACCCCCTATAGTCGACAAAAACTCATGGAATAAGGACTAAAATCATCACTTACCACCACTTGACGCCTGAGGAATACCTAGCCTCGTCCGAAACGTCGTCTTCTTCACCGGAAAAATCCTTGAATGCACAAGAGCTAGGGTTTTGAGAGTGGTTTGAGTGGGGACTGGGGAAGATGATGGGATGGCTTTTGGAGCATATTTGTAACACCCCGTTTTTGGTCACCCAGGCCGGGATGCTACCGCCACACCTTTCTAAATAAGACACGACCAAATCGGGCTTATTTAAAAAGATGCTAAGGCTAAAGTTGTACCAATACTTTAAAAATATTTAAAAACCATCAATTAGTGCCCGAAATTTAAAACAGAGTTAAGTCTACCATGCGTAAAGTATAATAGTGCGGAAGCTAAACAGGGCCAAAACACGCGGCCAAAACCATAGTCCAAAGTTCCAAAGTTCAGTGCAAAATTTAAATAGAATAAAATGCGACAAGTCTTTAGGGAGAAAATCCCATCCCTCCATGTGAATGCTTACTCTTCGAAATCTGAAAGAATAATAGGGATAACAACAAATCAGTACAAACGGTACTGTGTAAGTTAACAAACCACACAACAATTTTGGAAATCTTAGTAAGATTATATATATATTTAATTAAAGAAGGTAATTTACATCATGAATAAAATTATTTAAAATCCCGCATACGCCAAAAATAAATCTTTTACCGTTGCTCAATATGATCGAGGACACCCCATTAACATATCCTAGGGACGAACCCACAGGACCAACCTTTGGGATTTTATACCCACAAGGACTCAAACATATCCTAGGGACGAACCCTTGGGATCAACCTCTGGGACTCGTACCCACGAGGTAAGTGCATGCAGCGGACCCTATACAGACACACTCCGGAGCCCTAGATAACCCATACGGATACATCTAGGAGTATAGACTCATACATCACAATAAATAAATGCCGTTTTGGCTACAAGAGGGGGCGACATAACACGCCAAGTGCACATACCCTCGAGAAATAACAAGCATCCCACTCGATCATAGATCACAAAGGTTTTTTTTTTTTAAAAAAAATGTATATATATATATGTATATATGTATTTTACTCATTTCATAAATTAAAGGAATTTCATCAACTCATACGGGTAGTTTAATTATTAAAAAAAAAACCCTGAATAATGCCATCAAGCATTTCTGCAAACCAGATTCCTCCCAACACATCAAAAATTATATTCTCATGACCTCATACAGTCGCAAATTTCAAAGATATTTCAGACACTTATAAGAACTAAACACATTCACTCCACCATGATCTGTCGGTTTGATATCTAAATAGATGGAAGTATATAATAAAATATATATAGAGATGCCAAAATTACTTCAAACTAACTATGAGTATATAAGCAGACTCACTATTAGACTCTAAAAAAAAATCCTTATATATAGCGGGACTCATTATTTATAAAAATACACACACATTACAATTTAAAATTTAATTTTGTAGAGTGTATTCTACAGTTAGTTGGAAAAGAGTAGAAACTTTAAGGCTAAATTTCAAATCTGTGTAATAGGCATAGATGGATAATTTCTCTTCTGAAATCAAGAGGAAAATATGTATATGCTGTCAAAGTGAAACAAATTTCAAGAGGACCAAATCTGGCGATTTTGACAAAAAGGCAGGAAGTTCGAGGAATTCATAATCCAGGGAACTACATATATACGCATAGTTATACACACATCCACCATTAAAATACCACATCAGGATCGAGTTTGGACAGGTTGTTTCTTTAAAAAAAAAATTCCTAACTCTAAACTATTGAGATGGATTTACAACATACCAACATGGCGAAGATAAGGGCTGGACAGAAATGAAAATGTCTGATATAGAGCATGAAAAGAGAAATATACATATGAATAGATATGCAAAATTATGGCTGGTGAAAATAGGTTTTAGACAACCAAAACTTTGTGTAAAGAGAGCTAACTTACATCCTTAATAGTTGGTGTTGGAGAGTTCTAAAAGTGACGACAGCCACAACCTTGAGAGTAACACAGGAAATAGAAACGGAATGCACCACCTACTGCACTTCATCGAGTGACGTTGGAAGGTTAGATTGGATCCTAAATGACAGTCTGAATTAAGATATCGAATAGGGAAGAATTGTACTTACTGTATAGCTTTCTACGGATGGAAAAAAAAAAACTAGGCACACTCTCCACGAACTCCTTCGAACCTGCTGGAACCTTGACCAAGGTGTGGAATAATCAATTTCTACTTTGGAGTTTTGAATTTATAGACAAAGAAAAGGTTTGGGGAAGATGTTTACTTACTGAAATTGGAGATTTGAATTGCAGGATGGAGAATTCTATAACTTGGAGCTCTATCCCACCAACAGCACTCACAACAACACTCTAAGACACTCTATTTCTGGAAATTTGCAGGTATGGTGGAAAGGGGACGAGTTGGACAGTGGTTTTATGGGATTAAAAAGGTTAATGATTGGATTAATTAGCATTAAACTCCCTAGAATATGGCTTGATGCGTTTGATCTCCCCACAATATGGCTTGGTGCGTTACTGCCAGTTACTACAATTCCCTGATAATAATCCCTTGTAACCACTATGTTGAGAACTAAAAAGTTTATCCATAATTATTCTTTGTAACAGGTGTCTCAAATCATTACACCAATTGTGGGTGCCGTCCATATCCTATTTAATCCCTTAGTATTAGTATAGAGGTTACAAGACCAACCACTCATTAATAATAATAATAATAATAATAATAATAATAATAATAATAATAATAATAATAATAAAAACGGAATTCATTCGGATAATTTCTCGGGTATTACAATATTAGGGCTGTAAAAAGGGTATATGATAGTCATAATAATATACCATAACTCCCCTTCATCGTCCAAGGTAAGTTTCCAAAGTTACGGACCGAAATCGGGGTAAGAATCGCGCAAATGGCGAGTTTCTCCCGCAGGTTGATGTAATGGCGCGGTGGGGGCACGGTTTTGGCCTAAACCGCGCGGCCGCCTGCTCTGGGCCGTGTGATCTCCATCGGGCATTTTCTCCTCTCTTTTGGGCTTTTTTCCTTCCACATTCTTGGGCTTAATTATCGGGTTATTCTCGGACTAGAATCTCTCATTTTAAATCTATTCCGAGCTTAATGTTGATTTCATATTCGAAATCTTGAATTCGTCGATTATTGGCTCCCGTGCAATAATTTATTTAATTAAATTATTTCTGACTTCACGGAACTCTTGGAATTTAAATTCTTTTTGATCTTGAATTTAATCCATTTCTCTTGGGCTCAGTCCATGGAATATTTTCGGGCTTCCTTTCCCTCTTTTATTCCATTTCGACTCATCCAAAGTTTGGATTTGAATTTTTGAATTTATCGGCATGTCATTTCCGAGCAATAATTTATTGTAATAAATTATTTTCATCTTCTCGAAAATATTTCAGCCTTGTTCGGATTAAGAAATTAATTTTGTTTATTTGGACGTTAATAAAAATCTCGGGTATTATAGTCAGGAACTTGACAACTTCAGTCTCATCATTATCTGTCTTGCCAGTGGGAGCACTGGGATCTTCAGACACGGCATCCGGAGACTTGGAATCGGGAGAGTTGGCATTGGGAGGCATTTCAACTTGAGACTGATCGACGTCCGGAGACTTGGCATCGAAAGATTTGGCATTGGTAGACTGGTGAAGCACCCCTATGGAACAACGGGGTATGATGGTCGCCCCTCATTGTCATCCCCACCTAGGGGTGGGCAAAAAATTCGAACCGAACCGTTGAACCGCTGATTCGAATCGAATCCGAATCGAATTTTCGGTTAACCGGGGTATTCGGTTCGAATACAAATACATCAATACAAGTATTTGCTCGGTTCGGTTCGGTTTCAGTTTTTAAGATTTTTTTCCCCCCGGTTAACCGAACCGAACCGTATATTAATATTAAATTTTAATTTTTAAATATATATTTATATAAATTATATTTATATTAATTTTTAAATGACAAAATTCAAAATACTCTTAACCCTAATCCTAAAACAGATTTCAGATTACTCGTTCCGCTCTTCAGCGCCGCTCTCAGCGTGTCATCTCCTTATGCCTTCGGGTCTTGGTACTTGATAGCGGCACAACGCCGCCGCCGATTAGTCCTTCCGCCCTTCCCTTCCCTTCTCATCTCCTTCGACCTTCACTGTTCTGCTCTTCGCTTCTTTCTACTCGACTCCGGGGCATAGATCCGAGGAGTTTTGGGGAAAATAAGGTTTGCATCTAAAGCCATCCCTGAAAACTTCGGGATCTATATTCGTTTTGTTTGACGCAGGTTATTTTTTGCTTGAATCATCTGCCTTTTATAATACTTGAGAAACTTATGCTCCCTTTTATTTTTTATTTTTTGTCTCGTCTTTTATGGCCAAAGCAGCCTTGGGTGTCTACGAAAATTGTTTCCTACATTTTATGCCTTGTGCTTGATTTTCCTTATGTTTAGCGTATCTATCAGTGACTTTTTTCCCCGACCTTTCTTAAATGAGTTTGTGATTAGCTGTTTATCTGTAAGTATTGATTATTTATGATGATTATGTTCGTACACTTACGATACATTGTTTTTTCCAATTTTTGGAATGGTTAATCGATTTTGATAAAGCAGCCAACTTTTCACATTTATTTTTACAAACACTACTTTATGGAATGAGATCTCTCCCTGCTCTGCCTGCTTCTAGTTGTGAAATTTTAGTGGCAATTTCTTCGAATATATCAATTGTAGTTCATATGGCTGGGAACACTACTTTATTTGGCTGGTGTTGTAGCAATCTGTTCCATATGCTTACATAGCAGGGAGTAGGCTGCAATCTATTCCATATAGCTGTAGGGAATATGCTGCTGTTAGATTTGGCTTCTGTATAAAAATGCTTATATAGCAGGGTAGCAATCTTTTCCAATATGTTCCATAGGCTGCTGTTTAAATAATTGATCGATGATCCATAGCAGGGCAACAATCTCCTCCTTAAATTAATGTGGCTATCATGTTTTTCCTTTATTTAAGTGTTATGTTATTGAGTTTTTATTAATTACAATAGCAGTTTTATTAGTATAAACATGCTTTTCTTTTCTTGTTACTCCTGACTTGATGATACATACATTCAATTGTGTGACTGCAGCAATCTTTGTAGCAAATATGCTTACTGATGCACCTGAACTAGTTTCTGATTTGTGACAAGGTAACTTTCATCTTATTCATTAGGAGTCATTTTTTATGATCAATGATATTTATCTGTCGTTCATTGGCTATATCTCTTGTTGGATCTTGCAGCTCTTAATGTTTTGGTTGGAGACAAGAATTAAAGATGCCGGATGTTTTGTTATGTGGGGATGATTTTGTCCAATTAAGTATGTTGAGTATGTATACTTTGATATTTTGTGGAAGATTGTAACTAATTGACATTTGATTTTGGATATTTATGCTCTAAAATTATTTTTGAAATTTTATGATGCGATTCGGTTCGGTTCGGTTTATATTATTTGCAAATAGGAGATTATTTTTTCGGTTAATCAATGTTCTGGTTATTCGGAGAGCAAAACTTTCATACGATGGCTCGGTTCGGTTCGGTTCGAGTAAACCGCGAATAGTGAGATTTTTCTCGGTTAACCGAAATTTCGGTTAACCGAATTTTTCGGTTCGGTTTCGGTTAGCATTTTCGAATATTTGCTCGGTTCGGTTCGGTTAGCAAATACCTGAAAAATCCCGAGTATCCGAACCGTGCCCACCCCTATCCCCACCCTTCTTTTTCTTTCTTTTTTTTAGGCACACATTTCCCCTTTTTTTTCATGTCATAAAAAATATCCATATTTTTATTCATACAATTTATATAACACATTCAACATTACAGTACTATGCTTACTGCTGAAAGAGTGTCATATCACAAACACAAGTTATACCCATTATTTGCTCCAGAAGACAACAATTTTTATAATTGAACAGTATACACATATTCGTACAGAAACTGAAGACTTGCTCGCCCTCTCAGTCTTATAGTCCCCACCCTCTTCTATGATGATATTTCCCTTTTTATCATCCGTACTCTCTTCTATCTTCCCTTCTCTTGACTTTGTTTCGAAGCCATTTTTCCTACCAACAACAACCAATCATATAATAGCCAAAGAATATACAATACTCACGGGTGAACAATACTACATTCATTTACTATTACACTACAGTTTTCAGAGATGAATATAGTAGAACATGACAGAACATAACCAACCTCGTAACATAATCTCATTTCAATACAAAAAACCACACCTTAATATTTTGTGAACTTGGATATCTTTCACCATAACTGTTGTTTTCGTTCAACAATAAACTATTGAATCCTATAAGCATATATCACATCATCTTGGTTAAAGCCCATGCATACAACACTTATTTCTTTGCACTGTACACTAACACCCACATATAAAAAACCAACAGATTCGAATAATCACAGTCGAATACACCCTATATCAACACCCATTTCACTTTCAAGTAAGCATTGCATACATTCGAAAGAATCTCCAACCCTTCACTGCAAAATCATACCTGTGGATGCTTTAAACTCAAAATACTTAGACTTTGAACTCAATAACACTCACGAAATGCTCTCTAGATTTCCACACTAAATGGAGAAACCCTTCTTCTTCGAAAACTTAAAATGCTCTTTGGATACAAAGCCAACCGACAGCTCCTTCCCCCTTTCTTCTTCAAACCGCTGGAGTGAGGAGTTAATGCAGTAGTTAGGGGTGAAAGCGGTACGGTAAATATGCGGCCGATCCGATACCGTATCCGATTATATTCGAATCCGAATCCGTTTTCGACTATCCGGCCGGATATTTCAATATCCGTATCCGAATCCGAATCCGTATTTTAATATCCACATTCGTATTCGTATTCTTATTTGAAAATATCTGACCGCATTTGAGAATATCCGACCGTATCCGAAAATTGATAGGATATTATCCGGATTTTAAATATGGATATCCGAATATATTAATATATTATTATTTAATAATTAAAAATCATTAATAATTATAAAAAATATCAGATTTTCAAAAAAGATTGTAAAAAAATCATCGATAATGTAACACCCCAGTTTTTGGTAACCCAGGTCGGGATGTCACCGCCACACCTCCCTAGCAAGACACGGTTTCTCCGAGCTTACTAAAGAGATGCAATGCTAGATATTGCAGTTTTTAAAATATTCAAAACAATTAAAAATAGCTCATACAACATAGTTCGGAAAATAATATCATTATATTGCAGCGGAAAAATAATATTTAAGTATAGTATTGCAGTGGAAAATGTAAATAGGGCCAACATGGCAAAACACGGGTTAAACAGGCCCGTTCATACGATAGTCTAATGCAAGAATTTAAAAATAAAGTTTCCCAAAGACAATCCCCCATGCATGTACGTGCTCATGCTCATTCCACATACTCTGAAAGAAAAAGGAAATAAATGGTTTGGTCAACACAACTTGCTAAGTAAGTAACACATACATAATCGTGGGGTTTCAAAGCCATTAACTTAATACTTAAATAAAAGCATGTCATTAAATCATGACCAATTTAATTTAATTAACTAAATAACTTGCATAATTTAATTCATGGCTCTAATTATTAACACATTTAACATAACTTAAAGTAAAAACCATAATTAATTTAAATAAAGCATTACATATTTTAAATGGACCATAAATAAACATTTTAATTTATCCACATTACACCCAAGATTTAGTGTTTCAGGTATTTCACGATTGCATCGCAATCTCGTCAAGTTTAGCCGGTAGCCCGGCGGCCGCGGCCTTATCCGCCATACCCAGTACCACTCTGGAGCCTCGGGAAACCCAAATGGATATTCTCGAGAGTGTAGGCCCTATATCTCATGCCGTTTTGGCAAAATGTATCCCAAATTTCGCCCGGGGTCACCATCGTCCATAAAGGCACGAAGTGAATAGTTAGGGGGCACCCTGCAGAGCACTCACCCCTAATTTTAATTGATCAAGTTTGTAAGGGGATTTTTCAAAATTCTTATTTCATGTATTTTATTTCAAGAATTTCTACTCGTTTAAACCTTAAAGGCCAATTTCATCGTTTCAACAAGATTTTCAAGATTTGACTTTAACAAAACACTGTTTACTCCAAAATTAACTAAAAATCGGTTTTAAGTCCGAAAATTCTGAAATTTGACCTGTGACTCGAAAACACAGAGACGAACAAGTTTTGTGTTTTAACTTTTTCGATCCGAGTTAAGGAAATAAGTCAAAAATGTAGATTTCTATCAGGTTACAAATCTGTCCGAAATTTTCAACAGCAGTTTCAAGATTTCACGATCTACCATAGCAAACTAACTCCAAATTTGATGAAATTTTACCGAGAGATACTTAAGACATTTATCTACAAGTTTCATGTTCAACTAAAGTTCTGAATCGGTCTAGATCTAGTGTCAAAATCGACTACAAGCTCAGACCTAAGTTCTGTCATTATTTTAAGATCTAAATTTAGAACAGTTCAGTTTGGGGTCGATTTCAGATATCAAAACTCAATGAAAAATTATGAAATTTTTACAGAAGGTAGATCTATGTCTTAGGAACGTTTTTCATGCTTTAAGTTTCTCGTTTGAACTGTTTTAAGGGTTCGGAAAAATCGTGCAAAAACGCTGCGCCGTAGAGGTTCTCGTTGTGACAGATTTTACGTTCTTGATTTAAATCTTTGGATTAAGTGAATTTTAATTCTCCCAAACCATGTAAGTATTAACTTACAGATTCACGGTTATTCCGGCTCGTCGATTCGGAGGCGTGGCTTCCAGTCCACCGGTTTTCTCCTTGGTTCGTCGGGTTCTTCGTTCAAGATCCGGTTCGGGGTGTAGAATAGAAAAGGATAGCGTTAGGACTAGTTTTCGAATCACAAATGGAAAGAGATCGGATCAGAACTTACCACAATGTTAGAGGCTTTCCGATTTTCGTCCAAGACAACCCCTTTCCTTGGTTTCGTGCCTCCGACGACTCCGCAATTAGGGTTCGATGTGTAGAGGGGTTACTTGAGAGGGATTATTTATAGATGTAGGGGACCTAGGGGACATCCAAGGACTGCCCTAATGAGTCTTGAGCCGCAAGGTGAGCAACCGAAGTCGGGAAGTCCGGATTCGTGCGAGAAAATCTCGCATTGTTTGTTACTGCCCGGCGGCGCGGGGTTGGCGCGCCGTTTGAGGAAACACCGCGCGGCCCATGCCTGGACTTTGGTCCGGGTGGGTCGTGCGATCCGTCGAGCCTTTCCTCCCCTCTTTCGGACTTCTAACCCTCTACGTTCTCGGATTCCGATTTCCGGGCTATTTTCGGGCTTCTATTTCCTATCTTAATTTTTACTCGGGTCTAGATTTAATATTGGCCTCGAATTCTCGAGTTCGTTGGTGTCGGGTTCCCGTGTACAATTTATTTGATTAAATTATCTTTAGCTTTACGGGTATTGGAAATTTAATTCCTTCTTAAATTAAATTCTATTTCTCATGTCTTTATCTATGTATTATGTTTATATTTATTTATTTATTTTATGTATTAAAATTCTCGGGTATTACAGATAATCTGTATCCGATTGAATCCGTATCCATCATATATCCGTCCTGTATCCGTACCGTATCCGTAATCCGAAATATCCGAAACCGTATTCGTATCCGGCCCATCCGTATTCGATACCGAATTCGACAAAAGAATATGGATAATATCCGTATCCGACACTATCCGACCGTATCCGTACCGTTTTCATCCCTAACGTTAGTGGGGTGGTGGAGGAGGTTGATTACTCATCAATGGTGACTTTTGAGAGTTACGAGGTGAGTGACAAGACACTCATTTGTAATTAATTTACCATCCTTCACCACCTCCCTTGTATTTTTATTTACTTAGGAGTATATTAGTCTTCACATATTCTAATTTCAAACAAAATTCAATATTTAGATGTAGATAACTAGCTAGGTTGCAGTATTATAGTATGGGGTGTAATCTTATAGTATTTCTTCCAGGAGGGATTTAAGTTACATTTCCCGTTGAAAGAGATTTTCGTGTTTTGACAATCTTATTTGGAGATAGATTAAAAACGGGGTAAAATAATTAAATTAATATTTAGAATTTATCCGCAATTAATTAATACTTCCTCCGTTCCTTTTTAAATGCTACGGACCCACATTTCACGCAATCCAATACATATCTTTAATGCTTCATAACTCAAATTGCATACAAGTAAAAATTATAAAAAATTGATATTCTAAATCTATGCGATTAGACGAATCCAACAAGATCTCACTTGACTATATGTTATCTTATATAATTGTATTAAAAAGCCAAGTCAAAGCTACTCAATGAACAGTACCAAAAGTCAAAACGTGTATTTAAAAAGGAACGGAGGTAGTATATCTTAGATGTTTACAATTTTATCTCCATTGCGCAACATGATGATGCAGGCTATAATGATAAAGTGGAAAGTCATGGAACATAACCAATTTAAGCAAGCTAGTGGGTACACCGTACACAGATTCAAATCAATTCGACGGAATTTGATAGAACGAATCCAGATTGTTATTTAATTATTACTCCTTCTGTTACTTTTTAGTTGTCTTTTTAGAAATAAAAAAATGTTCCAAAATAGTTGTCACTTTCTATATTTATATTATATTTTTCCAATATTACCCTTATCATTTAATAAATATTACTCCTAAAATATTGTACAATCTCTCTCCACTTCAATTTGATTTTTTTTATAGAATAGGGGCAAAAGTGGCAAACAAACCAATAATAATGACATTCCTTGGTATGTGTGATTTTTGCTAAAATAACATCTAGGAACGGAGGGAGTATTATTACAGCAGCTTGTGGTTTCAGTGCAGGACAGGGGTGTTGACTTTCATGTGGCGTGTGCAGTGAAGTGCAGTACGTTGACTTTTATTTGGCGTGTAACAGTAATATAGTCATTACGTGTAAGGTGACGGTTCACCTTAAAATTTAAAAATAAAATTGCATGCCGGAGAAGTTAGGGTGCACAAGGAATGGTGACAATATATGTTAGCCATTTTATTATATTTAATTAAATGGTAGTTATGCTAAAATTTATTACTCCCTCCGTCCCATTTAACCTGTCTTGTTTAACTTCTAAACACAATCCAATGTACATTTTCAATCGTTAATATCTCAAAATACGTACAACAAAAAATTATAAAAAATATATATTTTGAAACTATATGATTTTACGATTCTAACAAGACCCAACTCGACTATTTTTTTCAAATATATACTTGTTATAACATCGAGTCAAAGTTAAACAATGAACAGTATCAAAAAGTCAAACCAGACAAGTAAGGTGGGACGGAGGGAGTACTTTATTGTAGTATATTATTTCTTCAACTGTTCAGATTTGCATTTGCTTTAGAGCCCATTTGGAATGGCTTATAGGAATGTGCTTTTGGCTTTTACTTCTGCTAAAAACACTTCTAGTAGAAATTTGATGTTTGTTTTGGCTTTTAAGAAAAAGCAAAAGTACCTCGAAAAGCCAAAAAAGTGTTTCTGGGGGAAGCAGCCTAGGAGGTGCTTCTCCCAAATGCAGAAGCCAAAAGCACCTCGTATAATGTGCAAGTACTTAAATACCACCACTACTTAACATAAATTACACTATAAATATATCTTATTATCAAATTAAATAGCACGCCCTTTTTGGTAATTACTACTACATTCCAAAAGAAATTTACATTTTTATTCATCCAAACATATTTTTTTTATAAAAGCCGCTTTTCAAACATTCCAGCCAAAAAAAAAAATGACATGCTTTTGCTTTTGACTTCTGCTTCTACTTTTGGCTTCTGTTTTTTTCAAAAGCCAATCCAAACGGGCCCTTAATTGTTCTGTACTGTGTATTTGGATTTTTTGTTTTATGGTTTTAACTTTTTGTTATGTATTATGTTTAAAGTACGAATTAATGTATTTCAACTAAATTACCCATGCAATTCAACGAGCAGGGCCGTCTCGGGAATTTTTGGGGCGCTGAGCCAAAATTTTTAAAAATAGGCCCCATAGAAATGTAGTATTTAGTAATTGTTTTATAAATTTATTTGGCGTATGCCCAGTATCACATGTTTTATTGGGCCTAAAACTAATTTTTCGATAATCTCGACATTAAAGAGCTGTCTCTCCCACAACAAAATTCTACAATCACAAAGACTCGAACCCAGGACCTTTGCTTAAACCGCCAAAGCCCCGTACTATTTCAGACCAACTTATTAATCCACCAATACCTCAAAACATTGAATAAATTCACATATTATTTTCTATATTAGTAACTTTTTAATAAATTAAAAATAAAATAAAAAAAATTACATGTGGGGCCCCCAAAATGGGGGGCCCTGAGCACCGGATCTGGCTGCTCTGCCAAGAGCCGGGCCTGTCAACGTGCCATTCAAAGTATTTCAGCGAAATAATATATGTGGGGTAGTTATTATTTTTTTTTTTGGTAAACAGTGACACTCATGTGTCGGCAAAGTTGTGTGGGAGCCCAAACCATACAAATTACAAATGGGATAAAGGGGAGGGGATAGGGGCCGGGTGGGGATCGAACTCCCAACTTATGGTTGAGAGAAGGGAGACTTGACCACCAGGGTAAGTCCCAACCCCTATGTGGGGTAGTTATTCATTCAACACAACGCATTTCAATTTTTTTTACAATATAATCAGTGTATTTCAGCGAGATTAAAATTATGTATATTTTTTTTTATACATGAACTACTTATTTTTGTTTTACATGAAGGGGTACTGGTGGGACCAGGGCCATCCCGGACATTTCAAAGGCCTTGAGCGAAAATAAAAACTGGACCTCATCAAAGAAATTATACTTTATTACTATAAAGTCCCCATTCTCTCAACCATAGGTTGGGAGTTCGATCCCCACTCGGCCCCTATCCCTCCCCTTTATCTCCCTTTGTAATTTGTGTGGTTTGGGCTCCCACACTCTTTGCCGACACATGAGTGTCACTGTTTACCAAAAAAAAGAAATTATACTTTATTACTATAAATCTGTTCTGCGCATAATTTTTGAAGCTTTCAGAAGCTTCGAGGAGCTTTAAATTTTATATTCAAAATAACAGTCCTGTTCTTTAAATTAGTTTCGAAAGCTACTTTCAATTTAATTATTTTTTTTAACTCTCTTAAAACTATAACTAATTCTAAAACTATTTTAATAAAATTAAAAATTTTAGGCCCTATCAAAACCTACGGCTCTCGGTTCTCTACAGTTCCATCTTGCTGTTATAGTTGTGCATAACACATTCTCCATCTTGCAGTAAACTATATAAAATAAGTACTACCATTGAACTTTGTCAAAATATACATTATCCTTTTAATAAGATTTTTTGCACTAGGAAAGATCAAAAGAATTATCATGTTATAAGGACTAGCTATAAGTTAAAAAATAATAAGGTTTAAGTAATAAAAATATAAATTGAATATAATAAAATTAATGAAATAACAGACCAACATTCATGTAAAAATATGAGCAAATATATGCTTATAATTTCCAATGTAAAAATATACATTTGTAATTATTCTAATGAATAATCCTTTTTTTTTTTTTGAAAAAAATGAGGCCCCACAAAATGTGGGGTCCAGAGCAGGGGCTTATGGTGCTCCCCTAAGCACTCATTGTAACGCCCCGAAAATTTAAAACCATTTTCGTGACGTCATCGCCGTATTAACTATACTAAACTGTTGATCACTCAGCTTAGATAGTCAATACGAAGCGAGGTATAAATACAAACCTGCATCACACTCAAATAAATGCCAACAAAGCAGTATATAACCCCAGGAACAATACATGGCATATCCGGGCGACAAGCCCTGAAATAACATAATGACATGGTCGCACATCCAATACCAGGAATGACCAATAAGTAAATCATATGTGACAACCGCTCAACCCGTACCCCAACATCGTGTTCTGCGCCATCCGTAGGAAGATCTATAAAACAGATAACCGCAACAAGGTGTCAGTACATCGTACTGGCAAGGAATAGATATAGCTGGAAACAGGGCACACTAATGATAACACTATACTATATAAATAATAATAACAATAATGATAACAATAATTAAGGACATAAAATAAATACAGAAAGTAAACATCACACCGTCCCATACCGGTGCTTCAACCACTGCAGATAAAATGAATGATGGATGATGAGATGATATGTTATGACCTAAGATGTCTATCTACCCTAAATGCAATACATAAGCATGTCTAGCGCGCACCTAGGTACCATGGTCGGTATTCCCTCCCATATAAGGGTCCACTCCCCTTAATGGTCGAGAGACATACCCACAGTGCCCCCGCCGCGGACACTAACAGCTGAGATCGTGGCTTACGGCAAGCGGGTCAGGCTAAGGGTCATGAGCCCTTTCTAGCCAAATACAGACTAGGATATAAATCCTTTTCAGTCTCAATGCCCCGGGAAAGATACCATTATGCCCAATCGGAGACCGATTCGTAAGCATAGGGTATCCTACCCGCGTAGCATTATTTTTCAGTCTCAACATATCATCACAGATATTCAGATTCAATTTAATCACATGCCCATACGTAAACCAACGCATCATGACATAATAAACAACTCATCTCGAGTTAAGTATAATCAGGGGTGTGCCAAGTCCCACGTATCGGCATCAACACATATTCAGATTTAATTCCACACATGTCAATACGTAAATTACGCGTCATGACAAAATAAACAACTCATAACATCAAAATAGAAGCAACGCAAGATTCCATCCTAAACTAAGGCATTGTAGATCTTCTCTAATTGCAACTAAGTTCCAGGTTATGAGCATAATAATTAGTGAGATATTCGCAAGCAGTTCTAGCCTAATTCTAAGGCATCCTCATTATACGCAGGGAATCCGTACACACGAGAGTTCCCAATACTAAGGCAACATAGACTATACTAGTCTATTCCTAACCCCGATCTAATTTGCTATTCTAAACCTTGCCTTTATTATAAATCTTCAAGGCTTCCTTTGTACAACTTCAACTTTCACGTGGCTTCAATACAAGTCCACACTCGTTCCCTGTACAATAATATCATCATAAGAATTAAAATAATTTAACAATACCAATTTCATCATCTCCTCTTATCTCCAACACCAACAACCACCTCCAATCCCCTTTTTATAATCCATCCAAATCAACCACCCAACACTTCCAATTCTATGTTTATCAACATAGAATTGACTAATATTGAATAACCCAACAACATCAATAATATAAAGAATAATTCAATCCAACATGCCACACTATATACTACAAGTTCTCCAAGCATTCAAGTATCACAACATTAAAATACTAACAAGGTATCCCAATTAATTCAATCCAATATGCAAGGATCACACATACATAAGGACTCAACAACTTAAATAATTGAGTAAAGGATCAACTAATTTATAGAATACTTTAAATCACTCAACGATATCATCTTTGAGCATCAATGTTTAATAAATCGAGTAAATACTGATTAATTCCAATTTAACTACTAACTAACGAGTCATGAGTGAATGAACCAACATATTATATATATTACAATATGTACTTGTACTTAAAAGTATTAGATTAGCTAATAGATAAAATAAATTATTGTATTACCAATCATCAAGCCAGGACTCCATAAGAATTAAGACCACACACTACAGTCATTCAAGCCCCCAATTTCAATGGATACCAAATTAAATCAAGAATTACCGACAAACTAACAATTAACAATTAAGACATTGAATCAAACACCAAAACCATAGTGAAATCAAATATCCAACACACCTAAATAACTAGCAACAAATTCCAACAATTGCACATAAAAGCCACACAAAAATCCAAGAAACCATAGAACATTTAAAGTAGATTTTGAACAACCGAACAACACCACCACCCGGAACATCAACACAACAGCCACCCTGCCGCCACCAAATCATCATCACCACCACCCGGACCACCGCACCACCGTCGCCGCCATGCCGCCACGGCGCCGGCGAAGCGCCGGCAGCAGCACAGCAGCGCTGTGCGCTGCTCCACCACGCAGCGGGCAGCAGCCCGCTGCTGTCCCAGGCGTCGCGCTGGCGCGACGCCACCACCACCACCTGGCCGCCGGCGTGTCGCCGGCGGCAGCCGCCAGCAGCAGCGGCGGAATCGCCGCTGCACAGCAGCGCTTCTGTGCGCTGCTCCCTTTCCAACGCCAAAGCTCGCCGGAAGGCGAGCTCCACCATCTCATCTCCATTCCGGCGCCGCCACAGCGGCGGCACGACTGCAACTCGCAGCCCTTCCAATCCCCGACGAGAAGAAAGAAGAAGAAACGGAGGAGAGGAATCGGGGGAAGAAGAAAAGAAATCAAGAAGGAGATTCACTACCTCTAGATGCCGAGCTCTTTCTCTTCCTCAAGGTCCAAGGATGACAGCTTCTTCCTCCTTCAATCTCTCGGTCTTCACTCTCCAAAATGCCCTAATTTTGCTCTCCAAAAGGGGCGACGGGATTGTGAGAGTTTCCCCAATTCTTTTTGCTCCAATCTAATAAGTGGGAAGAGGGAATGGGTTATTAAGTTGTGGGCTTGGCTTGGTGGAATGGGCTCTCCACAACCTTTTATGTTTAATTCTTGGGCTATCAAATCATTTGCCCACTAATTTGATTTATGCAATGGCCCATTTGGTCAAAGTCCCAATGTTAACTCACTCAATTTATTAATTAATCCCAATTAATTAAATTAATTAAGGATTAATTTATCGGGATGTTACAATCCCTCCCCCTTAGGATCATTCGTCCTCGAATGAAATAAGGGTATGAACCAATATCTTATCTCCACTGAATGGTGGGTGGAATCCAACTCTGAACACTTTCTACACGCTCCATTCGGTTACTTAGAAACTCTCATCTTGGGATAAACCTACATCACAAACAGAACGAATAATCTCCAACATCAAGAA
This sequence comes from Hygrophila difformis, assembly GCA_030278955.1. Taxonomy (NCBI): domain Eukaryota; kingdom Viridiplantae; phylum Streptophyta; class Magnoliopsida; order Lamiales; family Acanthaceae; genus Hygrophila; species Hygrophila difformis. The sequence goes on along the minus strand of JAOANR010000004.1, from coordinate 11,892,855 downwards.
GAAGGTGAGATCGAATTACCAAGAATATGGTAAATTCTGAATTATGTCGGGAGTCAAAATCTTCCGATACAAGTGGAAAGTATGCAAACAACTAAAATCGTTGTTTGCGGAGATAAGAATACTGATATGGGAGTCATTGTATAATGAAGCAAATATAATTAAATAAGTGAACCAATAATGAGATGACTCGGATTAGCAAAGAAATCATACTGACTGACGGAGACCTCGATTTATGAAAGGGATAATAAATCAGTAGAAAATAGAAGCTACTAACAAGAATGTCCGGTAAGAAACTACTCTACTTCGGGTAGAAATGAATAGTAGCATGAACCAAGAATGGCGAATGATAACGAGGAAGAAAGAGCGGACTCCAAAGGATATACAAGAACTTCCAGAAGACGTAAGGAAGTCGATGGCAAAGTTATCATAGAATTTTGGAAGAACGATAGAGAAGTTTGAAGAATTTAGATAAATGCATTTACACATATCAGTGTAGCTGAAATGAAATTCGAACTATTTAAAATATTGAAACGGCGGAAAGAATATCAATGCTGACAGAGTATCAATGAGACCCATTCAGATGGACTCAAGAGTGATTTGGCAGTGCATGCCACAACCAAAAGAGTTCACTCGGAGAGAAGAACTGGTACAGAAACGTACACAGTAGGATTTTCGAAAGAAGCAACGAAAATATTAGAGATATTCACTTTCTCAAAATTAAGAAAATGAAGTGAAAGGATTAAAAATAAAGCATATCCAATAAATAAATATGTATATATATATCAGCATTACGAGCATTGCGCCGTCCGCCATTAACTCGCATCAACGCCTCCAATTAGTCTCTGTGGTATACTCAATTCGATGTCTCGAATTAAATGTCATCGTAAATCCGTCAATCGCTACAACCGGATGAGTTACCATATACATCTTTAAGATTTAAAGATGTCTGAGATATTATTCCCCTGATGTTCTAGTCATCTGCCGACAATGGATCATCATCACTTATCTGCATGGCATGGATGTGCGTGTCCCGTTGTTCAATACCTGCAATTACCTTAAAGACAGATCCCATACATTATCACAGTGCAATAAGCTAAAAGAATTACCAAGCAAGCAATAGTAATAATAGAAATAATTATTCAGCAACTTCTAAACAAGTTGCTAACAGAATTAATGAATAGATCTCTTGGAATATCCTTGTTATTCGTCCATAGTTATCTTGCAAACCACGGTTCAAATCCACAAGGTGCGCAACATATAAACAGGGTACCACAGCATAAGAATAAATCTAACTAGCATATGACAATGCAAACCCATCCTATATGCAATCCCCGCACACCTCACCACATGTTTTTATCAAGTATTTAGCACATAATAGAGCAAGCCCGCTCTGATACCAACTGTAACGCCCCGAAAATTTAAAACCATTTTCGTGACGTCATCGCCGTATTAACTATTCTAAACTGTTGATCACTCAGCTTAGATAGTCAATACGAAGCGAGGTATAAATACAAACCTGTATCACACTCAAATAAATGCCAACAAAGCAGTATATAACCCCAGGAACAATACATGGCATATCCGGGCGACAAGCCCTGAAATAACATAATGACATGGTCGCACATCCAATGGAAAAAATGATAAAAAGGTCCTTTTTCTTTTCAAAAAATTCAAATCAGTCCTTTTTCTATTTTATTACCAAAACAGTCCTCTACAAATGCTAATTATGTTCAAATCAGTCATTTTTTCACTAATTATATTCTAATTGCTGACGTGGCAAGGGTTTTAATTTAAACCTGACACGTGTGCATAATATTAGTCCTTTTTCTTTTATCTTTTACCAATTCAGTCCTAAACTTTTATTTTGTTCTATTTAGTCCTCTACCCAAATCACTCATTTTTATATTAACTGGCCTCAAACCTTTCAAATTATTTCATTTTAGGCCCAGGACCTTAATTTTTTTATTATTACTAATACATTTATCAAATAAATGCCCAACATACTTCCGTAAATAAAATTAAATACCAAACCTCATACATTGGGTTTGACCGCCTTGTTACCGGGTCTTCGAAGTTCCGAATTTTACGGACTCTCTCTAACCACCCGACCGTAACGATGGTTCATTGGTTCTGGTTTCCTTCAGCAACAATCAGCACAATCATACATTGTGGACAATAAAATTCAGGCTATTTTTTTTTAATATTTTTAATAATATTAATATTTTTCAATAAAACCAAGGCTTCCTGTATCCATAACCTTCCAAAAATTCAAGTTAAATCATTTACTCAAATATTGCTACATCCTAAGGTAGGACGCAAAGTAAGATTCTGTTGATTGTTACTGAAGGAAACCAAAACCAATGAACAATCGGTTGCGGTCGAGTGGTTATTAGAGAGAGTCCGTAAAATTCCGGTACTTGAAAGACCCGATAACAAAGCAGTCGAACCCAATATATGAGGTTTGGTGTTTAATTTTATTTATGGAAGTATGTTGTGCATTTATTTGATAAATGGATTAGTAATAATAAAAAAAATTAAGGTTCTGGGCCTAAAATGAAATAATTTGAAAGGTTTGAAGCCAATTAATATAAAAATAAGTGATTGGGGTAGAGGACTAAATAGAACAAAATAAAAGTTTAGGACAGAATTGGCAAAAGATAAAAGAAAAAGGACTAATATTATGCACACGTGTCAGGTTTAAATTAAAACCCTTGCCACGTCAGCGATTAGAATATAATTAGTGAAAAAAGGACTGATTTGAACATAATTAGCATTTGTAGAGGACTGTTTTGGTAATAAAATAGAAAAAGGACTGATTTGAATTTTTTGAAAAGAAAAAGGACCTTTTTATCATTTTTTCCCACATCCAATACCAGGAATGACCAATAAGTAAATCATATGTGACAACCGCTCAACCCGTACCCCAACATCGTGTTCTGCGCCATCCGTAGGAAGATCTATAAAACAGATAACCGCAACAAGGTGTCAGTACATCGTACTGGCAAGGAATAGATATAGCTGGAAACAAGGCACACTAATGATAACACTATACTATATAAATAATAATAACAATAATGATAACAATAATTAAGGACATAAAATAAATACAGAAAGTAAACATCACACCGTCCCATACCGGTGCTTCAACCACTGCAGATAAAATGAATGATGGATGATGAGATGATATGTTATGACCTAAGATGTCTATCTACCCTAAATGCAACACATAAGCATGTCTAGCGCGCACCTAGGTACCATGGTCGGTATTCCCTCCCATATAAGGGTCCACTCCCCTTAATGGTCGAGAGACATACCCACAGTGCCCCCGCCGCGGACACTAACAGCTGAGATCGTGGCTTACGGCAAGCGGGTCAGGCTAAGGGTCATGAGCCCTTTCTAGCCAAATACAGACTAGGATATAAATCCTTTTCAGTCTCAATGCCCCGGGAAAGATACCATTATGCCCAATCGGAGACCGATTCGTAAGCATAGGGTATCCTACCCGCGTAGCATTATTTTTCAGTCTCAACATATCATCACAGATATTCAGATTCAATTTAATCACATGCCCATACGTAAACCAACGCATCAGGACATAATAAACAACTCATCTCGAGTTAAGTATAATCAGGGGTGTGCCAAGTCCCACGTATCGGCATCAACACATATTCAGATTTAATTCCACACATGTCAATACGTAAATTACGCGTCATGACAAAATAAACAACTCATAACATCAAAATAGAAGCAACGCAAGATTCCATCCTAAACTAAGGCATTGTAGATCTTCTCTAATTGCAACTAAGTTCCAGGTTATGAGCATAATAATTAGTGAGATATTCGCAAGCAGTTCTAGCCTAATTCTAAGGCATCCTCATTATACGCAGGGAATCCGTACACACGAGAGTTCCCAATACTAAGGCAACATAGACTATACTAGTCTATTCCTAACCCCGATCTAATTTGCTATTCTAAACCCTGCCTTTATTATAAATCTTCAAGGCTTCCTTTGTACAACTTCAACTTTCACGTGGCTTCAATACAAGTCCACACTCGTTCCCTGTACAATAATATCATCATAAGAATTAAAATAATTTAACAATACCAATTTCATCATCTCCTCTTATCTCCAACACCAACAACCACCTCCAATCCCCTTTTTATAATCCATCCAAATCAACCACCCAACACTTCCAATTCTATGTTTATCAACATAGAATTGACTAATATTGAATAACCCAACAACATCAATAATATAAAGAATAATTCAATCCAACATGCCACACTATATACTACAAGTTCTCCAAGCATTCAAGTATCACAACATTAAAATACTAACAAGGTATCCCAATTAATTCAATCCAATATGCAAGGATCACACATACATAAGGACTCAACAACTTAAATAATTGAGTAAAGGATCAACTAATTTATAGAATACTTTAAATCACTCAACGATATCATCTTTGAGCATCAATGTTTAATAAATCGAGTAAATACTGATTAATTCCAATTTAACTACTAACTAACGAGTCATGAGTGAATGAACCAACATATTATAAATATTACAATCTGTACTTGTACTTAAAAGTATTAGATTAGCTAATAGATAAAATAAATTATTGTATTACCAATCATCAAGCCAGGACTCCATAAGAATTAAGACCACACACTACAGTCATTCAAGCCCCCAATTTCAATGGATACCAAATTAAATCAAGAATTACCGACAAACTAACAATTAACAATTAAGACATTGAATCAAACACCAAAACCATAGTGAAATCAAATATCCAACACACCTAAATAACTAGCAACAAATTCCAACAATTGCACATAAAAGCCACACAAAAATCCAAGAAACCATAGAACATTTAAAGTAGATTTTGAACAACCGAACAACACCACCACCCGGAACATCAACACAACAGCCACCCTGCCGCCACCAAATCATCATCACCACCACCCGGACCACCGCACCACCGTCGCCGCCATGCCGCCACGGCGCCGGCGAAGCGCCGGCAGCAGCACAGCAGCGCTGTGCGCTGCTCCACCACGCAGCGGGCAGCAGCCCGCTGCTGTCCCAGGCGTCGCGCTGGCGCGACGCCACCACCACCACCTGGCCGCCGGCGTGTCGCCGGCGGCAGCCGCCAGCAGCAGCGGCGGAATCGCCGCTGCACAGCAGCGCTTCTGTGCGCTGCTCCCTTTCCAACGCCAAAGCTCGCCGGAAGGCGAGCTCCACCATCTCATCTCCATTCCGGCGCCGCCACAGCGGCGGCACGACTGCAACTCGCAGCCCTTCCAATCCCCGACGAGAAGAAAGAAGAAGAAACGGAGGAGAGGAATCGGGGGAAGAAGAAAAGAAATCAAGAAGGAGATTCACTACCTCTAGATGCCGAGCTCTTTCTCTTCCTCAAGGTCCAAGGATGACAGCTTCTTCCTCCTTCAATCTCTCGGTCTTCACTCTCCAAAATGCCCTAATTTTGCTCTCCAAAAGGGGCGACGGGATTGTGAGAGTTTCCCCAATTCTTTTTGCTCCAATCTAATAAGTGGGAAGAGGGAATGGGTTATTAAGTTGTGGGCTTGGCTTGGTGGAATGGGCTCTCCACAACCTTTTATGTTTAATTCTTGGGCTATCAAATCATTTGCCCACTAATTTGATTTATGCAATGGCCCATTTGGTCAAAGTCCCAATGTTAACTCACTCAATTTATTAATTAATCCCAATTAATTAAATTAATTAAGGATTAATTTATCGGGATGTTACAATCCCTCCCCCTTAGGATCATTCGTCCTCGAATGAAATAAGGGTATGAACCAATATCTTATCTCCACTGAATGGTGGGTGGAATCCAACTCTGAACACTTTCTACACGCTCCATTCGGTTACTTAGAAACTCTCATCTTGGGATAAACCTACATCACAAACAGAACGAATAATCTCCAACATCAAGAAGAAGGTGAGATCGAATTACCAAGAATATGGTAAATTCTGAATTATGTCGGGAGTCAAAATCTTCCGATACAAGTGGAAAGTATGCAAACAACTAAAATCGTTGTTTGCGGAGATAAGAATACTGATATGGGAGTCATTGTATAATGAAGCAAATATAATTAAATAAGTGAACCAATAATGAGATGACTCGGATTAGCAAAGAAATCATACTGACTGACGGAGACCTCGATTTATGAAAGGGATAATAAATCAGTAGAAAATAGAAGGTACTAACAAGAATGTCCGGTAAGAAACTACTCTACTTCGGGTAGAAATGAATAGTAGCATGAACCAAGAATGGCGAATGATAACGAGGAAGAAAGAGCGGACTCCAAAGGATATACAAGAACTTCCAGAAGACGTAAGGAAGTCGATGGCAAAGTTATCATAGAATTTTGGAAGAACGATAGAGAAGTTTGAAGAATTTAGATAAATGCATTTACACATATCAGTGTAGCTGAAATGAAATTCGAACTATTTAAAATATTGAAACGGCGGAAAGAATATCAATGCTGACAGAGTATCAATGAGACCCATTCAGATGGACTCAAGAGTGATTTGGCAGTGCATGCCACAACCAAAAGAGTTCACTCGGAGAGAAGAACTGGTACAGAAACGTACACAGTAGGATTTTCGAAAGAAGCAACGAAAATATTAGAGATATTCACTTTCTCAAAATTAAGAAAATGAAGTGAAAGGATTAAAAATAAAGCATATCCAATAAATAAATATGTATATATATATCAGCATTACGAGCATTGCGCCGTCCGCCATTAACTCGCATCAACGCCTCCAATTAGTCTCTGTGGTATACTCAATTCGATGTCTCGAATTAAATGTCATCGTAAATCCGTCAATCGCTACAACCGGATGAGTTACCATATACATCTTTAAGATTTAAAGATGTCTGAGATATTATTCCCCTGATGTTCTAGTCATCTGCCGACAATGGATCATCATCACTTATCTGCATGGCATGGATGTGCGTGTCCCGTTGTTCAATACCTGCAATTACCTTAAAGACAGATCCCATACATTATCACAGTACAATAAGCTAAAAGAATTACCAAGCAAGCAATAGTAATAATAGAAATAATTATTCAGCAACTTCTAAACAAGTTGCTAACAGAATTAATGAATAGATCTCTTGGAATATCCTTGTTATTCGTCCATAGTTATCTTGCAAACCACGGTTCAAATCCACAAGGTGCGCAACATATAAACAGGGTACCACAGCATAAGAATAAATCTAACTAGCATATGACAATGCAAACCTATCCTATATGCAATCCCCGCACACCTCACCACATGTTTTTATCAAGTATTTAGCACATAATAGAGCAAGCCCGCTCTGATACCAACTGTAACGCCCCGAAAATTTAAAACCATTTTCGTGACGTCATCGCCGTATTAACTATTCTAAACTGTTGATCACTCAGCTTAGATAGTCAATACGAAGCGAGGTATAAATACAAACCTGTATCACACTCAAATAAATGCCAACAAAGCAGTATATAACCCCAGGAACAATACATGGCATATCCGGGCGACAAGCCCTGAAATAACATAATGACATGGTCGCACATCCAATGGAAAAAATGATAAAAAGGTCCTTTTTCTTTTCAAAAAATTCAAATCAGTCCTTTTTCTATTTTATTACCAAAACAGTCCTCTACAAATGCTAATTATGTTCAAATCAGTCATTTTTTCACTAATTATATTCTAATTGCTGACGTGGCAAGGGTTTTAATTTAAACCTGACACGTGTGCATAATATTAGTCCTTTTTCTTTTATCTTTTACCAATTCAGTCCTAAACTTTTATTTTGTTCTATTTAGTCCTCTACCCAAATCACTCATTTTTATATTAACTGGCCTCAAACCTTTCAAATTATTTCATTTTAGGCCCAGGACCTTAATTTTTTTATTATTACTAATACATTTATCAAATAAATGCCCAACATACTTCCGTAAATAAAATTAAATACCAAACCTCATACATTGGGTTTGACCGCCTTGTTACCGGGTCTTCGAAGTTCCGAATTTTACGGACTCTCTCTAACCACCCGACCGTAACGATGGTTCATTGGTTCTGGTTTCCTTCAGCAACAATCAGCACAATCATACATTGTGGACAATAAAATTCAGGCTATTTTTTTTAATATTTTTAATAATATTAATATTTTTCAATAAAACCAAGGCTTCCTGTATCCATAACCTTCCAAAAATTCAAGTTAAATCATTTACTCAAATATTGCTACATCCTAAGGTAGGACGCAAAGTAAGATTCTGTTGATTGTTACTGAAGGAAACCAAAACCAATGAACAATCGGTTGCGGTCGAGTGGTTATTAGAGAGAGTCCGTAAAATTCCGGTACTTGAAAGACCCGATAACAAAGCAGTCGAACCCAATATATGAGGTTTGGTGTTTAATTTTATTTATGGAAGTATGTTGTGCATTTATTTGATAAATGGATTAGTAATAATAAAAAAAATTAAGGTTCTGGGCCTAAAATGAAATAATTTGAAAGGTTTGAAGCCAATTAATATAAAAATGAGTGATTGGGGTAGAGGACTAAATAGAACAAAATAAAAGTTTAGGACTGAATTGGCAAAAGATAAAAGAAAAAGGACTAATATTATGCACACGTGTCAGGTTTAAATTAAAACCCTTGCCACGTCAGCGATTAGAATATAATTAGTGAAAAAAGGACTGATTTGAACATAATTAGCATTTGTAGAGGACTGTTTTGGTAATAAAATAGAAAAAGGACTGATTTGAATTTTTTGAAAAGAAAAAGGACCTTTTTATCATTTTTTCCCACATCCAATACCAGGAATGACCAATAAGTAAATCATATGTGACAACCGCTCAACCCGTACCCCAACATCGTGTTCTGCGCCATCCGTAGGAAGATCTATAAAACAGATAACCGCAACAAGGTGTCAGTACATCGTACTGGCAAGGAATAGATATAGCTGGAAACAAGGCACACTAATGATAACACTATACTATATAAATAATAATAACAATAATGATAACAATAATTAAGGACATAAAATAAATACAGAAAGTAAACATCACACCGTCCCATACCGGTGCTTCAACCACTGCAGATAAAATGAATGATGGATGATGAGATGATATGTTATGACCTAAGATGTCTATCTACCCTAAATGCAACACATAAGCATGTCTAGCGCGCACCTAGGTACCATGGTCGGTATTCCCTCCCATATAAGGGTCCACTCCCCTTAATGGTCGAGAGACATACCCACAGTGCCCCCGCCGCGGACACTAACAGCTGAGATCGTGGCTTACGGCAAGCGGGTCAGGCTAAGGGTCATGAGCCCTTTCTAGCCAAATACAGACTAGGATATAAATCCTTTTCAGTCTCAATGCCCCGGGAAAGATACCATTATGCCCAATCGGAGACCGATTCGTAAGCATAGGGTATCCTACCCGCGTAGCATTATTTTTCAGTCTCAACATATCATCACAGATATTCAGATTCAATTTAATCACATGCCCATACGTAAACCAACGCATCAGGACATAATAAACAACTCATCTCGAGTTAAGTATAATCAGGGGTGTGCCAAGTCCCACGTATCGGCATCAACACATATTCAGATTTAATTCCACACATGTCAATACGTAAATTACGCGTCATGACAAAATAAACAACTCATAACATCAAAATAGAAGCAACGCAAGATTCCATCCTAAACTAAGGCATTGTAGATCTTCTCTAATTGCAACTAAGTTCCAGGTTATGAGCATAATAATTAGTGAGATATTCGCAAGCAGTTCTAGCCTAATTCTAAGGCATCCTCATTATACGCAGGGAATCCGTACACACGAGAGTTCCCAATACTAAGGCAACATAGACTATACTAGTCTATTCCTAACCCCGATCTAATTTGCTATTCTAAACCTTGCCTTTATTATAAATCTTCAAGGCTTCCTTTGTACAACTTCAACTTTCACGTGGCTTCAATACAAGTCCACACTCGTTCCCTGTACAATAATATCATCATAAGAATTAAAATAATTTAACAATACCAATTTCATCATCTCCTCTTATCTCCAACACCAACAACCACCTCCAATCCCCTTTTTATAATCCATCCAAATCAACCACCCAACACTTCCAATTCTATGTTTATCAACATAGAATTGACTAATATTGAATAACCCAACAACATCAATAATATAAAGAATAATTCAATCCAACATGCCACACTATATACTACAAGTTCTCCAAGCATTCAAGTATCACAACATTAAAATACTAACAAGGTATCCCAATTAATTCAATCCAATATGCAAGGATCACACATACATAAGGACTCAACAACTTAAATAATTGAGTAAAGGATCAACTAATTTATAGAATACTTTAAATCACTCAACGATATCATCTTTGAGCATCAATGTTTAATAAATCGAGTAAATACTGATTAATTCCAATTTAACTACTAACTAACGAGTCATGAGTGAATGAACCAACATATTATAAATATTACAATCTGTACTTGTACTTAAAAGTATTAGATTAGCTAATAGATAAAATAAATTATTGTATTACCAATCATCAAGCCAGGACTCCATAAGAATTAAGACCACACACTACAGTCATTCAAGCCCCCAATTTCAATGGATACCAAATTAAATCAAGAATTACCGACAAACTAACAATTAACAATTAAGACATTGAATCAAACACCAAAACCATAGTGAAATCAAATATCCAACACACCTAAATAACTAGCAACAAATTCCAACAATTGCACATAAAAGCCACACAAAAATCGAAGAAACCATAGAACATTTAAAGTAGATTTTGAACAACCGAACAACACCACCACCCGGAACATCAACACAACAGCCACCCTGCCGCCACCAAATCATCATCACCACCACCCGGACCACCGCACCACCGTCGCCGCCATGCCGCCACGGCGCCGGCGAAGCGCCGGCAGCAGCACAGCAGCGCTGTGCGCTGCTCCACCACGCAGCGGGCAGCAGCCCGCTGCTGTCCCAGGCGTCGCGCTGGCGCGACGCCACCACCACCACCTGGCCGGCGGCAGCCGCCAGCAGCAGCGGCGGAATCGCCGCTGCACAGCAGCGCTTCTGTGCGCTGCTCCCTTTCCAACGCCAAAGCTCGCCGGAAGGCGAGCTCCACCATCTCATCTCCATTCCGGCGCCGCCACAGCGGCGGCACGACTGCAACTCGCAGCCCTTCCAATCCCCGACGAGAAGAAAGAAGAAGAAACGGAGGAGAGGAATCGGGGGAAGAAGAAAAGAAATCAAGAAGGAGATTCACTACCTCTAGATGCCGAGCTCTTTCTCTTCCTCAAGGTCCAAGGATGACAGCTTCTTCCTCCTTCAATCTCTCGGTCTTCACTCTCCAAAATGCCCTAATTTTGCTCTCCAAAAGGGGCGACGGGATTGTGAGAGTTTCCCCAATTCTTTTTGCTCCAATCTAATAAGTGGGAAGAGGGAATGGGTTATTAAGTTGTGGGCTTGGCTTGGTGGAATGGGCTCTCCACAACCTTTTATGTTTAATTCTTGGGCTATCAAATCATTTGCCCACTAATTTGATTTATGCAATGGCCCATTTGGTCAAAGTCCCAATGTTAACTCACTCAATTTATTAATTAATCCCAATTAATTAAATTAATTAAGGATTAATTTATCGGGATGTTACAATCCCTCCCCCTTAGGATCATTCGTCCTCGAATGAAATAAGGGTATGAACCAATATCTTATCTCCACTGAATGGTGGGTGGAATCCAACTCTGAACACTTTCTACACGCTCCATTCGGTTACTTAGAAACTCTCATCTTGGGATAAACCTACATCACAAACAGAACGAATAATCTCCAACATCAAGAAGAAGGTGAGATCGAATTACCAAGAATATGGTAAATTCTGAATTATGTCGGGAGTCAAAATCTTCCGATACAAGTGGAAAGTATGCAAACAACTAAAATCGTTGTTTGCGGAGATAAGAATACTGATATGGGAGTCATTGTATAATGGAGCAAATATAATTAAATAAGTGAACCAATAATGAGATGACTCGGATTAGCAAAGAAATCATACTGACTGACGGAGACCTCGATTTATGAAAGGGATAATAAATCAGTAGAAAATAGAAGGTACTAACAAGAATGTCCGGTAAGAAACTACTCTACTTCGGGTAGAAATGAATAGTAGCATGAACCAAGAATGGCGAATGATAACGAGGAAGAAAGAGCGGACTCCAAAGGATATACAAGAACTTCCAGAAGACGTAAGGAAGTCGATGGCAAAGTTATCATAGAATTTTGGAAGAACGATAGAGAAGTTTGAAGAATTTAGATAAATGCATTTACACATATCAGTGTAGCTGAAATGAAATTCGAACTATTTAAAATATTGAAACGGCGGAAAGAATATCAATGCTGACAGAGTATCAATGAGACCCATTCAGATGGACTCAAGAGTGATTTGGCAGTGCATGCCACAACCAAAAGAGTTCACTCGGAGAGAAGAACTGGTACAGAAACGTACACAGTAGGATTTTCGAAAGAAGCAACGAAAATATTAGAGATATTCACTTTCTCAAAATTAAGAAAATGAAGTGAAAGGATTAAAAATAAAGCATATCCAATAAATAAATATGTATATATATATCAGCATTACGAGCATTGCGCCGTCCGCCATTAACTCGCATCAACGCCTCCAATTAGTCTCTGTGGTATACTCAATTCGATGTCTCGAATTAAATGTCATCGTAAATCCGTCAATCGCTACAACCGGATGAGTTACCATATACATCTTTAAGATTTAAAGATGTCTGAGATATTATTCCCCTGATGTTCTAGTCATCTGCCGACAATGGATCATCATCACATCATCAGATATTAATAAGATTTTTTGCACTAGGAAAGATCAAAAGAATTATCATGTTATAAGGACTAGCTATAAGTTAAAAAATAATAAGGTTTAAGTAATAAAAATATAAATTGAATATAATAAAATTAATGAAATAACAGACCAACATTCATGTAAAAATATGAACAAATATATGCTTATAATTTCCAATGTAAAAATATAAATTTGTAATTATTCTAATGAATAATCCTTTTTTTTTTTGAAAAAAATGAGGCCCCACAAAATGTGGGGTCCTGAGCAGGGGCTTATGGTGCTCCCCTAAGCACTCATGGGTGGGAGTTCATGCCATACAAATTACAAAGAGACAAAGGGGAGAGATAGGGAGACTGGTGGGGAATTACAAACAAATTCATGGACATTCCATAGCTGATTGATTTCTTTCAACAAACACTACATTTTCATGGGCTGCAAATGTCACAAATCTCGTCTTGAGCTTGAAGAGCTGCTTTTGATTCTTAATAAAATTAGCAACACTGATGGCAATAAAGACTTCCATAATAGGCGCCTTTTCTTTGATTAAACAGACCCTTCTTCAAGAACTCTAACTAGAAAATATCTACCGCCATTAAATTGCCTGCTTAAGGCCATCTCCAGCAATAAATACTATTTTCCAGTCAACTCTACTATATTTCTCAGTCCAGTTTACAGTTTTTCACTATTCATCTCCAATAGTCAATTCTAAATTTTCTTCTATTTAAGAATATTCCATTTTGATTCCTTTTACTATTCATTTATTTTTTTTTATTAAACTAATATAATATTTATATTTAAATATAGAGGTAATAACTAAAATAGGCCACCAGAAGGAGTCATTTCCACTTTTAGGCCACGATATTTTAATTTAGGAAAATAGGCCATTAGAAGGATTTCGGGCCTGAATTTAGGCCATTGGACTGGAATTCGGGCTGCGATGGCCTAAAAATAGAAATGACTCCTTCTGGTGGCCTATTTTAGTTTTTGTCAATTATTTTTTTTATTTTATGTAATTAAAATAAATAATACTCATATTGTGTCATTATTTATGTCCTACTTTCTTTTCTTGTTCCAATATTTTTATTTCATTTTCATTTTAAAAATAATTAAATATTAATCGTCAAACCTACCCATCACCTTACATTAATGAATAAATATATTAAACTTTCAAATTACCCATTACCATTAATAATTCCAGTCCACCTCAAAACCACATATCAGTAAATCACACATAAATAAATAAATTAAAATTGTAAACTCATTACAATCATATTATATAAATTTTTAAGTTACTTTTTTTAACAATAATAATATGACGAATGGGGTAATATAAGAAATAAAATAAATATTAATTCAAATATATTATAAAATAAGTAAAACAAATACATATTCAAATAAATTTATAAATTAAAAAATAAACATATTTTATTATAAGTATCCCAAAATTTTCGGACATGGTACTTTATGTAGGGATAATTAGTATTAAATACATGGATATATTAGGATTAAAAAATATAGCTTAAAAATTTATATAATGTGGTTGTAATGAATTTATAATTTATTTATGTGTGATTTACTGATATATGATTGTAGGTACTATTTATTTTAAACTTAAAAATTATATTTTCTTAAACTTTAAAATAAATAGTACTATTTATTTATAATTTTTATCAAATCTTTATGGATAATTTTTATAACCCTAAACCCTAAACCCTAAACCCTATACCCTAAACCCTAAACCTTAAAAATTATATTTTTTTAAACTTTAAAATAAATAGTACTATTTATTTATAATTTTTATCAAATCTTTATGGACAATTTTTATAACCCTAAACCCTAAACCCTTAAAAATTATATTTTTTTTAAAACTTTAAAATAAACAGTATTTTTTATTTATAATATTTATTAAAACTTTATGGATAATTTCTTAATCCCACAACCCTAAACCCTAAACCCTATACCCTAAACCCTAAAAATTTAATTTCTTAAAACTTTAAAATAAATAGTATTTTTTATTTATAATTTTTATTAAATTTTTATGGATAATTTTTATAAACCTAAACCCTTAAACCCTAAACCCTATACCCTAAACCCTAAACCCTTAAAAATTATATTTTTTTAAAACTTTAAAATAAACAGTATTTTTATTTATAATATTTATTAAAACTTTATGGATAATTTCTATAATCCCACAACCCTAAACCCTAAACCCTATACCCTAAACCCTAAACCCAAAAAAATTTAATTTCTTAAAACTTTAAAATAAATAGTATTTTTTATTTATCATTCTTATTAAAACTATATGGATAATTTCTATAATCCCACAACCCTAAACACTAAACCCTATACCCTAAACCCTAAATCATATAAAATTTAATTTCTTAAAACTTTAAAATAAATAGTATATTTAATTTATAATACTTTTTATAACTTTATGGAAAAGTTCTATAACCCCACAACCCTAATCCCACAACCCTATACCCTAAACCCTAAACCCAAAAAAATTTAATTTCTTAAAACTTTAAAATAAATAGTATTTTTTATTTATCATTCTTATTAAAACTATATGGATAATTTCTATAGTCCCACAATGTAACATCCCGGATAATTGATTAATTAAATTGATTAACATTGAGTTAAATAAGTGCTTAAATTTAAATGTATGGATTTAAATTTATAATGAAAGCCCAATTGAGCAAGAGGACAAGAGATTTGGAGGAAGAAGCCCAAGTGAGATTTAAACATATATGAGGTAAAATCCATGACCCAACTAAGTATGAGCCCAAGCCCATAAGCCCGACCCGAACCCGGTCCAGAAAACCAGCCCGGCCCGGCAGCCCTTTAATTAGTGTTGGGGTCAAATTTTGTCTTCATTTCTCATCTTCTCTATACTCCCTCCCGTCACTTGGAAGAAATTAGAGTTGGAGCTTTGGTTGACTTGAAGAATTGGAAAGATTACCCAAGAAATCTTTGAGGATTGGCTACATAATCAAATGGGTGAGTGTCTTCTTCCCTCTTTCAGTGTTTTGAAACTAGATTTTGGGGATTGGGTGAAAATTGGGGGTTTTGTATGTAACACCCCGGTTTTCAAAACTCTAAAAGGCCGGGATGTTACCACCACATTCCTTGTTTAAGCCTGCCGGATGCAACCTTACCCAAGGAATGCTAAGGCTCGAATCGCATCACATACAAAATATCATCATAATACTTAAAATTTGAAAAATTATATCCGAAACATCCAACATAATTAATAATGCGGAAGAGTAACGCGAAGGCCTCCAGGCCAAAACAATAATCCGAATAAAGTGCATAAGTAAGTTCAAGGCAATTTAAATAAATGCGGCTTAAAACTCCCAAATCCCATGAATGCTGGATGCTCACATGTGCTCGTCAAACTCTGTAAGAAAAGAAATAAACAACACACGTCAGTATGAAAATACTGAGTAAGCCAACCATCCCATATTAAGCTATGGGGTTTTAAATGGATTGACTTAAAAATTGTTTTCAGGAAAAACATTCATTTAAATGTTAGAAATTATTTAACCATTCCGACGAACATATAAATAAAGTACATTTTCACCATCGTGCATAGAACATGGGGACACCAAAAGAGCTCCAAAAATAGTGGGAATTCATCCCTCAACAATGCCAACGGCTTATCTATATCGACACGCTCCCGGGGCTCATAAATAACACTCGCAAGTATTATTTAGGGATATAGACACAATCACAATAATTATCACAAGGAGGGGGGCGGCCACGCATGGCTCATCCCTAGTGCACTCGCCCTCCGGAGCCTAAATGTGGGCATACCTACCCGAAATCTAGTGCACAATGGGTTTCAAATAAATTACACATGTTCAAACTTAATTAAATTTTCCACGAATGATTTCCACCATAAGAATACACCAAAACATGTCATCTTCATACCGAGATGCATAAAATAACCTCCTCGAGTCGTACAGGACTTCATTTCAAGTAAATCAATGTTTTACCCTAATCGAACTTGTAAGAATCTAAGAATTTTCAACACAGCTCATTGTCGACAGACAAGCATCGAAAGTAAAAGTCCCATTAATTAAGTACCAAGCCAAAATTTCTGAAAATTTTACAGTAGATTATATATTCAATATGGAACAACTTTTATGAATAATGTTAAGTTTAAATCATGCTTGAGATAGGAGAAACGAATGCTTCAACAGAATAGTAGGGATAAACTCGCGGCTCAGAACACATTTTAATAGAAAATTTTCTGGTAATTATTTACTCGACCAAAAATTCTAAAATTTGGCAGGGACCTTCCTAACACATATATGAACAAATTTGTAGAAGAACAAAAGTCCTAATTCATGATGGAAGTAACAGAAAAACGAGAATCTTTGTATATACATAAAACTGTCAACTCGAGTATGGAAAACACGTTTTAGAGATTTAAAGTGTGGTAATTCATTATTCGTCCAAAAATTCTAAAATTTTACAGAGGTCTTCCTAACATGTAAATAAACAACTTTGTAGAAGAACAAAAATCTCAGTTCATGACGGAACTATATGAAAAACGATGATTCTTTTGGGTTAGCAAATCTGACAGAAATTGCAGAAACCTTAATTCGATTCCTACGACTCAAGAGATGAAATAATTTCGACCCAAACTTAGTATAGGGTGTGTTGGCTTACCTTTCACCAGGTTTGGGTTACAAAAACACGAATTTGATGGATTGATTGGAAGGAACGATCGAGTGTTAGTCGTAACTATTCCGAAGTCGCTGCGTTCTACGGAAAAACGTTGAGGATATTAATTTTTGTCTACTCAAATCCGACCAGAGGTAAGGTAAGTGATTAGGGATGAAATTTACCTTCTAAGATTGAAGTAGAAGCAAGGAAAATTCAGTCTGCAATCGCGCCCCCCTCACGATGAACACTCACTCACCAAGAACTCTCGTTTGCCGAAGATTTTTCGAAGGGAGAAGAGGGGCTGTGGAGGGCAGATTTTATAGTGCTTGGAAGCTAGGGTTTCGACCCTAAAGGTGGTATGGGTGATGTCTAATGAGGAATGTGTAATACCCCAAATTTTTATCATCGTCCAAAGGAATAAAATTTATTCCGATCAATGTCGAAATATATCCGAGAAGAAGAAAATAATTTATCACAATAAATTATTGCTCGGAAATAAAACGCCGATAGATTTAAATTCAAAATGGAATAAAAGAGGGAAAGGAAGCCCGAAGACATTCCATGAATTGAGTCAAGATAATTGGAATTAAATTCAAGAAGGAAAAGAATTTTAAATCCAAGAACCCGTGAAGTCGGAAGAAATTTAATGATACAAGTTATTGCACGGGAATCAAAAGACGACAAATTGGAAGCCGACGAACCCGAGAAATCGCCATCGAAAATTTAAATCCAAAAATAAAGAATTGGGTTTAATTATTAAAACCGAAATAATTCCGAGAGGGCGGAATTTATTATTTATCGGAAGATAACAACTCGAAACGAGTTTATCGAATTGTCCCAACAATCACGGATAATTCCCACATTATGATTTTTATTTTTATAGAGAAGGAATCTTAATATTTAAAAAAAAAAAAAAAAAAAAAAAAAAATTATTAAAGTTACTGTAGCATGTGCGGCTACTGTAGCAGTACTGTAGCACTACTGTAGCAGCCGCACTATTGTCGGATTTTGTCCCTTTTATGGCCAAAATTCATCCCCCAACACCCCATTATCAGCCATTATCATCCCTCTTCACTCCCAAAACTCTCCCAAAGCCAAAATACTTTCCGGCGAACTTCCGGCGAACTTCCGGCGACTTTCCGGCAACCAAATCCGACCAAGGAAGTGTGTAGATCAAGGATTGCAGGCTTTGGATTGTTGGTAAGATGTTATTCAAGTTTCCATATGGTTTTAAGATCATAAACATCATCCTAACTTACGAATCTTCATATTCGAACACAAATCGAAGCCAAGGGAAGAATAAATCGGGTGGAAGAGATTCGTTCGTGACATCCCGTGGATTCCGGACGACCCCGTGACTTCCTAGACATCATCCCCAATGTAAGTTAACCTTACTATGGTTTTGGGTGACTTAAAATGCAACCAAACATATAGATTTAATAACTCTAAAATCTGTCAACAAGAGAAAACCCCCGGCGCAGCGTTTTCGTATGAATTTTTCGAACCCTTAAAAGTCTTCAAACGGAAAAACCCAAAACATGAAAAACATTCCTAAGACATTAATCTAGCTACTGTAAAAATTTCATAATTTTTCATCGTGTTTTGATATCCGAAAACGACCATGAACAGACCTGCCATCGACTTAGATCTTGAAATAGTGATAGATTCTTTATTCAAACTTGTTGGTTATTTTGACCTTAGATCTAGACCGATCTAGTATTGGAGTTGAACATAAGAATTGTAGATCTATGAGTTTGGAATATTACTGTAAGTTTTTAGAATTTTTCATTGAGATTTGAACCTCCAAACTCGAGCCGATCCGATCTGCGTTTGAACCGATGTCAAGAACCATGACAGATTTCTTAACCGAACTTGATGAGCATATTTCTAATACTTCGAGTGTTCAAACCTGAAAACTCAAAACTAAGATTTTGATCCAAAGATCATAAGCTATGTTGTGTAAAAATTTCAGAAATTTTCATCAAGTTTTGATACCCCAAATCGTATCGGACATATTCTGCGTTTTTAGGAATTGTCAAAGGATGACAGATTTCATAACCGATCTTGAGGAGCTTATTCCTATCATTTCTAGCCCGAACCAATCTTTGAGTTCTAAACAAAAGTTGTTGGAAATCAAGTCTAGTATGTGCCTGTAAAATTTCAGAATTTTTGAAGTCCATTTGATATGTCAAAAAGTCAAATCTTTGAAAGGTGTCAAACCTGAATCCTGACAGCATACTATTTGAGTAGAAAACTTGATTTTTGACATGCTTCCCATCGTTTTTCCGAAAAACTTAAAACACGAAAGTTGTTCGTTGGGATGTTTTTGAGATGATGTACAAATTTCAAATCAATCGCCTAAGAAATGGATTTTTAAACCAAAAAGGCGTAAACTGTGACGCCAAATGATTTTTAAATCGAAGAGATTTTGAAATTCAAAACGAACGGTCGAGACGTTGAATTACGATATATCTATACTTTTGAAAAATCCCGTTACACCAAATACAAACATTTTCTTTAAAAGAATTCTTTTGAAACATTGGGGACTTGTGACCAAGTTTGACATTATCAATATGATTCATGCGGGTTTGATTCCCAATGATGTATTTGAGTTCTTGCGGGTTAGATTCCCCAATGGCGATTGTATGTTTTCCTACGGGTTTGATTCCCTAGGATGTATTGAGTTCTTGCGGGTTAGATTCCCCAAGGGCGATTGTATGATTTCCTGCGAAAAATATTGGTTATGAGGATTGCGGTCACAAGAGCCCTGGTGAATGGTGAACTATAAAAGAAACGAAAAATATTTTGAGAAATGATACTTTTGAAATTGGCTGAGGCCGCCGGATCACCGGCTAAATGATACTTTTGATATTGGCTGCGGCCGCCGGATCACCGGCTAAATGATATATTGTTGAGATGATGGCGTAACGGGAAATATATTAAAAAGCTTGATACTTATGAAATTGGCTGCGGCCGCCGGATTGCCGGCTAAATTAAATATTGTAGAAATGTTTTTATTAAATTTAATTAAAGGCTTTGAAACCCCTAACCCATGCTATGTGTTAACTTACTCAGCGCGTTTTTGCTGACCCAAACCATATATCCTCTTTTTCTTACAGAGTACGAAGAATATGCATCGTCATATGCATACATGGGAACATTAGGGGAAATCTTTATTTTAAATCCCTGCCTTTAATTACGACTTGCATGAACGGGACTGTTTAACCCGTGTTTTGGCCATGTCGGCCCTTATACTTTATTTCCGCTGCACAATTTATATTTCCGCTGCAACTTTGATGTAGTATTTTTAAATTATATATGAATGGGCTGTTTGAATATTTTTAAATCCTGAAAAACCATAGCCTTGCATCTCTTTAGTGAGCTCGGAGAAACCGTGTCTTGCTAGGGAGGTGTGGCGGTGGCATCCCGGCCTGGGTTACCAAAACCGGGGTGTTACAAGTTGGTATCAGAGCCCGGATTATTTTGAAGCTATTATATTTTAAAGAGCCCAATTATTATTTTGAAATTAAAGCCCAAATTTTTAGCCCAAAATTTTTTTTTAGAAGCCCAAGAAATTATCTTGGCCCAATAGCCTTGTTTTTATTTAAAGCCCAAACAATTTATTTCTTTCGGCCCAATATAGTGGTCCAAACCTTTTATCCTTATTTTAATCTATCCATGGAATAAATTTATTTTAAAACCCATGGATAAATAAATGCGTGCATAAATTTTTTTTGGGGGGGATCACATATGCATATGCATACATAAATATCTGTACTAACTTTTTTTTGTATCGTATGTGATACATAACCTTCTCACTCTAGTGTTCGACATGACCTTGAGTCTTGACTTAGAAGCGCCAACTTAAGACTAACCTTGCCTTAGTCCTAGATCTTGATCACTTAGAAACTCATCTTCGCGTGCTTCTAGAATGACACCTAGAAGAATACTGAGGAAGGATCATATGCGATGATACCCGAACATGGTTGTGAATAATACATAGGCAGTTATGGGGACATAACTGTAACCTTAAGGGGGGGAGGATGTAATACCCCGTAAGAATGCATAAGCATTTATTTCGAAACTCGAATATTTTGTATCCCAAATAAATTCTTTTTGAACTACGTAATGACTTGATCCCTTCACAGGGTACGTAGGCAACTTAGAAATTTCAATTCTGGGTTCAGTCAAATAATATCAAACAACAAAACACAATGATACAATCGCAATCAATCAATCGGTCAATAAGTCGCGCAACTTCGAGGACGAAGTTGATTCTTAAGGGGGGTAGACTGTAATACCCCAAATTTTTATCATCGTCCAAAGGAATAAAATTTATTCCGATCAATGTCGAAATATATCCGAGAAGAAGAAAATAATTTATCACAATAAATTATTGCTCGGAAATAAAACGCCGATAGATTTAAATTCAAAATGGAATAAAAGAGGGAAAGGAAGCCCGAAGACATTCCATGAATTGAGTCAAGATAATTGGAATTAAATTCAAGAAGGAAAAGAATTTTAAATCCAAGAACCCGTGAAGTCGGAAGAAATTTAATGATACAAGTTATTGCACGGGAATCAAAAGACGACAAATTGGAAGCCGACGAACCCGAGAAATCGCCATCGAAAATTTAAATCCAAAAATAAAGAATTGGGTTTAATTATTAAAACCGAAATAATTCCGAGAGGGCGGAATTTATTATTTATCGGAAGATAACAACTCGAAACGAGTTTATCGAATTGTCCCAACAATCACGGATAATTCCCACATTATGATTTTTATTTTTATAGAGAAGGAATCTTAATATTTAAAAAAAAAAAAAAAAAAAAAAAAAATTATTAAAGTTACTGTAGCATGTGCGGCTACTGTAGCAGTACTGTAGCACTACTGTAGCAGCCGCACTATTGTCGGATTTTGTCCCTTTTATGGCCAAAATTCATCCCCCAACACCCCATTATCAGCCATTATCATCCCTCTTCACTCCCAAAACTCTCCCAAAGCCAAAATACTTTCCGGCGAACTTCCGGCGAACTTCCGGCGACTTTCCGGCAACCAAATCCGACCAAGGAAGTGTGTAGATCAAGGATTGCAGGCTTTGGATTGTTGGTAAGATGTTATTCAAGTTTCCATATGGTTTTAAGATCATAAACATCATCCTAACTTACGAATCTTCATATTCGAACACAAATCGAAGCCAAGGGAAGAATAAATCGGGTGGAAGAGATTCGTTCGTGACATCCCGTGGATTCCGGACGACCCCGTGACTTCCTAGACATCATCCCCAATGTAAGTTAACCTTACTATGGTTTTGGGTGACTTAAAATGCAACCAAACATATAGATTTAATAACTCTAAAATCTGTCAACAAGAGAAAACCCCCGGCGCAGCGTTTTCGTATGAATTTTTCGAACCCTTAAAAGTCTTCAAACGGAAAAACCCAAAACATGAAAAACATTCCTAAGACATTAATCTAGCTACTGTAAAAATTTCATAATTTTTCATCGTGTTTTGATATCCGAAAACGACCATGAACAGACCTGCCATCGACTTAGATCTTGAAATAGTGATAGATTCTTTATTCAAACTTGTTGGTTATTTTGACCTTAGATCTAGACCGATCTAGTATTGGAGTTGAACATAAGAATTGTAGATCTATGAGTTTGGAATATTACTGTAAGTTTTTAGAATTTTTCATTGAGATTTGAACCTCCAAACTCGAGCCGATCCGATCTGCGTTTGAACCGATGTCAAGAACCATGACAGATTTCTTAACCGAACTTGATGAGCATATTTCTAATACTTCGAGTGTTCAAACCTGAAAACTCAAAACTAAGATTTTGATCCAAAGATCATAAGCTATGTTGTGTAAAAATTTCAGAAATTTTCATCAAGTTTTGATACCCCAAATCGTATCGGACATATTCTGCGTTTTTAGGAATTGTCAAAGGATGACAGATTTCATAACCGATCTTGAGGAGCTTATTCCTATCATTTCTAGCCCGAACCAATCTTTGAGTTCTAAACAAAAGTTGTTGGAAATCAAGTCTAGTATGTGCCTGTAAAATTTCAGAATTTTTGAAGTCCATTTGATATGTCAAAAAGTCAAATCTTTGAAAGGTGTCAAACCTGAATCCTGACAGCATACTATTTGAGTAGAAAACTTGATTTTTGACATGCTTCCCATCGTTTTTCCGAAAAACTTAAAACACGAAAGTTGTTCGTTGGGATGTTTTTGAGATGATGTACAAATTTCAAATCAATCGCCTAAGAAATGGATTTTTAAACCAAAAAGGCGTAAACTGTGACGCCAAATGATTTTTAAATCGAAGAGATTTTGAAATTCAAAACGAACGGTCGAGACGTTGAATTACGATATATCTATACTTTTGAAAAATCCCGTTACACCAAATACAAACATTTTCTTTAAAAGAATTCTTTTGAAACATTGGGGACTTGTGACCAAGTTTGACATTATCAATATGATTCATGCGGGTTTGATTCCCAATGATGTATTTGAGTTCTTGCGGGTTAGATTCCCCAATGGCGATTGTATGTTTTCCTACGGGTTTGATTCCCTAGGATGTATTGAGTTCTTGCGGGTTAGATTCCCCAAGGGCGATTGTATGATTTCCTGCGAAAAATATTGGTTATGAGGATTGCGGTCACAAGAGCCCTGGTGAATGGTGAACTATAAAAGAAACGAAAAATATTTTGAGAAATGATACTTTTGAAATTGGCTGAGGCCGCCGGATCACCGGCTAAATGATACTTTTGATATTGGCTGCGGCCGCCGGATCACCGGCTAAATGATATATTGTTGAGATGATGGCGTAACGGGAAATATATTAAAAAGCTTGATACTTATGAAATTGGCTGCGGCCGCCGGATTGCCGGCTAAATTAAATATTGTAGAAATGTTTTTATTAAATTTAATTAAAGGCTTTGAAACCCCTAACCCATGCTATGTGTTAACTTACTCAGCGCGTTTTTGCTGACCCAAACCATATATCCTCTTTTTCTTACAGAGTACGAAGAATATGCATCGTCATATGCATACATGGGAACATTAGGGGAAATCTTTATTTTAAATCCCTGCCTTTAATTACGACTTGCATGAACGGGACTGTTTAACCCGTGTTTTGGCCATGTCGGCCCTTATACTTTATTTCCGCTGCACAATTTATATTTCCGCTGCAACTTTGATGTAGTATTTTTAAATTATATATGAATGGGCTGTTTGAATATTTTTAAATCCTGAAAAACCATAGCCTTGCATCTCTTTAGTGAGCTCGGAGAAACCGTGTCTTGCTAGGGAGGTGTGGCGGTGGCATCCCGGCCTGGGTTACCAAAACCGGGGTGTTACAGAATGAATCAAGTTGGTTGATATGGTGGATTCCCAATATCTTCACTCTTCCTTGGTCGTCCATCTTCTTACCAAACTACAAGGATTTGGGTGATAAACTTGATTATTTTTCCTTGCTAGTTTGGATGCCAATAGAAATATCAAGATTGTTACTTAATCACTAATCTATGTCTTGGCTGCTCTCCCACAATTGCATACGTGCAGCCCTCACACGGGTAGTCAAATTAATAAGGTAATGAAATATCCTAACTATGTAAATTTTCAAAGTAAAGACAATTCAAGCACCTTGTTGAATTGTTGAATTTAGTTACTCACTTGTTGAGTATCCAGGAAAAAAAAATAATTATTTCTAATTAATAATTTATCTATGATAAATTATTTTGATCATTAGAAATTAATTATGGGATATTACAGTCTACCCCCCTTAAAAATCGACTTCGTCCTCGAAGTCGCCTATTATTCAAGGGTAGAGTACTCTAAATTAAGGATCTATGCCACTAAGTGCGCGACAATTAAATTAGACAAGGTTAAAGGTAGAAATGGATGCTAAGAAGTTCATGCTAAAGAGTATAATGTCATTTGGCCATACCTTTGTTGTGGTATCCAGTGGCCATGTCTTCCTCCCCCCTTTGGTTTGCAGTTATGTCCCCATAACTGCTTCTTGATCGCTTAGGAAGAGGTGCGGGTATCGCTGTCGCATGTCGGATTCTAACTCCCATGTTGCTTCTTCGGCTCCATGGTTAGACCACAAAACCTTCACCATCCTTGTGATTTTGTTTCTTGTTGAGCGCTCCTTGATGTCGAGGATTTGTATAGGCTTCTCCTCATAGGTCAAGTCATCATCTAGCTCAATTACTTCCGGTTGAAGTACACGAGTCGGGTCGTGCATATACTTCCGAAGTTGAGAGACGTGAAACACGTTGTGTACTCTCGACAACTGTACCGGTAAAGCTAGTCGATACGCTAGAGTTCCAACTCGATCAAGGATTTCGAAGGGTCCAATATACCGAGGGCTCAATTTTCCTCGCTTTCCGAAGCGCATTACCCCTTTCATTGGTGATACCTTCAACATCACTTTGTCGCCAACTTGGAATTCCAATTCTTGCCTCCTCATATCCGCATAACTTTTCTGGCGATCTTGTGCAGCTTTCATCTTTTGTTGTATCAACTTCACTTGCTGGGCCATATCCTCAATTAATTGAGGTCCGACGGTAGCAAGCGTTCCATTCCCCATCCAACACAATGGACTTCGGCACTTACGCCCATATAAGGCCTCAAAAGGGGCCATGCCAATGCTGGCATGATAGCTATTGTTGTATGAGAACTCGATCAACGGCAGATGGTTCTCCCAACTCCCTTTGAAATCAAGAACACATGCTCTTAGCATGTCCTCCAATGTTTGAATCGTCCTCTCTGTCTGTCCATTCGTCATTGGATGGAATGCAGTACTCATCTTGATCTTGGTACCTAAGGCTTCTTGCAGCTTCGTCCAGAAGTTAGAGACAAATCTACTATCTCTGTCTGAAATGATGTCTTGTGGTACTCCGTGCCTACGGACCACATTTTCGACATAAGCCCGCGCTAGTTGATCCATGGACCATGTTTCTTTCATCGGGATGAAGATTGCTGTTTTTGTCAATCTATCAACAATCACCCAGATTTTGTTATTTCCTTTAGGCGATCGTGGTAGCCCTGAGACGAAATCCATGGAGATGCTATCCCACTTCCAACTCGGGATCTCCAATGGTTTTACCAATCCTAGGGGCTTCTGACGTACAGCTTTAACTTTCTGGCATGTCAAGCACTTAGCTACAAAATCCGCAATTTCCTTCTTCATCCTCGGCCACCAGTACACTCCCTTGAGATCCTTGTACAACTTACCACCTCCTGGATGTATGGAGTATGGCGTGTTGTGGCCTTCTTCCATTAACCTTCGCTTCAAGTCCCCGCTCTTCATTGGTATACACCACCTCCCTTTGAAGCGTATGCTTCCATCCTCATGTATCGCGAATCCTTCGGCTTTCCCCTCAGCCAACTTCTTCTTGATTCTCTCTAGCTTAACATCGCCGGGTTGAGCTTCTCGAATTTCATCAAACACAGTAGTCCCAATAGTTATTGCATTGAGGACGTTAACCACTGTTCCATATTGAACCATCTCTATTTCCAACTTGGATAAATCCATATATAATTTTGGTGGTACTATAACTGTGTTTAACGTGTGGCGAGTCTTTCGGCTCAGTGCATCCGCTACGACGTTTGCTTTCCCTTCATGATATGCAATGTCAAGGTCATAGTCTTTTATCAACTCCAACCACCTTCTTTGCCTCATATTTAGTTCCTTTTGAGTAAATATGTACTTGAGGCTTTTGTGGTCGGTAAAGACCCGACATGTTCGTCCGTAGAGGTAATGTCGCCATATCTTTAAGGCGAACACGACCGCTGCCAACTCCAGGTCGTGCGTCGGATAGTTTGCCTCATGAGGTTTAAGTTGTCGCGACGCATATGCAATCACCCTTTGCTGTTGCATTAAAACGCATCCTAGCCCTTCTTTCGAAGCATCACTGTAAACCTCAAAGTCTTCATTATCTGTTGGAAGAGCTAACACCGGAGCAGTTGTCAGTCTCTTCTTCAGCTCCTGAAAGGCAATCTCACATTCCTTCGTCCACTCGTATTTCAAGCCTTTCTTCAATAGTTGGGTTAGAGGTCGTGCGACCCTCGAGAAGTCCTTCACAAACCTCCTGTAATAACCCGCTAACCCAAGGAAACTTCTTGCCTCCGTCTGATTCGTTGGCACTGGCCACTCGGTTACGGCGGATATCTTTGCCGGATCAACGGATACTCCATTCCCCGAGACGACGTGTCCTAAGAAAGCAACCTCTTTCATCCAGAATTCACACTTGGACAACTTGGCGTATAATTGATGCTCTCGTAGTGTCCTTAGGACTTGATGGAGATGCCTCACGTGCTCTTCTTCACCTTTTGAGTAAATCAGTATGTCATCAATGAACACGACAACACACTGATCCAACATCTCTCTAAAGACGTCATTCATGAGGTTCATGAACACCGCAGGGGCATTAGTTAGTCCGAAGGACATCACTGTGAATTCATAATGCCCATATCTCGTGCGAAATGCTGTCTTTGGAATATCCTTCTCCGCAATACGCAACTGATGGTATCCCGATCGCAAGTCGATCTTTGAGAATATCGTGGCTCCTTTAAGTTGATCAAAGAGGTCTTCAATCCTAGGCAGTGGGTACTTGTTTTTGACCGTTACTTGATTTAGACCTCTATAATCGATGCAGAGTCGTAAACCGCCATCCTTCTTCTTGACGAACAACACGGGGGCTCCCCATGGTGACGTGCTAGGTCGTATGTACCCCTTCTCCAGTAACTCCTCGAGTTGTTCCTTAAGTTCCTTCATCTCGAGAGGTGCCATTCGATATGGAGCCTTGGACACGGGTTCAGTTCCCGGAACTATGTCTATGGTGAACTCAATGTCACGGCTTGGTGGCATCCCTGGAATTTCCTCAGGAAACACATCAGGGTACTCCTTGACCACTGGTATGTCATTGATCTTCTTGTCACCTACTTCGAGGTCATGTACGTGGCATGCGTACAATGGATACCCTTTTCTCAACAAGTTGCTGAACTTCAATACATTCACCACTTTAGTCTTCCGCTTTGGGGGTTGAGCGTAGTATACGATCCTTTTACCCTTGCCCTTTGATAGGGTAATCTTCTGCTTCTGGCATTCAATTACTGCTTTATACCGGGTT
Organism: Hygrophila difformis; assembly: GCA_030278955.1. Taxonomy (NCBI): domain Eukaryota; kingdom Viridiplantae; phylum Streptophyta; class Magnoliopsida; order Lamiales; family Acanthaceae; genus Hygrophila; species Hygrophila difformis. Next base: position 11,864,124 of record JAOANR010000004.1, on the reverse strand, counting down.
AGCCAGTCCATTCCCAATATGATGTCAAAGTCCTTAAGTTCAAGTTCTACTAGATTCGCGAAGAATTCTAAGTTCTTGATAATTATAGAGATCCCGTTGTACCGTCTTGTGCATGGTACAACTTCGCCAGATGGGAGTTGTATTCCTAGTTTGACGAGTTCAGGCTTAGGTAGATCTAAGTTCTCTAAGATCCTCGAGGAAATATGTGAACAGCTAGCTCCAGAATCGAACAATACTTTAACTGGGACACTCAAAGCGGTAAATATACCTGTGATCACGTCGGCATTCTCTGGAATATCAGCTTGGTTGATGACATTCAGTCTCCCAACTGCTCCAACTTGATTCCCCTGCTGACCGCGATTCCCCTGATTCCAGTTGCCCTGATTCTGTTGCGGTCTCGGCCCTTGGTTGTTCCCGTTGCGACGCTCTTGATGGTTTTGTTGCTGGTCCGTCACAGGTCGGTTCACCAAGTCCTCCCTCTTCACAATTGTCTCTACCCGCGCCCTACACTCTGCTACTCGGTGGCCTTCCCGACCACATCGGTAACAGTTCCTTGGTCCTGGGCACTCTTTGACTACCATCTGTAACACCCCCATCTTCGGCGCAGCGGAAAGACGGGGTGCTACTCTAGATGTTGCCGGCTCCAGAGTGAAGGCTGTCCCCACAAACCAACATGAGCTCTTTCCAGTGCGCTTTTGGCCTCACTCACGCACACCCTGGGAGACTTCCCAGAAGGTCACCCATCCTAGAATTACCCCAGGCCAAGCACGCTTAACTTTGGAGTTCTTATAGGATGGTTACCAAGAAAGAAAGGTACCTTATTGGTATGAGTAGCTTATTTCACTCCATTTAAGCCACATTTTCCAGGGTATTACATTGTATTTTGTTGAGTTAAGCTTTAATCCTTGAATATTTAGACTCAAATATATGTTTTAGATATATTCGTGAGCTTAATGGTGTTGATTTTGGAGTTGGTTGTTGATTTTAGGTTTTGGGTTGATTTTGTTCGATTGAAGCTTGTAATCGACAAATCGGAGGCCGATTTTTGTTGGAAGACATCAGGCAAGGGATTATATTGCTTAAATTACGTGTTTGGGGGGTATTTGGGGGTCGAATTCCGGCGAAATTGCCGGAAAACCGATTGGAAAATCGGAGAAGACGATGAACAGTAACTGCTACAGTACTGCTACAGTAACTGTACAGTAGTTACCGCGGTAACTTGCGTAGTTACCGCAGTAATTCGCCACAGTAATTACCACGGTAATTTGAACAGTAATTAACACGGTAATTTGAACAGTAACCACCACAGTAACTTGTACAGTAGTTACCGCAATAACTCGCTACAGTAGTTACCGCAGTAACTTGCTACAGTAATTACTACAGTAATTGCTACAGTATCGCTACAGTACTGGGCTGCGTATGTCACGCGTTTTACGCGCGCGGGCGCGCAGTGAGCGCAGGAAGGCCCTGTTTGGCCCATTTTTGTGCAATTTTGATTCTATATTAATGTTTTCTTTGCACCAATTATTGTTATGACTTCTCCAAATGTTATTGGTAAACCGTGGGTTAATCAATTGGCTCGTGGGGGTTGTTGAATTGCTTAGGGGAAACTGTTGAATTATTATATCATTAATGCTTTAGCCTAGAGGGCTATGTATTGAATTTCTTATATGTTGAGAAGCATGCGAACCTAGTGTGTAGGTGCTTGAATATCACTGTATTTTCATATGCATGTTATTGCAGTGGAATTGACGATTATTAACCCGATGGGTTGTTATAATGTTTATGATTGATCGGGCAGCCTTCACAGGTGTTGTTGAGTCCCGGTGACCCTGCGGGGTGGATTATTGGTTGTTTTCCTGTTGGCCCTTTTGGGCTGGTTATTATAATGCATGGTATTGCATTATGAATGGATGGACATATTGGAAATGTCTGATCGGGCAGCCTTTACCGGTGTTGTTGAGCCCCGATGGCCATGCGGGGTGATTATTTGGCTGTGATGCCTGTGATTTGGCTGTGATACCTGTGATTTGGCTGTTATGCCTGTGATTTGGCTGTTATGCCTGTGATTGGGCTGTGATGCCTGTTGTCCTTGCGGGGATGGTGTATCTTACCCTGTAACGGGTTGGAGTTGATGATATCCTCACCCGTGGGTTCATACCGCCCGGGTTTAGGTTGCCGGCTAGGCATATTCATTTGTATTTGCATATAGGGTAGATAGGTGTATGTTAGGCCATGCATCACGTGCATAAATTGTATGTCTGTGGTTGAAGCACCGGTATGGGACGGTGTGATGATTTATTTATGTCAATTGTATGATCGTGGTTGAAGCACCGGTATGGGACGGTGTGGTGTTTATCTGCTTTATTTATATTCTGCTCTGTTATTTATTATTATTATTATTATTATTATTATTATTATTATTATTATGGTGCTGTTTTCCCTTACTCCCCGGCACGTAGCCTTGCTCAGTACGTTGTACTGATCCCCTTTGCTTTTGTCTGTTTTATAGATCCTTCTGGAGGCGCTGGAGTATGATTTGGGTTTGGGGTATTGAGAGATCACATAGATAGGAGTATATAGGAAGCGTTCATTATGCTAATGTGATACTATGTGACTATCTGTGGTTGGTATTTGGACTACTGCTGGTTGAGGCCTGTGAGCCTGGGATTTACATACTGTCGGCCGGTGGCCTTATGTGATTTACAGCTTTGGGCTGGTAGGCCTGTTTGAGATATTGGTATGCTGTTGGGAGGCTTGTAGCCTGGATGGGTCGCTGGGACCGTTATTTGATTATTCTTTGGTGACATTTTATGTGCCTATGTGATTCTAATTTATTTATAGCTTCTGCATTAAACTGGATTAATCAGATGATCACTTTAGGTGTACTCAGTCTTGTACTAGCTGTTTTAAATTAGCTGGCCACTAGTTTAGAATAGTTAGTACAGCGGTAATGCTTGCGAAAATCAGGTTTGAATTTTCGGGGCGTTACACACAACCCTAAACCCTATACCCTAAACCCTAAACCATATAAAATTTAATTTCTTAAAACTTTAAAATAAATAGTATATTTAATTTATAATACTTTTTATAACTTTATGGAAAAGTTCTATAACCCTAAACCCTAATCCCACAACCCTAAACCCTAAACCCTAAACCCTAAATCCTAATTCAAAAATTCAACACATCTAACAAATTATATACCGAAGTAGACAATCTATATCCGAACATATTAAACCCATAAGTCTACAACCCTAAGAATTCGCAATTTTGATCCCAAATTTAACAATTCACAACCTAACAAATTTAAATACTCACAATAACCATCCGTAATTAGCACAATAATCATCCCTATTTCATAATTGCAAATTAACTTTAAAAATCGAGGCAAAAAGGGCAGAGCAGAGCAGAGCAAGTGGACAAAACAAATCGAGGAAACATAAAGGCACTACCATGGGAAGCCAATTCCAATATGAGCATATAACTTTAAAAATTTAAAATTAAAAAAAATGAAGAAAACAAAACGCAGCAGATCAGATTCGAAAAGATCGAGAAAACAGGGTGGGGATGGCCGGAAAAGAGGGGACTAACCCGCACGACGTCGGTGCCAGAAGGGGGACAGGGCTGCCGGCGGCCTGGCCCAGAAGCAGCTTCCGGCGGTGGCGAAGGCGGCGCCGCTCGACTCTCTTCCCCGACGGTGGCAACCACTAATGCCAATCCTCCAAAATTTTCGTCCCCCGCGTCGCCCACGTCGCCCGTGTCGGATCCTCCATCTCCGATAGTTTATTGGCCGGAAAAAGGGGGGAAATTGAAGTCGTCGAACTGGGTAAACTTCGATCGGCGTTTGGGAGGGTTAGGTCGAAATGGGAAAGGGGAAAGTGGAAATAGGGAAGGGCCCCAGCTTGCCTTTTAAATAAATCCTTCGGTCGGCTATTAAAGCCTTCGATCGGTCCGACCGAAGCCCAAAAAGGCCGATCGAAGTCTGTTTTTTAATAAATTATTTTAAAACCCTAAACCCTAAACCCTAAACCTGAACCCTTCAAACCCTGAACCCTTAGACCCTGAACCCATGAAACCCTAAATATTTTTTTATAAAATTCTAAAACCTTAAACCTTAAACCCTAAACCCTAAACCCTAAACCCTAAACCCTTAAACCCTAAAACTAAAACCTTAAACCCTAAACCTTAATCATAATTTTATTTTTAAATCATACACCATTAAACCTAAAGCTTATCTTCTTCTTCTTCTTCTTCTTCTTCTTCTTCTTCTTGTTCTTGTTCTTGTTCTTATTCTTCTTCTTGTTCTTGTTCCTCTTCTTGGAAACTCTTCTATATGATTAATATTTTTATGATTATAACTAATTTATAATTAATATTTTTAATAATAAGAATAATAGTATAATAATACAATTTTAATAAAAATATTTTCACTTATAATAATAAATATCATTATTATCCATTATAATAATACTAATAATAATAATAATAATAATAATAATAATTTATATAAACGGAAAATAAAAAATAAATTATTATTTAAATAAAAATTAAAAATAGCAATTATTAGAGTATCGATCGGCTTGATCGAAGCCATCACATTGGCCGACCGAAGGTTTTTCTCACGACCGAAGCTCAACTAATCCTGTTTATTAGTAATAAATATCATTATTATCCATTATAATAATACTAATAATAATAGTAATTTATATAAATGGAAAATAAAAAATATATTATTATTTAAATAAAATATAAAAATAGCAATTATTACAACTTCGATCGGCTTGATCGAAGCCATCTTATTTACCGACCGAAAGGGTTTTATCCGACCGAAGCTCAACTAATCATGTTTATTAGTAATAAATATCATTATTATCCATAATAATAATACTAATAATAAAAATAGTAATTTATATAAAACAGAAAATAAAAAATAAATTATTATTTAAATAAAAATAAAAAATAGCAATTATTACAACTTCGATCGGCTTGATCGAAGCCATCACATTGGCCGACCGAAGGTTTTTCTCACGACCGAAGCTCAACTAATCCTGCTTATTAATAATAAATATCATTATTATCTACTATAATAATACTAATAATATTAATAGTAATTTATATAAACGGAAAATAAAAAATAAATTATTATTTAAATAAAAATAAAAAATAGCAATTATTACAACTTCGATCGGCTTGATCGAAGCCATCACATTGGCCGACCGAAGGTTTTTCTCACGACCGAAGCTCAACTAATCATGTTTATTAATAATAAATATCATTATTATCCATTACTAAATGTAATATATAATAAATACATCAAAAATAATAAAAACAATTGTCATAATACTAATAAATATTAGAAATAATAATATATATAATTTCAAATAATATATTATTTAGTAAATAGAATAATTAAAAATAATAATTTAAATAATAATCATAATAATACCAATAATATCATTATTGGTATAATAAATATAATTAATACTTTTAAATATCCAAATATACCAAAAATATATTAAATGTAATATATAATTTAAAAAATAATAATTATATAATAAATATATCCAAAATAATAATAATGATTTCCATGATACTAATTAATATTAGAAATAATAATATATACAATTTCAAATAGAATAAACTATAGTAAATATTATAATACTATAATCATAATTTAAATAATAATCATAATTTATACCAATAATATCATTATTGGTATAATAAATATAATTAATACTTTAAAATGTCTAAATAAACGAAAATATAATAAATATAATATATAATTTAAATAATAATAATTACATAATAAACACATCAAAAATAACAATAACGATTTTCATAAAGCTAATTAATATTAGAAATAATAATATATACAATTTCAAATAGAATAAAATATAGTAAATATAATAATAATAAAATAATAATTTAAGTATTAATCATAATTTAAATACACCAAATATAATAAATATATAATTTATAAATATATAATTTAAATATATAATTTAAAATATCCAAATACACCAAGATATAATAAATATAATATATAATTTAAATATTAGTAATAATTATATATTAAATACATCAAAATAATAATAATGATTTTCATAATACTAATTACTATTAGAAATAATAATATATACAATTTAAAATAGAATAAAATATGGTAAATATAATAATAATATAATAATAATATAAATAATAATCATAATAATAACAATAATATCATTATTGGTATCACAAATATAATTAATACTTTAAAATATCCAAATACACCAAGAATATAATAAATATAATATATAATTTAAATATTAGTAATAATTATATATTAAATACATCAAAATAATAATAATGATTTCCATAATACTAATTAATATTAGAAATAATAATAATATATACAATTTCAAATATAATAAAATATAGTAAATATAATAATAAGAAAATAATAATTTAAATAATAATCATAATAATAACAATAATATCATTATTGGTTCATAAATATAATTAATACTTTAAAATGTCCAAATACACCAAAAATATAATAAATATAATATATAATTTAAATAATAATAATTATATAATAAATCCATCAAATATAATAAAAATAATTTCCATAATACTAATTAATATTAGAAATAATAATATATACAATTTCAAATAGAATAAAATATGGTCAATATAATAATAATATAATAATTTAAATAATAAATATAATAATAACAATAATATCATTATTGGTATCATAAATATAATAATACTTTAAATTGTCCAAATACACCAAAAATATAATAAATATAATATATAATTTAAATAATAATAATAATTATATAATAAATACATCAAAAATAATAATAATGATTTCCATAATACTAATTAATATTAGAAATAATAATATATACAATTTCAAATAGAATAAAATATAGTAAATATAATAATAATAAAATAATAATTTAAATAATAATCATAATTAATACTTTAATAAATTTACCAAAAATATAACAAATGTCATATATAAATTCAATAATAATATAAAAAAATTTCAAATAATATAATATAATTTAAATATAATATATACACTATTGAAATAAATAATAATAATAATATATACAATTTCAAATAATATAATACTCCCTCCGTCCCACTACATTTGTCCTGTTTGACTTTTTTACACTGTTCATTGTTCAGCTTTGACTCAATTTAATTGCAAGTATATATTTAGCAAAAAATAGTCGAGATGGATCTTGTTAGAATCGTATGATCACGTAGTTTTATAATATATATTTTGTATAATTTTTCATTGTGTATATTTTGAGATATTAACAGATAAAAAAATGCATTGGATTGTGTGCAAAAGTGAAACAGGACAAGTTAAATGGGACGGAGGGAGTATATACTAATGAAACAAAAACAAAATAAATTTTCAATAAAAAATAGCTTCGGTCGAAGCCATCACATTGGCCGACCGAAGGTTTTTCTCACGACCGAAGCTCAACTAATCATGCTTAAGTAATAGGCACTTCGGTCGGCTATTTTTGCTTCGATCGGGCCGATCGAAGTCCCCGACCGAAGGGTTTTTTGTCTTTTCGGGTAGAAAATTTATCTTTTAAGCGGTGGGTGTAAAAAACTTTTTTACTATGTCTGACAGGACAACAGACACTATTACTTCTAATTATTATTACAGCGGCTTGTGGTTTCAGTGCAGGACAGGGGTGTTGACTTTCATGTGGCGTGTGCAGTGAAGTGCAGTACGTTGACTTTTATTTGGCGTGTAACAGTAATATAGTCATTACGTGTAAGGTGACGGTTCACCTTAAAATTTAAAAATAAAATTGCATGCCGGAGAAGTTAGGGTGCACAAGGAATGGTGACAATATATGTTAGCCATTTTATTATACTCCCTCCGTTTTTTAAAGATTGCTACGGACCCACCCAACACGCAATCCAATGCACATTTTAAATCATTAATAACTCAAATTTGGTACATGTAAAAATTCTAAAAGTTTGATATTTAAAATCTACAAGACGAGACAAATCTAACAAGATCACACTTGACTATATTTTAACTTGTATAACCATGATAAAACTTTAAGTCAAAGTATATAAGTGAACAGTACACATTTGTCAAACGTAGCTAACAAAAAAAAAATTGGAGGAAGTATTTAATTAAATGGTAGTTATGCTAAAATTTATTACTTTATTGTAGTATATTATTTCTTCAACTGTTCAGATTTGCATTTGCTTTAGAGCCCATTTGGAATGGCTTATAGGGAGGTGCTTTTGGCTTTTACTTCTGCCAAAAACACTTCTAGTAAAAATTTGATGTTTGTTTTGGCTTTTAAGAAAAAGCAAAAGTACATCGAAAAGCAAAAAAAGTGTTTCTGGGAGAAGCAGCCTAGGAGGTGCTTCTCCCAAACGCAGAAGCCAAAAACACCTCATATAATGTGCAAGTACTTAAATACCACCACTACTTAATATAAATTACACTATAAATATATCTTATTATCAAATTAAATAGCACGTCCTTTTTGGTAATTACAACTACATTCCAAAAGAAATTTACATTTTTATTCATCCAAACATATTTTTTTTATAAAAAGTCGCTTTTCAAACATTCCAGCCAAAAACAAAAATGACATGCTTTTGCTTTTGACTTCTGCTTCTACTTTTGGCTTCTGTTTTTTTTCAAAAGCCAATCCAAACGGACCCTTAATTGTTCTGTACTGTGTATTTGGATTTTTTGTTGTATGGTTTTAACTTTTTGTTATGTATTATGTTTAAAGTACGAATTAATGTATTTCAACTAGGAACCAAGCTAGGTTAGAGGATTGTCGTTCGACTCACAATCCCCACTGGTGTTGACGACTTTGAGCAGCTAACATTAATGAGCAGAAAGGTTAGAGGATCCTCTTTCTCAAGATGTGGCAGAATTGATATGGACTAGCTGTGGTTGGGAAGGATAGAAGTCTAGTTTGCCGATTTTTTATCCGTATTTATTTCCGATGAGCACATTCTCTTATGGCTTTATGTGGTCAGGATTCCTATTCTGTTTGATGTAATGCTACACTTTGGTTATCAATTGAAAGATACTTTTCCCTCAAAAAAACTAAATTACCCATGCAATTCAACGAGCAGGGCCGTCTCGGGAATTTTTGGGGCGCTGAGCCAAAATTTTTAAAAATAGGCCCCATAGAAATGTAGTATTTAGTAATTGTTTTATAAATTTATTTGGCGTATGCCCAGTATCACATGTTTTATTGGGCCTAAAACTAATTTTTCGATAATCTCGACATTAAAGAGTTGTCTCTCCCACAACAAAATTCTACAATCACAAAGACTCGAACCCAGGACCTTTGCTTAAACCGCCAAAGCCCCGTACTATTTCAGACCAACTTATTTTTTTTTTTGAGAATAAAGGAGTTTATATCATTTCAACATAAACCAGGAGTACAACTTTGCAAAACAAATTTCCACTTCTCGTGCCAACTACATACTCTCTCCATGTCTAACTACTACTAATGTACTCAGGGCAACAAAAACACCTCAGAGACATCAACGAAAAAACCCCTTCCATCTCAACCCTTCATTAAAACGAAACACATCCAAACTTAACAACCCTTCAGACACCAACCACCTAGATCATAACCAAACCAGGCCGCCTCAAACTTCAGGAAACTGCCCAACAGCAGGCGGCCTCATGCATTTCATCATCTACACATGCATCAGAATTAAAATGAGCAAGGATATGATCAGTACCAGACTTCCAGATCGTCCTCAGCCGCAACCCCACGTCTCGCCCATTGATCGGCCATTGTATTTCTTTCTCTTAGAATATGTTGGACCTTAACACCACCCCCATTGTATTTCAGACCAACTTATTAATCCACCAATACCTCAAAACATTGAATAAATTCACATATTATTTTCTATATTAATAATTTTTTAATAAATTAAAAATAAAATAAAAAAATTACATGTGGGGCCCCCAAAATGGGGGGCCCTGAGCACCGGATCTGGCTGCTCTGCGAAGAGCCGGGCCTGTCAACGTGCCATTCAAAGTATTTCAGCGAAATAATATATGTGGGGTAGTTATTATTTTTTTTTTTGGTAAACAGTGACACTCATGTGTCGGCAAAGTTGTGTGGGAGCCAAAACCATACAAATTACAAAGGGGATAAAGGGGAGGGGATAGGGGCCGGGTGGGGATCGAACTCCCAACTTATGGTTGAGAGAAGGGAGACTTGACCACCAGGGTAAGTCCCAACCCCTATGTGGGGTAGTTATTCATTCAACACAACGCATTTCAATTTTTTTACAATATAATCAGTGTATTTCAGCGAGATTAAAATTATGTATATTTTTTTTATACATGAACTACTTATTTTTGTTTTACATGAAGGGGTACTGGTGGGACCAGGGCCATCCCGGACATTTCAAAGGCCTTGAGCGAAAATAAAAACTGGACCTCATCAAAGAAATTATACTTTATTACTATAAAGTCCCCCTTCTCTCAACCATAGGTTGGGAGTTCGATCCCCACTCGGCCCCTATCCCTCCCCTTTATCTCCCTTTGTAATTTGTGTGGTTTGGGCTCCCACACTCTTTGCCGACACATGAGTGTCACTGTTTACCAAAAAAAAGAAATTATACTTTATTACTATAAATCTGTTCTGCGCATAATTTTTGAAGCTTTCAGAAGCTTCGAGGAGCTTTAAATTTTATATTCAAAATAACAGTCCTGTTCTTTAAATTAGTTTCGAAAGCTACTTTCAATTTAATTATTTTTTTAACTCTCTTAAAACTATAACTAATTCTAAAACTATTTTAATAAAATTAAAAATTTTAGGCCCTATCAAAACCTACGGCTCTCGGTTCTCTACAGTTCCATCTTGCTGTTGTAGTTGTGCATAACACATTCTCCATCTTGCAGTAAACTATATAAAATAATACTACCATTGAACTTTGTCAAAATATACATTATCCTTTTAATAAGATTTTTTGCACTAGGAAAGATCAAAAGAATTATCATGTTATAAGGACTAGCTATAAGTTAAAAAATAATAAGGTTTAAGTAATAAAAATATAAATTGAATATAATAAAATTAATGAAATAACAGATGTAACACCCCGGATTTGATAACCCAGGCCGGGGTGCCACCGCCACACCTCCCTAGCAAGACACGGTTTCTCCGAGCTCGCTAAAGAGATGCAAGGCTATGGTTTTTCAGGATTTAAAATATTCAAACAGCCCATTCGTAGATAATTTAAAAATAATACATCAAAGTTGCAGCGGAAATTTTGTATAAGGGCCAACACGGCCAAAACACGGGTTAAACAGACCCGTTCATGATGTAATCCCCAAAAATTCCCAGTATGCATATGATGATGCATATTCTTCATTCTCTGTAAGAAAAAGGAGATATATGGTTTGGGTCAGCAAAAACGCGCTGAGTAAGTTAACACATAGCATGGGTTAGGGGTTTCAAAGCCTTTAATTAAATTTAATAAAAACATTTCTTGTAGGTAATGATTTGCAAGGCGTAACTAAATAAATACTTAAAAATATTAAATCTTTTATTTTCCTTTCCCGTTACATAACCATTTCAACAATATTTAATTTAGCCGGCAATCCGGCGGCCGCAGCCATTTTCAAAAATATCATTTCTCATGTTTCATGTTTATATTTCAATCTCCATTCGGCAAGCATTATATTTCAATTGCCTTTCGGCAAGCAAGATATTTCTATTGCCTTTCGGCAAGCAAGATATTTCTATTGCCTTTCGGCAAGCAAGATATTTCTATTGCCTTTCGGCAAGCAAGATATTTCAAAAGTATCATTTAGCCGGTGATCCGGCGGCCTCAGCCAATTTCAAAGATATCACTTCTCAAAATACTTTTCGTTTCTTTTATAGTTCCATTCACCAGGGCTCTTGTGACCGCAATCCTCATAATCAATATTTATAAATAACCATTCGCCAGGGCTCTTATGTCCACTGGCCGTTCGCTTGGGCTCTTATGTCCACAAGCCGTTTGGTCGACCATTCGCTAGGGCTCTTATGTCCACTAGCCGTTCGCTTGGGCTCTTATGTCCACAAGCCGTCTGGCCATATTGATCATATCAAACTTGGTCATAAATTCCCCAATGTTTCAAAAGAATTCTTTTAAGAAAATGTTTTTATTTGGTGTAACGGGATTTTCAAAAATATAGCTTTTTCGTAATTCCAACTTCTCGATCGTTGTTTAAAAGATTTCAAAAATCGATCGATGTCACAGTTTGCGCCTTTTTAGTTTAAAAATCCATTTCTTAGGCGATTGTTCTGAAATTTGTACAGTAGCTCAAAAACATCCCAACGAACAACTTTCGTGTTTTAAGTTTTTCGGAAAAACGATGGGAAACATGTCAAAAATCGAGTTTTCTACAGAATTAGTATGCTGTCAGGATTCAGGTTTGACACCTCTAAAAGATTTGACTTTTTGACACATCAAATGGACTTCAAAAATTCTGAAATTTTACAGGCACATACTAGACTTGATTTCCAACAACTTTTGTTTAGATCACATAGATTGGTTCGGGCTAGAAGTGATAGGAATAAGCTCATCAAGATTGGATATGAAATCTGTCATCCTTTGACAATTCTTAAAAACGCAGAATATGTTCGATACGATTTGGGGTATCAAAACTTGATGAAAATTTCTAAAATTTTTACACAATATAGATTATGATCTTTGGATCAAAATCTTAGTTTTGAGTTTTCAGGTTTGAACACTCGAAGTAAGAGTTTTGCTCGTCGTGTTTGATTATGAAATCTATCAAGGTTCTTGACATCGGTTCTAACGCAGATCGGATCGGCTCGAGTTTGGAGGTTCAAATCTCAATGAAAAATTCTAAAAACTTACAGAGATGTTCTAAACTCATAGATCTACAACTTTCATGTTCAACACCAATCCTAGATCGGCCTAGATCCATGGTCAAAATAACCAACAAGATTGAGAGTGAAATCTGTCCAAGGTTCTAAGATTCAGATTTGATGCTCTACGGTTTTGGGTTGGTTTCAGGTTTCAAAACAATATGAAAAATTCTAAAATTTTTACAGAGGCTAGAACAAAGTCTTAGGAACATTTTTTATGTTTTGAGTTTTGTTGTTCGAGCAGCTTTAGAGGTTGGAAAAATTCACACAAAAACGCTGCGTTGAGGGTTTCTCTTGTTGACAGATTTTTATTAATTTTCTTGAGTTGAATCTCTATGTTTGGTTGCATTTTAAGTCACCCAAAACCATAGTAAGGTTAACTTACAGTGGGGATGATGTTTAGGAAGTTACGGGGTCGTCCGGAATCCACGGGATGCCACGAACGAATCTCTTCCACCCGATCTATTCTTCCCTTGGCTCCGATTTGTGTTTGAATACGAAGATTCGTAAGTTAGGATGATGTTTATGATCTTAAAATCATATGGAAACTTGAATAACATCTTACCAACAATCCAAAGCCTGAAATCCTTGATCTACACACTCCCTTGGTTGGATTTGGTTGCCGGAAACTTGTCGGAAAGTCGCCGGAAGTTCGTCGGAAGAGTGTTTGGCTTTGGGAGAGTTTTTGGAGAGTTTGGGGTGATTGATTGATGAAAAATGGCTGACAAATGAAGATGGGACTCAATACATAACGTCCAAAAGATGCCACACCCGTGATAGATCGAGATTCCTCACTTGGGCCCCGAAAACTGGCGAGAAAGTCGCCAAAACGCGACAAACGCTGATGCTGTCATGGTGGCGCGGGGTTGGGGCGGTTTTTAGCCAAACCCCACGCCGGGTGCGCGCCACCGAAACGCGACAACGCGACTGCTGCGCCGCGCGGGGTTGGCGCGCTAAAGGCTGGATTCCCGCGCCGGGTGCGCGCCGAGCCCGCCTGGGCTTCGGTCCGGGCGGTGTCGTGCGATCCGTCGTGCTTTTCCTCCTCTCTTTCGGACTTCTATCCTCCTACGGTTTCGGGCTTGATTTTTCGGGTCATTCTCGGATCATGAATTCTAATTTTAAGTTTATCTCGACTCAAATGAATTTCATGTTAAAATCTTAAGTCCATCGGTCTCGGTTTCGTCGTCTTTTGATTCCCGTGCAATAACTTGTATCATTAAATTTCTTTCGACTTCACGGGTTCTTGGAATTAAAATTCTTTTCCTTCATGAACTTAACTCCAATTATTTTTACTCAATTCATGGAATGTCTTCGGGCTTCCTTTCCCTCTTTTATTCCATTTTGAATTTAAATCTATCGGCGTTTTATTTCCGAGCAATAATTTATTGTGATAAATTATTTTCTTCTTCTCGGAAATATTTCAACATTGATCGGAATAAATTTTTTTTTTCCCTTGGACGTTGATAAAAAAAATCTGGGGTGTTACACTCTCCCCCCCTTAAGAATCAACTTCGTCCCCGAAGTTGTGCTTCGGCTTTTCTCGCGCGAAGAGTTATGGTCCTTTTTGTTTACTATTTGCGATATTGTGTTATTGAATTATTGTTTGATTATTGTTTGATTATTGTTTGATTATTGGTTGATTATTGTTTGATTGTTGATCATCGTTTGTTGTTTGATTATTGTTTGAGTTCTGTGGCTGGTCAGGTTTAATGGTCACTTCCTTTCTCTTGTTAATATTCTCTATCCGCGTTCGGCAGTCACGTAGCCGATGACCAAATCGACCACACCGAAAGCACGCTCCGGGCTTAGGGCATCCCCTCGCATAATGTGGGTTACCACATTTTGGGCACGGTGGCGTATAGTCACCATGGTTGTAAACCATCCCTCTGTTTCTCCCACTGTTGCCTTGAGGTGGTCTATTCGAGCCTCCCCGAATATGGTTCATTCCTAAGTAGTTATCGGTTCTGTGGTCTCGTTTTTCTCTTGCCTTGCCCTTGGTTGATTAGTGCATTCCCTAAGGCAACCACAGCTTCCTCTATAGCTCTTAATTGGCCACTTAAGTTCTTAGGCATAGAGGCTACTTCCCCTCTTTGATTGGTTGCACTATCGTCTTGCACCGGTTCATCGGGTTGTCGTAGCTCTTCATTGGTGTTGGGTGGGATGGGCGGAAAATAAATTTATTCCATGAGTTTCTAAGTGATCAAGATCTAGGACTAAGGCAAAGTTAGTCTTAAGTTGGCGCTTCTAAGTCAAGACTCAAGTCGAGTTCTAAGGTAGGAGTGTTTCTTATTACCGATAGTTCACATTAAAAGAGTTAGTGCAAATATTTATGTATGCATATGCATATGTGATCCCCCCAAATAAAAAAAAATTTTATGCATGCATTTATTTATCCATGGGTTTTAAAAATAAATTTATTCCATGGATAGATTAAAATAAGGATAAAAGGTTTGGGCCACTATATTGGGCCGAAAGAAATAAAGTATTTGGGCTTTAAATAAAAACAAGGCTATTGGGCCAAGATAATTTCTTGGGCCTCAAAAAAAAAATTTTGGGCTAAAATTTTGGGCTTTAACTTCAAAATAATAATTGGGCTCTTTAAAATATACTACTAGTTTAGAAATGATAACTTTAAAAATAATAATACTTCAAAATGATAGTTTAAAAATATTCCGGGCTCTTTAAAATAGTAGTTTTAAAATATTCCGGGCTCTGATACCACTCTGGTATCAGATATTTTCTTTAAAATAAATAGCTTTAAAATAGTCTGGGCTCTGATACCATTCTTGGTATCAGATATTTTCTTTAAAATAATAGCTTTAAAATAGTCTGGGCTCTGATACCACTCTTGGTATCAGATATTTTCTTTAAAATAATAGCTTTAAAATAGTCTGGGCTCTGATACCATTCTTGGTATCAGATATTTTCTTTAAAATAAATAGCTTTAAAATAGCCTGGGCTCTGATACCACTCTGTAACACCCCGGATTTGATAACCCAGGCCGGGGTGCCACCGCCACACCTCCCTAGCAAGACACGGTTTCTCCGAGCTCGCTAAAGAGATGCAAGGCTATGGTTTTTCAGGATTTAAAATATTCAAGCAGCCCATTCGTAGATAATTTAAAAATAATACATCAAAGTTGCAGCGGAAATTTTGTATAAGGGCCAACACGGCCAAAACACGGGTTAAACAGACCCGTTCATGATGTAATCCCCAAAAATTCCCAGTATGCATATGATGATGCATATTCTTCATTCTCTGTAAGAAAAAGGAGATATATGGTTTGGGTCAGCAAAAACGCGCTGAGTAAGTTAACACATAGCATGGGTTAGGGGTTTCAAAGCCTTTAATTAAATTTAATAAAAACATTTCTTGTAGGTAAAATGATTTGCAAGGCGTAACTAAATAAATACTTAAAAATATTAAATCTTTTATTTTCCTTTCCCGTTACATAACCATTTCAACAATATTTAATTTAGCCGGCAATCCGGCGGCCGCAGCCATTTTCAAAAATATCATTTCTCATGTTTCATGTTTATATTTCAATCTCCATTCGGCAAGCATTATATTTCAATTGCCTTTCGGCAAGCAAGATATTTCTATTGCCTTTCGGCAAGCAAGATATTTCTATTGCCTTTCGGCAAGCAAGATATTTCTATTGCCTTTCGGCAAGCAAGATATTTCAAAAGTATCATTTAGCCGGTGATCCGGCGGCCTCAGCCAATTTCAAAGATATCACTTCTCAAAATACTTTTCGTTTCTTTTATAGTTCCATTCACCAGGGCTCTTGTGACCGCAATCCTCATAATCAATATTTATAAATAACCATTCGCCAGGGCTCTTATGTCCACTGGCCGTTCGCTTGGGCTCTTATGTCCACAAGCCGTTTGGTCGACCATTCGCTAGGGCTCTTATGTCCACTAGCCGTTCGCTTGGGCTCTTATGTCCACAAGCCGTCTGGCCATATTGATCATATCAAACTTGGTCATAAATTCCCCAATGTTTCAAAAGAATTCTTTTAAGAAAATGTTTTTATTTGGTGTAACGGGATTTTCAAAAATATAGCTTTTTCGTAATTCCAACTTCTCGATCGTTGTTTAAAAGATTTCAAAAATCGATCGATGTCACAGTTTGCGCCTTTTTAGTTTAAAAATCCATTTCTTAGGCGATTGTTCTGAAATTTGTACAGTAGCTCAAAAACATCCCAACGAACAACTTTCGTGTTTTAAGTTTTTCGGAAAAACGATGGGAAACATGTCAAAAATCGAGTTTTCTACAGAATTAGTATGCTGTCAGGATTCAGGTTTGACACCTCTAAAAGATTTGACTTTTTGACACATCAATGGACTTCAAAAATTCTGAAATTTTACAGGCACATACTAGACTTGATTTCCAACAACTTTTGTTTAGATCACATAGATTGGTTCGGGCTAGAAGTGATAGGAATAAGCTCATCAAGATTGGATATGAAATCTGTCATCCTTTGACAATTCTTAAAAACGCAGAATATGTTCGATACGATTTGGGGTATCAAAACTTGATGAAAATTTCTAAAATTTTTACACAATATAGATTATGATCTTTGGATCAAAATCTTAGTTTTGAGTTTTCAGGTTTGAACACTCGAAGTAAGAGTTTTGCTCGTCGTGTTTGATTATGAAATCTATCAAGGTTCTTGACATCGGTTCTAACGCAGATCGGATCGGCTCGAGTTTGGAGGTTCAAATCTCAATGAAAAATTCTAAAAACTTACAGAGATGTTCTAAACTCATAGATCTACAACTTTCATGTTCAACACCAATCCTAGATCGGCCTAGATCCATGGTCAAAATAACCAACAAGATTGAGAGTGAAATCTGTCCAAGGTTCTAAGATTCAGATTTGATGCTCTACGGTTTTGGGTTGGTTTCAGGTTTCAAAACAATATGAAAAATTCTAAAATTTTTACAGAGGCTAGAACAAAGTCTTAGGAACATTTTTCATGTTTTGAGTTTTGTTGTTCGAGCAGCTTTAGAGGTTGGAAAAATTCACACAAAAACGCTGCGTTGAGGGTTTCTCTTGTTGACAGATTTTTATTAATTTTCTTGAGTTGAATCTCTATGTTTGGTTGCATTTTAAGTCACCCAAAACCATAGTAAGGTTAACTTACAGTGGGGATGATGTTTAGGAAGTTACGGGGTCGTCCGGAATCCACGGGATGCCACGAACGAATCTCTTCCACCCGATCTATTCTTCCCTTGGCTCCGATTTGTGTTTGAATACGAAGATTCGTAAGTTAGGATGATGTTTATGATCTTAAAATCATATGGAAACTTGAATAACATCTTACCAACAATCCAAAGCCTGAAATCCTTGATCTACACACTCCCTTGGTTGGATTTGGTTGCCGGAAACTTGTCGGAAAGTCGCCGGAAGTTCGTCGGAAGAGTGTTTGGCTTTGGGAGAGTTTTTGGAGAGTTTGGGGTGATTGATTGATGAAAAATGGCTGACAAATGAAGATGGGACTCAATACATAACGTCCAAAAGATGCCACACCCGTGATAGATCGAGATTCCTCACTTGGGCCCCGAAAACTGGCGAGAAAGTCGCCAAAACGCGACAAACGCTGATGCTGTCATGGTGGCGCGGGGTTGGGGCGGTTTTTAGCCAAACCCCACGCCGGGTGCGCGCCACCGAAACGCGACAACGCGACTGCTGCGCCGCGCGGGGTTGGCGCGCTAAAGGCTGGATTCCCGCGCCGGGTGCGCGCCGAGCCCGCCTGGGCTTCGGTCCGGGCGGTGTCGTGCGATCCGTCGTGCTTTTCCTCCTCTCTTTCGGACTTCTATCCTCCTACGGTTTCGGGCTTGATTTTTCGGGTCATTCTCGGATCATGAATTCTAATTTTAAGTTTATCTCGACTCAAATGAATTTCATGTTAAAATCTTAAGTCCATCGGTCTCGGTTTCGTCGTCTTTTGATTCCCGTGCAATAACTTGTATCATTAAATTTCTTTCGACTTCACGGGTTCTTGGAATTAAAATTCTTTTCCTTCATGAACTTAACTCCAATTATTTTTACTCAATTCATGGAATGTCTTCGGGCTTCCTTTCCCTCTTTTATTCCATTTTGAATTTAAATCTATCGGCGTTTTATTTCCGAGCAATAATTTATTGTGATAAATTATTTTCTTCTTCTCGGAAATATTTCAACATTGATCGGAATAAATTTTTTTTTTCCCTTGGACGTTGATAAAAAAAATCTGGGGTGTTACAACAGACCAACATTCATGTAAAAATATGAACAAATATATGCTTATAATTTCCAATGTAAAAATATACATTTGTAATTATTCTAATGAATAATCCTTTTTTTTTTTGAAAAAAATGAGGCCCCACAAAATGTGGGGTCCTGAGCAGGGGCTTATGGTGCTCCCCTAAGCACTCATGGGTGGGAGTTCATGCCATACAAATTACAAAGAGACAAAGGGGAGAGATAGGGAGACTGGTGGGGAATTACAAACAAATTCATGGACATTCCATAGCTGATTGATTTCTTTCAACAAACACTACATTTTCATGGGCTGCAAATGTCACAAATCTCGTCTTGAGCTTGAAGAGCTGCTTTTGATTCTTAATAAAATTAGCAACACTGATGGCAATAAAGACTTCCATAATAGGCGCCTTTTCTTTGATTAAACAGACCCTTCTTCAAGAACTCTAACTAGAAAATATCTACCGCCATTAAATTGCCTGCTTAAGGCCATCTCCAGCAATAAATACTATTTTCCAGTCAACTCTACTATATTTCTCAGTCCAGTTTACAGTTTTTCACTATTCATCTCCAATAGTCAATTCTAAATTTTCTTCTATTTAAGAATATTCCATTTTGATTCCTTTTACTATTCATTTATTTTTTTTATTAAACTAATATAATATTTATATTTAAATATAGAGGTAATAACTAAAATAGGCCACCAGAAGGAGTCATTTCCACTTTTAGGCCACGATATTTTAATTTAGGAAAATAGGCCATTAGAAGGATTTCGGGCCTGAATTTAGGCCATTGGACTGGAATTCGGGCTGCGATGGCCTAAAAATAGAAATGACTCCTTCTGGTGGCCTATTTTAGTTTTTGTCAATTATTTTTTTATTTTATGTAATTAAAATAAATAATACTCATATTGTGTCATTATTTATGTCCTACTTTCTTTTTTTGTTCCAATATTTTTATTTCATTTTCATTTTAAAAATAATTAAATATTAATCGTCAAACCTACCCATCACCTTACATTAATGAATAAATATATTAAACTTTCAAATTACCCATTACCATTAGTAATTCCAGTCCACCTCAAAACCACATATCAGTAAATCACACATAAATAAATAAATTAAAATTGTAAACTCATTACAATCATATTATATAAATTTTTAAGTTACTTTTTTTAACAATAATAATATGACGAATGGAGTAATATAAGAAATAAAATAAATATTAATTCAAATATATTATAAAATAAGTAAAACAAATACATATTCAAATAAATTATAAATTAAAAAATAAACATATTTTATTATTATAACTATCCCAAAATTTTCGGACATGATACTTTATGTAGGAATAATTAGTATTAAATACAAGGATATATTAGGATTAAAAAATATAGCTTAAGAATTTATGTAATGTGGTTGTAATGAATTTATAATTTAAATTTATTTATTTATGTGTGATTTACTGATATATGATTGTAGGTTGGATGAGAATTATTAATGGTAGTGGGTTTGAAAATTTAATATATTTATTTATAAATGCGATATGATGGGTATATTCGGCAATTAATATTTAATTATTTTTAAAATAAAAATAAAAAATGTTGGAACAAGAAAAAAGAAAGTAGGACATAAATAATGGCACAGAATGTGCATTATTTATTTTGATTAAATAAAATAAAAAATAATTCAAAAAAACTAAAATAGACCACCAAAATGTGTCATTTCTACTTTTATGTCATCTCAGCCCGAATTCCAGCCCAATGGCCTAAATTCAGGCCCGAAGTACTTCTAATGGCTATTTTTCCCTAAATCAAAATATTGTGGCCAAAAAGTGGAAATGACTCCTTCTGGTGACCTATTTTAATTATTACCTCTTAAATATATATTATATTTAAATTCGTAATTAAAATTTTATTAAAATATATATCATTTTTTTTGTTGAATTTTTAATTATTTTAAGTTATTCAATATAAAATATACATAGAAAAGGAAAATGAAAAATGAAATTACATGAAAACAAAAAGAAAAAGATAAAAATAATAAAAATATACACTCATATTTAGTTATTTCATTATTTAAAATAAGTTCAAAGAGTCCACCGAAAAAGAGAAAAAAAACAGTTAAAAGAGAATAACATTTTTGCCGTTGGGCTACAGTGCCCCTCTAGAAATAGTGGAGCACTATTCATCCAACATAAAACTAGCGCCAGTTTGATGTTTGCAGTTTACTATTGGAGAAAGTTTTAATTGCAAATTGACGTTTTCCACTAAAATAGCGCAACCGCTGGAGTTGCTCTAAGTAACGGGCTTTCACCGGAGAGGAAGGCTTCCCGAACAATTAATTCACATAGTGACATTGTCTCTGTGGAGTATCTTTCATGACTTGTTAGCTCTGCCTGCCTTCTTTCATTATTAGCATAATCATATATTTGAAAGAAATAATTAATAGTTCTTAAGAAATTAAATTAATAATCGAACCAGAAATTATTTCTTAAGAAGTTAAATTGATTTGGGAAATAAATTAATAGTTTCATGTATAGAGACCCTTATGTTAATACATTATTATTATTAATTAAAAATTATCAATATTATAAAAAAATATCAAATTATCCGCAAATTTTTATAAAAATAATCAAATTTAAAATAAATTATAAAAAATATCTGATAATTTGTATATGATTAATCCGTATCCTTCATATATCCATCCTGCATCCGAAAACTTTGGAATTCGTATCTATATCTGGCATATCCGTATTTGATCCGAATCGTCCGAGGGAAAATGTAAGATAATATCGGAGATATTATCCGATCTCCGATATTATCCGATCGTATCCGTACCGTTTTCATTCCTAGTAATATTAGTTAAAAACATGATTGAAGAATTCACCACAACCCCTAGAGCCTGTGATTCTTAATTTTTTTTTATAAAATTTTATGATTTATTTAAATATATGTATTAGTGACCTTCTCTCGGTGGAGTATATATTTCATGACATGTAAGCTGTCTTCATTAATCACAAATTGACAATTTTGTCTCAATCATCCAGCTGTCTTATAAGCATAAAGAATCACTCCTACTGACGTTGTAAATTTAAAACTTCCTGAGAATTCATTTCAATATGAAATATTATTGCTTTATTATTTACTTTGAATTATGGCGTGTGTGAGACGAGGTTTCATGCTATTTCCATAGCTTTCTTTGTTGACCATCAATATGTAGTATAAATTCATACAGAGTGGTTGGTTGTTTGTTATTACAACTTTCATAAAAACACTGAAAGAAGAAAGAAAAAGGAGTTGAAAAGAAGTGTTATCCAATCACTACTGAAAGAAGATGGTCGAGGCAGTGGTATCCATGACTCTCGGCACCCTACGTGATTTGTTGGAGGAAGAAGTCCGTTTTCTTTTGGGCGTGCGTGGGGAAGTGAAGGCATTAGAAAATCAGTTGAAGGAGATGAAATGTCTCCTTAAAGACGCGGAGAGAAAAAAGCATAAAAATGAAACAGTTGCCAAATGGATCTCCAAGATTAGAGATCTTGCTTATAGAGCTGAAGATGTGATCGAAATATATGCCTTCAATGTTGCATCCAGAAGAAGAGGGGGCTTCCTCAAACAAATCCTTGGTGGACTCGAATTTCCATTCACTACCCACCAAATAGGCTCTGAGATTTCAGAAATCAAATCTGAGCTTGCAAATGTCACCAAGAGCATGCAAAAATATGGCATAAAAAGCATCATTCAAGGGGAGAGTTCCACCAATCCTATTGATGATGAAAACCAAAAATGGAAAAGGATGACTTCTCCATTTCAGATTGATGATTGTTTCGTGGGAAAGGATCAAGAGGTTAAGAGCCTTGTGTCGCTTGTGGTTGAGGATGAACAACACCACCTCATTACAATATGGGGCATGGGTGGTATTGGCAAAACCACAATAGCACGAAAGGTCTACAATCACAAGGATGTCAAATGCTCCTTTGAATCTTTCGCATGGGTTTGTATATCACAAGAGTGCCGAATCAGATCTGTTTTGGAGGATGTTCTTAAGCAACTAAATCCAAGCATAGCTGACCGAATCACCACTTTGAGCGACACAGATTTGATTCAGAATTTGAGTCAAATTCAAAGGAACAAAAGATGCATAATTGTTCTTGATGACTTATGGGAGCTCAACCACTGGAATGGGTTAAAGAATAGTTTTCTCATTGAAAATTCAAGAAGCAAAGTGATGGTGACAACCCGCAATAAAGATATTATAGCTAAAGGTTATGTCAAAGCAATTGGACTTCTAAGTGATGAAGATGGATGGGCTTTACTCAAAACAAAAGCCTTCGCAAAAAATCATATAATTTCTGGTGAGTCTACTTTACACATAATTGATGTTTATTCTTATTATCATTTAATATGCAAGTTAATATTTTGAACACTTTGAAAATTAAAACCATGTTACACAAAAAATATCATTCGTAGATAGGTCTAATGACAGTGCGCTTAGCCTCTGACTAGTATTACTCAGGTCCGTCCTCCACTGCTATGTGAAAGGCTTTACATGCTGCTTGGTTAGATATTAAATTGGATTTGTAACTATAAAATAGAAGATTCTGTCATAAAATATGGGCACAACATGAAAATGGGTATAGAGAGCAGGTCCATATTAAATTGGATTTATAACTATAAAATAGGATTCTGTGAACTAGAGCTGTTAACAAGCCAACCGAGCCGAGCTGGGGTGTTTGAACTCGGCTCGTTAAGTGTTCGAGCTGTGTTCGTGATTGGTCGTTAAGGTATTCGAGCCTGAAATCATGTTTGAGATCGGTTCGTGAAAATGTTCGTGAGATCGAGCTCGTGTTCGGCTCGGCTCGTTTAGGTCAAACGAGCCAACTTATTATTTTGTTCGGCTCGGCTCGTTTAGCTCGAACTTAGCTCGTTTGAGCTCGTTCGGCTCGATTTAAAATTTACCAAAATTTATAAATTATATTTCATCCATAAAAACACACCACAAATTAAAATAAATAAATCCACATAGTTTCATCTCATCAAGATCAAATAAACATCAATAATCAACAAGACACAGAATATCATCCACACCACATTCAACTAACAAACACAAAGGATTTCATTACAATTGCCACAACATCCATAAGCAAATATCTTCACTATTCACCAATATCTTTACCTTCTTCATCCCCTATTACATGTCTCCATAAAAGAAAGGAGATTTTTAAATTATCTAAAATTATATACACATTCTTTTGAAAAATTATCTAGTTGCACCTTTTTGGGAAAAGAGGCTGACCACATTCAAGAAAGAAGATTTAAATTTCAAACCTTCATAGTTTCCTCAGCAAAAATAATGCAACTGAACACCCATTCCATGTGGCCACGAATAACATGTAGGAGATAAAGAATTAATTTAATTTCCAGACTACAAACCTACGCAAATAGAATTTAATTTCTGATACAGATTTCAATTTCACATGAGCAAGAGAATCCTACCTGTGAATACGTGAAAGATCTAACCAATATCTTTATTTCATAAGCGAAACAACTAGGGAATCAAAATACTCAATGGTCGACATATACTTCAAACGGTAAATAAGTAAACAGCCCTATGGAGACTCAATGCTTCTAAGTTCTAACCTAAGTCCTGCATAGAAAAAACTAAATGATGTGCAGACTTCATCATATAACAAATTCAAATAGGATGAAAGTAAATACCCAAACAAACAAAAACTAAAATGCCACAGATGGAAACACACGGCGACGGCGGCGGAGGGGTTTATAGCATTGCGAAAATCATCGTAAATCTGAAGCCACAAAAACTTTTCCGTTTAAAGCAGCACCTTTAAAAACAATATTAAAAAACTTACTGTTTGGGAAAATGTTAGAGGGTCGGCGGATGAGAGGGATTGGGAAGATGGCGGCGCCCGGTGGAGGGAAAGGGCAGGGACAGCGGCGCCCAGTGGAGGGAAAGGACAGGGGACGGCGGCGCCCGGTGGAGGGAAAGGGCGAGGACGGCGATGAGATTTGGGAAATGAATGGAGAAGTGTGGCTGCGGGCTTTCTGGACTTTGGGATGTGGATGGGTAGATCTAGGGATGTAAACGGGTAGGGTAGGGTACGGGTAGGCCACCTCCACTCACTACCCAAAATATAATTATCCTACCCTTACTCTACCCTATTACCCTAAAATTAAATATCGGATAGGATTCGGGTAATACCCGTCGGGTATGCGGATTATCCGCGGGTAAACGGGTACCCGAAATATTAAATATTACATAGTTAACCGACTCTACTCGGCCCAACTTTAATAAAGAAAAAGCTTATTTTTCACCATAAAAAATAAATAAAACCTTCATTATTGCACGAGAACAAAATTTAAAAGAATATTTAAAACAAACCGCTAAAGCAACATAAATAAATACTGTAATATTTAAGAATATTCAGTAAAAAATTCATAAATCTTTTTACTGCCAAATCTCAAAGGTTAATAATTTGAAATATAAAAATAAATAAATAAATAAACAAACATATAAATATATCTCAATATATAATATAAATTAAATATATAAAAGTATATATAGATAAATATATATATATATTTAATCGGGTAATCGGGTAGGGTAATCGGGTAATATATGAAATCCGTATCCTACCCGCACTCGATATTATTTATTTCGGTTTCGGGTAATACCCTACCCGATTACCCGATTATCTCTATCCTACCCTACCCGATATCCGATTACCCGACGGGTTATCCGACCCTACGGGTAAAGTTGACATCCCTAGGTAGATCTAGTTAGAAGTTAGAAATTTATTGAAATAAATAAATAAACAATTAAAAAAAATAATAGTAGAAAATTACAAAAATACCCCCTTAACAAACATATACGAACACTTTCGAACTGTTCGCGAACAAAGCTCGTGTTCGTTCGTTGAGCAAACGAGCTCATGTTCGTGTTCGAGCTCGGTTCGTTAAGTTTCACAAACGAACAATTAACGAACGAACACGAACCGAACCGAGCTTTGTTTGCGAACTGTTCGTTTGTTTTACAGCACTAATTCTGTCATAAAATATGGGCACAACATGAAAATGGGTATAGAAAGCAGGTCAGATGCGTCCCGAGGGAGGACCCAAACCTAATTGGGCCTAGTAATGAGCTACCCAGTGATTCGTTAAAAAAAAGTTATTTTCTCTCACAAATAAGCTGATTAAGAATAGTTGTATTTCCAAACACCCGTGTTTTAAAACCATTTTTCATTATTCTTTTTTATATGACTCCTTATTTCGATCAATTAATAATAGGGTCAGGAATTATGGTTTGACTAGTAGTCGAATTCTTCACCTCCAATTAAGTTGGGTTGGAGGTTTTGTAATGCCCCTAAAATCCATATCTGAATTTCTCAAGTGTTACTGCGTTAATAACTATCCTAAACTTGTGGTCGGCCATCTTAGAACAATCAGTACAAGGCCGAGTACAAAAAACGTGAGGTGATTATCTGATTAAACCAGTTATGAGTGGAAGCTAGAAATTAAACAACATATGGACAAGTAGCGAGTCTCAATAAATCCTCCAGTGAGGCAAGAATATTTGACAATCAGCAGGCTATAAGCCTCAAAATATTCAACAACTAGAAACATACCAAATATCACAAGGGGTACCAGCCCAAGCAGTAAAACACATATAGCCACAGGGCGATAGTATGTAAAACCTTAGGCTCACATGCCTCAACTAACAAATAATGTCAAATAATGTAGATATTAGACAGATAGACAATATCAGAGCATCACGTAGACATAATGAATGCAACAAATAAATTCTAGTTATGTGATCTCTCAACACGAATAGCCAAATCATCCTCCAGTTTTGGAGATCTATAAAATAGACAAAGTAAAAGAGTTAATACAACTTACTAAGCAAAGGAAATACATTCCATACATGTTGGTGAAAGGGATTAAAATATCTAAACAGATAATGATACCAAATAAAGCATCACATCGTCCCATACCAGCGCTTCAACCACAAACATATAATTTATGCAAGTGATGCATAGCCTAGCATACACCTATCTAACCTAAATGCAAATGCAATGGATATGCTTAACCGGCAACCTAAGAACCTGAACGGTGTGGCCCCACAGCTGAGGACATAGTCTATTTCAACCCATATAGGCAATGAATATCACACATCTCACCCCATTGGGCATCATCCATCCCATCTTGCAATCGACACTCAACAGCACCTGTAGTTGCCTGGAATATCAAACATTCGCCCCATCTAATCAACACACAACCCATCAGGTCATGAACACTCAACACCACCTATGAAGGCCGCCCGTATAATCATAATCGTCATCTCACCGCATAGCGCTAGTACATCTGTTGATTCCAATACAACACAATGCATATACCACATATCATGATGTTCATGCACCTACACACTAGGTTCACATGCTCGTCAATAACATATATGGTCTGTTCTGCATGCAGCTTTTGAGAGCTTTTGATTTTAGATTAAAATTATAGCTTCGTTCTGTACACTAGCTTTTAGGGCTGTAGCTACAATTTGAAACTCTATAAATAGAAACTACCTAAGGTAGCATTAATAAAAAGAATAAAAAAAAAGCTAGCAAGCTTATTTATGTCCAATTATAATTTTAATGCAATAACCAACCCACTACCCCATAGTGCCTACATAAATATTTGTCTTTTTATGTCATTTTATTAATTTTATGACAGCTACAACTAATTATACCAAATATTTAAATAAAATTGACTAGTACAGCTCCCACAGCTCCAGCCCACAACTATAGCTCAATGTGCAGAACAGACCCATAAGCATAGCTCATAGCTTTCTAAGCCAAGGCATTACCAAACAACAACATATTGAATATCATTTCCAACATTTCACGAAGTAATTCTCGTTCCAACAAGACATATCAACAATTCAATAGCCCCCATGTGTCACGCCCATGAACGTCAGGTCAGCGCAAACTAGAACATCCCCAAGGTGCGACTATGGTGGATTTCAACTCAAAATCCACCTCCCACCACCCCAAAATATATAAAGATGCAATTAAATCCCTTGCCTTAAAATCTTGAACGAGTTTAAGCCATCAATTCCTCAATTCCAACCTCCAATTCGTTCAAATCGCAATGTCCTCGTTGCGCTTGGCCATCCACATCCCATGGACACATCAACTATCCACATATCTATCCACATATCGTGAATCTTTTACCCCGCTAGACGCCTGAATACCACAACACACGGTCGCATTCTGGTTGTGATACCACATCAAACCCTCTTCATCACCACTCAACAGCACTTCCTCCATAAACAACCGTGAAATCAAAGGGAAATTAGAGAGAGAGACTTACCAATCAAGAACGGCTCTTCCTCCCACTCGGCTATGTCTCTTCCTCTTTCTCCTGATTTCTCTTATCTCACAATGCTACCATTAGCCAAGCAACCCTATTAGCCAACTCTTGGGCCATATAGGAATTGGGCTGCTCATTTACAAATGGGCCACTCACTCACTAATCCTCAACAAAATAACAAGGGCCCAACACTATAAACTATCGGGTCATTACAGGTTTCAGGCACCCTCTCTTTATCATAACTCTGTAAAAATGTGGTTCCATTCCTAACTTATTAAAAATATTTGATAGTGAAAAAAAATAACTGCAAACTATACCATATGTAATACTCCCATTTTTGGCAAATCGAGAAGATAGAGTGTTACTCTAAATCTTCCAAGCTCGGAAGTGAAGGCCGACCCCACAAAACAAATGAGATTTTTCCAGTACGCTTTGGTCTCACTAACGCACACCATAAGAGACTTCTCAGGAGGTCACTCATTCTAAAATTACTCTAAGGCAAGTACGTTTAACTTTGAAGTTCTTATAGGATAGCTATCAAGAAAAAATACTTTGTTGGTATGAGTAGCTTATTTCACTCCATTTAAGACATTTCCGGGGTCTTAACCATCATGGACGTCTTAACCATCCACATCTCATGGATCTTTCACCCCGCTAGGCACCTGAATACCGCAGCATGCGGTTGCGGTCTAGATCTGATACCATCTGTAACACCCTGTCTTTCTGTTAGCCAAAATTGGGTGTTACAATTCACTAACATAACTTGCATACATAGAAGTATTAATTAGAGTTTAATATTAAAATAGATAATTGCAATCTTTATTTTTTTTATTTTAGAGCATTACAAACACTAATTATTAAAATAGCTAGCCCCCTACATGTTGTAAAAAAATATCCCACTTGAATTTTCAGCATATTTTTTAACCCCCATCAATTTTTACTTTTTTTCATTTTAACCATCAAAACTTATAACTTTTCTATTTATAATATACCAATCAAATGACCAGTTTCACTATTTAATTTCAAATTATATTTTTTTTGTTATTGTAATAATATATTTTATTTCGTTTTCACGTCATGGTTATCCAAAAAAATTATTATATTTTATTTAATTTAAGGTTTAAGTTATTTAATTAGTTAATTTATTTAATATAATTTTATTACATTTTTACTTTCATTATTCAAAATTCTTTTTATTTAATTTTAAAAAACTTAGTATATTTATTTAATTGTATTGAATTTTTATTCTACAAAATTTATTTTATTTTAATCATTTAATTATAAATTTTATATTAATTATTAAAATATAACTTATCGCGTATTTTTAATGTTTTGTCAATATTTTTTATTTTCATATTTTTATTTTATTTTATTTTAGTATAATTATTATTTCTTCTTCTCAATGGGCTGGAAGGTGGAAAATGTGAATAAAAATAATTGAATTTAATAAATGAAAATTTTCAATTTTATTATATAAATTTCTCCCCCAAGCTCCTTAAACTATTTTAATCATTACATAAATACATATACATTGTACATTAACCGAGCAATAGACAATATGTGTCAGTGACATATCACTACCAATAATTTATATATTACTACAATTTAGTGCCTTAAAAAAATATTATACTGCAAATAATAGTCTAAAAGGAGAAAAAAATGAAAAGGGAAAGGTAAAAGACTTTCTACACAAGGCTCTATGCAATACATAGGCAAATGAAGTACATGAAATTACAGTTGTACACAATAATTGATTATTGATATTGATTTACACTAAAACTTTGAGAAATTAGAAATTTCACTAAGATGTAGATATTTTCAAATTAAATTATAAAAATATAAAAAAATACTCTTGTGAATGAATTCATTGAGAAATTAAAATTTAGAAATGATTATGCAAAAAATAGTATTGAATATATCATCATCACGAATTTCATAATGATATGATTTTTGTGGGATATATGACCATAGTCTGATCAACTTACTCTACCAAATACAAATATTTGTTATCCATAGATAAATATAATATCAACATATAAAGTATTTATTAAAATTTATTATCATATTAAATATATTTCAATTAATAAAGTATTGTTAAGAATAATAACAAATATTGAATTATATTTAAATAATAAATATAATATCAACTCATAAAGTTTTTACTACATAATTTGGTAATATTTTTATCCATAGTAACTAATAAAATTAAATTATCTAATCCTAATTTTCGCTCGAAATTGGTTCTCCTATATTTTGAAAGTGCATTATGCTTTAATGTATTTACTGCATTTTTTTATAGTGAAAAATGATTGACCTCTGTGACTGTTTATTATTCAACTTCGACTCATGTTTATACAACATTTATAGAAGAGAAAACATAGTCAAGTAGGATCTCATTGGATTCGCCTCAACTTTTAGAATTTTTATTTGTACACATTTTGAGTTATTAAGCATTAAAAGTATGCGTGCAGAAAGTGAATATTGAGAAAATATGTAGGTTGTTCATAAGGGGATTTTTATGAGAAATAATTGATATATTACTGTTCATAAATGATATTATTTTTATATTTTATATAGATATAAAATAATATTTTATTAAATTATCAAAATGAATGAAATAATTAAATGCAAAAATAGAAATACATAATTAAATAACCAAAATAAAAATTAAATAATCAACAAATGTTTTTTAAATATTTAAGCAAAGAAAAATGATAATATAAAATAAATTCAATAATTAATACTCAAAATATAAAATTAGATGTACAACATAACATTATATTTTAAAATCAACATAAAAATATTATTTTAATTCATTCACACAAAACAAAAAATAAATAAATAATCTATATTTTTAACTTAAATAAATATATTTGAATATTAAAATTGTAGTATATTCTTTAAATAGAATAAAATAAAATAAAAATATTCAATTCAATTAAACAATAAAATTAATATAAAAATTTAAATTAAATTAATTATTATTAAATTTGGGGATAAAAAAAGAGATAACTGAAAAATGAGATATAGTATGTAGGGCAATGAAGGTCCATTAAGAAAAATAAAACATTTAAATTTTGGGGTCTAAATGATACAAACATTTCCCTCTGGTATACCTATTTCCTTTTGTATTGCGAAAGAGTTAATATCCCTTCACGAGTGGCTAAGTGTTTATCGCTCCATAAATTTTTATGTTCATGCAATATTTTTAATATTTTTCAATGAAATTTAAGCTTCCAGTATTACTGTAACACCCCAGTTTTGGTCATCCAGATCAGGATGCCACCGCCACACCTTCCCAAGCAAGACGCGAACCATTTCGAGCTCACTTGAGAAGATGCTAAGTTAAGTCATAACAAAAACTTTAAAATAAAATTCACTTAAAAATATATCCCGGAATAAAATAATTTGTCGTTGGTTAGTTTAAAAAATAATAATAAAATAAGGAAAATACATGTCCATACAATAACAAATAATTAAATGTGTTACATGTCTTTGGTAAAATATTTTCCCTTCCCAACGTATATGCTTGATGCCTTCGCTTGATATCTGAAAAAGAAAAATAATCCACATTTATCAGTACTTTGTACTGAGTAAGCCAACCGCTTTAAAAGAGATTGACTCAACTCTAAAATAAGAGTAATAAATTATATTACACTTTTAAAATTAATTTAATAAGAATACTTTATAAGGCATAAACATACTTTAAATTTAAAATATTCTTTACCATCTTTTACATCTTTTACCATCGGCATCTAAAGAACACGATGACACCATTATATGGGAATTCAACCCATCGTTTATGGGAATCAAACCCATCATCTATGGGAATCTAACCCATCACTATGGGAATACAACCCATCGGAAAGTGAATGCAGCGGACCCTATACAAACACACTCCGGAGCCCTAGATAAGTCATATGGATACATCTAGGAGTATAGACTCATACTTCGGCTACGAGAGGGGGTGGCAAATATAACGATCCGCCAAGTGCACATATTCTCAAGAAAATAATAACATGACATCGAACTTGGAACTTAGAGTACAATGTTCTTTAGAAAATACATTTTTATCATCTCATAGCTTAAAAGCTTTTCAAACACTTCATGGGGAGTGTTCACAAATTCAAGAGATAAATCACAACTCCCGATTTTCAATTCGTTATCCACTTAAGAATCTTCATATTTCATCAAAATACTTTCATGGATTAAAATCCGTAGATACTTGCTTGTCGAAATTGTTTTTTTTCATTTTTATAAAACATATTTTTCTCTTGGCATTGCCACCATATAACTAAAAGGGTTTCCTTATAAAATCATCTTTAAAATCCATAGTCATAACTCATATATACTCATATAATCATAAAAGTGATTTCTATAGACTACAAAAGTTAATGCTTTCATAGATTATTCGTACACTTTTCTTAAAATAATTTTAAAAACCCACATGTACACTTGTTATGTAAAAT
Source organism: Hygrophila difformis (assembly GCA_030278955.1). Lineage (NCBI taxonomy): Eukaryota > Viridiplantae > Streptophyta > Magnoliopsida > Lamiales > Acanthaceae > Hygrophila > Hygrophila difformis. Next base: position 11,831,128 of record JAOANR010000004.1, on the reverse strand, counting down.
CCATAACATTGCTCATGTAAAACATATTGTTGGGGCCACAAGGGTAGTGGGCCACGAGAAACTGATTAGGCCATACAAAATGGGCCAAAAAAGAATTTAAAAGGAAGATGGACTTAGAATTGATTGGACCGAGAAACTAAAGACGAACGATTAAGATCAAACGAGAATCCGGATGAAGGGAGATTCCCAAGAACAAGAAATATCGGCCGAAATGGAATAAGGACAGCCAATAAAGGAAGGGTGAAAATCGGCTCAGAGGAATTGGCCGGAGAGCGGTTATCAGAGCCCCGGCTATAAATGGGGGATGCCATGTACATAATCAAGAGAGACCAATCCACCCCAAAATTCCTTTATGCAAATTTCAATTCTTTGTATCTTTACTGCTTTCTTTACAGCTTTCCTAGACTCTAGCTTAGCTTGTAGCGGTTACTTTTTCTAAGTCCACCGTTGTTTCTCAATAACTGGTAGTTTGGTTCTATTTTTCCAGTGAATTCGCCGTTGTTTCTTTATAACCGGTAGATTCTCCATTGTATCCAGTTTGCCATTATAATTCTAGTGAATTTTCAGTCAAGTTTGGGCGTAATTAGTCAAGTTTGGGCGTATTATTGTAAATCCGGACCCGTAATCGGTTTGATCCTTTTCCGGTAGCCTCCCTTGAGGAGAAAAAGGTCCTTGGCTCGATGCTAGCCAAACAGTGGCACGCCCAGTGGGACTTATAATGGCATTTGAGACACATGCAACTCCGGTGGTTAATACGGCGGCAAGGACTGATTTGCCACCAATTCAGGAAGAGCGCATAGGAGAACCAAGCGAATTCCCTCCAGGATTCCCTGGACCATCAAATTTCCACAATCAGGAGTTTCCGCATGACGATCTAACCCCGCGGTTTCACGATCACGTCCAGTTTATGGTGGAAGCGGCGGTTACAAATTCGGTTCGGAAAATAGAAGGCAATATACTAGCAGCAATGCAGGCAATGTTTAGAGCCGAATTAGCAAGGAATATGTATCCGATGGGAACGCAGAATGCACAGGTGGCGCAAAATCCACCACCTGCGATGCAAAATCCTCATAATTTTCAACAGCAGGCCTATTGGCCGCTAGGAGTGCAGGGACCACGGCCTTTCGTCCCTCCTCAACAAAGGTACGATCAGCAACAGAATCAATCGCCTCAACTAGTAGTGCAACCGCCTGCTCCAGTGGTACAACAACAATACCTACCATCGCAGCCGAATCTGCCACAACTGGTTGATAGAGAGCTTATAGCTGAGATCATTCGTACACAGTTTGGAAACCTCATCGGCCAGAAGAATAGGCCGATGTATAGGAAGCCTTATCCCGACTACATAGAAGAGCAGTATCCACTGCCCAGAGGAGTGAAGGTTCCTGATTTTAACACGTTCTCAGGAGAGGTCGGCCGATCGACAATAGAACATATTGGCCGATTTACAGCTCAATGCACCAGAATAGCACAAAATAATTTTCACAAGTTGATATTGTTCAGCTTATCGCTCACTGGTCTAGCATTCGAGTGGTACATTAATTTGCCTGCAGGATCAGTCAACACTTGTGCTGAAATGGAGCGGTTATTTTATGACTGATTTTACAACACCAGTCCTGAAGTATCTGTGGTTGATCTAACGTCAACCAAGCAGAAGGCGGCTGAGTCAGTCACTGAGTTCATAGAAAGATTTTATGCCGTCAAAGCTCAAATGAAAACGATGCTGCCAGAGCACGAATATATCCAAATTCTAAAGCAGAACTGAAATTCGCCATCAAGGATAGATTGATGGTCACAAGACCAAGGACTGTGGCCAAACTGACGGCCGAAGCCATAAGAATGGAAACTTACTTAGCAGAGCAAGCGGCCTTTAAATCAAGCCGAAGCCAAAGTGGGAGATCACAGCCGATCCAGTCAGCTGCATCATTTGCAGAGTCTCTGGATAGGTGTGAAGTCGGAGAAGAATACAATATGGATGATGTTCCCGCCTTAGCCGAAGTCGCAAGGGCTGAGTTGTTGATAAAGAAGCCTATGACGTGCCCAACTCTTCGGCCAGTTAGAGGCAAGGAGAAAGAAGGAGATGCCAGGGACGAATCTCAGAGGTTTTATTCTTTCAATTTATCTCAGATGGATGAAATATTTGACTATTGCCAGAAGAATGGATTACTTGAATTCAAAAGAGCAATTGGATGCTGGGTGGTGTAGATTTCACGGATCGGCCACTCATTCTACAGCGGTTTGTGGACACTTTAGAAAGATGATCCAGAAGCACGTGGATGATGGAAAACTGAAATTTCCGGACAGATTGATGGCAATAGATAAGAATCCGTTTCCAGTCGCTAACATGGTGATGGTGCACCCTGATCAGAACAAGTCCATACATGATCGTCTGGGGGGCCAACCATCGTCCAGTAAAAGTTCTGTGCACGATTGGCTAGGAAGTCAGCCGATCCAGAAGAAGACAGGAGTATGGAGACGATTAAGGTCTTCACAGAAGGGGAAAGAGAAGATTTCGGATGTTTTTGACCGATTGGGAGACTATGAAGTCAAGGAATGGATCAAGCAATCAGACAAACAACAGAAGTTGGAATCGAAGGACGAGAGCGAAAGGCCAACACTGAAGATTATAACCAATGGTTGGAATTCAGAGATGAAGCTAACATCCGATAAAAGGAACGGAAAGACTGTAATTCAGATTACAGTCCCCGAAGAGGCTGTGCCACCAGAAATAAAAAGGTTCAGAAGGCCACCAGCTAATACTCAGGTAGGCCAATGGGTTCAGAATTCCCCAACAAAAAGGCATTTCGGCCATAGCCGATTTGAGGATTCAGCCTGGAGGGCAAGGGACGAAAAGACCCCAAGAGGGAAAGGATCGTATCGTACCTTTAAACGGAGAATGCAGCGGCCTAAAGAAGCCAAGGCATATGAGGAAGAAGAGTACGAAATGATGCATATAGAGGAAGACTTCCCAGACGATTGTTCTTCGTCTAAAGGTAGGATCCCGAACAAAGTATTTTCGGCTCATCTGAAGTCAGCCGAAAGAAAGAGAGAGATGAATTATGAGCCGAAAGAAGATCAAGATCGACTGAAGAACAAAACTGAATTTCGGCCGAAAGCAATCCAGCTAAGAGCCGATAATGACCAGCCGAAACCGAAAGAGGAATGGAAGCCTAGACTAGTCCGAACTAGGGAATGGAAGCCAAAGACAACTATCGTCCCAGAAAGTTGTGATAGGGACAGCCACAGAAAGTTGTGAAGAGTATTGGTCTGATTCTGAACCAGTTGTGGTCTTTTGTCAGAAGGAAGGAGAATACTTTGGCGAAGAAGAGCCAATAGTGGACTTTTGCTTTGCTAAACTCGAAACACTTCGGCCCGACGCCGAAGTAGAGAAAACTGTGGAAGAAGGGTATGAGGCTTTTGTCCCGGAAGCTCAGCCAAGTACGATTTTACCTCCGACTACAAAGATGTCTCAGCATGTGAGGCTGTAACACCCCGGTTTTTGGTCACCCAGGTCGGGATGTCACCGGCACATCCCCCTAGTAAGACACGGCTTCTCCGAGCTTACTAAAGAGATGCAAGGCTAGGTATTGCAGTATTTAAAAGTATTTAAATCATTCAAAACAGCCCATTCAATATAATTGAAAAATAATAATAGTATAGCGCAGCGGAAATAATTGTTTTAGTATAGTATTGCAGCGGAAAATTTAAATAGGGCCGACATGGCCAAAACACGGGTTAAACAGGCCCGTTCATAGTATAGTCTGGAGTACGAATTTAAAAGCAAAACAAAATCCCCAAAATCCCATGCATGATTCGTGCTCACACATGCTCATTCCACATATTCTGTAAGAAAAGGAAATAAAACGGTTTTGGTCAGCAAATTTGTTGAGTAAGTTAACACATGCATGATCGTAGGGTTTAAAAGCCATTAATTTAATAATTTAAATAAAGCATGATAATAACATAATATTTAATTTAATCTAATCAACTATTCGATAGCATAATTTAACACAGGGCTCTATTTAATAACACATGTCGCATGGTTTAAGATAAAAGCCATAATTTAAATAAAGCATTTAAATAATTTAATTGGACAACAACATAATTCAATCTAATTTAATGTAATTTAATATCCCCATTACATCCCCTATTTGGTATTTCAAGTTTCACGATAGCATCGCGATGTCAACAAGTTTAGCCGGTAGCCCGGCGGCCGCAACCGTATCAGCCATACCCAGTACCACTCTGGAGCCTCGAGAAACCCATACGGATATTCACGAGAGTGTAGGCTCTATATTTCGCCGTTTTGGCAATATCACATTTCAAGTATAGCGCGCGGGGTCACCATCGTCCATTACGGCACGAAGTGAATCGTTAGGGGGCACCCTGCAGAGCACTCACCCCTAATTTTAATTTATCAAGTTTGTAAGGGGATTTAATTTTTTAAAAACTGACTTCAATTGTATTTATTTAAAAATAACATCTCATCTCGTTTCAACCCTAAAGGTTAATTCCATGTTTCAACAAGATTTCAAGATTTTGTTTCCGGTAAACCACAGTTTACTCTAAAATTCTTCTAAAATCAGATTTAATTCCAAAAATTCCAAAATTTCATATCTGACTCAGAAACATCAAGATCTACAACTTTCGTGTTTTAACTTTTTCAATCCGAGATACCTAACTAGGTCAAAATCACCAATTTTCGCAGAAGAGCAAATCTGTCCGAGTTTAACGTGTCACAGTTTAAAGATTTCGATTTCTACCATACCAATTCAACTCCAAATTTAATGAAATTTGACAGAGATCATCTTAAGACAATTATCTACAACTTTCATGTTCGGCCAAAGATCTAAAACAGTCTAGATCCTATGTCAAAAACGTGATCAAGATCATTCCTAAGTTCTGTCCAAGATTTCAAGATCTAGATTCCAACAGTTCGGTTTCGGTGGGTTTCCACATAGCAAATCGATTCCAAAAATTCTCAAAAATTTACAGTAGCTAGATCTAAGTTTTAGGAACGTTTTTCGTGTTTTAAGTTTTTCCGTTCGAGTTCATTTTAAGGTTCGGAAAAATTCATCAAATCTGTTGCGCCGGTAGAAAGTTTAGATGGACAGATTTTCGGTTTCTTGTTAATCTTTTAGTTTTGAATGTTTTAATTCATCCCAAAACCATGTAAGAGTTAACTTACTGAGTTTATGAACGTCCGAGATCGTCTATTCGAAGGCGTGGCTTCCAGTCCACCGTTTCTCCTCTCTGTTCGTCGGGTTCTACGATCTAGATCCAATACGGGGTGTAGAAAGAAAAAGGAGATGGTTAGGATTCGTTTTCGAATCGTTTATTGAATAGAGATTGGATCGAGACTTACCACGACTATGGAGATCTGTAGGAAATTCGTCCAACAGCGTTCGTCTTGGTTTCGTGCCTCCGACGACTCCGGATTTAGGGTTTCGAATGTATAGAATGTTGTAGGGTTTTGTAAACTTGTTCGGGGCTCCCAAGGGGTTTATTTATAGATTTCCCAAGTCCTAGGGCGTCCAACATCTGACCTAAAGGTCTTGGGTCGAGAGATGTTCAACCGAAAGTCGAAAAATCCGCGTTCGGGCGAGAGATTCACGCAACGGGCGAATCTGTCATGTGGCGCGGTCGTGGCGCGCTCTTCCCCCTTCACCGCGCGGCCACCGCGCGACACTCGCCTGGACTTCGGTCCGGGCGGGTCGTGCGATCCGTCGTGCCTTTCCGCCTCTCTTCCGGGTTTCTATCCCTCTATGCTCCCGAATTCCGGTTTCCGGGGTATCTTCGGGTTTCTTCTTTCTCTCTAAATTTTCACTCGGGTCTAATTGGATGTTTTGGACTCGAATCCTCGAGTTCATTAGTATCGGGTTTCGGTGTACAATTTATTTACCTTTAATAACTCTTTTTATTTAATTAAATTCCTTTTTAAGTAAAAATATCATTTCTCATTTTCTTATCTTTATTTATTTATTTATTTGCTGGCTTCATTTATTTATTTATGGTATTTATTTTATTTAGTATTTATTTATTTAATTATTGTTTTATTTTATGACGGAAAATTCACGGGTATTACAGTCTACCCTCCTTAAGAATCAACTTCGTCCTCGAAGTTGTGTTTCGGCTTTTCTCGTGCTAAAGGTCTTGTGTTTGTTTTATTATGTTGTGACTGAACTTAGAATTGAAACTTCTAAGCTGCCTACGTACCCGGTAAAGGGATCAAGCCATAACGTAGTTCAACATTTACAACAGTGCACGAAAAATAGGTAGTATCACATCCTCTCCCCCTTAAGATTGCAGTTATGTCCCCATAACTGTGTCGGTATCGGTTTGGAACAATGTCGGGTATCGTTCTCTCATGTCGGATTCTACTTCCCAAGTTGCCGTCTCACTTTCGTGGTTTGACCAAAGAACCTTGATCATTTTGATGGTTTTGTTCCTCGTTACTCGTTCCTTAGTATCGAGAATACGCACTGGGACTTCTTCGTAAGTCAAATCTTCATCGAGCTCAATTATCTCCGGTTGAAGTACGTGTGTCGGGTCCGGCACATACTTCTTTAGTTGCGAGACATGGAAGACATTATGAACTCGATCTAAATGTGGCGGTAAAGCCAATCGGTAGGCTAGAGTTCCAACTCGTTCTAGAATTTCGTAAGGTCCTATATATCGAGAACTTAACTTCCCTCGTTTGCCAAAGCGCATCACCCCCTTCATGGGTGATATCTTTAGCATGACTCTATCTCCCACTTGGAATTCTAGGTCTCGTCGTCTCACGTCGGCATAACTCTTTTGACGGTCTTGTGCGGCTTTCATCTTCCCTTGAATCACTTTGATTTGTTGAGCCATGTCTTCGATAAGTTGTGGTCCCACTACCACGGACTTATCGTTTTCTTCCCAGCTTAATGGGCTTCGGCACTTTCGTCCATACAACGCCTCGAAAGGTGCCATGCCGATCCTAGCATGGTAGCTATTATTATAGGAAAACTCAATCAAGGGTAAATGAGATTCCCAATTTCCTTTGAATTCCAACACACATGCTCTCAGCATGTCTTCTAGGGTTTGGATTGTTCTCTCGGCTTGACCATCCGTCATCGGGTGGAATGCGGTGCTCATTTTGATTTGAGTACCGAGAGCTTTTTGTAACTCCGTCCAGAAATGAGAGACAAATCTACTGTCTCTATCGGAAATGATATCATGTGGTACTCCATGTCGTCGTACCACATTATCAATGTAGGCTCGGGCCAATTGGTCCATAGTCCACGTGTCTTTCATTGGGATGAATATGGCTGTCTTCGTTAGCCTATCCACAATCACCCAAATCTTGTTCATACCTTTAGGTGATCGGGGTAATCCCGAGACAAAGTCCATCGAGATGCTATCCCACTTCCAACTTGGAATCTCTAGTGGTTGCATCAACCCTAGGGGTTTATGTCGCACTGCCTTAACCTTTTGGCAGGTGAGACATCTCGCTACGAAGTTCGCCACTTCCTTCTTCATTCCCGGCCACCAATAGATCTTCTTCAGATCTTTGTATAGCTTGTCACCCCCGGGATGTACGGAATATGGCGTGTTGTGCCCTTCCTCCATCAACCTTTGCTTCAATTCGGCACATTTAAGAGGCACACACCACTTCCCTTTGAAACGGATGCTTCCATCCTCGTGGACAGCAAATCCTATTGCCTTTCCTTCGGCCATATACCCTTTTATCTTCTCGAGTTTTGGGTCGCCCGGTTGAGCGAGTCGAATCTCGTCTAATATTGGAGTTTCTACGACCATGGCATTGACCGTTTCTCTCACTGTGCCAGGATGCACAAGTTCTAACTCCAATCTAGCCAATTCCAAGTACAATGCCGGCGAAATTACCAACGAGTTTGTCACGTGTTGGGTTTTCCGACTTAGGGCATCGGCTACCACATTCGCCTTCCCCTCGTGGTATGCTATCTCTAAATCATAGTCTTTTATAAGTTCCAACCACCTTCGCTGTCTCAAATTCAACTCCTTCTGAGTGAATATATATTTCAAGCTCGTGGTCGGTGAACATTCGACACTTCCGCCCATAAAGATAATGTCTCCATATCTTTAGAGCGAAAACGACCGCTGCCAACTCCAGGTCGTGGGTCGGATAATTTTCCTCGTGAGGTTTTAGTTGGCGTGATGCATATGCTACGACTCTCGAGTCTTGCATCAAGACACAACCTAAACCTTCCTTCGAAGCATCGCTATATACTTCGAAGTCACTATTCTCTGATGGTAGCGTTAATACAGGTGGGGTTGTGAGTCGTTTCTTCAGCTCTTGAAACGCGGTCTCACACGCTTCGGTCCACTCGTATTTTGCTCCTTTCTTCAGTAGCTGGGTCAAAGGACGTGCAATCCTTGAAAAGTCCTTCACAAATCGTCTATAATACCCGGCTAATCCAAGGAAACTCCTTATTTCCGTTGGACTCTTGGGAGTTGCCCATTCAGTTACGGCAGAGACTTTTGCCGGATCCACTGATACTCCATCAGCGGATACTATGTGTCCGAGAAATGCCACTTCTTTCAGCCAGAAGTCACATTTTGACAGCTTGCCGTATAGCTGATTTCTTCGCAAGATTTCCAACACTTGATGTAAGTGTTTTGCATGCTCTTCCTCGCTCTTCGAGTAGATCAGGATGTCGTCGATGAACACTACGATGCACCGATCTAACAATTCCCGGAACACGTTGTTCATGAGATTCATGAACATGGCCGGAGCATTTGTTAACCCGAAGGATAACACGGTGAACTCGTAATGGCCATATCGCGTTCGAAATGCCGTCTTCGGAATGTCCTTCTCGGCGATCCTCAATTGATGATACCCAGATCACAAATCGATCTTCGAGAATACTGAAGCTCCCTTCAGTTGATCAAACAGATCCTCTATTCTCGGTAGGGGGTATTTATTCTTAATGGTCACTTGGTTTAGTCCTCGGTAATCTATGCAAAGACGTAGTCCTCCGTCTTTTTTCTTGACAAACACAACCGGTGCTCCCCAAGGGGACGTACTCGGTCTTATGTAACCTTTTCCCAATAGCTCCTCGAGTTGTTCCTTTAACTCCTTCATTTCCAGTGGTGCCATCCGGTACGGAGCTTTCGAGACAGGCTCTGTCTCCGGAATGAGATCTATCGTGAATTCAAGATCTCTCTCAGGTGGCATGCCCGGAACGTCCTCAGGGAACACGTCCGGGTATTCTCTTACCACTGGTATGCTATCAACCTTGGTTTCTTCCGCCTCAAGGTTGTGCACGTAGCACGCATATAGTTCATACCCCTTACGCATCAAGTTACTTAGTTTAAGTGCACTAACGATTTTGTTACTTTTCTTAGGGGGCTGAGAGTAAAAGATAACTCTCTTTCCCCTACTTTTTGACAAGGTGATCTTTTGCTTTTGGCATTCGATCACCGCTTTATACTGGGATAGCCAATCCATCCCCAGTATGATGTCAAAGTCTCTTAAGTTAAATTCTACCAAGTTCGCGAAGAATTCTACGTTCTTTATCACTATAGGAATTCCGTTATATCGTTTAGAGCAAGACACTACTTCTCCAGAAGGCAATTGAATTCCTAGGCTAATTCTCTCGCACTTAGGTAGATCTAACTCAGGCACTATCATTGATGCTATAATTGAGCAACTAGCTCCAGAATCAAATAGAATTCTAAGGGGCGTATTCAACACATAAAATGTACCTGCCATCACTTCTCCTTGCGCAGGCACGTCCGCTTGGTTCACCACGTTCAGCCTCCCCATAGGGCGTCCCTGATTGCCTTGCTGATTCGCATTCGGCTGCTGATTTTGTTGCTGGTTTTGATTCTGAGGGGGCGGAGGTCGTTGGTTCTGGTTCTGGTTTTGCGGCCTATTTTGAGGGGGTCTGTACCCTTGGTTATTCCCGTTTCGCCCGTTTTGATTTTGAGGCTGTTCTTGCCCCGCGACCAAATCGTCCCTCTTCGTTATGTTCTCGAGCCTAGTTCGGCAGTCCCGTCGCACGTGACCCATTTGACCGCATCGGTAACAAGCGCCTTGTTGCGGGCATCCCCTTGCCAGATGGGGTCGTCCACATCTCGGGCAAGGCGGTACCGGTTCTTCTTGGTTGAACCTCCTCCCAGTGTTGTTTTGTTGGGGCCTATTCGACCCTCTGCGCTGCTCGTTCCTCCCAGTGTTGTTCTCGTTTCTTGAGTCTCGGCTTCTCTTGTCTTGAGGACCCCTGCTGGACTCCCCACTCACCCTTCTTTTCAGCTGCTGCACGCGTGCCACCGCCACAGCGCGGTCATACACTGCTTGCAGATCGGGGTAGTGTACCCCCGCGATCACTTCTCGCACGGACAGGTTCAGTCCCATCTCGAACTTCTGTGCCTTTTCCGCATCAGTAGGCACTAGCCTTGGTGCGAACCTCACCAGCTCCTTGAATCGTGTGTAGTACTCTTGTACGGTTTGGCCTCCCTGCTTCAGTGACAGGAACTCTTCGTACATGGCAGCTTTAGTACTCAAGGGATAGAATCGATCCCTGAGTAGTTCCATCATCTCCATCCACGAGTAGGGCTCGTCATCTTCAGTCAGTTTGGCTTGCGTCGCCTGCCACCAGTCGTCAGCTTCGCCTCCCAAGTAGTATGAGGCGACATGCACTCTTTCTCCTTCCGGACATTTGACCGCTCCCAGCAGCTTGTCAAAAGTCCGGATCCATTCCTCCAGTTTAGCTGGATCCTCCTCACCAGCGTAGTGGGGCGGCTGGTAAGGATTCACCATCGCCAGGTAGTTAGGGCGAGCTTGGGGAGGAGGTACTGCCGCAGCTTGACCCTGGTTGACTTGCGTGTTCCCGAGCGCAATCAACACTTCCTCTATCGTCCTAAGACGATCGCCCACATTGTTCGGTGCGGGGGCGTCCTGCGCACCTTGGGGCTGTTCCATCTCAGGTTGAATCGGTTCAGTGACGTTTAGTGGTGTTTCAGTGGGTGTTTCAGTGGTGGTTTGGGGAGCGGGTTGAGTTCTTCCTCTTCCTCTTCCTCTGGGTGCCATTCTGGTACAAACGGAAGAGATTAGGTCTGGTGAATTTAACATATAGTCTAAGCAATTTCTATAAATGTATATGTGTATTGCAATTTAGCACGTGGTGCTTTGTTCGAACTAAGAAGCGTCGTACGCTTCGGGGTTTTTATTTTAATTTGTTCTTATTTCGAATTTTTTTTTGTTTTCGATTTATTTAAAAAAAATAAATCGGGCATTTTATTTCCTCAAAAGAAATTTTTAGTACAAAAGTAGAATATTTTCCTAGCAAAATAGTATCTAACAATAGAATCTCTAGTGTCTCATGACGTCCTCCGGCGGGGTAGCAGGATCTTCCTCCGGATCTTCCTCCTCCGAACTCGGCGGCAGTAGGTCGTCAAAGATAGTGTTTAAGTCTTGCCCGTGGGCATCGATGTATTCCTTTAGTATTAAGTTTTGTGTAGTGAGGGTTTGGACTTGGCGCTCGAGTTGGTTTATGCGGTGATGATCCGCCTCTCTCAAGTTGCCCATGTGATGTAAATTGGCCTCCAATTGAGCCATGCGGTACTTCATTTGCTCTAGGGTTTGGTGGGAATCGAGATGAACACTCATCATCCTGACCATCAACTGCATCATGTCTTGACTAGCCATCTAGCGCAAGCAAGAGATCTAAGTTAATATTCGCCAAGATTCTAAGTTCAACTCGCCAAGATTCTAGGTTCAATTCGCCAAGATTCTAGGTTCAATTCGCCAAGATTCTAAGTTCAAGTTTCGCCAAGATCCTAAGTTCATAGGAGAGATGCAATATGCCAATGCAAATGATATTTCCCCCCAAAAATAATTTAATGCAATATATATATATTTTTTTCCATGGGTTTTAAAATAAAAATTTTCCATGGAAATAATACTTTAATATTTAAAATAATAGTCAAAATATTAATAATAGTTTAAAGATAATAATGGTTTTAAAATAATAGTTTAAAAATAATAAGGGTTTTAAAAATAATAGTTTAAAAATAGCCGGGCTCTGATACCAACTTGTAACACCCAGGTCGGGATGTCACCGCCACATCCCCCTAGTAAGACACGGTTTCTCCGAGCTTACTAAAGAGATGCAAGGCTAGGTATTGCAGTATTTAAAAGTATTTAAATCATTCAAAACAGCCCATTCAATATAATTGAAAAATAATAATAGTATAGCGCAACGGAAATAATTGTTTTAGTATAGTATTGCAGCGGAAAATTTAAATAGGGCCGACATGGCCAAAACACGGGTTAAACAGGCCCGTTCATAGTATAGTCTGGAGTACGAATTTAAAAGCAAAACAAAATCCCCAAAATCCCATGCATGATTCGTGCTCACACATGCTCATTCCACATATTCTGTAAGAAAAGGAAATAAAACGGTTTTGGTCAGCAAATTTGCTGAGTAAGTTAACACATGCATGATCGTAGGGTTTAAAAGCCATTAATTTAATAATTTAAATAAAGCATGATAATAACATAATATTTAATTTAATCTAATCAACTATTCGATAGCATAATTTAACACAGGGCTCTATTTAATAACACATGTCGCATGGTTTAAGATAAAAGCCATAATTTAAATAAAGCATTTAAATAATTTAATTGGACAACAACATAATTCAATCTAATTTAATGTAATTTAATATCCCCATTACATCCCCGATTTGGTATTTCAAGTTTCACGATAGCATCGCGATGCCAACAAGTTTAGCCGGTAGCCCGGCGGCCGCAACCGTATCAGCCATACCCAGTACCACTCCGGAGCCTCGGAAAACCCATACGGATATTCACGAGAGTGTAGGGTCTATATTTCGCCGTTTTGGCAATATCACATTTCAAGTATAGCGCGCGGGGTCACCATCGTCCATTACGGCACGAAGTGAATCGTTAGGGGGCACCCTGCAGAGCACTCACCCCTAATTTTAATTTATTAAGTTTGTAAGGGGATTTAATTTTTTAAAAACTGACTTCAATTGTATTTATTTAAAAATAACATCTCATCTCGTTTCAACCCTAAAGGTTAATTCCATGTTTCAACAAGATTTCAAGATTTTGTTTCCGGTAAACCACAATTTACTCTAAAATTCGTCTAAAATCAGATTTAATTCCAAAAATTCCAAAATTTCATATCTGACTCAGAAACATCAAGATCTACAACTTTCGTGTTTTAACTTTTTCAATCCGAGATACCTAACTAGGTCAAAATCACCAATTTTCGCAGAAGAGCAAATCTGTCCGAGTTTAACGTGTCACAGTTTAAAGATTTCGATTTCTACCATAACAATTCAACTCCAAATTTAATGAAATTTTACCGAGATCATCTTAAGACAATTATCTACAACTTTCATGTTCGGCCAAAGATCTAAAACAGTCTAGATCCTATGTCAAAAACGTGATCAAGATCATTCCTAAGTTCTGTCCAAGATTTCAAGATCTAGATTCCAACAGTTCGATTTCGGTGGGTTTCCACATATCAAATCAATTCCAGAAATTCTCAAAAATTTACAGTAGCTAGATCTAAGTTTTAGGAACGTTTTTCGAGTTTTAAGTTTTTCCGTTCGAGTTCGTTTTAAGGTTCGGAAAAATTCATCAATTCTGTTGCGCCGGTAGAAAGTTTAGATGGACAGATTTTCGGTTTCTTGTTAATCTTTTAGTTTTGAATGTTTTAATTCATCCCAAAACCATGTAAGAGTTAACTTACTGAGTTTATGAACGTCCTGGATCGTCTATTCGAAGGCGTGGCTTCCAGTCCACCGTTTCTCCTCTCCGTTCGTCGGGTTCTACGATCTAGATCCAATACGGGGTGTAGAAAGAAAAAGGAGATGGTTAGGATTCGTTTTCGAATCGTTTATTGAATAGAGATTGGATCGAGACTTACCACGACTATGGAGATCTGTAGGAAATTCGTCCAACAGCGTTCGTCTTGGTTTCGTGCCTCCGACGACTCCGGATTTAGGGTTTCGAATGTATAGAATGTTGTAGGGTTTTGTAAACTTGTTCGGGGCTCCCAAGGGGTTTATTTATAGATTTCCCAAGTCCTAGGGCGTCCAACATCTGACCTAAAGGTCTTGGGTCGAGAGATGTTCAACCGAAAGTCGAAAAATCCGCGTTCGGGCGAGAGATTCACGCAACGGGCGAATCTGTCATGTGGCGCGGTCGTGGCGCGCTCTTCCCCCTTCACCGCGCGGCCACCGCGCGACACTCGCCTGGACTTCGGTCCGGGCGGGTCGTGCGATCCGTCGTGCCTTTCCGCCTCTCTTCCGGGTTTCTATCCCTCTATGCTCCCGAATTCCGGTTTCCGGGGTATCTTCGGGTTTCTTCTTTCTCTCTAAATTTTCACTCGGGTCTAATTGGATGTTTTGGACTCGAATCCTCGAGTTCATTAGTATCGGGTTTCGGTGTACAATTTATTTACCTTTAATAACTCTTTTTATTTTATTAAATTCCTTTTTAAGTAAAAATCTCATTTCTCATTTCCTTATCTTTATTTATTTATTTATTTATTTGCTGGCTTCATTTATTTATTTATGGTATTTATTTTATTTAGTATTTATTTATTTAATTATTGTTTTATTTTATGACGGAAAATTCACGGGTATTACAGAGGCCCTTGCATGTCAAAGGCTGGGTCAACGGGAGGCCACTAAGGAGAATGTTTGTTGATGGTGGAGCAACCATCAACATTATGCCATTGTCTACGTTGTCAAAGATAGGCCGCTCGAAGGACAATTTGTTGCCCACAAGAATGAAGGTATTGAGTTTCGTGGGAGCTCAAACGGCGGCCGAAGGATGTATCTTAGTTGATGTTACAGTCGGGACAATCTCGATTCCGACTATGTTCTTTGGGGTGAATGCAGAGGTCCCGTATGCAGCCCTATTAGGCCGATGCTGGATTCACACAGCCAGGTGTCTACCATCAACACTTCATCAGAAAATATGGTTTTGGAAAAAGGATGGCACAGTTGAAGAAGTGGATGGTGATCAACCTCCATTTCCAGTCAGCACACCCGGACGAATTGATGCGGTATTATATGAAGAGCCCATACAACCGTACCTAGAGGTAGTAGGGGAGCGATACCCGCAAGTCGTTGAATGCGACTGGACAGATCTGGGGTTCGAGGTCAGATACCAGGCGGATGTATGGCCAGATGCTGAAGAAAGTAAATAATGGACGAAGAAACTAAGGAAATGATCGAGTTCGAATCGGCCGAACTCGGGTCTTCAAGTGAGGAAACAAGTTGGAGTGAACTCATGGATGCTACTCCAAAACGGACACCAGATTTCAAAGCTCAAGATCCCCTGAAGATGGTCAATGTTGGCACAGACGAGCACCCAAGGGAGATCCCACTCAGTGCAAATCTAGATCAGCAAATGACAAGCCGATTCAGGGAGGTGTTAACTGAGTTCAAAGATTGTTTTTCATGGGACTATACAGAGATGCTGGGATTGGAAAGATCCATCGTAGAGCATAGACTACCAATCAAAGAAGGGTTTAGGCCGCATAAATAGCCGGCCAGGAGGGGAGTGCCCGAAATAGTCCCAAAGATAAAGGAAGAAATAGAAAAGTTGTTAGCGGCCGGATTTATTAGGCCAGCTAAGTATATAGAGTGGTTGTCGAAGATTGTTCATGTAATAAAGAAGAATGGGAAATTGAGAGTCTGTATTGATTTCAGAAATCTTAATATAGCCACTCCCAAAGATGAATACATGATGCCTATTGTTGATTTGTTAATTGATTCGGCCGCAAAACAGGGGATGTTATCCTTTATGGATGGATATTCGGGATACAATCAAATCTTCATGGCCGAAGAAGATGTACATCAAACTGCATTCAGGTGCCCTGGAGCTATCGGGATATATGAATGGGTAGTAATGCCATTCGGTTTGAAGAATGCAGGGGCTACATATCAGAGGGTCATGAACTATGTTTTTCATGATTTAATAGGAGATTGCGTAGATGTCTACATCAATGATGTCATGGTCCGGTCCAAAGACGTAGAAAGCCATTTGGACGACTTACGAAGAGTATTTGCAAGAATGAGGCTACATGGAGTTAAGATGAATCCAGCCAAGTGTGCTTTCGGAGTGCAAGCAGTGAATTTTCTTGGGTTCTTGGTACACAATAAAGGTATAGAAGTTGATGCGAACAAAACTAAGGCCATCCAGGAAGCTAGGCCTCCATACGATAGGAAAAGTCTACAAAAATTCCTAGGTCAGATCGGTTTTCTGAGACGATTCTTGGCAAGTGCGGCCGGGAAGTCAAAGCCATTAACCGATCTACTAAGACTAAAGAAAGAAGAGGAGTTCAAGTGGGGAGTTGACCAACAGAGAGTTTTCGAACAACTGAAAGATGCTTTGATAAGTCCACCAGTGTTGGTCCCTCCAATCCTCGGCCGACCATTGAAACTATATATAGCAGCGGCCGAAGAGTCTATCGGGGCATTATTGGCTCAAGAAGACGACGAAGGAAGAGATCGGGCGATTTACTACCTGAGCCAAATTCTTAGGACGCAGAACTAAGGTACTCGCCGATTCATAAATTGTGTTTAAGTCTTTATCATGCGTGCCAAAAGCTAGAGTATTATATCCAGCCAAGGCAAGTGATAGTGATGGCTTCGGTTGATATAGTCAAGATCATGATGAATGATTCGATCAGCAGCCAAAGAATGGCCAAATGGGCCATGAAGTTAAATGCATACGATTTGAAATACCAACTACTTAAGGCTATGAAAGGACAAGTCGTAGCCGATCATCCGATGTCTTCAACATCCGACGATATTCAAGAACAATTTCGGCCGAAAGTGATGGACGAAATAGGGATAGTATACCTGCATCCGTGGACGATGATGTTCGATGGCTCCAAATCCGCTTCAGGGGTTGGAGCAGGGTTCACACTACATTCACCGGAGGGCAAGGTATACAAATACTTTGTACAACTGCCGAATTCCTATACGAATAACCAGGCGGAATACAAAGCGTTGATTTCGGGATTACAATGGCTGATAGAAGAGGGAGTCAAGGCCATTATAATCAAAGGAGATTCGCAAGTGGTTATTCAGCAGTTGCTAGGAGATTTTTCGGTTAAGAGTTCTCAGTTGATCAGACTGTACGAAGAGGCAATCGGTTTATTAGAAGAATTTGACGAGATATACATTGAGTATATCCCAAGAGAGAAAAATGAATTAGCCAATGAATTGGCTCAACATGCAGCTAGATATCGGCTGATGTCGATAGCAGGAAACGTGGAAATATATTTGGCCGAAACGGAGAAGGCCGAATGGATTAAACAAATGGCGCGAATCTTGGAAGATCCAGCCGAAGCTAATCCAGCCGAAAAGCGGAAGGCGATGGATTATATAATAATAGGAGGGTTACTCTTCAAGCGAGCCATCGATGGAATATTACTCAGATGTGTCGGAGAAGAAGATGCTAAAAGAGTAATGGAAGAAGTACACGAAGGAATATGCGACGCACATCGTGCAGGAAAGTCAATGAAATGGAGTATCATTCGGCTAGGATATTATTGGCCGAATATGGGAACATATTGCGAAAGATATGCGAAAGGATGCCGCGAATGTCAAAAGCACGGGCCGATTCAGAAGTTACCGTCGAAGAACTACATATAATGATTAAGCCATGGCCATTTTGACGATGGGCTATGGATATTATTGGAAAAATTCATCTCTCTTCTTCAAGAAGGCATGAGTTTGTTTTGGTGGCCACAAATTATTTCACAAAATGGGCCGAAGCACAGGCGTATGCCAGTATTTCCCAAGAAGAGGTTATTGAGTTTATTAAGAGACAATTGATCTACAGATTCGGAATCCCACAGACGATTCTAACAGATAGAGGAACAGTATTTGTGGGAGAAAAAGTTAAGGCCTTTGCGGACGAATACAGAATAAAGATCATACATTCGTCACCATATTATCCACAGGGAAATAGGCAGGCAGAGACCACAAATAAGCAATTGATAGGGATTATAAAGAAGATGATTGAAGATCAGCCAAGGAAGTGGCATGAGAAATTGTCCGAGGCTTTATGGGCTTATCGAAATGCTAGGACTTCAGCCACTGGATTTACACCATTTCGGCTGACATATGGGATGGACGCAGTACTTCCAGCTGAAATAACAGTGTCGACCTTAAGAACAAGCCAAGCAGATGCAATGTCAATCAAACAGTACAACCAGTTAATGATGGACGAATTATTGGATGTCAACGCCGATCGGGTGCAAGCATTTGAAAATTTACAGAAGAATAAAGATGTTGTGGCCAATTGGTACAACAAGAGAATTCGTGTTAAGCGATTTAAAGTTGGCGATTTAGTGTGGAAAGTTATATGGCCACCCAAACAGAAGGATGGCCGATTGGGAAAGTGGAGCCCCAATTGGGAGGGGCCATTTATTGTTCAGACGAAATTGCCAAATGGAGCATACATGTTAGTGGACGAAAAAGGAGAACAAATGTCAAATCCAGTTAATGCAAGATATATGAAGAGATACTATGCTTCAGTTTGGGATTAAATATCAAGCAAGGACAGTAAACATTTTATGTCATGGACGAACATTACAAAGAGGAGCTACTTCGGCCGAAAGCGGCGTCGATAGTCCTAAATTACAATATACAAGGGAAACGTCCTAGTCTATGCAGGCATATACAAGGGAAAGGTCCTAAGAAAAGGAACTGCAGGATTATGTTAAACAATCCAACCTTGTACAATGCCGCCTAGAGATATCGGCGGAACCAAAAGCGGTGGCGAGACCTCTTATTCCAGAAAAAGAGCGCCGATTAACCCAACCACCGAGCCTCAGTCCCTGGGAACGCTAAAACGAATGGTACAACGTCCCAGAGGTAGAAGTCAAACTCAGGTACAGCCTCCGCAGGATCTTAGACAGAAGCAAGAGGGGGTACAACTGAGGCAGACGGCCAAGGCGGTGGAAGGAAAGAAAAATGGAGGAACCACTAACAAAAGTGGGTTCCCCATTAGACAAGGTCCGACAGGATATGCAACTGCAAAGTAGAAAAGAGCCCTGTTCGCATAGCCGTCGAAACCTTCATTTGGAAAAACAGTCAGAGATCCTCGTCCATATGAGTATGGTGAAAAGGATGTTAGCTGAACTCGTGCCGCACGAGCAAAAGGTTTTCGTACCACGTCTGAAGATCCTTGAGAGAATGCATCAGTCAAAAACCATGGGGGCACCGGAGATAAAGGGACGAGCAAAGAAAAAAGGAGAACCATATTGCTACAAGGAAAAGAGAAGTAGTGATGGATAGACATCAACGAAGCCGAGTATTTATAGAAGGAAGATGAATGCTCGGCAGAAGAAACGGTCAATATTAAAAGTTATTTATGGGAAGACGTTACAGCTGATTCCCGATAAAAGCTGCTAACATTCAGAAATCAAAAATAAAGAGGACCGAAAATCATGGAGTTTGGTAAAATACGAATCGTATTGCAGAAGGAAAAGATACGAATCCAAAAGTACATTTCGTCGGCCAATACAAGTCACAAAAGAAGAAGGGCCGATCACTGCTAATACAAACGGCCGAAAGAAAAAAAGTGGGGGGAAACAAATTTGTACCCAAAAGGACAAGTCAATAGCAATATCCACTGGACAACATCTCATGTACAAAATGAATAAAGAATGAGCTAATGGTCCTCGCTGTCATCGAAATGTATGTCTTCCAAGCCTTGCAAAGCGCCGGTCGGAGGATTAGCAGAGGACGAAGGATCCACCATCGGATCTGGATCAACAGCAGAAGAAGGACAAGGGATGTTGCTAGATGAGGGACGATCAGTTGCCAGATCAGCGTCAACAGGTCCAGAAGATGGCAAAGGGTCAGGCGATTGGAAGGGAACACCGAATTTCCCTGAAGAAAAGAAAAGAAAGGATGATGAGCTAAGAAGATACAAGAAATAGAGCACAAAGGAAAAAGGATAAAATACCTGCAGGAAATTTCAAAGAGGAAGGGGCATCGTTGGACAGAGAAGTCTCAATCTCCGATGGGTCCAGAGGAAACATACTCGGTGGAGAGATGACGTGAGCGGTACGCTTACCACCAAGACTCTGGATAGTCAAGTCGAGATGGCCAACCAGGGATTGAGTATCGGCCCATTTCTCTTGGAAGGTACCGAGAACATAATCATTGAAACTGGATCTCATGGCCAAATAGGAAGCATTCCGATGAAAATCCAGGACCTTTGCTTTGGGAACTTCGGCTGATTGACGAAGAGATTTTATAGTTCGCTTCAAGTTAGCCGATTTTCGTCTAGTTTGATCTAGAGCCAATTTCAACTCATTTTCCTTTCGCTGAAGTTTGGCTATTTCTAAACGAGTCAAAGAAAGGTCCTCTGCATACTTAAGCTCATGAGAATCCGTTTCGGAAAGGATGTCCATCTAAGCTCGATATTCAACCGAATAGTTGTTGAATACAACTTGAGAGGAAGCTGCAGCCTCCTGTTTCTGCAGAAAGTTGATCCCGCATTACTAAATGAGCTCTGAGTTCTTGATCTAAGGAAAGGACAGACTTAGTGATCGTCTGAAGGGTGGCATCCAAATTCAAAGAAACCATCTCTTCGCGGAAATGTTGATCAAGATGAGACAAGAGGAGGAGGATCGGTTTCGGATTAACGAACTCCACGTTAGATTGCCTAGCAATCATGTTGCATAATTGGCCTAAACAATCTCCAATATGGGCCGAAGGGTCTGACGGAAGTGAAGACGAAGAAACAGGAGAGAAGAAATCATCTAGTACATGCCGGTCAGGGAATGGAGATAAAGGGACCTGAATGGCAGAAGCATCATCAACAGTCGTACCACCAGTAGTAGGGTCGAGAGATCCCAAAGCAGCCAGGGACCTTTATCCGGAAAACCTTTCTCCCAATCTGAAACAGTAGCCGATATACCCGCATACAGATGGGCAAGAAAGAAATCGGCCAACGGTAAGGATGCTCTGTTGAGGATCGCAGAGGCTAAAGGATAGGTTTCAAGAAGAACTCCTTTGGAAGGAGTACACCAGAAGAACCGCGTTAGAAAATACATCATAAAAGTTAGGGGTTCCTGAGGATGAGGAACAGGCGAAAAAATGTCACTCTGGTGATTAATAATCCAACTGTGGAAAGTGTTGTTGGAAGGAAAACCAGTGGTCTTGTCCTTGGGATGAGGTTCGGAGGCGACACCAAGATTATCCCCACGTATGGAAAGGTTCAAGAGGAGTTTTACATCCTGAATGGTGGGAGTCATTATACCCCAAGGGAAACAAAAATAATTTACAGAGGAGTTCCAAAAACACAGAAGGGCCTGAATAGGACGAAGGTCGAATGGAAAGGACATGGTACTAAGAAGGATCAAACGACGAGTATATGATTTAGACTAGGACTCGTGACAATGGGGTTCAAGATAACGATACCAAGCCACGAAGTCAGCTGAAGTCGAAGGCCAGTTAGCAAACAACGGGGCAAAAACCTGAGAAGATAACCAGGGGGCATACAATGGTATAGAACGGTTTTCAAAAATACGAGCGGTACACTCGTCGATCTCTTCGGGAATACCTAACGGGCCTAGGGAGTAAAAGTCTTCAGGAAGAAGACGAACTGCAGGATGAGAAGCAAATGAACTCTCAATCTTAAGAATTTCAGATGAGAGAACGGGAATGGAACGAGGATCCATCGGAGAAGATGAACAGAAAAGTGAAGAAGAATATGAAAGGGCGGAGAGAAGGCAGTATACTCCAAAGAAGACATGCTACGTAAATAGAGTAATGATGACAGGATTTCTCGAAGAAAAGAGATAACCGTCAAATGACAACGTGGGAAAATTACTTGGCTTTTTCCGAAGTCGAAAATTCGCCCAAGTAAGGAGGGCATCTGTTGGGGCCACAAGGGTAGTGGGCACGAGAAACTGATTGGGCCATACAAAATGGGCCAAAAAAGAATTTAAAAGGAAGATGGACTTTGAATTGATTGGGCCGAGAAACTAAAGACGGACGATTAAGATCAAACGAGAATCCGGACGAAGGGAGATTCCCAAGAACAAGAAATATCGGCCGAAATGGAATAAGGACAGCCGATAAAGGAAGGGTGAAAATCGGCTCAGAGGAATCGGCCGGAGAGCGGTTATCAGAGCTCCGGCTATAAATAGGGGATGCCATGCACATAATCAAGAGAGACCAATCCACCCCAAAATTCCTTTATGCAAATTTCAATTCTTTGTATCTTTACTGTTTTCTTTACAGATTTCCTTTAACAGCTTTCCTAGACTCTAGCTTAGCTTGTAGCGGTTACTTTTTCCAAGTCCACCGTTGTTTCTCAACAACTGGTAGTTTGGTTTTATTTTTCCGGTGAATTCGCCGTTGTTTCTTAACAACCGGTAGATTCTCCATTGTATCCAGTTTGCCATTATAATTCTAGTGAATTTTCAGTCAAGTTTGGGCGTAATTAGTCAAGTTTGGGCGTATTATTGTAAATCCGGACCCGTAATCAGTTTGATCCTTTTCCGGTAGCCTCCCTTGAGGAGAAAAAGGTCCTTGGCTCGACGCTAGCCAAACACATATACATACACATTTTTATATGATGAAACATAAACTTAAATCCATAGTGAATTAGTCACAAGATACTAAACAATATCCATCCAATTTTTAAAACACGACCTTCACAGACGCATTAATAATTTTGGACGAATTTAAAAATATAAATGGAAGGCGATTGCTATGAAAATCAGACTGTAGATAGCCAAACATAGAGGATTATGGTTCATGACGAACAATTTTCAAAATAAGCAACCAAAATGGTCCAAAAAGATGGATTTCTACAGAGAATGAAAGCTGCCAGATTTGCAGATTTGATTAAAGTAATGGATTTCGAATTTTGTAGTTAAAACCATGGATTTGGGATCTTCAAAACTTAATGTAGAGAGTGTTAACTTACAGTGGGAGTCATTAGAAGTGAAGGATTTCGAAAACAAGGACTTCAAGAAGATCGATCATGCTCACGAACGCAAGGATGCACAGAAGATGTTGTCATCTTGAGCAATAATGGAAATATTATATTCTAGCCAATAGGAATTCGATTTAGATCCATGGAAAGGAAATCTAAACAAAATGAACTTACTTTATCAAGGTTTAGAGATGAGGAATTTTGAAATTGATGGCTTCAAGAGAAGTAAATCAGTCCACACAACATGGAAACGCAGGTTTGCTGCAACTTTGAACAAGTATGAAAGATTTCAGATTTTGGCCTTGATATCCGATCTTATGAACAAGGAGGAGGGTTAGGGAGATATTAAACTTACTAAAATTGATGTATGGATTGATATAACTCGAATTGGAGGCTTGACACAACAAGAACACGGCAAAGAGTCACCAATAATGCACTCAAAAGCTGTTGTCGAAGGAAAATGATGATGAAGGATGGAATGACAATTGTTTGGCAGAGAAAATGGATTGCAATGGCTATCAATTTCGTCCATAATGGCAACTTAATGTGTGTCAATTAATTCCACGCGTTTTTGAGGAGGTAAGGAAGGGTTACAGTTCAAGTTTTGGTCTCTATCCATCAAGGTTGCTGTCAATTGAGTGAAGTGAGGGGACTTTTGCTTTGGTGGATGACTTTTTATGGATTGGGGGATGTAAATGAATATGATTTCAGTAATGAAGAAATAGGGGATGCTACCAGACGTTTCAAGTCTGGACTGAGGGATTTACACATCTTCATTGCCACAATTCAAGTCAGGGAATTAATTTCTGGTTTGAAGGTATGGGAAAGGGGAACGAATTGGATAGCTATTTCATGGGATTAAAAGTGCTATTGGCTAGAATAATTAGGATAATGAATTCTCTTCGGTTAGTGTATTTGGGAGGACAATTTAAGAAAGACACTATACAATAAGAGATGGTATATTTGTTAGCAATAACTCCCAATTACACTACACAATAACGAGACGTTTGGTTAGGGGGATCTGAGATTCTCATTGGGATTCTTAGGTAGGGAATTAAACATGCCCATGTTTGGTTAGGGACATGTTTCATATGGGAATCTCACATTCCCACCGAAGTGGGAATGTGATTCCCACCTGGAGGGCATGTATTCTTCGATTACCACCTCCACTTTACCTACTTTATACTAATTTGACTTGTATACCTTCATTTTTTATACTTATTTTAATTTATAAATTTAGATATTTGTATTTTAAAAAATGATAAATATATGGAATTTAATTTAAAAAAATCAACTGAAAAATTTTAAATTATTTGAACATATTTTTAATATATATTATCCTATTTTTTTCATATTTTCTTAAAATTTACTTTTCTTCTATATATAAAAACAAAAATAATAAGGATTTAGAGACATTAAATAAGTAATTATCATACAATAAATTACATATAAAGAATTTTCAATATTTTAAAAAGTAAATCAGCTTAAATATTTCTATTGTGTAGCAAAATGACATATTTATAACATTCGTTCAATTGAAATTCAAGGATATTATGATAAATTAATTAGAACTGGAAATCTGAGATTCCCAATCTAACCAAACACAATAATCTTAACACATCAAAGAATAAGATTCCCAACAATCTCATATTCCCAGTAATCTTACATTCCCAGCAATCACATTCTCACTGATAATCTAAGATCCCTCCAACCAAATACACAGTAAGTTTTATCCAATTTGCCCTCATGATGCCAGATGTTGCAAAGAAGTGCACGAGTGATTTGAACCAATTAATTGCTAATGAAGAATTCCTTTATTAGAAAAAGATATATCCAGCCAACACTACAATCCTAATTAGAATTAGCATATTCATGATTCCATACCTAATTCAAAAATTCCATGTGAAAGTAATGGATGATGCCTTAATCCATCAACATAATAATAATAATAATAATAATAATAATAATAATAATAATAATAATAATAATAATAATAATAATACTAATAATAATAATATCCCTTATGAACAGTAACTTACTCTTATAACAGTAACCTATCAATTATCTCTCACAAAAATCCCTCCATGAACAATAACCTATCTATTTCTTCAACATTCACTTTCTGCACGCAATGCAATACAAATTTCCAAGCCAACACTACAATCCTAATTAGAATTATCATATTCATGATTCCATACCTAATTCAAAAATTCTATGTGAAAGTAATGGATGATGCCTTAATCCATCAACATAATAATAATAATAATAATAATAATAATAATAATAATAATAATAATAATAATAATAATAATAATAATAATAATATCCCTTATGAACAGTAACTTACTCTTATAACAGTAACCTATCAATTATCTCTCACAAAAATCCCCCCATGAACAATAACCTATCTATTTCTTCAACATTCACTTTCTGCGCGCAATGCAATACAAATTTCCAATTATCAATAACTCAAAATGTGTACAAGAAAAAATTCTACAAATTGTATTTTAAAACTACATGATGAGACGAATCTAACAAGATCCCACTTGACTATATTTTTTCTTATATAGATGTTGACTTATAATGTATAAGCATTAGTCAAAGTTGAATAATAAACAACAACAAAAGTCAATTCCTTTTCACTATAAAAATAAATGAACTTATAGAAGAAAAAAAATATAGTACACTTTCAAAATATGGGAGAACCAAATTTGAGTGAAATTCACGTTAGATAATTTAATTTCATTAAGTATTATAAATAAAGAATACTATCAAATAAAAGATGGAACAAAAACTTTATGGGTTGATAGTTAAATAATAAACAGTAACAAAAATCAATCTCCTTTCACTATACAAATGAAGGAATATTATATATAAAAAAAACAAAACATAATGCACTTTTCAAGATATAGAAGAACCAAATTCGAGCGAAATTCACATTAGATAATTTAATTTAATTAATTATTATAAATAAGGAATACTTCCAAATAAAGGATGTAACAAAAACTTTATGGGTTGATATTATATTTATTCTTTAAATATATTTTTAACATTTGTTATAATTCTAACCAATACTCAATTAATTGAAATTATAGTTAAAGAATATATTGTAAATTATTAATAAGTACTTTATAGATTGATATTATATTCATTGATGAATAGCAAATATTTATATTAGATAAATTAGATAAATTACAATACGATAATAAGTTGATGAAACTATAGTCATTTTAATTTGTCAATGAATTCATTTACAAGAGTATTTCTTATATTTTCTAATTTAACTTGGAAATATCTACCTTTAACCGCTACCCCATGAACTTCCTGGAGACATCCTCTCTATTTTTTTATTTTTTATTTTTTTTGAGGCATAACAGTAGAATTTTATTCCCAATCAGGCGCTAAAATAGCAAAGCATCTGTCATCAAGAACCCTCTTAATACTGCTACAACAGAACCAGACCAATATCTCAAAACTCTTCAGACTGCTGCTTCAGTTTCTTACTGGAACCTCAACTATATCCAGGCTGCTGCTTCAATTAACCATCTCCATTCATATGCAGTACTATCTTCAACTATTCCGCTAAAACCATTCTTTAATCCGTCCACTGTCGACAGCCCCCATCCTAGCCCATTGATCTCAACCGCTACATC
The DNA here is from genome assembly GCA_030278955.1 of Hygrophila difformis. Classification (NCBI taxonomy): domain Eukaryota; kingdom Viridiplantae; phylum Streptophyta; class Magnoliopsida; order Lamiales; family Acanthaceae; genus Hygrophila; species Hygrophila difformis. Next base: position 11,804,506 of record JAOANR010000004.1, on the reverse strand, counting down.
ACAGTAAGCCCTTGTAACGCCTGGTGAACTGCAGCAGTCTGCACCGACCCCTTCACAACCACTCCTCTATCTTTTCCGCCCCACTTGCACCTTGTCGCGCCCAGTAATCTGCTAGATCATTCTGTTCCCTTAATATGTGTTGCACCTTCACCAATCCAGCACAGTGCATAATCGTTAGAATAGGTTCCATTTAAATAATGGAATCGCCATGGGATCGACCTTGAATCTTTTAACCAAAAAACAATGTTGAATGAATCACACTCGAATATTAACTTTGGAAGTGGGAAACCTTGGTGTCGAATGATGGCCTCACAAATTCGGTGCACCGCTATCAACTCGGCCTCGGTGGAATCCGCGACTCCAATGCTACCTGCAAGGATAAAAATTATCGTTCCCTCTTCATCCCTTATAACCCCTCCCACCCCCCGCCGGACCGGGATTCCCGAGTGATGACCCATCTATGTTTATCTTCCACCAGCCCTTTTCGGGACGCTCCCAAACCAATCTGAGTCGATGGGAAGTTAACACCCTTCTCCTCCTTTCTGTTAGACCGCCTGGAAAATTCTCGTCCAGGCATACAAGCGTAGCATCCAAGTCAATCCCTTCTGCTCTAGCCCATGTGCCTACATGTCATTTCACAATTTCTGTCACCTACATGCCATCAAATTGTTTTCCATTGAATACCACTTCATTTCTCATCCTCCATATTGACCAAATCAATGCCAAACCCGTTAGTAACCAGGCTGTTCTCCGGCCTTGCTTTGGATCAAAATTAAGCCACCACTCCAACAACGTTCTAGCATCACCTGGCAATACCCCATTCACTCCAAACCATGTGACCCCTCGATACCAAACCGGATTAACAAATTTGCATTTGCAAAATAGATGATCTATTGATTCGACTTCAATTTCACAACATGGACAGGAAACGTTAGTTACCTGAATGCAATATCTGCTGGCTAGAAACTCCCGCACAGGAAGGGCTCTCTGCATCACTTTCCACCCCAAAAGCTTAACCTTCATCGGGCACTTCAGTTTCCAATAGCACTTCCAGAGCCTCCTGTCCTCCTCTGACTAGTCTCCAGCATCCTGTTTCCAACAAGATTTAGTAGTAAACTTGCCATTTCCTTCCCTGATCCAACTAACTCTATCCACCATAAATCTACAAAGAGACTGCCTATTGATAACAACCATGAAATCCCTCCACACCCCAATCTCCCAATTAAACAAAGGCCTTCGCAACACTATATTCCATTCCCATTGGAACCCTTTCCACTCGCCAAACTCTGTGATCCTTCCGCTCTTATTATTTGCCAATGTATACAGCTGGGGAAACATATCCTTAAGAGGCGGCCCACCATCAACCCAAGCGTCCTTCCAAAACTGAATCATTTGCCCATTCCCAACTTGAATTTTATATAAACTCTCCATGTTTTGTATTATTGCACCTACCCATGCCTTACTAATATAGCCCCAAACTGACCTTTCTAATCTAGCTTCCGGGACTAAAGGAGCCTCCCTATCATAGTATTTAGAATTAATTACCTCTTTCCACAATGTATCCTCCTCTCCAAACCGTCATCTCCACTTGAGAAGTAGCGCTGTGTTAAATTTCCTTACGTCCCATACTCCGAGCCCCCTTCTTCTTGTTGCCGGCAGATCTGATCCCAGTTGACCGTGTGTAATTTCCTCATTCCGTCCCACTCGTTCCAAAAGAAAGACCTTTTCAATTTCTCCAGCCGATCTGCTATAACTTTGGGTATCTTGAATATCGACATAAAATATACCGGTAAGCTATTTAACACAGTCTTAATCAAGCACAACCTTCCCGCTTGTGAAAATAGTTTACCTTTCCAACCAGCCAATTTTCTCTCCATTTTATCCAATACCGGCTTCCAAATCTCCGCTCTATTTATTCTCCCCCCAATGGGGATCCCCAAATACTTCATTGGCCACTGGCCTGTCTCGCATCCCAAAATATTAGCTGCATTTGCCACCATTTCATCAGAGCAATTGATTCCATATAGACAACTCTTCCTAAAATTGATTTTTAATCACGAAGTAAACTGGAAGCAACGGAGCAATCTTTTGATATTCATAGCCTGTTGAATATCCCCTTCACAGAATATTACTGTGTCATCAGCGTACTGCAAGTGTGTGATAGTCGGCCCCCTGTATGATGTTTTTAGCCTCTTAACACTCCCCATCTCGACTGCTCTAGCTATCATATTATTCAATGGGTGTGTTTGGTTGTGGGTAGATTTAGGAGCATATAGCGGATTGAAATAGCATATCATCTCACAATTTTCTCTCCGAATCTGCTATCTGCTAGCGGATCTGCTGACTCCCAAACATCCCCAATATCTCAACAATTAGCACAAATAAATACAGAGACAGCAGGTCACCTTGTCGTAGTCCTCATTGCAATTTGAAAAAACTGGTGGGAGATCCACTAATCAAAACCGCGGTTGAAGCTGACTGAACACATTCTCGAATCCACCTGATCCATGTTTCTCCAAATCCCATCACCTCTAAAGTAAGGAAAAGCGCCTCCCAAGAGATGTTATCGTATGCTTTCTCGAAATCTAGCTTTATCACAAACCCCATCCTCCCCGCAGATTTAGTGGAATGAATGGTCTCCGCTGCCACTAGTACTCCATCAAGGATTTGACGTCCCTTCACAAAGGCCATCTGAGACGCACCCACTAGTTTATCAAGCGTTTCCTGTAGCCGGCTTGCCAACACCTTGGTAACGATCTTATACACGCTTCCAACTAGTGATATTGGTCGGAAATCCTTGAACTCCATTGGCGATTCAATTTTCGGAATGAGTGCATTGAAAGAGCCTCCAAGTGCTGCTGGCAGCCTGTTCCCTGATTGCAGACATTTAAAGACTTCCATAACATCCTTCTTTATCACTTCCTAATTTTTCTTATAGAATCCAATGTTGAATCCATTTGGTCCCGGAGCTTTATTCCCGTCGCAATTCCAAATTGCCAATTTAACCTCTTCCTCTGGAAAACCCCGATCAAGCCAATCTCTTATTTCAATCTCCACCCTCGGCAGGCCAAAATTCATGATTTGAAATAATTCATCCCTATTTTTTGTGAACGACCCCTTGAAATGAAGGAGTGCCTTCTCTTTGATCTCTCTGGGATTCTCCACCATGATACCCTCCACCTTGATAGCACCAATATAGCTCCTACGCCTATTTAGAGATGCCACTGTGTGAAAGAAACGCGTAATCTGGTCCCCCTCCTTTATCCACCTTAGTCTCGACTTTTGAAGCCAACGACGCTCCTCGGCCAACAATAACATATGAAGCTCTCTTTTTCCCCCCGCCATTCCTCCCTTGCAACGTCTGCCACATCCCCAGCCTGAATCTTTTCCTCAAACTCCCCTATTTCGACCATCAGATGTTGAATCTTGTTATCTAGGTTTTTAGCCCCATATCCCTCCCAATTTTTAATCCTTTCTTTCAGACACCTCAATTTGCTGAATAGCTTGTTATCCCTATTTGTGCCCTCCACATCCCAAGCTTCACGCACTAACCCCTCAAACCCTATCTCATCCATCCAGTAATTATAAAAGCGAAACGGTTTCGGTCCCCAAGACCTCTCATCCAACTCCAGACAGTCCGGGTAGTGATCCGACGGCACTGACTCTCCCTTCCTCTGAATTAAAGTACCAGCTTGTCTTACCCACTCGTTTGATAGAAGAAATCTATCCAATCTACTACCCGCTCCCTCACCCCCCTCCCAAACCACGTGAAGTGTCCTCCTTCCATCGGTAGATCAATCAACCCCAATTGGTCTATGAATTCCCTAAGTTCTCGAATGCACCCATTATCAACGCTCTCCCCAAACCTTTCATCCGCCCTGCACACCGTATTGAAGTCTCCCACGAGACACCATAACTACCCATTATGCACATCGCATTTTTGTGCTAGCAGCTGCCAAAATTCAAGTCTGTCCCGCCTTGCATTCGGGGCATGAATGCACATTATGTTGACCACTCCTTCTACCCCATTTAAATTACATCTTACCCACAGAAAATTATGTCCACTCTCAATTCTATGAAACGCTCCCATTCCGACATACCAAATCACCAATAATCCTCCCGCATTCCCGCTCGAAGGTTGGAACACAAAATTACACCTATTGGAGCCCCATAATCTACACACCAATCGCTCCTTAATATCGCTCATTTTTGTTTCCTGAAAACATGCAATTGAAGGCTGAACCTTTTTGCACATTCCCATCAGCCCCCTCTTCTGAACCCCCCCCCCCCCCCCCCCCCCGTTAAGCCCCCGTAAATTGCACGATAACATCCGCGTACTAACTCCCCACACTCAACCTCGAACCTCCCCCTCATCACTGCTCTCTCTCGATCTCTTCACAAATTTTGGTCACAGCCTCCTCCCTACCCAGTTTGCTGTTTAACCCCACTTTGAAAGCATAATCAAAAATTGCTTCGGCCTCCGCTAGATCCACTAGTCTGACTCCATTCTTACCTCGAATCGTGGTGGATTGTAGTTTTGTGAATCTGTCCTCTCCTTGTCCGTCCAAGCTATTATCTTTCCCTTGAGAAATGCCTGCTACCGTACCTGTTGCACTCCCAAATCTCTTGCCCTTTTTTCGTCCCTTTCAATCCACCCTAAATTTTCCGGCCACTAATTTAACCAATGTATCTTGTACTGCTCTCAATTTAGCAATCACCTCCGCCCCAACTTCCTGAAGGATGCCAACTCTCGCCCTATGTTCCTCCACCGTCTCCACTAAATGTCCAGACTGCCTCCTTACACTATCCTCGCACCGCTTCTTCCCTTTCCCTATCCGCCAAATTTTCTTCCTCTGTAGGCCGATTTGGCTGTACTCTACCCTCCGTTGACTTTCCTCCAACCGTCTCACGCTTTCCCAATCCCTGCGGTACCTTAATCTCCCCATCACCCTCTGTTCCAATATTGTTTTCGTGTGTTACCTCTTGTGAGTGCCCATCACTAACCCCTTCGATCTCATTAGCCCATTTGTTGCAAATTCCCACTGGTCCAGTAATAGGTGATCCGCAGCCCATCGCTTCTAAATGTCCACCTTTTAAGGCGCAAGATCCATATGATTGTGTGGCCCACTCTCTTTAAATCCCGGCCCACTGACACTATCACTTTGAACTTCCTCCTCATTCTGTATGCGTTTTTGGGAACCATGCCCGCCCACCTCCATAATCATTTTGCTAGGTTCAACCATAGTATTAAAACTTCTCGATCCCCCATGCACTTTCTGTTGGCACTGTTCCACTTCCCCATGCAAAGAGGCCCCGGAATTCCCTTCTTCCTCCCGATAACTGGACTCCAGCACCGCCGGCAATGTTTCCACCGGCACCATCTCCAACCGTGCCACACTATTGGCAGCTTGATGCACCTCTGCTTGAACCGCCTCCTCCACTACAATGTCACTGAATTTTGCCTCTAGCCTGAGCACCGATGTGTGCCCCCCAACTCTAATCCTGACTACCAATGGGACGACAATTTCCCCCACCATCTCCACAAGCAACCTTACACGGTCAAGAAATTTCCTCTCCCTCGTTTCCTTGTTAATGGAAACCAGTCTTCCCCAACCTGTAACCACACGTCGGTAATTCTCTTCGCACCGTGCATCGTAGGGTATTCCAAATACGTACACCCAAACAAAGTTCTTCCTCACCATCTTACCGGGAGTCCACCTCCTCTTCCATGCAGCCTATGTCCTGTCCCTCCCGTTTAATAAGAAGGCATCCATGTCCTTCTCGTTTTCAAACACCACAACCATCATATGTCCTCCGCCATAGATAATGTCCCTACAACTTTGATACTCACCGTAAATCCATTCTTGGAAATCAACCAATACCTCCAACTTTATTAGTTCCACAATCGCCGAACGCTTCAACCATTCAACTTCCCTTTGTACGAACTCAAGCTGTACCGGTTCCAGAGCTGCACCCTTTTCCCCAGTTGTTCTCCAAACCTTGTCTCCTTTTATCACCTCGGCATACGACCGTTCGTCCCTCCAGGCCGCTACGCCCTCTCCTTGTTTCCTTGCTATCTGCCCTCCTCCAGCTTTGATCGTGTTTTTCATTTGAGGTTTTCTATTTTCTGAGAGCTCACCAATGACACTTCTACCCCTTCGGATCAGTATTGCCCAATTTACTTTCAATTTTTTTCCTATCCAAATCCTCCCGTCCCACTTCCTGATGACCCACTCAGCATCTTGTTTATGCAGAAACCTAAAAAAACCAAACTTAACTCCCCTCTCCGACCACCTTCTTGACGGAAAAAACCAATCACAAACTTTCGCGGTTCTGTCTAGTTCCTTCATTAAGTTCCTTACTACAGCGTCCACCGGAACGTTGCCTACAAACACTCCATGCAATCTCCGTCGGAAATGAGTACCTTCACTGTCATTGAGCCTTCCCGTGGATGAACCCCTCCGCAAAACTCCCTTACCCCTTACACCAACTCCCCACCGGAAAGCTCCACCGTGCTTCATTCCTTGAGTCGTGAGTAGAAATATTTCTATCTTTGCTTCTTTTTTTTTTTTGTCCATTCAACAATTATTTGTAGTATAAGTATTTTTTACGATACTAAATTGTAATATATAAATATTGGTAATGCATATGTTGATCGATTTCTATGCAATGTATAGATGTAATCATGTGATGCTTAAAATAGTTTAAGGAGATTGGAGAATGTAATCAACATAATAAAATTGAAGAATTTTATTTGTTAAATTAGATAATTTTACTCATTGTCCATAATTTCCGCTCATTGGACGGGGGAAATACTAGTAATAATAATAATAATAACTGAAATGAAATTCCTTTTGGGTAATTTCTCGGATATTACAATCACTAATGAAAATAGAAAATTTAACCCAAAATATAAAATAACTTAACCTAATTGTGACGACCGACTATCAGCTTTCATATCAAAATATAAAATAACTTAACCCAATTGGGACCCAAATCACTACCCAAGCGATCAAGCATTGGTAGAAGACAATTTACAATAATAAGATGATCAACTCCTAACACTTCACGCGGTCTTGTACTCCTCGTGCCGTCATGCGGTCTAACGATTATTCAAAGAAAACTAATAATAGAGATAAATATTAAAATATTATTAAATAAAATTTAAAAATATAAATAATATAAGTCTTTAATAAAATTTTATAAAATTAGATATCATAAAAATGAAATATATATATATATATATATGTTAACGTAATTTTTAATATTTTAATTTATTTAAGATTTTAAATTATTTAATTTAATTAAAAGCTATTTTATTTTAATCTAGCTAATCCCTAATATAATACGGCTGGGGTGCGGTGATCATGGACCACGGAATCTGGTGAAGAATCTGGCCACACAACAAAATTAATGCCTCGTTTTCCCTTACCTAGAAAAAGAGGATGATATCACCTCTTAATTCCTTGATTTAATCTCCCAATTCCAAAATACCTACAAATCCCTATTAAGGTTTCAATCTAAAATCAACGTCACATCAATCACGGAATACAACTAGGAAATACTAGGTGAGCTCGTTTTTCAATAAAGAAATACTCTCTCCGTTTCAAAATGGCACGAGATTTAATGCAATGAACAAAAGTGATTTAGTGAAAGCTTTTTAACTTTAAAAGCATTCTATATATTGTAATGTAACATTTATTATGAAACACCTTAAAAAATGAAAGTGTTACGCTTAAAAAGAAACTGATGAAGTATTGAAACTTAAATTATATGTAAATGGTACCTACATTCATATAAAATTGGTCATTACTTAAATTCAAATGTGTGTGTATATATCCCCCAACTCTGTTTCCTATTATTATTACCTTTTAATAAACGTTATTGACCAATACTTTATTTGACAGATGTGGTTAGAGACGGGAAATTAATAGAAGAAATTGGGAAACGAATAGTAAAAAAGTGTGGTAATCTGCCATTAGCAATTTCTTTACTTGGAGGGGTCTTACAGCAAAAAACTTCCCTGGAGGAATGGAAGTCAATCGAGATGAATATTCATACATCCCTTCATAGTGAAAGTGAAAGTGAAATGGAAGAAGTGTTGGATTTAAGTTTTGATGAATTACCTCATCACTTAAAACCATGTTTCTTTTATATGGGTCTTGTTCTTAAAGAGGATCAATCAATAGAGGCTCGTCACTTGTATAATATGTGGATAGCACAAGGTATGGTTTCATCAGATGAGGATAAATGGAAGAATAATATATTAATGGATATTGCAGAGTGCTACATGTCTGAATTGGTTTCCAGGTGTCTGGTACAAATGGAATTTCAGGAAATATACGAAGGTAGTAGATATGGAGGTTGGTTTAAACTTCATGATGTGGTATGGAAACTATGTTTGTCAAAAGGGAGGGAGTTTGGTGTCAATAGTTTGGATTATCAGGGTGGAAATTTCGATAATTTATGGGATGAATCGTTACCAAGTAGTATTAAAGTGCGCCATTTAGCTATCAATTTTCAGCAAGACATAGATGCAGAACATCCCCGACGTGTGTCTATGAGTGACAGTATGAAACACATTCGTTCTCTTCTACTCGTTAATAACACCACATCCAATGTACCAATTGGAATTCCGATGAGTGTATTTCATATCCATGAATTCAAATTGCTCAAAGTTCTAGTCTTCTCTGGGATTAGTTTCAAAGCTGAAGGAAAGTTACTGAGAAAGATTGGTAATCTAATTCACCTTCGGGAACTTCGCTTGACAGAGTGTGGACTGGCTGAGCTTCCTTCTTCCATATGTAACCTGAGGTACCTAATAATCCTTGATTTGAATGGTTCTCTGATTCTTAAGATGCCAAGTAATTTGAAGAATATATCTCGACTGAAATTCCTGGGTCTTCCAATATTTTTGGGGACAGAAATATGCAAAAATAATCATATCTCATTGGCAGGGCTGGATAAGTTGGAGTTTCTTTCCGACTTTGATAGTCGCATGTCCAGTTCGAAATCACTCTTAAGCATGAAAAACCTCAGAATTTTGGATGCAAATGTACATGACAATGGAAGCTTATCATCTATTATAGATGCTATGGCGGCGCATCATTGCAAAAGTTTGCATACATTGAAGCTTTACATTGGAGAGGGTTGCAAGTTCACATTGGAAGAAGACAGAGAAGGAAGGTTAATGATTCTCCAGAAACTGTTCACTTGTCCCCAACTTGATAAATTGAATCTATATACCCAAATAGGGGCTTCATTGCTAGAGGAGTGTAAGACCCATATGCTTAAGTCATCACTTGTGCTTTTGTCATTGAATGGATGCAAAATTGAGAAAGATCCAATGACGACGCTAGGGCAAATTCCTTCCTTGAAACTTTTGATTATGGATTGCGATTCCTTTATTGGGGAAGATATGATGTGCCCTGCATCCAGTTTCCCTAAACTCAAATATCTTGAACTTGATGAATTACAAAATCTAAAAGAATGGAAAGTGGAGCAAGGAGCAATGCCTCTTCTCTCTCACTTAAAAATTTCTAAATGTTCAAAGTTGAAGATGCTCCCTGAGGGATTGAGATTTCTCAAGTCACTTGAACAAATCCTGATTGGTGGGATGCCTGAAATGGGGAGACGAGTCTCAGTAGAAGAAGAAGAAGGTGAGGACTACGACAAAGTTAGGCATGTTCCTTCCATTCTCATTCTTTGATGAAATGAAATGAAATGGTCCACTGTATGTCACTGATGATGAATTGAAGACTCAAGAGAAACAGGTAATTAATTAATGTAGTACTAGTAATCTATAAATGGCGTCCTTCACTTATGCACTCTTGTATCTTATTCTATAATTCACTCTTAATTTGTTGTTCTTTGCAGGTAGAGGTACATGTGATTATATCGTGAATTGAACAAACATGAATAATCTAATATTTTAATTATATTATTATTATTATTATTGCTGATTTATACTGTGTTTGTTTTATTTGATGTATTAGCATGAGTTATTTGTGTGTGCCTGTCAATTGAATTTCATAGAAACATGTTTATGTAATTATATTTAAAAAATCTAGACTGTTGAAATAACATATATAAGTAAGTATATTGTTCGTGTGTTCTATATTATTTCAAAAATCTAGACTGTTGAAATAACATATAGAGATGCTTTTTCATGATTATTTTCGTAATTATAAATTAACTAGCTTTTTTGACCCGCGCGTTGCGTACGGGTGTGTTGCTTTCTTTCTTATTATGAATAGAACTAATAATTTTTTAAATTGGATGAACAAAGTAAATACGTAGAAGTTTAGAGTTTAGAATTTAGAATTCATAATGAATGATAGTTTTAAATTATGATAGTTTTTAGCAATGGTTTAAAGTTTAGAGTTCAAAAGTTAAAAGTAGATGAGCAATAGAGTTTAGAATTTAACAATCGAGTTTAGAATTTTATTGTTAAAATAGAAAACATTTACTTATTTATCAAGCTAATCGCATGTCAACTATCTAATTTAGCTGGACTTTCCATCTTTTAGAATTATAAAATCAGGCACTCTAGCTGCCAATGGTGGATAGTCTTTTTTCAAATGTTTGAACAATGTACTATATGTGAAGGAATCATGTTCAATTCCTCGATAGAACAATTCCTTGTACAACTTGAAAACCTCCTGATAACAGTACACATTCATTAAAATGGTGTATGTGTACTTGAAGGGTTATAATTCCTTCAAGACAAATCATTTCATTTCAAGACATGGCTAACTAATTCCTTTCATTTGTATTTCAGAAAGCAGCTTATAACCCTCATCTACTTTTTTAATTTTGCACAGGTCATTCAATATAGCATTATATGTGATCATATTCGGGGAAATATCTTTCTCTAGTATTTTTGAGAAATATACACATATTTGTTCTAGTGATTCTTCAGCAGCATGTGCATGAATAAATAGAGTGTATGCCACAAATGTCAGAGAATACCATCATCTCACCATTTATTGAAATACCTCTTTGGCTTTCATAAGGTACCCAAATTCCAAGCAATCATGGATAATGCTTGTATAGGAAACATGATCAGACACAATTCCATCTCGAGTCATTTTCTGTAGTGGATCATAAACTTCCCCGAAATTTCTCAGTTTAGAAATACCATCAACAAAGATATTGTTGATCATATCAGGTGGGAAACTGGGAATCCCTTTGTTTGTATCTCTTTTTGCAGTTTAAAGGCAGGAAATATGTCAATTAGCTTCAATTCACCTGCTACATGGTATGCAACATGATAGGGCACCACTCATTTCTTCATAAAATCATCGAGACCTAAAATTAGAATTAGGTTCCGATTACCTTCAGAAAAATCCTTCATTTTGGATATGACAACAATGATATTGATTATAAAACAATTACACATACAACATGATGATTAAAATTGATGATGGAGAAAAAATGAAAAATAATAGTTATATCCAATAATTAATAAATATTAATTACCACAACCCCAAATTGATACAAATGGATTAAAGTATAACATAAATATAATAAATAAATAAATAAATAAAAAGGTCAAGAAACCAGACCAATCTGTTTGCATTTTATTTAGAGAATATTCAAAATTTCACATTTGTGGGTTTGAATAAGTTTCACATGTAAGAGTCACATGCGGCTTTCAGGCGGAAAACTAATATGTTGCAATAAAACATACTAAATTACCTTTCGAAGGCATTCAATTTCATGAGGAGGGAGACTAAACTCATTCATATTCTAACTGTAATTGGATAAAAATAATTAGATATCGACACCTCTTACTTAGAGAATCATAAAAGTACAAACAAATGACACAATAGAAATCATTTATCAATATTTCGTAATTTATTAGACAACACTATTTATATTTGCACGCTTATTCACTTGGGATATTGCAAATAAAGATCACAGGTGGGTGATCTATGAAAAGTTACTTTATAAATAAATATGTAAAACTATAAAAGGGGCTTAGGATGCTATACCTTATGGGGTAGATGAGCATCAACCGACATTGGTCGGTGTAATAGAAAGATGATCCAACTATGAAAAACAGATGACATCAAAGGAATTTGATTTTTATTTCGAATGAAGCTGCAACAGAGCTGAGTTTAGATGAACAACAAAAAATTAGAAACGTATACATCATGAAAAAGCAATTGAGAATAATACGGTAAGTATAATTAATTAGACATGAGGTGTATAGAACTAATCAGCGCTGAGGTATATTTTGATGATTACTCAGCGCCTACATATTTTTTTAAGAGCCGTTGATCTAAAAATGAGCATATAATGACTGATTAAACCTTTAAAATTAAGAAAGATAAATTAAAATTAATAAGGATAATAGAGTCTGTACAGACCAAAAATTATAGAGGAATATTATTTAGATTGTTTAACTTTTTTAGATTTTATTATTATATATATATATATATATATATCTATTCTCTAAAATAATTATTTGAATAATTATTTTTCTTTATATTATATAGTTTATTAATATTATTTACCAGAAATTAGGATTATAATTTGCTTAAAATTTTCTCTAGCAGAATACTTTTTTTAAGAAAAATATACATTTTGATAGATTTTTTTTTGGATGGGAACTTACCCTAGTAATGTTCCGCGACTCACAACCTATAGGTTGGGCTTCGATTACCCACCCGACCTTATCATTTTTATTTATCCATTTGTAATTTGTGTGGTACAGGCTCCCACCACACTTTCCTAGCCATTATAGACTGTTCAGCAAAAAAAACAAAACAAATTTTTTTTTGTTTGAATATATAATATTATGCCATTTTTTATTATGTTATGTTATGCATATAATACTTAAGAGAATTATATTATTATATATTTTTGTTTGAATATAATATAACGCTATATTTTGTATTTACATTATGCTATTTTTTTTATAATAATATCGATCTATATTGAGTAATAACTGAAATGAGAACTTTAAATATTTTTTTGGTTAAATTTTACAATTGAGTAATAACAGTAGTTGGCTTGAGTTGCTTGAAGCTCTAGTTGCTTAAGGAAGATCTCGGGTTAGAGCTTTGTGTATGCAAAAAAACTGATTTAGGAGAGACGTCCTTAATTGTCTGTGTGGCTTGGGGATATTCGGTTTCTCCAAGAATTATTTATAATAAGAATTAAATTCAAAATTAAACATAATATAAAAAATTAGGATTAAAATTTGATTAAAATTTTCTACAGCGGAATAATTTCTTTTAAATATATATTTCGATAAATGAATAAAGTATGATTAGAATTAATTAAATTTTTTTATTTACTATATTGATTCATATGAATACTTATTAATACTTTAGTCTTTCTTCAGCCTGTATAGGTTATGTGCATAGCAAAAAAATATTTTAGGCTGAAATTTTAATACAACTAATATAATATTGAATATATATTATTATAAAGTTTATAATATACGGGTTTAATTAAATATTTATTAAATATCAAATAAATTATAATTTGTTTAAAATTTATATCTTTTGAAATATATAGAAAGATTTTTTAAAGAATTTTTTTATAATATCTTATAGATTTATGATCTAAATATAGTATTAAATATTGATGATATGGCAAGTATAAATAATCAGCGCTGGCGTGTATCATTTATGATTAATCAGTGCTGACGTAGATTAATTGTAGCCATAGATTAAAAAATGGTGGTATAATTACTGATAAAATCCTAAAAATTAAAAAGATTTAGTTATATTGAGTAAGGACAATACAGTCTACACAAACAAAAAAGTATTCAGAATTTATTATATAGATTATCAAATAACACTCTTCAATTCAATGTAATTCCCTATTCAGAACTCAGATTTTAAATCACTGTTAAGCATGAAAAAACTCAGATTTTTGGATGCAATGGTATATGACAATGGAAGCTTATCATCTATTACGGATGCTATGACGACACATCATTGGAAAAGTTTGCGTACATTGCAGCTTGTAATTGAAGAAGGTTGCAAGTTGACAGTGGAAGAAGACAGAGAAGGAGGAGGGTTAATGATTCTCCAGAAACTGTTCACTTGTCCCTCACTGCATGTATTGTTTCTATATACCCAAATAGGGGCTTCTTCATTGCTAGAGGAGTGTAAGACCCATATGCTGAAGTCATCAATTATGTATTTAGACTTGTTCGGATGCAGAATTGAGAAAGATCCAATGACGACGCTAGGGCAAATTTCTTCCTTGAAGTTGCTGTGGATGAAGGACAATTCCTTTATGGGGGAAAGTATGATGTGTATTGCATCGAGTTTCCCTAAACTCAAATGGCTTGTACTTGAGAAATTACCAAATCTAAAAGAATGGAAAGTGGAGCAAGGAGCAATGCCTTGTCTCTCTCACTTGGTAATTTCTCATTGTCCGAAATTGATGAAGCTTCCCGTGGGATTGAGATTCCTCAAGTTACTCGAAGAATTGACAATCAAAGGAATGGGTGAAATGGGGAGAAGAGTCTGTGAAGAAGGTGGTGAGGACTACGACAAAGTTAGGCATGTTCCTTCCATTATCATTTATTGATGAAATGAAAGGAAATGGTCCACTGTATGTCACTGATGATGATGGATATATGACGACTCAAGAGAAACAAAGAGGTAATCTATAAATGACGTCCTTCACTTATGCACTCTTGTATCTTATAATATAATTCACTCTTAATTGGTATTTAATTTATTGTTCTTTGCAGGTACATGTGATTATTCGTGAATAAAAACAAACATGAATCTAACATCTTAATTATATTATTATTCCTGATTTATAGTATTTGTTTTAATTTTACTGATGTATTAGCATGAGTTATGTGTGTGTGTGTGTGGGTCAATTGAATTTCATAGAAACATGTTTATGTAATTATATTTCATAAATCTAGACTCTTGAAATTACATATATAAGTAAGTATATTGTTCGTGTGTTCTATATTATTGCAGCTTTTAGCTTTAATAATAATAATCAATAGAGATGCTTTTTCATGATTGTTTTTATAATTATAAATTAATTATTATCAAATAACACTCTTCAATTCAATGTAATTCCCTATTCAGATGAATAAAACATATTCTTGTAAGTGCATGTTCATTCATGTGAATATAACAAAATTGTGATAGGGTATGTAGATGGATGAATTAATAAGATGAACCCAAACCAATCAATTCATCCCATATATAATTCATCATGCACCCGGCCACACAAAACATGCATATATCTATAGTACCTACGTCTTGCTGCTTATTAATCTAGCAATAACTTAAGCCTACAATTTCTCACGTCTCATTCGTTAGTTTTAACGATCAAGCTCCAATTTGCTAGCCACATTATACAATTAACCATCAAAATCCACCAAAAAACATCAATCAAAGCAAAGAATTGAAGTGCACCACAAGATTTGCGAGCAATTAATGTCAAGATTCCTCAAGCTTCCAACTACAAAATCACAACAAAAGTGCGATTTTCATTTCATACTATGAGCTTCAAATATATTTTGCCCAAAATCAACTCTTGTTAATCTTTTTGCTTAATTAATCACAATTAACTTAATTAATTATGATTTAATTAACCAAAATGTTACATATATTATGTATAAAATTATATTTTTTTTTTTCTTGACAATCAATATTTTTTCGTTGAATAAGCATGTATCCGGATACATGCTTATTTGAGACGGTATATTAAGGTTGAGTTGTTTGGGGGTAGATTTTATGTTTACCAAAAAAATATTGAAGAACGAAGACAAGAATTTAACTGAATAAACTTAAAAGATTAAGTATTAAACTGGAATTGAATTACAATGCTGGAATTTAAAGAAAGCGATAAGGAATTTAAGACAGAAAGCAGTAAAGGAATGGAAATTGCGAAAAGCTAAAAAAGAAAGCAAAACAAAACTAGGAAAAAGTAAAAAATGTAAAGCGTCTCTTTGAAGAGTTGTGTTGAGGTCTGATCTCTCTTCCCTTCTTCCTCGGTTGGTATTTATAGGCGAAGGAGAGAACTGCCTTTGGAAATCGTGTGTAGCAACGAAGAAACCGTTTCTAAAAACCGCTCTGCACCCCTAGCGTTGGTGATGCAGTTGGCGTTCGATGGAGGCTGACGACATGGATGATGGAGGCTGGGATGGAGGCTGACGACTACTTGGAGGGTTTCCTGATGATGCCTGCCTTGGAGAGTTTCTTGGTGGCGGCTGGGCGCACTCATACCCCCGGAATCTCCTTTCCGTCGATCCGCACACGGGCCGCATCCGGGCACCCCTGGCCGCCACTTGATCGCGTGAGCCGCCACCTTGCTGGCCGCCATTGAGACCTCCCTGGCCGCCACCTGCGTACGTCAGGTCCCCATCGTGCACACTCCTTGGCCTCCTTCAGGGCTTCCCAGGCCGCCCATTGTGTTCGCCAGGCCTCCAATGTGAGCCGCCACCTAGCGCTCCCTTCGGCCGCCTTTATTTCACATCCAGCCGTCATCCTAGGTCTTAAGGCCGCCACCCAAGGCACCTTGGCCGCCAAAAGGCTCACTTCGATAGGCTCACTTGAATAGGAATAGGCCCACTTCAATAGGCTCACTTCAATAGGCTCACTTCGATAGGCTCACTTGAATAGGAATAGGCCCACTTCAATAGGCTCACTTCAATAGGCTCACTTCGATAGGCTCACTTCGATAGGCTCACTTCCATACTTTTATTCAGTGGGACTCACTTTTATTGGGTCAACAGATGCCCCCCTCGCGTAATTCGTCTGATTAGGACTTTCTAAGGCGAATTTACGCGTTCAATATAGGCTTGACCCATTTTTTTTTTTTTTTTAAAGTGCCGCCACCACCTTGGGTAGCTCAGTCCGCAGACCGGGTGTCGTTCATATGTTTCCAGCATTGCTGGATTGGTCTTCCATCAGCAGCGCCACCAACCGCCGTCAAGGTCCTTCCGGCCGTCGCTTGCACGCGCCAGGCCGCCACTTGGGATCCTCCAGCCGCCATTGAAGAAGTCCTAGCCAGCCGCCATCCGAGCCTTGCCAGCCGCTCTTGGAAGAGCCCAGGCCGCCATCCTTTAGCCTTTCGTTATGCCGCCACTACTCAGCCACCAACTACTCGGCCTCCAAGGCCGCTGTCAATCACGCTCTAGGGTCACTATCCAGGGTTGTTTCTACCAAGGATCAATGTAGAAGCCACCACTATTGGGACGTCTTCCTCTTTACCCGATTTCACTTTATTGAAATGAGTCCCTTGTAAAGAAAGACGCTTCTCACCTTGTTCCTCAAGGAAATTTTCCAAGCGGGCCGCTCTCTCGGCCAACTGGGCAATATTAGTGGAATCCTGCATAATTAAATGCTCCTTCAGTTTTGGCAACATATTTTCCACTGCAATATTGGCCATCTCCCTATCAGGAACCGCCATTGTGCATCGACCTTTGAGCCGCTGTAATCTGTTAATGAAATCATTTGCCGTCTCATCGGCAAATTGTTTTTCATTGGTTAAGTCTGCGAGGCTCACCCGTGACAGTGGGGTGTAGAACCTGTCATGGAATGCTCGCTCGAGGTCGGCCCAATTTTTGATTGAGTTAGGCCGCAGAGAAGCATACCATGCAAAGGCAGGTCCAGTAAGAGATAAACTGAACAGCCTCAATTTGAGCCAGTCAATGGCCGCCGCTTCCCCACACTGTGCAGCGAACCTGCCCACATGCTCCACAGTTGACTTACCGTCATCCCCCGAAAATGTGGAGAACTCATGCGCTTTGAAGCCTCGTGGGTATGACTGCATCGTATCTACCCAATCAGGGTAAGGCTTCCTGTATGTAGGCCGCTCCATCGACCTTAGTTGAATCCCGAAGTGTTGCTGCATCATGTCTGCAAGCAACTCGGGTGACACTGTTGGCGCCTGTGCAGGCGGCATCGTAAGTGAGGGTGTAGTAGGAGCAATGGCGGCTAATGTGGCAGGTTGTGGCGTCTGCCTCCAAAGTTGTGGCGTCTGCTCCCAGGGTTGTGGCGTCTGCATCCCTGGCTGTGGCGCCTGCCCCCAAGGTTGTGGCGCCTGCCCCCCTGGCTGTGGCGTCTGCCCCCAGGGTTGTGGCGCAGGTACTGGCGAGTAGTTAGCCACATAGGGCATAGTTGGAACGTTCGGCACATGAGGTGTCGCTTGTTGTGGCTGCATACCAATGCCACCAGAGGCCGTTGTACAGCCTGGAGACACAATGGAGGCCACTAAACAACCTGGCGCCGCATAGATGGGCGCTGGGGGCGCTGCATATCCAAGATTCGGTATCATGGGTGCCGCTGGGTTGAAAGCATAGGATGTCTGGAATGGATTTACAAACGGACTAGCCAAACCTCCCACATCGGGGAGTGGTGGCTGGCTACTGGGTGCTGTGCCCCAAGTTCGTAGTTGGCCGCCTGACGGCCCTGAACATTGCATCGTGTTAGCGCCATTTGTAGAAACGGTTGCAGGAGCAGTTGCTTCCTGTTGAGTTCGCAAGGCGTTGATGCCTCGGTCAATTTGATCGGCCATAGCAGGCCACAAAAGATCCATAAGATGCCTCGTTAGTAGAGGCATGAACTCGGCCATCGATTCTGTCATCGAGAGCCGCATTTGTTCTGCAAATGTAGGGGTCTGCATGATCCCCTGTTGTGGTTGTGCAGCATTCGTCGTCTCAGTCGCCTCTTCAGATGACGTTCTAACAGGTGTCTTCTCTTGCAGAGACATTTCTTCAACCTTCTGTGTAAGATCACTTACCAACCTGCCTGATCTGAGACGCATAAACAACCTCTAAGCGGATATGGTTTCCACTTCGGGTCCCACTGGGCGTGCCAATTTGTTTACCAAGAAAATATTGAAGAACGAAGACAAGAATTTAACTGAATAAACTTAAAAGATTACAGTATTAAACTGGAATTGAATTACAATGCTGGAATTTAAAGAAAGCGATAAGGAATTTAAGACAGAAAGCAGTAAAGGAATGGAAATTGTGAAAAGCTAAAAAAGAAAGCAAAACAAAACTAGGAAAAAGTAAAAAATGTAAAGCGTCTCTTTGAAGAGTTGTGTTGAGGTCTGATCTCTCTTCCCTTCTTCCTCGGTTGGTATTTATAGGCAAAGGAGAGAACTGCCTTTGGAAATCGTGTGTAGCAACGAAGAAACCGTTTCTAAAAACCGCTCTGCACCCCTAGCGTTGGTGATGCAGTTGGCGTTCGATGGAGGCTGACGACATGGAAGATGGAGGCTGGGATGGAGGCTGATGGCTACTTGGAGGGTTTCCTGATGATGCATGCCTTGGAGAGTTTCTTGGTGGCGGCTGGGCGCACTCATACCCCCGGAATCTCCTTTCCGTCGATCCGCACACGGGCCGCATCCGGGCACCCCTGGCCGCCACTTGATCGCGTGAGCCGCCACCTTGCTGGCCGCCCTTGAGACCTCCCTGGCCGCCACCTGCGTACGTCAGGTCCCCATCGTGCACACTCCTTGGCCTCCTTCAGGGCTTCCCAGGCCGCCCATTGTGTTCGCCAGGCCTCCAATGTGAGCCGCCACCTAGCGCTCCCTTCGGCCGCCTTTATCTCACATCCAGCCGTCATCCTAGGTCTTAAGGCCGCCACCCAAGGCACCTTGGCCGCCAAAAGTCTCACTTCGATAGGCTCACTTGAATAGGAATATGCCCACTTCAATAGGCTCACTTCAACAGGCTCACTTCGATAGGCTCACTTGAATATGAATAGGCCCACTTCAATAGGCTCACTTCGATAGGCTCACTTCTCAAGGCTCACTTCCATACTTTTATTCAGTGGGACTCACTTTTATTGGGTCAACATTTTAATAATTAATTATTTAATTTTGATGAAAAATAGTTGAATTTATATATGTGGCAAATAGTTGAATTATAAATATTTAGTAGTTGGAAAACATAGAGTGGATTGATGAATGCTTTAACTCTGGTACACAAACCACTATAAATTGTAACATAACAGTTAAATGAATTGTACATGGGATAGCTTAATTATACATGATGATGACGGTTAGTTAAAATACATAGCGTAAAATATTACTAATCTTAGAAATTTTTGTTTTATATAACGACTTATTTAAATAGTTAAATGCTATAACTTTGTAAATTTAAAAGGTATTAAAATTTGATTATATAAATAAATACAATCCCTGAAATTATTTATATGTCACCCATGTGCATAGGAGGTATGATCATACTACATATATAATATACTAAAGTGGAGTATTCTCCACAAATTTTCCCCCCAAAACTCATCTCTCCTCCTCATTAATTACTCTTTATCTTTTCTTTTTGTAATACCCGAGAAATCGCCATCGAAAATTTAAATTCTAAAATAAAGAATTGGATTTAATTTTTAAAACCGAAATAATTCCGAGAGAGCGGAATTAATTATTTATCGGAAGATAGCAACTCGAAACGAGTTTATAGAATTGTCCCAACGAGCACAAATAATTCCCACATTATGATTTTTATTTTTATTTTTTTGAAGATAAGAATCTTAATATAAAAAAAAAAAATTTAAAAAAAAAAATTACTGTAGCATGCTACTGTAGCACGCTACTGTAGCATGCTACTGTAGCAGTCGGCAATGACGCGTTTTTGGCGACTTTTTGCCATTTTTCGGGGCCCAAGGTTGGGAATCTTGACTAATCATGGGGGGGACACATCTTGGACATTATAGAGTGATTCCCATCCCTATTGTCAGCCATCCTCATCAATAATTCATCCCAAAAACTCTCACAAACTCTCCCAAAGCCAAAACACTCTTCCGGCGACTTTCCGGCAACTTTCCGGCAACCAAATCCGACCAAGAAAGTGTGTAGATCAAGGATTTGCAGGCTTTGGATTGTTGGTAAGAGGTAAATCAAGTTTCCTTATTGTTTCAAGATCATAATCAACATTCTAACTTACGGATCTTTACTTGCAAACACGTTCGTGGCCAAAGGAGAAGAAGAACGTGTTGCGTAGATCCGTTCGTGGCGATTTTGGACAAATCGATCAACCCTAGGACATTCAAGAACTCACTTACTGTAAGTTAATACCTTCCATATCAATATGGGTGGTTTAAGGGCATCCGAAACATTGGATCTAAAACGAAACGTTAAAATCGAACCTAAAAACCCCAATCTTCGTATTTTCTGAAATCCGACCAAAACTCTTACTTCGAGTGTTCAAACCTAAAAACTCAAAACTAAGATTTTGATCCTAAGATCTTAAGTTATACTGTGTAAAAATTTCAGAGATTTTCATCAAGTTTTGATACCCCAAATCGAGTCGGACATATTCTGCGTTTTAAAGAATTTTCAAAGGTTGACAGTTTTCTTAACCGAACTTGATGAGCATATTTCTATCATTTCTAGTCCGATCCAATCTTTGTGATCTAAACAAAAGTTGTAGATCTATGATTCTTGAATACCTCTGTAAAATTTCATGCATTTTCATTAAGATTTGCTACCCCAAACCGCGTCGAACATATTCTGCGGTGCATGGACCTTTCGAAAACTGAGACAGATTTTAAGACCGAACTTAGTAGATTAATCTGACTTAATCCGTGATGAATTTGCATAATTTGCCTCTAATAAAACTTGTTTATTTTGGTGTCTTTTAAGTGCCTGTAAAATTTCATAAATTTTGGAGTTCAATTGATATGTTAAAAAGTCAAATCTTTGACAGGTGTCAAACCTGAATCCTGACAGCTTTTTTGTCTCTGTAGAAAACTCGATTTTTGACATGCTTCCCATCGTTTTTCCGAAAAACTTAAAACACGAAACTTGTTCATTGGGATGTTTTTGAGCTACTGTGAAAATTTCAGATCAATCGCCTAAGAAATGGATTTTTAAACTGAAAAGGCGTAAACTGTGACATCGATCGGTTTTAAACTTGTGAAATTTTGAAATTTCTAAACAACGATCGAAATCTTGTGATACGATAAAGCTGTATTTTTGGAAATCCCGTTACACTAAAGTTGAAACGATATCGGTTACATTGGTTACATAAAATTAGGGAGTGAGTGCTCTGCAGGGTGCCCTCCTAATTATTCATTTTGTGCCAAAACGGCAATGATGACTACGCGCGAAAGATTGCCAAAACGGCATCTTATATTTTTGGGCCTATCCTCTCGGGTGTATCCGTATGGGTTACTCGAGGCTTGACGGAGCGGTACTGGATATGGCGTATTTGGTCACAAGAGACCAACGGCCTACCCTCTCGAGTGTATCCGTATGGGTTACTCGAGGCTCGACGGAGTGGTACTGGGTATGGCGAATCGGCTGCGGCCTAAATGAGATGATACTTATGAAATTGGCTGAGGCCGCCGGATCACCGGCTAAATGATATATATTGTTGAGATGATGGCGTAACGGGAAATATATTAAAAAGCTCAGATTTTATGAAATTGGCTGCGGCCGTCGGATTGCCGGCTAAATTAAATATTGTTGAGATGGTGGCGTATCGGGGAGAATTTTTTAAAAGCTCAAATTTTTATTTACTTACTTACGGCATTATTCATGTTTTTAAATCATGTCTTAAATAATTGCCCATGCTTAAGTTTTAAATTATGAAATTAAATGTGTCTTTAAAGTATGCAATTATATTCGCATTTTTTTTAAAATAAAATGTTTTTATGCATGGCAAAAAGTTTTATCTTAATTATTAAAAATCTAACCCCTTTATTGCTATGTAAGGATTGACTTACTCAGTATTTTATAATACTGATAAAAATCGTTGTTCATTTTTTTTCTGTTACAGAGTACGGAGCATGATCACTCATTGGGGGATCATTTTGGACACTTAATTATTTATTTTACGTGACTTGCATGAACGGGTCTGTTTAACCCGTGGTTTGGCCATGTCGGCCCTATATTTTAAATTCCGCTGCATACTTTATATTCCCGCTGCAACTCTGATGTAGTATTTTTAAATTATTTATGAATGGGCTACTTGAATATTTTAAATTCTGAAAAACCATAGCCTTGCATCTCTTTAGTGAGCTCGGAGAAACCGTGTCTTGCTAGGGAGGTGTGGCGGTGGCATCCCGGCCTGGGTTACCAAAATCGGGGTGTTACAATGTGGTACCAGAGCCCGAAATATTTTAAAGCTATTATTTTACATAGCCGGGAATATTTTAAAACTACTATTTTAAAGAGCCCGGAATATTTTTAAACTATTATTTTTAAGTATTATTATTTTTAGAGTTATTATTTCTAAACTAGTAATATATTTTAAAAAGAAAACCCAATTATTGTTTTGAAGTTAAAGCCCAAATTTTTAGCCCAAAATTTTTTAAGAAGCCCAAGAAATTATTTTTAGCCCAATACCTGTATTTTTAAATAAAGCCCAAATGTTTATTATTTCGAGCCCAAAAATTTTATTTACTTAGTGTAATATTTTAAACCCAATGATTAATTATTTTTGGCTCAATATCTAAATATCATGATAAGCCCAACTATTTTGGCCCAATAACCTTGTTTTTATTTAAAGCCCAAATAATTTATTTCTTTCGGCCCAAAATAGCGGCCCAAACCTTTTATCCTTATTTTAATCTATCCATGGAATAAATTTATTTTAAAACCCATGGATAAATAAATGCATGCATAAAATTTTTTTTATCAGGGGGATCATCACTGCATGTGCATATTGCATTTCTATACCTTAGAGAACCTAGAAGCGTTATGTTGTAACCTAGATCTTTTTCTTGCGCTAGATGGCTAACCAAGACATGATGAACTTAATGGTCAAAATGATGAACGCTCACTTTGATTCCCAACAAACCATACAACAAATGGAACATCGTATGGCCCAATTGGAGGCAAATCTGCACCATATGGGAAATTTAAGAGAGGCGGACCACCACCGCATAAACCAGCTCGAAGACCAAATCCAAAACCTCACTACACAAAATCTATCTTTAAAGGAGCTTGTTGATGCTCATGGGGAGGACTTGAACCACATTTTCGATGACCTACTACCGTCAAGTCCAGTGGAGGAAGATCCGGAGGAGGATCCCACCACTGTGCCGGAGGACGCCTAGAACGATAGGAGGATCCTATTTTGGTATATCCTATCACTTGTACTAAAAAAAAAAAAAAAAATCAAGTTTTTGTTTGAACACTCTCTATTCCAAAAATTTTGTTGAATTCCCAAACAACAAATCCATCTCAAACGCACGGCTCATTTAAACCTTGAAACCCAAGACCCTGAAACCCTAGACCCTGGGGTTTCGATAATCATTGTATAAACCCTTTATTATATTTTCCTTAAAATCTAAATCACTTGTTCTTGCAACAGAATGGCACCGAGAGGGAGACCGCGCGTCCAGCCCATTCCTCCCAATACCAACGAAATACCTAGGCAACCCGACATGCCGATACCAAACGTGGGTGTACACGCTCAGGAAGAGCCAGCAGGCCCTATACCAGACAACATAGGTAATCGCCTGCGCACTCTAGAAGAGGTTCTCATTGCGATAGGGAACGCGCAGGTGAACCAAGGCCAAGCGGCTGCGGCACCTCCACCACAAGCTCGCATTAATTACCTAGCCATGGTGAACCCATACCAACCGCCGCACTACGCAGGCGAGGAAGACCCTGCAAAACTAGAGGAGTGGATTAGGACCTTCGACAAGTTGTTAAGCGCAGTTAAGTGCCCAGAAGGGGAAAAGGTGCATGTGGCCTCATACTACTTGGGAGGTGAAGCAGACGACTGGTGGCAAGCCACCCAGGGAAAGATACGAGAGGAAGATGTGCCCTATTCATGGACTGAAATGATGGAACTGCTCAGGGACCGATTTTACCCCCTGAGTACGAAGGCGGCCATGTACGAGGAGTTTTTGTCACTGAAACAAGGCGGGCAGACTGTACAAGAGTATTACACTCGATTCAAGGAGTTGGTACGCTTTGCACCAAGACTAGTACCGACAGACGTAGAGAAGGCACAAAAATTCGAGATGGGATTGAACTTGACCATACGGGAAGTGATCACTGGTGTCCATTACCCGGACCTGCAAGCAGTATATGATCGTGCAGTTGCTGTTGCAAGGGTGCAACAACTGAAGAGGAGGATGAGTGGAGAGTCCAGCCGGGGACCTCAGGGGCAAGATAAGAGGAACAGGGATAACCGCACCGGTAACAATTCTGGAGGAAACAACTTTCGGGGAGGCCTGAACAGACCCCCTCAGAACAACAATAGGGGAAATGGTGGGAGAACCTTTTTCCAGGGTAACCCTGTGCCACCATGCCCAAGATGTGGGAGACCTCACTTGATTAGGGGATGCCCCCAACAGGGCACATGCTTCAGGTGTGGTCGATTTGGTCATCGGGTGAATGAGTGCCGGACTCGAATTGAAAACATCACCAAGCGGGAGGACTTGATTATGGGGCCAGCACAGCCTCGTAACCAAAATGGACGGAATGGTAACTATCAAGGGTACAGACCCCCTCAGAACCAGAATTTCAACCAGAATCAACGCCCTCCACAGAATCCAAATCAGCAACAGAATCAGAACCCGAACCGGGATCAGCCGGGCAACCAAGGACGGCCCATGGGGAGGTTGAATGTTATCAACCAAGCAGATGTGCCTATGCAGGGTGACGTGATGGCAGGTACATTCCATGTTTTAAGTACACCCCTTAAAGTTCTGTTTGACTCAGGAGCTAGTTGTTCGATTATATCATCAAGAGTCTTATCGGAACTAGATCTACCTGAGTGCGAACTGATTAACTTAGAAATTCAACTACCATCAGGAGAGGTAGTACCATGCTCTAAACGTTATAACGGAATTCCGATAGTTATCAAGAACATAGAATTTTTCGCAAACTTGGTAGAATTTAATTTAAGGGACTTCGACGTTATACTGGGAATGGATTGGTTGACCCGGTATAAAGCAGTGATAGAATGTCAAAAGCAGAAGATCACCTTGTCGAAAGGTAGGGGAAAGAGAGTCATCTTTTACTCTCAACCCCCTAAGAGGAGCAACAAGATTGTTAACGCTCTCAAGCTTCGTGGCTTAATGCATAAGGGATACGCGTTGTGTGCATGCTACGTTCACAACCTTGAGGCGGAAGAGAGCAAGGTTGACGACATCCCAGTGGTGAGAGAATACCCGGACGTATTTCCTGAAGACATCCCTGGTATGCCACCTGAGAGAGATCTTGAATTCACCATAGATCTCATTCCGGGAACGGAACCTGTTTCGAAGGCCCCTTACCGTATGGCACCACTGGAAATGAAGGAGTTAAAGGAACAACTCGAAGAGTTGTTGGAGAAAGGATACATAAGACCAAGTACGTCCCCGTGGGGAGCACCGGTCTTATTTGTTAAAAAGAAGGACGGAGGACTACGCCTTTGCATCGATTACAGAGGACTCAATCAAGTGACCATCAAGAACAAGTATCCATTACCAAGGATTGAGGACTTATTTGATCAATTGAAGGGGGCGTCGGTGTTCTCAAAGATCGATTTATGATCCGGTTATCACCAGCTGAGGATTGCGGAGAAGGATATCCCGAAGACGGCATTCCGAACTCGTTATGGACACTACGAGTTCACAGCATTATCCTTTGGGTTAACAAATGCACCTGCAATGTTCATGAACCTCATGAACGATGTATTTAGAGAATGGTTAGATCAATGCGTCGTGGTGTTCATCGACGACATCCTGATCTACTCGAGAAGCGAGGAGGAGCATTCCCAACATTTGCACCAAGTGTTAGGGATTTTGCGCAAGAACCAACTCTATGGCAAACTATCCAAATGCGACTTTTGGTTGAAGGAAGTAGCATTCCTTGGGCACATAGTATCCGCCACTGGAGTTTCAGTGGATCAGGCAAAAATTTCGGCGGTGACGGAATGGGTATCGCCGACGAGTCCAACTGAAATACGGAGCTTCCTTGGGCTAGCTGGTTATTATAGGCGATTTGTGAAGGACTTCTCGAAAATCGCACGCCCGTTGACCCAGCTGTTGAAGAAAGGGGTGAAATATGACTGGACCAGTGAGTGTGAGTCCGCGTTTCAAGAACTGAAAAAGCGACTCACCAGTGCACCCGTACTAGCACTACCATCAGAGAATGGTGACTTCGAGGTTTACAGTGACGCTTCGAAGGAAGGTCTAGGATGTGTTTTGATGCAAGACTCGAGAGTCATTGCATATGCTTCGCGCCAATTGAAACCTCATGAAGCGAACTACCCGACGCACGACTTGGAGTTGGCGGCAGTCGTGTTCGCTCTGAAAATATGGAGACACTACCTTTATGGGAGAAAGTGTCGGATGTTCACAGACCACAAAAGCCTCAAATACATATTCACTCAAAAAGAGTTAAATCTGAGACAACGGAGATGGTTGGAACTAATCAAGGACTATGATCTCGAAATTTCTTACCACGAAGGGAAGGCCAACGTGGTAGCCGATGCCTTAAGCCGGAAGACCCAACATGTGGCGAATTCGTTGGTGATTCCGCCGGCATTATATATGGACTTGGCAAGATTGAGCTTAGAACTAGTGCATTCGGGCACTGTAAATGAAATGGTCAACGCCATGGTAGTCGAATCAACCATATTTGACGAGATCAAACTCGCCCAACCGGGCGACGCAAAGTTGGAAAGGATTAAGGAGAACATTGCCAACGGGAAGGCGATAGGATTTGCTATCCATGAGGACGGAAGCATTCGTTTCAAGGGAAGATGGTGTGTACCACAGAAATGCGTGGAGATAAAACAAAGATTGATGGAAGAAGGGCATAACACACCTTACTCGGTTCACCCTGGAGGCGACAAATTATATAAGGATTTGAGGAAGATTTACTGGTGGCCGAGGATGAAGAATGAAGTGGCAGAATTTGTAGCTAGATGCCTCACGTGCCAAAAGGTCAAAGCCGTGCGACAAAAACCCTTAGGATTGATGCAACCATTGGAAATCCCGAGTTGGAAGTGGGATAGTATCTCTATGGATTTCGTTTCGGGATTACCACGATCACCAAGAGGGATGAATAAGATATGGGTGATTGTCGATAGGCTAACGAAGACGGCCATTTTTATCCCAATGAAGGACACTTGGACCATGGACCAATTAGCAAGAGCGTATATTGACAATGTGGTACGAAGACACGGGGTACCACATGACATTATCTCCGATAGAGACAGTAGATTTGTCTCTCACTTTTGGATCAAGTTACAAGAAGCTCTCGGTACGCAGATTAAGATGAGCACCGCATTCCACCCAATGACGGATGGACAAACTGAGAGAACAATCCAAACATTGGAGGACATGCTGAGAGCGTGTGTTCTAGAGTTTAAGGGTAGCTGGGAAAATCATTTACCCCTAATTGAATTTTCCTACAACAATAGCTACCATGCTAGCATCGGCATGGCACCATTCGAGGCATTGTATGGTCGAAGGTGCCGAAGTCCGTTGAGTTGGGAAGGGAGTGATAAGACAGTGGTAGTAGGACCACAACTCGTAGAAGATATGACCCAACAAATCAAAGTGATTCAAGGAAAGATGAAAGCGGCCCAAGACCGACAGAAAAGTTATGCCGATGTGAGACGGCAAGACCTAGAATTTCAAGTTGGAGATAAGGTCATGTTAAAGATATCACCGATGAAGGGGGTTATGCGTTTTGGCAAACGAGGAAAGTTAAGTCCTCGATATATAGGACCTTATGAAATTCTAGAAAAAGTCGGGAATCTAGCATATCGTCTAGCCTTACCGCCACAATTGGCTCGAGTTCACAATGTGTTCCACGTATCACAATTGAAGAAGTATGTGCACGATCCGACCCATGTACTCCAACCGGAAGGAATTGAATTGGATGATGACTTGAGCTATGAGGAATTTCCGGTACAAATACTCGATGTTAAGGAGAGAGTAACAAGGAACAAAACCGTGAGAATGGTCAAGGTTCTTTGGTCGAACCATGAAAGTGAAACAGCGACATGGGAGTTAGAAGCCGACATGAAGGAGCGTTATCCGACCCTATTCCAAGACGGTGCAACCACAGTTATGGGGACATAACTGTAATCTTAAGGGGGGAAGGATGTAACAACCCGAATAATATGTGTCCCAAATCAATAAATAAACAAATTCAAATTGTTTTGAACTACGTAATGACTTGATCCCTTCACGGGGTACGTAGGCAACTTGGAAATTTCAATTCTGGGTTCAGTCAAATAATATCAAACAACAAAACACAATGATACAATCGCAATCAATCAATCGATCAATAAGTCGCGCAACTTCGGGGACGAAGTTGATTCTTAAGGAGGGTAGATTGTAATACCCGAGAAATCGCCATCGAAAATTTAAATTCAAAAATAAAGAATTGGATTTAATTTTTAAAACCGAAATAATTCCGAGAGAGCGGAATTAATTATTTATCGGAAGATAGCAACTCGAAACGAGTTTATAGAATTGTCCCAACGAGCACAAATAATTCCCACATTATGATTTTTATTTTTATTTTTTTGAAGATAAGAATCTTAATATAAAAAAAAAAATTAAAAAAAAAAAAATTACTGTAGCATGCTACTGTAGCACGCTACTTAGCATGCTACTGTAGCAGTCGGCAATGACGCGTTTTTGGCGACTTTTTGCCATTTTTCGGGGCCCAAGGTTGGGAATCTTGACTAATCATGGGGGGGACACATCTTGGACATTATAGAGTGATTCCCATCCCTATTGTCAGCCATCCTCATCAATAATTCATCCCAAAAACTCTCACAAACTCTCCCAAAGCCAAAACACTCTTCCGGCGACTTTCCGGCAACTTTCCGGCAACCAAATCCGACCAAGAAAGTGTGTAGATCAAGGATTTGCAGGCTTTGGATTGTTGGTAAGAGGTAAATCAAGTTTCCTTATTGTTTCAAGATCATAATCAACATTCTAACTTACGGATCTTTACTTGCAAACACGTTCGTGGCCAAAGGAGAAGAAGAACGTGTTGCGTAGATCCGTTCGTGGCGATTTTGGACAAATCGATCAACCCTAGGACATTCAAGAACTCACTTACTGTAAGTTAATACCTTCCATATCAATATGGGTGGTTTAAGGGCATCCGAAACATTGGATCTAAAACGAAACGTTAAAATCGAACCTAAAAACCCCAATCTTCGTATTTTCTGAAATCCGACCAAAACTCTTACTTCGAGTGTTCAAACCTAAAAACTCAAAACTAAGATTTTGATCCTAAGATCTTAAGTTATACTGTGTAAAAATTTCAGAGATTTTCATCAAGTTTTGATACCCCAAATCGAGTCGGACATATTCTGCGTTTTAAAGAATTTTCAAAGGTTGACAGTTTTCTTAACCGAACTTGATGAGCATATTTCTATCATTTCTAGTCCGATCCAATCTTTGTGATCTAAACAAAAGTTGTAGATCTATGATTCTTGAATACCTCTGTAAAATTTCATGCATTTTCATTAAGATTTGCTACCCCAAACCGCGTCGAACATATTCTGCAGTGCATGGACCTTTCGAAAACTGAGACAGATTTTAAGACCGAACTTAGTAGATTAATCTGACTTAATCCGTGATGAATTTGCATAATTTGCCTCTAATAAAACTTGTTTATTTTGGTGACTTTTAAGTGCCTGTAAAATTTCATAAATTTTGGAGTTCAATTGATATGTTAAAAAGTCAAATCTTTGACAGGTGTCAAACCTGAATCCTGACAGCTTTTTTGTCTCTGTAGAAAACTCGATTTTTGACATGCTTCCCATCGTTTTTCCGCAAAACTTAAAACACGAAACTTGTTCATTGGGATGTTTTTGAGCTACTGTGAAAATTTCAGATCAATCGCCTAAGAAATGGATTTTTAAACTGAAAAGGCGTAAACTGTGACATCGATCGGTTTTAAACTTGTGAAATTTTGAAATTTCTAAACAACGATCGAAATCTTGTGATACGATAAAGCTGTATTTTTGGAAATCCCGTTACACTAAAGTTGAAACGATATCGGTTACATTGGTTACATAAAATTAGGGAGTGAGTGCTCTGGGTGCCCTCCTAATTATTCATTTTGTGCCAAAACGGCAATGATGACTACGCGCGAAAGATTGCCAAAACGGCATCTTATATTTTTGGGCCTATCCTCTCGGGTGTATCCGTATGGGTTACTCGAGGCTTGACGGAGCGGTACTGGATATGGCGTATTTGGTCACAAGAGACCAACGGCCTACCCTCTTGAGTGTATCCGTATGGGTTACTCGAGGCTCGACGGAGTGGTACTGGGTATGGCGAATCGGCTGCGGCCTAAATGAGATGATACTTATGAAATTGGCTGAGGCCGCCGGATCACCGGCTAAATGATATATATTGTTGAGATGATGGCGTAACGGGAAATATATTAAAAAGCTCAGATTTTATGAAATTGGCTGCGGCCGTCGGATTGCCGGCTAAATTAAATATTGTTGAGATGGTGGCGTATCGGGGAGAATTTTTTAAAAGCTCAAATTTTTATTTACTTACTTACGGCATTATTCATGTTTTTAAATCATGTCTTAAATAATTGCCCATGCTTAAGTTTTAAATTATGAAATTAAATGTGTCTTTAAAGTATGCAATTATATTCGCATTTTTTTTAAAATAAAATGTTTTTATGCATGGCAAAAAGTTTTATCTTAATTATTAAAAATCTAACCCCTTTATTGCTATGTAAGGATTGACTTACTCAGTATTTTATAATACTGATAAAAATCGTTGTTCATTTTTTTTCTGTTACAGAGTACGGAGCATGATCACTCATTGGGGGATCATTTTGGACACTTAATTATTTATTTACGTGACTTGCATGAACGGGTCTGTTTAACCCGTGGTTTGGCCATGTCGGCCCTATATTTTAAATTCCGCTGCATACTTTATATTCCCGCTGCAACTCTGATGTAGTATTTTTAAATTATTTATGAATGGGCTACTTGAATATTTTAAATTCTGAAAAACCATAGCCTTGCATCTCTTTAGTGAGCTCGGAGAAACCGTGTCTTGCTAGGGAGGTGTGGCGGTGGCATCCCGGCCTGGGTTACCAAAATCGGGGTGTTACACTTTTTCTATCCATTTTTTATATATAAATAAAAAGCATAAAGAAAAAAATAGAAATGAATTTCATTATATTGAAAATATTTAATTTATATTAATTCCAAAAATTATATTCTTTTTTTAAATTATAATTTCAATAATAAATGGTAATACTAATACCATTATCATGATTAGTGATAAAATGTATTTAATTTTTCTTATAAATTAATATTGAATTCTAAATAAATTATAAAATAATGATTTTATAATATAACTTATTTGAATCTAAAATTTTCAATTGATTTAATTTAAATTTATTAAATATTCAATTAAATAGAGAATGCATGTGATTATTACTATCTTATTAATAAATTTTCCCCCAAAATTTTTTTCTCCTCCACATTAATTGTTCTATATATCTTTTATTTTCTATCTATTTTCTATATAAATATAAAAAAATATAATGAAAAAATAGAATTAATAGAGGAATAAATTATAACACACTCAAAAAAAAAACATTTGAATTGGAAACTGCATAAAATATATATATATTTTTTCAACATGGGATGTTTATTCAAAATAGTTTAATTTAAATAGAAAGTGTAGTTATCTCATATACTATTTTTTTCTATCTTTTTCTATATAAATAATAATAATAATAATAAATTCATAAAAAACTGAATTAAATAGAGGGTGTGCGTGTATATTATTATTACACACTCATGAAAAACCCTTGAATTGAAAAGTTTAAAAAAAATATAATTATTTCAAAATAGAAATTTAATTCAAAATATTTTAATTTATATTATTTTCATAAAATATTTTTCATTATTATTTAATCCAATAATTAATGGTAATACTAATGTCTTTAGAGATATAATGATTAATGATAAAATGAATATAATTTTTATTACAAATTTATGTTGAATTAAAGAAATTATAAAATGTTAATTTTGTACTATAACTTATAAAATATTTGAATATACAATTTTAAATTAATCTAATTAAAATTTCTTAAAATCATACAAAAAAATATTGTTTCAAGATGGGAATTTCACTAAAAATATTTTAATTTACATCAATTTCAAAAAATATATTCTAATTATTATTATTTCAATAATTAATGATAATACTAATACCATTGTCTTGAGAGATGCAATGATTAGTGATAAAATGTATTTAATTTTTTATTATAAATTTATTTTGAATTCTAAATAAATTATAAGATACTAATTTATACTATAACTTATAACACATTCGAATAAAAGAAATTTAAATTGATCTAATTTAAATTCATTAAAACATTTAATTAAATAGATATTGCATGTAATTATTACTATCTCATTACTTAGAGTATTATGATCAATAGTTCGCTCTAAAGAGTTTTATATAAGACCAGTGATCTCATTCTTATGCGAATATATATTACTTCATTTAATTTGATGATATATATTAAGTGTTTCTTTCAAAACTATGGTTTCTGATAATATGGTTTTTCACATATTCATTTATCTTGTCTTTGAATGCAGATATCCTTATATGGTTCATGAGTTATTATTGGAGTAATCATCAATTTGCATAGTAATAAGTTGTCTTTATTTATTTGCTTTTACTTTCATCTTTTTATCCGGTTAATTTGACATTTGAGTTGCCATTTGGTATTTCTTACTAACTAGAATTTTGACCCGCGCTTTGTGGGTGGTGTTTTTTTTTTGTCAAATAAAATAAGAATTTTTTATTTTATTATTTTTTTATGCATAGAGTTTCCTTTACTTTAAAATCTGAAACTTTTGACAATTTCTTGCTACACGAGTACTTTCGAAAATAGAATAATAAAGAATCCCGGTTTAGGTTTTATTTAATGAAATCGATTCATGATGATGGAGTTGGGATTAAGGATATATTTAGGTTGTTACGTTTTTATTACTCGTGTTAAGAAACTGTGGCCCGAAAGCGCACGGTGTCAAAAATTGCAATAATTTGTAGGTAAGTCCGGATCGTTCACTGGAGGATGTGCGATGGAAGCAGGTCCCACGCCATTTCATAAGATTTTCAACTCGGTTACTCAATTCAAAGTGGTTTTGCTAACATCTAAGTGACATAATTTAAGCTAAGCTATGGAAGCAATTAAAATTATCCTAAAAAGAAGATAAAATTATTCTAGAAAGCACTAAATTTAATCTAAGAAAGCAATAAAATTATTCTAAGGAAGCAGATTAAATTAGACTAAGCTAACTATGAAGCTGATTCAAAAGGACAGGGAGAAAAGAATAATAATTGGACAAGATCCAAATAAAACAATAATTAAACCTCCATTTTATTACACAGTTCTTTGTTTGGGATAATCCGTTCAGTTAGCTAATTCTCATGCTTCCTATACTATTTTCCCTTTAACAGACATGTACTCATAGTAAGGATTTACATGCACTTAAGACAGCACTTTCTAAGATACCACAGATGCGTAACTGCCCCTGCTGGGGTATGTTATTTATCTGTGGTGGATGAACAACCCCTGACAAATCATTAGTTGAAATGCCAAGTACTGCTACCATTCCCCCATGTCACTCCCAAAGACTAAAATCAAACCCTGAACTATTCCATAACTCCCATTCCTAGTAGCAGCTAGAAGTTCTCTCAATACATCCGAGTGACCTCTATAAAAGCATTTAAAAGAAAGCGATAAAGAAAATATTTAAAATCCTATCACTCGGAGGTTTTAAAAGCATCATACTGGTAGTAAATGAGAGCCCCCAGTCTTGATGACCGGATGCAGATCAAGAATTCTCGGACATCTGTAAACCGCTCGCAGTGTTTACCTACTCCCGGGTGATTATGACATACAACTAATGAAACAAACTAATAAATTAGTTTGTTCCGGATGCACTCACTCACGGTTCAGAATTAGGCTTTGGTAAAAGAGAATATCAGTTGAAAGAATACTCAACCCTATTTTAGAAAATAACCAAGGCCTATAAATTGTTCCTGTTGTATTATCTATTACACCTTGTCTGAATCCAAGTGGACTCTGATTCAGTGCAATATCTAATATGAGATTTCCAACATACAACAATTTTGGAAAATAATAAATCTTTGAAAATCATTCCCTAAACAGGTACTAAACTCTCAATTTAAACACATATCCTTTTAGCCTAAACAGACCTACTCATTGACTTTGCTTCTAATTTCCCAAGATCAACCCCCAGTTGAGTAAGAATTAGTCATAACTGTAGAATTTATCCCTTACTCAGAACTGGATTTTTCAAAGAAATTTTTGTTGGAAGTTTATTATGAGATACCTGATCAAAAATCATGACTTCTATGTCCAAGGGAAGGATCCCAAAATATATTCAGACCACAGTATTTACATAATAATATCATGCATAAGTTTATATGGAAGGTGTAAAATTAATTTGATCCAAAATATAAGGCGGATCTAGACAGAATGTGGAACACAGAAGGAATTAGTCAAAGACTAAATGATGGCAGAGTATGTAACGCCCCGAAAATTTAAAACCATTTTCGTGACGCCACCGCCGTATTAACTATTCTAAACTGTTGATCACTCAGCTTAGATAGTCAATACGAAGCGAGGTATAAATACAAACCTGTATCACAATAATATAAATGCCAACAAAAGCAGTACATAGCCCAGGAACAGTACATGGCATATCCGGGCAACAAGCCCTGGAATAATATAATGACATGATCACACATCCAATACCAGAAATACCCAATAAGTAAATCATATATGACAACCGCTCACATTTAATGAATAACAAATATTCTCATCAAAGATCAGGCAAGAGCATGTAATATTTATTCTAAACAACAAATATAAGGAATGCAGTCTAGCTAGTCCGCTCAACCCGAACCCCCATCATCGTGCTCTGCGCTATCCGTAGGAAGATCTATAAAAACAGACAACAACAAGGTGTCAGTACAACGTACTGGCAAGGAATAGATATAGCAGGGGAAACGGGGCACAATAGTGATAACACTATACTATATAAATAATAATAATAATAATAATAATAACAATAATGATAACGATAATTAAGGACATAAAATAAATACAGAAGTAAACATCACACCGTCCCATACCGGTGCTTCAACCACTGCAGATAAAATGAATGATGGATGATGAGATGTAATGTTATGACCTATGATGTCTATCTACCCTAAATGCAACACATAAGAATGTCTAGCGCGCATCCTAAGTACCATGGTCGGTATTCCCCCCCATATAAGGGTCCACTCCCCTTAATGGTCGGAAGACATACCCACAGTGCCCCCGCCGCGGACACTAACAGCTGAGAACGTAGCTTACGGCAAGCGGGTCAGGCTAAGGATCATGAGTCCTTTATCAGCCAAATTTTCAGACTACGGATATAAAATCCTTATCAGTCTCAATGCCCAGGATAAAATACTAACTATGCCCAATCGGATACCGACTCGTAAGCATAGGGTATCCAATACCCTCGGAAGCATAATTTAAGTTCATAATCATATCAACACATGTCCATACGCAAATCAACGCATCATGACAAGATAAGCAACTCATCGCGAGTTAAGTATAATCAGGGGTGTGCCAAGTCCCACGTATCGGCACTCAACTCATACATCAAAATAGAAGCAACGCAAGATTCCATCCTAAACTAAGGCATGGTAGATCTTCTCTATTCGCAGACTATGTTCCAGATTATGAGCATAATAATTAGTGAGATATTCGTGAACAGTTCTAGCCTAATTCTAAGGCATCCTCATTATACGCAGGGAATCCGTACACACGAGAGTTCCCAATACTAAGGCAACATAGACTATACTAGTCTATTCCTAACCCCTATCTAATTTGCTATTCTAAACCTTGCCTTTATAATAAATCTTCAAGCCTTCCTTTATACGTCCTTATCCTTCCAATGACTTCACGACTGTTCCTGTACAAAATATTATCATCATAAGAATTAAAATAACTAAGCAATACCAACATCATCATCTCCTCATTTCACCACAACAACATCCACCTCCAATCTCCTTTCTATAAATCCACCAAACTCGACGCCATCTCATCAAAACAAGTAATCCAATTTAATCCCTTCAACAAGAACATCCAATTAATCCAAGCATGACCAAGACATCAAAATAACTCATGCTTTCCAAATCAACAATAATCCACTAACTCTCAAGGTACAAAATCTCAAGACAACATAACAATAACATTGCTTCTCAAATTCTAGTCCTTAAACACTTAAACAAATAAGAGTCATTCCTCCACTTATCAATTACACATTCAAGTTTAAATCACATCTTTAGTATCAAGTTCCCAAATATTAACATAATCAAATAAATCCATTTAAGCCTTTAAACCAAGCATGCATTTCCAAATTCTAAAACAAAATCCAACTACTTAATTAATCACAATACAATATATCCAATTATTCAAAATCCAAGAATGCTTCAAAGTAAAACCATTACTAAGCCAATCCAAGGATTTCCCTACCAATCCTTCCAATCTTCAAAATCCATATTCAAGCATCATAGCGTCTACAACAGCACACCGAAAATCTATAGAACTCAATTTAACCATTACACATCTTCTCTAACCAAAACCAAGAAGCAATCAAGAAGAAAATTGAACAACTCATCAACACCACCACTGCCCAACCTCCAAATCTGTCCAGCCTCCGCCATGACACCACCACCACTTGGCCGCCGGCGAAACGCCGGCGGCGACCGCTGGCAACGCGCAGCAGCGCGTTGCGCTGCTCCAGCAGCGGGTAGCAGCCCGCTGCCGCTATCCACGGTGCCGCGCCACCGCGGCGCCGCCTCCACCACCGTCGTCATCTCCTCCCCCCAACTCCGTCATCCCCTCCGTTCCTCCAGTCAGCCGAGCTTCCTTCTCAAAAATGGAAGAAATCGAACTCTTCCCCAAAATCCCCCAAATGTGCGAAAACCAAAGGGAAAGAGGATGGAGAACTCATACCTACACAAGAACTTGAATGGTAGCTTCGATTCCCATCTCAATCGCCCAGCTTGCTGCCATCTTCTTCCTTCCGACGTGATTTCTCCATTTGTGCCCTAGTTTCTTCTCTTGAATGTTACGGGAATGAAGAATGGAAGAGTACCCCCAATTTCTTTTCCAACACCGATATAAGCATAAAACATGGGTGATGGACTCGGGCCATTGGGTTGGGCTCTTCCTTAACTTAATTGTCTTGGTCCAATTGTCAATTATTTCTCTTGGCCCAACCAATAATTCATCCCATTAATTTGATTCTCAATTCACCCATGTATATAATTAATCATAATTAATAAATTAATTATGAAATAATTAATCGGGGTGTTACATTCTCCCCCCCTCAGGATCATTCGTCCTCGAATGACATAAAGGTATGGTTAACTTGGTGATGATCACTAAATTTAAGTGAGATCCAATTCTGGATACCTTCCTCAATGTTTCATTTGTCCCCTTACATAGCAACTTCAACCTCATGAAGGTCCGATAGTTTTTACACTATCTAAATTGTCTCATACTGAAACACTTTATCCTTCATTTGATTGATCGCCATTAGTTGCTTCACATATTCTTGACTCTTGTCAAGCTTCCCTTCAAAAACTTGCTCAACTTCCGTTGAATCCTGTACCACTCCTCTCAATTTGATATACGTGGCACACACCCCCTTTTGTTATCTGAGTCTCTTCTCCAGTGTGCCTCTGATAGTTCCGAAAACTCTAGTTGTCTCTTCAAGAGTTTTGAACGCAACTCTCCTTAGTTTAAAGAACCTCTCCTTTGATGAAGGATTCTTTACCTTCCTTTCAGTTAGTTCTCTGGCAATGCCAACTTGACAATCGAAATTTATTGGCTATTGTAAGAGAAATCTAACGTCATCATATGTTTTTCCGACTTACACTGGAACCGAACTCATGAACTTGTATACAGTCATTGAAATCCGGAGTATATCCATTTCAAGTTGTAGCCTTTAAATGAGCTTACCATTCGTTAGTAACTCGCAAGTCTCAAGCTACTCTCGTGTTTCTTCTCACACGTTTCACGTCATGCATCAAGATTTATGAGACTCAATCATTATGTAGGCCTTAAGCTCTGTGTTCCATTGCATCTCATCACACGATTCTCTTGTCATTCTTATGTTCTTTATCAGAATACTGGAAATTCAATGCCATCCACTCAATTTCCATGCATACCACTCCAAACTTCAGCGAATTTTACCTCAGGAGCCTATCTCGATCTGTAGCTCGTTGCGTTTAGTCTTGATGGCATTTTGAGATTCCATCTCATTCCGAGGATATAATACACAATTCCTAACTGTTAAAACGGTTAATTATTCCCCGAGAATTTATTTGGATTGTGTTAGCACTGAGTTCTGCTCCGGATAATCCATTTGTATCGTGAATCAATCACCCCCAACTTCACACTGTTGGATGTTTTGCTTCGTATTCATGCTGCCAATTTGCACAAAGTGCATTGTTATCTCAACAATTCTCTGGAAGTTCTCGCCTTGGGAAAAACCTGCATTACAAAAGAAACGAACAGTCTCCAACACAAGATAGGAAGTGAAATCGAATTCCCAAGAGTATGGTAAATTCAGAATTATGGCGAGAGTCAAAATCTTCCGATACAGGCGGAAACAAATGCAAAACAACTAAAAATCGTTGTTTGCAGAACACAAATGAATACAGATAGGTAGAGCACCTTGTTTTACAACAAGATGCTTATACCAGTAAAGAGTGCTTCAACTAACGAGTTGAAGGCAATGCAACTAGAAACGGATTATCAGGGTGCATTAAGCACACCAGATTACCCTTAAGTATAATACTTGAATAGGAGATAGTAGGAAATAGTAGGACTTGCATAAGCCATATCATTTTCCCTACTAGAAGTTAAAAGTCTACACGTCACCATGTAGTAGAACAACGAAGATCAATAGACATAGAGTGGAACGATTCTGTTTCAGTTAAAAGGAATTCACAAGGTAGATAAAAGTCAGATTTTTGGTGAAAAAGGATCGGAATGGTGAAAATTAAAATTACTGGGAGAGTGCCAAGTAGATACCAAGTATAATGATTTGCGAAATGATGTAGGAATATATCGCTGAACAAGAATACTAAAATGGGCATCATTTTGTAACGGAACAAAAATACTTAAATAAGTGAACCGATAATGAGTTGACTCGGATTGGCAGAAGGAATCCGACTGATTGATAGAGACTCCCATTTACCATAGAGATAATAAATTAATAGAAAATAGAAGGCACTAAGAAAATTCCTGATAAGAAACGACTCTACTCCGTACAGAAATGGAATAGTAGTACATAATTTAAAAATGCGGAATAATTAAATAAAAGGAAAGAGCTATCTCAAGTTCCAAACAGGTACTAAAGGAACTTCCCGAAAATGTAAGGAAGTCAGTGGAAGCGTTATTATAAAATTTTGGAGATCGATAGAGGAGTGTGACAAATTTAGATAAATGCATTTACACATATCAGTGTAGCTGAAACGAAATTCGAATTATTTAAAATATTAAAACGGATGGGAAAATATCATTGCTGACAGAGTATCAATGAGAACCATTCAGATGGCCTCAAGAGTGATTTGACAGTACATGCCACAACCAAAGAGTTTAACTCGGAGAGAAGAGCTGGTACAGAAACGTACACAGTAGGATTTTCGAAAGAAGCAACGAAAATATTAGAGATATTCACTTTCTCATAATTAAGAAAATGAAGTGAAAGGATTAAAAATAAAGCATATCCAATAAATAAATATATGTATATATATATCAGCATTACGAGCATTACACCTTCCGTTATTAACTCGCTTCAACGCCTCTAATTAATCTCTGCGGTATACTCAATTCGATGTCTCGAATTGAGTGTCATCGTAATTCCGTCAATTGCTACAACCGGATGAGTTACCATATACATCTTTAAGATTTAAAGACGTCTGAGATATTATTCTCCTGATGTTCTAGTCACCTGCCGACAATGGATCTTCATCACATATCCGCATGGCCTGGATGTGCGTGTCCCGTTGTTCAATACCTGCAATTACCTTAAAGACAGATCCCATACATTAACACAATGCAATAAGCTAACAAAATTACCAAGCAAGCAATAGTAATAACATAAATAATTATCCAGCAACTTCTAAACAAGTTGCTAACAGAATTAAAGAATAGATCTCTGGGAATATCCTTGTTATTCGTCCATAGTTATCTTGCAAACCACGGTTCAAATCCACAAGGTGCGCAGTATATAAACAGAATACCAAAGCATAAGAATAAATCTAACTAGCATATGACAATGCAAACCTATCCTATATGCAATCCCCGCACACCTCACCACATGCTTTTATCAAGTATTAAGCACATAATAGAGCAAGCCCGCTCTGATACCAAACTGTAACGCCCCGAAAATTTAAAACCATTTTCGTGGCGCCACCGCCGTATTAATTATTCTAAACTGTTGATCACTCAGCTTAGATAGTCAATACGAAGCGAGGTATAAATACAAACCTGTATCACAATAATATAAATGCCAACAAAAGCAGTACATAGCCCAGGAACAGTACATGGCATATCCGGGCAACAAGCCCTGGAATAATATAATGACATGATCACACATCCAATACCAGAAATACCCAATAAGTAAATCATATATGACAACCGCTCACATTTAATGAATAACAAATATTCTCATCAAAGATCAGGCAAGAGCATGTAATATTTATTCTAAACAACAAATATAAGGAATGCAGTCTAGCTAGTCCGCTCAACCCGAACCCCCATCATCGTGCTCTGCGCTATCCGTAGGAAGATCTATAAAAACAGACAACAACAAGGTGTCAGTACAACGTACTGGCAAGGAATAGATATAGCAGGGGAAACGGGGCACAATAGTGATAACACTATACTATATAAATAATAATAATAATAATAATAACAATAATGATAACGATAATTAAGGACATAAAATAAATACAGAAGTAAACATCACACCGTCCCATACCGGTGCTTCAACCACTGCAGATAAAATGAATGATGGATGATGACATGTAATGTTATGACCTATTGATAGTGTGAATTTTGTGTTTGTTAATGACATATGTTTTGGATGTTTTTTGTGGTGTTTTGGTAGCACTTTACTCTTGTTGTGTTTGTTTTGTTGTTTGTAGGAAAATGGCATGGCAATGGAAAAATTAGAGCAATGTGGAAGAAAAAAAGAAAGAGACATGCAACCATGACTTCCCTAGTCATGACCATGATTAGATAGAAGACCCAAGCCCATTACACAATTAAAAGAAGATAATTGGGGAGTGGTCACTTTCACTTGAAAATGAAAGCATGGACTTTTGAGGACAAATAATTGAAAGAAAAGACAAGCAAGAAGAAAAAGAAGGAAAAGAAGAAAAGGATGGGCAAGAAGAAAACAAAAGTAACAAAAGTAAGAAAGGGACACATCAACCACAATAAGAAGACAAAGAAAAAGAAGGAAGAAGGGAGACGTAAGAAGGAGAATAAAAAGAAGAAAGAAAGGAGCAAGAAAGAAGAGCAAGGGAAGAAGAGAAGAAGGAGGACAAGGAGGATAGCAAGAAGAAGAAGAAGCTCTAATCCTTGGAGTTTGGTTGTATATCTTCTTTACATTTGTTTTCTTTTCTATGGATTTAGAGTAGTTTTTCGTTTTCTCTAGTTTAAAGACTTGATTAAGAATGGCTTTTGGAATTTGTGAGATGATGTAATTTGTGAACTATGAAACTTGATGTTTGTTGGTATTTATGCAATTCCTATGTTTAAGGTTTACTATTGTTGAATTGGATGAATGTTTAGGGCCCAAATATTTGTCTAGTTTGATAATTGATTGCCAATTCAATTTGGGTATCCGTAATTGTACTTGAATTGAATAGGTGGTAACCGGGTTGATTAGTTCCTTCCCGGGGAATTGTATAATCGAATTGTGAATTACTCCGCGTAGGTAGTAATTGGTTCGAATCAGGCTTTTCTAGATTATAATGCAATTAGACAACATCTTCTACGGGCGTACCTAGGAGTGTTAGTTTGATTAGGGGCAATTAACGGGCGTACCTTAATTGTCTAAACTGAAAGGAAAAGTTGGTTGTCTAAGCGGACCTGACAACTATAACTGGTTTATCAATTGGCACAATGTTTATGCATCGATGATCTTATCCAAATGCCATTCCAAATCAATCTTTGAACTAGAGGTTTTTAATTCCAATACTTTGTTTTAAATTTATGTTCTTGACCTCACTCATCATTTTCATAGTTTGTAGAATTACTTAGTTTTTAGTTCTTGTTATCATTTTCTTGTTCTCAAAATACAAAAACCCCCCTTTTAAATATTGTATATATTATGAGAATGTGGTATTCCAATCCCTGAGGACTCGACCCTTGTCACTGCTATACTATATTCATTTTGTGCTTAGTGACACAGGAATTAAATTATCTTTTGCAGCTATACGACAAGCTGCCAAATTTTGGCGCCGTTGCCGGGGATTGGCGTTCA
This sequence comes from Hygrophila difformis, assembly GCA_030278955.1. Classification (NCBI taxonomy): domain Eukaryota; kingdom Viridiplantae; phylum Streptophyta; class Magnoliopsida; order Lamiales; family Acanthaceae; genus Hygrophila; species Hygrophila difformis. The sequence continues at coordinate 11,760,963 of JAOANR010000004.1, read as the reverse complement.
ACAACTACATTCTGTGATATTTTTTTTTATCTTTTTAGTTTTAATTGGTATTTTCCTTGTTTATGCCTCGTTCTTCTCGTACAGGTGAGTTGATATTTGATCCAGAGATTGAGAAGACAGCTCGTAGATTGACAAGGGAAGCCAAGTTAAGAAAAAAATCTAAAGTTTCTACATCAACTTCTGGTTTGTCATTGGCTACAGAGCTGGACACCTCTAGTTCCAGTAGTGAAGGAAGTGATACAGAATCTTTAGAAGAAAAAAACATTGTCATGGCTGAAGATAACCGCACATTGAGGGAGTTGGCTGCTCCTGACTTAACACAGCAGCCTTTATGCATTACATTTCCTACAATTGATGATGAAACTCCCTTTGAATTAAAATCTGGATTGATCCATTTGTTGCCTGAATTTAATGGTCTTGCAGGTGAAGAGCCTCACAAACATCTCCAGGAATTTGATGTAGTATGTTCAAGCATGAAGCCCCCTGGAGTAACAGATGAACAAATCAAATTGAGGGCATTTCCATTTTCATTGAAGGGGAGTGCAAAAGATTGGCTCTACTATCTTCCGGCAGGTAGCATTACAACATGGACTGACATGAAAAGAAAGTTCTTGGAGAAGTATTTCCCAGCCTCAAGAGCTGCAAATTTGAGGAAGTAAATATGTGGCATCAAACAACAATCAGGTGAAACGCTCCATGAATACTGGGAGCGGTTTAACAGGCTTATAATTAAATGTCCTCAACATCAAATCCCACCCCAATTGTTAATTCAATACTTCTATGATGGATTGTTGTTGATGGACAGGAACATCATTGATGCTGCAAGTGGAGGAGCTTTGGTGAATAAGACTCCAACACAAGCCTGGGAGTTGATTGATCGAATGGCAGAGAATACTCAACAATTTGGCACAAGGGATGCAATGCCAACCAATATGCCAAGTGATTCTTCAATGCAAACAATGCAACAACAACTTTCAGAGTTGACAAGCTTTGTTCGTAAGATGGCCACAGGAAATATAAAGCCAACTGTCCAGGTGAAGGCGTGTGGCATTTGCACAAGTATTAAACATCCAACTGATGCATGCCCAACTCTCCAAGAAGATACACCGGTGGATGTGAATGCACTTGAATATTCCAACAGACATCCACAGTATAATCCCTATTCCAATACCTACAATCCAGGTTGGAGAGACCATCCAAATCTTCGGTATGGCAATCAACATCAACAACAAAATCACCCATCTTCATCACCACAACAAGTGCACCCTCCTCGTCAATTTGAAAGGCAACCACCTCAAGCTACAACAAGTTCAAGTCCATCTTTGGAAGAATTGGTGAAATCCATGGCCACATCAACTTTGCAATTTCAACAAGACACGAAGGCAAGTATTGAAAAATTGCAAAGCCAAATTAATCAAGTGTCTGAGGAAGTTAGGCAAATTCGAGAGAAAGGAAAGTGGCCAGCTCAACCCGAGCCAAACCCAAAGAATGTCAGTGCCATGATTTTGAGGAGTGGAAAAGAAGTTGAAGGTCCTTCTCCAATGTCAAAGGAACAAAATGAAGAACAAATTGAGAAGGAGATTGAAAAGGAGGCAGAAACTTCTAACAAGGTAAATTCTAAATGGATTCATTTATATCAAACTAAAATACCTCCTTTTCCCGACAGGTTAAAGAAGCCTCCAAAAGTTGATAAAAAGAAAGAGATGCTTGAAATATTCAAGAAAGTTCAATTGAACATTCCACTTTTGGAAGCCATCAATCAAATCCCCAAGTATGCAAAGTTCTTGAAGGAATTGTGCACCAACAAAAAGAAGCTTCGGGGAGATGAGTATATAATAGCAGGTGAGAGTGTATCTGCAGTCATAAAAAGAAAAATCCCACCCAAAACCGGTGATCCAGGTATGTTTTTAATTCCTTGCAAAATTGGAACGAAAGAGGTGAGCAAAGCCATGTTAGATTTAGGTGCAGCGATAAATGTTATGCCAAGATCAATATATAATTCCCTAAATCTAGGTCCATTGAAAGAAACAGGAATTATTATTCAACTTGCTGATAGATCAAATGCTTATCCGGATGGTATGTTAGAAGATGTGTTAGTTCAAGTTAATGATGCAATATTTCCTGTAGATTTCTATGTTGTGGATTTGAACGATGATCATTGCTTTAATCCACCCCCTCTTTTGTTGGGAAGACCTTTTATGTATACTGCAGGAGTGAAGATTGATGTGAAGAAAGGCACTCTTACTTTGGAATTTGATGGAGAAGAACTTTCTTTCAATCTTTCTAATACTGTCGAACATCCTGATGATTCTAAAGCTTTATATGCTATTAATGTTATTCAACCTTGTGTGCAGGATATTCGTGAGCTTAATGGTAAAGACCCTGGAGATATTGAATGGATAGATACTGTAAACTTTGGGTCTAACAAAAAATTTAAGTTGAATGGAAAAGATCCACCGGAAGTATGGCTTGGAGCATTAAGGGATAAAAATGGTGGAATTGATTTGAATAATCATGGATATCTAAAAAAATTGCAATTGTTGAAGTTTGGTGGATTTTGGTATGATGCTTATGAGAATGGTTGAAGAATTTGGAAGAAGTCTAGCTCAAGGACTTTAAACAAAGCGCTTCTTGGGAGACAACCCAAGCAAATAAATTATTTTGATGCTATATATTTTGTCATGTTGATCATTATATATTTGGTATAATTTTGATTTGTTAATGGCATTTTGTTTGTGATTTTGTAGGTTTGTAGATGTGAAGATGGAATTTTTGGATCAAGGAATAAGTTGAAATGTTTAAAGGAGGAAATTTTCAGTGAAGGAGGTAATGGGTACTCATGAGCATGATTAAATCGCATTTAACTTGCTGAAATTCAAAAAAAAAAAAAAATAAATAAATAAAATAAATAATAAAAAAAATAATAAATATAAATATATATTTATATAAAATAAAATTTCAAGTTGAATTCAGGAAGGAATATACATGTTAATCATGCCCATGTTTAAAACCTTGGTAGAAGCCTATGTTGGAAACAAAAATTCAGGGACCCTCTGTACCCTTAGTCATGGCCATGGATAAACTCCATTTACCTACCTGCATTTGGTCTCTTTTTGAGCTTTAATTTTCAGGAAACCTCACTACTCTTAGTCATGCTCATGATTAAGCTTCACTTACTCCACTGTATCAAATTGGATTGGGATATATTTTCCTGGGCAACACACTACTCTTACTCATGCCCATGACTAACTAACATCAACCCTCCTGAACACCCAAGAACCTAAATTACTACTTCTCTCCAAATTTCTTTTTCTCTTTCTTCCCCAATTATTTTTCTTCCCCAATTATTTTCTTCTCCATCTTCTCTTCTTCCCCAATCCCACCCAAACCACCACCATCTTCTTCCTCTTCACCGGAGCACCACCACCATGCCGTGCCCGCCACTCTTCCGTACCCCAGCGCCGCCGCAGCCTCCGCCGGAACCCTAGCCGCCACCACCCTTCGCCCCTCGTCGCGTCTCTGTCTCCCTTCATCAGTCGTCGCCCACCACCGGCCACCATCGCAGATCGTCGCCACCCTTCTACAGCCCCTGCCCACCGCACACCACCGCTCCTCCGCGTCCGACGAAACGAGCGCCTCCGTCTCCCTCCTTGTAGTATAGTGGTGAGTATTCCTGGGCATCCTCATTTAGGAACTAAAGTTGGAAAAACTAGAGCATACTGGTGAGCACTTTACTCTTGAAGCCCAAAAAAATCAGATAAATAATTAATTTCAGAAATAATGAATGCTCAATAAATTCTTGGTGGCACAAGGGATATCACAGTTTTGTTGTAAAGCACTTTACCACTTGTCGCAAAGCAGAAATAATTAATTTCAGAAGCACTTTACCACTTTCCCAGAAGTGTGTATAGCTATCTTGAGATGGAATCTTCTTGGTTATAAAGCACTTTACTTCTTCTGAGTGGTAAAGCACTTTACTTCTTCTGAGAGCTACTGTGTTGTAAAGCTTGCAATTTGATGTTTTTTTCGAGAAATTATACTGCTTGGGAAGTTTTCTGTGTGCAGGGATTCAAAAATGTAAAGTAGTCCTGTTCAAGCATTTCAACATTCCACCTTGCCGTGCCATCAAACGCCTCATGAGTTCCAGGGAAGTCCTTTTCTATTCACCTTTTAATACATTGAGGACAATGTTGATTTTAGGTGTGGGGGAGGAACTATCTATGCATTGCTTGCCATTTTCTGTTAAAAAAAAAAAATTAAAATTTAAAAAGAAAAAAAAATTCAAGTTGTTTTTTATGATTTTTTTGTTTTATGTGATTTTTTTTGTGAATTTGATGTGAATAGGTGACTGAATTGAGTCTATGAGGTTTAAGTTGACAAATCTTTTGAGTAAGATTGATGATTTCTGACATTGAACATGTGAAGCCAACTATTTTGTGAACCATGTGAGAATCTGAGCCTCTTTCCAAAATGCTTGTTGTTTCTAAAAGAAAAATACACTTATCTCAAGCTTTTGGAAATTTCTTTCTTGTGTGAATTATGTGGTAATCATTTTGACATTCTAGAATTTGAATGATTATACATGTTGAACTTGCATTGATTGAATCCAATATTTTGAACATGATAAGGGCATTAGGATAAACCTTTTTAGCCTTCTTGTTGGCCTTAACCCATACTTCTATCCCTAGTAAACCACTTTGAGCCTTATATTCATTTTCTTTGTTTATATATAACCCTTAGCCTATTAAGCCTTTTCTTTTTGTCATACCATTGCTTTCGAACCCTAGTGATTGAAGTACTTTCATAAGTCATTATGGTTGAATTTTTGTGTTGGTTGCGAAAAAAAAAAAGAAGAGAAAAATAAAAAAAAAGGAGCTTAGAAATTGTGTTCTTTTGGAATTCTCAAGGTATTTTGTTGGATTCTTGCAGTACTTGGTTGATTGTAAAAAATGTTTGTATATACATATTCCCCTAAAAAAAAAAAAAATACAAGGGCAGTGGATGGATATAGCTTGACATGTGTTCCTCTGACCTCAGTGTTATGAACATAGAGTTGAAGTTCCGTCTGCACTTTTCAGATTGTTGAATTCCTTTAATAAACATGTCTAAGCTATTGAAGCCCACGAAAAAAAAAGAAAAAAAAAAAAAGAAAAAAAGAAAAAAAAATAAAATAAAAAAAATAAAAGGGGATATATGTTTGGCAAGTTTTGTTTTGTTTTTTTTGTTTTGGTTTATTGCTTGAGAAATTTTGGGATTGTTTGGAAGTTGTATATAGATGATCTTTTGGTTTGTTTATTTTGGAAAACCTTGGGAGGATAGAATAGAAGTAATTTTTGTTCTTTTGAACCTCTTAGTTTTGTTTTGGTTTGGCAACCATGATGTGCTATGAAGTTTTCTATGATGACTCTTTGGAAGTACTTGCATTCACTTTAGCCTTTCTTTTCCCTTTTTTTTCCTACCCCAACCATGGCCCCGTTATTACCCTTTGTGAAAGACCCTTTGATTCTTAATGTTGGATAATATATCTTTGCATGGGAAATGTGATTTTCATTCAAGCCTATGGGATTTTCATTTTGATTTATCACTTGAGTGCTTATTTGTTCACCCACACTTGATATTGAGAGGAGTGCATACACTTTATCCTTGGGAGTTGTTGGCTTAATATGTTTGATGTTGAATTAATTTGATTGTACTTGAATGCACTTGTTGATTTTAAACTCTCAATGATTTAATTTGGTTTCTTTTGACTTTATGCTTGAGGGCAAGCATACTTTAGGTGTGGGGGAATTTGATAGTGTGAATTTTGTGTTTGTTAATGATATATGTTTTGGATGTTTTTTGTGGTGTTTTGGTAGCACTTTACTCTTGTTGTGTTTGTTTTGTTGTTTGTAGGAAAATGGCATGGCAATGGAAAAATTAGAGCAAAGTGGAAGAAAGAATGAAAGAGACATGCAACCATGACTTCCCTAGTCATGACCATGATTAGATAGAAGACCCAAGCCCATTACACAATTAAAAGAAGATAATTGGGGAGTGGTCACTTTCACTTGAAAATGAAAGCATGGACTTTTGAGGACAAATAATTGAAAGAAAAGACAAGCAAGAAGAAAAAGAAGGAAAATAAGAAAAGGATGGGCAAGAAGAAAACAAAAGTAACAAAAGTAAGAAAGGGACACATCAACCACAATAAGAAGACAAAGAAAAAGAAGGAAGAAGGGAGACGTAAGAAGGAGAATAAAAAGAAGAAAGAAAGGAGCAAGAAAGAAGAGCAAGGGAAGAAGAGAAGAAGGAGGACAAGGAGGATAGCAAGAAGAAGAAGAAGCTCTAATCCTTGGAGTTTGGTTGTATCTCTTCTTTACATTTGTTTTCTTTTCTATGGATTTAGAGCAGTTTTTCGTTTTCTCTAGTTTAAAGACTTGATTAAGAATGGCTTTTGGAATTTGTGAGATGATGTAATTTGTGAACTATGAAACTTGTTGTTTGTTGGTATTTATGCAATTCCTATGTTTAAGGTTTACTATTGTTGAATTGGATGAATGTTTAGGGCCCAAATATTTGTCTAGTTTGATAATTGATTGCCAATTCAATTTGGGTATCCGTAATTGTACTTGAATTGAATAGGTGGTAACCGGGTTGATTAGTTCCTTCCCGGGGAATTGTATAATCGAATTGTGAATTACTCCGCGTAGGTAGTAATTGGTTCGAATCAGGCTTTTCTAGATTATAATGCAATTAGACAACATCTTCTACGGGCGTACCTAGGAGTGTTAGTTTGATTAGGGGCAATTAACGGGCGTACCTTAATTGTCTAAACTGAAAGGAAAAGTTGGTTGTCTAAGCGGACCTGACAACTATAACTGGTTTATCAATTGGCACAATGTTTATGCATCGATGATCTTTGTAATACCCCGTAAGAATGCATAAGCATTTATTTTTGAAACCCGAATAGTTTGTATCCCAAATAAATTTTTGAACTACGTAATGACTTGATCCCTTCACAGGGTACGTAGGCAACTTGGAAATTTCAATTCTGGGTTCAGTCAAATAATATTAAACAACAAAACACAATGATACAATCGCAATCAATCAATCGGTCAATAAGTCGCGCAACTTCGAGGACGAAGTTGATTCTTAAGGGGGGTAGACTGTAATACCCCAGATTTTTATCAACGCCCAAAGGAATAAAAATTTATTCCGATCAATGTTGAAATATATCCGAGAAGAAGAAAATAATTTATCACAATAAATTATTGCTCGGAAATGAAACGCCGATAGATTTAAATTCAAAATGGAATAAAAGAGGGAAAGGAAGCCCGAAGATATTCCATAAATTGAGTCAAGATAATTGGAATTAAATTTAATAAGGAAAAGAATTTTTAATTCCAAGAACCCGTGAAGTCGGAAGAAATTTAATGAAACAAGTTATTGCACGGGAATCAAAAGACGACGAATTGGAAGCTGACGAACCCGAGACCGACGGACTTAAGATCTCAAACATGAAATTCATTTGAGTCGAGATAAACTTAAGATAAGAATTTATGACCCGAGAATGACCCGAAAAATCGAGCCCGAAAACGTAGGAGGATAGAAGTCCGAAAGAGAGGAGGAAAAGCACGACGGATCGCACGACCCCGCCCGGACCGAAGTCCAGGCGAGTGTGGCGCGCACCTCACGCGGGGTTTAGCACAAAAGCGCGCCAACCCCGCGCCGTCCTGACAGCAGCGACGTTTTGTCGCGTTTTGGCGACTTTCTCGCCAATTTTCGGGTCCCAACGCGGGAATCTTGCTTGATCACGGGGGAGGCATATTTTGGACGACATGTAATGATTCCCAGCCCCATTATCATCCATTTACTTCATCTTTTCATCCCAAAAACTCTCCCAAAGCCAAACACTCTTCCGACGAACTTCCGGCGACTTTCCGACGAGTTTCCGGCAACCAAATCCAACCAAGGAAGTGTGTAGATCAAGGATTGCAGGCTTTGGATTGTTGGTAAGATGTTATTCAAGTTTCCTTATGATTCTAAGATCATAAACATCATCCTAACTTACGAATCTTCGTATTCAAACACAAATCGGAGCCAAGGGAAGAATAAATCGGGTGGAAGAGATTCGTTCGTGACATCCCGTGGATTCCGGACGACCCCGTGACTTCCTAGACATCATCCCCACTGTAAGTTAACCTTACTATGGTTTTGGGTGACTTAAAATGCAACCAAACATAGAGATTTAGAAACTCTAAAAATCTGTCAACAAGAGAAACCCTCAACGCAGCGTTTTCGTATGAATTTTTCGGACCTCTAAAGCTGCTCAAACAAAAAAACTCAAAACATGAAAGGTGTTCCTAAGACTTAGATCTAGCTTCTGTAAAAATTTTAGAATTTTTCATGTTGTTTTGAAACCTGATCCGACCCAAAACCGAACAGCATCAAATCTGGATCTTAGAATCCTTGACAGAATTTTCGTTCGAACTTGACGATGATTTTTACCTTAGATCTAGACCGATCTAGGATTGGTGTTGAACATAAGAATTGTAGATCTATGAGTTTAGAACATTACTGTAAGTTTTTAGAATTTTTCGTTGAGATTTGAGCCTCCGAATCTGAGCCGATCCGATCTGCGTTAGTACCGAAATCAAGAACCTTGACAGATTTCATAATCAAACTCGACGAGCAAAACTCTTACTTCGAGTGTTCAAAACTGAAAACTCAAAACTAAGATTTTGATCCAAAGATCTTAAGCTATATTGTGAAAAAATTTCAGAAATTTTCATCAAGTTTTGATACCCCAAATCGTATCGGACATATTCTGCGTTTTTAAGAATTTTCAAAGGATGACAGATTTCATAACCGATCTTGAGGAGCTTATTCCTATCATTTCTAGCCCGAACTAATCTTTGAGTTCTAAACAAAAGTTGTTGGAAATCATGTCTAGTATGTATCTGTAAAATTTCACAATTTTTGGAGTTCATTTGGTATGTTAAAAAGTCGAATCGTTTAACGTTGTCGAATCTGAATCCTGACAGCTTTTTGTTTGTGTAGAAAACTCGATTTTTGACATGCTTCCCATCGTTTTTCCGAAAAACTTAAAACACGAAAGTTGTTCATTGGGATGATTTTGAGATGCTGTACAAATTTCAGATCAATCGCCTAAGAAATGGATTTTTAAACCAAAAAGGCGCAAACTGTGACATCGATCCGTTTTTAAACTTGTGAGATCTTGAAATTTTGAAACAAACGGTCGAGACGTTGGAATTACGATATATCTATACTTTTGAAAATTCCGTTACACTAAATTAAAACACATGAGATACTTAATCGACGTAGGGGGTGAGTGCTCGATAGAGTGCCCCTCTAGCTCTTCGCATCGTGCCTATACGGACGAGTGTGACCTATGTAGAGGGTGAGTGCTCGATAGAGTGCCCCTCTAGCTTTTCACTTCGTGTCAAAACGGCCGAGAGTGATCGACGTAGGGGGTGAGTGCTCGATAGAGTGCCCCTCTAGCTCTTCGCATCGTGCCTATACGGACGAGTGTGACCTATGTTATGTAGAGGGTGAGTGCTCGATAGAGTGCCCCTCTAGCTTTTCACTTCGTGCCAAAACGGCCGAGAGTGATCGACGTAGGGGGAGAGTGCTCGATAGAGTGCCCCTCTAGCTCTTCGCATCGTGCCTATAAGGACGAGTGTGACTATAAAAGAAACGAGAAATATTGAGAAATGGTTACGTAACGGGAAAATAAAAGATTTAATATTTTTAAGTATTTATGCCTTGCAAATCATTTTACTATGCAAGTCGAATTATGATCACGTGGGAATTCTTATTTTAAATCATGCCATTTATTTATAGTGGATGATTAAATTAAATTGTGTATTAACTACAAATATCTTTTTATAAAATTTAATTAAAGGCTTTGAAACCCCTAACCCATGCTATGTGTTAACTTACTCAGCGCGTTTTTGCTGACCCAAACCATTTATCCTCTTTTTCTTACAGAGTACGAAGAATACGCATCGTCATATGCATACATGGGAACATTTGGGGAATCTCTATTTTAAATCCCTGCATTTAATTACGACTTGCATGAACGGGACTGTTTAACCCGTGTTTTGGCCATGTCGGCCCTTATACTTTATTTCCGCTGCACAACTTATATTTCCGCTGCAACTTTGATGTATTATTTTTAAATTATATATGAATGGGCTGTTTGAATATTTTTAAATCCTGAAAAACCATAGCCTTGCATCTCTTTAGTGAGCTCGGAGAAACCGTGTCTTGCTAGGGAGGTGTGGCGGTGGCATCCCGGCCTGGGTTACCAAAACCGGGGTGTTACAAGTTGGTATCAGAGCCCGGATTATTTTGAAGCTATTATATTTTAAAGAGCCCAATTATTTTTTTTGAAGTTAAAGCCCAAATTTTTAGCCCAAAAAAATTTTTTTAGAAGCCCAACAAATTATTTTGGCCCAATAACCTTGTTTTTATTTAAAGCCCAAATAATTTATTTCTTTCGGCCCAATATAGTGGCCCAAACCTTTTATCCTTATTTTAATCTATCCATGGAATAAATTTATTTTTAAAACCCATGGATAAATAAATGCGTGCATAAATTTTTTTTTTTTTTTTATTGGGGGGGGGGAATCACATATACATATGCATACATAAATATTTACACTAACTCTTTTTATGTGAATTATCGGTGATAAGACTCCTACCTTAGAACTCGACATGACCTTGACTTAGGAGCGCTTGCTAAAGACTAACTTTGCCTTAGTCCTAGATCTTGATCACATAGAAACTCATCTTCGCGTGCTTAATAACAGAATGGCACCTAGGAGAAAGCCGAGGAAAGTTAGTCCAAATGGCACTGACGCTACCCTCCCCAACACGTCCAACAACAGTGGAAGTCCTCAGAACCTAGAAGAACAAGTGCCTCCTACACCCAACAACATGGAAGAACGTCTAAGGACTATGGAGGAAGTCCTAGTAGCATTAGGAAATGCCGAGGTGCATAGGACACAAACAGTACCTCCACCCGTAGCTCAACCCAACTATCTAGCGTTGGTGAATCCCTATCAACCACCACGCTACGATGGGCAGGAGGATCCCGCCAAACTAGAGGGGTGGATCCGTACATTTGATAAGCTCTTGGATGCTATCAAATGTCCTGATGAGGCAAGGATACGAGTAGCAACCTACTACTTAGGAGGCGAAGCCGATGAGTGGTGGCAAAACCTCCAGAGGAATTTAGAGGAAGCTGAAGAAACTTATTCGTGGAATGAACTTAAGGAGGGCCTAAGGGACCGATTCTACCCCATGAGCAACAAGGCGGCAATGTACGAAGAGTTCTTATCACTGAAGCAAGAGGGACGAACGGTGCAGGAGTATTACACCCGGTTTAAGGAATTGGTACGATTTGCTACGAGGATAGTACCAACCGACTCTGACAAGGCTCAGAAATTTGAGATGGGTCTGAACCTTAGTATCCGGGAGATACTTGCAGTAGGACAATTCACGAACCTGCAGACGGTTTATGATCGTGCGGTAGCGGTTGCACGAGTCCAAGGACTGAAACGGAAACCGGTAGATGAGGCTAACCAAGGACCACAAGGAGAATACAAGGTGGATAAGGACCATTTCGATGGAACCACGAAAGGACAACATCAAAATGACAATGGGGAGAAAAAGGGGATAGTCTTCAACCATGGTGACTATGCGCCACCATGTCCAAAGTGTGGTAAACTGCATTATGCGAGAGGATGCCCTCAACCTGGAGCATGCCTTCGATGTGGTCGACATGGTCATCAGCTGCGTGATTGCCGGACACGGAGAGAGAACATCGACAAGAGAGAGGATGTGACTACTCGACCTAAGCAACCACGAAACCCAGACGGTCAAGGTGGCAACAACCAAAGGCACCAACACCCTCAGAATAAAGACCAAAACCCGAAACCTCTTGAGAGTACTGAATAGGCAGTTATGGGGACATAACTGGAGTCCTAAGGGGGAGAGGATGTAATACCCCGTAAGAATGCATAAGCATTTATTTTTGAAACCCGAATAGTTTGTATCCCAAATAAATTTTTGAACTACGTAATGACTTGATCCCTTCACAGGGTACGTAGGCAACTTGGAAATTTCAATTCTGGGTTCAGTCAAATAATATTAAACAACAAAACACAATGATACAATCGCAATCAATCAATCGGTCAATAAGTCGCGCAACTTCGAGGACGAAGTTGATTCTTAAGGGGGGTAGACTGTAATACCCCAGATTTTTATCAACGCCCAAAGGAATAAAAATTTATTCCGATCAATGTTGAAATATATCCGAGAAGAAGAAAATAATTTATCACAATAAATTATTGCTCGGAAATGAAACGCCGATAGATTTAAATTCAAAATGGAATAAAAGAGGGAAAGGAAGCCCGAAGATATTCCATAAATTGAGTCAAGATAATTGGAATTAAATTTAATAAGGAAAAGAATTTTTAATTCCAAGAACCCGTGAAGTCGGAAGAAATTTAATGAAACAAGTTATTGCACGGGAATCAAAAGACGACGAATTGGAAGCTGACGAACCCGAGACCGACGGACTTAAGATCTCAAACATGAAATTCATTTGAGTCGAGATAAACTTAAGATAAGAATTTATGACCCGAGAATGACCCGAAAAATCGAGCCCGAAAACGTAGGAGGATAGAAGTCCGAAAGAGAGGAGGAAAAGCACGACGGATCGCACGACCCCGCCCGGACCGAAGTCCAGGCGAGTGTGGCGCGCACCTCACGCGGGGTTTAGCACAAAAGCGCGCCAACCCCGCGCCGTCCTGACAGCAGCGACGTTTTGTCGCGTTTTGGCGACTTTCTCGCCAATTTTCGGGTCCCAACGCGGGAATCTTGCTTGATCACGGGGGAGGCATATTTTGGACGACATGTAATGATTCCCAGCCCCATTATCATCCATTTACTTCATCTTTTCATCCCAAAAACTCTCCCAAAGCCAAACACTCTTCCGACGAACTTCCGGCGACTTTCCGACGAGTTTCCGGCAACCAAATCCAACCAAGGAAGTGTGTAGATCAAGGATTGCAGGCTTTGGATTGTTGGTAAGATGTTATTCAAGTTTCCTTATGATTTTAAGATCATAAACATCATCCTAACTTACGAATCTTCGTATTCAAACACAAATCGGAGCCAAGGGAAGAATAAATCGGGTGGAAGAGATTCGTTCGTGACATCCCGTGGATTCCGGACGACCCCGTGACTTCCTAGACATCATCCCCACTGTAAGTTAACCTTACTATGGTTTTGGGTGACTTAAAATGCAACCAAACATAGAGATTTAGAAACTCTAAAAATCTGTCAACAAGAGAAACCCTCAACGCAGCGTTTTCGTATGAATTTTTCGAACCTCTAAAGCTGCTCAAACAAAAAAACTCAAAACATGAAAGGTGTTCCTAAGACTTAGATCTAGCTTCTGTAAAAATTTTAGAATTTTTCATGTTGTTTTGAAACCTGATCCGACCCAAAACTAGCATCAAATCTGGATCTTAGAATCCTTGACAGAATTTTCGTTCGAACTTGACGATGATTTTTACCTTAGATCTAGACCGATCTAGGATTGGTGTTGAACATAAGAATTGTAGATCTATGAGTTTAGAACATTACTGTAAGTTTTTAGAATTTTTCGTTGAGATTTGAGCCTCCGAATCTGAGCCGATCCGATCTGCGTTAGTACCGAAATCAAGAACCTTGACAGATTTCATAATCAAACTCGACGAGCAAAACTCTTACTTCGAGTGTTCAAAACTGAAAACTCAAAACTAAGATTTTGATCCAAAGATCTTAAGCTATATTGTGTAAAAATTTCAGAAATTTTCATCAAGTTTTGATACCCCAAATCGTATCGGACATATTCTGCGTTTTTAAGAATTTTCAAAGGATGACAGATTTCATAACCGATCTTGAGGAGCTTATTCCTATCATTTCTAGCCCGAACTAATCTTTGAGTTCTAAACAAAAGTTGTTGGAAATCATGTCTAGTATGTATCTGTAAAATTTCACAATTTTTGGAGTTCATTTGGTATGTTAAAAAGTCGAATCTTTTAACGTTGTCGAATCTGAATCCTGACAGCTTTTTGTTTGTGTAGAAAACTCGATTTTTGACATGCTTCCCATCGTTTTTCCGAAAAACTTAAAACACAAAAGTTGTTCATTGGGATGATTTTGAGATGCTGTACAAATTTCAGATCAATCGCCTAAGAAATGGATTTTTAAACCAAAAAGGCGCAAACTGTGACATCGATCCGTTTTTAAACTTGTGAGATCTTGAAATTTTGAAACAAACGGTCGAGACGTTGGAATTACGATATATCTATACTTTTGAAAATCCCGTTACACTAAATTAAAACACATGAGATACTTAATCGACGTAGGGGGTGAGTGCTCGATAGAGTGCCCCTCTAGCTCTTCGCATCGTGCCTATACGGACGAGTGTGACCTATGTAGAGGGTGAGTGCTCGATAGAGTGCCCCTCTAGCTTTTCACTTCGTGTCAAAACGGCCGAGAGTGATCGACGTAGGGGGTGAGTGCTCGATAGAGTGCCCCTCTAGCTCTTCGCATCGTGCCTATACGGACGAGTGTGACCTATGTTATGTAGAGGGTGAGTGCTCGATAGAGTGCCCCTCTAGCTTTTCACTTCGTGCCAAAACGGCCGAGAGTGATCGACGTAGGGGGAGAGTGCTCGATAGAGTGCCCCTCTAGCTCTTCGCATCGTGCCTATAAGGACGAGTGTGACTATAAAAGAAACGAGAAATATTGAGAAATGGTTACGTAACGGGAAAATAAAAGATTTAATATTTTTAAGTATTTATGCCTTGCAAATCATTTTACTATGCAAGTCGAATTATGATCACGTGGGAATTCTTATTTTAAATCATGCCATTTATTTATAGTGGATGATTAAATTAAATTGTGTATTAACTACAAATATCTTTTTATAAAATTTAATTAAAGGCTTTGAAACCCCTAACCCATGCTATGTGTTAACTTACTCAGCGCGTTTTTGCTGACCCAAACCATTTATCCTCTTTTTCTTACAGAGTACGAAGAATACGCATCGTCATATGCATACATGGGAACATTTGGGGAATCTCTATTTTAAATCCCTGCATTTAATTACGACTTGCATGAACGGGACTATTTAACCCGTGTTTTGGCCATGTCGGCCCTTATACTTTATTTCCGCTGCACAACTTATATTTCCGCTGCAACTTTGATGTATTATTTTTAAATTATATATGAATGGGCTGTTTGAATATTTTTAAATCCTGAAAAACCATAGCCTTGCATCTCTTTAGTGAGCTCGGAGAAACCGTGTCTTGCTAGGGAGGTGTGGCGGTGGCATCCCGGCCTGGGTTACCAAAACCGGGGTGTTACAATCTTATCCAAATGCCATTCCAAATCAATCTTTGAACTAGAGGTTTTTAATTCCAATACTTTGTTTTAAATTTATGTTCTTGATCTCACTCATCATTTTCATAGTTTGTAGAATTACTTAGTTTTTAGTTCTTGTTATCATTTTCTTGTTCTCAAAATACAAAAACCCCCCTTTTAAATATTGTATATATTATGAGAATGTGGTATTCTAATCCCTGAGGACTCGACCCTTGTCACTGCTATACTATATTCATTTTGTGCTTAGTGACACAGGAATTAAATTATCTTTTGCAGCTATACGACAAGCTGCCAAATTTTGTGGTATCCCTTGTGCCAAATTATCTTTTGCAGCTATACGACCCTAAGGATAGCAAGACTTCATTTTCACCGTCTCTGTCTGTCACCGCGAACCAGAAATCCGGCCGTCGCCTTCCTCCAGCGCCGCCGGATCCGCCGCTCTCTCTGTCTGTCCGCAACCCGCCGCCGTCCTCAAAACCGCCGCCGCTCGCGACTCCATCGATCTAGCTCCGTCGCCCTCAAATCCAACCAACCGCGCCCCAGCCGCCTGTCCCTCTCTCGTCGCCGCCGCCCCTCGCTCGTACCAGCCACTCGACCGCCACCGGAGCACCGCCGCTGCTCCGCCCCGGAGCCACCTTCCGCCGCCTCCCCTTTTTGGCGAAAGCCGCCGCCGAGCAGCGCCTGAGCAATCCCGCCGCCCCTGCACGAAATCCGGCCACCTCCCATCGCGAACCACCGTCGGTCGACCCTCCATCTTCGCTGCAACCACCACGCGCCGCCGCTGGTCCTCCAGCCTCCGTCGTCGCACTACCACCACCGCTGCACCAGTCGTGTGGTCTCAATCGCCTCCATCCTCATTCCGATGACCTAAATTGGCTTTCACTATCCGGGTAATCTCATTGCAATTTTTAGAAGTAATGGACTATGGTAATTTTTGCTTCTATGGTATCTCTTGTCTGGTTGAATTGGAAGAAAAATATGCTCTAGATTTTCTGGATTTACTGTGATATCCCTGTGTCGATTGAATATTGAAAATTGATTGTGACAAAGTTTGTTGTTGTGTGAATTGGAAACTGTGAAAAGAGCATACCTTTAGTTGATTGCTGGTATTGATAAATTTGATTTCTCATGAATTGAATACTGAAAAAAGTGCATACTTTTGGGCTTTCTATGTTTTGCAAGATGTGGAATTTCTCTATTATTGAAAAGAAATTTTTTGTCTAGAAATGATACTGCTTGGGAAGTTTTCTGTATGCAGGGATTCAAAATTATCAAGTAGTCCTGTTCAAGCATTTCAACATTCCACCATGCCGTGCCATCAAACCCCTCATGAGTTCCAGGGAAGTCCTTTTCTATTCACCTTTTAATACATTGAGGACAATGTTGATTTTAGGTGTGGGGGAGGAACTATCTATGCATTGCTTGCCATTTTATGTGAAAAATTTTAAAAAAAAAAATTATTAAAAAAAAAATTCAAGTTGTTTTATATGAATTTTTTTGTTTTATGTGAATTTTTTTTGTGAATTTGATGTGAATAGGTGACTGAATTGAGTCTATGAGGTTTAAGTTGACAAATCTTTTAAGTATGATTGATGATTTCTGACACTGAACATGTGAAGCCAACTATTTTGTGAACCATGTGAGAATCTGAGCCTCTTTCCAAAATGCTTGATTGTTTCTAAAAGAAAAATACACTTATCTCAAGCTTTTGGAAATTTCTTTCTTGTGTGAATTATGTGGTAATCATTTTGACATTCTAGAATTTGAATGATTATACATGTTGAACTTGCATTGATTGAATCCAATATTTTGAACATGATAAGGGCATTAGGATAAACCTTTTTAGCCTTCTTGTTGGCCTTAACCCATACTTCTATCCCTAGTTTTCCACTTTGAGCCTTTTATCCATTTTCTTTGTTTATATATAACCCTTAGCCTATTAAGCCTTTTCTTTTTGTCATACCATTGCTTTCGAACCCTAGTGATTGAAGTACTTTCATAAGTCATTATGGTTGAATTTTTGTGTTGGTTGCGAAAAAAAAAAAAATAAAAAAGAAGAGAAAAATAAAAAAAAAAGGAGCTTAGAAATTGTGTTCTTTTGGAATTCTCAAGGTATTTTGTTGGATTCTTGCAGTACTTGGTTGATTGTAAAAAATGTTTGTATATACATATTCCCCTAAAAAATAAAATAAAAAAAAATACAAGGGCAGTGGATGGATATAGCTTGACAAGTGTTCCTCTGACCTCAGTGTTATGAACATAGAGTTGAAGTTCCGTCTGCACTTTTCAGATTGTTGAATTCCTCTAATAAACATGTCTAAGCTATTGAAGCCCACGAAAAAAAAAGAAATAAAAAAAAAATAAAAGGGGATATATGTTTGGCAAGTTTTGTTTTTGTTTTGGTTTATTGTTTTGGGAAATTTTGGGATTGTTTGGAAGTTGTATATAGATGATCTTTTGGTTTGTTTATTTTAGAAAACCTTGGGAGGATAGAATAGAGGTAATTTTTGTTCTTTTGAACCTCTTGGTTTTGTTTTGGTTTGGCAACCATGATGTGCTATAATGTTTTCTATGATGACTCTTTGGAAGTACTTGCATTCACTTTAGCCTTTTTATTCCCTTTTTCTTCCTACCCCAACCATGGCCCCGTTATTACCCTTTGTGAAAGACCCTTTGATTCTTAATGTTGGATAATATATCTTTGCATGGGAAATGTGATTTTCATTCAAGCCTATGGGATTGTCATTTTGATTTATCACTTGAGTGCTTATTTGTTCAACCACACTTGATATTGAGAGGAGTGCATACACTATATCCTTGGGAGGTGTTGGCTTAATGTGTTTGATGTTGGATTAATTTGATTGTACTTAAATGGACTTGTTGATTTTAAACTCTCTATGATTTAATTTGGTTTCTTTTGACTTTATGCTTGAGGGCAAGCATACTTTAGGTGTGGGGGAATTTGATAGTGTGAATTTTGTGTTTGTTAATGATATATGTTTTGGATGTTTTTTGTGGTGTTTTGGTAGCACTTTACTCTTGTTGTGTTTGTTTTGTTGTTTGTAGGAAAATGGCATGACAATGGAAAAATTAGAGCAAAGTGGAAGAAAAAAAAGGAAAAAAGAGACATGCAACCATGACTTCCCTAGTCATGGTCATGACTAGGTAGAAGACCCAAGTCCATGGGCCCAAGCCATTACATAATTGAAGAAAGGGACAATGCAAGAGTAGGAGAAGAAAAAGAAAGAAAAGAACAAAAAGAATAGGAGAAGAAAAAAGAGAAAAGAACAAAGATTGAAAGGGATGGGCAAGAAAAGAAGAAAAGGAAGAAAGGGACACATCAACAAACAAGGAGGAAGAAAGAAATAAAAAGAGAGGGAGGAAGAGAAAAATGAAGAGAAGAGAAGAGAAGAAGGAAGAGAAGAAGGATAGCAAGAAGAAGAAGAAGCTCTAATCCTTGGAGTTTGGTTGTATCTCTTCTTTACATTTGTTTTCTTTTCTATGGATTTAGAGTAGTTTTTCATTTTCTCTAGTTTAAAGACTTGATTAAGAATGGCTTTTGGAATTGTGAGATGATGTAATTTGTGAACTATGAAACTTGATGTTTGTTGGTATTTATGCAATTCCTATGTTTAAGGTTTACTATTGTTGAATTGGATGAATGTTTAGGGCCCAAATATTTGTCTAGTTTGATAATTGATTGCCAATTCAATTTGGGTATCCGTAATTGTACTTGAATTGAATAGGTGGTAACCGGGTTGATTAGTTCCTTCCCGGGGAATTGTATAATCGAATTGTGAATTACTCCGCGTAGGTAGTAATTTGTTCGAATCAGGCTTTTCTAGATTATAATGCAATTAGACAACATCTTCTACGGGCGTACCTAGGAGTGTTAGTTTGATTAGGGGCAATTAACGGGCGTACCTTAATTGTCTAAACTGAAAGGAAAAGTTGGTTGTCTAAGCGGACCTGACAACTATAACTGGTTTATAAGCGGACCTGACAACTATAACTGGTTGTCTAAGCGGACCTTACAAAGTGTGGGTAATGCCCTATATATAGGCAAACCATATTACACGGAATTAAACGACTTGCTATGTAAATTAAACAAGTACCAAAGCTACGGAAATAATAAAGTCTAAGTACATCCATAATGTGTCGGTGGTCTTGCTTGTGGGCCTTGAGCTCGTGTGGGTCTCGACACTTCCACTTCTTCATTAAGTTCCTTGGCCCAACATCTTCAATTAAACGGATTATCAATCTCGGCCCATTTTTATCCGGGTAGCTCAATTTCTGTTCCCACACCTCGGATTCATCGGATAGTATTTTGGCGATGGTGTTGAGGAACCTCTTGGCACGTTGCTTAGAGCAGGGTCCTTCCGGGATGCTAAGTGCTACAGTTCCGGCTCCCATGCCATCCCCACCCCCTTGGGAAGGTTGATCCATCAACCGATCAGCATTTTCCTCATCCCTCTCGAACAGTGACAGATCTGCAACATTAAAGACAGGATTAATATGACCATATTCTTCAGATAATTGCAATTTGTACGCATTATTATTAATCCTTTCTAAAACTTTAAATGGTCCATCTCCTCGCGGAGATAATTTGTTGCGTCTGCTCGCTGGGAATCATTCCTTTTTCCAATTGAGCCACACCCAATCTCCGGGATCAAGCTTCAGTTCCTTCCGACCACGGTTGTTATATTTGGCATAACCTTCAGTAGCTTTGACTAGTCTGTTCTTTACATCAGCATGCATTTCTTTGATTGCTCGCCCCCTGTCCCTGCCATTGATATTCAAATGCTCATTGCGAGGCAATGGCAACAAATCAAGCGGTGTCAGTGGGTTAAACCCGTACACAACCTCAAATGGTGACATATGTGTTGCGCTGTGTACATGTCTATTATATGCAAATTCAATGATAGAGACGGTGTTTTGGTATACCACATTCCAAAACCCGTACACAACCTCAAATGGTGACATATTGTTAATGATATATGTTTTGGATGTTTTTGTGGTGTTTTGGTAGCACTTTACTCTTGTTGTGTTTGTTTTGTTGTTTGTAGGAAAATGGCATGGCAATGGAAAAATTAGAGCAAAGTGGAAGAAAGAAAGAAAGAGACATGCAACCATGACTTCCCTAGTCATGACCATGATTAGATAGAAGACCCAAGCCCATTACACAATTAAAAGAAGATAATTGGGGAGTGGTCACTTTCACTTGAAAATGAAAGCATGGACTTTTGAGGACAAATAATTGAAAGAAAAGACAAGCAAGAAGAAAAAGAAGGAAAAGAAGAAAAGGATGGGCAAGAAGAAAACAAAAGTAACAAAAGTAAGAAAGGGACACATCAACCACAATAAGAAGACAAAGAAAAAGAAGGAAGAAGGTGACACAGGAATTAAATTATCTTTTGCAGCTATACGACAAGCTGCCAAATTTTGTGGTATCAGAGCTGGACACTTCTAGTTCCAGTAGTGAAGGAAGTGATACAGAACCTTTAGAAGAAAAAAACATTGTCATGGCTGAAGATAACCGCATATTGAGGGAGTTGGCTGCTCCTGACTTAACACAGCAGCCTTTATGCATTACATTTCCTACAATTGATGATGAAACTCCCTTTGAGTTAAAATCTGGATTGATCCATTTGTTGCCTGAATTTAATGGTCTTGCAGGTGAAGAGCCTCACAAGCATCTCCAGGAATTTGATGTTGTATGTTCAAGCATGAAGCCCCCTGGAGTTACAGATGAACAAATCAAATTGAGGGCATTTCCATTCTCATTGAAAGGGAGTGCAAAAGATTGGCTCTATTATCTCCCAGCAGGTAGCATTACAACATGGACTGACATGAAAAGAAAGTTCTTGGAGAAGTATTTCCCAGCCTCAAGAGCTGCAAATTTGAGGAAGGAAATATGTGGCATCAAACAACAATCAGGTGAAACGCTCCATGAATACTGGGAGCGGTTTAACAGGCTTATAATTAAATGTCCTCAACATCAAATCCCACCCCAATTGTTAATTCAATACTTCTATGATGGTTTGTTATTGATGGACAGAAACATTATTGATGCTGCAAGTGGAGGAGCTTTGGTAAATAAGACTCCAACACAAGCCTGGGAGTTGATTGATCGAATGGCAGAGAATACTCAACAGTTTGGCACAAGGGATGCAATGCCAAATAATATGCCAAGTGGTGATTCTTCAATGAAAACAATGCAACAACAGCTTTCAGAGTTGACAAGCTTTGTTCGTAAAATGGCCACAGGAAGTATAAAGCCAACTGTCCAGGTGAAGGCATGTGGTATTTGTACAAGTCCCGAACATCAAACTGATGCATGCCCAACTCTCCAAGAAGATGCACCGGTGGATGTGAATGCACTTGAATATTCCACCAGACGTCCACAATATAATCCCTATTCCAATACCTACAATCCAGGTTGGAGAGACCATCCAAATCTTAGTCATGTATTCACATCAAATGCACAAAAATCCACACAGAATAGCTTGTAATTTTTTTTAAAATTTTCACAGAAAATGCAAGCAATACTATTTTCCTTTCATAGAAGTATTCCAAAGGTGTATGATGAGCATTTTTTCTGAATATGTTGAGAAAATCATTGAGGTATTTATGGATGACTTTAGTGTTCATGGTAATAGCTTTGATGAATGTCTAGGAAATTTGGCTTTGATTCTAAATCGATGCATTGAAACTAATCTTGTGTTGAATTGGGAAAAATGTCAATTTATGGTTGAACAAGGCATTGTTTTAGGTCATATATGATGTCTATCTACCCTAAATGCAACACATAAGAATGTCTAGCGCGCATCCTAAGTACCATGGTCGGTATTCCCCCCCATATAAGGGTCCACTCCCCTTAATGGTCGGAAGACATACCCACAGTGCCCCCGCCGCGGACACTAACAGCTGAGAACGTGGCTTACGGCAAGCGGGTCAGGCTAAGGATCATGAGTCCTTTATCAGCCAAATTTTCAGACTACGGATATAAAATCCTTATCAGTCTCAATGCCCAGGATAAAATACTAACTATGCCCAATCGGATACCGACTCGTAAGCATAGGGTATCCAATACCCTCGGAAGCATAATTTAAGTTCATAATCATATCAACACATGTCCATACGCAAATCAACGCATCATGACAAGATAAGCAACTCATCGCGAGTTAAGTATAATCAGGGGTGTGCCAAGTCCCACGTATCGGCACTCAACTCATACATCAAAATAGAAGCAACGCAAGATTCCATCCTAAACTAAGGCATGGTAGATCTTCTCTATTCGCAGACTAAGTTCCAGATTATGAGCATAATAATTAGTGAGATATTCGTGAACAGTTCTAGCCTAATTCTAAGGCATCCTCGTTATACGCAGGGAATCCGTACACACGAGAGTTCCCAATACTAAGGCAACATAGACTATACTAGTCTATTCCTAACCCCTATCTAATTTGCTATTCTAAACCTTGCCTTTATAATAAATCTTCAAGCCTTCCTTTATACGTCCTTATCCTTCCAATGACTTCACGACTGTTCCTGTACAAAATATTATCATCATAAGAATTAAAATAACTAAGCAATACCAACATCATCATCTCCTCATTTCACCACAACAACATCCACCTCCAATCTCCTTTCTATAAATCCACCAAACTCGACGCCATCTCATCAAAACAAGTAATCCAATTTAATCCCTTCAACAAGAAGATCCAATTAATCCAAGCATGACCAAGACATCAAAATAACTCATGCTTTCCAAATCAACAATAATCCACTAACTCTCAAGGTACAAAATCTCAAGACAACATAACAATAACATTGCTTCTCAAATTCTAGTCCTTAAACACTTAAACAAATAAGAGTCATTCCTCCACTTATCAATTACACATTCAAGTTTAAATCACATCTTTAGTATCAAGTTCCCAAATATTAACATAATCAAATAAATCCATTTAAGCCTTTAAACCAAGCATGCATTTCCAAATTCAAAAACAAAATCCAACTACTTAATTAATCACAATACAATATATCCAATTATTCAAAATCCAAGAATGCTTCAAAGTAAAACCATTACTAAGCCAATCCAAGGATTTCCCTACCAATCCTTCCAATCTTCAAAATCCATATTCAAGCATCATAGCCTCTACAACAGCACACCGAAAATCTATAGAACTCAATTTAACCATTACACATCTTCTCTAACCAAAACCAAGAAGCAATCAAGAAGAAAATTGAACAACTCATCAACACCACCACCACTGCCCAACCTCCAAATCTGTCCAGCCTCCGCCATGACACCACCACCACTTGGCCGCCGGCGAAACGCCGGCGGCGACCGCCGGCAACGCGCAGCAGCGCGTTGCGCTGCTCCAGCAGCGGGCAGCAGCCCGCTGCCGCTATCCACGGCGCCGCGCCACCGCGGCGCCGCCTCCACCACCGTCGTCATCTCCTCCCCCCCAACTCCGTCATCCCCTCCGTTCCTCCAGTCAGCCGAGCTTCCTTCTCAAAAATGGAAGAAATCGAACTCTTCCCCAAAATCCCCCAAATGTGCGAAAACCAAAGGGAAAGAGGATGGAGAGCTCATACCTACACAAGATTTTGAATGGTAGCTTCGATTCCCATCTCAATCGCCCAGCTTGCTGCCATCTTCTTCCTTCCGACGTGATTTCTCCATTTGTGCCCTAGTTTCTTCTCTTGAATGTTACGGGAATGAAGAATGGAAGAGTACCCCCAATTTCTTTTCCAACACCGATATAAGCATAAAACATGGGTGATGGACTCGGGCCATTGGGTTGGGCTCTTCCTTAACTTAATTGTCTTGGTCCAATTGTCAATTATTTCTCTTGGCCCAACCAATAATTCATCCCATTAATTTGATTCTCAATTCACCCATGTATATAATTAATCATAATTAATAAATTAATTATGAAATAATTAATCGGGGTGTTACAGAGTAGATGAAAGGTAATGGACTGCAGTTGTCTGTGGTCCAATCCTTTATCATTCGGATTAAGTGAATTTAGACAGTAATTTGATCTAGAATGACAGCGGCCGCTGCTATCCTGACCCTTACTGTCTGTGAAATGAGATGAAAACCTGCATGTTCTCTTCACTGTCTTAATTACTAGATGACATTGACCTATGTCATCCAATGTTGGCACAACTTAAGATTTGTGTTTGAAAATAAAATAAGAAAATGAAACTGTATCCGGACAGGAACTGACTGAGTGGCTACTTCATTTCCTGGTAAAAGGACCGTTCGCCTGACCTCGTCAACCAATGTTCAGACCATGCAAAATAAAGAACAATAATTGACATACAGACTACGGGCTACTCAATTTCCCGGTGAAGGGACCGTTCGCCAACATTATTCTGTATATTTCTTACTATTCATTTCATACAAGACAAAGACCAAAATGAAGTGAAAGTAAAATAAAAGAGAATAACAAAAATCATCTTGCATGAGAGACATTGGTTTCTCATGCAAGGATTATGGATTTGGACCAATAATTATTCATTTACCTAAATAACCTTTCATTCCATAATTAATTACAGTCCAGATTATCTGTTTAGATTAAATGAATTTTGTAAAATAATTTTTTAATGAGGAATTGAACAAAATTCCTTACACCAAATAATCATTGACCTTAATCATTGCTTATCTTGATTTTTAATTATTGATACAAGGGTTCAATTAGTTAAGTGTAGAAATGGAGAATGAAAATTTTGGCAGCATAACGCCTTATGTTGCAATCTGGGATATTACATCTTAACCCGTGGGGTTAAAATGTGAGAGATGAAAAATAGTGGTGGGTTAGAGATAATAAAAAGGAATTTGGATGAAAATTGGTGTAGTATGACGCCAACCGACCTCATGACGTGATTCAAGGATCGCGTCATAGGTTTGGCGTCAAACAGGTTAGAATAGAGATGAGGGTCACTAATGACGCGGAACCTTAGGGGATGACGCCAAAGGTTGGCGTCATTACAGGGGTTGGCGTCATTGCATGCCTTAGAATTTTTCTTTGAAAATGGGGGCTATGACACGAAACATGAAATTATGACGTTATCCTAGGATCACGTCATGAGTTCTGCGTCATAAGGAACATAAAAATAACATGCAAAATTTTGGGGTTCCCCGTCATGAGTCATGGGAATTACGCCATGACCCGTGGGTTATGACGTGGACATGCACGATGTGGAACCATTTTTGGCTGAAAAGCACTTATGACGCCAAACCTGCCCTATGACCTCAACGTGGTTGGCGTCATAGGGTGGTTGGCGTCATAGCACTTCCAGCATGCAAATGAGTTTATGGACAGAAATACTAATGACGCCAAACCTGCCCTATGACCCCAACGTGGTTGGTGTCATAGGGAGGTTGGCGTCACGGCATTCCCAGAATGCAAACATGAACAATTTTTGGGCCAGAAATGCTTATGATGCCAAACCTTCCCTATGACCCCAACGTGGTTGGCGTCATAGGACGGTTGGCGTCATAGCCTTTTCCAGAATGCACCAAGATGATAAGAAAATGCAGAATATGCCATTATCACATTTTTAGACGTAGGGGTTCGATTATGGTAAGATGAACAAGACAGAAAGTAATCTAATCTATAAAATGAAAATAAAGAGAAACCTAAACTAACCAGCAAGCATAAATCACACCCACAGCCTATATTAATCCTTCTAAACACATTTCCATACACTTAATCCACCATAACATGGAACAATAATAAAATAAAAGCAAATAAAGACTAAGTGGTCAAAATGAAAAGAAAGCAAGTAAAAATCTATGGATTAGAGTATCCATTTCATATTCTTGGGATATTAGAGAAGATTGAATCTCATTTTCTTAAAAATGGGTTTGATAACACCATTAATGGGTGTTTCAAACCATCAACCAAAAATAACAAGGTTCAAACAAACTAGAAAGTATAAAACTGGCTATCTAATGCTATTTCTAAGCTAACATTGAAAGGAAATAGCAAGAATTAATGCTAAACTATGAACAGTATTTAAATAATACAAAAAAAGACTAACTAAACTACCTACGTGAGTCTTGCTCCAAAAAATGCCTTCAAGAGTGAAAAATGTGTAACCCCCAGCATCGTGGGATAGTGCCCTATTTATAGGCACGAAACCCTAGGCCCATGGGGCTCAACGACGTGGAACATCCCTGCATGTCGTGGAACATTGCTTGGCGTCAATCCCTGGTAATGACGCGGACCTCCTAGTGATGACGCGGAACAAGCTTGGCGTCATCCTCGGCTTGGCGTCATAGGTTCCCAGACTGAAAACACATGTTGCTCCTGCTTGGGCAACCTATGACGTGGAAGTCTTGGCGTCGTACTTCTTGTTTGGCGTCATGCCTCCTGTTTTGGCTTTCATGACGTGGAACCCCACCCATGACGCAATCCTTTGGCGTCATGCCTTGATTGGCGTCATTGTGGTTTCAGTACTTGTTTTTCTAGCTCATGACACAAACCTCTCCTAATGACGTGAAACAATGGCGTCATACAGGGCTTGGCGTCAAACCTGTGCAAGAATACATTTTTGTGGAATTTCATTTTCTTTTTTCCATGTTTTTCATCCCTTTTTCTTTTCTTTTCTTTTCCTTATGTTTTTGGAATTTTCTAACATAAATGTGTAATAAAATTACATATTTTTGTATTTTTCATACCAGCTTATTATTTTCACAATTATGCATAAATCAGTCCAATTCAACTGCTTTCTTATTTAATATAAGACCAGAATGCGATCAAATACCCGTTTCAGACACGGAAATGGATTGAAAATAATGGACATTTCTGGCCATTATCAACATCCTCACATTTAATACTGATCGTCCCCGAGCAGTCAGAGTCAATGTTCCTTGGAACACGGACTCTGCATATTCAATTCATTTTCGTTGCTTTATAAATTACATTCTTTTTGGATTGGGATAAGACAATCAAAAGCTACAAGTATTAAATTCCCTTGATTGTAGTGTTTTATGAAATGATACTTGCTCACTAAATCGGGCCTACAAATCAAACATTATTGACAACCCTTCATGAATATTATGTTTGAAAGATGCAAGGATTACAAGTTAAATTACAGCGTGACATGAACATAATTAAAGAAACAGAGCCTCACTTATAAGAGAATCGGAAAGTTCACTCACTCTCAATTGGGTTTAATCATGAACGCTCAAAATCAGATTTAATTAAATTATCCCATAAGCTTGCAATCAGACCAACTCGTCACCGGCTCATTTCTTCAAATCGAGATCCCGAGGTCTTAATTAGGGTCATAACGGGGCATGCGGTTGTAACATTTGGTAGGAAAGGGAATTATTGGCTAAGAAGTGGCAAGAATTAACTCTATCCCCACTTGGCATTTTTATTTAAAAATTTTATGATCATCAATTATTTCGTTCTTATTTTTCTTTTGATTTTCCTTTTCTATTGCATGACATTAGACTATGTCTAATTGCTTTGTCATTTGCAGTTTATTTTTGTTGAATGGTGCTCAACATTTTTCTTTTTCTCTTTTTCTCTTTTTTTTTGAATCGGTTTATTGAATACCGATTTATACACTTTTGACGATCACAAATACGATGCCTTTGATAGAATTTATCCTTGTTACTTGGGTTAAATATTTTAGTCTTTTTATAAGGCTAGGAAAATATAGTGGGTTTCAAAGAAAAATTAGGCTTATAGGCTCAAATTGGTTAATCCTAAAGGGAAAATATTTCTGGGTTTGGATTTCAAACTAATGCCAAAAAATTGGGTTTTTTCTAAATGCCTTGATCATATGCTCGATTTCGGGAATATGGCATGGTCTTGAATCGGTCCCAATTGCAAGTTCTAGTTTCCTTTAATCAAATAGATTCACACATCAAAGAAAATAAATGAGTAAAAGTGACTTATGGCTCAGATCTCACAAGGTTAGATTGATTCATGTCATACAATATTCTCAAGTTTAATCTAAGCTTAATTCTAACAATCTATTCAATCAAAATTTTCAACATGCGATTTATTACCCAAAAAGATGACCGCATCATTAAATTTTATAGCTCAAAACCTTAGGAATTCATTTCATGCATGTTTTCAATTATATTATCCCAATTTAAATGTTTGAAAATTTAATCACAAGCCTAAATTCAACATGTGAATTTAGAGCAGGTTTATGCATGCTTTTGCTGGTTATTTAATTTAAAGCAGTAAAAGAGGCACTGTCGACATACAAAGTATGTCAACATTATATTTTTGGTCTGACAGTCACTTATTCATCTCGGACTGTCAGACATCTTTTCAAAAGAATATATTGTTTTTGGACTGCAAAATTCCTTATGAAAGCATTTAAATACATCAATTACAAGAGATTTCAATGCAATTAAATCGAACTTGCACAAGTGATATGAAATTCTCTTATATGATGTTTACATTTCAGTTCAAATTGATTGGATCATGAGTCTCCGTCTTTCTTCTCATCCGATTTCTTAGAGGAGCCGGCATCGTCTGGAATTTTCTTGAGTAGAGCTTGCAGTATCAGGTTCTGGCTTTTGAAAAGTGATTCTACCATCTGTCTATTTCGCTCTTCACTTTCCTGTCTTTCTTTGTGCAACCTTTCCTCACTCTCCTGTCTCTCTCTATGCATCCTTGATAATGGCCAAAATTGTCCATTATTTCCAATCCATTTCCGTGTCTGAGACGGACATTTTGATCGTATTCCCATCTTATTTTAATAAGAAAACAGTCGAATTCGACAGATTAATGCTAGTTTGTAAGAAAAATAAGCTGGTAATGAAAGACACAAAAAGATGCAATTTTAATTGTATTTGTGTTAGAAAAATCCAAAAACATGAAAAAAAGGAAAAAGAAAAGAAAAAGGAATGAAAAGATGGGCAAAAGAATAAAATAGCCCACAAAAAATCAAAAAGATGGGAAAAAGAATGAAAATCCCACAAACTGAAATTTTGGTTAAGTGTTGAAGATCAATTCGGTCTATACGCAATTCGACCTAAACCGAATTGCTCATTAGACCGAATTGTTGAAAAGAAGAAGAAGAAAAAGAAACAAGTGTTGAAGAAGAGAAGCAGAGCAACCAATTCGGTCTGTGGCAATTCGGTCTAAACCGAATTGACCCCTAGACCGAATTGCACTATGGAAAGAAGACCCTGAGCAGAAAAGAGAAGAAGGAATTCGATCTATGCAATTCGGTCTAAACCGAATTGATTGCATAGACCGAATTCCCTCAAAGCAAGAAAGCCAAGCAGGAGCCATCATCAGTTCGACAAGGCCAATTCGGTCTACACATAGACCGAATTGATAAAAGAGTACCACATTCCATGCTCAAAATCAAGAAGGAAGACCTCATGCAATTCGAATTGCACCAATTCGGTCAAAACCAAATTGCATGAGGAGACCGAATCACATTCAAAATTGCATCCAATTGAAGCTGTGAGCACGTGAGAAATGCCTGGCACTGTGGATGGGCCCTGATGGGCCTAGGGTTTCGAGAAGAAGTATAAAAGCTGACCTTCCTCAACACAATTCTAGAGACTTACACACTTTGACATTTGCTGGGAGACAAAAAGAAGGAGCAGAAGGTGTTCTCCACCCCTTAAGGGTTAGGTAGGTAGTTTAGTTTAGTTAGTTTATTTTCAAGCTTGTAGTGTAGTTTTAATGCTTTTGATCTTAGTTTATTTTTATAGAAGCTTGTTACTACCTTTAGTGTAGCCATTAACATACACTTTAAATGCTTTGTAGTTAGAATAAACCCTACCTTTAAGTTAATGATGGTTTTGGGTTGTTTATTTGCTTTCAAGTGTCAATAAGAGAAAAGATCCAGAAATGGGTTTTTATTTCATGTTTTTGGCACTCATTTAATGCTTTCTTTAGCAATGAATATTAGAATGTTTGTTTGTTTCAACTAGGTTACATTTATTATGTCCTAGTTGACTTACATTCTCAATAAATGCATGTTTAGTGGGCTTTTGGTTTGTTTTTATACCTTAGTGCTTCAAATGAGTGTTCTTAGGTTTTAGATGGTTTTAAGGTGGTTAGAATTTATTTTAAATATCTTCTGCTGCTGTGTTTCTTCTCCTTATTTTAGTTTATTGTTGCCTGATAATGGCCAAAATTGACCATTATTTTCAATCTATTTCTGTGTCTAAACATGGGTATTTGATCGCCTTCCGGTCTTATTTAAATAAGAAAGCAGTCGAATTTGACAGATTTATGCAAGTTTGTATAAATAATAAGCCGGTATTGAAAAATACAAAAATATTGTTATTTTTATTAAATTCATATTAAAAAACCCAAAAACATGATAAAAATATTAAAAATCCTCCACTTGATTAATTTTGGTTCGATGATTGTCTATTTGGGAGAACACGGGTCTATTAAATGGAACACAAACCAGATAGTCAAGTGGAATAAATTTACTTATTTTATATTTTGATTTATATATTTATAATTTTTTATGTTTAACATTCTGTGTTATAATTTATATATTTATATATTTATAATTTTGGTTTATATATATATTCTGTGTTATTAAGTCCACTAATCCAGTTTAATTAATTGATTGCAGGTTTTAATTTGAATTGGTCCAGTCCAATTAAATCAGGCCCAACAACCATATTTTCAGTCCAACCCAACTAATTCAGTCCAAGCCCAACATCCCACTCTAGCCCAATCACCCCAAACCAAGCCCAACCCCAAATTCTAACCCTCATCATCAACCCTAACCCTAACCCTAGCTTCCCGCCGCCGGCGCCGCTTCCGCCGCCGGCCGGCCGCCGCCGCCCATCACCTTCCCATTTCCAGCCACAACCCCAATCGACCACCACAGCATCACCACCCCTCAGCCATTCCCGCCGCCCTCATCAACTATTCCAGCCGTCTCCACCCCATCGCCGGCAGCCCCTCATCCCATCTTCTCCATCCCTTCCTCCGCCCTGCGACCACCCTCTCGGAGTCGCCACAGTCCGGCCACCTCCTCCAAAACCAAATTCTGCCACCGCCGCCAGTGCTCCATCACCGCCCGCCTCCACAGCTCCGGCGAAGCACCACCACCAAACTCCATTTCCTTCCTCACCCCATCCTCTGCAGCCCCAACACCCTAGCTCTCCATCCCTTCATTTTTTCCCAATCGACAGTCGCCATCGCTCCTCCATCTCCGATCCCACTCGAGCCACCAGTGCAGCCGCCACCGCTCATCGCGCCTCCCAGATCCAGCCGCCTCCCTCCGCCTTTCGCTCGCCTCCGCCGACCACCGAGCGCCCTCCTTTCCCTTATCTCAAAACCCCCAAATCTCAAACTGGGAACAAGAAAATAGGGGAAGACGAAAATGGATCGAGACAGAGAAGCAGGAAGCAAGAAGAAGAAACGAAGAAGAAGAGATTAGAATAAGAAGAAAGCTGGAAACAGAAATGGCGAAGAGAGATCGAGACAGAAAAGAATGGTGGGGGAAGAAGAATAAGAGAAGAGGAAAATGGAGATAAGAATCTGTGAAGATTAAACTGGAAGAAGATCGAGACAGACAAAAAGGGGAGAGAGAAGAATGAGAAAGAGAAGCACGTGAGAGAGAGAGAGAGAAGAGGAGGAAAAATTAAACCTTTGTCGCGGAAGGTTGCTCCGCGACCAAAAAATTGCTCCGCGACTGTGAGAGGAGTAAGACACAAAAATTGTGTCGCGGAACAATGTTCCGCCACAAAACAGGACCGCGACCGCGACAAATGTTCCGAGACAAAGCAGCTGTTCCGCGACAAAATATTTGTTTGGCGACAAAGTGGGTCTCTAATGGGCCTAGGGCTTTCCTACTCATCTATAAATATATCCTCCCACCCCCTTGAACAGTAACCTAGCTACACTTTAGTTTATTTTACTGTTCTTGGAGGCACCACTGTGCTCTCCAAGAATTTATTAGAATAGGTAGTTTAGTCTATTTTAATTTTATGCAATGTAGTAATAGACTTTAGCTTAGTTTTAATTTATGTTTTTGTAATAAATTAGTGTAGCTAGTGTTCACTTTTTATTTTTCCAGTTTATATTTTTGTACTTTTGGGTTTGAAACACTTAATCAATGGGTGAGTTTAAACCATTTTTGGCTTTTGATGTTATTTGAGAAAATGTTCCACCAAAAATTTGTTATGGATCTTTTCCATAATATTTATTGCTTTATTTTTGCATTTTTGGTCACTTGACCATTTTTATTTTTTTAGTTAGGTTTAATGCTTTATTTAGATTTAATAAAAATGCATAAACACTTTATGTTTATCCTTTGATAAATTTAGTGTAGGTTTTATTTTAATTTTGGGTTTCTTAGGATAGTTGGTGTTTGTTTATGCTTTAGTACCAGTTTGTGTTCTGCTCCTGTTTTCTTTTCTTTTTAGGGAGTATCTTTATTTTTGTTTTTGTTTAATTTTATTCCTAGTGCTAGCTTTGTTCCTGTTGCCTTCTTGGTATCTAGGTAGTCTATTATTTTCAATTTTATTTTCTTATTTTTAGTATACTAGATCTTAAATTGGATGATATTTGAGTGTTTGTGCATATTCATAAAAAAATTGCATCTCCTATATTGTATTGCATCACATTGTAACCCCACGGGTTGCAATGTAATTTTCCCGTTGTGATCCCACGGATCACAACGCACACCCATGTAATGCAATATTAGGCGTTATGCTGCCAAAAATTTTATATAAATTTTTAAAACCCTTTGTCGCCATACACTTTGTCGCGGACCCACGGTCCGCGACATAACCCATGTTTAGCGACAAAGGACCAAATTCTTGCATTTTGTCTGCATGGCTTTTGTCGCGGAATACTTTTGTCGCGGAACCATGCTTCGCGACAAAATCTTATTCCGAGACAGAAAATTATGCCTTGCCATTAATTTTGAAACCCTTGGTCGCGAAGCAATCTTGTCGCGGAACCACGTTCCGCGACAAAACCCTTGATTAGCGACCAAGGACCCAAATACTTGTAATTTTATTCTGGGAGGACTCTGTCGCGGAACCACGGTCCGCGACAAAATCCTTGTTCCGCGACCAGGGATTATGTCCTTACCAATTTTCAAACCCCTTTGTCGCTATATCCCTTGTCGCGGAACCATGTTCCGCGATAAAATTTCTGCTTAGCGACAAGACAAACCCTAATTTTCAAAATATCCTTTCCTCTTATTTCCCACCCCTTTGTCGCGAAACCCTTGTCGCGACACAAACTCTATTCCGCGACAAAGTGGCACCTTTTTGCCAATTTTTTATTCTTCATCTCACCCCATTAATTAATTGAACCTTTATATTAATATTTCGAGGTTGAAATCCAATGATCTCAACCCATGATTAATTTGATATAAAGAACTTTGTTCAATTTCCCATTAAAGATTTTTCTACAAATGATTAAACTCTAATGATCTAAGTATATAATCCGGACTATAATTAATTAATTATGGAATGAGTGATTATTGAATCATTTCCATACCTTGCATGAGAAACCAATGTCTCTCATACAAGATGACCCAAAAATATTTTTCTTTTATTTATTTTGTCTTTTCCCGTAATGTGTGAAACAGCTAATAAGGAATATATCAGATTAATGTTGGCGGGTACTCCCACACGGATAACTAGCTCGTGGTCTGTTTATTAATTATTAAATGTTATTTTGCATGGTCCGAATAGTGGTCGGTGGAAGCCTTGGCGGTTCATCCATCCGGGATTATAATAGCTGCTCAGCTGACTCCTATCCGGATACAGTTTTCTTTTCTTTATTTTAATTTCAAACCCGAATCTGGAGCTGTAGTAATGTTAGATGATATTTGCCAATGTCATCTGATAATTATTGCAGTGATAGAACATGTGGGTTTTTATCCAAATTCACAGATAGTGGAGTCTAAGATGACAGTGGCAACTGTCATTTAGGGAATTTCACTATCTAAAAATCATTCCACCTGGAATAATCAGGACCTGGATAGCAGATGTTTGCAGTCCGGATTATCCTGCTTATTTTTGTCATCTTTTTAGCCAAATAAATTCTTCTCATCTCCGGCTATTTCATCTCTGTGTCTCACATTCTGTCTAAACCCACCTTATATTTTGGGTTATTTAATTTTACACTTCTCTTATAAAATTATGCATGATAATATTATGTAAATATTGTGGTCATATTATTTTGGGATCCTTCCCTTGGACATAGGAGCCTTGATTTTAATCAGATGTCTCACAATAAATTTCCAACAAAAATTCATTTATAAAATCCGGATCTAAGTAAGGGATAAATTCCACAGTTATGACTAATTTATATCCGACTGGGGGTTGATTTTGGGAAATTAGAAGCAGAGTCAGCGATTAGGTCTCACCCAGACTGAAAGGGTCTGTGTTCTTATTGAGAGTCTAGTACCTGTTTAGGGAATGATTTTCAAATATCAATTATTTTCCAAAATTGCTGTTTGTTGGAAATCTTGTATTAAATATTGCACTGGGTCAGATTCCACTTGGATTCCGATAAGGTGTGACAGATAATACTAGAGGAACAACATTCGGGCCTTGGTTATTTTCTAAGGTAGGGTTGAGTATTCTTTCAACTGCTATCTTCTTCTGCCAAAGCCTATTTTTGAGTTATGAGTGAGTGCATCCGGAACGAACTAATTTACTAGTTCGTTTCATTAGTTTGTATCTCATAACCACCCGACAGGAAGTGAACACTGCGAGCGGTTCACCGAGAATAGGAATTCTTGATCCACACCCGGTCATCCTGACTGGGGGCTTTCTTTTACTACCAGGGCCAGACTTTCAAAAACCTCCGAGTGATAGGATTTTAAATGTTTTCTTTATCGCTTTCTTTTAAATGCTTTCGTTAGAGGTCACTCGGTTGTATTGAGAGTTGTGTAACTGCTACTAGGACAGAGAGTTAAGGGATAGTTCAGGGCTTGATTAGAATCTTTGGGTGTGACATGGGGGAATGATAGCAGTACTTGGCATCTCAATAAATGAATTGTCGGGTGTTGCTTGTCCACCACTGATAAATAACATACCTCTGCGCGGGGGCAGTTGTATATCTGTGGTATCTTAGATTTTGTTGTCTTAAGGCATGTAAATCCTTACTGTAAGTACCTGTCTGTTAAAGGAAACATAGTATAGGAAGCATGAGAGTTAACTAACTATTGGATTATCCCCAAACTAAGATCTGCGTATTAAAGTGGAAGTTTAATTGTGTTTCATCTGAATGTTGTCCAATCTTTATTATTTTCTTCCTGTCCCTTCTGTCATATTTTAAATCTGTTTTCTTAGATAGTCTTTACCGCTTTCCTAGAATAATATTATTGCTTTCTTAGATTAAATTTAATTCGCTTTCTAGAATAATTTTATCTGCTTTATTTTAATTGCTTTCATAGCTTAGTTTAAATTATGTCAAGTAGTTGATAGTCAAAACACAAACTTGAATCGAGTAACCGAGTGGAAAATCTTAGTAAACGGCGTGGGCCCTGCTTCCATCGCACATCCTCCAGTGAACGATCCGGTACTTACTATAAATTACTGCAATTTTTGACTCCGTGCGCTTTCGGGGGCACAATTTCTTAACACGAGTAATAAAAACGTGACAACTTATAAATATATCCCTAATCACAACTCCGCCATCATAAATTGGTCTCATTAAATAAAATCTGAACCAGGATCATGATTTTTCGGAAAATACTCATGTAGTGGAAATCTGTCAAAAATTTCATGGCAGGGAATCTCATGACAAGAATTGATGAGAAATATCATGGCACATATGCCGGGGACCCTCAGTGTGACAGGCTGAAGGTCAACCTATCCCGACTGTGCCATGAGATTTGTCAACAGTTTCATGACAGAGAGGACCATAGCGCCATTTGAAATCAAAGCACCACACTTGAGTAATAAAAAGACTAACAATCTTGATATATCCCTAAACCCCTTCCCGTGAATCATAACTTCTTTGTTTTAATAAATCTAACCTGGTATATCTTAGAAAATGCTCGTGTGGGAAATTGTCAAAAGTTACATGGCGCCGTTGCCGGGGAGGATGCAACGTCGTTTATTAAGAGAATTACACTCCGGATTACTCATAGTTAGTTTAGTGTATTTATTTCAGAACAGAGAAGTACCCTCAAATCAATTAAACATTTAGAGTACTAAGACTCTAAATGTGAGGATGTTGATTTGAGGGGAAAACCTAACCGATTTGGTATTTTTGCTTGCAGGAATCATGGAGCCACAAAAATTGGTGTAAGGAGTTAAATGTGGAAGTGTAGCATTGGGGCTACACTACTCTGATTTTCGTTTAATTACACTTCGCCCATTGCAAAATCTAGGTTAATTAAACGGGAAATCAAAGAAATGGAGAAGTGTAGCATTGGGGCTACACTAATTTGCAATTGTAAATTGCACAACACGTGAGACTCACGTGTTTGTCATCTCCACCACATCCGGACCACGAAGCTCCACCGCTGCTCCATCGCCCATCCACCTCATTACCACCACTGCGCTGAGGGAACCCTCATCACTGGTGAAACAACAAATGGAGTAGCAGATCTTCGGACTACCAATTGCTCACCACCATCGGACAAGCCACGGCCATCATCTCACTTTCCGTCGCCCCTGTCCCGACTGAGCATCTAAAGAGGTTCCCGGTTGGATTAGTTCTGTAATTGACCGAAGATTATATCCGGAATTTAAGGAAATATAAAATCCGGAATAAGTTTCACAAGCACAGGATTGATCCAACCTAATATTCTGCAAGTCAAAATCATATATATATATATATATATTTATTTATATATATTTATTTATATATATTTCTATATATTTATTTATATATACCTCTTGTACCTATTATATCAAATAATTCGGGTATTAATCAATTAACTCACATTTAGAGTACTAAGACTCTAAATGTGAGAATGTTGATATTTTTGAGAAAACCCGATAACTTTCTCTGTGTTTGCTTTGCAGGAATTTGTGGCACCACCAAAAAGAAAATTAAAGCTGCAAAACAGGTTCCCGGTTGGATCGATTCTGTGATTAATTGAAAGTATTCTTGGAATTTAAAGCAATTTAAAATCCGGAATAACTTTTATAAGAACAGAATTAATCCAACCTAATTTTTGCAAGTAGATTAAATTTTATTTATGTCTAGAAAATCCAAAATGTGATCGAGCAATTTTGATGAAAATCAGAATTTTTCTAAGTATTGGGCATCGAACAATCCCCTTGTTCGATGAACCAACCGATCACACATAGCCAAAGTCGTCTAACACTTAGTTAGTTTGACGAAATAGGCTATCGGAATTATTTTCCTAACCTTTATGTAAATATTTTCCCCCTCCCTCCCTCCTCTTTTACTTTATTTTGATTTTGATAATTTGTTTAAGTAGGAATTGATTTACTCACATTTCGAGCAAGGCTCAAAATGTGAGGATGTTGAGTCTTCACTTAAATATTTAAAAAAAAAAAAAGAAAGAGAAGTGTATTACTTTTCTTTTTGTTTATTTTTATTATTTTATATTTAAACCCAGTGCAAAGCATGCATAACTCTGTCTAAGAATTCACATATTTGATTTTGGTTTATGATTAAATTTTCAAACTTTTAAATTGGGATAATGTAATTGAAGACATGCATGATATGAATTTTTGAGGTTTTGAGCTATAAAAATTTAATGATATCATCATCTTGTTGGGCAATGAGTCTTCATGTTGAGAATTTAATTGAATAAATTGTAAGAATTTTTCAAAGATTAAATTTAAGAATATTGTATGACATGAATGAACCATCCCATGTGAGATTTGAGCCTTGAGTCATTTTTACTCATTCTTTTCTTTGATGTGTGAAAATCATTTTAGTTAAAGGACACTAGAACTTGCGATTGGGACCGATTCAAGACCATGCCATATTCCAAAAATCGAGCATATGATCGAGGCACTTAGAAAACCCCAAATTTTGGCCTTCGTTTGAAATCCAAACCCAAAAATATTTTCCCTTTAGGATTAACCAATTTGAGCCTTAAGCCTAATTTTTCTTTGAAACCCTCTATATTTTTCCTAGCCCTCTAAAAAGACCAAGAAATTCAAACCCAAGTGGGCAAGAGTAAATTTTATCAAGGCATTACAATTTATGATCATCAATTCATCAAATCGGTATTCAAAAATCCGATCAAAAAAAAAAAAAAGAAAGAAAAATGTTGAGTTCTATTCAACAACAATAAATTGCAAATGACAAAGCAAATTAGACATAGTCTAATGTCATGCAATATGAAAAGAGAAAAGCAAAAGAAAAAAGAAAAGTATTGATGATCATTAATTTTTAAATAAAAATATGCCATGTTATGATAATATTAATTCTTGCCACTTCTTAGCCCAATAATTCCCTTCCATACCTAATGTTACAACCGTATGCCCCGTTATAACCTTAAATAAGACCTCATGATCTCGAGTTGAAGAAATGAGTCGGTGGCGAGTTGGTCCAATTGCAAGCATATAGAATAATTTAATTAAATTTGATTATGAGTGCTCATTGATAAAACCCCAAGAGTGAGTGAAATTTCCGCATCTACTATATGTGAGGCTCCGATTTGATATTTATATTCATGTCATACTTTAATTCTAGAATTAAATCAATGATTATTTCTAAACATGATATTCATGAAGAATTATCAATAATGACTGATTTGTAGGCCTGATTAAGTGAGAAGTATCATTTCATTAAACACTGCAATCAAGAGAATTTAATACTTGTAGTCTTTGATTGTCTTATCCCAATATAAAAAGGATGATATTTTTGAAGCCACGCAAATAGATTGAATATGCAGCGTCTATGCTCTTAGGAGCACTGACTCTGCTCGGGGACGATTAGTATTAAATGTGAGGATGTTGATAATGGCCAAAATTGACCATTATTTTCAATCTATTTCCGTGTCTAAACATGGGTATTTGATCGCCTTCCGGTCTTATTTAAATAAGAAAGCAGTCGAATTTGACAGATTTATGCAAGTTTGTATAAATAATAAGCCGGTATTGAAAAATACAAAAATATTGTTATTTTTATTAAATTCATATTAAAAAACCCAAAAACATGATAAAAATATTAAAAATCCTCCACTTGATTAATTTTGGTTCGATGATTGTCTATTTGGTAGAACACGGGTTTATTAAATGGAACACAAATCAGATAGTCAAGTGGAATAAATTTACTTATTTTATATTTTGATTTATATATTTATAATTTTTTATGTTTAACATTCTGTGTTATAATTTATATATTTATATATTTATAAATTTGGTTTATATATATATTCTGTGTTATTAAGTCCACTAATCCAGTTTAATTAATTGATTGCAGGTTTTAATTTGAATTGGTCCAGTCCAATTAAATCAGGCCCAACAACCATATTTTCAGTCCAACCCAACTAATTCAGTCCAAGCCCAACATCCCACTCTAGCCCAATCACCCCAAACATAGCCCAACCCCAAATTCTAACCCTCATCATCAACCCTAACCCTAACCCTAGCTTCCCGCCGACGGCGCCGCTTCCGCCGCCGGCCGGCCGCCGCCGCCCATCACCTTCCCATTTCCAGCCACAACCCCAATCGACCACCACAGCATCACCACCCCTCAGCCATTCCCGCCGCCCTCATCAACTATTCCAGCCGTCTCCACCCCATCGCCGGCAGCCCCTCATCCCATCTTCTCCATCCCTTCCTCCGCCCTGCGACCACCCTCTCGGAGTCGCCACAGTCCGGCCACCTCCTCCAAAACCAAATTCCGCCACCTCCGCCAGTGCTCCATCACCGCCCGCCTCCACAGCTCCGGCGAAGCACCACCACCAAACTCCATTTCCTTCCACATCCCATCCTCTGCAGCCCCAACACCCTAGCTCTCCATCCCTTCATTTTTTCCCAATCGACAGTCGCCATCGCTCCTCCATCTCCGATCCCACTCGAGCCACCAGTGCAGCCGCCACCGCTCATCGCGCCTCCCAGATCCGGCCGCCTTCCTCCGCCTTTCGCTCGCCTCCGCCGACCACCGAGCGCCCTCCTTTCCCTTATCTCAAAACCCCCAAATCTCAAACTGGGAACAAGAAAATAGGGGAAGACGAAAATGGATCGAGACAGAGAAACAGGAAGCAAGAAGAAGAAACGAAGAAGAAGAGATTAGAAGAAGAAGAAAGCTGGAAACAGAAATGGCGAAGAGAGATCGAGACATAAAAGAATGGTGGGGGAAGAAGAATAAGAGATGAGGAAAATGGAGATAAGAATCTGTGAAGATTAAACTGGAAGAAGATCGAGACAGACAAAAAGGGGAGAGAGAAGAATGAGAAAGAGAAGCACGTGAGAGAGAGAGAGAGAAGAGGAGGAAAAATTAAACCTTTGTCGCGGAAGGTTGCTCCGCGACTGTGAGAGGAGTAAGACACAAAAATTGTGTCGCGGAACAATGTTCCGCCACAAAACAGGACCGCGACCGCGACAAATGTTCCGAGACAAAGCAGCTGTTCCGCGACAAAATATTTGTTTGGCGACAAAGTGGGTCTCTAATGGGCCTAGGGCTTTCCTACTCATCTATAAATATATCCTCCCACCCCCTTGAACAGTAACCTAGCTACACTTTAGTTTATTTTACTGTTCTTGGAGGCACCACTGTGCTCTCCAAGAATTTATTAGAATAGGTAGTTTAGTCTATTTTAATTTTATGCAATGTAGTAATAGACTTTAGCTTAGTTTTAATTTATGTTTTTGTAATAAATTAGTGTAGCTAGTGTTCACTTTTTATTTATCCAGTTTATATTTTTGTACTTTTGGGTTTGAAACACTTAATCAATGGGTGAGTTTAAACCATTTTTGGCTTTTGATGTTATTTGAGAAAATGTTCCACCAAAAATTTGTTATGGATCTTTTCCATAATATTTATTGCTTTATTTTTGCATTTTTGGTCACTTGACCATTTTTATTTTTTTAGTTAGGTTTAATGCTTTATTTAGATTTAATAAAAATGCATAAACACTTTATGTTTATCCTTTGATAGATTTAGTGTAGGTTTTATTTTAATTTTGGGTTTCTTAGGATAGTTGGTGTTTGTTTATGCTTTAGTACCAGTTTGTGTTCTGCTCCTGTTTTCTTTTCTTTTTAGGGAGTATCTTTATTTTTGTTTTTGTTTAATTTTATTCCTAGTGCTAGCTTTGTTCCTGTTGCCTTCTTGGTATCTAGGTAGTCTATTATTTTCAATTTTATTTTCTTATTTTTTAGTATACTAGATCTTAAATAGGATGATATTTGAGTGTTTGTGCATATTCATAAAAAAATTGCATCTCCTATATTGTATTGCATCACATTGTAACCCCACGGGTTGCAATGTAATTTTCCCGTTGTGATCCCACGGATCACAACGCACACCCATGTAATGCAATA
Organism: Hygrophila difformis; assembly: GCA_030278955.1. Classification (NCBI taxonomy): domain Eukaryota; kingdom Viridiplantae; phylum Streptophyta; class Magnoliopsida; order Lamiales; family Acanthaceae; genus Hygrophila; species Hygrophila difformis. The sequence continues at coordinate 11,719,091 of JAOANR010000004.1, read as the reverse complement.
TTAGGCGTTATGCTGCCAAAATTTTTATATAAATTTTTAAAACCCTTTGTCGCCATACACTTTGTCGCGGACCCACGGTCCGCGACATAACCCATGTTTAGCGACAAAGGACCAAATTCTTGTATTTTGTCTGCATGGCTTTTGTCGCGGAATACTTTTGTCGCGGAACCATGCTTCGCGACAAAATCTTATTCCGAGACAGAAAATTATGCCTTGCCATTAATTTTGAAACCCTTGGTCGCGAAGCAATCTTGTCGCGGAACCACGTTCCGCGACAAAACCCTTGATTAGCGACCAAGGACTCAAATACTTGTAATTTTATTCTGGGAGGACTCTGTCGCGGAACCACGGTCCGCGACAAAATCCTTGTTCCGCGACCAGGGATTATGTCCTTACCAATTTTCAAACCCCTTTGTCGCTATATCCCTTGTCGCGGAACCATGTTCCGCGACAAAATTTCTGCTTAGCGACAAGACAAACCCTAATTTTCAAAATATCCTTTCCTCTTATTTCCCACCCCTTTGTCGCGAAACCCTTGTCGCGGACCCATGGTCCCCGACACAAACTCTATTCCGCGACAAAGTGGCACCTTTTTGCCAATTTTTTATTCTTCATCTCACCCCATTAATTAATTGAACCTTTATATTAATATTTCGAGGTTGAAATCCAATGATCTCAACCCATGATTAATTTGATATAAAGAACTTTGTTCAATTTCCCATTAAAAGATTTTTCTACAAATGATTAAACTCTAATGATCTAAGTATATAATCCGGACTGTAATTAATTAATTATGGAATGAGTGATTATTTAGACATAAAGAGTGATTATGGAATCATTTCCATACCTTGCATGAGAAACCAATGTCTCTCATACAAGATGACCCAAAAATATTTTTCTTTTATTTATTTTGTCTTTTCCCGTAATGTGTGAAACAGCTAATAAGGAATATATCAGATTAATGTTGGCGGGTACTCCCACACGGATAACTAGCTCGTGGTCTGTTTATTAATTATTAAATGTTATTTTGCATGGTCCGAATAGTGGTCGGTGGAAGCCTTGGCGGTTCGTCCATCCGGGATTATAATAGCTGCTCAGCTGACTCCTATCCGGATACAGTTTTCTTTTCTTTATTTTAATTTCAAACCCGAATCTGGAGCTGTAGTAATGTTAGATGATATTTGCCAATGTCATCTGATAATTATTGCAGTGATAGAACATGTGGGTTTTTATCCAAATTCACAGATAGTGGAGTCTAAGATGACAGTGGCAACTGTCATTTAGGGAATTTCACTATCTAAAAATCATTCCACCTGGAATAATCAGGACCTGGATAGCAGATGTTTGCAGTCCGGATTATCCTGCTTATTTTTGTCATCTTTTTAGCCAAATAAATTCTTCTCATCTCCGGCTATTTCATCTCTGTGTCTCACATTCTGTCTAAACCCACCTTATATTTTGGGTTATTTAATTTTACACTTCTCTTATAAAATTATGCATGATAATATTATGTAAATATTGTGGTCATATTATTTTGGGATCCTTCCCTTGGACATAGGAGCCTTGATTTTAATCAGATGTCTCACAATAAATTTCCAACAAAAATTCATTTATAAAATCCGGATCTAAGTAAGGGATAAATTCCACAGTTATGACTAATTTATATCCGACTGGGGGTTGATTTTGGGAAATTAGAAGCAGAGTCAGCGATTAGGTCTCACCCAGACTGAAAGGGTCTGTGTTCTTATTGAGAGTCTAGTACCTGTTTAGGGAATGATTTTCAAATATCAATTATTTTCCAAAATTGCTGTTTGTTGGAAATCTTGTATTAAATATTGCACTGGGTCAGATTCCACTTGGATTCCGATAAGGTGTGACAGATAATACTAGAGGAACAACATTCGGGCCTTGGTTATTTTCTAAGGTAGGGTTGAGTATTCTTTCAACTGCTATCTTCTTCTGCCAAAGCCTATTTTTGAGTTCTGAGTGAGTGCATCCGGAACGAACTAATTTACTAGTTCGTTTCATTAGTTTGTATCTCATAACCACCCGACAGGAAGTGAACACTGCAAGCGGTTCACCGAGAATAGGGAATTCTTGATCCACACCCTGTCATCCTGACTGGGGGCTTTCTTTTACTACCAGGGTCAGACTTTCAAAAACCTCCGAGTGATAGGATTTTAAATGCTTTCTTTATCGCTTTCTTTTAAATGCTTTCGTTAGAGGTCACTCGGTTGTATTGAGAGTTGTGTAACTGCTACTAGGACAGAGAGTTAAGGGATAGTTCAGGGCTTGATTAGAATCTTTGGGTGTGACATGGGGGAATGATAGCAGTACTTGGCATCTCAATAAATGAATTGTCGGGTGTTGCTTGTCCACCACTGATAAATAACATACCTCTGCGCGGGGGCAGTTGTATATCTGTGGTATCTTAGATTTTGTTGTCTTAAGGCATGTAAATCCTTACTGTAAGTACCTGTCTGTTAAAGGGAACATAGTATAGGAAGCATGAGAGTTAACTAACTGATGGATTATCCGCAAACTAAGATCTGCGTATTAAAGTGGAAGTTTAATTGTGTTTCATCTGAATCTTGTCCAATCTTTATTATTTTCTTCCTGTCCCTTCTGTCATATTTTAAATCTGTTTTCTTAGATAGTCTTTACCGCTTTCCTAGAATAATATTATTGCTTTCTTAGATTAAATTTAATTCGCTTTCTAGAATAATTTTATCTGCTTTATTTTAATTGCTTTCATAGCTTAGTTTAAATTATGTCAAGTAGTTGATAGTCAAAACACAAACTTGAATCGAGTAACCGAGTGGAAAATCTTAGTAAACGGCGTGGGCCCTGCTTCCATCGCACATCCTCCAGTGAACGATCCGGTACTTACTATAAATTACTGCAATTTTTGACTCCGTGCGCTTTCGGGGGCACAGTTTCTTAACACGAGTAATAAAAACGTGACAATTTATAAATATATCCCTAATCACAACTCCGCCATCATAAATTGGTCTCATTAAATAAAATCTGAACCAGGATCATGATTTTTCGGAAAATACTCATGTAGTGGAAATCTGTAAAAATTTCATGGCAGGGAATCTCATGACAAGAATTGATGAGAAATATCATGGCACATATGCCGGGGACCCTCAGTGTGACAGGCTGAAGGTCAACCTATCCCGGCTGTGCCATGAGATTTGTCAACAGTTTCATGACAGAGAGGACCATAGCGCCATTTGAAATCAAAGCACCACACTTGAGTAATAAAAAGACTAACAATCTTGATATATCCCTAAACCCCTTCCCGTGAATCATAACTCCTTTCTTTTAATAAATCTAACCTGGTATATCTTAGAAAATGCTCGTGTGGGAAATTGTCAAAAGTTATTGCCTTAGATAATATAAGTGTTCTTATTTGAATGCATGAAGTTCTTATTTTTCTTAGTATGTTAGTGAAACTTTTGACAATTTCCTACACGAGTATTTTATAAAATATATCAAGTTTGAAAAAAGAGTTATGATTCATGGGAAAGGGGTTTAAGGATATATTCCACTTTTTATTACTCATGTGGGAAACTTTGATTTCAAACGGCGCTGTGGAACTCCCGGCATGAAACTTTTGACAATTTCGTGCCTTGGAGATCCTTGCCATGAAACTTTTGACAAATTCCCACTATATGAGTATTTTCTAAAAATAATAATCCCGGTTTTCAATTTTTATTTAATGAAACCAATTTATGAAGATGGAGTTGGGATTAGGGATATATTATAGGTTGTCACGTTTTTATTACTCGTGTTAAGAAACTGTGCCCCCGAAAGCGCACGGTGTCAAAAATTGCAGTAATTTATAGTAAGACGGGATCGTTCACTGGAGGATGTGCGATAGAAGCAGGGCCCATGTCGTTTACTAAGATTTTCCACTCGGTTACTCGATTCCAGTTTTGCAGTGGTTTCTAACAACTACTTGACAATAAATTAAACTAGATTATGAAAGCAGTAAAATTATTCTACAAAGCATTTTAAATCTATTCTAAGAAAGCAATAAGAATTATGCTAAGAAAGCGGATAAAATTATTCTACGAAAGCAGATTTAAAATGTGACAGAAGGGATAGGAAGGAAATAATAAAAATTGGACAAGATTCAGATGAGACACAATTTAACTTCCATTTTTAATACACAGATCTTTGCTTGGGATAGTTCGTCAGTTAGCTAACTCTCATGCTTTCTACACTATGTTCCCTTTAACAGACAGATACTTACAGTGAGACTTTACATGCTCTTAAGACAGCAAAATCTAAGATACCACGGACTCACAACTGCCCTTACATGGCCATATAGAGGCATGTTATTCATCTGTGGTGGACAAGCAATACCCAACATATCATTAGTTGATATGCCAAGTACTCCTATCATCCCCCTTGTCACACCCAAAGTCCAAATCTAATCCCGAACTAATCCATAACTCTTAAACCTTACAACCGGCGGCCAACCTCTAATTCTTCCGAGTGACCTCTATGAAAGCGTTTTAAAGAAAGCAATAAAGAAGGCATTAAAGAAAGCACTTAAAAACCTATCACTCGGAAGTCTTAAAAGTCATCTCATTTCGTTAGTATAAAAGAGCCCCTGGTCTTGGTGACCAGATGCAGATTTAGAACTTCCCAAATATCAGTAAGCCACAGGGCTTATAACATCCGGTTAGTTATGAGATACAAACATGAGTGGAACAGACCTATGAAGATCTATTCCGAGTGTACTCACTCAAGACTCAATTCTAGGCTTTGATGGGAGAAGGTAGTAGTTGAAAGAATACTCAACCCTATCTTAGAAATTAACCAAGGCCTATATGTTGTTCCTCTCATATTATTTATCACTTCTTATCCGAATCCATGTGGACACTGATTCGGTGCAATACTTAATAAAAGGTTTCCAACACACAGTAATTTTGAGAAACAAATAGATATTTGAAAATCATTCCCTAAACAGGTACTAAACTCTCAATTAAAACACAGATCCTTTCAGTCTAGGTGAGACCTAATCGCTGACTCTGCTTCTAAGTTCTCAAAATCAACCCCCAGTAGAATATGAGTTAGGCATAACTGTCGAATTTATCCCTTACTCAGGTCTGGATTTTATAAAGTGATTTTTGTGGAAATTTATTATGCAACATCTAATTTAAATCAAGACTTCTATGTCCAAGGAGAAGGATCTCCAAAATATTATAGACCACAATATCTACATAATAATATCATGCATACATGTATATGAGAAGTAAAATAAAGTACCCCAAAATATAAAGTGGGGTTAGACATAATTTGATACACAAAGATGGATTAGCCTGAGATAAGAAGAAATTGGCTAAAGAGATGGCAAAATAATTAGGGTTAATTGGATTGCAGTTATCTGTGGTCCAGTTCCCTAATCATTAAGGTGAGACGATTTCAGATAGCAAAAGACCTTATACGACAGTGATCGCTATCGTCAAGACTCCGACTATCTGTGAAATGAGAGAAAAACCTACATATTTTCTCACTGTAGTACTATTCAAAGAGTGTTGATCAACACTATTGGATAATATTACAGCTCAAAATTCAGGTTTGAAATTAAGATAAAGAAAAAGAAACTGTATCCGGATAGGAGTCAGCTGAGCAGCTATTATAATCCCGGATGGACGAACCGCCAAGGCTTCCACCGACCACTATCCGGACCATGCAAAATAACAACTAATAATTAATATTCAGACTACGAGCTAGTTTATCCGTGTGGGAATACCCGCGAACATTAGTCTGATATATTCCTTACTAGCTGTTTCACACAATACGGAAAAGACCGAAAATAAAATAAGAGAATCTTTTTGTTACTGTGTGAGTGTTAATCACACAATAATTTAGACACTAATGTATTGAGATGCGTAATGGATAAAAGTGGATGTATTGGGCCTAAGCCCATTGCACCCATGCAACTTACACAACTCAGGAAGGTAAAATGTTTTTGAGGTTTTAAAATAGAAGGAAGAAAGCAATTCGGTCTATTGGGCAAAATGCAAATTAGACCGAATTGAGGATGCATGAGGTATGAAGTAATACCTTACCCAGTTAATCCTTGTAAAGTCATGAAGCATTCTCTAATTCGAATTGTCAAAGCAATTCGGTCTAAACCGAATTGAACAATTCGAATTGATTAAGTCATTCCTTCACTCAAATTTGGCTAGGCATTTACCCCAAAATGAGGGTAATTCGAATTGCCAATTGAATTCGGTTTAGACCGAATTGGCAATTCGAATTGGTAAGAGACATAAAATAACTAAGGCATGAAGGGATGGAATGCATACAGTATGGTGTACAAGGTCAATTCGATCTATGGGAGGAATTCGGTCTAAACCGAATTCGCACAGACCGAATTGCTTGTACACCATATGAGAGTAATTTTTGCTATGTAATTCGGTCTCATGGGCAATTCGGTTTAGACCGAATCACCTAGACCGAATTGCATATAGATTTCAAATAAGGCATTCAACAAGTATTTTTGCCATGCAATTCCATTCTCATGGGTAATTCGGTTTAGACCGAATTGCCTCAAATCGAATTGCATGTCTTTTTCCACAAAAAAGATATTTTTGTGCTCGCAAGTACAGGTTCGGTTTACACTGTGTGGTCTATAATGGATGAGAATTACCTAATTCTTCATTTCACATCAATGTCACCTCACAGCCACACTAGTGAGCAATTTAAGTAAAATAGGCATACTAGGTTACGTGTCTAGCAGGCATTTGGCATGAATTAAACCCTATTTCTGCAAACAAGACATCAAAGGTTAAAGAACCTAACATACTAAGAAAATAAGAACTGCATGCATAAAGGCAAGAACACTTACATTATCTAAGGCAATAATAAACTAAACAAAGAGAAGAAAGACAACAGCAAAAGATGTTGAAAATAAATTCTAACAACCCTAAAATCATCTAAAATCTAAGAACACTCATTTGAAACACTAAGGTATAAGAACAAACCAAAAACCCACTAACAAGCATTTATTGAGAATGTAAGTCAACTAGGACATAATAAATGTAACCTAGTTGAAACAAACAAACATTCTAACATTTATTGCTAAGGAAAGCATTAAATAAGTGCCAAACACTTGAAATAAAAACCCATTTCTGGATTTCTTCTTGTATTGACACTTGAAAGCAAATAAATAACCCTAAAACCATCATTAACTTGAAGGTAGGGTTCATTCTAACTACAAAGTATTTAAAGTTTATGGTAATGGCTACACTAAAGGTAGTAACAAGCTTCTATAAAAAATAAACTAAGACCAAAAGCATTAAAACTACACTACAAGCTTGAAAAAATAAACTAACTAAACTAAACTACCTACCTAATCCTTAAGGGGTGGAGAGAACTTTCTGCTCCTTCTTTTTGTCTCCCAGCAAAATGTCTAAGTGTTAGTCAGTATGTTTCTTGTGTTGAGGAAGGTCAGCTTTTATACTTCCTCTCGGAACCCTAGGCCCATCAGGGCCCATCCACAGTGCCATGCATTTCTCACGTGCTCAAAGCTGCAATTTTTGAATGTGATTCAGTCTCCTCAAGCAATTCGGTTTAGACCGAATTGGTGCAATTCGAATTGCATGAGGTCTTTCTTCTTGATCTTGACCATGGAGTGTGGTACCCTTCTATCAATTCGGTCTATGTGTAGACCGAATTGGCCTTGTAGACTGATGATGGCTCCTGCTTGGCTTCCTTGCTTTGAGGCAATTCGATGCAATCAATTCGGTCTAGACCGAATTGCATAGATCGAATCCCTTCTTTTCTTTTCTGCTCAGGGTCTTCTTCTTCTCATAGTGCAATTCGGTCTAGGGGTCAATTCGGTTTAGACCGAATTGCCACAGAAACCGAATTGCCACAGACCGAATTGGTTGCTCTTTTCTTCTTCAACACTTCTTTATTTTTCTTCTTCTTCTTTTCATTAATTCGGTCTAATGAGCAATTCGGTTTAGGCCGAATTGCGTATAGACCGAATTGGTCTTCAACACTTAACCAAAATTTCAGTTTGTGGGATTTTCATTCTTTTTCCCATCTTTTTTATTGTTGTGGGCTATTTTATTCTTTTGCCCATCTTTTCATTCCTTTTTCTTTTATTTTTCCCTTTTTCATGTTTTTGGATTTTTCTAAAACAAATACAATTAAAATTGCATATTTTTGTGTCTTTCATTGCCAGCTTATTTTTCTTACAAACTTGCATTAATCTGTCGAATTCAACTGCTTTCTTATTGAAATAAGATGGGAATACGATCAAAATGTCCGTCTCAGACACGGAAATGGATTAGAAATAATGGACAATTTTGGCCATTATCAGTTAGGTTCTTTAATCTTTGATGTCTTATTTGTAGAAATAGGGTTTAATTCATGCCAAATGCCTGCTAGACACGTATCCTACTTTGCCTATTTTCCTTAAATTGCTCACTAGTGTGGCTGTGAGGTGACACTGATGTGAAATGAAGGATTAGGTAATTCTCATCCATCATAGACCACACAATGTAAACCGAACCTGTACTTGTGAGCACAAAAATATCTCTTATATGGAAAAAGACATGCAATTCGATTTGAGGCAATTCGGTCTAAACCGAATTGCCCATGAGAATGGAATTGCATGGCAAAAATATTTGTTGAATGCCTTATATAAAAAAATATGTGCAATTCGGTCTAGGCAATTCGGTCTAAACCGAATTCGGTCTAAACCGAATTGCCCATGAGACCGAATTACATAGCAAAAATTGCTCTCATATGGTGTAAAAGCAATTCGGTCTGTGCGAATTCGGTTCAGACCGAATTACTCCCATAGACCAAATTGACCTTGTTCACCAAATTGTATGCATTTCATCCCTTCATGCCTTAGTTTATTTTTCTGTCTTTTACCAATTCGAATTACCAATTCGGTTTAGACCGAATTGACTTGGCAATTCGAATTACCCTCATTTTGGGGTAAATGCCTTGTTCAAATTTGAGTGAGGGAATGACTTCATCAATTCGAATTGTCCAATTCGGTTTAGACCGAATTGTTTCGACAATTCGAATTAGATGATGTTTCATGTCTTTACAAGGATTACCTGGGTAAGGTATTACTTCATCCCTCATGCATCCTCAATTCGGTCTAATTTGCACCTCACCTAGTAGACCGAATTGCTTTCTTCCTTCTATTTTAAAACTCCAAAAACATTTTATCTCCCTGAGTTGTGTAAGTTGCATGGGTGTATTGGGCTTAAGCCCATGACATCTAATTTTATCCATTACACATCTCAACTCATTAGTGTCTAAACTATTGTGTGATTAACACTCACACAATACCTTAAATATTTTGTTAATTTTATTCTTTTCTGTTATTGTGTGTATGAATGGGTAATAAGGAACATCACAGATCAATGTTGGCGAAAAGGTCCCTTCACCGGGATAACGATTAGCTCGTCTTCTGTGTGTTAATTATTACTCGTTATTTTGCATGATCTGATTAGTGGTTGGTGGAAGCTACGACGAAAAGGTCCCCCCGCGGGGATAACGATTAGTCACTCAGCCAACTCCTAATTAGATACAGTTTTCTTTTCTTTAACTTAATTTCAAACATGAATCTAGAGCTGTAGTAATGTTAGACGACTATGCCAATGTTATCTAATAATTATTGAAGTAATAGAACATGTGGGTTTTCATCCAAATTCACAGATAGTGAAGTCTAAGATGACGGCGGCAACTGTCACTTAAGGCATTACACTATCTAAAAATCATTCCATCTGGAATACTTGGGAACCGGATAGCAGATGTTTGCAGTCCGGATAACCCCAATTATTTCTGGCATTCTCTTCAGCCAACTTCTTCTTATCTCAGGCTAATCCATCTTTGTGTATCAAATTCTGTCTAACCCCACAATATATTTTGGGGTAATTTATTTTGCTTCTCATATACATGTATGCATGATATTATTATGTAGATATTGTGGTCTATAATATTTTGGAGATCCTTCTCCTTGGACATAGAAGTCTTGATTTAAATCAGATGCTGCATAATAAATTTCCACAAAAATCACTTTATAAAATCCGGATCTGAGTAAGGGATAAATTCGACAATTATGACTAACTCATATTCTACTGGGGGTTGATTTTGAGAACTTAGAAGCAGAGTCAGCGATTAGGTCTCACCTAGACTGAAAGGATCTGTGTTTTAATTGAGAGTTTAGTACATGTTTAGGGAATGATTTTCAAATATCTATTGGTTTCTCAGAATTACTGTGTGTTGGAAATCTTCGATTAAGTATTGCATGGAATCAGTGTCCACTTGGATTCGGATAAGATGTGATAAATAATATTAGAGGAACAACATATAGGCCTTGGTTAATTTCTAAGGTAGGGTTGATTACTCTTTCAACTACTATCTTCTCCCACCAAAGCCTAAAATTGAGTCTTGAGTGAGTACATTCGGAATAGATCTTCATAGGTCTGTTCCACTCCTGTTTGTATCTCATAATTAACCGGATGTTATAAGCCCTGTGGCTTACTGATATTTGGGAGGTTCTAAATCTGCATCTGGTCACCAAGACCAGGGGCTCTTTTATACTAACGGAATGAGATGACTTTTAAGACTTCCGAGTGATAGGTTTTTAAATGCTTTCTTTACTGCTTTCTTCATTGCTTTCTTTAAAATGCTTTCATAGAGGTCACTCGGAAGAATTAGAGGTTGGCCGCCGGTTGTAAGGTTTAAGAGTTATGGATTAGTTCGGGATTAGATTTGGACTTTGGGTGTGACAAGGGGGATGATAGGAGTACTTGGCATGTCAACTAATGATGTCTTAGGTGTTGCTTATCCACCATGGATAAATAACATACCTCTGCGCGGGGGCAGTTGTATCTATGTGGTATCTTAGATTTTGCTGTCTTAAGGCATGTAAATCCTCGCTGTAAGTACCTGTCTGTTAAAGGGAACATGGTATAGGAAGCATGAGAGTTAGCTAACTGAAAGGATTATCCCAAACAAAGATCTGTGTATTAAAACGGAAGTTTAATTATGTTTCATCTGAATCTTGTCCAATCTTTATTATTTCCTTCCTGTCCCTCCTGTCACATTTTAAATCTGCTTTCGTAGATTAACTTTATCCGCTTTCTTAGCATGATTCTTATTGCTTTCTTAGAATAGATTTAATCGCTTTTTAGACTAAATTTACCATGCTTTGTAGAATAATCTTTAATTGCTTCCATAGTCTAGTTTAAATTATTGTCAAGAAGTTGTTAGAAACCATTGCAAAACTTGAATCGAGTAACCGAGTGGAAAATCTTAGTAAACGACGTGGGCCCTGCTTCTATCGCACATCCTCCAGTGAACGATCCGGTCTTACTATAAATTACTGCAATTTTTGACACCGTGCGCTTTCGGGGGCACAGTTTCTTAACACGAGTAATAAAAACATGACAACCTATAAATATATCCCTAATCCCAACTCCATCCTCATAAATTGGTTTCATTAAATAAAATTGAAAACCGGGATGATTAATTTTCAGAAAATACTCATATAGTAGGAACTTGTCAAAAGTTTCATGGCAGGAAATTGTCAAAAGTTTCATGCCGGGGAGTTCCACAACGCCGTTTGAAATCAAAGTTTCCCACATGAGTAATAAAAAGTGGAACATATCCTTAAACCCCTTCCATGAATCATAACTCTTTTCATGTAATAAATTCAACCTTGATATTTTATAAAATACTCGTGTAGGAAATTGTCAAAAGTTTCATGGCGCCGTTGCCGGGGAGGATGCAGCGCCGTTTATTAAGAGAACTACACTCCTGATTTACTCATAGATAGTTTTTGTATATACTCTCGAACCATTACTAACCTGGGGGTTGTGCAGGTGCTGTCAAATCGTGATACAAACTGCTTATGCAAAGGAGAAAGGACACATTGCCTGAGCTACCGTTCGATGTAGAAATAGACAGGACCGCTCGCCAACTGAGGGCGCAAGCCAGACGAAGGAAAGAGCAAGAAGCACGGACTCGTACCTCACCCGAAACTACAAGCAGTGAAATATCTGATATGGCAGAGAACCATGACATTCCCCCGATCTTACCAATAGACCAACCACCCAATAACCCTGGTAATGGAGCTGATGGGGGTATGGTAGAACACCCGAATCGTGTCAACAAGGAGGAAAATCTACCTAATCCAAATCAACAATAGTATCAGCAATTCCACCAACAACCTCCACCCCCTAACCAATATAACCAACATAATCAAAACACACCAAACCAACAATACCACAATCAAACCTTCCATCAAGACCAGTTTCAGAACAACCCTAATGATCCTGAAAATCTGTTCCAACAGAATCCCAAGTAGCACCTGTAACACCCCGGATTTGATAACCCAAGCCGGGATTCCACCGCCACACCTCCCTAGCAAGACACAGTTTCTCCGAGCTTGCTAAAGAGATGCAAGGCTATGGTTTTTCAGAATTTAAAACATTCAAACAGCCCATTGTAATATAACTTAAAATTTATAATATCAAAGTTGCAGCGGAGAATAATATTTTAATACATGTATTGTAGCGGAATTTAAATATAGGGCCGACATGGCCAAAACACGGGTTAAACATGCTCGTTCATGCAAGTCGTAACTAAATGTAGGAATTTAAAATAGAGATTTCCCCAAATGTTCCCATGTATGCATAATCCTCATACTCTGAAAGAAAAGGGGAAAAACGGTTTGGGTCAGCAAAACGTGCTGAGTAAGTTAATACCTAGCATGATTTAGGGGTTTCAAAGCCTTTAATTAAATTTAATAAAAACATGCTTGTAGGTAATTCACAATTTAAGTTAATCATCCACTAATAAATAAATGGCATAATTTAAAACAAGGATTTCCACGTGATCATAATTCAACTTACATGGTAAAATGATTTGCAAGGCATAATTTAAACAAAGAAAATATTCAAGTCTCTAAATCTTCTCATGATTTCAGGATTTGGTATTTCAAGGATTTCACTCTTTCACTTTTGTTCGATATGATCTAGTATAATTTGTTCTCGGGGAAATGGACACGCAAGAATTTAAACGCATCCTAGGGAATTGAACCCGTAGGAATCCACACACATCCTGGGGAATCGAACCCGCAGGAAAACAAACAATCGCCCTTGGGGAATCGAACCCGCAAGAACTCAAATACATCATAGGGAATTAAACCCATAGGAATCAACACACATCCTGGGGAATCGAACCCGCAGGAAACAAACAATCGCCCTTGTGGAATCGAACCCGCAAGAACATAAATACATCCTAGGGAATTGAACCCATAGGAATCAACACACATCAGGGGGAATCGAACCCGCAGGAAAACAAACAATCGCCCTTGGAGAATCGAACCCGCAAGAACGCAAATACATCCTAGGGAATTGAACCCATAGGAATCAACACGCGTCCTGGGGAATTGAACCCGCAGGAAAACATACAATCGCCCTTGGGGAATCAAACCCGCAAGGTAAGAACACATTTCGCAAATTTCACAAGTTTCTCAAAATATAACTTTACACAGGTCGCTGTCTTACTCCGTAATTATTTAAAAATTCATTTTAAGTCCGAAAATTCTGAAATTTCACCAGTAACTCGAAAGTACCGAGACGAATAAGTTTCGTGTTTTAAGTTTCTCGATCCGGGTTAAGGAAACAGGCCAAAAATCAAGTCTTTCACCTAAGTAGTATGCTGTCAGGTTTCAGTTTTGACATACTTTCACAACTCGACATTTTGACACATCAAATGACTCCAAAAATTCTGAAATTTTATATGCAGATACTAGACATGATTTCCTACAACTTTCATTTAGATTGTAAAGATTAATTCGGATTAGAAAATATAGAAACATGCTCATCAAGTTCGAACCATTGCACTGTCCGATTTTTGAAAAGTTTCATATCACAGTTTATGTTTGGATCGATTTGGGATAGCAAACGTTGATGAAAATGGCTTAAATTTTTACACAACATAAATTAATGTGTTAGGATCAAAAGTCTAGTTTTGAGTTTTTCGGTTTGAACTCTTGAAGTAGGGGTTTTGGTCCGATTTCAAATCTGTCACAGTTTCAAGTTCGACTTTTAGGGCAGGTTTGTTGGAGGCCGTTTTTGGATAACCAAACACAATGAAAAATTATGAAAATTTTACAAGAACTAGATCTATGTCTTAGGAACGTTTTTCATGTTTTGAGTTTTTCCGTTTGACCAGTTTTATGGGTTCGAAAAATTCGTACCAAATCGCTGCGCCGGGGGTTTTTCGTGTTGACAGATTTTAGAGGTATGAAATCCCTATGTTTGGTTGCATTTTAAGTCACCCAAAACCAAGTAAGCATTAACTTATAGTGGGGGATGTCTAGGATGTCTCGGGATCGATCGCGGCTCCCACGCTTGCTACGAACACGTCCCAATTACTCCGTCTCCTTTCCGTTGGCCCCGAAACGAAATCGAAAGTAAAAATCTTGGGTTAGATCGGATTTTCGGACTCGAAAACTTAAAGGAAAACCTATGAACGACTTACCACAATCTGAAATCCTAAAGCTCTTGCTCTCCACACCTCCTTCGTCGATTTTCGTCGCCGGAAAGTGATCGGAAAGTTCGAAGTTGGTGATTTTCGAGTGTTGGAAGGACTTGGAGAGTTGGAGAGTATTTTTGGGGCTGCTAGGGTTAGAGTCTCGAAGGTAATCAGCCATATGACCTCCAAATCCGACATATACACCTCCCATCAACCGGGATTGAGTTTTCAAAGTCGGGGGTCGAAAATATGGCAAGAAAATCGCATAATCGCGCAAGTTGGCAGCTGCTGTGTGGCTGGCGCGATGGTGGCGCGGTGTTTAGCCAAACACCATGCGGAGGGCGCGCGGCCTGGTCTGGGCCGTGCGTCCGGACTGGGCCGTGCGATCCCGTCGGGCCTTTTCTCCTCTCTTTCGGGCTTCTGTCCTTCTACGTTTTCGGGCTCGACTTTTCGGGTCGTTCTCGGGTTACGATTCCCTTCTTAAATTTATTTCGACTCAAATGAATTTCATATTCAAAATCTTGAATCCGTCGCGTTTGAATCTGTCGGCTTGAACTCGTCGTCTTTTGACTCCCGTGCAACAATTTATCTAATTAAATTATTTCCGACTTCACGGGTTTCTGGAATTAAAATTCTTTTCTTTCTTGAATTTAATTCCAATTCTTTTGTCTCAATTCATGGAATGTCTTCGGGCTTCCTTTCCCTCTTTTATTCCATTTTGAATTTTTGAATCTATCGGCGTTCCATTTCCGAGCAATAATTTATTGTGACAAATTATTTTCTTCTTCTCGGAGATATTTCGACCTTGATTGGATTAAGAAATAAATTTTATTTCTTTGGACGCCGATAAAAATCCCGGGTATTACAGTCTACCCCCCTTAAGAATCAAGTTCGTCCCCGAAGTTGGGTGTTAGCTTCTCGCGAGCTTGGAACTA
The DNA here is from genome assembly GCA_030278955.1 of Hygrophila difformis. Taxonomy (NCBI): domain Eukaryota; kingdom Viridiplantae; phylum Streptophyta; class Magnoliopsida; order Lamiales; family Acanthaceae; genus Hygrophila; species Hygrophila difformis. The sequence continues at coordinate 11,703,612 of JAOANR010000004.1, read as the reverse complement.
AGGTCCTATCGTTCATTTCGTTCATCTCTATATTGAGTTATTGCATTATTGTGTTATCATATGTTATTGTATGATATTGTTTGTATTATTTTATTATATCGTTTGACTGAACCTGGAATTGAAATTTCCAAGTTGCCTACGTACCCGGTGAAGGGATCAAGTCATTACGTAGTTCAAAACAGTTTGAATTTGTTTATTTGAAATACAAAATATTCGGACTAGAATATTCGGGTCGTTACATCCTCCCCCCCTTAAGATTACAGTTATGTCCCCATAACTGCCTATGTATTAGTCACAAACAGGTTCGGGTGTCGTTGCCTATGATCCTTCCTCATTGAGCTGGCAAGTCAGCTTGATCGATGCCGTTCAATCATCCTATGGCTCTTCCTTGATTTCCTTGTTGAGGGTTTACCAGATCTAGCCTTTTCTCAATCATCTCTTCACGAACATCGCATCCTCTAATCATGTGGTCTTCCCCACCACATCTCTAACAAGTCCCGTGCCTTGGGCATTCGCGCACCAGATGGGCTTGGTGGCACTGCGGGCAACGTGGTATGGTTGTACGACGTATGCCATTTCTCCCATGATTGAAACCTTTATTCTTATTCTCCTTTGGCTCATTGAACCCAGCTTGACCATTGTTCTTCCTAAAATTGCCATTGCTATTGTTTCGATTCTTTTTCTCAAATGTAACACCCCGGATTTGATAACCCAGGCCGAGGTGTCACCGCCGCATCCCCCTAGCAAGACACGGCTTCCCGAGCTCGCTAAGGAAATGCAAGGCTTGTGGGTATGCAAAAGATTTAAAACATTCAAGATATAGTCCGGAAATTTATAATACTTAAAACGATAGTAGTAATCATCATGCGCAAAAAAAGTAAATAGAGTAAATGCAGCGGAAAGTAAATCACGGCCAACATGGCCAAATCCTCGGGTTTAACAGACCCGGTAAAAACAGTACTATGATGCAGAAAGCGGAATGTTCATAATAATTCCCCCAAGTGCATGCGTATGCGTCACTCGACATACTCTGTAAAAGAAAAATGACAACGGTTGTCAGTATAAAGATATACTGAGTAAGTTAATCCCTAACTAACAAATAAAAGGGGTTACAAGTGTTTAAACTAAAGATTTCGCTTACCGTACGAGAATTTAAAAATACATGATTTATTAGCAGCGGAAAATTATGATTAAAGAACTTAATTTAAAAAGCGAAATTTAAAGCATAATTTAAGATGCATAAATTTTAAATACATAATTAAAGACAGGATAAATACGATTTAAGCATAATGAAACACTCACACGAGTCTTTTACTTTTCATCCCGTAAACTAAGAAGAGGACACCATACCGGGAGATCACTAACGAGGCAATCTCAACATAGGACCACTAACGAGGCAGTCCAAACAATGGGAGACCACTAACGAGGCAGTCTCAAAGATAGTAGGACCACTAACGAGGCGATCCAAAAAGATAGTAGGACCACTAACGAGGCGATCCACAAATACAGCGCGCGAGATCACTAACGAGGCAATCTCAGATAGTAAGGAGACCACTAACGAGGCAGTCTCAAAGATAATGATAGTATGAAGATCGGCTCAGCCTAGTGAACGGGATTTTTCGAAAGTTCGTATTTCAAAGTTATCAAAGGATCGATATCGCGTTTTCATAGTTCGAGTTTTCTCAAGTTCGAAAAATCCTATTCGAGGCAGTTCACGCCTTTTTTAATTTAAAATTCGTTTTTCCTCCAAAAATTCTGAAACTTGGCCAGTAATTCAAAAACACACACACGAACAACTTTCATGTTTTAAGTTTTTGGAAATAAGGTTCCGAAGTGAGTTGAAATTCGAGTTTATTGCAAAGAATAATTTACGTCTTAAAAACTGTTTTCGTCACAGGTTCGTATAACGCCGATTAAAAATTCATTTCAAAACCAATCGATGTGAAATTTTTACAGTAACTACACAACACATTAAGGAACAACTTTCATGTTTTAAGTTTTTGGAAATAATGAATTCTTGGTACTCAAAAATCGAGTGCAACTCACTGCATACTCATGGCCCTTAAAACGAATTCAAAACAGTTCGAAAAACTTGGCCGATTGACATATCAAATGAACACCAAAATTCGTGAAATTTTGTAGGCATAATCTAGACACAATTATCTACAACTTTTGTTTAGAAATGAAAAGTTAAATCATTCGAAAAATGGGTGAAAAACATGCATCAAGTTGAATGAAGAAATCTGTCACAGTTTTGAATCGTTCGGTTTGATACAGAAAGTTCATGGCGAAAATTGGGATAGCAAAACTTAATGTCAATGGCTGAAATTTGGACACAAGATAGATAAAGGTGTTAGGAACAACTTTTATGTTGAAAAGTTTTCGGTTTGAATTCCCGAAGGTCGAGTTTTTGGCGAGTCTTTAAAATTGGACGAAAATAGGGTTTTTGAAAACCGATTTTTGTTACAAGCCTATATCTCGAGATTTAAACAACAAACAACCACGAAAATTTGTGAGTAAGGTTTTAACTTACCTAGAATGATGATAGGGTCGCTGGATTGGGTTTCCGGACGTCCTAGGGTCACGACGAACGGCCAACTTCTCCGATCGCTTTTTGTTCGTTTTCCGACGGGAAATCGTAGTAAGGAAAAAGGGTTAGAATATGAGTTTCTGAGATCTATGGACGAATTGAAACGTTGCACAATGGCTTACCAAGAGTCTAGAGGGCAGGGGCTTGTCCCGGTCGTCCCGTCGTCGCCGGAATACTTGCCGGAAAGTGGTGTCGAAAGAGTTTCGAACTTGGAGAGGGAATTGAGGGTGGAGGCTGAATGTTTACTGAAAACCTAGGGTTTGGGGCGCCCCTAGGGTATTCTTAAGCCTTCCCCAAGGCTGAGATTCGATTGCCATGGTTAGGGGTGTGGTTTTTGGCAAGAAAATCGCCATGGAAGGAAAGTTTACACTTTCAGCACCTCTGGCGCGCTGGTGGCGCGCACCTAAGCTTTTGTCCGCGCGGAGCACGCGTGCCAGGCCTGGCGTCGCGACGCCCTTGGCCGCGCGGTGGCCGCGCGGACAGCGCGGGCCGGCCGGACCGGCCGGTTCGGCTCCGCGTGTTCCGTCGGGTCTTCCCTCGCTTTCCCCTATCGGTTTTCTACGTGTTAGCTCGATTCCCTGGGGCGTTTTCGTTGCGGAATCTTCTCCTTAATCTTGTTACGAGTCCGGCTTATCGCTCGCAACATTTCCGGGTCCTACTTAGCCTAGTCTAAATTGGTTTCAACATCTCCTATCGTCCTTGTGATCTAATTCATGATCTATTTTGTGATTTATTTCGTGACTGAACTTAGAAATTAGTTCTAAGCTGCCTACGTACCCTGTGAAGGGATCAAGTCATGACGTAGTTCAAAACAATTTGAATTTGTTTTTCCTCGGGTGTTACATCCCCCCCCCCTTAAGAATACAGTTATGTCCCCATAACTGTGGTCGGGTCGTCTTGGAAGAGGGTAGGGTAACGTTGCCTCATGTCGGCTTCCAATTCCCAGGTTGCCGTCTCCGTCTCGTGGTTGGACGACAGGACCTTGACCATCTTTACAGTTTTATTCCTTGTCACCCTTTCCTTGTAGTCGAGTATTTGCACCGGGGTTTCTTCATAGGTCAAGTCATCATCCAATTCGATTACGTCCGGTTGGAGTACATGCGACGTGTCGGGCACATACTTCTTTAGCTGGGAAACGTGAAACACGTTATGGACGCGTGCTAGTTGAGGCGGCAGCGCCAGCCGGTACGCCAGATTCCCTACTCTCTCTAGGATCTCATATGGCCCTATGTATCGTGGGCTCAGTTTCCCCCGCTTGCCAAAGCGCATTACGCCCTTCATTGGCGAGACCTTCAGCATGACCTTGTCACCGACTTGAAATTCCAAGTCCTGCCGTCTCACGTCCGCATAACTCTTTTGCCGGTCCTGAGCGGCTCTCATCTTCCCCTGGTAACTTGCTGAGCCATGTCCTCCACCAGTTGTGGCCCTACTGTCATTACTCGATCGTTCTCTTCCCAACTCAATGGGCTCCGGCATCTTCGTCCATACAGTGCCTCGAAAGGCGCCATGCCGATGCTCGCATGGTAACTGTTGTTATAGGAGAACTCGATCAAGGGTAAATGGTGCTCCCAACTTCCCTTGAACTCCAACACACAAGCCCTCAACATGTCCTCCAGCGTCTGTATAGTTCGCTCCGTCTGTCCATCCGTCATAGGGTGGAACGCCGTACTCATCTTTATCTGCGTCCCCAGAGCTTCTTGCAGCTTGGTCCAAAACTGGGAGACGAATCTGCTATCCCTATCCGAGATGATGTCATGCGGCACCCCGTGCCGGCGTACCACATTGTCTATGTATGCCCTTGCTAGTTGGTCCATTGTCCACGTGTCCTTCATCGGGATGAAAATGGCGGCCTTCGTTAACCTATCCACGATCACCCAAATCTTATTCATTCCTTTTGGCGATCGTGGCACCCCTGAAACAAAATCCATGGAGATGCTATCCCACTTCCAGCTTGGGATCTCCAATGGTTGCATTAATCCTAAGGGCTTTTGCCGTACTGCCTTGATCTTCTGGCAGGTAAGGCACCTTGCCACGAATTCGGCCACCTCTCTCTTCATGTTCGGCCACCAATAATTTTTCTTCAAGTCCTTATACAGCTTATCCCCTCCGGGGTGGACCGAGTAGGGGGTGCTATGGCCTTCCTCCATTACCTTCTTTTTCAGATCTGCGGACTCCCGTGGTATACACCATCTTCCCCTGAAGCGGATGCTCCCGTCCTCGTGAATCTGGAAATCTACTGCCTTTCCTTCGGCAATGCTTCTCCTTATTTCCTCCATCTGTTCGTCACCCGACTGGGCGAGTCGTATTTCTTCGAATATGGTAGGGCTTACTACCATCGCGTTGACGACCTCGGTTACCGTACCGGGCTGCACCAGTTCCAGGCTTAGTTTCGCCAAATCTCTGTACAATTCGGCCGGTATCACCAGTGAGTTCGTGACATGTTGCGCCTTCCGACTCAAGGCGTCGGCCACGACGTTGGCCTTGCCCTCGTGATACGCGACTTCTAGGTCGTAATCTTTGATCAATTCCAACCATCTCCTCTGCCTCAAGTTCAGCTCTCTTTGCGTGAATATGTACTTGAGGCTCTTATGGTCGGTAAACATCCGACACTTCCGCCCATAGAGATAGTGTCTCCAGATTTTCAGGGCGAACACGACCGCGGCCAGTTCCAGGTCGTGCGTCGGGTAGTTTTGCTCGTGCGGTTTCAGCTGTCGTGATGCGTACGCTATGACCTTTTGATCCTGCATCAGTACGCATCCCAGCCCTTCTCTCGAGGCGTCGCTATACACCTCGAAGTCTCCATCCTCTGATGGTAACGCCAACACCGGCGCCGTGGTAAGTCGTTTCTTCAGCTCCTGGAATGCGGCTTCGCACTCGCCAGTCCAGTCATACTTCACCCCCTTCTTCAGCAGTTGGGTCAATGGGCGGGCGATTTTGGAGAAATCTTGGACAAATCGCCTGTAGTAGCCCGCCAGTCCGAGAAAGCTTCTTATCTCCGTTGGGCTCTTCGGGGGTACCCACTCGGTTACAGCCGAGATTTTCGCCGGGTCTACTGCCACCCCGCTGGCGGATACGATATGCCCAAGGAATGTTACCTCCCTCAGCCAGAAGTCGCATTTGGACAACTTCCCATATAGCTGATTTTCTCGGAGGATCCTCAGCACTTTATGTAAGTGCTTGGAATGTTCTTCCTCGTCCCTTGAGTAGACCAAGATGTCGTCTATGAATACCACTACGCATTGATCTAACAGTCCTCGGAACACGTTGTTCATGAGGTTCATGAACATCGCCGGGGCATTCGTCAGTCCGAATGACAGGACTGTGAATTCGTAGTGTCCGTAGCGAGTCCTGAACGCTGTCTTTGGGATGTCCTTCTCAGCAATTCGCAGCTGATGATATCCCGATCGCAGGTCGATCTTGGAGAACACAGTAGCTCCCTTCAGCTGGTCAAACAGATCCTCGATTCTGGGCAACGGATACTTGTTCTTGATAGTGACTTGATTAAGTCCCCTATAGTCAATACACAGTCTCAGACTCCCATCCTTCTTTTTGACGAATAAGACCGGTGCTCCCCATGGAGACGTACTCGGTCGGATATATCCCTTTTCCAGCAATTCTTCGAGCTGTTCCTTTAGCTCCTTCATCTCCGGCGGTGCCATGCGGTAAGGAGCCTTTGATACAGGTTCCGTTCCCGGGATAAGATCTATGGTGAACTCGAGATCCCTCTCAGGGGGCATGCCAGGAACGTCCTCTGGGAACACATCCGGGTACTCTCTCACCACCGGAATGTTGTCTATCTTTACCCCTTCAGCCTCGAGGTTGTGAACGTAGCATGCGTATAGCGCGTGGCCCTTACGCATTAGGCTACCTAACTCTAGGACGTTGATTAACTTGTTAGATTTCTTAGGGGGTTGAGAGTAGAAGATGACTCTTCTCCCCCTACTTTTTGACAGCGTGATCTTTTGCTTTTGGCATTCGATCACGGCCTTATACCGGGTTAGCCAATCCATTCCTAGTATGACGTCAAAGTCCCTGACGTTGAACTCTACCAAGTTTGCGAAAAACTCTACGTTCTTTATCACTATAGGTATTCCATTGTAGCGTTTAGAGCATGCTATTACTTCTCCAGAGGGCAGTTGGATGCCTAAGCTAATTATCTCGCACTTAGGTAGGTCTAGTTCAGTTACGACTCTCGAAGATACAATCGAGCAACTGGCTCCGGAATCAAATAAGACTCTAAGTGGAGTACTTAGGACATGGAAAGTACCTGCCATCACGTCACCCTGCGCGGGTATGTCAGCCTGGTTGATCACGTTCAACCTTCCCATCGGCCTCCCTTGATTGGCTGGCTGGTTCTGATTTGGGTTTGCATTTTGCTGCTGGTTTGGAGGGCGTTGGTTCGGATTCGGAGGAGGCCGATATCCTTGATTGTTGCCATTCCTACCTCCCTGGTTGAACGGCTCGTTAGGTCCAATGACCAAGTCTTCTCTTTTCGTGATGTTCTCGAGTCGGGTTCGACATTCCTCCCTCCGATGGCCAATTCGGCCGCACCGGAAGCACTCGCCCATCTGAGGACACCTCCTTACCAGGTGCGGCCTGCCACATCGTGGGCACGGCGGCACTCGCCCTCCTTGCTTGACATTCCGACCATTGTTGTTCTGAGCATTCCCGTTCGGCCCTCGCCGAAAGTTGTCCCCGCCAGTAGTGTTGCTTGTCCGGTTATCCCTGTTCCTCTTGTCTGGGCCTTGCGCCCCTCGGCTGGATTCCCCAGCAGCCTTCCTCTTTAGCTGTTGCACTCGTGCCACTGCTACTGCACGATCGTAGACAGATTGCAGGTCCGGGTAGTTAACCCCAGTGATCACCTCCCGAATCGACAAGTTCAAACCCATTTCGAACTTTTGCGCCTTCTCCCCGTCAGTAGGTACCATCCTGGGCGCAAATCTCACCAATTCCTTAAACCGTGCATAGTATTCTTGAACAGATTTCTCTCCCTGCTTCAGGGATGAGAACTCCTCGTACAGTGCGGCCTTAGTACTCATCGGGTAGAAGCGCTCCCAGAGTAACTCCATGAACTCGTTCCACGAGTAAGGTTCATCATCCTCCGCCAGCTTCCCTTGGGTAGCCTGCCACCAGTCGTCGGCCTCGCCACCCAGATAGTACGAGGCCACGTGGACCTTCTCCCCCTCCGGGCATCTTACCGCCTTTAGCAATTTGTCGAAGGTTCTCAACCATTCTTCCAGCTTAGCGGGGTCTTCCTCCCCGACGTAGTAAGGTGGTCGGTAGGGGTTCACCGCGGCCAAGTAGTTGATCCTTGCTTCTGGTGGTGGCGCCGCGGCAGCTCCACCCTGGTTAACGTAAGCATTACCCAGTGCGATTAGTAACTCTTCCATATTTCTCAATCGCCCTTCCGCAGGGTTAGGCATTGGCCCTGCCGGGTTTGGCATCTCCGCGCCAGGTGCCTGCTCATTGGGTTGTCCCGGCGTGCCGTGGGTGTTGGGGGTGGCAGGGAAGGGCCTTGGTCGTCCTCGAGGTGCCATCCTGTTACAACCGAGGAAGGTGTAAAGTTCAGGGAGATTCGATAAAGTGGAAAAAAAAAGTCTTGCTGAATTGTATGGTGCTTATCAGGAGTTGGTCAGTATTTGCATTTATTTATTCGGTCGTTTAGGGTTTAGGGTCTGAGGTACTTGTCATTTTGTTATGCAGAAATAGATGCGTTGTTTGTCTGTCGGCGCTTTGTTAAGATATAAAGAGGGTGTATAAAATAAGTGTTTGTGACTTTATTGCTCAGTAGAAGTTTTTGTTTCGATACAAGCGACAAGTAGCAAAGATCCTGAAAATAGTCTTGGGAAAATAGAAAAGGAGAACAATGGGAATAATGCATCAAAAATCTCTAATCCTGCGAAGGGTAGGTGGTCGGGTCCTCCATGGGGTCATCCTCATCACTTGATTCCTCGATGGTGCCCGTGCCAAGGGGCCCATGGAACACTGGGCTGGCTGGCCAACTGGGCCCAGCAACAGGAGCAGGATCAACGGATGCAACTGGGGTTTGGACGGCTGCAGGGACAGCGACAGGGTCAATAACGAGGCTAGTGACAGGAGGAGTTCCTGGGTTGAGTGGGGCAGGTGGAAGCAGATCATCCTTCAGGTGATGCAGTTGATGTCCCAAGACCCCTGCTTGGGTCTCTACGTCGTCAATCTGGGTCCGAAGCTCAGTCTCGCGGGTCTGGAGTTCGTTGATTTGGACTTGGAGTTGGGTTATATCTTGGTGTCCTGCTTGGCCCAGATTAGTTAGGTGGCCCAAGTTAGCTTTCATTTGCTCTACCCTTAGTTTGAAGTTGTTCACGTTTTGAGGAGATTCGAGGTATGCTTCAATCAACCTCATGAGTAGGTTGATCATGTTCACGTTTGGGGAAGCCATCTAGTGTTAACAAGGTAGGTTAGAGTTAGACGTTTTTCAGGTAAGGTTAAGATATGCACAATTTAAATCTATATGCAACATGCAAGTGCAAGTCCCTTCCCCATAAAATTTAGTTTAAAATAAAGTGCTAAAGGTTGGGCCTCTATAGTGGGCCAAAATTTAATATTTCTTGGGCTAAGATTTGGGCTAAAATAGTACTAGTAGTCAAATAAATAATTTTAAAAGAAATAACACTTGGGCTTAAAAATATTGGTTTAAAATAATAGTAGTAGCTTAAAAAAAATTTCCGGGCTCTGATACCAACTTGTAACACCCCGGATTTGATAACCCAGGCCGAGGTGTCACCGCCGCATCCCCCTAGCAAGACACGGCTTCCCGAGCTCGCTAAGGAAATGCAAGGCTTGTGGGTATGCAAAAGATTTAAAACATTCAAGATATAGTCCGGAAATTTATAATACTTAAAACGATAGTAGTAATCATCATGCGCGAAAAAAGTAAATAGAGTAAATGCAGCGGAAAGTAAATCACGGCCAACATGGCCAAATCCTCGGGTTTAACAGACCCGGTAAAAACAGTACTATGATGCAGAAAGCGAAATGTTCATAATAATTCCCCCCAAGTGCATGCGTATGCGTCACTCGACATACTCTGTAAAAGAAAAATGACAACGGTTGTCAGTATAAAAATATACTGAGTAAGTTAATCCCTAACTAACAAATAAAAGGGGTTACAAGTGTTTAAACTAAAGATTTCGCTTACCGTACGAGAATTTAAAAATACATGATTTATCAGCAGCGGAAAATTATGATTAAAGAACTTAATTTAAAAAGCGAAATTTAAAGCATAATTTAAGATGCATAAATTTTAAATACATAATTAAAGACAGGATAAATACGATTTAAGCATAATGAAACACTCACACGAGTCTTTTACTTTTCATCCCGTAAACTAAGAAGAGGACACCATACCGGGAGATCACTAACGAGGCAATCTCAACATAGGACCACTAACGAGGCAGTCCAAACAATGGGAGACCACTAACGAGGCAGTCTCAAAGATAGTAGGACCACTAACGAGGCGATCCAAAAAGATAGTAGGACCACTAACGAGGCGATCCACAAATACAGCGCGCGAGATCACTAACGAGGCAATCTCAGATAGTAAGGAGACCACTAACGAGGCAGTCTCAAAGATAATGATAGTATGAAGATCGGCTCAGCCTAGTGAACGGGATTTTTCGAAAGTTCGTATTTCAAAGTTATCAAAGGATCGATATCGCGTTTTCATAGTTCGAGTTTTCTCAAGTTCGAAAAATCCTATTCGAGGCAGTTCACGCCTTTTTTAATTTAAAATTCGTTTTTCCTCCAAAAATTCTGAAACTTGGCCAGTAATTCAAAAACACACACACGAACAACTTTCATGTTTTAAGTTTTTGGAAATAAGGTTCCGAAGTGAGTTGAAATTCGAGTTTATTGCAAAGAATAATTTACGTCTTAAAAACTGTTTTCGTCACAGGTTCGTATAACGCCGATTAAAAATTCATTTCAAAACCAATCGATGTGAAATTTTTACAGTAACTACACAACACATTAAGGAACAACTTTCATGTTTTAAGTTTTTGGAAATAATGAATTCTTGGTACTCAAAAATCGAGTGCAACTCACTGCATACTCATGGCCCTTAAAACGAATTCAAAACAGTTCGAAAAACTTGGCCGATTGACATATCAAATGAACACCAAAATTCGTGAAATTTTGTAGGCATAATCTAGACACAATTATCTACAACTTTTGTTTAGAAATGAAAAGTTAAATCATTCGAAAAATGGGTGAAAAACATGCATCAAGTTGAATGAAGAAATCTGTCACAGTTTTGAATCGTTCGGTTTGATACAGAAAGTTCATGGCGAAAATTGGGATAGCAAAACTTAATGTCAATGGCTGAAATTTGGACACAAGATAGATAAAGGTGTTAGGAACAACTTTTATGTTGAAAAGTTTTCGGTTTGAATTCCCGAAGGTCGAGTTTTTGGCGAGTCTTTAAAATTGGACGAAAATAGGGTTTTTGAAAACCGATTTTTGTTACAAGCCTATATCTCGAGATTTAAACAACAAACAACCACGAAAATTTGTGAGTAAGGTTTTAACTTACCTAGAATGATGATAGGGTCGCTGGATTGGGTTTCCGGACGTCCTAGGGTCACGACGAACGGCCAACTTCTCCGATCGCTTTTTGTTCGTTTTCCGACGGGAAATCGTAGTAAGGAAAAAGGGTTAGAATATGAGTTTCTGAGATCTATGGACGAATTGAAATGTTGCACAATGGCTTACCAAGAGTCTAGAGGGCAGGGGCTTGTCCCGGTCGTCCCGTCGTCGCCGGAATACTTGCCGGAAAGTGGTGTCGAAAGAGTTTCGAACTTGGAGAGGGAATTGAGGGTGGAGGCTGAATGTTTACTGAAAACCTAGGGTTTGGGGCGCCCCTAGGGTATTTTTAAGCCTTCCCCAAGGCTGAGATTCGATTGCCATGGTTAGGGGTGTGGTTTTTGGCAAGAAAATCGCCATGGAAGGAAAGTTTACACTTTCAGCACCTCTGGCGCGCTGGTGGCGCGCACCTAAGCTTTTGTCCGCGCGGAGCACGCGTGCCAGGCCTGGCGTCGCGACGCCCTTGGCCGCGCGGTGGCCGCGCGGCGGCGCGCGGACAGCGCGGGCCGGCCGGACCGGCCGGTTCGGCTCCGCGTGTTCCGTCGGGTCTTCCCTCGCTTTCCCCTATCGGTTTTCTACGTGTTAGCTCGATTGCCTGGGGCGTTTTCGTTGCGGAATCTTCTCCTTAATCTTGTTACGAGTCCGGCTTATCGCTCGCAACATTTCCGGGTCCTACTTAGCCTAGTCTAAATTGGTTTCAACATCTCCTATCGTCCTTGTGATCTAATTCGTGATCTATTTTGTGATTTATTTCGTGACTGAACTTAGAAATTAGTTCTAAGCTGCCTACGTACCCTGTGAAGGGATCAAGTCATGACGTAGTTCAAAACAATTTGAATTTGTTTTTCCTCGGGTGTTACATCAAATTCTTGCGAGTCCTTGCTCGACTCCCCATTTCCGTTGCGCTTCAGTTGTTGGACTCGATCAATTGCTACAGCTCGATCATAAACCGTTTGCAGGTTTGTGAATTGTCCTACTGCAAGTATCTCCCGGATACTAAGGTTCAGACCCATCTCGAATTTCTGAGCCTTGTCAGAGTCGGTAGGTACTATCCTCGTAGCAAATCGCACCAATTCCTTAAATTTGGTGTAGTACTCTTGTACTGTTTGCGCACCTTGTCTGAGGTTGATGAACTCCTCGTATTTCGCAGTCTTGGTGCTCAGTGGGTAGAATCTTTCCCTCAAGGCTTCTAAGTTCTTCACAGGTGTAGGCTTCTTCGTCTTCCTCTGAATTCGTTCGAAGGTTTTGCCACCACTCATCGGCTTCGCCCCCTAAGTAGTAGGTCGCTATGTGTATCTTCTCCTCATCGGGGCATTTGATAGCATTCAAGAGCTTATCAAAGGTATGGATCCAACCTTCCAACTTGGCCGGATCCTCTTGGTCGTCATAATGGTGTGGGTTGTAGGGGTTTACCAATGCCAAGTAGTTGACTTGGGCTACTGGCGGGGGTACTGCTGCTTGTGCTCTATGCACCTCAGCATTTCCTAATGCTACAAGGACTTCCTCCATAGTCCTTAGACGTTCTTCCATGTTGTTGGGTGCAGGAGGTACTCGTTCTCCTAGGTTTTGAGGAGTCTCATTATTGTTGCACACGTTGGGGAGGTCAGCGTCAGTGCCGTTTGGACTTACCTTCCTTGGTTTTCTCCTAGGTGCCATTTCTCTGTTATTAAGCACGCGAAGATGAGTTTCTAAGTGATCAAGATCTAGGACTAAGGTAAAGTTAGTCTTTAGCAAGCGCTCCTAAGTCAAAGTCATGTCGAATACTAATTTAAGAGTGTTTTCTTAGAGTCGATGATTCACATAAAAAGAATTAGCGCAATTATGTATGTATGCATATGCAATCCCCCCAATAAAAGTCTAACTTATGCATGCATTTATTTATCCATGGGTTTTAAAAATAAATTTACTCCATGGATAGATTTTAAAAGAATAAGGGCAAAAGATTTGGGCCACTATATTGGGCCAAAAGAAATAAATTATTTGGGCTTAAGTAAAAATTTTGGGCTAAAAAATTTAGGATTTTAATAATAAATAAAATGATTGTAACACCCCGGATTTGATAACCCAGGCCGGGATGCCACCGCCACACCTCTCTAGCAAGACACGGATTCTTCGAGCTTGCTAAAGAGATGCAAGGCTATAGGTATTGCAAAAAGGTTTAAAAACAAGTCCGGAATCTATTTAATAATAATAATAATATTTCATACACATTGTAATACCGGAAAGTAAAATATCGCAGCGGAAATGTAAAGGGGCCGACATGGCCAAAACTCGGGTTATACAGGCCCGATATGCAAGTGTCATAAAAAGCGATAAAAATAATGTTTAAAGTTTTCCATCCCCCAATGCATATGCTCATGCATTTTCTCCATACTCTGAAAAAAAGAGAAAACAACAATTTTATCAGTATATAAAATACTGAGTAAGTCGATCCTAACATAGCAATAAAGGGGTTTAATTAAATAATTAAAATTTCACTCCTAAACATGCATTTACAATTTCTAAAAGAATTACTAATTTAATTGTGTACTTGCACATGCATTTAACCATAATAACAATTTAATAAGATATGAAATTTAAAGACATAATTTAAATGCATAATTTAAAGGCATGCATAAATAAATAAATACTTAAAATATTAAATCTTTTATTTCCCCGTTACGTAACCATTTCTTAATATTTTGTGTAGCCGGTGATCCGGCGGCCGCAGCCGTGTCGTAAGTATCTTGTATAGCCGGTGATCCGGCGGCCGCAGCCGTATCTGCCATACCCAGTAACACTCCGGAGCCTCGGGAAGTCCACACGGACAATCCCGAGAGTGTAGGCCATGTATCTCCCGCCGATTGGCGTAATATCTCATCTAAATTCTCTCGTCCATTATAGGCCCGAAGAGAAAGGCTAGAGGGGCACCCAGCAGAGCACTCACCCTCCACCATAGTATCTCATGTATCGTTTTGATTTAATGTATCGGGGTTTTTCAAAAGTATAGATGCATCGTATTTCAAATCTTTGATCGTTCGTTTCGAAATTTCAAAATCTCTCGATTTAAAAGTCATTTGGCGTCACAGTTTACGCCTTTTTAATTTAAAAATTCGTTTCAATTCCGAAAAATCTGAAATTTTCATAGTTTATCCAAAACACCCTAACAAACAACTTTCGTGTTTTAACAATTTCGAAATAAGTTGAGGAAACATGTCAAATATCGAGTTTAATGCAAAAACAGTTCACTGTCCAGTGGCAGATTTGACACAGTCTAGAAAATAGACTTTTTGACATATCAAATGGACTCCAAAAATTCTGAAATTTTAAACACATATACTAGACATGATTATCTACAACTTTCATTTAGATTGCAAAGATCAAATCGGGCTAGAAAATATAGAAACAGGCTCACTAAGTTCGGACATGTTCACAGGCAGATTTCAAAAACGTTTTGTCAAAGCAGTTTATTTTCGATGCGATTTGAAATAGCAAACGTCGACGAAAATGTCTGAAATTTTTACACAACCTATATTTATGTGTTAGTATTAAAAGTGTAGTTTTGAGTTTCTCGGATTGAATCCTCGAAATACGAGTTTTAGACGGATTTCAGAAACTGTGCGAGTCGGTGTTTTTAATTTCGGTTTTTACGTTTCGTTATGTTACGACTAATTCGGACGCTCCTAAACCACCCGTATTGATATGGAAGGCTCAACTTACAGTGATGGTATCCTTGAGTCGTCCTAGGGTCGCTCGGCTTGTCCAAAAATACTACGAACGGATCCTTGCACACGTTCTCTTCCTCCTTCGATCCCGAACGTGTTTACAAGTCCAATATTCGAAAGTTAGATTAAAGATTGGAGATAAAAACGAGAAAAACGAATCTGGATACTTCTTACCGATGATCCAAGGGATGTGAACTTTGATCTACACGTTCCTACGGCCGTCGATGGTTGCCGGAAAGTCGCCGGAAGTCCGTCGGAAGTTCGTCGGAAGAGTGTTTTGGCTTGGGGAGGGTTTGAAGACTGATTATGGGGTGGAATCTGTTCCCCCATCGTCCTAATACACCTTCCCCCGTCCAAAATCCACTTTCCAAAGTCGGGGGGTTGAATTATGGCAAGAAATCGCCGAAAACGCGTAATTTGCACAAATCTGGGGACTCACGCGGGGTTGGTGCGCTGAAAGGCCAAACCCCGCGCGGCCAGCGCGCGGCTCCCGCCTGGACTTCGGTCCGGGCGGGTCCGTGCGATCCGATCCGTCGGGTCTTTTCCTCCTCTCTTTCGGACTCCTATACTTCCACGTTTTCGCGCTCGATTTTCCGGGTCATTTTCGGATTATGCTTCTCATCATAAATTTATTCCGACTCAATTTGATTTCATGATTGAAATCTTAAGACCGTCGGTTCCCGTCCGTCGGGTTCTAAATCGTCGTCTTTTGACTTCCGTGCATTTCCGAGTTTACGGGTTCTCGGAAACAAAACTTTCTTTCCTATTGGATTAATTCCTATTTTATATTCTAAAATTTACGGGTATTACAGTCTTCCCCCCTTAAGAATCAACTTCGTCCTCGAAGTTGCACTTCATCCTCTCGCGAGTTCGGGAATTGTTTGATTAAGCGATTGTATTATTGTGTGTTGTTGTTTGTTATTATTTGACTGAACCCAGAATTGAAATTTCCGAGTTGCCTACGTACCCCGTGAAGGGATCAAGTCATTACGTAGTTCAAAACAATTTGAATTTGTTTATTTTGGGGTACAAAATATCCGGAAATATTCGGGTTGTCACATCCTCCCCCTCTTAAGATTACAGTTATGTCCCCATAACTGTTGTTGCAATGTCTTGGAATAGGGTTGGGTAACGATCCTTCATGTCTGCCTCTAGCTCCCACGTTGCCGTCTCGGCTTCGTGGTTAGACCAAAGAACCTTAATCATTCTCACGGTCTTATTCCTTGTTACCCTCTCCTTCATGTCGAGTATTCGCACCGGAATTTCTTCGTAGCTTAAGTCATCGTCCAACTCAATCTCCTCCGGTTGGAGTACGTGGGTCGGATCGTGGACGTATTTCTTCAATTGTGAGACATAGAACACGTCGTGGACACGAGCAAATTGTGGCGGTAATGCTAGTCGGTATGCAAGATTTTCCACTCTTTCTAGGATCTCGTATGGTCCTATGTATCGTGGGCTCAATTTCCCTCGCTTGCCAAAGTGCATCGCACCCTTCATCGGTGATACCTTTAACATCACCTTATCGCCTATTTGGAATTCCAAATCTTGGATTATTTTGACTTGTTGAGCCATGTCCTCAATAAGTTGCGGTCCAATTACCATAGTCCTATCGCTCTCTTCCCAGCTCAATGGACTTCGGCATTTGCGTCCATATAGTGCCTCGAAAGGTGCCATGCCAATGCTAGCATGGTAACTGTTGTTGTAGGAAAATTCGATTAAGGGTAAATGATTTTCCCAACTTTCTTTAAACTCTAATACGCATGCCCTTAGCATGTCTTCCAAAGCTTGGATCGTTCTTTCCGTTTGCCCATCCGTCATGGGGTGGAACACGGTACTCATCTTTATCTTCGTACCGAGGGCTTCTTGTAGTTTTGTCCTAAAATGTGAGACGAATCTACTGTCTCTGTCCGAGATGATGTCATGTGGTACTCCATGTCGTCGTACCACGTTGTCGACATATGCCTTTGCCAATTGGTCCATGGACCAGGTATCCTTCATAGGGATAAATATGGCAGCTTTTGTCAACCTATCCACGACCACCCAGATTTTATTCATCCCCTTCGGTGAACGTGGTAATCCCGGAACGAAATCCATTGAAATGCTATCCCATTTCCAACTTGGGATTTCCAATGGTTGCATTAATCCTAGGGGCTTTTGTCGTACGGCCTTGACTTTCTGGCAGGTAAGGCATCTTGCCACAAACTCGGCTATTTCTCTCTTCATGTTCGGCCACCAATAGTTCTTCTTTATGTCCTTGTATAGCTTCTCGCCTCCGGGATGGACCGAGTATGGGGTATTATGGCCTCCCTCCATCACTTTTTGCTTCAGGTCCTCGCATTTTCGTGGTATGCACCACCTTCCCTTGAAGCGGATGCTTCCGTCCTCATGAATTTTAAAATCCATTACCTTTCCTTCAGCAATGCTCTTCCTAATTTCCTCCAGCTTTTCATCACCCGGTTGTGCTAGTCGTATTTCATCGAATATGGTAGATCCTACTACCATTGCGTTGACGACCTCGCTTACTTCGCCAGAGTGTACCAACTCCAGACTTAATTTCGCCAAGTCTCTGTACAACTCGGCCGGTACCACAAGTGAATATTCCATGTGTTGAGTCTTTTGACTCAAGGCATCGGCCACAACGTTGGCTTTTCCTTCGTGATACGCGATTTCCAGGTCGTAATCCTTAATCAGTTCCAACCATCTTCTTTGCCTCAAATTCAGCTCTTTTTGCGTGAATATATACTTGAGGTGCTTATGGTCGGTGAACATCCGACACTTTCGCCCATAGAGGTAGTGCCTCCATATCTTTAAAGCGAACACGACTGCGGCTAGTTCCAAGTCGTGCGTCGGATAGTTCTCTTTGTGTGGCTTTAGTTGACGTGATGCGTATGCTATAACCCTTTGATCTTGCATTAGCACGCATCCCAATCCTTCCTTCGAGGCGTCGCTGTACACCTCGAAGTCTCCATCCTCCGATGGTAGTGTCAACACCGGCGCTGTGGTAAGTCGTTTCTTCAATTCTTGGAATGCGGAATCACACTCACTGGTCCAGTCGTATTTCGCCCCTTTCTTTAACAGTTGTGTCAATGGGCGAGTGATCTTTGAGAAATCCTTTACAAATCTTCGGTAATATCCCGCCAATCCGAGAAAACTTCTTATCTTAGTTGGATTCTTCGGTGGCACCCATTCGGTCACTGCCGAGATCTTTGCTGGGTCTACTGCCACTCCGTTGGCGGATACGATATGTCCAAGAAATGCCGCTTCTTTTAGCCAGAAGTCGCATTTGGACAACTTGCCATACAGCTGATTTACTCGTAAGATCCCTAACACTTTGTGTAAGTGTTCAGAATGTCTTCTTCGCTTTTCGAGTAGATCAGGATGTCATCTATGAACACCACTACGCATTGATCTAATAGTTCTCGAAACACGTTGTTCATGAGATTCATGAACATTGCTGGGGCGTTGGTTCTAGTTGTTGCATTGTTTTTGTTTTGCTTTGCTTTGTTTTGTTTTGTTTTGTTTTGTTTTGTTTTTTTTCGTGAACAGTAACCTGTTCAGGTTTTTTTTTTTTGAGACCCTAGGGTCCAGGGTGTTGGGGTTTAGCGTTGGAGATACCCTTGTTTGATGATTATCTCTATATAATATATATATATATCTATTTACATATTTATGTTATTTATTTATCAATACTTGTATTTTTTGTTTAGTTGTTATCTATAGGTCATTGATTATTATTACCTTGTTCATTTGTTTGATTGGGTTTTAACAAGGTATTTGAAGAGAAATAATTAATTTAAAATGTAAGGAATACTTTAGATATACTTGTATAAAATAAATGTTTGTAAATTTATTATTCAATGGAAAACTTTTTATTTGGTTACAAGCAATGGAAACGGAAATAGTAGTGCTGACAATAGTTTCGGAAAGGGAAATATAATAATAGTGCATTGGTATGGCTTTCTAAGTCTAGAGTGAATAGGTAGGTGCCTCCTTGATGGGATCGTCCTTATCCGAGACTTGGCCAGTGCCCAAAGGTTCATACAACACTGGGAACAGAGGATCGACGACTTCCGGAGCTGGTCCTTGTGGTCCCCTCGATTGGTTCTCCACAGGGCTTAGGTTTGGGCTTTCAACCGCTGGTGTTGGGCTTCGTGGCCCCCTCAAATGGTCCTCCACAGTGCTGTATGGTACCACGATATCAGTGAGGTCGCACAGGTTCATCCCTAGGTCCTTGATTTGGTCTATAATCGCATCGCTCCGTTCAGTGAGTTTTTGCACTTGAGTCTCTAAGTCTTTTATGCGACCTTGATCGGCAGCTCTCAAAATCAGAAAGTTTTGGAGGTCAGCTTCCCTAAGGTGTCCCAAATGGGCCACGTTACCCTCTAGTTGTCCTACTCGAGCCTTGAAATGATTGATATGTTGTTGGGACTCTAAGTACGCGTTAGTCAGTTTCATCATCAAGTTGACCATGTTCGTGTTGGGTTCGGCCATCTAATGTCAACAAGGAGGTTAGAGTCAGAACATGTTTAGAATAAAAGTTAAGATATGCAGGGATTTAAATCTACATGAATATGCATATGCAATCCCCCCAAAAATTAATTTAATGTGTTTTTAATTTAAATTTAATCATGGTTTTAAGTAATTTAAAAAGTTGGGCCTCTATATTGGCCAAAAATAATAATTTGGACTTAAGAAGTAAAAACATGGGTATTTGGGCCGAAATGGTTGGGCTTATAATAAATAATTATTGGGTCAAAATAATTTAACCCCTTTGGGCTCAAAATATTATACTAAATAGATAGAAAATTTTTGGGCTCAAATTTTGGGCTAAAATAATAATACTAGTAGTCTTAAAAATAATAATAATAATAATAAATTTAAAAATAATACTTAGTTCAAAATATTGGTTTAAAATAATAATAATAGTAGCTTTAAAATATTCCGGGCTCTGATACCAACTTGTAACACCCCGGATTTGATAACCCAGGTCGGGATGCCACCGCCACACCTCCCTAGCAAGACACGGATTCTCCGAGCTTGCTAAAGAGATGCAAGGCTATAGGTATTGCAAAAAGGTTTAAAAACAAGTCTGGAATCTATTTAAAAATAATAATAATATTTCATCCACACATAGTAATACCGGAAAGTAAAATATCGCAGCGGAAATGTAAAGGGGCCGACATGGAAAAACTCGGGTTATACAGGCCCGATATGCAAGTGTCATAAAAAGCGATAAAAATAATGTTTAAAGTTTTCCATCACCCAATGCATATGCTCATGCATTTTCTCCATACTCTGAAAAAAAAGAGAAAACAACAATTTTATCAGTATATAAAATACTGAGTAAATCGATCCTAACATAGCAATAAAGGGGTTTAATTAAATAATTAAAATTTCACTCCTAAACATGCATTTACAATTTCTAAAAGAATTACTAATTTAATTGTGTACTTGCACATGCATTTAACCATAATAACAATTTAATAAGATATGAAATTTAAAGACATAATTTAAATGCATAATTTAAAGGCATGCATAAATAAATAAATACTTAAAATAGAAAATCTTTTATTTCCCCGTTACGTAACCATTTCTTAATATTTTGTGTAGCCGGTGATCCGGCGGCCGCAGCCGTGTCGTAAGTATCTTGTATAGCCAGTGATCCGGCGGCCGCAGTCGTATCTGCCATATCCAGTAACACTCCGGAGCCTCGGGAAGTCCATACGGACAATCCCGAGAGTGTAGGCCATGTATCTCCCGCCGATTGGCGTAATATCTCATCTAAATTCTCTCGTCCATTACAGGCCCGAAGAGAAAGGCAAGAGGGGCACCCTGCAGAGCACTCACCCTCCACCATAGTATCTCATGTATCGTTTTGATTTAATGTATCGGGGTTTTTTAAAAGTATAGATGCATCGTATTTCAAATCTTTGATCGTTCGTTTCGAAATTTCAAAATCTCTCGATTTAAAAGTCATTTGGCGTCACAGTTTACGCCTTTTGAATTTAAAAATTCGTTTCAAGTCCGAAAAATCTGAATTTTCATATTTTATCCAAAAACCCTAACGAACAACTTTCGTGTTTTAACAATTTCGAAACAAGTTGAGGAAACATGTCAAAAATCGAGTTTAATGCAAAAACAGTTCACTGTCCAGTGGCAGATTTGACACAGTCTAGAAAATTGACTTTTTGACATATCAAATGGACTCCAAAAATTCTGAAATTTTAAACACATATACTAGACATGATTGTCTACAACTTTCATTTAGATTGCAAAGATCAAATTGGGCTAGAAAATATAGAAACAGGCTCACTAAGTTCGGACATGTTCACAGGCAGATTTCAAAAACGTTTTGTCAAAGCAGTTTATTTTCGATGCGATTTGAAATAGCAAACATCAACGAAAATTTCTAAAATTTTTACACAACCTAGATTTATGTGTTAGGATTAAAAGTCTAGTTTTGAGTTTCTCGGATTGAATCCTCAAAATACGAGTTTTAGACAGATTTCAGAAACTGTGCGAGTCGGGGTTTTTAATTTCGGTTTTTACGTTTCGTTATGTTACGACTAATTCGGACGCCCCTAAACCACCCGTATTGATATGGAAGGCTCAACTTACAGTGATGGTGTTCTTGAGTCGTCCTAGGGTCGCTCGGCTTGTCCAAAAATACTACGAACGGATCCTTGCACACGTTCTCTTCCTCCTTCGATCCCGAACGTGTTTACAAGTCCAATATTCGAAAGTTAGATTAAATATTGGTGATAAAAACGAGAAAAACGAATCTGGATACTTCTGACCGATGATCCAAGGGATGTGAACTTTGATCTACACGTTCCTACGGTCGTCGATGGTTGCCGGAGAGTCACCAGAAGTCCGTCGGAAGTTCGTCGGAAGAGTGTTTTGGCTTGGGGAGGGTTTGAAGACTGATTATGGGGTGGAATCTGTTCCCCCATCGTCCTAATACACCTTCCCCCGTCCAAAATCCACTTTCCAAAGTCGGGGGGGTGAATTATGGCAAGAAATCGCCGAAAACGCGTAATTTGCATAAATCTGGGGACTCACGCGGGGTTGGCGCGATGAAAGGCCAAACCCCGCGCGGCCAGCGCGCGGCTCCCGCCTGGACTGCGGTCCGGGCGGGTCCGTGCGATCCGATCCGCCGGGTCTTTTCCTCCTCTCTTTCGGACTCATATCCTTCCACGTTTTCGCGCTCGATTTTCCGGGTCATTTTCGGATTATGCTTCTCATCATAAATTTATTCCGACTCAATTTGATTTCATGTTCTAAATCGTCGTCTTTTGACTTCCGTGCATTTCCGAGTTTACGGGTTCTCGGAAACAAAACTTTCTTTCCTATTGGATTAATTCCTATTTTATATTCTAAAATTTACGGGTATTACAATGATTGGGCTTGAAAATTTTTGGGCTCCACAATGATAGTTTTAAAATAATAATGGGTTTAAAAATAATACTAGTTTAAAATAATAATAGTTCAAAAATAATAATACTGAAAATAGTCCGGGCTCTAATACATGCCAACTGACACATGCCAACAATTAGCTACCGAAAGTTGCAATTACGCAGGGAACTACCAGAACCGCCACCCCAACCTCTCCTATTCCAACAACAATGCACTAAATGCGCATTTGTTGACACAGCCAAATCAGCCTAACCAGTTTGCAAACCAAAATCCTCAGCAGAACTTCAGACCTCAGAACCAAGGATTCGTTCAGCAGAGAGTACAGAACTTCCAGAATCAGAATCAGAACTTTCAACCCCATATCCAACAGAGGCCCAACCAAAATCAAGGCCAGAATTTCCAAAACTTCCAAGCCCAACCTGACCAGAATCAGCAATACAACCAAAAGCCACCATCTCGCCTGGAGAATTTGATGACCGAGTTTATTTCCAATCAAAGGGAGATAAACCAGCAGTTGCAGTCATCGATCAAAAACGTGGAGACGCAGGTCACCCAGTTGGCTAAGGAATTACAGAACAGGGGGAAGGGAACACTGCCAAGCAGCACTGAAGCCAACCCGCAATGCAAAGCAATCACATTGCGGGGAGGCAAGACTCTGAAAGGAAACGTTGGATCTGCGAAGAAGAAAGCTATGAAAGTAAAGTTTTCATTGGAGGTGGAAAAAGAAAAGGAAAAGATTGAAGGAGATGAAAGTGTTGAACTGGTAAAGGATAAATCAGATACAGCAAACCCGCAGGCTGAAGCTGCAATTGAAGCTGAAAAGGGTATGGGTGAAGGTACAACTTCCTTCTCTTTACCACCAAAAATTGATAATAATAAGTACATGCCAAGGGTGCCATACCCTGCACGTCTTAAAAATAAGGAACATGACCTTAAATTCAAGAAATTTCTAGAACGGTTAAAGTCTGTAGAGATAACCATTCCTCTCGTGGAAATGATTTCAGAAATGCCCACCTATGCTAAGTTCTTGAAAGAATTGATTTCAGGGAAAAGGCAGGTAGAGCAGGAGGAGGTGATTATTCTCAACAGCACATGCAGTGCCATAGTTTAGAGGAAACTGCCCGAAAAGAAAGAGAACCCTGGATGTTGCACGCTACCAGTACAGATTGGAAAGGCCAAAGTGAGCATGGGGTTATGTGATCTAGGATCCAGCATCAACCTGATGCCTCTAGCCATGGCAATTCGCCTAAGGCTCGGAGAGATTGAACCGGTCAAGATGAAACTGCAACTGGCAGACAGATCAATCACCAAACCCGTAGGAATCCTCAAGGATGTGGTAATCAAAACCGGCCAAGTTCTTTTCCCGGTTGACTTCATCATCCTTGACATTGAAGAGGACTCTGAAATGCCACTTATCCTGGGACGCCCGTTTCTGGCCACTGGCGGTGCACTAATTGATGCCACATCTGGAAGAGTCACATTGAGGGTCGACGACAAAGAAATTTCCTTTGACATGGAGCAGCTGCAGAAATTCCCGAATGAGGGATCTTGTTCCATGTTTGATGTAATAGAAAGTAGGTGTGAGGATGAGAGCATAGACTCTATGACTGTGATGACGGACAAAGTTTCAAAACAGGTACTGACGCCTGACGGTGCAGAGCAACAAAGAAGCTGCAACGCTGTCCACTTCGAGGACCCTATCACTGGGGATCTTGAAGAATTCAACGGTGTTGAATTTACTCCGGAAGAGGAGGAGAGCACCACGGAAGAGGAAGTGGACCCTGTACTGACACAGGGTCCTGAAGGTAAATCTGATCTTTCACCCTCAACCATTTCCCGCAAATTACTACCTTCCGTTGAATGCCCGCCAGAGCTTGAACTTAAAATACTTACGGATCATCTTAAGTACGTTTTTCTCGCTGAACATAAAAGATTACCGGTAATTGTGTCAGCCAAGCTGACACAAGAACAAGAAAAAGCTCTGATAGACATTCTAAAGAAATATGTACATGCAATTGGATGGACCACTTCTGATATAAAAGGAATAAGCCCCTCTGTTTCCATGCACAGAATTTTAATGGAAGCGGAGTACAAGCCCTCTAGGCAACCACAAAGGCGTCTGAACCCCCACATGCAAGAAGTGGTAAGGAAAGAAGTTATCAAGCTCTTAGATGCTGGTATCATCTATCCTATATCTGACAGCAAATGGGTTAGCCCAGTGCAGGTAGTACCTAAGCGTGGGGGGATGTGCATAACGACTAATGAGCAAGGAGAAGAAGTGGCGACACGTCCAATAACCGGTTGGAGAGTTTGCATCCACTACCGGAAGCTTAACACCGCTACGCGGAAGGATCACTTTCCCTTGCCGTTCATTGATCAGATGCTGGAGAGGTTGGCCGGGAGGGAGTATTACTGCTTTTTCGATGGGTACTCTGGCTACAATCAAATTGTAATAGCTAGTGAAGATCACGATAAGACCACTTTCACGTGCCCATATGGAACTTTTGCGTACAAGCGCATGCCTTTTGGACTTTGCAATGCGCCTGCCACTTTTCAGCAATGCATGATGTCTATCCTCTCAGAATTTATCGAAAAATGCATTGAAGTTTTCATGGATGACTTCTCTGTGTATGGAGATACTTTTGATGAATGTTTGACAAATCTTGCAAAAATTTTAAAAAAGATGCGAGGACACTAACCTAGTTTTGAACTGGGAGAAGTGCCAATTCATGGTCACCGAAGGAATAGTGTTGGGTCACCGCATCTCGCGCGCAGGCATCGAACTCGATAGGGCCAAAGTCTCAGTCATATCCAACCTTCCATTGCCAAACTCAATAAAACCAGTTAGGAGCTTCTTAGGACATGCCGGTTTCTACCAGAGATTCATTAAAGATTTTTCTAAAATTGCCAAGCCGCTCACTAATTTGCTTTGTAAAGAAAATTCTTTCTTAATAAATGAAGCGTGTGTTCAAGCCTTTGACACGCTCAAGAAGATATTGATTTCTGCTCCAATAGTGCAACCACCCGATTGGTCAATGCCTTTCGAGGAAATGTGCGATGCAAGTGATCTCGCCGTGGGTGCAGTCCTTGGGCAACATAAGGAAGGGAGGCACTGCGTAATTCATTACGCAAGTCATGCCCTGACTGAAGCCCAAGTCAATTACACCACCACGGAGAAAGAGATGTATGCTGTGGTTTTCGCGTTTGATAAATTCAGACAATACCTCATTGGTACCAAAACCATAGTATACACCGATCACTCTGCATTGAGATACTTGTTCAGCAAACAAGACGCCAAACCTCGATTAATCAGGTGGGTACTGTTGGGAACAAGTTTTGAGCAAATGTGTTCACAACCGATGTCTGAACTATTTTGTTGGACCAATTACGACAACAGCAGACAAACTATGTAAAGGAAGAAAGGCTGGCGAATATACTCATGACGATTCTCCAACGGCTAGCTGATCTCCCGCCCGGATCTCGCACACGAAGTAAGGAAACAAGGATCTCCTAATCCGGGCAACTCCATTCCAAGGATCCGTGCAATTATGGTAAGAATATCTTACCTTGGAATGGAGGTACAGTGGTTCTCTTCAAGAAGGACGGCCAAGGGGTGAACGGACAACGACTCACTTTACACATCTTCGTCCTTGTGCAATTGAAAGCATTGTGCTAAGAGAATCAAATTCCTTCCGAGTTCTTGATTTCATCATCTTGAAGGAAAACATACGATCAACACTTCCTCGAGTGGATTGATCGAAAGTGCTACTGTGAACTTGATTGAAGGCGACGGATTCAATCAAGGCTTTCGAGGAGTCGTCAAACTCAAGAGCTTAATTGAAAGATTCAAGAAGGAGAGTCGCCAACAGGTTTCGACCAAGGGCAACTTGAAGGAGGAGCCTTCAAGGGATTGAAGCAAGGTCGGGGAGATCTTCACCAAGGCAGTGGGAGTGCCTTGGTCTGACAATTCAGTCCGCTTGGTGATTGGAGTTGGGCGAAACAAATCACTATTGCTAGATCGAGGATCAAGTCAAAACAATTAGTGAATCTCCTGGATTGGTATCCCCCAGATGTAGGCTTGTGCCGAACTGGGTCAACAAACCTTGAGTTCTTTATTCTTACAGTTTATTTACTTTCCGCTGCATAATATCTTAAACAGTTTAACATGTCCATGAAAGGTGTTTGAACTAGTTTTCAGGACTACTTAATTGGTTATCCACGCAAACGGACCTAACAATTGGTATCAGAGCCACACGCTTTGGAAAGCGAGATCCAGACGTAGAAGCATGGACAACCAAGGTGGATCAGTAACCAGACCTCCATTGCTCGATGGATCCAACTATGCTTATTGGAAAGATCAAATGGAGGCCTTTCTTATCGCTCTAGATGAAGGGGCTTGGGATGCAGTAGAAAATCAATACCATCCTCCAGTAGAAGAAAAAGACGGTGTAAAAACCATCAAACCAAGGAGTGAATGGACTGCTGCCGAGAAGCTTGCTGCTTCAAAGAACTCCAAAGCCCTAAATGCGATCCATAATGCTCTCACGAAGGATCAATACAGACTTAACGCTGGATGCAAGATCGCATACGACATCTGGACTACTTTACCCAATACCTACGAGGGTATGGCTCCGGTAAAGAAATCCAGGATCATTACTCTTGATGCTCTATTTCATAAGATTTCTATGGATGATAATGAATCAGTCGACCAATATATTGGTCGTATTCGTGATCTAACCAACCAAGCTCTTCAGCTTGGCAAAGTGTATTCTCAGCAGGATATTGTAGGAAAAATCATTGGGACGCTTCCGGAAAGGTTCAATGCAAAAGTAGCCGCACTTGAACTATACAATGACTTTGCAGGTCGATGAACTAATGGGAATCCTACAATCGTGGGAAATGGATCACTGCCCTAGGGGCAAAAGTAAACCAGTAGCATTCAAATCCGTGACCAAGGATGTGGATGACTCCACCATGGAAGACCTTGATGACTACAGTGACGAAGAAGAATTGGCCATGCTGTCCAAAAGACTTAAGCAGATCATCAAGAACCGTAGATCTAGATTCAACTCATCTATGAAGAAGGATGCAGGAACATCAAATTCAAAACCCACTCAGAAAGGCTTGAAGTCATTCGACAGAAATAGATCCAGACCTTCTAAGACTGAGGATGACAAGGAGATCATCTGTTTTGAATGTGGGGGAAGAGGCCATATCAAGAAGGACTGTGCCAATCTTCGACCAAAGGAGTCAAGCAAATCTTACCAAGTAACGTTCAGTGACTCTGAAGATGAGAAGGAGTCCAATGAACATGGTTCAGACTATGGAGTAGCTTTCATCGGGACATGGGATTCAGACAGTGATGATGAACCCGATGCAGGTATTGGTACTAACTCAGTCAATATGGTTTCCTCTAACATGGTTCGTTCTTTTGTTAGGGAACAGGATGAAAGCATCAGCAAACTTAACGATCTCTATGAAGAAACGTTCGAGAAACTGGAAATTTCTATCGCTGAATCAGTGGAATTGCATGTTGAGAATGGAAGCCTAAGAGAACAACTCCAAAATCTTAAAAGCAGAAATCAGGAACTTGAAAAGATGTTCAAAGAACTGTTTGAACAGGTGAACGAACTACGTGAGAAAAATGCAGAACTCCAGAAAGACAATAAGGATCTGGAGGTTGAAAAAGTTGACTATAAACTATGGTACTATAGTATGCTTGGAAAGAAAGATGCTCTTCACACCGAACTTACCGAAGTTCAAGACAAACTTGCCAAAGCTGAAAGCACTCTAGCAGCACTAAACAAAGGAAAAGCCAAGTTAGATGATGTAATTGCTATGGGAAGGCCTAGCAGTAACAAACAAGGCTTGGGATATCAAGCCTCGACCTCAAGAGGAGAACAGAAAAGCAAGTTTGTGTCCGGAGGGATGCTAAGTGAACACCGAACTATCAAGAAACCTTTCCACCATGAAGGAAGAAACAAATGGACAAGGACACCACCTCCTCCAATCCCTCTCAGATGCGACTACTGCAAGCTCGAAGGCCACAAAACTAAGAACTGTGGAATCTTAGTAAGAGACCTACAAGCAGGAAGACCTATCACCTGGCCAAATGACAAAATCAAGATGAAGCTGATCTCCATCAAGTGCGAATGGGTTCCTAAATTTCAGAACAGATGTCATGTTGCTTTTCTCTCACAAAAGAAGAATGCTACGAACAAAGTATGGTACTTTGATAGTGGGTGCTCCAAACGCATGACTGGTGAAAGAAGCCTGCTCAAACATTACAAAGAAATTGATGGAGGATTCGTTGTATTTGGAGATGGGAAAAAGGGTTCCCTAGTTGGTCAAGGCACCATTGAGAACAATGGCTCAAGAGAATTGTCTCCAGTATTCCAAGTTAATGGACTCCAAGCAAACTTGATTAGCATCAGCCAGTTGTGTGATGAGGACCTTGTGGTGCAGTTCACCAAGAAAGACTTTCAAGTGCTCAACCAAGATCAAGCATGCATCATGAGAGGTTTGCGCTCTAAAAATAATTGCTATCACCTTGTTCAAACATGCAATTTTGGTTCAACTGCAGGTAAAGACCACATCATACTATGGCATGAAAAGCTTGGACACCTCAATTTCAAAGATCTTATCAGACTCAGCAGAACCGAGGCAGTCAAAGGTCTTCCTTAATTGAAAAACTCCAATGCAGAATTTTGCAACGAATGTGCCAAAAACAAACAACATAGGAGTTCACACAAGCTGACTGAACACCCTGGATCGACCAAGTGTCTTGATCTACTGCACATGGAACTTATTGGTCCAACTGAGGTGAAAATTTGGGAGGTAAAAGATATATTTTTGTATGTAATGACGATAATTCAGATACACTTGGGTAGATTTTCTCAGGGAAAAAGGCGACACGTTCAAAGCTTTCGAGAAGCTGTGCAATCGACTCATGATCGAAAGGGACACCAAGGTAAAACGAATTCGAAGTGATCATGGACGTGAGTTCGAAAATCAGTCCTTTGAGGAATACTGCACAATCCATGGAATTAAGCATGAATACTCGGCACCAAAAACACCACAACAAAATGGAGTAGTAGAAACGAGAAATCGAACCCTACAAGAAATGTCTAGGGTGATGCTCAATTCAAAGAAAGTGGCTGAATTCCTTTGGGCCGAAGCCATTAACACCGCATGCTACACCATAAACCAAGTCTACTTAAGACCCAACTCTCTTATGACTCCATATGAGATTTGGAATGGTAAAAAGACCTCAATTACTTATTTCCATATTTTTGGTAGCAAGTGTTTTGTTCTAAATGACAGGGAACATGTTGCGAAGTTTCAAGAAAAAAGCAATGAAGGAATATTTGTGGGATACTCTACCAGAAGTCGTGCATACACAGTATATCTTCCTAAGACCAGGAAAGTACTGGAGTCCACAAACATGACCATAGAAGATGTGCCATGCAAGGAGGATGTCCAACCTAACGAAGATGAAACTCCTGGCTGTCAAGATGCTGATCAAAACAGTGCTACTCAAACCACGTCTGATGAACTGTCCACCAAGGGAGTCCCAACACCCAATATGGACACTATATCACGAGAAGCAGAGCCTCAAAAGGATCTAATGGACGCATTCACAAACACCATGACCCTGAAGACATTATTGGTGATGTAAATGAAAGGCGGAAGACTCGGGGGAAAAAGATTGACTTCAAAGAATTAGCTGGCTTGCACTGCTATACTTCAAAGAGCGAACCCTCCAAAGTGGAAGAAGCTCTTCAAGATGAAAACTGGATAAATGCCATGCAGGATGAACTACTTCAGTTCGAAAGAAATGAAGTCTGGACCCTGGTTGAAAGACCTCAAGATAAGAACATAATTGGAACCAAGTGGATCTTCCGCAACAAAAGTGATGAAAAAGGGAACATTACAAGAAACAAGGCACGATTAGTAGCTCAAGGTTACACCCAGGTCGAAGGAGTTGACTTTAGTGAAACATTTGCTCCTGTAGCAAGACTTGAAGCCGTCCGGCTCCTACTGTCCATCGCATGCTCACTAGGATTCAAGCTCTATCAAATGGATGTCAAAAGTGCCTTCCTAAATGGCTGGCTCAATGAAGAAGTCTATGTGGAACAACCCAAAGGATTTGAGGACCCCCATCATCCTCAACATGTCTACAAGCTCAACAAGGCACTCTATGGCTTGAAACAAGCTCCTAGAGCCTGGTATGAAAGGCTCTCCAAGTACCTGCTGGAACACGGGTTTGAAAGAGGAAGCCTGGACAAGACCCTCTTCATTAAAAGAGAAAGCAAAGGAATCCTCATTGCTCAAGTCTACGTTGATGACATTGTCTTTGGATCAACTCATCATGTGCTCAAAGACCAATTCATCGAAATCATGGGTAAGGAGTTCGAAATGAGCATGGTAGGAGAACTAACATATTTCCTTGGCTTGCAGGTTGCTCAGAAGAAAGACAGGATATTTCTAAGTCAAACCAAGTATGCCCGAAACATTGTTAAGAAGTTTGGCATGGAGTCCAGCAAACCCGTCCGAACGCCTATAGGGACTAATGACAAACTGAGCAAAGACCCCAGTGGACAAAGTGTGGACCAAAACTCTATCGAAGCATCATTGGAAGCCTGCTATACCTAGCTGCAAGTCGACCAGACATTAGCTATGCAGTAGGACTATGTGCCCGTTATTAAGCCGATCCCAAGGAATCACACCTAAAAGCTGCCAAACGAGTGATCAAATATGTTTCAGGGACAAGTGATCTTGGTATATGGTATTCTAAAGAATCTAATCTTTCACTACTTGGCTACAGTGATGCAGATTGGGCAGGTGATGCGGACGATCGAAAAAGCACAACCGGAGGATGCTTCTACATTGGAACTAACTTAGTTAGTTGGTATAGCAAGAAATAAAGTTCCATCTCTCTCTCAACTGCCGAAGCTGAATACATTGCGGCTGGAAGTTGTTGTGCACAATTGCTTTGGATGAAGCAAATGATGCTAGACTATGGCATTGATCAAGAAGTCCTCACTATACTATGTGACAACATGAGTGCGATCAACATCTCAAAGAATCCAGTTCAACATGAGAGAACTAAGCACATTGACCTTAGACACCATTTCATAAGGGATCTTGTTGACGAAGGAATAGTGTCCATACAACATGTCGGAACTACTGAGCAACATGCGGATATTTTCACTAAGGCTCTTGATCGTGAAAGATTTGAAAAATTAAGAAGGGATCTTGGTCTTTGCACAATTGCATAAAATCCCAAAGATCATGGAATAAGTTTTATTTATGCAAACTTCCCTAAGTTCAATTACTATACTTTATTTCCTTAATTATATAAATTAGTACATTGTGTCTAACATATGCAGTTGAGATAAATTTTTGTAGGAATCAAAACGGTATCACAATTTGAAATCTTGGAAACAAATTTTGAACTTGATGTGACAAGCGCGTGAGGCGGGAACGATTATCTACTCTACCCGTTCAAAAACGTGATGATGATGGTTATGGGAAGTTGTGATTCTCTTGCCATATTTTTATTGAGGGAGACTGCTAATTATTTCCACAAGATCTCATTGTGATCGAGTTTCCTTAAGTCTCTCTTGTCTCTCTCGGCTTCATATACTCTCTCCAGTTTGTTCTTTTCAAAACACACATTCACCCTCACTTGTTCTTGCCAAAAGCCTTTGTTCTTTCAGCAACCATGGTGAAGACACGAGGAAGCCAAAGCTCAAAGTCTCAAGATCCTACCCCCGCATCATCAACTGGAAGAAAGAAAGGCGTCTCCCCAGGAGAATCCAGCGCCAAAGGAAGAGCAAAGGCAGTTCAACAAGCTATTATCGAACAAACTATTTCGGAGACTCCTTCCATCGTCCCTGTTCCTTTCCCGTCTTCCTCGCCTTCTACTGTCGGAGGACAAGGCACTACCACCGTTGGTGTTCTCGACCCACTGGACATAAGGGCTGAAGTAGCTGGAGCCACTACCACAAAGCAAAAAGGAGACGGGCTACAGAAATCAAAAGGGAAGGCTGTCTCCTCCTCAAAACCACGAGAGAAAGCCGTTGCAAGGAAGAATGCATCCATCAGTGAACGGGTTGAGGCAGACCTTGCCAAAGCGCTGCAACCCATTGAAGCCATTCTCGCTGACCTCTTCCGGCAAAGATTCTGAAGGAGTCATGGCCACTAAAGTTGCTGATCCTGCTTCGAAGGATGCATTCAAGGTGTCCACTGAAAGGTCCAAGAAGAAAACTCCTGCGAAGAAGCCTGTGCCAGAACAAAGTATTGCAACTGACCCTGCACCAGTCACCACCATTGAAGCAACCCATGAAGAACCCTTGCAGATTACTACCACAGTGACCCAAACTGGTTCACTGAAGGCGTCTGAACCTGTCACAGAACCCCTTGATGAGGAAGAGCTCGACTCAGACTATGTGGAAGAGGCTGATGATGAAAGCTCAGAAGACGAATCCATGAGTGACATCAGCGATGATGAAAGGAATATCACCATCAACGCGATCACTGAAGAGATTGCTCGAACTGCCAGTCAGAAAAGGAAACATGTCTTGAGAAAAGAATCTGCACCAGTTGCTCCTGCCCAAGATCCTGTTCACACTGAGCAGGGAGAGGAAGAAGAAGACGAGAGTTCATCTGACTCTGAGGACGACCAGAATAATGAGTCCGGAGGAGACTCTGAGCACCCTCAAATCGATGCCCATGAACCACTTGAGGGGGAGAATCCCACTGACAATCAATCCGAAGATTTGGGATCTCAAGACACTCAAAGCGAGGAGGAAGAGTCCGATGAAGAAGGTTCCGAAGAAGAAGAATCTGAAGAAAGAGTTGAGGTCGATGTTGAACCAGTCACTGTGCAAGAAGTGGAAACCCAAACTGAAACTCGAGAACCTACTCCACCAACAAGGCGTTCACCCAAGGAGTCCGAATCCAAGAAGCGGACACGATCTGAACCTGAAGGGTCTTCCAAGGCCACTGGATCCAAGAAGAGAAAAATCGTCTTATCCTCATCTGAAGACCATGAACCTGAGATCATTGATGCTGGAAACGCCATATCCACGGCCTTTTACTATGAAGTGTCCGAGCAATACTTCTCAACTATTTTGGAAAAGATGAAGGTGCACCCTGAGATCAGATTTGCTGCTGCAAGATACGAGGAAATGAGATGGCACAAGTACTTGGAGGACAGATCTCTTCTATTCTGGGGAACGGAGATCAAGCAGTATAAGGGACAACTAGTTAGGCATTTCTATGCAAACCTGAGCTCTGAAGTCCTCAACTCCAAAAGCCCCTGGTTCGAACTAAGTGATAATGGCCAAAATTGTCCATTATTTCCAATCCATTTCCGTGTCTGAGACGGACATTTTGATCGTGATTCCATCTTATTTCAATAAGAAAGCAGTTGAATTTGACAGATTAATGCGAGTTTGTAAAAACATCGAACCGGTAACAAAAAGACACAAAACATGCAATTTTAAATTGTATTTGTGTTAGAAAAATCCAAAAACATGAAAAAAGGAAAAAGAAAAGAAAAAGGGAATGAAAAGATGGGCAAAAGAATAAAAGAGCCCACAAAAATCCAAAAAGATGGGAAAAAGATTGAAAATCCCACAACTGAAATTTGGTTAAGTGTTGAAGCATAATTCGAATTGTGAGCAATTCGAATTAATTCGAATTGCACAACAATTCGAATTGCTAAAGAGAGCAAAGAAATGGTTAAGTGTTGGAAGGGATGCAGAAGTCTAATTCGAATTGTTCAAGTTCGAATTAATTCGAATTAGGGAATGAAGAGAGAAGAAGCCCAAAGGCAAGAAGAAGATGCAATTCGAATTATCTAGTTCGAATTAATTCGAATTAGCACAAACAATTCGAATTGCCAACAAGTGCAAGGAAGCCAAGCAGAAACCCTCATCCAATTCGAGAAAAGACCAATTCGAATTATTCACAACAATTCGAATTGACTACTGAAGGCTACAATTCCAGCTCAAGGAAGAAATCTCACAATTCGAATTAATTCGAATTGGTTGAGATAATTCGAACTTCACTCATTGAAGCTGTGGAGCATGAGCACAACATTGGTGGGCCCAGGGTTTCGAAATTTGTCTATAAAAGCAGACCTTCCACAACAGAGCAAAGGAGATCAAGAAATTTAACCAAAAAGCAGCTTGGGACAAAAAGAACAGCAGGAGGTTCCACACCCCTTAAGGGTTAGGTAGGTAGTTTAGTGTAGTTTAGTTTATTTTTCTTGCAAGTAGTGTAATCTTTACATGCTTTAATCTTAGTTTAGTGTAGAAGCAGTTTGTGTAACCCTTAGAGTAGCCATTTTCCATATTTTTACATGCTTTCTAGTTAGAATAAACCCCGCCTTCAAGCTAATGATGGTTTTGGGTTCTTTATTTTGCTTTCAAAGTGTCAATACAAGGAAAATTTCCAGAAATGGTTTTATTCATGTGTTTTGGCACTCTTTACTGCTTTCCTTAGAAATAAATGCTTAGTATGTTTGTTTGTTTCAACTAGGTTACATTTATTATGTCCTAGTTGACATTCAAACTTAATAAATGCATGTTTGGTGGGTTTTTGGCTTGATTTAGTGCCCTAGAGCTTCAAATAAGTGTTCTTCGGTTTTAGATGTTTTTAAGGTTTGTTATAATTTATATTTAGGTTTTATTCTTCCTGCCCTAATCTTATTTCATGCTACCTTAGAGAACTTGAGTGTTCTTAGTTTATTCATGCAGTTCTTAGATAACTAGATGTTTCAGGGTCTTTGATCTTTGATCCCTTGTTTGTAGCAGTAGGTTTTGAATTTTGCCAATACCCACTAGACACGTATTTGTTTATTTCTTGAAAATCTCACTAGGGTGGCTGTGAAATGACATTGATGTGAGATGAGGGATTTAGTAAATCTAAACCCATCATTACAGTACAGTGTTCACCTAACCCATACTTGTGAGAACAAAAATTGTTGTTGTCTGAAAATATGTGATTCGAATTGAGGCAATTCGAATTAACTCGAATTGCCTAAGAAATTCGAATTGCATAGCCAAAATTATTCTCGTCATGTGGTTTCCAACCAATTCGAATTATCCAATTCGAATTAATTCGAATTGCTCAACAATTCGAATTGGCCTGAAAACCACATTGTATCCATTGTCATCCTTTCATGCCTTAGTTTATTTTCCATCTCTTACCAATTCGAATTGTCCAATTCGAATTAATTCGAATTGCTGGACAATTCGAATTCACCCTCCCCTTGAGGTATATGCCTTAGTCAATTTTGAGCAAGGAAAGGACTTCATCAATTCGAGTTGTCCAATTCGAATTAACTCGAATTGCTCAAAAATTCGAATTAGATGATATCGCATTCCTTTGCAAGGATTAATTGGGTAAGATTATACTTCATCCTTCATGCATTCTCAATTCAAATTACCCCAGTAATTCGAATTGAGCTATCCCTTCTATTTTGAAAACTCCAAAAATATTTTCTTTCAGGATTTGTGTAAGTTGCATGGATGTATTGGACCTAGGCCCAGTTCATCTGATTTCTATCCATTACACATTTCAACCCACTAGTGTCTACTTATTGTGTGCTTAACACCCACACAGTACCAAAAATATTTTCTTACTTTCATGTTTTCTCCTTCATTGTGTGTATGAACGAATAATGAGAAACACCACGGATTAATGTTGGTGAAAGGTCCCTTCGCAGGGATATCGATTAACCCGTCTTCTGTGTGTCAATCATTATCTGTTATTTTGCATGATTTGGTTAGTGGTTGGTGGAAGCTCCGGCGAGCGTTCTCTTCACTAAGAGTTTCGATTAGTCACTCAGCCAATTCCTAATCAGATACAGTTTTAATTTTCCTTATCTTAATTTCTCAACCTGAATTCAAGTTGCAATAGTATCAACTGATGTCGACCAACATCAGTTGAGAAATATTACAGCAAGAAATATGTGGGTTCTTCTTCCAATCATAGACAAAAGAAAACTAAATGGCGGCGGTCACCGTTGTTTGGAATTCTTTCTGTCTAAAATCTGTCATCTGGGATAATTGGGAACCGGACAGCAGATGTTTGCGATCCGGAAAACCCCAACTATCTCTGGCACTCCTTTTAGCCGATTTCTTCTCATCTCAGGCTAATCCATCTTTGTATATCACATTCTGTCTAACCCCACCATATATTTTGGGGTATTTTATTTTCCTTTTCATATACTTGTATGCATGATACTATTATGTAGATGTTCTGGTCTTATTGCTATTTTGGGGATCCTTACCCTTGGACACAGAAGTCTTGATATAAATCAGATGTTGCATAATAAATTTCCAACAAAAATTTCTTTATAAAATCCGGATCTGAGTAAGGGATAAATTCGACAGTTATGACTAATTCATCTTCCACTGGGGATTGATTTTGAGAGCTTAGAAGCAGAGTCAGCGATTAGGTCTCATCTAGACTGAAAGGATCTGTGTTTTAATTGAGAGTTTAGTACCTGTCTAGGGAATGATTTTCAAATATCCATTTACTTCTCAAAATTGCTGTGTGTTGGAAATCTGATATTAGATATCACATTAAGTCAATATCCACTTGGGTGTAGATGAGATGTGATAAATAATACTAGAGGAACAATATATAGGCCTTGGTGAATTTATAAGGTAAGGTTGAGTATTCCTTCGACTACTATCTTCTTCTGCCAAAGTCTAGAATTGAGTCTTGAGTGAGTGCATCCGGAACAGGTTCATTTATGGATCTGTTTCATTTAGTTTGTATCTCATAACTACCCAGATGTTGTAAGCCCTGTGGCTTATTGATATCTCGGGGGTTCTTGATCTGCATCTGGTCACCAAGACCAGGGGCTCTTTTATACTAACGGAAAGAGACGTTTTTAACGATTCCGAGTGATAGATTTAAATGCTTTCTTAACAGCTTTCTTTACTGCTTTCCTTTAAATGCTTTCATAGAGGTCACTCGGAAGAATTAGGGGCTGTCCATCTGTTAAAAGGTTTGAGAGTTATGGAATGGTTTGAGGCTTGATTTGAAACTTTGGGTGTGACATGGGGGAATGATAGGAGTACTTGGCATGTCAACTAATGATATGTTAGGTGTTGCTTATCCACCACAGATATGTAATGTAACTTCACAAGGCCTGTGGAGGGAGTTATAAGTCTGTGGTATCTTAGAAATTGTTGTCTTAAGAGCATGTAAATTCTCATCGTAAGTACCTGTCTGAAAAAGGGAACATGGTGTAGAAAGCATGAGAGTTAGCTAACTAGAGGATTATCCCAAGCTAAGATCTGTGTATAAAAATGGAAGTTTAATTGTGTGTCATCTGAATCTTGTCCAATCTTTATTATTTCCTCCCTGTCCCTTCTGTCATATTTAAATCTGCTTTCTAAATAGTGTAGCATAATTTTATATTGCTTTCGTAGTATAGATTTAATTGCTTTCCTCGATCTAGTTTATCATGCTTTGTAGAATAATTTTTACTGCTTTTATGATCGGATTTAAATTATGTCAAGTAGTTGTTAGAAACCCTTGCAAACTTGAAACGAGTAACCGAGTGGAAAATCTTAGTAAACGACGTGGGCCCTGCTTCCATCGCACATCCTCCAGTGAACGATCCGGTACTTACTATAAATTACTGCAATTTTTGACCCGTGCGCTTTCGGGAGCACAGTTTCTTGACACGAGTAAATAAAAACAATATTTTGGGAAAATACTCATACAGTGGGAAGATGTTCAAGAATTTCATGGCAGGTATCTTCTTGACATGAAATTAAGAGAAGCATCACGGTGCAGATATCAGGGACTTTCAGGGTGACAGACTGAAGGTCCATCCCTGTTGCACCGTGATATTTGTCAAAAGTTTCATGGCTGGAAGAACCACAGCGCCGTTTGAACCCCACAGGAGTAATAAAAAGGGAAATCTTAATATATTCTTAAACCCCTTCACTCAATCATAACTCTTTTCATTTAATAAATCCGAACTTGGAAAATTGTATTTAGACGGTTCTTCAACCCCCCAGTAGCAAAATGAAACTAGAGCAAAATTTTCATGGCGCCGTTGCCGGGGATTCTTGAGGCACCATTTGAAATCACAGTTTCCTCCTTAAGCAATAAACCAGTAAAGGAATTTTCAGAAAATTACTCGTGTTGGCGAAGCTCGTCAAAAGTTTCATGGCGCCGTTGCCGGGGATCATAACTTGGGAGCGCCATGAAATTGGAAGTTGTATTTAAACGGTTCTTCACTCCCCGGCAGCGCAATGAAACTCGTCAAAAGTTTCATGGCGCCGTTGCCGGGGAGGATGCAGCGTCGTTTATTAAGAGAATTACACTCATGATTACTCATAGTTAGTTTTGTGTACATGTTCAGAACAGAGAAGTACCCCCAAATCAGTTAAACATTTAGAGTACTAAGACTCTAAATGTGAGGATGTTGATTTGAGGGGAAAATCTAACCAATTGGGTATTTTTCTTGCAGGAATCATGGAGCCACCAAAAAGAAAATTAAAGCATCAAAACAGGTTCCCGGTTGGATTAGTTCTGTAATTGATCGAAATCTATTTCCGGAATTGAAAGAAATTTAAGATCCTGAATATTTTTCACAAGTATAGAATTAATCCAACCTAAATTTCTGCAAGTCAAAATCATATATATATATAAATCATATACATATATATATCTCTTGTGCATGATATTAAATAATTCGGGTATTAATCAATTAACTCACATTTAGAGTACTAAGACTCTAAATGTGAGGATGTTGATATTGGGAGAAAACCTAATACCTTTTCATAATTGTTTTGCAGGAATTCGAGGAACCAACAAAAAGAAAGATAAAGCTTCCAAAAACCAGGTTCCCGGTTGGGGTAACATTATATTTAATGGAGGTTAATTTTGGAATTTAGAGAAATCTAAAACCCAGAATACATTCATAAAATAAAATTGTTAACCCAACCTAATTTATGCAAGCAATATGTTTTAGATTCTTATTCGGTGTAGATATGTTTGCTTTTGAGTTCATATAATTTTTGGAAAACCTAAAAATTTTCCTAAGTCTTGAATGTGGTTTAATTCGAATTAATTCGAATTAATTCGAATTGCTTGGAACATACCACATAAGACATTTTGCCTTGGAAATTTTTCACATTCGGATTAGTTAATTCGAATTATGCAGGCAATTCGAATTAATTCGAATTGCCATGCAAATTCGAATTGGCACCCAAGGCAGAATTTTCGGATATTTTAGTAGGCCAAGTGTAGCAATTCGAATTATAGGGCAATTCGAATTAATTCGAATTGCCCGACTAATTCGAATTGGCATACCAAAGGCATTCTCTTATGCAAGTGAGCAATTCGAATTGTGGGGAAGTTCGAATTAATTCGAACTACACCAATAATTCGAATTAGCTCACAAAAGCATTCCTATGCAAAGTTGGTCCTTACCACCAGGTTCGAATTATGAGTCAATTCGAATTAATTCGAATTGATTCACAATTCGAACCTGTGTGTAATTTTGCCATTCAAGCCAGTTCGAATTAATTCGAATTGGCCTGAATAACTCGCATCTCTCACAGAATGCATCAATTCGAATTAATTCGAATTGATGCAATAATTCGAACTCCCCTTCCGAATCCTTTTTATACCCTTCTTTCCCTCTCATTTCCCTCACTTTCACTTTCCACACTTCCAAAATCCCCCGTCCTCTCTCTCGCGAAACCCTTCTTCCTCGCGAAACCAGTCACTCTTTTCAAGCTTTCCTCCGGCCAAATCACTCAGAAATGGCTTCGTCGTTGTCAAACCCTAGTGGGAGTCGGGGGTAAGCATCTCTGTTTCGTTTTCGCGCTCGGTTTCAAGTTTTCAGTTTTGTCTTTTCATCTTCCGTGCGAAATCGAGGTGGGAAGGGGAATGCTTTTGTTTCTCATGACGGGAAGAGTGGGAAAGTGGTCGGAGTGTGTGGGGTTTGTTCAGAAATGGGGTAGAAACCGACTAAGCAGAACCTAGGGCTCTAGGTTTTGTGTTCTTAACTGCAATTTAAGGGTTCGAATTTTCTGTGATTTAGGGGGTGTTCTTATTTTGAAAATAAGGGTCTCAAAACCCTTTAAAATTTGATTTTTGTTCATATTGCAGTATTGTTGTTCCATTTGTGTTTATGTGTGTATCTGTGTTATCTGCTTTGTGATTTTGGTAACTTGTGAGTAGGATTAACACTGTGGTTGTACTTTCTTCAGCCACTGTGTTATTTTTCAGTAGATAATTGTTGATGATGACTGAAAATGCATGTTGATAATATCTGCAAAATTTATGTTTTTAAAGCATGAGTTTTGTTGGTAACATTAGTACATTACAGTAGTATAGATGGATCAAATGTTCTCGTTTCTGTTGATGTTTGCATGTATACTGTTATATGAGTATTTTATTAATGAAGGCTTTTGTCGGGTACATGTTGCCCACACATGGCAAACTCAACCCCAAAGGTTGACGTTTGCACATAAGGAAACATGATATTACAGACAAAGCCATGCCAAAATTTTTCCAACACTTTTGGCATAGCATTTATGTATAAAAAGACAAATTTTCAGAATATTCTTTGTTTAAGTGTTTGATCTTTGTCAACTTGGAACAAGTGGGAAATACTTGCAAGGAATGTTTTGTTTTATTCCTTAAAAACCCACTTTCCAAAACAAAATCCAAATGGGGGACCACTCACACCCCCAATTTCATTAAATAAACAAGTCAACACCTTTTCATAAAAATCCAAAAATCACCTTTTGTATGTATTCATGTCTACTTTTATTTTTATTTCTTATTTTTGGTCATGGTCCATTGTACATACTAGTAATCACATAATTTATCGCTTGCATTCGATTATCATCATTAATCTCTTATCTTCCCTACCTCACATGATTTCAATCACTTTTTAAGTGATAAAAATCAAATCCCTTCGTAGGCTCAATAACCTACGAAATTTTCTCTTTTTGGTCCTTTGACCACCCAAAAAACATCTTAGACTATTTATAGTCTAAGAAAAATTTCTAAGGATCCAAGATCCTTATCTCTCTTACTTTCCTTATTTTTGTTATAATAAGAGTTAGATTTAACAATCCAGCTCCATGCTTGTCTTTCGATAAATTCGAGTAGAAACCAATTAACTCACATTTAGAGCATAGCTCCAAATGTGAGGATGTTGACTTTCAACTCGGATCCACGTATCAAAAATTTGTTAAAAATAGTTCCAACTCTCTTCTCTCCAGGAGTCAATTCATTATAGAATCCCTGATGGGTCTTCCAAAGACAACTCCAGATCGTGCCTTCTTGGAAATTGAGAGGCTGAAGAAAGAGGCAGAGGAAAATAGGGTAGCCATAAGGAATGAGCACAACCTACCTATGGACCACCAGATTGAATGGAGGTTCGAAATGAAGGACCATTGGTGGAATACGATTCCAGAGGAAGAAAGAAATGATAAAGCAACAGGCCTCGAAAGAGACTTTTGCAAACATGTGTGTAACTTCTGGAACCAAGAGTTCGATGAGGCAAGGTATGATCAACGGTTTAATGAGCCGAAAGTTCACTATGAGCGAATGGTTTGGAGGATGAAACGACAAAAGGCGTATTGGAACAGAATGCTTGAAATCCACTTCGGAGATAGGAGAGCTGCAGCCTTTGAGCCAGTCCTCATCCAACCACCCATTTCTAGAGAAGTGAAAATGCTCTATGCCCCCAAGACTCCTCCACCATACTTAGTTGCATCAACTGGTGTACTCTCCATGCCGGAGACCTTCCCATTTACATACAAGAAGGAACTTTTCGACAATGGGACCATTTGCGGGCCAGAGGAGCAGCTATGGCTGACATTGCATGCAAAAGAGCGTCATACTGAAATGACATTCAACTTCAGGGATTCTCTCCAGGCGGTGCTGAACTACGGACAAGCCCACCACACTCCAATGCTGGATTCTATTATTGAGAAAACAAAAGCAGCCAGGAAACTGTGGGGGGAATACATGACTGCATGGGGAAAATGGGAAAAGGACATCAGGGAGTCTGTACTAAAACCGGGACTCGTAATACCACCGGGAAAAGTGGAGATTCTGCCAGTCTTCTTACCACAAAGGATTCCGGCAGTTGAGCCCCGAGAGACCACAATGAAGGGGATGCCCAATTTCGAGCTAATGAGAGCTGAATGCATTGCAATGATTCAAAACAGATCATGGGACAGAATGGGACGCAAGAGGAAACAGATCTCAGTCATGGGCAAAAACAAGTGTTTAGAGTATCTCAACATTCCACCAGTCCGAGACTTAGGACATCTTAAGGAGAAAGAGGCAGACATCGTGGACACCTTGTACACGGAAATGAAAAAGAGGTTTCTCGACCTGCTACGTGAAATGGATGCAGAAGTGTTGATAATCCCTCCTAATGAAGCTTCTAGAATAGTGGTGAATGAGCTTGAACTATCCCTTAAACTCCATAGAATTCTAGATAGATCCCAATTATTCCACACTAGTCCATGTTCTTTAGGAATCTAGAAAAGTAAGGAATTGTTCTAGAATGTTCATAGGCAAGTATAAATAGGTGGTGTGGTCATTTGCAAACACAACAACCAACCACAACACAATCACAAGCACACAATCACAACCACAACACCAAGAGTTGTAAGAGTTGTAAGTGTTGAAGAGTGATCAATAAAAGTTTTTTCTTCATTTGAAGATCTATCTTCATCTTTGAGAGTTTTCTTCATCCTTGAGAGAGAGTGCCACTATTATAGTGAGGATATCCAACACTTGCACACACACTTGGGAAAGAGTTCCGCTGCTAATACGTGTTCTTCCCAACAAAGTGGTATCAGAGCCTCGTTCGTTGAAGCCATCACCCTGCTAGATTGACGATGGAAGGTGTTGTGATGCACGATGGTGATATGTTCAAGCTCACAGCCGACAACTACTCCTATTGGAAGCCGATGATGGAGGATCATTTATACTGCAAGGATCTGTACGAGCCTATCAAGAATGAGAAGAAGCCGGAGGGCAAGAAAGATGCCGAATGGGATCTCTTGAATAGGAAAGCAGTCGCAATGATCCGTAAGTACATCGATCGAAGTTTGTTTGAACATGTTTCCACCTACACTAATGCATATGAATTATGGACCAAATTAGAGTCCATGATTCAAAAGAAGACACCGTGGAACAAAGCTCACTTGGTTCGTCGATTGGTGAAGTTGGAATACAAGGATGGCCAGAGCATGATTGAGCACTTGAATACCTTCAAAGGTCTTGTGAATCAACTCACAAAGATCGAGATGAAGGTTGATGATGAGTTGCAAGCTCTATTGCTACTCAGCTCCTTGCCGGAGAGTTGGGACACGCTTGTTGTTACTCTTAGCAACTCGTGTCCAGAGGGAAAGCTAACTATGGATATAGTTGCTGATAGCCTGCTTAATGAAGAAGCCCGGAGGAAGGAGCGAGGAGACTCTACACACTACGAGGCCAATGTTATGGAGAACCGAGGGAGAATCGAGACCCGTGGAAGAAGCGTCAATCGAAGCCGAGACAGATCCAGGGGCCATTCCAAGTCACGCACGAGGGTCACCTGCTACTATTGCGGCAAGGTCGGGCATAAGAAATCAGAATGCCGGAATCTCAAACGCGACCAGAGGTACGGGCTTGTCAAGCAAGACTCAATAGAGCCAAGGAAGAACGAAGATAAGAATACGACGGCGATAACCACGGAGAATAAAGAAGACATCTTCCTCATTAGAGAAGACTACTTGAACATTGCGTGTGACGACAGTACGTGGATAATCGACTCAGGTGCGTCAATCCACGTAACCCCACATAGAGAGTTCTTCTCAACATATAAAAGTGGTGATTTTGGCACTGTGAGAATGGGGAATCACGTGTCAAGCAAAATCGTGGGGATAGGAAACATCACTCTGTTAACTAACACCGGGTGTGAGCTGGTGTTAAAAGATGTCAGGCATGTTCCAGATATGCGACTCAACCTCATCTCAGCCGGTAAGCTCGATGATGTTGGATACATAACTCAACTTGGAGCCGGAAGATGGAAGCTTTCGAGGAACAACATCATCGTTGCCAAAGGAATAAAAGATGGGACGTTATACATCACCCAGGCTAAGCTATGCATGGGAGAAACCAATGTCGCTCAAGATAGGCCGTGTCTGGAGCTGTGGCACAAGAGACTTGGGCATATGAGCGAGAAAGGGCTGCAAATCCTTGCCCGAAAGGAGCATCTTGCCGACATGAAAGGTAAAACACTAGACCCCTGCACTCACTGTTTGGTTGGCAAGCAACATCGAATCACGTTTTCAAGAAGTAATCAGCCTCATAGGAGAAAGCATATTCTTGACTTGGTGCACACCGATGTTTGCTCGATGACGGAGAAATCCATGGGTGGTGCATTGTACTTTGTTACCTTCATCGATGACCACTCTCGGAAGGTTTTTGCATATCTATTGAAGACAAAAGAT
This sequence comes from Hygrophila difformis, assembly GCA_030278955.1. Taxonomy (NCBI): domain Eukaryota; kingdom Viridiplantae; phylum Streptophyta; class Magnoliopsida; order Lamiales; family Acanthaceae; genus Hygrophila; species Hygrophila difformis. The sequence goes on along the minus strand of JAOANR010000004.1, from coordinate 11,658,763 downwards.
CAAGTCATAGACGTCTTCAAGGAGTTTCATGCAAGGGTGGAGCGAGAGACAGGGTTGAAGTTGAAGTGCGTCCGAGCTGATAATGGCGGTGAATATCGTGGCCCGTTCGATGCATATTGCAGGTCACATGGAATCAAGCTCGAGAAGACTCCACCTAAGACACCTCAACTAAACGGTGTTGCTGAAAGAATGAATCGCACCATCACAGAAAGAGTTCGGTGCATGCTTTCTCACGCTAAGCTCCCTAAGTCCTTCTGGGGAGAAGCAGTGGCAACTGCCGTCAGCATCATCAATTACTCCCCATCTGTACCTTTGGATGGAGATATCCCAGAAGAAGTCTGGACGGGAAAAAGAGTCTCATACGACCGCTTCAAAGTGTTCGGTTGCCGAGCGTTCGTTCATGTTCCCAAAGATGAACGCGCTAAGCTTGACTCAAAGACGAAGGAGTGCATCTATCTCGGTACACCACATGATGAGTTTGGTTACCGGCTTTGGGATCCAACAGCCAAGAGGATCGTCAGGAGTAGAGATGTCATATTCTTCGAAGATCAGACTATCGAAGATTTTCGTAATGAGAAGAAGTTGATGGTTCGATGTCGTGCCTCTCCTGATACACCAACAGTGGAGCATAATGACCAAGGTGAACAAGCAGCCGAGGATGCTGATGCCGAAATACCTACCTCGAATGACATAAGTAACGAAGATGTTTCTTCTGAGTCAGGCGACACAGAGTCATCACAAGAAGAAGGTGAGACTCTACAACCTCAGTTACGTAGATCCACTCGTGAGAGAAAAACACTCCACTAGATACCCACCAGATGAGTATGTGATATTCACGAGTGAGGGGGAGCCACAAAACTATAAAGAGGCTATGGAAGATCAACACAAGGAAGAATGGTTGAAGGCCATGCATGAGGAAATGCAATCGTTGCATGAGAACCACACCTATGACTTAGTGGAGTTACCAAAAGGGAGACGAGCATTGAAAAATAAATGGGTATATAAATTGAAGACCGAAGAAGGAGGCGCAAGACCAAGATACAAAGCCAGAATCGTCGTCAAAGGATGTGGCCAGAAGAAAGGGATAGATTTTGAAGAAATCTTCTCTCCCGTGGTAAAGATGCAATCTATCCGGGTAGTTCTTGGGCTTGCCGCATGCCTAGACCTAGAGATTGAGCAGCTAGATGTCAAGACGGCATTCTTGCATGGAGATTTAGAAGAAGAGATATATATGGAGCAACCCGAAGGATTCATGGAGCCGGGGAAAGAACACTTAGTATGTCGTCTCAAGAAGAGCCTCTATGGTCTAAATCAAGCTCCGAGACAATGGTATAAGAAATTCGACTCCTTCATGGCCCAAAATCAATTCCAGAAGACTCGCTCCGATCACTGCGTGTTCATCAAAAGATATCCTAATGGAGAATTTATCATCCTCTTACTCTATGTGGATGATATGTTAATTGTTGGTCGTGACAAAAAGAAGATCGAGGCACTAAAGAAGGCTTTGAGCAGATCGTTCTCCATGAAAGACTTGGGACCGGCGAAACAAATCCTTGGGATGAAGATCACTCGAGATCGTTCCAAGAGACTACTATGGCTATCTCAAGAAAGATATATTGAGAAAGTTCTTGAAAGATTCAATATGGATAAAGCCAAGCCGGTGGGCGTTCCACTTGGAGGACACTTCAAGCTAACTAAGAAACAATGTCCAACAAGTGAGAAAGAAAAAGAGGAAATGGAGAAGATCCCATATTCATCGGCGGTCGGAAGCCTCATGTACGCCATGGTCTGCACTAGACCCGATATCGCCTTCGCTGTTGGCATGGTAAGTCGATTCTTATCCAATCCCGGGAAAGAACACTGGGCAGCTGTAAAATGGATATTTAGATATCTCCGGGGAACGGCCAAAAGATCTATATGCTTTGGCAAAGGAAAACCAGTGTTAGAAGGGTATACAGATGCAGACATGGCAGGAGACGTTGATTCAAGGAAATCAACATCAGGATATCTAATTACCTTTGCAGGGGGAGCTGTATCATGGCAATCGAGACTGCAAAAATGTGTGGCGCTATCAACAACAGAAGCTGAGTACATAGCGACTACAGAAGCAGGCAAGGAGATGGTATGGATAAAGGGCTTACTCACTGAGCTATGTCAGAGTCAAGCAAGCCCGATGCTTCTCTGTGACAACCAAAGTGCGATATACTTGGCAAAGAATCCAACCTACCACTCCCGATCAAAACACATTGATGTTCGATATCATTGGATACGAGATGCATTGGAAGAAAAGCGACTCCAGCTCGACAAAGTGCATACGGATGACAACTGGTCAGATATGATGACCAAAGTAATACCTCTGAAGAAATTCGAAGATTGTTGCAGAGGCGCAGGAGTTACGGATCATCCAGATTAGTCGGGAAGGGGGAGATTGTTGATAATCCCTCCTAATGAAGCTTCTAGAATAGTGGTGAATGAGCTTGAACTATCCCTTAAACTCCATAGAATTCTAGATAGATCCCAATTATTCCACACTAGTCCATGTTCTTTAGGAATCTAGAAAAGTAAGGAATTGTTCTAGAATGTTCATAGGCAAGTATAAATAGGTGGTGTGGTCATTTGCAAACACAACAACCAACCACAACACAATCACAAGCACACAATCACAACCACAACACCAAGAGTTGTAAGAGTTGTAAGTGTTGAAGAGTGATCAATAAAAGTTTTTTCTTCATTTGAAGATCTATCTTCATCTTTGAGAGTTTTCTTCATCCTTGAGAGAGAGTGCCACTATTATAGTGAGGATATCCAACACTTGCACACACACTTGGGAAAGAGTTCCGCTGCTAATACGTGTTCTTCCCAACAAGAAGGTCTGAGGCACTGTCAAGAACACCGGCCTCGTCTGCAGTACAACACGGGATTCCAAGGTGTCCTAGGCAGATATTTCACACTAAAATGGACTGCGCAACTCACAGCCATGTCTGAACCTAAATTCACTCAAAAATTTCTGAAGATCAAAGGACCGGAATTGGGTTTGAATGTTGAGGATGAAGAACAGATCATTGATGACTATGTTGATCCGACCTCCGAGCAATCTGAGCCTGCCGAATCTAAACCCTCCCAGACTGAATCCGAACCAGAGCCACCTAAGAAGAAGAGAAAGCTGATAAGGTTGGCAGATAAAGAAAAGTCTGAAAAGTCTGCTAAGCCTCAGATCAGAATCCAAGAACCTCCGAATCAGCCAATGACCATTCCCCCTGTGCCCAAATTCTATGATGAGCCTCCCAAGCGCAAAGACAGAGGCAAGGATCAAGCCATTGAGTTATCCAAGGAAGAACAACAGCGTAAGGCCCAAGAGCAAGCCGATGCAGAATTGGCAAGGAAGGCTCAGGAAGAAGCTGACGCAGAAGCAGCAAGGATAGCTCAAGAAGAAGCTGAGATGGATAGGATTGAGGCACAGAGGAAAGCCGAGTACGAGGCCCGACAAGCTGAAAGGGCAAGAAGGGAGAAGGAGGAGGCTGAGATCGAAATGGCAAAGGAGACGGAGGAGTGGAAGCAGAAAATGGAAGCTGCAAGGGTCGAGAAAAATCGGCTTTGGAAAGAGCAAATGGCCAAGGCAGCTGAGGAGGAGGCCAAGAAAGCAGAGGAAGACACCAGAAAGGCAGAAATGGAGGAAAATGTCAGAAAAGCCCGAGAGGAAGAGGAAAATAGAAAAGCTGCTGAAAAATTGCAGGCTGAACTGGAGAAGAAGAAGAAAGCTGACACTGAAACCCAGGTTGAGGTCGGGGATGATGATTGTCAGATAATCAGCGGAACCGACGTTGTTCCTGTTAAGGTGAAAGCTAAGCCAGCAGAATGGGCAAGAGAGAAGGAGGAACAAGTAAAAAGATCAACTACTCGCAGAAATGACGCAAACGCGGATGTTGAGAAAACAATGGAGGCAATGCGGCCCACAGAGGAGATAGAGGAAATGGTGCACGAGGGCAATGTCAGATTTGAAGAATCAAAGAAGAAGTTCGCCGAGCTTCGAGTGATTTGAATGACATTACTGCACAAACTCTAGCGGCAGCTGCTACCCAACCGCAACCCACAATGCAAGAAACAGTAAGAACTGAAGGTAGCAGTGGAGGTGAGCAAGCAGAGATGGATACCATAGAAGATATCTTCAAAGACAAGACATTTCAGCAGATCCTCCATTACGATCTCAATATTCCCATAGAGCAAGGAGATGACACGGAAGAACAATTGGGAGACCTTAACATAGGGAGGGAAGTTGAGGCATCACAACAAGAATATCAGCATGTTACCGATCCTTATCTTCCCGAGGATTTCCTAAATTCTGTATTCCATGAAGATCCTTGTAATGCACACGAGCAGAGAGAAACTCAAGGAGGTGAAGAGACTGAGTTGAGACAAGCTGAGGAGGAGCCACAACCGAACACACAGGTCGAATCAGAACAGCACGAGCAAACCGAACAGAGGGAACAGCCAAGGGAAAGTTCTGGCTCCGATGGAGAACAAGCAGGAACTGAAGGGACCCAAGAATCAACCGGATCAGTGCGCTCGGCTGGTTATTGGGTCAACTCAACTTCAAGGGGCAGACTGGGTGTGTCTACAAAGAAGTTCAGAAAATTCCGTATCACAGATGATGCTGACATAATGAGGAGGTTCAACGGGAATGAGCAGAATGCGGGACGATACATGGCACTGAGTGGAGTATTTGTCCCTGATAAAGGGTTCAGTCCAGAATTGATTGATCATCCGATGCTGCGTACATTGAAAGAAAACCACGGATGGACTGAGTTCCTTAAACATCACGCTGAACCCGGGATAGCAGAATTGGTTCGGGAATTCTACTGCAACATCAATGCCACACAAAAGACAAGTTGGGTGCGAGGAGTTGACGTAGACATCTCTGCAGACTACTTGAACAACTTCCTTGGTACACCCAACTGGAGGTCAGAAATTCCGACATCTGAACATTTCGAGAAGGGAGCAAGCAGGGCAGCTGACAGGCAATATCACGACAACATCACTAGGTCTCTCACTGCTGAGAGCTACACTGGTGAAATCCCCTTCAAAGCAAAGCACCTGAAACTGGAATTTCAACCCTCCTATGACTTCTACATGACGAAGATTAGGCCAAATCCTCATGCACATGAAACATCTGGTTGAATGTTGAAGGGTTTTGCCAAGATTTGGCATGGACTGAAGATCAACGTGGGGGAGCAGATTTTCCATGTCATGACAACAAAAGTCACAGGCACCAGAGCTGCTGCTTTATGTTATCCCAACCTCATCAGGAGAATTTGTGAAGCCCAAGGAGTAGATCTAACAGTTTTTGCAGAGAGCGATCTTATTGATATGAGCCGGCCGATCCCAGTCCCAAAGACAAGGATAACTGAACCAGTTACATACATTATGCCGGAAGAATCGGACGCTCAATCCAGATACACTCCTAGGACACCAGCAGCCGGACGCAAAGGGCATAAGAAGAAGGACCGTCCTGAAGCGGCACCTTCAACAGAAGAAGCTGCAGTTGCACCAACAGAACCTGCTCCCACTGCCACTCATCCTGGAACTGATGTTTCCACTCCAAGCTTATCACGAAGACATCCAGTCCGACCCTCGCGCAGAAGTCCAACTGTGTCTCAACACCCAGCTGAATCTCAAACTCTAGAAGCAGTGAGCAGAATGGGAGAGTCAATGATGCAGAGTGTCAAGTCTTTGGCCGATGCAATTGTCTCGACTCACGAAAAACAAATGCAGAAGGAGGAAGAGTTTAGGCTGAGAATGTTTGAGAGAGAAGAGGAGTTCAGAAAGGAAGCAGCCAGGCAGCATCAAGAAAGGATTGAGAATGAGGAAAAGAATAGAAGAATGTTCGAAGCAGTGTTCGCCAGTCAAGCCAGGATGTTCGACAATCAAGCCGAAATGATGAAAACCATCCTCAGCAAGTTTCCATCACCTCCAGGAGATGCCACCGGAGCCTCCACACAGCCCACGGAGAAGAAGGACTGAGCTAAGTGATCACATTCGTGCGAGCTCCATTGTAAACATCATGCATAGATTTTCCATTCATTCATGCACTCTCCATCCTCATCATGGAGATCTATTGTAACTGATGTACATTTACTGCTTCCCACAAGAGAATTTCGTCTTGAGTTCTCCATTATTCGAAAAAGATGTGTGGCAGTCCAAGATGAATAAGTGACTGTCACGCCAAAAACAAACTGTGACATGCTTGCATGCTCACAGTGTCTTTTTACTGCTTTCAATTAAACAAACCGGCATAAAACAAGCATAAATCTGTCACCTAAATTCACATGTTGAATTTAGGCTGATGATGAAATTTTCAGACTATTACATTGGGATAAAACAATTAAAAATATGCATGACATAAATTCTTGAAGTTTTGAGCTATAAAAATCCAATGATATGATCACTTGAAAGACTAACAAACTTTCTTGTTGAGAATTTGATTGAATAAGTTGTAAGAATTTTTCAAAGGTTGAATTTGAGAATAAAAGCATGTCATGATCAAACCGTCCCTTGTGAGATCTGAGCCGAGTCATTTTTACTCAATACTTCTTTGATTGTGTGAATCAATTCGATTAAAGGGCACTAGAACTTGCAATTGGGACCGATTCAAGACCATGCCATATTCCCGAAATCGAGCAAATGATCGAGGCACTTAGAAAAACCCAAAATTTTGGCTTTCGTTTGAATTCCAAACCCAAAAACATTTTCCCTTTAGGATCAACCAATCTGAGCCTTTAAACCTAATTTTTCTTTGAAGCCACTATATTACTCCTAGCCTTACAAAAAGACCAAGAAAATCAAACCCAAGTGTACATGAGCCATCCCATCAAGGCATTGTAATTTTTGATCATCAAATATGTATCAATCGGTATGCTATAAACCGATTCAAAAAAAAAAAAAGTTGAGATCCATTCAACAAGAATAAATTGCAAATGACAAAGCAAATTAGACAAAGTCTAATGTCATGCAATAGAAAAAGAAAGAAAAACAAAAGATAGAAATGATGATGATGATCATAAATTCTGCAACATGCCAAGCTATGGTGGAATGGTGTCATGTCACTTTTTAGCCCAATAATTCCTTTTCCTACCAAATGTTACAACCGTATGCCCCGTTATAACCTTGAATAAGACCTCGGGATCTCGATTTGAAGAAATGAGCCGGTGGCGAGTTGGTCCAGTTACAAGCTTATGGGAGAATTTAATTGAATTTGATTTTGAGCGTTGACGATGAAAGCCAATCTTGAGAGTGAGTGAACTTTCCGATTCTACTATATGTGAGGCTCTGCTTTGATTGATTAATGTTCATGTCAGGCTTGAATTCAAAAAGTAAGCCAATGAATTTTTCTAAACACATATTCAAGAAGAATTAACAATAATGATTGGTTTGTGTGTTCACTCAAGTGAGAAGTATCATTCCATTAAACACTGCAACCAAGAGAGTTTAATACTTGTAATTTTGATTGTCTTATCCCAATATAAAAAGAATGAAATTTCTGAGGCCACGCAAATGGATTGAATATGCAGAGTCCAAGCTCCTAGGAGCACTGACTCTGACTGCTCGGGGACGATCAGTATTAAATGTGAGGATGTTGATAATGGCCAAAATTGTCCATTATTTCCAATCCATTTCCGTGTCTGAGACGGACATTTTGATCGTGATTCCATCTTATTTCAATAAGAAAGCAGTTGAATTTGACTGATTAATGCGAGTTTGTAAAAACATTGAACCGGTAACAAAAAGACACAAAACATGCAATTTTAAATTGTATTTGTGTTAGAAAAATCCAAAAAACATGAAAAAAGGAAAAAGAAAAGAAAAAGGGAATGAAAAGATGGGCAAAAGAATAAAAGAGCCCACAAAAATCCAAAAAGATGGGAAAAAGATTGAAAATCCCACAACTGAAATTTGGTTAAGTGTTGAAGCATAATTCGAATTGTGAGCAATTCGAATTAATTCGAATTGCACAACAATTCGAATTGCTAAAGAGAGCAAAGAAATGGTTAAGTGTTGGAAGGGATGCAGAAGTCTAATTCGAATTGTTCAAGTTCGAATTAATTCGAATTAGGGAATGAAGAGAGAAGAAGCCCAAAGGCAAGAAGAAGATGCAATTCGAATTATCTAGTTCGAATTAATTCGAATTAGCACAAACAATTCGAATTGCCAACAAGTGCAAGGAAGCCAAGCAGAAACCCTCATCCAATTCGAGAAAAGACCAATTCGAATTATTCACAACAATTCGAATTGACTACTGAAGGCTACAATTCCAGCTCAAGGAAGAAATCTCACAATTCGAATTAATTCGAATTGGTTGAGATAATTCGAACTTCACTCATTGAAGCTGTGGAGCATGAGCACAACATTGTGGGCCTAGGGTTTCGAAATTTGTCTATAAAAGCAGACCTTCCACAACAGAGCAAAGGAGATCAAGAAATTTAACCAAAAAGCAGCTTGGGACAAAAAGAACAGCAGGAGGTTCCACACCCCTTAAGGGTTAGGTAGGTAGTTTAGTGTAGTTTAGTTTATTTTTCTTGCAAGTAGTGTAATCTTTACATGCTTTAATCTTAGTTTAGTGTAGAAGCAGTCTGTGTAACCCTTAGAGTAGCCATTTTCCATATTTTTACATGCTTTCTAGTTAGAATAAACCCCGCCTTCAAGCTAATGATGGTTTTGGGTTCTTTATTTTGCTTTCAAAGTGTCAATACAAGGAAAATTTCCAGAAATGGTTTTATTCATGTGTTTTGGCACTCTTTACTGCTTTCCTTAGAAATAAATGCTTAGTATGTTTGTTTGTTTCAACTAGGTTACATTTATTATGTCCTAGTTGACATTCAAACTTAATAAATGCATGTTTGGTGGGTTTTTGGCTTGATTTAGTGCCCTAGAGCTTCAAATAAGTGTTCTTAGGTTTTAGATGTTTTTAAGGTTTGTTATAATTTATATTTAGGTTTTATTCTTCCTGCCCTAATCTTATTTCATGCTACCTTAGAGAACTTGAGTGTTCTTAGTTTATTCATGCAGTTCTTAGATAACTAGATGTTTTAGGGTCTTTGATCTTTGATCCCTTGTTTGTAGCAGTAGGTTTTGAATTTTGCCAATACCCACTAGACACGTATTTGTTTATTTCTTGAAAATCTCACTAGGGTGGCTGTGAAATGACATTGATGTGAGATGAGGGATTTAGTAAATCTAAACCCATCATTACAGTACAGTGTTCACCTAACCCATACTTGTGAGAACAAAAATTGTTGTTGTCTGAAAATATGTGATTCGAATTGAGGCAATTCGAATTAACTCGAATTGCCTAAGAAATTCGAATTGCATAGCCAAAATTATTCTCGTCATGTGGTTTCCAACCAATTCGAATTATCCAATTCGAATTAATTCGAATTGCTCAACAATTCGAATTGGCCTGAAAACCACATTGTATCCATTGTCATCCTTTCATGCCTTAGTTTATTTTCCATCTCTTACCAATTCGAATTGTCCAATTCGAATTAATTCGAATTGCTGGACAATTCGAATTCACCCTCCCCTTGAGGTATATGCCTTAGTCAATTTTGAGCAAGGAAAGGACTTCATCAATTCGAGTTGTCCAATTCGAATTAATTCGAATTGCTCAAAAATTCGAATTAGATGATATCGCATTCCTTTGCAAGGATTAATTGGGTAAGATTATACTTCATCCTTCATGCATTCTCAATTCAAATTACCCCAGTAATTCGAATTGAGCTATCCCTTCTATTTTGAAAACTCCAAAAATATTTTCTTTCAGGATTTGTGTAAGTTGCATGGATGTATTGGACCTAGGCCCAGTTCATCTGATTTCTATCCATTACACATTTCAACCCACTAGTGTCTACTTATTGTGTGCTTAACACCCACACAGTACAAAAAATATTTTCTTACTTTCATGTTTTCTCCTTCATTGTGTGTATGAACGAATAATGAGAAACACCACGGATTAATGTTGGTGAAAGGTCCCTTCGCAGGGATATCGATTAACCCGTCTTCTGTGTGTCAATCATTATCTGTTATTTTGCATGATTTGGTTAGTGGTTGGTGGAAGCTCCGGCGAGCGTTCTCTTCACTAAGAGTTTCGATTAGTCACTCAGCCAATTCCTAATCAGATACAGTTTTAATTTTCCTTATCTTAATTTCTCAACCTGAATTCAAGTTGCAATAGTATCAACTGATGTCGACCAACATCAGTTGAGAAATATTACAGCAAGAAATATGTGGGTTCTTCTTCCAATCATAGACAAAAGAAAACTAAATGGCGGCGGTCACCATTGTTTGGAATTCTTTCTGTCTAAAATCAGTCATCTGGGATAATTGGGAACCGGACAGCAGATGTTTGCGATCCGGAAAACCCCAACTATCTCTGGCACTCCTTTTAGCCGATTTCTTCTCATCTCAGGCTAATCCATCTTTGTATATCACATTCTGTCTAACCCCACCATATATTTTGGGGTATTTTATTTTCCTTTTCATATACTTGTATGCATGATACTATTATGTAGATGTTCTGGTCTTATTGCTATTTTGGGGATCCTTCCCCTTGGACACAGAAGTCTTGATATAAATCAGATGTTGCATAATAAATTTCCAACAAAAATTTCTTTATAAAATCCGGATCTGAGTAAGGGATAAATTCGACAGTTATGACTAATTCATCTTCCACTGGGGATTGATTTTGAGAGCTTAGAAGCAGAGTCAGCGATTAGGTCTCATCTAGACTGAAAGGATCTGTGTTTTAATTGAGAGTTTAGTACCTGTCTAGGGAATGATTTTCAAATATCCATTTACTTCTCAAAATTGCTGTGTGTTGGAAATCTGATATTAGATATCACATTAAGTCAATATCCACTTGGGTGTAGATGAGATGTGATAAATAATACTAGAGGAACAATATATAGGCCTTGGTGAATTTATAAGGTAAGGTTGAGTATTCCTTCGACTACTATCTTCTTCTGCCAAAGTCTAGAATTGAGTCTTGAGTGAGTGCATCCGGAACAGGTTCATTTATGGATCTGTTTCATTTAGTTTGTATCTCATAACTACCCAGATGTTGTAAGCCCTGTGGCTTATTGATATCTCGGGGGTTCTTGATCTGCATCTGGTCACCAAGACCAGGGGCTCTTTTATACTAACGGAAAGAGACGTTTTTAACGATTCCGAGTGATAGATTTAAATGCTTTCTTTACAGCTTTCTTTACTGCTTTCCTTTAAATGCTTTCATAGAGGTCACTCGGAAGAATTAGGGGCTGTCCATCTGTTAAAAGGTTTGAGAGTTATGGAATGGTTTGAGGCTTGATTTGAAACTTTGGGTGTGACATGGGGGAATGATAGGAGTACTTGGCATGTCAACTAATGATATGTTAGGTGTTGCTTATCCACCACAGATATGTAATGTAACTTCACAAGGCCTGTGGAGGGAGTTATAAGTCTGTGGTATCTTAGAAATTGTTGTCTTAAGAGCATGTAAATTCTCATCGTAAGTACCTGTCTGAAAAAGGGAACATGGTGTAGAAAGCATGAGAGTTAGCTAACTAGAGGATTATCCCAAGCTAAGATCTGTGTATAAAAATGGAAGTTTAATTGTGTGTCATCTGAATCTTGTCCAATCTTTATTATTTCCTCCCTGTCCCTTCTGTCATATTTAAATCTGCTTTCTAAATAGTGTAGCATAATTTTATATTGCTTTCGTAGTATAGATTTAATTGCTTTCCTCGATCTAGTTTATCATGCTTTGTAGAATAATTTTTACTGCTTTTATGATCGGATTTAAATTATGTCAAGTAGTTGTTAGAAACCCTTGCAAACTTGAAACGAGTAACCGAGTGGAAAATCTTAGTAAACGACGTGGGCCCTGCTTCCATCGCACATCCTCCAGTGAACGATCCGGTACTTACTATAAATTACTGCAATTTTTGACCCGTGCGCTTTCGGGAGCACAGTTTCTTGACACGAGTAAATAAAAACAATATTTTGGGAAAATACTCATACAGTGGGAAGATGTTCAAGAATTTCATGGCAGGTATCTTCTTGACATGAAATTAAGAGAAGCATCACGGTGCAGATATCAGGGACTTTCAGGGTGACAGACTGAAGGTCCATCCCTGTTGCACCGTGATATTTGTCAAAAGTTTCATGGCTGGAAGAACCACAGCGCCGTTTGAACCCCACAGGAGTAATAAAAAGGGAAATCTTAATATATTCTTAAACCCCTTCACTCAATCATAACTCTTTTCATTTAATAAATCCGAACTTGGAAAATTGTATTTAGACGGTTCTTCAACCCCCCAGTAGCAAAATGAAACTAGAGCAAAAGTTTCATGGCGCCGTTGCCGGGGATTCTTGAGGCACCATTTGAAATCACAGTTTCCTCCTTAAGCAATAAACCAGTAAAGGAATTTTCAGAAAATTACTCGTGTTGGCGAAGCTCGTCAAAAGTTTCATGGCGCCGTTGCCGGGGATCATAACTTGGGAGCGCCATGAAATTGGAAGTTGTATTTAAACGGTTCTTCACTCCCCGGCAGCGCAATGAAACTCGTCAAAAGTTTCATGGCGCCGTTGCCGGGGAGGATGCAGCGTCGTTTATTAAGAGAATTACACTCCTGATTACTCATAGTTAGTTTTGTGTACATGTTTCAGAACAGAGAAGTACCCCCAAATCAGTTAAACATTTAGAGTACTAAGACTCTAAATGTGAGGATGTTGATTTGAGGGGAAAATCTAACCAATTGGGTATTTTTCTTGCAGGAATCATGGAGCCACCAAAAAGAAAATTAAAGCATCAAAACAGGTTCCCGGTTGGATTAGTTCTGTAATTGATCGAAATCTATTTCCGGAATTGAAAGAAATTTAAGATCCTGAATATTTTTCACAAGTATAGAATTAATCCAACCTAAATTTCTACAAGTCAAAATCATATATATATATAAATATATACATATATATATCTCTTGTGCATGATATTAAATAATTCGGGTATTAATCAATTAACTCACATTTAGAGTACTAAGACTCTAAATGTGAGGATGTTGATATTTGGAGAAAACCTAATACCTTTTCATAATTGTTTTGCAGGAATTCGAGGAACCAACAAAAAGAAAGATAAAGCTTCCAAAAACCAGGTTCCCGGTTGGGGTAACATTATATTTAATGGAGGTTAATTTTGGAATTTAGAGAAATCTAAAACCCAGAATACATTCATAAAATAAAATTGTTAACCCAACCTAATTTATGCAAGCAATATGTTTTAGATTCTTATTCGGTGTAGATATGTTTGCTTTTGAGTTCATATAATTTTTGGAAAACCTAAAAATTTTCCTAAGTCTTGAATGTGGTTTAATTCGAATTAATTCGAATTAATTCGAATTGCTTGGAACATACCACATAAGACATTTTGCCTTGGAAATTTTTCACATTCGGATTAGTTAATTCGAATTATGCAGGCAATTCGAATTAATTCGAATTGCCATGCAAATTCGAATTGGCACCCAAGGCAGAATTTTCGGATATTTTAGTAGGCCAAGTGTAGCAATTCGAATTATAGGGCAATTCGAATTAATTCGAATTGCCTGACTAATTCGAATTGGCATACAAAAGGCATTCTCTTATGCAAGTGAGCAATTCGAATTGTGGGGAAGTTCGAATTAATTCGAACTACACCAATAATTCGAATTAGCTCACAAAAGCATTCCTATGCAAAGTTGGTCCTTACCACCAGGTTCGAATTATGAGTCAATTCGAATTAATTCGAATTGATTCACAATTCGAACCTATGTGTAATTTTGCCATTCAAGCCAATTCGAATTAATTCGAATTGGCCTGAATAACTCGCATCTCTCACAGAATGCATCAATTCGAATTAATTCGAATTGATGCAATAATTCGAACTCCCCTTCCGAATCCTTTTTATACCCTTCTTTCCCTCTCATTTCCCTCACTTTCACTTTCCACACTTCCAAAATCCCCCGTCCTCTCTCTCGCGAAACCCTTCTTCCTCGCGAAACCAGTCACTCTTTTCAAGCTTTCCTCCGGCCAAATCACTCAGAAATGGCTTCGTCGTCGTCAAACCCTAGTGGGAGTCGGGGGTAAGCATCTCTGTTTCGTTTTCGCGCTCGGTTTCAAGTTTTCAGTTTTGTCTTTTCATCTTCTGTGCGAAATCGAGGTGGGAAGGGGAATGCTTTTGTTTCTCATGACGGGAAGAGTGGGAAAGTGGTCGGAGTGTGTGGGGTTTGTTCAGAAATGGGGTAGAAACCGACTAAGCAGAACCTAGGGCTCTAGGTTTTGTTTTCTTAACTGCCATTTAAGGGTTCGAATTTTCTGTGATTTAGGGGCTGTTCTTATTTTGAAAATAAGGGTCTCAAAACCCTTTAAAATTTGATTTTTGTTCATATTGCAGTATTGTTGTTCCATTTGTGTTTATGTGTGTATCTGTGTTATCTGCTTTGTGATTTTGGTAACTTGTGAGTAGGATTAACACTGTGGTTGTACTTTCTTCAGCCACTGTGTTATTTTTCAGTAGATAATTGTTGATGATGACTGAAAATGCATGTTGATAATATCTGCAAAATTTATGTTTTTAAAGCATGAGTTTTGTTGGTAACATTAGTACATTACAGTAGTATAGATGGATCAAATGTTCTCGTTTCTGTTGATGTTTGCATGTATACTGTTATATGAGTATTTTATTAATGAAGGCTTTTGTCGGGTACATGTTGCCCACACATGGCAAACTCAACCCCAAAGGTTGACGTTTGCACATAAGGAAACATGATATTACAGACAAAGCCATGCCAAAATTTTTCCAACACTTTTGGCATAGCATTTATGTATAAAAAGACAAATTTTCAGAATATTCTTTGTTTAAGTGTTTGATCTTTGTCAACTTGGAACAAGTGGGAAATACTTGCAAGGAATGTTTTGTTTTATTCCTTAAAAACCCACTTTCCAAAACAAAATCCAAATGGGGGACCACTCACACCCCCAATTTCATTAAATAAACAAGTCAACACCTTTTCATAAAAATTCAAAAATCACCTTTTGTATGTATGCATGTCTACTTTTATTTTTATTTCTTATTTTTGGTCATGGTCCATTGTACATACTAGTAATCGCATAATTTATCGCTTGCATTCGATTATCATCATTAATCTCTTATCTTCCCTACCTCACATGATTTCAATCACTTTTTAAGTGATAAAAATCAAATCCCTTCGTAGGCTCAATAACCTACGAAATTTTCTCTTTTTGGTCCTTTGACCACCCAAAAAACATCTTAGACTATTTATTGTCTAAGAAAAATTTCTAAGGATCCAAGATCCTTATCTCTCTTACTTTCCTTATTTTTGTTATAATAAGAGTTAGATTTAACAATCCAGCTCCATGCTTGTCTTTCGATAAATTCGAGTAGAAACCAATTAACTCACATTTAGAGCATAGCTCCAAATGTGAGGATGTTGACTTTCAACTCGGATCCACGTATCAAAAATTTGTTAAAAATAGTTCCAACTCTCTTCTCTCCAGGAGTCAATTCATTATAGAATCCCTGATGGGTCTTCCAAAGACAACTCCAGATCGTGCCTTCTTGGAAATTGAGAGGCTGAAGAAAGAGGCAGAGGAAAATAGGGTAGCCATAAGGAATGAGCACAACCTACCTATGGACCACCAGATTGAATGGAGGTTCGAAATGAAGGACCATTGGTGGAATACGATTCCAGAGGAAGAAAGAAATGATAAAGCAACAGGCCTCGAAAGAGACTTTTGCAAACATGTGTGTAACTTCTGGAACCAAGAGTTCGATGAGGCAAGGTATGATCAACGGTTTAATGAGCCGAAAGTTCACTATGAGCGAATGGTTTGGAGGATGAAACGACAAAAGGCGTATTGGAACAGAATGCTTGAAATCCACTTCGGAGATAGGAGAGCTGCAGCCTTTGAGCCAGTCCTCATCCAACCACCCATTTCTAGAGAAATGAAAATGCTCTATGCCCCCAAGACTCCTCCACCATACTTAGTTGCATCAACTGGTGTACTCTCCATGCCGGAGACCTTCCCATTTACATACAAGAAGGAACTTTTCGACAATGGGACCATTTGCGGGCCAGAGGAGCAGCTATGGCTGACATTGCATGCAAAAGAGCGTCATACTGAAATGACATTCAACTTCAGGGATTCTCTCCAGGCGGTGCTGAACTACGGACAAGCCCACCACACTCCAATGCTGGATTCTATTATTGAGAAAACAAAAGCAGCCAGGAAACTGTGGGGGGAATACATGACTGCATGGGGAAAATGGGAAAAGGACATCAGGGAGTCTGTACTAAAACCGGGACTCGTAATACCACCGGGAAAAGTGGAGATTCTGCCAGTCTTCTTACCACAAAGGATTCCGGCAGTT
Source organism: Hygrophila difformis (assembly GCA_030278955.1). Taxonomy (NCBI): domain Eukaryota; kingdom Viridiplantae; phylum Streptophyta; class Magnoliopsida; order Lamiales; family Acanthaceae; genus Hygrophila; species Hygrophila difformis. The sequence goes on along the minus strand of JAOANR010000004.1, from coordinate 11,642,313 downwards.
GAGCCCCGAGAGACCACAATGAAGGGGATGCCCAATTTCGAGCTAATGAGAGCTGAATGCATTGCAATGATTCAAAACAGATCATGGGACAGAATGGGACGCAAGAGGAAACAGATCTCAGTCATGGGCAAAAACAAGTGTTTAGAGTATCTCAACATTCCACCAGTCCGAGACTTAGGACATCTTAAGGAGAAAGAGGCAGACATCGTGGACACCTTGTACACAGAAATGAAAAAGAGGTTTCTCGACCTGCTACGTGAAATGGATGCAGAAGGTCTGAGGCACTGTCAAGAACACCGGCCTCGTCTGCAGTACAACACGGGATTCCAAGGTGTCCTAGGCAGATATTTCACACTAAAATGGACTGCGCAAATCACAGCCATGTCTGAACCTAAATTCACTCAAAAATTTCTGAAGATCAAAGGACCGGAATTGGGTTTGAATGTTGAGGATGAAGAACAGATCATTGATGACTATGTTGATCCGACCTCCGAGCAATCTGAGCCTGCCGAATCTGAACCCTCCCAGACTGAATCCGAACCAGAGCCACCTAAAAAGAAGAGAAAGCTGATAAGGTTGGCAGATAAAGAAAAGTCTGAAAAGTCTGCTAAGCCTCAGATCAGAATCCAAGAACCTCCGAATCAGCCAATGACCATTCCCCCTGTGCCCAAATTCTATGATGAGCCTCCCAAGCGCAAAGACAGAGGCAAGGATCAAGCCATTGAGTTATCCAAGGAAGAACAACAACGTAAGGCCCAAGAGCAAGCCGATGCAGAATTGGCAAGGAAGGCTCAGGAAGAAGCTGACGCAGAAGCAGCAAGGATAGCTCAAGAAGAAGCTGAGATGGATAGGATTGAGGCATAGAGGAAAGCCGAGTACGAGGCCCGACAAGCTGAAAGGGCAAGAAGGGAGAAGGAGGAGGCTGAGATCGAAATGGCAAAGGAGACGGAGGAGTGGAAGCAGAAAATGGAAGCTGCAAGGGTCGAGAAAAATCGGCTTTGGAAAGAGCAAATGGCCAAGGCAGCTGAGGAGGAGGCCAAGAAAGCTGAGGAAGACACCAGGAAGGCAGAAATGGAGGAAAATGTCAGAAAAGCCCGAGAGGAAGAGGAAAATAGAAAAGCTGCTGAAAAATTGCAGGCTGAACTGAAGAAGAAGAAGAAAGCTGACACTGAAACCCAGGTTGAGGTCGGGGATGATGATTGTCAGATAATTAGCGGAACCGACGTTGTTCCTGTTAAGGTGAAAGCTGAGCCAGCAGAATGGGCAAGAGAGAAGGAGGAACAAGTAAAAAGATCAACTACTCGCAGAAATGACGCAAACGCGGATGTTGAGAAAACAATGGAGGCAATGCGGCCCACAGAGGAGATAGAGGAAATGGTGCACGAGGGCAATGTCAGATTTGAAGAATCAAAGAAGAAGTTCGCCGAGCTTGCGAGTGATTTGAATGACATAACTGCACAAACTCTAGCGGCAGCTGCTACCCAACCGCAACCCACAATGCAAGAAACAGTAAGAACTGAAGGTAGCAGTGGAGGTGAGCAAGCAGAGATGGATACCATAGAAGATATCTTCAAAGACAAGACATTTCAGCAGATCCTCCATTACGATCTCAATATTCCCATAGAGCAAGGAGATGACACGGAAGAACAATTGGGAGACCTTAACATAGGGAGGGAAGTTGAGGCATCACAACAAGAATATCAGCATGTTACCGATCCTTATCTTCCCGAGGATTTCCTAAATTCTGTATTCCATGAAGATCCTTGTAATGCACACGAGCAGAGAGAAACTCAAGGAGGTGAAGAGACTGAGTTGAGACAAGCTGAGGAGGAGCCACAACCGAACACACAGGTCGAATCAGAACAGCACGAGCAAACCGAACAGAGGGAACAGCCAAGGGAAAGTTCTGGCTCCGATGGAGAACAAGCAGGAACTGAAGGGACCCAAGAATCAACCGGATCAGTGCGCTCGGCTGGTTATTGGGTCAACTCAACTTCAAGGGGCAGACTGGGTGTGTCTACAAAGAAGTTCAGAAAATTCCGTATCACAGATGATGCTGACATAATGAGGAGGTTCAATGGGAATGAGCAGAATGCGGGACGATACATGGCACTGAGTGGAGTATTTGTCCCTGATAAAGGGTTCAGTCCAGAATTGATTGATCATCCGATGCTGCGTACATTGAAAGAAAACCACGGATGGACTGAGTTCCTTAAACATCACGCTGAACCCGGGATAGCAGAATTGGTTCGGGAATTGTACTGTAACATCAATGCCACACAAAAGACAAGTTGGGTGCGAGGAGTTGACGTAGACATCTCTGCAGACTACTTGAACAACTTCCTTGGTACACCCAACTGGAGGTCAGAAATTCCGACATCTGAACATTTCGAGAAGGGAGCAAGCAGGGCAGCTGACAGGCAATATCACGACAACATCACTAGGTCTCTCACTGCTGAGAGCTACACTGGTGAAATCCCCTTCAAAGCAAAGCACCTGAAACTGGAATTTCAACCCTCCTATGACTTCTACATGACGAAGATTAGGCCAAATCCTCATGCACATGAAACATCTGGTTGAATGTTGAAGGGTTTTGCCAAGATTTGGCATGGACTGAAGATCAACGTGGGGGAGCAGATTTTCCATGTCATGACAACAAAAGTCACAGGCACCAGAGCTGCTGCTTTATGCTATCCCAACCTCATCAGGAGAATTTGTGAAGCCCAAGGAGTAGATCTAACAGTTTTTGCAGAGAGCGATCTTATTGATATGAGCCGGCCGATCCCAGTCCCAAAGACAAGGATAACTGAACCAGTTACATACATTATGCCGGAAGAATCGGACGCTCAATCCAGATACACTCCTAGGACACCAGCAGCCGGACGCAAAGGGCATAAGAAGAAGGACCGTCCTGAAGCGGCACCTTCAACAGAAGAAGCTGCAGTTGCACCAACAGAACCTGCTCCCACTGCCACTCATCCTGGAACTGATGTTTCCACTCCAAGCTTATCACGAAGACATCCAGTCCGACCCTCGCGCAGAAGTCCAACTGTGTCTCAACACCCAGCTGAATCTCAAACTCTAGAAGCAGTGAGCAGAATGGGAGAGTCAATGATGCAGAGTGTCAAGTCTTTGGCCGATGCAATTGTCTCGACTCACGAAAAACAAATGCAGAAGGAGGAAGAGTTTAGGCTGAGAATGTTTGAGAGAGAAGAGGAGTTCAGAAAGGAAGCAGCCAGGCAGCATCAAGAAAGGATTGAGAATGAGGAAAAGAATAGAAGAATGTTCGAAGCAGTGTTCGCCAGTCAAGCCAGGATGTTCGACAATCAAGCCGAAATGATGAAAACCATCCTCAGCAAGTTTCCATCACCTCCAGGAGATGCCACCGGAGCCTCCACATAGCCCACGGAGAAGAAGGACTGAGCTAAGTGATCACATTCGTGCGAGCTCCATTGTAAACATCATGCATAGATTTTCCATTCATTCATGCACTCTCCATCCTCATCATGGAGATCTATTGTAACTGATGTACATTTACTGCTTCCCACAAGAGAATTTCGTCTTGAGTTCTCCATTATTCGAAAAAGATGTGTGGCAATCCAAGATGAATAAGTGACTGTCACGCCAAAAACAAACTGTGACATGCTTGCATGCTCACAGTGTCTTTTTACTGCTTTCAATTAAACAAACCGGCATAAAACAAGCATAAATCTGTCACCTAAATTCACATGTTGAATTTAGGCTGATGATGAAATTTTCAGACTATTACATTGGGATAAAACAATTAAAAATATGCATGACATAAATTCTTGAAGTTTTGAGCTATAAAAATCCAATGATATGATCACTTGAAAGACTAACAAACTTTCATGTTGAAATTTGATTGAATAAGTTGTAAGAATTTTTCAAAGGTTGAATTTGAGAATAAAAGCATGTCATGATCAAACCGTCCCTTGTGAGATCTGAGCCGAGTCATTTTTACTCAATACTTCTTTGATTGTGTGAATCAATTCGATTAAAGGGCACTAGAACTTGCAATTGGGACCGATTCAAGACCATGCCATATTCCCGAAATCGAGCAAATGATCGAGGCACTTAGAAAAACCCAAAATTTTGGCTTTCGTTTGAATTCCAAACCCAAAAACATTTTCCCTTTAGGATCAACCAATCTGAGCCTTTAAACCTAATTTTTCTTTGAAGCCACTATATTACTCCTAGCCTTACAAAAAGACCAAGAAAATCAAACCCAAGTGTACATGAGCCATCCCATCAAGGCATTGTAATTTTTGATCATCAAATATGTATCAATCGGTATGCTATAAACCGATTCAAAAAAAAAAAAAAAGTTGAGATCCATTCAACAAGAATAAATTGCAAATGACAAAGCAAATTAGACAAAGTCTAATGTCATGCAATAGAAAAAGAAAGAAAAACAAAAGATAGAAATGATGATGATGATCATAAATTCTGCAACATGCCAAGCTATGGTGGAATGGTGTCATGTCACTTTTTAGCCCAATAATTCCTTTTCCTACCAAATGTTACAACCGTATGCCCCGTTATAACCTTGAATAAGACCTCGGGATCTCGATTTGAAGAAATGAGCCGGTGGCGAGTTGGTCCAGTTACAAGCTTATGGGAGAATTTAATTGAATTTGATTTTGAGCGTTGACGATGAAAGCCAATCTTGAGAGTGAGTGAACTTTCCGATTCTACTATATGTGAGGCTCTGCTTTGATTGATTAATGTTCATGTCAGGCTTGAATTCAAAAAGTAAGCCAATGAATTTTTCTAAACACATATTCAAGAAGAATTAACAATAATGATTGGTTTGTGTGTTCACTCAAGTGAGAAGTATCATTCCATTAAACACTGCAACCAAGAGAGTTTAATACTTGTAATTTTGATTGTCTTATCCCAATATAAAAAGAATGAAATTTCTGAGGCCACGCAAATGGATTGAATATGCAGAGTCCAAGCTCCTAGGAGCACTGACTCTGACTGCTCGGGGACGATCAGTATTAAATGTGAGGATGTTGATAATGGCCAAAATTGTCCATTATTTCCAATCCATTTCCGTGTCTGAGACGGACATTTTGATCGTGATTCCATCTTATTTCAATAAGAAAGCAGTTGAATTTGACTGATTAATGCGAGTTTGTAAAAACATTGAACCGGTAACAAAAAGACACAAAACATGCAATTTTAAATTGTATTTGTGTTAGAAAAATCCAAAAAACATGAAAAAAGGAAAAAGAAAAGAAAAAGGGAATGAAAAGATGGGCAAAAGAATAAAAGAGCCCACAAAAATCCAAAAAGATGGAAAAAAGATTGAAAATCCCACAACTGAAATTTGGTTAAGTGTTGAAGCATAATTCGAATTGTGAGCAATTCGAATTAATTCGAATTGCACAACAATTCGAATTGCTAAAGAGAGCAAAGAAATGGTTAAGTGTTGGAAGGGATGCAGAAGTCTAATTCGAATTGTTCAAGTTCGAATTAATTCGAATTAGGGAATGAAGAGAGAAGAAGCCCAAAGGCAAGAAGAAGATGCAATTCGAATTATCTAGTTCGAATTAATTCGAATTAGCACAAACAATTCGAATTGCCAACAAGTGCAAGGAAGCCAAGCAGAAACCCTCATCCAATTCGAGAAAAGACCAATTCGAATTATTCACAACAATTCGAATTGACTACTGAAGGCTACAATTCCAGCTCAAGGAAGAAATCTCACAATTCGAATTAATTCGAATTGGTTGAGATAATTCGAACTTCACTCATTGAAGCTGTGGAGCATGAGCACAACATTGTGGGCCTAGGGTTTCGAAATTTGTCTATAAAAGCAGACCTTCCACAACAGAGCAAAGGAGATCAAGAAATTTAACCAAAAAGCAGCTTGGGACAAAAAGAACAGCAGGAGGTTCCACACCCCTTAAGGGTTAGGTAGGTAGTTTAGTGTAGTTTAGTTTATTTTTCTTGCAAGTAGTGTAATCTTTACATGCTTTAATCTTAGTTTAGTGTAGAAGCAGTTTGTGTAACCCTTAGAGTAGCCATTTTCCATATTTTTACATGCTTTCTAGTTAGAATAAACCCCGCCTTCAAGCTAATGATGGTTTTGGGTTCTTTATTTTGCTTTCAAAGTGTCAATACAAGGAAAATTTCCAGAAATGGTTTTATTCATGTGTTTTGGCACTCTTTACTGCTTTCCTTAGAAATAAATGCTTAGTATGTTTGTTTGTTTCAACTAGGTTACATTTATTATGTCCTAGTTGACATTCAAACTTAATAAATGCATGTTTGGTGGGTTTTTGGCTTGATTTAGTGCCCTAGAGCTTCAAATAAGTGTTCTTAGGTTTTAGATGTTTTTAAGGTTTGTTATAATTTATATTTAGGTTTTATTCTTCCTGCCCTAATCTTATTTCATGCTACCTTAGAGAACTTGAGTGTTCTTAGTTTATTCATGCAGTTCTTAGATAACTAGATGTTTTAGGGTCTTTGATCTTTGATCCCTTGTTTGTAGCAGTAGGTTTTGAATTTTGCCAATACCCACTAGACACGTATTTGTTTATTTCTTGAAAATCTCACTAGGGTGGCTGTGAAATGACATTGATGTGAGATGAGGGATTTAGTAAATCTAAACTCATCATTACAGTACAGTGTTCACCTAACCCATACTTGTGAGAACAAAAATTGTTGTTGTCTGAAAATATGTGATTCGAATTGAGGCAATTCGAATTAACTCGAATTGCCTAAGAAATTCGAATTGCATAGCCAAAATTATTCTCGTCATGTGGTTTCCAACCAATTCGAATTATCCAATTCGAATTCATTCGAATTGCTCAACAATTCGAATTGGCCTGAAAACCACATTGTATCCATTGTCATCCTTTCATGCCTTAGTTTATTTTCCATCTCTTACCAATTCGAATTGTCCAATTCGAATTAATTCGAATTACTGGACAATTCGAATTCACCCTCCCCTTGAGGTATATGCCTTAGTCAATTTTGAGCAAGGAATGGACTTCATCAATTCGAGTTGTCCAATTCGAATTAATTCGAATTGCTCAAAAATTCGAATTAGATGATATCGCATTCCTTTGCAAGGATTAATTCGGTAAGATTATACTTCATCCTTCATGCATTCTCAATTCAAATTACCCCAGTAATTCGAATTGAGCTATCCCTTCTATTTTGAAAACTCCAAAAATATTTTCTTTCAGGATTTGTGTAAGTTGCATGGATGTATTGGACCTAGGCCCAGTTCATCTGATTTCTATCCATTACACATTTCAACCCACTAGTGTCTACTTATTGTGTGCTTAACACCCACACAGTACCAAAAATATTTTCTTACTTTCATGTTTTCTCCTTCATTGTGTGTATGAACGAATAATGAGAAACACCACGGATTAATGTTGGTGAAAGGTCCCTTCGCAGGGATATCGATTAACCCGTCTTCTGTGTGTCAATCATTATCTGTTATTTTGCATGATCTGGTTAGTGGTTGGTGGAAGCTCCGGCGAGCGTTCTCTTCACTAAGAGTTTCGATTAGTCACTCAGCCAATTCCTAATCAGATACAGTTTTAATTTTCCTTATCTTAATTTCTCAACCTGAATTCAAGTTGCAATAGTATCAACTGATGTCGACCAACATCAGTTGAGAAATATTACAGCAAGAAATATGTGGGTTCTTCTTCCAATCATAGACAAAAGAAAACTATATGGCGGCGGTCACCGTTGTTTGGAATTCTTTCTGTCTAAAATCAGTCATCTGGGATAATTGGGAACCGGACAGCAGATGTTTGCGATCCGGAAAACCCCAACTATCTCTGGCACTCCTTTTAGCCGATTTCTTCTCATCTCAGGCTAATCCATCTTTGTGTATCACATTCTGTCTAACCCCACCATATATTTTGGGGTATTTTATTTTCCTTTTCATATACTTGTATGCATGATACTATTATGTAGATGTTCTGGTCTTATTGCTATTTTGGGGATCCTTCCCCTTGGACACAGAAGTCTTGATAGAAATCAGATGTTGCATAATAAATTTCCAACAAAAATTTCTTTATAAAATCCGGATCTGAGTAAGGGATAAATTCGACAGTTATGACTAATTCATCTTCCACTGGGGATTGATTTTGAGAGCTTAGAAGCAGAGTCAGCGATTAGGTCTCATCTAGACTGAAAGGATCTGTGTTTTAATTGAGAGTTTAGTACCTGTCTAGGGAATGATTTTCAAATATCCATTTACTTCTCAAAATTGTTGTGTGTTGGAAATCTGATATTAGATATCACATTAAGTCAATATCCACTTGGGTGTAGATGAGATGTGATAAATAATACTAGAGGAACAATATATAGGCCTTGGTGAATTTATAAGGTAAGGTTGAGTATTCCTTCGACTACTATCTTCTTCTGCCAAAGTCTAGAATTGAGTCTTGAGTGAGTGCATCCGGAACAGGTTCATTTATGGATCTGTTTCATTTAGTTTGTATCTCATAACTACCCAGATGTTGTAAGCCCTGTGGATTATTGATATCTCGGGGGTTCTTGATCTGCATCTGGTCACCAAGACCAGGGGCTCTTTTATACTAACGGAAAGAGACGTTTTTAACGATTCCGAGTGATAGATTTAAATGCTTTCTTTACAGCTTTCTTTACTGCTTTCCTTTAAATGCTTTCATAGAGGTCACTCGGAAGAATTAGGGGCTGTCCATCTGTTAAAAGGTTTGAGAGTTATGGAATGGTTTGAGGCTTGATTTGAAACTTTGGGTGTGACATGGGGGAATGGTAGGAGTACTTGGCATGTCAACTAATGATATGTTAGGTGTTGCTTATCCACCACAGATATGTAATGTAACTTCACAAGGCCTGTGGAGGGAGTTATAAGTCTGTGGTATCTTAGAAATTGTTGTCTTAAGAGCATGTAAATTCTCATCGTAAGTACCTGTCTGAAAAAGGGAACATGGTGTAGAAAGCATGAGAGTTAGCTAACTAGAGGATTATCCCAAGCTAAGATCTGTGTATAAAAATGGAAGTTTAATTGTGTGTCATCTGAATCTTGTCCAATCTTTATTATTTCCTCCCTGTCCCTTCTGTCATATTTAAATCTGCTTTCTAAATAGTGTAGCATAATTTTATATTGCTTTCGTAGTATAGATTTAATTGCTTTCCTCGATCTAGTTTATCATGCTTTGTAGAATAATTTTTACTGCTTTTATGATCGGATTTAAATTATGTCAAGTAGTTGTTAGAAACCCTTGCAAACTTGAAATGAGTAACCGAGTGGAAAATCTTAGTAAACGACGTGGGCCCTGCTTCCATCGCACATCCTCCAGTGAACGATCCGGTACTTACTATAAATTACTGCAATTTTTGACCCGTGCGCTTTCGGGAGCACAGTTTCTTGACACGAGTAAATAAAAACAATATTTTGGGAAAATACTCATACAGTGGGAAGATGTTCAAGAATTTCATGGCAGGTATCTTCTTGACATGAAATTAAGAGAAGCATCACGGTGCAGATATCAGGGACTTTCAGGGTGACAGACTGAAGGTCCATCCCTGTTGCACCGTGATATTTGTCAAAAGTTTCATGGCTGGAAGAACCACAGCGCCGTTTGAACCCCACAGGAGTAATAAAAAGGGAAATCTTAATATATTCTTAAACCCCTTCACTCAATCATAACTCTTTTCATTTAATAAATCCGAACTTGGAAAATTGTATTTAGACGGTTCTTCAACCCCCCAGTAGCAAAATGAAACTAGAGCAAAAGTTTCATGGCGCCGTTGCCGGGGATTCTTGAGGCACCATTTGAAATCACAGTTTCCTCCTTAAGCAATAAACCAGTAAAGGAATTTTCAGAAAATTACTCGTGTTGGCGAAGCTCGTCAAAAGTTTCACTAAGCTACGCACATGGTCAACTGTTCGAACTCAAAGCCAGAGCACTAAACCGATTTCTCCAGGTACCCCGAACTTCTCTGAAATCTGTTTATTCTCGAAGTGCCAAGTTCCCTATGAACACTATTGCTGAAACACTCACTGGAGTTGAAGGGAAAAGGTTTCAAGGAAAGGGGTTAAGTGTAGGTGTTCTAACTCAAAAATTTTCACTGCTTTACAACTTATGTGCGCACAACATCTTGCCCACTGCTAACCACTCTGTTGTGTCAAAAAGCATGTGTAAATTATTGTTTGCCATAGACCAGAAGTATGAGATCAATTATGGAGCCCTTGTGCTCGAACAAATGTTGGCATTCGCGGGCACCATCAAAAGGAAGTACAACACCACTCTTCCCTTCCCTGGCCTCATATCTGAGTATCTGAAGCATCTCCACATTCTTGGAAGCAAGTATGATCGTCCAGAGGACATTGCCGACTTCAAACTTTCCTCAAATCTTGCAAAGAAGAAGCCAGACTTGGCAGGGCCAGGAGGAAAGATCCCTGCAAAAGATGCATTCTCCATGCTCCGTGATGAACTCACTGACCACATCAACCACCTCAAAGTCCTTGAAGCTCAAGTGCACAGTCGTGTACAAGCTGCTGAAAAGTTGTTCAGACAGCTTCCTGATGTATGGTCTGACGATGAACAGGATTTGGATACCAATCCAGAGGAGGAGTCCAGCGACTCGGCTGAGGATTCCTCTGATGAATCCGAGTGACATGCCCTTTTTGGGCAAAATGTGCGCCAGAGGGGGAGTTAAGTTGATGTAACCGTTGATCGGTTCCTCTAGCATGCACTTCAATCGACACGGGGCAGCCTGGTGGAAGAAAGTCTCTGCTGATGAAGGGTAAATTTTTTTTGTTTTGTTTAAACTATTTTCGTGAACTAGTTATGACTGTTTTTGCTGGACAATTGCACAATGGCCTGTAATAATTAAATTGTGATCTTACATGCTCTATTTTATGATTATTGCCATGTGCCTGTTTTGATGTGAATGCTCCTAGAATATTTGATAGGCAATATTGTACGGAGCATTAGTATAGTTTGTCTTGTGATTTGGAATCATTGTAATTGGTGGTTGGGTCTCAATGGGAAGTATTTCTACATCTTTGTTCTTGTGTCAATTGTTTAGACATCGGTTGAATCAACTCTTATACTGGCCCACATTCTGCCAAAAAGGGGGAGATTGTTGGGAACTAGTTTTGAGCAAATGTGTTCACAACCGATGTCTGAACTACTTTGTTGGACCAACTATGACAACAGCAGACAAACTATGTAAAGGAAGAAAGGCTAGCGAATATACTCATGAAGATTCTCCAACGGCTAGCTGATCTCCTGCCCGGATCTCGCACACGAAGTAAGGAAACAAGGATCTCCTAATCCGGGCAACTCCATTCCAAGGATCCGTGCAATTATGGTAAGAATATCTTACCTTGGAATGGAGGTACAGTGGTTCTCTTCAAAAGCACGGCCAAGGGGTGAACGGACAACGACTCACTTTACACATCTTCTCCCTTGTGCAATTGAAAGCATTGTGCTAAGAGAATCAAATTCCTTCCGAGTTCTTGATTTCATCATCTTGAAGGAAAACATACGATCAACACTTCCTCGAGTGGATTGATCGAAAGTGCTACTGTGAACTTGATTGAAGGCGACGGATTCAATCAAGGCTTTCGAGGAGTCGTCAAACTCAAGAGCTTAATTGAAAGATTCAAGAAGCAGAGTCGCCAACAGGTTTCGACCAAGGGCAACTTGATGGAGGAGCCTTCAAGGGATTGAAGCAAGGTCGGGGAGATCTTCACCAAGGCAGGGGGTGCCTTGGTCTGACAATTCAGTCCGCTTGGTGATTGGAGTTGGGCGAAACAAATCACTATTGTTAGATCGAGGATCAAGTCAAAACAATTAGTGAATCTCCTGGATTGGTATCCCCCAGATGTAGGCTTGTGGCGAACTGGGTCAACAAACCTTGAGTTCTTTATTCTTACAGTTTATTTACTTTCCGTTGCAAAATATCTTAAACTGTTTAACGTGTCCACGAAAGGTGTTTGAACTAGTTTTCAGGACTACTTAATTGGTTATCCACGCAAACGGACCTAACAGGTACTTTTGTTGCAGGAATTTGATATCATAATAAAAGATAGGAAAGGGCAGAGACAATGGTGCTGCTGACCATTTGTCTCGAATAGAAAATGATGAAAATGAGATAGCCGTCAATGAAAATTTTCCGGATGAGCAACTGTTTGCCTTGCACCTTCATGATCAAGCTTGTCCATGGTTTTCCGACATTACTAACTTTTTAGCATGTGGAATAACCCCACCATTCCAGTAGAAGAAACAAAAAGCAAGGTTCAACCGAGATGTAGTTGACTACTTCTGGGAAGATCCTTATCTCTTTAAGGATTGTGTAGATTCGATTATTAGACGATGTGTAACTAAGCACGAAGCTTATCAAATCGCTAAAAAATGTCATGAATCGGAATATGGAGGTCACCATGGCCCCACTCGAACAGCTCACAAGTTGCTCGAGTGTGGTTTCTATTGGCCTACCATTTACGACGATTGCAGGGCGTTTGTTAAGGCTTGCGATAGATGCCAAAGATTAGGGAATATCTCCAAGAGGGATGAAATGCCTCAAAAAGGAATTCTCATCCTTGAGATTTTCGATGTGTGGGGTATTGACTTCATGGGACCATTCCCGACATCTGATGGGAATCATTACATCTTGGTAGCTGTCGATTACGTGTCCAAGTGGGTCGAGGCGGTTGCGCTGCCAACCAACGATGGCCACCAAGTCAACAAATTCTTGAAAAATTACATTTTCAATAGATTTGGTGTACCTAGGGTAATCGTATCTGATGGAGGAACCCACTTTGTTAACAAAGCTTTTGCAAATCTTATGAGCAAGAGTGGGATTCTCCACAAGATCGGCACGCCTTATCATCCCCAAACCAGTGGCCAAGTCGAGGTATCAAACCGCGAAATCAAACACATACTCGAGGCCACTGTGGGGATAACCCGCAAAGACTGGTCACGTAAACTCAAAGATGCTCTATGGGCATACCGCATTGCATTCAAGACTCCCATCGGGATGTCTCCATACAGGCTTGTCTTTGGAAAAGCCTGTCATCTGCCTGTAGAACTAGAGCACAAGGTTTACTGGGCCGTAAAAACGCTTAATTTTGACCCACGAGTTGCTCAGAGTAAGCACCAGTTGGACCTCAATGAAATTGAGGAAATACGTGCGCAAGCTTATGAAAGCTCGAGGATTTACAAAGAGCGGACCCAGAAGTTACACGATCGTCGTATAAAGTCTAAACACTTCTATGTTGGCCAAAATGTCTTGTTATTCAATTCTAGGTTGAAGCTGTTCCCCGGAAAGCTTAGATCCAGATGGGAAGGGCCATACGAAGTGGTGCACGTGTTTGAAAGTGGAGCTGTCAGGATTCGAACTGACAAGGGAGAGCTGGTGGTGAATGGACAGAGACTGAAGGAGTACCTAGGACAGTTCGACCCCGAAAAAGAAGTTCAAACGATATCAGAGCCGGCCTATGCTCAATAAAAATATATATATATACTTGTATAATTATTTATTGCTTAACATATTTATTTTTCTCGGACAATAAGTATCCAAAAATCAACTAAACATTTAGAGTACTAAGACTCTAAATGTGAGGATGTTGATGTTTGGAGAAAATTTAATAATTTTCCTATGTGTATCTTGCAGGAATTCATGGAACCAACAAAAAGAAAGATAAAGATCCAAAAACCAGGTTCTCGGTTGGATTAATACTAAATTTAATGGAGAGTAATCTCGGAATTTAGAGAAATCTAAAATCCAGAATAAATCCATAAAATGAGGGTATTAATCCAACCTAATTTATGCAAGCAATTTATTATAGAGTAATATTTCTGTTTAAATATGTGTTTTCAGTATGCTAATTTCTGAGAAAGTCCATAATTTCAGAAAATGGTAAATTTTGAAAATTTCAAAAAATTTTCTAAGTGTTGAATGCGATCTATTTTGTATTTCAAATCAATTCGGTCTAAATTGAATTATTTGAAACAGATAGCATCGGAGGTATGCCTTGGAAATTTGTACCAATTCGATCTCCAAGCCAATTCGGTCTAGAACGAATTGGCCTAAGAGACCGAATTGACCTCCCAAGACACATGCTCCATCCTTGCGTAATTTTGGCCAAGTGAGCAATTCGATCTATAAGGCAATTCGGTTTTTGTTCCATTCTTAAGTCCCTGAACTTATGAAGTCTCGTTTCTATAGTCGACCAATTTGTTAACATCCCGCCGAGCCACCCTCACAAATTGCGAATACTAATTTGTTAAGAATTAAGCGAATTGACGATATAGCATCATCATTCGCTGGAATCGAAATATCGGCAAGATCAGGGTCACAATTTGTATCGATTAAACAAATTGTTGGAATTCCCAAATCTGCAGGACCTCTCCTACAGTATCGTCACCGCAGTAGGGTTTAACCACCAAGTTCGGGATGGGTTGGTGTGGTTCCTCTACGCCTAGGTGAAACTTTTGACAATTTCCTACACGAGTATTTTCTAAAATATCCCAGGTTTTCGATCTTATTTAATGAAACCAATTTATGATGGCGGAGTTGGGATTAGGGATACATCTATAGGTTGTCACGTTTTTATTACTCGTGTTAAGAAACTGTGGCCCGAAAGCGCACGGTGTCAAAAATTGCAGTAATTTATAGTAAGACCGGATCGTTCACTGGAGGATGTGCAATAGAAGCAGGGCCCACGTCATTTACTAAGATTTTCCACTCGGTTACTCGATTCAAGTTTGTGTTTTGACTATCAACTACTTGACATAATTTAATCTAAGCTATGAAAGCAATTAAAATAAAGCAGATAAAATTTTTCTAGAAAGCGCATTAAATTAATCTAAGGAAGCAATAAAATTATTCTAAGAAAGCGGTTAAGATTATTCTAAGAAAGCAGATTTAAAATGAGACAGAAGGGACAGGGAGAAAATAATAAAGATTGGACAAGATTCAGATGAAACACAATTAAACTTCCATTTTAATTACACAGATCTTCGTTTGGGATAATCCTTTCAGTTAGCTAACTCTCATGCTCTCTATACCGTGTTCCCTTTAACAGACAGGTACTTACAGTAAGAGTTTACATGCTCTCAAGAAAACAAACTCTAAGATACCACAAACTTGTAACTTTTCTTGCAATGCCTTGCGAGAGTATGTTAGCCATTTGTGGTGGACAAGCAACACCCGACAAATCACTTATTGAAGTGTCAAGTACTGCTATCATTCCCCCATGTCACGCCCAAAGATTCTAATCAACCCCTGAACTATCCCTTAACTCTCAGTCCTAGTAGCAGTTACACAACTCTCAATACAACCGAGTGACCTCTAACGAAAGCATTTAAAAGAAAGCGGTAAAGAAAGCGATAAAGAAAGCATTTAAAATCCTATCACTCGGAGGTTTTTGAAAGTCTGACCCTGGTAGTAAAAGAAAGCCCCCAGTCAGAATGACCGGATGTGGATCAAGAATTCTCGGCTCTCAGTGAACCGCTCGCAGTGTTCACTTCCTTCCGGGTGGTTATGAGATACAAACTAATGAAATAAACTAATAAATTAGTTCATTCCGGATGCACTCACTCAGGACTCAAAAATAGGCTTTGGCAGAAGAGGATAGCAGTTGAAAGGAACTCAACCCTATCTCAGAAAATAACCAAGGCCTATGTATTGTTCCTCTAGAATTATCTAACACACTGTATTTGAATCCAAGTGGATCACATCTCGGTGTGATAGTTAAGACTAAATTCCCAATACACAACAATTTTGGAAAATAATAGATCTTTGAAAATCATTCCCTAAACAGGTACTAGACTCTCAATAAAAACACAGACCCTTTCAGTCTAGGTGAGACCTAATCGCTGACTCTGCTTCTCATTTCCCAAAATCAACCCTTAGTAGGATATGAATTAGTCATAACTGTGGTATTTATCCCTTACTTAGATCCGGATTTTATAAATGAATTTTTTGTTGGAAATTTAGTATGAGACATCTGATTTAAATCAAGACTCCTATGTCCAAGGGAAGGATCCCAAAATAATATTGACCACAATAATTACATAATAATATCATGCATAAGTTTATAGGGAATTGTAAAATTAAATTAACCGAAAATATAAGGTGGGTTTAGACAGAAATGAAACACAGAGATGAAATAGCCGGAGATGAGAAGAATTTATTTTGGCTAAAAAGATGGCAAAAATAACTGGGGTTATCTGAATTGCAAACATCTGCTGTCCAAGTCCCAACTATTCCAGGTGAAATGGTTCTAGACAGCAGAAAGCCTTAATTGATAGTGATCGCTATCATCAAGGTTTCTACTATCTGTGAAATGAGAGGAAAACCTACATGTTTTCTTACTGTAATAATATTCAAACAATGTTGATCGACACCGTTTGATAATATCACAACTCGAAATTCGGGTATGAAATTAAGATAAAGAAGATAAAACTGTATCCGGGTAGGAGTCAGCTGAGCAGCTATTATAATCCCGGATGGACAAACCGCCAAGGCTTCCACCGACCACTATCCAGACCATGCAAAATAACATCTAGTAATTAATATACAGACTACGAGCTAGTTATCCGTGTGGGAATACCCGCCAACATTAGTCTGTTATATTTCTTACTAGCTGTCTCACACAACACGGGTAAAGGCAAAATAAATAAAAGAAAATATTTTTGGGTCATCTTGTATGAGAGACATTGGTTTCTCATGCAAGGGTATGGAAATTAATCCATAATTAGTCATTATGTCCAAATAATCACTCATTCCATAATTAATTAATTAATTACAGTCCGGATTATATACTTAGATCATTAGAGTTTAATTTTGTAGAAAATTCTTTTAATGGAATTGAACAAAATTCTTTATGTCACATTAATCATGGGTTGAGATCATTGGATTTCAACCTCAAAATGTTAGTATAAAGGTTCAATTAATTAAGTGAGAAAAATGGAGAAATGGGAAATTTGGCAAAGATGCCAATTACGGCGCTAGGCGGATACTATGGCGCTATCCAAGGTTAGCGCCGTGATGATAACGTCGTAGGGAGAATTTTTAGGAGTGTTGATAAAATTGGAGGGTACGGCGCTATACAATAAATGACGACGTTATCCTAGGATAGCGTCGTAGGTACAGCGTCGTAAGTGGATTTTGTGAAAGATTAAGTATTTTGGGGTCATACGGCGCTGAACAAAAATTACGACGCTATCCGAGGATAGCGCCGCCGGTCTAGCGCCGTAGGATAAATTTTTGTTCAAGTTTAGGGCAACTACGGCGCTAAACCTCACCTACGACGCTATCCAAGGATAGCGCCGTAGGGCGGTTAGCGTCGTAGCTAGCCAAGAAACATGTTGTTGTTCGGGTGATGCAATCTATGCGATTGCTAACCCTATTTTCAAGTTCATGGTTCACTTTATGCAAGAAAGGAGATAAGAGAGAGCATTAACAGTTATGGAAATAGAATAAAGTGCAAGGAAAACTCAAATAACAGTAAAAATAAAGCACAAAGGAACCATAAGCCTAAGTTAGGGTTTTAACCAACACATCATGCATGAAATTCCACAAACATTAGCAAAAACACAAACCCCATATGAAACAGTAAAATAAAATGACCAAGTGGTCATTAAACCGAAATAAAGCAATAAATCCATGGACTCATGTCCATTTCATGATTTTTGGGACTCTTTTTGTGATTAACTTCCCATTTATAAGAAATGGCTTGATAATAACCATCATTTGGGTATTTCAAGCCTTGACAGAAGTTTAACAAAGCTGGAAATAATGTAAAAAGTGGCTAGCTAGGGTAGCAAATGCTAATAAGATCACTAATCTAAATATTAAAAAGTCTAATCCAAGGCAGAAATGTAAATAATACAAAAAAAATAAAGACCTAACTACCTAACTAACCTACACCCCAAGAACACTAGGTTGTCTCTAAGTTTTTGAATGTTGTCTGGATTTTTTATCATTGGAGTCAACTGGTCCTTATATAGGTGGGAAACCCTAGGCCCATGGGCCCCCAGGCCTTGAAACTGGAGTTCTGAGCCTTAGTACGGCGCTATAGCTGGGTACGGCGCTATCCTACTACGGCGCTATAGGTCTAGCGTCGTAGTCTTCCATCCCGAAGACACTTCTTTGTTTCTGAATGGACAGCTTACGGCGCTATCCTAGCTTACGGCGCTATACTCAACTACGACGCTATCCTTGTTTAGCGCCGTCCGCCTTTCTTCAATTATCAGCTTCAGTTTCCTCCTACGGCGCTAGACCAATGCTACGGCGCTATCCATGCTTAGCGCCGTAGTTGCGTCTAGCGTCGTAGTATCTTGTAAATTCAACTTTTTGTGGGTTTTTCATTTCTTTTCCCATCTTTTTGTTTCCTTTTTCTTTTCTTTTCTTTTTCTCATGTTTTTGGATTTTTCTAACATAAATGTGTAATAAAATTACATATTTATGCATTTTTCATACCAGCTTAATATTTTTACAATTATGCATAAATCAGTCCAATTCTACTGCTTTCTTATTTAATACAAGACCGGAATGCGATCAAATGCCCGTTTTAGACACGGAAATGGATTGAAAATAATGGTTATTTCTGGCCATTATCAACATCCTCACATTTAATACTGATCGTCCCCGAGCAGTCAGAGTCAATGTTCCTAAGAACACGGACTCTACATATTCAACTCATTTTCGTGGCTTCATAAATCACATTCTTTTTGGATTGGGATAAGACAATCAAAAACTACAAATATTAGATCCCCTTGATTGCAGTGTTTAATAAAATGATACTTGCTCACTATATCGGGCCTACAAATCAAACATTATTATCAATCCTTCATGAACATCATGTTTGAAAGATGCAAAGATAAAAGATGAGAATTAAGGGATGACATGAACATTTTAAATGAAACTGAGCCTCACTTATAAGAGAATCGGAAAATTCACTCACTCTCAATGGGGTTTAATCAGTGAACACTCATAATCACTTTTAATTAAATTATGAGGTCTTATTTAAGGTTATAACGGGGCATACGGTTATAATATTTGGTAGGAAAGGGAATTATTGGGCTAGAAGTGGCAAGAGTTGATTCTATCATAATATGGCATATTTTTATTAAAAATGTCATGATCATCAATATATTTCTTTCTTTTGTTTTTCTTTTCTATTGCATGACATTAGACTATGTCTAATTTGCTTTGTCATTTGCAATTCATCAATATATTTTTTTTATATTTATTATTATTATTATTATTATTATTATTATTATTATTATTATTATTATTATTATTATTATTATTTTTTAATCGGTTTATTGAATACCGATTTATACATCTAAGATGATCAAAAATTCAATGCCTTGATAAGATTCATTCTTGCACACTTGGGTTTGAATTTCTTAGTCTTTTTGTAAGGATATGAATAATTATAGAGGGCTTCAAAGAAAAATTAGGCTTAAGGTTCAACTTGGTTAATCCTAAAGGGAAAATATTTTTGGGTTTGGATTTCAAAAGAAGGCTAAAAATTGGGTTTTTCTAGATGCCTCGATCATATGCTCGATTTTAGGAATATGGCATGGTCTTGAATCGGTCCCAATCGCAAGTTCTAGTTTCCTTTAATCAAAATGATTCACACATCAAAGAAAATAAATGAGTAAAAGTGACTCATGGCTCAAATCTCACAAGGTTGGATTGATTCATGTCATACAACATTCTTAAATGTAATCAGAGCTTAATTCTACAATTTACTCAATCAAAATCTCTAACATGCAGATTTATTACCCAATAAGCTGGTCGCATCATTAAATTTTTATAGCTCAAAACCTTAGGAATTCATTTCATGCACGCTCTTAATTATATTATCCCAATTTAAAAGTTTGAAGATTTAATCACAAGCCTAAATTCAACATGTGAATTTAGAGCATGTTTATGCATATTTTTGCTGGTTATTTAATTTAAAGCAGTAAAGAGGCACTGCTGACATACGGAGCATGTCAACAGCATATTTTTGGCCTGACAGTCACTTATTCATGTCGGACTGTCGGACATCTTGTCAAGAATAAAATTGTTTTTGGACCTCAAAACGAAGTTCCATTTTGGAAAGCGGTAAATACATCAATTACAAGAGATTTCATGCAATAGGAACAATCTTGCACAAATGACAGAAACTCTCTTATATGATGTTTACATTTAAGCTCAAAAATGAATAGGTGCGGATCAGATTCATTCCTTCGGCTCTCGCGGTTGAGTTGAAGGCCCAGCATCGTCTGTTGGCGGAGGTGGCGGCTTCGGGAGCTGTTGGATGAGTGCTTGCATCACCATTTCCATCATCTTTCGTTGACGTTCTTCACTCTCCATCATCATCTTCCGTTGTCTCTCTTCACTTTCCAGCCTTTCTCTGTGATGCCTTTCTTCTCTTTCCAACAGGAGACGTCTGAATTTATCTTCTCTTCTCCTCTGTTCAGCTTTCTCTTCCTCTTTTCTCTTATCTCTCTCTTCTCTGATTCTCCTATCATCTTCCCTCCCCAGAATGATAACATCTGCCAACTTCTTGACACTCTCTGTCATGGTTTTGTTCATTGAACTCACGATCTCGACTACATTTGAGTTAGCAGGATGTTGGGACACGTTCTGGCTTGAAGGAGGGACTTGGGAGGGCTGAGCTTGCTGCTGAGGGGCTTGAACCGGTGGTGATGAAGGAATTTGGCTTGGACTCGGTTCTGTTGGCTCATGCTGATGTTCTTCCACTTGTGTTGAAGGTCCCGCCTCAGTACGGGCCTTTCTTCTTCTTTTAGGAGCAGGGGGAGGCATTGGATCTCTTCTTTGAATCGATGGTGCTTCTTCACCAGATATGAACGAGGATTGCACATTCGAGTCAGCCGGGAATGGAGGAAGTGCGTACGTGATCCTTTCTTGATTTGGCATGGATGGAACCCGGATAGGAGGATTCAGAATGACCAAGGCATCAGTGTCAAATTCTCCCATATCTACCCCTTGAGCTGTGCAAATTCTTCTAATAAGATTCGGGTAGCAGAGAGCATTCCTTTTCGCGATCCGTGTTGTCATGACTCTGAAGATATGTTCCCCAATATTCAGTTTTCGCCCATGCCACAGCTTTGCAAATCCCATCAATACACTGCCTGAAGTAGTCTGAGGGTGCGAGCTGGGCCTAATTCTAGCCATGTAGAATTCGAATGTTGGCATGAACTCTATCTTCAGCTTGGATGTGCTAAATGTTCCCACTAAGCCTGGTATTCTGGTCAAGGAGTCGGCGATGGCTTGATATGTTGCTTTCATCTTTGTTTTGCCACGCCTACTAAAGATCTCCTCCTCCGGTATCTCACTTTGATAGCTGGGTGTTTGGAGGAATCTATTTAGATAATCCGGGGATAAATCTATTGTCTTTCCTCTGACCCAGGTTGTTCGTCTTGCAACGTTAATGTTGCAATAGAACTCCCTAGTCAACTCCATATACCCGGGATCTCCGTGATGTAGTAAGAATTCCTCCCATCCAAGCCATGTCCTCCAAAAATCGACAGTCGGGTGCCTTAGCGATTCTGGAGCAAACCCCTTGTCGGGTATAATGCTTTCCAAGAGCTCCTTATATGCATTGACTGCTTTTGGATTCCCGTTGAATTTCCGAATCACATCTTCCTCCTTTATGATCATCTTGGTGTTTTCTATTTTCTGAATTCCCATCCTGGCGCGAACTCCAGTTTCTTCCCAAAATCTGGCAGGTTTGACTGAACCAACAGATTCATCCTCGCTTGAGTGCCAGTCAGTTGGTTCGTCTCGCCCCTCCTGGATCGGTTCATGCCCGCTGGGTTCTCCTCCTTCCTGGGCTGCCTCGTTCAATGGGTCCTCCTCAACCTATTTAATTACATTTTTCATTGTATTGTATTCAGTCATTACAGGCTTTGTAAAGTTAAGTACAGGAACGTAAGGATTAACACTAGTTGATACCTCCTCCTCCTCCCTTTCTCTTCGTTCTGCAGCTTCCCTCAAGACTTGCTTGGGTGTTCTTGTGAAAAATGCTGCTACAGCCCTTGCTTCTCCTTCATCCTCTTTTCTTCCTTGTTCTTCTTCGACAGCATCTCTTTCCTCCCTTACTTTTTGTCTCTTCTCAGCTTCTTGTTGCTCATCAACTTTATCCCTTACCAATTCAGACAGTGGAATTGGATCCGCTCTTTCCTCAGGTTCGTCATCTTCTCCAATTATGACTCTTCTTCTTTTATTCTGCCCAAATGACGTTTCGGGAGCGATTACTGCTTCAATTCGAGCTGTCCCAACAAGGGGATCGATTATCCGGCCTACTTCAGTTTGGTATCTGATCTGTTCTTGATCTGCCCCTGCATCAATCCTAGCTTCAATCTGCTCATTAACATTCTGTCTTATGTGATCCCGGATGGTTGCAGCATCGTGAGCAGTGGGACCAGTCCAAGTAGGTGGTTGCTCTTCTTTAATTTTCAGTCCCTTTCCCTCAACTCCACCAATGATTCTCAATTCTTCATCGTCTCCGAGTTCGGCTTCTCCTGACTTCCTGCTTTCTAACTCCGCTTGCAGCCTTTCAGCTACTTCCCTGTCGTGAATCTCTTTCTTGTTCCTTTCCTCCTCGGCTTTTGCTTTCTCAATATTTTTCAGCATTTCGGCGTCATGAGCTTCAGTAGCTGATTTTTCTACAACATCTTGTCTTTGCACGCCTGCTCCTGCATATTCATCCTCCTGCAACTGTCTTGCAAATTCAGCATCTTGGGCAATCAGTTCCTTTCTCTTAGGGGGTGGTGGTGGCATCACTCCTTTTCCCTTGTCTTTCGGGTCTGCTGGTCCAGTTGCCTTCCTTGTAGTGGTTTCGGGCTCTCTGATTACCACTTTTGGCTCCAGTGCCCGTCCACTTTTTTCCTTGTCAGCCAGCTTTATCAGTTTACCTCTAGTTTGAACTTGAGGTTCAGAATGGCTTTTAGGTACTTGCTCTCGTGCTGGCAGGGCTGAGGCTTGCCCAGCTGGTTGGGTTGGCATGGGGTTATCTTCATTGAAAACCTGAGGTGGTGAGGCAACACTCGTGTACTGATTGATCAGCACATCAGTTTCATCTTCACTCCCTTCTCGTTCTCCTTCATCCACATTAATTCCCAGATTCTTTTCTGCTTCTCTCACATATTTCTTGATGAAAACGGGACTGGAGATGCGATTTAGTCGCTTCACCCACACCTTCCGGATGTGATTACAGTAATAGGCCCTGTGCTCCCTCTTGTATAGTAGCGGAGTGTTTGCTTTGATAGTGTTGCAGTAATTCAACCCGAAAGCATCCATCTCCATTATGAAGTGCACGAAATCCATTATGTTCTCTTCAACCAGCGACTCAACAATTGGCTTGGTTTCTGGCTTCACAAAAGACATGTCGCGGTTGAATTCGACTCGGATGTATTCCTCAGCCTCGGCCTGAGTCAAAAGTCGAGTCTGTCGCTGATTCTTTCCCAACACCTTCCAAGGTGTATTCGTAATGAAACCCGTGATCTGATCCCTGAGCACATTAAGTTGGGCCAATCCATGCGGTCTCTGCTCAGCGAGGTGAGTTGGCTTGTACACATCTTCCAAGAAAATGGTATCAAAATAGTCCTCCTCTGGCAGTACCAGGTCCTTATCTAAGACAGATTCCGTAATGTCCTTTCTGCCCGTGCCCCATAGCGTCATCAAGGCATGCCACTGCTCCCTGAATTCTTTAGTTAAGTCTATCATTCTCTTAACTATTGGAGCCTGATTTTCCTTCTTTGATGCCATGGCCTTGTTGATGGCGCTATTCAGATTGTGGCTTACTTCTCTGTGCCTCATCCTTGCCTGCTGCGTCAACCATCTCTGCTCCTTCACGCCTTTGTTCTCCAACAAGCTAGGGTTGTATAAAAATGGCAGGCTTTCTGCATCATGAAGATTCCATGAGCCACCAGATGGCTGAGGTTGGGCGCCTTCTCTGTGAACTGCCTCTTTACTCTTTCATCCACTTTGTTGGGCACTATTATGATGTCAAATTCCATGCAGGCGGGATCTATTGTCTTTGAATGCTGGTGCCTTTCCCATCGGGCCATAAATTCGTGAAATCTCCTCAAGATTCTTTCAGTGTGTACATTGATAATGGCCAAAAATGACCATTATTTTCAATCCATTTCCGTGTCTTAAACGGGCATTTGATCGCATTCCGGTCTTACATTAAGTAAGAAAGTAGTCGAATTGGACTGATTTATGCATAATTGTAAAAATAATAAGCTGGTGTGAAAAAGGCATAAATATGTAATTTTATTACACATTTATGTTAGAAAAATCCAAAAACATGAGAAAAAGAAAAGGAAACAAAAAGATGGGAAAAAGATAGAAAAGCCCACAAAAAGAATATTTTCGGCCCATCTGGCCCAATCCAGCAGGCCCAGGAAGACCTTTGTCGCGGAAGCCCTTGGCGCGATGCAGTGTTCCGCGACAAAGGCATACTCCGCGACCAACTGGCGCCAAATGAAGAGGAGACCAGCCAAGCCCCTGGCGCGATGACCCTTGTCGCGATGGCATGCTCCGCGACAAAGGTCCATTCCGCGACCAAGAGGCACAAATAGAGACACAAGACCCAGTCGAAGAAGCCTTGCCACATGCAGTGTGTTCCGCGACCAACTTGATGTTCCGAGACAAAGCTGTGATGTGTGTGATGTCTTAAGACACAATGGGCTAGAATCAAGGCCCATGGGCTTAGGGTTACACTTCTATAAATATGAGGTGTCTCCCATGAGCTAAGGGTTGGTTGGAATTTTGGTGATTAGAACTCTCTTGAAGGCAAGCAGTAGGAGTTCTCTCTTAGGTAGAGTAGTTTAGGTTTATTTTTTTATGTATTATTTAATTTTTGCACTTAGTTTAGCTTAGATTAGTGTTTTACTGTTCACAGTGCTTAGATAGCCATTTTTACATCATGTTTTGGTTTCTAAACTCTTGTTTTAGGGTTTGTAATACCCAAATCATGGGTATTAACAACACCCCTTCAATAATATGGGAAAACATTCATCATTTGTGTCCCAAATCATGAAATGGGTCTCACACCCCATGGATTTATGCTTTCTTTTTCATTTTGGGGTCATTTAACCCCCATTTTGTTATTTTTGTGTTTACTGTTAGCATATTATGGATAATGTTGTGTGGATGTGTGATTAACCCTAGATTAGGACTCATGCTTTATTTTAATATCCTGCCCAGTCTTGTTATTTTTGTTTAAGCATGTTCTTCCTCATTTTGAATGTTTCTTGCTTATTTTTAGCTTAGAATAGCTTTTTGATCTGAAATAGGGTGAGATCACGCTGTTTGCATGCCACTGTTCATTTCTGCTTTTTCTGACTTTTGTCCTGAACCACCTTGGGCGCCAACCGCCTTCTGGCGCGGAACCACGTTCCGCGACAGAGTGGCTGTTCCGCGACCAAGGTGTTTCAAGACACTTGTCTCCAAGTTTAAAACCCTTTGTCGCGGAATACCTTGTCGCGGAGCCACGTTCCGCGACAAAACTATCCATGCATAGCGACAAAGGAGCCAAACTCTTGCATTTTGTCTTCATGGCTTCTTGTCGCGGAATCATCTTGTCGCGGAGCCACGTTCCGCGACAAAATCCCATTCCGAGACAGAAAAATTATGCCATGTTCTTTGACCTTTGAACACCTTGTCGCGGAACACCTTGTCGCGGAACCACGTTCCGCGACAAAATTTCCATGCATAGCGACAAAGGTTCAAATGCTTTAGAATTTTATTAAAACACTTTGTCGCGATGTCACCCTTGTCGCGGAACCACGTTCCGCGACAAAACCTTGCATAGCGACAAAGAGGCGTTATGCTGCCAAAAATTCTAAAAACTTGTCGGGATGTCCATGTCGCGGATCTCGGTCCGCGACAGAATTTATGATATCGCGACAAGGGTTTCTCTCTCTCTATTTGATCTCAAACAACTTCATTCTCTCCCTATTTTATATTGCAACACTCACATCATAGCCCCACGGGTTAGGATGTAACATTCTGGAATTGCAATATAGGGTGTTATGCTGCCCAAATTTTGATTCTCCATTTGCATCACTTAACTGATTGAACCCTTGACTCATTAATGATTAAAAAAATTGAGAGTAGCAATAATCACTCTTCAATAATCATCATGATTAAAGGACCTTTGTTCAATTGCCATTAAAACATTCTTGTATAAACGAAATCCTAATGGCTTAAACAGATAATCTGGACTGTAGTTAATTATGGTAGGAAGGATTATTTAAGACCATTACATGTGTACCCGATCCACAACCTTGCATGAGAAACCAATGTCTCTCATACAATGGATCTTCTTTTGCTTCTTATTTATTTTGTCTTTGTGTGTTGTGTGGAACCATTAGTAAAGAATACATCAGAATAATGTTGGCGGGTACTCCCTCATGGATAACTAGCTCGTATTCTGGGTATTAGTTACTAATTGTTATTTTGCATGGTCTGAATGGCTGTCAGTGGAAGCCTTGGCGGTTCGCCCATCCGGGGTTATAATAGCTGCTCGACTGATTTCCATCCAGATACAGTTTTATTTTTGTTATCTTAATTTCCAAACCCGAATTCCAATCTGCAGTGGGAGTCAGTTGGCATCAGTCAATGCCAACTGATGATCATTATAGAAGGGAAGCATGTAGGTTTTTATCCGAATTCACAGACAGTGGAGGCCCAACTGGTGTTGACACCACCATTATAGGGTCTAAGCTGCCTAAATTCGCTCCACCCGAGTGATTGGGAAATTGGACAGTAGATGTTTACAGTCCACCTGATCATTCTGCCATTACTTTGGTACCTTGACCATTCCATTCTGTGTTTCACTTTCTGTCTAGACCCGCTTCTATATTTTGGGTCAATTGATTTTACACTTCCATATATCCTTATGCATGATAATATTATGTACTGTTGTGGTCTGTAATTATTTTGGGATCCTTCCCTTGGACAATAGAAGTCTAGATCTTAAATAGATATTGCTTAATAAACTCCCAACAAAAACCTCTTTATAAAATCCGGATCTGAGTAAGGGATAAATTCTTCAGTTATGACTAATTCATATTCTGTCAAGGGTTATATTTTGGAAATTAAGAAGCAGATTCAGCGATTAGGTCTCGTCTAGACTGAAAGGGTCTGTGTTTTAACTGAGAGTCTAGTACCTGACAGGGAATGATTTTCAAATCCATTATTTTCCAAAATTGCTGGTTGATGGAAATGTAAGATTAGGTGCTACACCGAGATGGGGTCCACTTGGATTCAAATACAGTGTAGTAAATAATCTTAGAGGAACATCATTCAGGCCTTGGTTATTTTCCAAGATAGGGTTGAGTTTTCTTTCAACTGCTATCTTCTTCTGCCAAAGCCTACTTTTGAGTCCTGAGTGAGTGCATCCGGAACGAACTAATTTATTAGGTCGTTTCATTAGTTTGCATCTCATAATTACCCGGAAAGAAGTGAACACACTAGTGGTCCACTGAGAGCCGGGAGTTCTTGATCCATACTCCGTCATTCTGATGGGGAGCTGTCTTTTACTACCAGGGTCAGATTTTCAAAACCTCCGAGTGATAGGATTTTAAATGCTTTCTTTACTGCTTTCTTTTAATCGCTTTCATTAGAGGTCACTCGGTTGTATTGAGAGTTGTGTAACTGCTACTAGGATTGACAGTTAAGGGATAGTTTAGGGCTTGATCCAAATCTTTGGGTGTGACATGGGAGAATGATAGTGGTACTTGGCACTTCAATAAATGATGTGTCGGGTGTTGCTTATCCACCACAGATGAAGTAGCATACCCAGGCCAGGGCAGTTACGAATCTGTGGTATCTTAGAATTGGCGGTCTTAAGAACATGTGAACTCATATTGCAAGTACCTGTCTGCTAAAGGGAAAGCCTTATTGAGAGCATGAGAATTAGCTATCTGAAAGAATTATCCCAAACAAAGATCTGCGTATAAAAAATTGGAAGTTTAATATTGCTGTATCTCACTCTTGTCCAATTTTCATTCTTTTCTTCCTGTCCCTTCTGTCCACATTGTGACTCAACTTCACGGTTGGCACAATGCTCCTTTTCCCTGCTTTCGTAGATAATGTTTACTGCATTCTTAGAATAATTCTTATCCGCTCTCTAGAATAGATTTATTTGCTTTGTAGATTAATTTAATTGCTTTCTAGATCTAATTTACATTCATGTCAGTAGTTATTAATCACCTTTCAAACCTATTGAGCAATACGAATGGAAAATCTAGTAAAACGACGTGGGACCTGCTTCTATCGCACATCCTCCAGTGAACGATCCGGTCTTACTATAAATTACTGCAATTTTTGACACCGTGCGCTTTCGGGCCACAGTTTCTTAAACACGAGCAATAAAAACATGACTACTTATGAATATATCCCTAATCACAACTCCGCCATCTTAAATTGGTTTCATTAAATAAAATCTAAACCAGGAATATGATTTTTTCGGAAAATACTCATGTAGTGGGAACTTGCCAAAAGTTTCATGGCAGGAACTCTCATGGCAAGAATTGATGAGAAGTATCATGGCATACTCGCCGGGGATCCTCAGTGTGACAGGCTGAAGGTCAACCTATCCCGGCTATGCCATGAGATTTGTCAACATTTCATGACAGGGAGGACCACAGCGCCATTTGAAATTAAAGCACCACACTTGAGTAATAAAAAGACTAATAATCTTGATATATCCCTAAACCCTTTCCCGTGAATCATAACTCTTTTCTTGTAATAAATCTAACCTGGTATTTTTTTTAAGAAAATGCTCGTGGGACGGAAATTGTCAAAAGTTTCATGGCGCCGTTGCCGGGGAGGATGCAGCGCCGTTTTATTTAGAGAATTACATTCCTCATTGCTCCTAGAGTAGCCTATACATATAATTATAAATATTCACCTTCAGAACCACTTCTAACCTGGGGATTGTACAGGTACCGTCATTACTGAAGCCGTTGTTCTATGCAAAGGAGGAAGCAGACGCCAGCCGAGATCCCGTTTAATTCCGAGATAGAAAAGACAGCTCGACGTCTTAGGGCGGAGACTAAACGAAGAAGGGAACGGGAACGACAGGCATTACTTTCGCCAAGCACCAGCAGCGATATCTCCGAAATGGCAAACCCCGACATCCCACCAATCATTCAACCCAATCCCCCACTTCACAACATTGAGGAAGACCCCGAAGATGCTGATCATGATGATTTGGATGATCCCCCTCCCCAGATCATACAAGGAGGTGGGAATCCACCAAACATGGAGCAGCAGCACTTCGAGGCACCCCCTCCCAACCCGAACCAAAACCCACCAAACAACCAAAACCAACCAAATCAGCAAAATTTCCCAAACCAACAGAATCAGCAATACCATAACCCCCATCAGAATCCCCCGAATCCGAATGATTTCAATGATCCGAGGAACTATTTCATGCCGCAGAACTACTACCCACAGCAATACCAAGGCGGGCCTGAGAACAATCATCAAGCAGCAGCTGCTGCTGATTACATGCAGCCGATTTTAGAGCCATATCTGAACATTCCTGGACAGGCTCCATTCCTGGCCAGGAATTTCGAACTGAAACCGGCCCTAATCAATCTAGTCCAGAGCAACCAGTTTGCCGGAGCAAGTCATGAAGATCCCCATGATCACCTGCAAACCTTCCTAGAATTGTGTGACACGATCAAAAATCGTGATGTACCCGCAAACACCATTCGACTAAGGCTATTCCCCTTTTCTCTGACAAGCGGAGCACGAACATGGTACAAGTCACTGCCCGTAAATCAGAAGTCTACATGGGAAGATGTGATCAGAAACTTCCTAGCAAAATACTTCCCGGAGTCCAAGGTGGATGAATGCCGCTCCAAAATTGCGGAATTCAAGATGAAACGAGACGAGTCCTTGTATGATGCAAAGGAAAGATTCTTCAACCTACTCAGAAAGTGTCCTCAACACGGTTTCCATGACTGGGAGAGACTGAGAAAGTTCTACAGTGGTCTGACCCCAGCATGGAAATCCATGCTTGATGCTGCCGGTGGTCAACATTTGCTCTACATACCAATGGACCAAGCCTGGGCAAAGATTGAAGCCATGAGTGTCAACCGTTCTGTTCTAACTGATGATGGTAATCCCACTCCCCCTCGTGGTTTGTGTGTTGTAGGTACGGTAGAGAAGTCAGACATTGAAAAGCTTCAAGAGCAAGTGGCAGCGTTGTCTGTAAATCAAGGAGTTGGAAGTTCTGCGCAGGGACAGCAAACTGATGTGATCTGTGGACTGTGTCAAGGTGCTCATGCAACTGACACATGCGAGCAAGTCACAGCAGAGAGCTGTAACTATGCAGGAGCTTTTCCAAATAGACACCCGAATTTGTCTTATTCAAACAACAACGCCTTGAACTCACACCTCTTGAATAAGCCACCGCAACAGCAGTTCAACCCTCAGCAGAATCAGGGATTCAATCAGAACAGGGGCCAACATTTTCAGAATCCAGGTTTCCAACCTCAGATCCAGCAGAGGCCGCCTCAGAATTTCCAGAACTTTCAGCCCAATCAGAGTTTCCAGCCTCAGTTTGTCCCAAACCAAGGCCAGTGGAATCAGAATCAGCAGCAAAATCAGAATCAGAATCAAAAGCCTCCTTCAAGGCTTGAGAATCTGATGACTGATTTCATCACTAGTCAGAAAGAGATCAACAATCAACTGCAGGCCTCCATCAGAAATGTGGAGACCCAAGTTACACAGATGGCTAACGAGATGCAGAAAAGGGACAAAGGAACACTGCCTAGCACTGCGGAAAAGAACCCGCAATGCAAGGCAATAACCTTGAAATCTGGGAGAGTACTAGCTGGACCAAAGGGAACAGATACTGGAGCGGAATTTGAAAAAGATGATATTGTTGACAATGCTGGTAGGGAAGCTGATAATGGGAACAAAGCAGAAAAAGAGACAGCCGAATTGCAGACTGAAGCTGCGCATGAAACGGCTGAACCAGATAAGGGTACAGGTGAAGGTACAACTTCCTTCCCTTCACCACCAAAAATTGCTAATAACAAGTACATGCCCAGGATTCCTTATCCTGCGCGGCTTAAAAATAAAGAACATGATCTTAAATTCAAGAAATTTCTGCAACGATTAAAGTCTGTAGAGATAACCATTCCTCTCACAGAAATGATTTCCGAAATGCCCATCTATGCTAAGTTCTTGAAAGAATTGATTTCAGGAAAAAGGCAGGTTGAGCAGGAAGAGGTAATTATTCTCAACAGCACATGTAGTGCCATTGTTCAGAGGAGAATGCCTGAAAAGAAAGAGGACCCCGGATGTTGCACACTTCCAGTACAATTCGGAAAGGCCAAAGTGAGTATGGGGCTTTGTGATTTAGGATCAAGCATCAATGTGATGCCACTAGCTATGGCTGTTCGCCTTAAGCTTGGAGAAATTCAACCGGTCAAGATGAGACTGCAACTCGCAGACAGATCGATCACTCAGCCCGTAGGAATCCTTAAGGATGTTATAGTCAAAACCGGGCAAGTTCTTTTCCCGGTCGACTTCATCGTCCTCGACATTGAAAAGGATTCTGAAATGCCGCTTATCCTTGGACGCCCATTTCTAGCCACTGGTGGTGCACTGATTGACGCCAAATCCGGAAAAGTCACCTTAAGGGTCGATGGCGAGGAGATCATCTTTGATATGGAGAAATTGCAGAAATTTCCGAATGACAGTTCTTGTTTTTCATTTGAAAATGTAATAGTTAGGGAAGAGCTTGACTCTGAACTTGAGTGTGAAATGATGCTGGATGAACCATCAAAGCAGGTACTGAAGCCTGCTGGCGTGGAGCACAAAGAATGCAACGCCGTTCACTTCGCCGATCCCGAAACAGGGGATTTGGAGGAATTTGATGGCATGGACTTCCATGAGGACGCCAACCAAGAGGAAGAAGAGGATCCTGTACTGATGCAGGATCCCGAAGGTAAATCTGTCCTCCCACTACCCAATTCTCGCAAACTACTCCCTTCCGTTGAATGTCCACCAGAGCTTGAACTTAAAACACTACCCGATCATCTCAAGTACGCGTTTCTCGCAGAACATAAAAAGTTACCCGTGATTGTTTCGGCTAAGCTCTCTCAAGAGCAAGAAAATGCTCTGGTGGTCGTTCTTAAGAAACATGTACATGCAATAGGTTGGACCATTTCTGATATAAAAGGAATAAGCCCTTCTATTTGCATGCACAGGATTCTAATGGAAGAAGAGTTTAAACCCTCCCGTCAACCTCAGAGGCGATTGAACCCCCTTATGCAGGAAGTGGTAAGGAAAGAAGTTATCAAGCTCTTAGATGCTGGTATAATCTATCCTATCTCTGACAGCAAATGGGTTAGCCCAGTGCAGGTCGTACCCAAACGAGGAGGGATGTGCATAACCAAGAATGAGCAAGGAGAAGAGGTTGCAACCAGGCCAGTGACCGGATGGAGAGTTTGTATCGATTACCGGAAGCTGAATGAGGCCACACGCAAAGACCATTTTCCATTGCCATTCATTGATCAGATGCTTGAGAGGTTGGCAGGGAGAGAGTTTTATTGCTTTTTGGATGGTTATTCTGGTTATAATCAGATTGTTATTTCCAGTGAGGACCATGATAAAACCACTTTTACTTGCCCGTACGGCACTTTTGCCTATCGACGGATGCCTTTTGGTTTGTGCAATGCACCTGCTACTTTTCAAAGATGCATGATGTCTATTTTCTCTGAATTTATCGAAAAATGCATTGAGGTCTTCATGGATGACTTCTCTGTGTATGGAGATACGTTCGAAGATTGTTTGACCAATCTTGCTAAGATTTTAAAGAGGTGTGAAGAC
Source organism: Hygrophila difformis (assembly GCA_030278955.1). NCBI lineage: Eukaryota > Viridiplantae > Streptophyta > Magnoliopsida > Lamiales > Acanthaceae > Hygrophila > Hygrophila difformis. The sequence goes on along the minus strand of JAOANR010000004.1, from coordinate 11,609,421 downwards.
ACTAACTTGGTTTTAAATTGGGAAAAGTGCCATTTTATGGTTACTGAGGGCATAGTGTTAGGTCATCGCATTTCTCGTGCAGGCATTGAAGTTGATCCAGCCAAAGTTTCCATCATTTCCAATCTCCCTCTTCCTAACTCGATCAAATCAGTTAGGAGCTTCTTAGGGCATGCCGGTTTCTACCGGCGATTCATTAAGGATTTCTCTAAAATTGCCAAGCCGCTCACTAATCTGCTTTGTAAAGAAAATCCTTTCTTAATAAATGAAGCGTGTGTCCAAGCCTTTGACACGCTCAAGAAGATGTTGGTTTCTGCACCGATAGTGCAACCACCCGATTGGTCACTGCCTTTCGAGGTAATGTGCGATGCTAGTGGTCTCGCCGTAGGCGCAGTCCTTGGACAGCATAAGGATGGGAGACACTGCGTAATTCATTACGCAAGTCATGCCCTGAATGAAGCCCAAGTTAACTACACCACAACGGAGAAAGAGATGTATGCTGTAGTCTTCGCGTTTGACAAATTCAGACAGTACCTGATAGGTACAAAGACCATAGTATACACCGATCATACAGCATTGAGATACTTGTTTAGCAAACAAGATGCAAAACCTCGATTAATCAGGTGGGTACTTCTGTTGCAAGAATTCGACATCATAATAAAAGATAGGCGAGGTCGAGATAATGGTGCTGCTGACCACTTATCTCGATTAGATAATGATAAAAAGGAAAAAGCCGTCAATGAGGATTTCCCGGACGAACAGTTGTTCGCATTGCATCTGCATAATCAAGCTTGTCCATGGTTTTCCGACATTGCTAACTTCTTGGCATGCGGAGTAACCCCCCAGTTTTCGAACTATCATCAGAGGAATAAGTTCAAACGAGATGTATTAAGTTACTTCTGGGAAGAACCTTATCTCTTCAAACACTGCCCTGATTTAATAATCAGGCGATGTGTGACCGAGCATGAAGCTTATCAAATTGTCAGAAAATGCCATGAATCAGAATATGGAGGTCACCATGGTCCCGCTCGAACGGCTCACAAGGTCCTCGAATGTGGATTTTATTGGCCTCACATCTATGAGGATTGCAGGACATTTGTTAAGGGCTGTGACAGATGCCAAAGATTAGGAAACATCTCCAAGAGGGATGAGATGCCTCAAAAGGGGATTCTCACACTTGAGATCTTTGATGTATGGGGCATTGACTTCATGGGACCGTTCCCACCATCTGGTGGAAACTACTATATCTTGGTAGCTGTCGATTACGTATCCAAATGGGTCGAGGCTGTCGCATTACCGACCAATGATGGTAGCCAAGTCATCAAGTTCCTCAAGAACAACATTTTCAGTCGATTTGGCGTACCTAGGGTGGTGATATCTGATGGAGGAACACACTTTATTAATAAAGGTTTTGAAACTTTAATGAGTAAAAATGGGATCCTCCATAAGATAGGCACGCCTTACCATCCTCAGACTAGTGGTCAAGTCGAAGTATCCAATCGCGAAATCAAACACATACTCGAAGCCACTGTCGGGATAACCCGTAAGGATTGGGCACGTAAGCTCAATGATGCTCTATGGGCATACCGCACAGCATATAAGACTCCCATCGGGATGTCTCCATACAGGCTGGTCTTCGGAAAAGCCTGTCATTTGCCCGTAGAGCTAGAGCATAAAGCTTACTGGGCCGTTAAAACGCTTAACTTCGATCCGAAGGTTGCTCAGAGCAAACGTAAGTTGGACCTCAATGAAATTGAGGAAATACGAGCGGAAGCTTATGAAAGCTCTCGAATTTACAAGGAGCGGACCCAGAAGTTGCACGATCGCCGGATCAAACCTAAGTATTTTTATGTTGGTCAACATGTGCTATTGTTCAATACTAGGTTGAAGCTGTTCCCCGGAAAGCTCAAATCTAGATGGGAAGGACCACATGAAGTACTAGAGGTGTTCAAAAATGGAGCTGTCAGGATTCGAACTGGCAGGGGCGATATAGTGGTGAATGGACAACGATTGAAAGAGTACCTCGGACAGTTCGATCCGGAGAAAGAAAGCCAAGCAGTGGCAGACCCGGCTTACACTCAATAAGAAACAGCATTTAAAAATACAAAAATTTCAGTTTATATATAGTATATATATTTACAGTACTTATTTCATGAGGAGCAAGTACCCAAAGATCAATTAAACATTTAGAGTACTAAGACTCTAAATGTGAGGATGTTGATATTTGAAGAAAATCTAATGCGTCTTATTTGTCTGTCTTGCAGAAGTTCGGAACCACCAAAAAAAGAGGAGCAGATAAGAGTAACATGGAAAAACCAGGTTCTTGGTTGGATTAGTTCTATAAATCTGAGAAAATGTTTTCGGGAATTGAAGAAATTCAAGACCCGAAATAAAATTCACAGATAAAATGGAACTGACCCAACCTAATTTTATGCAAGTGGACTATTTAATTTTCAGCCCAGCATTTTGAATTTACTTGGACTAAATTTATTTAGCCCAAATCAAATAAAATGGACGCAGGCCCAATACCACACTCGGGCCCAGTCCAAGAAAATTTGAAAATTCAAAATCCTTTGTCGCGGAAGGACCTTTGTCGCGATGTCATGCATCGCGACCAGGCCCTGTTCCGCGACAAACCCCTTTTTTCTTTCTTAAACCTTCCCCACATCTTGTCGTGATGCACCTTGTCGCGGAGCATGACTCCGCGACCAAGCCCTGCTCCGCGACATGACCTGCGTTGACTGTCTCCATACTGAACTTTGTCGCGATGGCCCTGTCGCGGAGCATGACTCCGCGACCAACCCTCAACTCCGCGACCACTCTAATGTCGCTATGCCTTGTCGCGGAACCTTGTTCCGCGACAAAGTCACGGATTCCGCGACAAAAGTTCAAGTATTTATACCCCCCCCACCCCCTCCAGTTTCTTTTCACCTTCCTCCTGTCATTTCAACTTCTTTCAGTTTCTCCATCTTCCTTTCCCCCATTTTTCTCTCATCCGAACGAACACCACGTGTTCTTCGCACTCTTGCACGCCATTTTCTAGGGGAAACTATGGACCGATTTCATGGACCCCTCCCAATTCTTGGACCTGTGCCTAGACCCGAGCCAAGGAGGAGAGGGTAAACCCTATTTTCACCATGGACATAGCCCCCTTCGGACCCGTTCTTTCTGTTTTGTCTCGTTTTGTTTTTCATTTTGTTGTGTTCCTGGTGTGGTGTGGTTTATTTGTGGTTTTAACTTTAGAATTTTTGGAAGTGCTCTCGGTTATGAGCACTGTTTTAAAACGTTGAAACCCCATTTTGAAACTGCTAAAGGGTGTTAAAACTGTTAATGGATAAGATTTTTGAAGTTTAAAACTGGAAAGAACAAACTGATGAACATTTGGGTATTGTTTGAATATCTTGATGTTATTGGTTTGATTGATCTTGATGTGACCTCTACAGTGTGGGTGGTGTAATAAAAATGGAAGATCTTTTTGGGCACATTTGTTCTCATGTTAGAAATCTCATGGGAATAAATGTTTGTTTGTTTATGGAAACATAGTACAAACACCCAATAGGAAGCCTCCACTTTTAATAAAAGCAACCTTTTAGAAAAAGACAAAAAGAGTTACTTTTGTTTAATGTTTGACTTGAGTTTTTGTTCCCAATGGAACACTAGTGTGAGTAAGACAGCAGTATTTTTATCACCCAGCTGCTATCCTTTTCAAAAATCCAAAATGGGACCACTCACATCCCACTTTTATTAAATAAAACAAGTCAACCATTTTTAAAATTAAAAACAGTGTTTGCAAATTTTTTGGATGCTAGAACTGTCCAAACAGTCCAAGCTATTCAGAAACAGCAAATCCGTTCCGCCACGTCTCCATTGCACATTCCAATATTCGAGCATTACATTTCCACCTATCCATCTCATTCCACTTCCAACAAGTGTCTCGGACTTGTTTAATAATCTGAAAACTTTTGGGCCCTATGGCCCATTAAAAAGATTTTAGGCCCAATGGCCAATTTTATTTTATTTTGGGCTCTTTAGCCCATTTAAAACCAAATATTGTTTACTTGTGCTTTAAATTAAAATTCAAGTCAGAAATTTAATAATCTCACATCTAGAGCAAAGCTCTAAATGTGAGGATGTTGGTTTCTGAACTCGAATAAATTCCAAAAATTACATAAAAATTGGATTCATTATTTCTATCTTTTCAGGGACAATCTTCCAAACCCAGACCCTGCACTCGAAGAAACCCATCTGCTGGACTTACCCCTCGAACTCCTGGGTGAAATCCTCTCTCGTGTAGGAGAGAATGACATCAGTGAAGCCTTCAAGGCACAGCAAACCTGCAAGAAATTCAGGGATGCCGGGAACCTCCCCATCGTCTACAAACGATGCGAGGTCAACTCATCCACTATAAAGAGAGGGCGGGAGTACTATCGTTGGGAGAAGCGGAGATTCCTTCGGATATGCGACCAGGCTGGAAACCACAATCTCCAAATCATTCCAGCAATGTTGGCATTTGCGGAGGGGAATGAAGAGCAAGCCTATGAACTGCTACGCCTGGGGATTGAGGACAATCATAAAGCGACAATCTTTGCCTACGGGTTGATGCTCATGAGCAAGGAGGACACAGGGCAGGTCGAGCAGGGAATCAGGATGATTGACAGGATAGTGACAAGCTGGTCAGTCTTCCAAGACACATCCGTCAATGTCCTCGAATGGATGTTTGACCAACCAGACACCCCATTCCTATGGGCTGATCAGGACGGCAGAGTTTACTGTCCCCGGGATCACGAGGCCATAACAGATCCCAATGATTGGTGTTTGCGGTGTGAGCTATCCAGCTATCTCCACTGGGCTAGGTACATGTTCTGAAGAAGGAAGGATGAATCCGGATTTACCCCGCTTTATTTTATTTCCATCCTAGTAGTAGTATTTGCAAGGGATTTCCTCCTTTTGTGTGTGCAGGTTCGTATTAACTGCACGAGAATCCCTTGCCTCGGATGTATTTAATTGCTTTCCCTAAAATTGGAACTCAGTTTTTGAGACCACTGAACAATTTTTACTGCTTTCCTTTGAAAAGATGTCTGCACAGTCCGAGATGAATAAGTGACTGTCAGACCAAAAATATGCTGTTGACCTACTCAGTATGTCAGCAGTGCCTCTTTACTGCTTTCAAATTAAATAACCAGCAAAAATATGCATAAACTTGCTCTAAATTCACAGGTTGAATTTAGGCTTATGATTAAATTTTCAGACTTTCAAATTGGGATAATATAATTGAAGACATGCATGAAATGAATTCCTGAGGTTTTGAGCTATAAAAATTTAATGATGCGATCAGCTTATTGGGTAATAAATCTGCATGTTAGAGATGTTGATTGAATAAATTGTTAGAATTAAGCTTTGATTAAATTTGAGAATATTGTATGACATGAATCAACCCAACCTTGTGAGATTTGAGCCATGAGTCACTTTTACTCATTCATTTTCTTTGATGTGTAAATCATTTTGATTAAAGGAAACTAGAACTTGCGATTGGGACCGATTCAAGACCATGCCATATTCCCGAAATCGAGCATATGATCGAGGCACCTAGAAAACCCAAATTTTTGGCCTTCGTTTGAAATCCAAACCCAAAAATATTTTCCCTTTAGGATTAACCAATTTGAGCCTTAAGCCTAATTTTTCTTTGAAGCTTCATATTATTCCTAGCCTTACAAAAAGACCAAGAAATTCAAACCCAAGTGTGCAAGGATGAATTCTATCAAAGGCATTAAGTTTGTAATCATCAGAAAAAGTATTAATCGGTATTCCATAAACCGATTCAAAAAAAAAAAAAAAAAAAAATGTTGAATTTCAGTCAACAACAATAAATTGCAAATGACAAGCAATTAGACAATAGTCTAATGTCATGCAATAGAAAAGAAAATCAAAAAGAAAGAAACAATGATGATCATAAAGTTTAAATAAAAATGCCAAGTCACGATGGAATTAATTCTTGCCACTTCTTAGCCCAATAATTTCCCTGTCCTACCTAATGTTACAACCGTACGCCCCGTTACAACCCTCGAATAAGACCTCATGATCTCGATTTGAAGAAATGAGCCGGTGGCGAGTTGGTCTGATTGCAAGCTTATGGGATAATTTAATTGAATTCGATCTTGAGCGTTAATGATAAAAGCCAATATTGAGAGTGAGTGAATTTTCCGATTCTCTTATAAGTGAGGCCTTTTCTCATTACACATGTTCATGCCATGCCTTGATTCTAATTTTTGATCTTTGCATCTTTCAAACATGATATTCATGAAGGATTGATGATAATGTTTGATTTGTAGGCCTGATATAGTGAGCAAGTATCATTTCATTAAACACTGCAATCAAGGGAATTCAATACTTGTAGTTTTGATTGTCTTATCCCAATCTAAAAAGAATGATATTTATGAAGCCACGAAAATGAATTGAATATGTAGAGTCCGTGTTCCGAGGAACATTGACTCTGACTGCTCGGGGACGATCAGTATTAAATGTGAGGATGTTGATAATGGCCAAAAATGACCATTATTTTCAATCCATTTCCGTGTCTTAAACGGGCATTTGATCGCATTCCGGTCTTACATTAAGTAAGAAAGCAGTCGAATTGGACTGATTTATGCATAATTGTAAAAATAATAAGCTGGTGTGAAAAAGGCATAAATATGTAATTTTATTACACATTTATGTTAGAAAAATCCAAAAACATGAGAAAAAGAAAAGGAAACAAAAAGATGGGAAAAAGATAGAAAAGCCCACAAAAAGAATATTTTCGGCCCATCTGGCCCAATCCAGCAGGCCCAGGAAGACCTTTGTCGCGGAAGCCCTTGGCGCGATGCAGTGTTCCGCGACAAAGGCATACTCCGCGACCAACTGGCGCCAAATGAAGAGGAGACCAGCCAAGCCCCTGGCGCGATGACCCTTGTCGCGATGGCATGCTCCGCGACAAAGGTCCATTCCGCGACCAAGAGGCACAAATAGAGACACAAGACCCAGTCGAAGAAGCCTTGCCACATGCAGTGTGTTCCGCGACCAACTTGATGTTCCGAGACAAAGCTGTGATGTGTGTGATGTCTTAAGACACAATGGGCTAGAATCAAGGCCCATGGGCTTAGGGTTACACTTCTATAAATATGAGGTGTCTCCCATGAGCTAAGGGTTGGTTGGAATTTTGGTGATTAGAACTCTCTTGAAGGCAAGCAGTAGGAGTTCTCTCTTAGGTAGAGTAGTTTAGGTTTATTTTTTTATGTATTATTTAATTTTTGCACTTAGTTTAGCTTAGATTAGTGTTTTACTGTTCACAGTGCTTAGATAGCCATTTTTACATCATGTTTTGGTTTCTAAACTCTTGTTTTAGGGTTTGTAATACCCAAATCATGGGTATTAACAACACCCCTTCAATAATATGGGAAAACATTCATCATTTGTGTCCCAAATCATGAAATGGGTCTCACACCCCATGGATTTATGCTTTCTTTTTCATTTTGGGGTCATTTAACCCCCATTTTGTTATTTTTGTGTTTACTGTTAGCATATTATGGATAATGTTGTGTGGATGTGTGATTAACCCTAGATTAGGACTCATGCTTTATTTTAATATCCTGCCCAGTCTTGTTATTTTTGTTTAAGCATGTTCTTCCTCATTTTGAATGTTTCTTGCTTATTTTTAGCTTAGAATAGCTTTTTGATCTGAAATAGGGTGAGATCACGCTGTTTGCATGCCACTGTTCATTTCTGCTTTTTCTGACTTTTGTCCTGAACCACCTTGGGCGCCAACCGCCTTCTGGCGCGGAACCACGTTCCGCGACAGAGTGGCTGTTCCGCGACCAAGGTGTTTCAAGACACTTGTCTCCAAGTTTAAAACCCTTTGTCGCGGAATACCTTGTCGCGGAGCCACGTTCCGCGACAAAACTATCCATGCATAGCGACAAAGGAGCCAAACTCTTGCATTTTGTCTTCATGGCTTCTTGTCGCGAAATCATCTTGTCGCGGAGCCACGTTCCGCGACAAAATCCCATTCCGAGACAGAAAAATTATGCCATGTTCTTTGACCTTTGAACACCTTGTCGCGGAACACCTTGTTGCGGAACCACGTTCCGCGACAAAATTTCCATGCATAGCGACAAAGGTTCAAATGCTTTAGAATTTTATTAAAACACTTTGTCGCGATGTCACCCTTGTCGCGGAACCACGTTCCGCGACAAAACCTTGCATAGCGACAAAGAGGCGTTATGCTGCCAAAAATTCTAAAAACTTGTCGGGATGTCCATGTCGCGGATCTCGGTCCGCGACAGAATTTATGATATCGCGACAAGGGTTTCTCTCTCTCTATTTGATCTCAAACAACTTCATTCTCTCCCTATTTTATATTGCAACACTCACATCATAGCCCCACGGGTTAGGATGTAACATTCTGGAATTGCAATATAGGGTGTTATGCTGCCCAAATTTTGATTCTCCATTTGCATCACTTAACTGATTGAACCCTTGACTCATTAATGATTAAAAAAATTGAGAGTAGCAATAATCACTCTTCAATAATCATCATGATTAAAGGACCTTTGTTCAATTGCCATTAAAACATTCTTGTATAAACGAAATCCTAATGGCTTAAACAGATAATCTGGACTGTAGTTAATTATGGTAGGAAGGATTATTTAAGACCATTACATGTGTACCCGATCCACAACCTTGCATGAGAAACCAATGTCTCTCATACAATGGATCTTCTTTTGCTTCTTATTTATTTTGTCTTTGTGTGTTGTGTGGAACCATTAGTAAAGAATACATCAGAATAATGTTGGCGGGTACTCCCTCATGGATAACTAGCTCGTATTCTGGGTATTAGTTACTAATTGTTATTTTGCATGGTCTGAATGGCTGTCAGTGGAAGCCTTGGCGGTTCGCCCATCCGGGGTTATAATAGCTGCTCGACTGATTTCCATCCAGATACAGTTTTATTTTTGTTATCTTAATTTCCAAACCCGAATTCCAATCTGCAGTGGGAGTCAGTTGGCATCAGTCAATGCCAACTGATGATCATTATAGAAGGGAAGCATGTAGGTTTTTATCCGAATTCACAGACAGTGGAGGCCCAACTGGTGTTGACACCACCATTATAGGGTCTAAGCTGCCTAAATTCGCTCCACCCGAGTGATTGGGAAATTGGACAGTAGATGTTTACAGTCCACCTGATCATTCTGCCATTACTTTGGTACCTTGACCATTCCATTCTGTGTTTCACTTTCTGTCTAGACCCGCTTCTATATTTTGGGTCAATTGATTTTACACTTCCATATATCCTTATGCATGATAATATTATGTACTGTTGTGGTCTGTAATTATTTTGGGATCCTTCCCTTGGACAATAGAAGTCTAGATCTTAAATAGATATTGCTTAATAAACTCCCAACAAAAACCTCTTTATAAAATCCGGATCTGAGTAAGGGATAAATTCTTCAGTTATGACTAATTCATATTCTGTCAAGGGTTATATTTTGGAAATTAAGAAGCAGATTCAGCGATTAGGTCTCGTCTAGACTGAAAGGGTCTGTGTTTTAACTGAGAGTCTAGTACCTGACAGGGAATGATTTTCAAATCCATTATTTTCCAAAATTGCTGGTTGATGGAAATGTAAGATTAGGTGCTACACCGAGATGGGGTCCACTTGGATTCAAATACAGTGTAGTAAATAATCTTAGAGGAACATCATTCAGGCCTTGGTTATTTTCCAAGATAGGGTTGAGTTTTCTTTCAACTGCTATCTTCTTCTGCCAAAGCCTACTTTTGAGTCCTGAGTGAGTGCATCCGGAACGAACTAATTTATTAGGTCGTTTCATTAGTTTGCATCTCATAATTACCCGGAAAGAAGTGAACACACTAGTGGTCCACTGAGAGCCGGGAGTTCTTGATCCATACTCCGTCATTCTGATGGGGAGCTGTCTTTTACTACCAGGGTCAGATTTTCAAAACCTCCGAGTGATAGGATTTTAAATGCTTTCTTTACTGCTTTCTTTTAATCGCTTTCATTAGAGGTCACTCGGTTGTATTGAGAGTTGTGTAACTGCTACTAGGATTGACAGTTAAGGGATAGTTTAGGGCTTGATCCAAATCTTTGGGTGTGACATGGGAGAATGATAGTGGTACTTGGCACTTCAATAAATGATGTGTCGGGTGTTGCTTATCCACCACAGATGAAGTAGCATACCCAGGCCAGGGCAGTTACGAATCTGTGGTATCTTAGAATTGGCGGTCTTAAGAACATGTGAACTCATATTGCAAGTACCTGTCTGCTAAAGGGAAAGCCTTATTGAGAGCATGAGAATTAGCTATCTGAAAGAATTATCCCAAACAAAGATCTGCGTATAAAAAATTGGAAGTTTAATATTGCTGTATCTCACTCTTGTCCAATTTTCATTCTTTTCTTCCTGTCCCTTCTGTCCACATTGTGACTCAACTTCACGGTTGGCACAATGCTCCTTTTCCCTGCTTTCGTAGATAATGTTTACTGCATTCTTAGAATAATTCTTATCCGCTCTCTAGAATAGATTTATTTGCTTTGTAGATTAATTTAATTGCTTTCTAGATCTAATTTACATTCATGTCAGTAGTTATTAATCACCTTTCAAACCTATTGAGCAATACGAATGGAAAATCTAGTAAAACGACGTGGGACCTGCTTCTATCGCACATCCTCCAGTGAACGATCCGGTCTTACTATAAATTACTGCAATTTTTGACACCGTGCGCTTTCGGGCCACAGTTTCTTAAACACGAGCAATAAAAACATGACTACTTATGAATATATCCCTAATCACAACTCCGCCATCTTAAATTGGTTTCATTAAATAAAATCTAAACCAGGAATATGATTTTTTCGGAAAATACTCATGTAGTGGGAACTTGCCAAAAGTTTCATGGCAGGAACTCTCATGGCAAGAATTGATGAGAAGTATCATGGCATACTCGCCGGGGATCCTCAGTGTGACAGGCTGAAGGTCAACCTATCCCGGCTATGCCATGAGATTTGTCAACATTTCATGACAGGGAGGACCACAGCGCCATTTGAAATTAAAGCACCACACTTGAGTAATAAAAAGACTAATAATCTTGATATATCCCTAAACCCTTTCCCGTGAATCATAACTCTTTTCTTGTAATAAATCTAACCTGGTATTTTTTTTAAGAAAATGCTCGTGGGACGGAAATTGTCAAAAGTTTCATACATCTTCTGGAAACTTCATGTCATCTGCAGTTGCATCCATTTGCTTCTCCCAAAACTTTGACAGGTAATAGTAGAAGTCCCGTTGAAAACCCAACTCCTTGAAATTCCTTTCCTCAGGCTTGATGTGCTTGTCCCATCCTTTCGGCAATCTAAAATTCACCTCGGTTTTACTCACGATTGACAGCTTATATGTTGATTCAAGAGCCTCCCTGTAGTCGTTAACCTTCTTGCGGAACTGTGAGCTTTTCAAGACCCCTTTGTCCTGTGTGCAAGGGGGTAATCCTGCTCGTGATTCAACCACTAGCTTTTCCCTGAGAAATATAAGAGTATTAAATCCAGTTTTTATAATTTTTGCAAGAGTTATTTAAATTGAAAATCAACATCCCCACATTTAGAGCTTTGCTATGAATGCGAGGTTGTTAGATCTTCAACTTAAATTTTATTGTAAAGCAGAGATAAATTTTTCTTTTTACAAGTTTTGAGACTTTTTAAGAAGGATTAAAATTATTCTGAAAACTTAGGAGTCATTGGGCTCCCAAATATTTAGTGGACTAAGAGCCCAAAATCAAATAAAGTAAAAGAAAAATGGTCATTGGACCAAAAATATTTTTAATGGGTCATTGGGCCCAAAAATTTTGATTTTCCCATTTTAAACAATCCCGAGGTGATTGTTGAAAGTGCAATGGAAAAATGGATGGAATGAAATGGATCGCGAATCGAGGAAAGTGAAAATGGAGTGCGGCGGCTCGGACTGCTCGAATGGAACTGCTGTGGAATGAGATGGACAGTCCAAAGCATTTTTGCAAACCACCAAAGCATTTTTAATTTTTAATAAAGGTTGACTTATTTTTATTTAATAAAAGTGGGATTTTATGGGTCCTATTTTTGGATTTTTCAAAACAATAGCAGCCCCACATGAGGAAAAAGAACTGCTATTTTATTATACTACTTGTGCTCCATTGGGAGTAAAAACAAGTGGGTCAACCAAATTCCTAACAACTATTTTGTCATTTTCTAAAGTCCTTTTGCTGAAAAGTGTTTGGTGCAATTTTTGTTGGTTTGTGCAGCTTTTCCCAAAACAACACAAACACCCACTTTTTGCACAGATTACACTATGCAGAGACAGACATACCAAGCAAGTAATCAATTTAATGCTTCCTTTAGCATAACAGTGGCATGCATACACACATCAAGTGAATACCAAAACAACACAAAGCAAGCATTTTCTTTCTACACATGCTCAGTAAACCAAAAACTCGAGAACTGTATACCAACAACTTAGTAATACTCTAAAAGCATTCCTATGTTCATTAGTCTCCCAGTTTGATTTTTTTGATAAGCTTGGACAGAGCAGAAAAAGACTAACAATATTGCTAAGGACCCAACCACATAATAGCAAAGATTCTCAGGATTAAGAAGAGTCCTCAAGAACCCTAGAAACTGCATATGTTCTCTCACATCCCTAGGGCTAAAATTTAAATCCCCAACATCAGTCGAACACTAAAATGCAGCCTCAGAAATAACAACAACACCCTCCTCCTTCTAATTTCATGCTCGGCCAACATTGCAATATTCAAAGAACACCAAAAACAGACTGCCTCCAACATACATTCCCCAAAATCGAACTCGAAACAAACGAAACAGAACACTATCGCACCTATTTGCATATTGTCGAGGATCGAAGCACAAAAATACCCAAAATTGCGAGAACAGAGGTGCGCGGAAATCGAAAATGGGCGACTTACCAGGGCTTTTCGGCTGCGGATGATGATGGAGAAGCCATTGCGATGGTTTTCCGAAAATTTTGGCAGCGTTTCCCTTAGGATTTGGTGGTTTCTGTTGCGAATGAACTATGCGTTCGTTCGTAAGAGGGGTTTCGGAAGTTTCGAAACTGGTTAAGTGTGGGAATGGGGGAAGAAGACGAATGGGTGGGTATTTATAAAAGGGGGAAAAAAAGAACTACGGCGCTGAACTTAACTTACGGCGCTATCCTAGCGCCGTAGGCCTTGTTCAGCGTCGTAGATAGGAAATAAGGGAAGAAAGGGATACTACGGCGCTATCCTATTAGTACGGTGCTATCCGAGGATAGCGTCGTAGTAATGGATTGCGCCGTAAGGCGGTGAAGAGATAAGGGGGGTACTACGGCGCAGTACCTTCAGTACGGCGCTATCCTAGTATAGCGCCGTTCTCAAGGACTGCGTCGTAGGGAGATATAGATCAAAGAGTGAGAAGTGCCCTACGGCGCTATCCTAGGATAGCGTCGTACGTGAGAATAGCGTCGTAGCTGAGAGCGGGATAAAGCTGCACTTCAATTTTCGAAATTTTTCAAAATTTACGCAGACTGGGCCTGGGTAGATGAAATTGGGCCTCAGTTGGTTTTATTGTTTTGGACTTAAGAAATTTTTAGTCCAGAACATTTTTGCAGTGTTAATGGGCTAACTTAATAATTACACTTGCATAAAATAGGTTGGATTAATTCCATTTGTTTGCAAAAGTTATTTCGGACTTTAAATTGCTTTAATTTCCGAAATCATTTTCTCAAATTCATGGACTTAATCCAACCGGGAACCTGGTTTTCTGCTTGATTTTTCTGCATCCTTCTTTTTGGTGGTTCGAAATTTCCTGCAAGACAAATAAATACCCAATAGGTTAGGTTTTCTCCTCAAATCAACATCCTCACATTTAGAGTCTTAGTACTCTAAATGTTTAATTAATTTGAGGTTACTTCTCTGTTTTGTTATAAATAAACAAACTATACTTACTAGCTATGAGTAATCAGGAGTGTAATTCTCTTAATAAACGACGCTGCATCCTCCCCGGCAACGGCGCCATGAAACTTTTGACAATTTCCTACACGAGTATTTTCTAAAATATCCCAGGTTTTCGATCTTATTTAATGAAACCAATTTATGATGGCGGAGTTGGGATTAGGGATACATCTATAGGTTGTCACGTTTTTATTACTCGTGTTAAGAAACTGTGGCCCGAAAGCGCACGGTGTCAAAAATTGCAGTAATTTATAGTAAGACCGGATCGTTCACTGGAGGATGTGCAATAGAAGCAGGGCCCACGTCATTTACTAAGATTTTCCACTCGGTTACTCGATTCAAGTTTGTATTTTGACTATCAACTACTTGACATAATTTAATCTAAGCTATGAAAGCAATTAAAATAAAGCAGATAAATTTTTTCTAGAAAGCGCATTAAATTAATCTAAGGAAGCAATAAAATTATTCTAAGAAAGCGGTTAAGATTATTCTAAGAAAGCAGATTTAAAATGAGACAGAAGGGACAGGGGGAAAATAATAAAGATTGGACAAGATTCAGATGAAACACAATTAAACTTCCATTTTAATTACACAGATCTTCGTTTGGGATAATCCTTTCAGTTAGCTAACTCTCATGCTCTCTATACCGTGTTCCCTTTAACAGACAGGTACTTACAGTAAGAGTTTACATGCTCTCAAGAAAACAAACTCTAAGATACCACAAACTTGTAACTTTTCTTGCAATGCCTTGCGAGAGTATGTTAGCCATTTGTGGTGGACAAGCAACACCCGACAAATCACTTATTGAAGTGTCAAGTACTGCTATCATTCCCCCATGTCACGCCCAAAGATTCTAATCAACCCCTGAACTATCCCTTAACTCTCAGTCCTAGTAGCAGTTACACAACTCTCAATACAACCGAGTGACCTCTAACGAAAGCATTTAAAAGAAAGCGGTAAAGAAAGCGATAAAGAAAGCATTTAAAATCCTATCACTCGGAGGTTTTTGAAAGTCTGACCCTGGTAGTAAAAGAAAGCCCCCAGTCAGAATGACCGGATGTGGATCAAGAATTCCCGGCTCTCAGTGAACCGCTCGCAGTGTTCACCTCCTTCCGGGTGGTTATGAGATACAAACTAATGAAATAAACTAATAAATTAGTTCATTCCGGATGCACTCACTCAGGACTCAAAAATAGGCTTTGGCAGAAGAGGATAGCAGTTGAAAGGAACTCAACCCTATCTCAGAAAATAACCAAGGCCTATGTATTGTTCCTCTAGAATTATCTAACACACTGTATTTGAATCCAAGTGGATCCCATCTCGGTGTGATAGTTAAGACTAAATTCCCAATACACAGCAATTTTGGAAAATAATAGATCTTTGAAAATCATTCCCTAAACAGGTACTAGACTCTCAATAAAAACACAGACCCTTTCAGTCTAGGTGAGACCTAATCGCTGACTCTGCTTCTAATTTCCCAAAATCAACCCTTAGTAGGATATGAATTAGTCATAACTGTGGTATTTATCCCTTACTTAGATCCGGATTTTATAAATGAATTTTTGTTGGAAATTTAGTATGAGACATCTGATTTAAATCAAGACTCCTATGTCCAAGGGAAGGATCCCAAAATAATATTGACCACAATAATTACATAATAATATCATGCATAAGTTTATAGGGAATTGTAAAATTAAATTAACCGAAAATATAAGGTGGGTTTAGACAGAAATGAAACACAGAGATGAAATAGCCGGAGATGAGAAGAATTTATTTTGGCTAAAAAGATGGCAAAAATAACTGGGGTTATCTGAACTGCAAACATCTGCTGTCCAAGTCCCAACTATTCCAGGTGAAATGGTTCTAGACAGCAGAAAGCCTTAATTGATAGTGATCGCTATCATCAAGGTTTCTACTATCTGTGAAATGAGAGAAAAACCTACATGTTTTCTTACTGTAATAATATTCAAACAATGTTGATCGACACCGTTTGATAATATCACAACTCGAAATTTGGGTTTGAAATTAAGATAAAGAAGATAAAACTGTATCCGGGTAGGAGTCAGCTGAGCAGCTATTATAATCCCGGATGGACGAACCGCCAAGGCTTCCACCGACCACTATCCAGACCATGCAAAATAACATCTAGTAATTAATATACAGACTACGAGCTAGTTATCCGTGTGGGAATACCCGCCAACATTAGTCTGTTATATTTCTTACTAGCTGTCTCACACAACACGGGTAAAGGCAAAATAAATAAAAGAAAATATTTTTGGGTCATCTTGTATGAGAGACATTGGTTTCTCATGCAAGGGTATGGAAATTAATCCATAATTACTCATTATGTCCAAATAATCACTCATTCCATAATTAATTAATTAATTACAGTCCGGATTATATACTTAGATCATTAGAGTTTAATTTTGTAGAAAATTCTTTTAATGGAATTGAACAAAATTCTTTATGTCACATTAATCATGGGTTGAGATCATTGAATTTCAACCTCAAAATCTTAGTATAAAGGTTCAATTAATTAAGTGAGAAAAATGGAGAAATGGGAAATTTGGCAAAGATGCCAATTACGGCGCTAGGCGGATACTACGGCGCTATCCAAGGTTAGCGCCGTGATGATAGCGTCGTAGGGAGAATTTTTAGGAGTGTTGATAAAATTGGAGGGTACGGCGCTATACACTAAATGACGACGCTATCCTAGGATAGCGTCGTAGGTACAGCGTCGTAAGTGGGTTTTGTGAAAGATTAAGTATTTGGGGTCATACGGCGCTGAACAAAAATTACGACGCTATCCGAGGATAGCGCTGCCGGTCTAGCGCCGTAGGATAAATTTTTGTTCAAGTTTAGGGCAACTACGGCGCTAAACCTCACCTACGACGCTATCCAAGGATAGCGCCGTAGGGCGGTTAGCGTCGTAGCTAGCCCAGAAACATGTTGTTGTTCGGGTGATGCAATCTATGCGATTGCTAACCCTATTTTCAAGTTCATGGTTCACTTTATGCAAGAAAGGAGATAAGAGAGAGCATTAACAGTTATGGAAATAGAATAAAGTGCAAGGAAAACTCAAATAACAGTAAAAATAAAGCACAAAGGAACCATAAGCCTAAGTTAGGGTTTTAACCAACACATCATGCATGAAATTCCACAAACATTAGCAAAAACACAAACCCCATATGAAACAGTAAAATAAAATGACCAAGTGGTCATTAAACCGAAATAAAGCAATAAATCCATGGACTCATGTCCATTTCATGATTTTTGGGACTCTTTTTGTGATTAACTTCCCATTTATAAGAAATAGCTTGATAATAACCATCATTTGTGTATTTCAAGCCTTGACAGAAGTTTAACAAAGCTGGAAATAATGTAAAAAGTGGCTAGCTAGGGTAGCAAATGCTAATAAGACCACTAATCTAAATATTAAAAAGTCTAATCCAAGGCAGAAATGTAAATAATACAAAAAAATAAAGACCTAACTACCTAACTAACCTACACCCCAAGAACACTAGGTTGTCTCTAAGTTTTTGAATGTTGTCTGGATTTTTTATCATTGGAGTCAACTGGTCCTTATATAGGTGGGAAACCCTAGGCTCATGGGCCTCCAGGCCTTGAAACTGGAGTTCTGAGCCTTAGTACGGCGCTATAGCTGGGTACGGCGCTATCCTACTACGGCGCTATAGGTCTAGCGTCGTAGTCTTCCATCCCGAAGACACTTCTTTGTTTCTGAATGGACAGCTTACGGCGCTATCCTAGCTTACGGCGCTATACTCAACTACCGCGCTATCCTTGTTTAGCGCCGTCCGCCTTTCTTCAATTATCAGCTTCAGTTTCCTCCTACGGTGCTAGACCAATGCTACGGCGCTATCCATGCTTAGCGCCGTAGTTGCGTCTAGCGTCGTAGTATCTTGTAAAATCAACTTTTTGTGGGTTTTTCATTTCTATTCCCATCTTTTTGTTTCCTTTTTCTTTTCTTTTCTTTTTCTCATGTTTTTGGATTTTTCTAACATAAATGTGTAATAAAATTACATATTTATGGATTTTTCATACCAGCTTAATATTTTTACAATTATGCATAAATCAGTCCAATTCTACTGCTTTCTTATTTAATATAAGACCGGAATGTGATCAAATGCCCGTTTTAGACACGGAAATGGATTGAAAATAATGGTCATTTCTGGCCATTATCACTAGGACACCAGAATATCGAATCATGAAGGAAGAAAGGCATGGACGGGCATTAAGAAAGGGGAAAGAGGCATTTTTATAGCCCTATATAATAAGTAAGGCTCGAACTTTGTTTAATGAATTTCTTGCTCTCGCACACCATCATTTAGCTATTGCAGTTCTGTTCCTGATAGCAGGTCACATGTATAGGACTAACTGGGGCATTGGAATGGCTCGTCTCGCCGTGACCTTCTCTTGAATTCTCAAAACTTCTGTCGCTCCATCCCCGCAGGGGCAGGGCAGAGGACCCGTCGCTGTCTCGGCTGTGCTACCGGAAGCTCTGGGGAAGTCGAAATAGGAGAGCACTCATCTTGGGGTGGACTTACTACTTAGATGCTTTCAGCAGTTATCCGCTCCGCACTTGGCTACCCAGCGTTTAAACCGAATTGCCCATATAGACCGAATTGCCTCACAAGAGCAACCCCCATTATTTTTCCTAAGTACCCAATTCGATCTTCTTACTGCAATTCGGTCTATAGATCAATTCGGTCTAGACCGAATTGACTTCAAAAGATCGCATTGCAGTAAGTTGCTTGTTTGTTTATTTTTCCCCTCAATTCGGTCTCCATGCCAATTCGGTCTAGACCGAATTAGCCTAAGAGACCGAATCTCTCACAAGCAACTGGAGACCACATCAATTCGGTTTAGACCGAATTGATGGTTCGGTCTCCAATAGACCGAATTACCCCATATTCCTCACCCTATATATTTCTCCCCCCCCCCCCTTTCCCTCAATTTCACTCTCCACACTTAGAACATTCCCCGATTCCCTCCATTCGCGAACCCTTCTTCCTCGCGAAACCAGAGTTCGACTCAGTACCTTACCTCATTCAAATCCTTCCAAAGCTTTCAAAAATGGCGTCTTCTTCGTCTAATCCTACTGAGAGTGTCGGGTAAGTGTCCTGTTTTCGATTTCGCACTCTCATTCTTGTGATTTCAGTTTTCGTTTTTCTTCGTTCTTACGAAATCGGTAATGGGGAGGGGAATGAGGACTGCCTTCGTGTTGGGCGTGGTCGGGAAGTGGTCGGAATGGGTTGGGTATGGTCGGAATAAGGTAGAACAGGGTAGTGCGAACTAGGGCTTTTTCCCATGTGTTGTTCGAACCTCCATTGTTACTGTTTTGAGTTTTCTGTGGTGTAGGGGATGCTCGTTTTTGAAAAATTTGGGTTTCAAAACCCATAATAATCTGATCTTTGTTTATATTGTGAATATTTGTTGCCATTATTTTTGATTATGCATATACTGTGTTGTTTGTTTGTTCTTTGAGAATATGAAAATGGGTAAACACAGTGGGTTACCTTCCCTTCAACCACTGTGTTAATTTTGCCTTTTGGATAGTTGATAATGTTGTTGGATATGCATACTGATGAGATTGCCTAATCTATGTTGATACATTTTGAAACATGATTTATTGGCAAATTTTGCATGATACTGGTGTGAATGGACTATTCTCGTATGTTGTTTTGTGTTTGCATGTACTGTATTATGAACCCCATTTAATAAATGCTTCTGTGGGGTACCTGTTTACCACCACTTGCAAACTCAACTAAAAAGTTGATGTTTGTATACACGGGAAAAATGGTATTACAGACGAAACCATGCCAAAATTTTTCCTGACAAGTGTTTTCCAAACACTATTGGCATGGCTTTTATGTTTAAAAAGACAAAAATTTGATAGAATTTTGTTTTTATTTAAATGTTTGACATGTCTATTATTGGGATATGTGGGGAATAAACAAGTGTAGCAACTTTGCTCACTCATTTATACCCATTCCCCAAAATAAAAATCCAAATGGGGGACCACTCACACCCTCAACTTTATTAAATAAACAAGTCAACACTTTCCATAAAATCCAAAAAAATAACCTTTTTGCATGTGTATGCTTATCTCTATTTTTATTTTCCCTTAGTCCATCACCTTGTGCTAGTAATTGCAATACTCTACTTGTGTATTGAATTCTTCATTATTAAATATCCATCATCCCATTTCATATGCTTTTGATCACTTTTATAGTGATAAAAAATATACACTTTTCTTTTAGAGGCTCAATAGCCTATAAAAATTCCTTCTTTTGGTCCTTTGACCATTTAAAAATCTTTAGACTATTTTTTTAGTCTAAGAAAAAAATTGTAAGGGTTCAAGACCCTTATTTCCCTTATTTTCTTACTTTGTCGTTGCAATAATTGTTAGATTCTATAATCTAACCTCATGTCCTTTAGTATGCAGTATAGCTCAATAAATTCAAGTAAAATCAATTAACTCACATTTAGAGCATGGCTCAAAATGTGAGGATGTTGATTTTCAACTTGAAAAACTTTTATAAAAAATTTGTTAAAAATAGTTTAAACTTCTCTTCTTCAGGGACATCATCCTTCCGGATCCAGCTCCAGAACAGGATAGGCTTGAACTACTGGACCTGCCAATGGAACTTCTAGGAGAAATCCTCTCCCGTATAGGAGAGGATAACATCAAGAAGGTGTTCATTGTCAAAAAGGTATGCAAGAAGTTCAGGGCAGCAAGTGATCTCCCGATAATCTACAAGAGATGCGAACTGGAGACCACAATCGTTAAGATGTGGGAGATAGGAGTCGAGGCGGAGAAGGAGGAACTCATGCAGAAGTGTGTCGACGCGGGCAACTACTACCTCCAGTTCGTGCCAGCCCTACAAGCATTCGGAGCAGGTAATGAGAAAAGAGCCTGCGAGTTGCTGAAACCAGGGATTGATGACAATCACAAAGCATCAATCTTTGTCAGGGGATTCATGCTACTTAGCAAGCTGGACAAGGAACAGGTCCGTCAGGGAATAGCAATGATCGACAAAATGGTGACGGACGAATCAGTCATGGCATATGTGGGCAACAACGTCTTTGCATGGTTGATGGAAAGCCCGGAGACTCCTGATTTGTTCATTGACCAAGGACCCATAATCTATTGCCAAAAAGTGCTGGAGAACCAGGATGACGAGGGAGATTACTGCTTGCCCTGCAGCCTGACGAACTTCGTCCATTGGAGCAGGATTTTCTTCCAAGGATAGGAGAAGAAGGATGCGGAAGACAGACTCAGCTGTAAAGAGTCACTTTTGAGTAATTAAACTGAAACTTCATTTAGGAGATCTTTTGAAATGCTCCTTGTGAAAACTTTATCCAAGTGTATAGCATCTCCTGTAACTAAAATATATATGGGTTTCTGTAAGTAAGGTCGTGGCTTTAAGCCGAACCTTGAAACCACTTGATGTGGTTGTTAGAAGTGTAATTTGGAATTAATTCTCCATGCTTTCTGCAAAGAGAATTTCGTCTTGAATTCTCGAAAATATTTTGAAAAAGATGTGTGACAGTCCAAGATGAATAAGTGACTGTCACGCCAAAAACAAAGTTGTAACATGCTTCCATGTTCACAGTATCTTTTTACTGTTTCAATTAAATAACCGGCATAAAACGAGCATAAAATCTGTCACCTAAATTCACATGTTGAATTTAGGCTAAGGATGAAATTTTCAAACTATTAAATTGGGATAAAACAATTAAAAATATGCATGATATAAATTCTTGAGGTTTTGAGCTATAAAAATCCAATGATATGATCACTTGGAAGAAAAACAAAATTTTCATGTTGAGAATTTGATTGAATAAAATGCAAGAATTTTTCAAAGGCTAAGAATTTAAGAATAAAGGTATGACATGATCAAACCGTACCATGTGAGATCTGAGCCGAGTCATTTTTACTCATTATTTCTTTGTTGTGTGAAAATCAATTCGATTAAAGGACACTAGAACTTGCAATTGGGACCGATTCAAGACCATGCCATATTCCCGAAATCGAGCATATGATCGAGGCACTTAGAAAAACCCAAATTTTTGGCCTTCGTTTGAAATCCAAACCCAAAAATATTATCCCTTTAGGATGAACCACTCTGAGCCTATAAGCCTAATTTTTTTTGAAGCCACTATATTATTCCCAACTTTATAAAAAGACCAAGAAAATCAAGCCCAAGTGTACACGAACCAATTCCATCCAGGCATTGTAATTTATGATCATCAAAAATATCAATCGGTATCCATAAACCGGTCAAAAAAAAAGAGAGAGAAGAAGAAAGGAAAAGAAAAAGAAAAAGAGAAAAATGTTGAGATTCATTCAACAAAAATAAATTGCAATTGACAAAACAAATTAGACATAGTCTAATGTCATGCAATAGAAAAGAAAAACAAAAGAAAGAAAGAAGTATTGATGATCATAGATTTTAAATAAAAATATGCCAAGTTATGATGGAATGGGTTCGAGTCACTTTTTCAGCCTAATAATATCCTTCCTTACCTAATGTTACAACCATATGCCCCGTTATAACCTTGAATAAGACATCGGGCTCTCGATTTGAAGAAATGAGTGGGTGGCGAGTTGGTCTAATTGCAAGCTTATGGGAGAATTTAATTGAATATGATTATGAGCGTATTGTCTAAAAGCCAACTTTGAGAGTGAGTGAAATTTTCGATTCTACTATATGTGAGGCTCTGCTTTGAGTGATTAATGTTCATGTCATGCTTGAATTCAAAAATTAGACTAATGAAATTTTCTATACATATATTCAAGAAGAATTAACAATAATGATTGATTTGTATACCTATTCAAGTGAGAAGTATCATTTCATTAAACACCGCAATCAAGAGAGTTTAATACTTGTAATTTTGATTGTCTTATCCCAATATAAAAAGAATGAAATTTTTGAAGCCACGCAAATGGATTGAATGTGCAGAGTCCATGCTCTTAGGAGCACTGACTCTGACTGCTCGGGGACGATCAGTATTAAATGTGAGGATGTTGATAATGGCCAAAATTGTCCATTATTTCCAATCCATTTCCGTGTCTGAGACGGACATTTTGATCGTATTCCCATCTTATTTTAATAAGAAAGCAGTCGAATTCGACAGATTAAAGCTAGTTTGTAAGAAAAATAAGCTGGTAATGAAAGACACAAAAATATGCAATTTTAATTGTATTTGTTGTTAGAAAAATCCAAAAACATGAAAAAAAGGAAAAAGAAAAGAAAACGGAATGAAAAGATGGGCAAAAGAATAAAATAGCCCACAAAAATAAAAAAGATGGGAAAAAGAATGAAAATCTCACAAACTGAAATTTTGGTTGAGTGTCGAAGATCAATTCGGTCTATACGCAATTCCACCTAAACCGAATTGCTCATTAGACCGAATTGTTGAAAAAAAGAAGAAGAAAAAGAAACAAGTGTTGAAGAAGAGAAGCAGAGCAACCAATTCGGTCTGTGGCAATTCGGTCTAAACCGAATTGACCCCTAGACCGAATTGCACTATGGAAAGAAGACCCTGAGCAGAAAAGAGAAGAAGGAATTCGATCTATGCAATTCGGTCTAAACCGAATTGATTGCATAGACCGAATTCCCTCAAAGCAAGAAAGCCAAACAGGAGCCATCATCAGTTCGACAAGGCCAATTCGGTCTACACATAGACCGAATTGATAAAAGAGTACCACATTCCATGCTCAATGATAATGGCCAAAATTGACCATTATTTTCAATCCATTTCCGTGTCTGAGACGGACATTTTGATCGTGTTTCCATCTTATTGTAATAAGAAAGCAGTTGAATTTGACAGATTAATGCTAGTTTGTAAAAACTTCGAGCCGGTAATAAAAAGACACAAAATATGCAATTTTAAATTGTATTTGTGTTAGAAAAATCCAAAAACATGAAAAAAGGAAAAAGAAAAGAAAAAGGAATGAAAAGATGGGCAAAAGAATAATATAGCCCACAAAAATCCAAAAAGATGGGAAAAAGATTGAAAATCCCACAACTGAATTTTGGCTAAGTGTTGAAGCACAATTCGAATTGTGCAATTCGAATTAATTCGAATTGGCACAAACAATTCGAATTGCTGAAGAGAACAAGAAGTGGTTAAGTGTTGGGAAGGATGCAGAAGAGCTAATTCGAATTGGCTTGAATAATTCGAATTAGGGAATGAAGAGAAGGAACCCAAAGGCAAGAAGAAGTGCAATTCGAATTGTCTAATTCGAATTAATTCGAATTGGCACAAACAATTCGAATTGCCAACAGATGCAAGGAAGCCAAGCAGAAACCCTCATCCAACTCGAGAAAAGACCAATTCGAATTTTTCACAACAATTCGAATTGATAACTGAAGGCCACATTCCCAGCTCAAGGAAGAGATCTCACAATTCGAATTAATTCGAATTGATTGAATTAATTCGAACTTCACTCATTGAAGCTGTGGAGCATGAGCACAACATTGGTGGGCCTAGGGTTTCGAAATTTGTCTATAAAAGCAGACCTTCCACAACAGAGCAAGAAGATCAAGAATTTAACCAAAAAGCAGCTGGGACAAAAAGAACAGCAGGAGGTTCCACAACCCTTAAGGGTTAGGTAGGTAGTTTAGTTTAGTTTAGATTATTTTCCTTGCAAGTAGTATAGTTTTTACTTGCTTTGATCTTAGTATAGTGTAGAAGCAGTTTGTGTAACCCTTAGAGTAGCCATTTCTAGAATTTTTACATGCTTTCTAGTTAGAATAAACCCTACCTTCAAGCTAATGATGGTTTTGGGTTCTTTATTTTGCTTTCAAAGTGCCAATACAAGAAAAATTTCCAGAAATGGTGTTATTCATGTGTTTTGGCACTCTTTAATGCTTTCTTTAGAAATAAATGCTTAGCATGTTTGTTTGTTTCAACTAGGTTACATTTATTATGTCCTAGTTGACATTCAAACTTAATAAATGCATGTTTGGTGGGTTTTTGGTTTGATTTTGTGCCTTAGAGCTTCAAATAAGTGTTCTTAGGTTTTAGATGTTTTTAAGGTTTGTTAGAATTTACCTTTATGTCTTATTTTTCTGCCTTGGTTAAGTTTTCATGCTGCCTTAGATAACTTGAGTGTTCTTAGTTTATTCATGCAGTTCTTGATTTTCTTGATGTTTTAGGGTCTTGATCTTTGAATCCTTTGTTTGTAGAAATAGGGTTTGAATCTTGCCAATACCCACTGGACATGTGTTTGTTTATTTCTTGAAAACCTCACTAGGGTGGCTGTGAAGTGACATTGATGTGAGATGAGGGATTTGGTAAATCTAAAACTATCATTAACCGCACAGTGTACACCTAACCCATACTTGTGAGAACAAAAATTGTTATTGTTCAAAAATGTGTAATTCGAATTGAGGCAATTCGAATTATCTCGAATTGCCTAAGAAATTCGAATTGCACAACCAAATTTCCTTCATGTGGTTTCCAACCAATTCGAATTCTCTAATTCGAATTAATTCGAATTGGTTCAACAATTCGAATTGGCAAGGAAAACCACATTGTATTGCATACCACCCATTCATGCCTTAGTTTATTTTCCTTCTCTTACCAATTCGAATTGTGCAATTCGAATTGCTAGACAATTCGAATTGCTAGACAATTCGAATTCACCTTCCCCTTGGGGTAAATGCCTTAGTCAATTTGAGCAAGAAAAGGACTTCGCCAATTCGAGTTGTCCACTTCGAATTAATTCGAATGGGTCAATAATTCGAATTAGATGATGCTCCAATTTCCAGCAATGATCAATTGGGTAAAGTCATACCTCATTCTTCATGCATTCTCAATTCGAATTACCCCAATAATTCGAATTGAACTATCCTTCTATTTTGAAAACTCCAAAAAACATTTTCTTCCATGATTTGTGTAAGTTGCATGGGTGGATTGGGCCTAGGCCCAATTCATCTGATTTCTATCCATTACACATTTCAACCCATTAGTGTCCACTTATTGTGTGCTTAACACCCACACAATACTAAAAATATTTTCTTACTTTTATGTTTTTCTCTTTCACTGTGTGTATGAACGGATAATGAGAAACGCACAGATTAATGTTGGTGAAAGGTCCCTTCACAGGGATATCGACTAACCCGTCTTCTGTGTGTCAATCATTATCTGTTATTTTGCATGATCTGGTTAGTGGTTGGTGGAAGCTTCGGCGAGCGTTCTCTTCACAAAGAGTTTCGATTAGTCACTCAGCCAATTCCTAATCAGATACAGTTTTAATTTTCCTTATCTTAATTTCTCAACCTGAATTCATGTTGCGATAGTATTAACTGATGTCGACCAACATCAGTTAAGACATATTACAGCAAGAAATATGTGGGTTTTTCTTCCGCTCACAGACAAAAGAAAACTAAATGACGGCGGTCACCGTTGTTTGGAATTCTTTTTGTCTAAAATCAGTCATCTGGGAAAATTGGGAACCGGACAGCAGATGTTTGCAGTCCGGAAAACCTCAACTATCTCTGGCACTCTTTTTAGCCGATTTCTTCTCATCTCAGGCTAATCCACCTGTGTGTATCACATTCTGTCTAACCTCACCATATATTTTGGGGTACTTTATTTTCCTTTTCATATACTTGTATGCATGATACTATTATGTAGATGTTCTGGTCTTATTGCTATTTTGGGGATCCTTCCCCTTGGACACAGAAGTCTTGATTTAAATCAGATGTTGCATAATAAATTTCCAACAAAAATTCCTTTATAAAATCCGGATCTGAGTAAGGGATAAATTCAACAGTTATGACTAATTCACATTCTGTTGGGGGTTGATTTTGAGAGCTTAGAAGCAGAGTCAGCGATTAGGTCTCATCTAGACTGAAAGGATCTGTGTTTTAATTGAGAGTTTAGTACCTGTCTAGGGAATGATTTTCAGATATCAATTGGTTTCTCAAAATTGCTGTGTGTAGGAAACCTGATATTAGATATCGCATTAAGTCAATATCCACTTGGGTGTAGATGAGATGTGATAAATAATACTAGAGGAACAACATATAGGCCTTGGTGAATTTCTAAGGTAGGGTCGAGTATTCCTTCGACTACTATCTTCTTCTGCCAAAGTCTAGAATTGAGTCTTGAGTGAGTGCATCCGGAACAGGTTCATTTATGGATCTGTTTCATTTAGTTTGTATCTCATAACTACCCAGATGTTGTAAGCCCTGTGGCTTATTGATATCTCGGGGGTTCTTGATCTGCATCTGGTCACCAAGACCAGGGGCTCTTTTATACTAACGGAAAGAGACGTTTTTAATGCTTCCGAGTGATAGATTTAAATGTTTTCTTTACAGCTTTCTTACTGCTTTCCCTTTAAATGCTTTCATAGAGGTCATTCGGAAGAATTAGGGGCTGTCCATCTGTTAAAAGGTTTGAGAGTTATGGAATGGTTTGGGGCTTGATTTGAAACTTTGGGTGTGACATGGGGGAATGATAGGAGTACTTGGCATGTCAACTAATGATATGAAACTTTGGGTGTGACATGGGGGAATGATAGGAGTACTTGGCATGTCAACTAATGATATGTTAGGTGTTGCTTATCCACCACAGATATGTAATGTAACTTCACAAGGCCTGTGGAGGGAGTTATAAGTCTGTGGTATCTTAGAAATTGAGGTCGTAAGAGCATGTAAATTCTCACCATAAGTACCTGTCTGTTAAAGGGAACATGGTGTAGAAAGCATGAGAGTTAGCTAACTAGAGGATTATCCCAAACTAAGATCTGTGTATTAAAAATGGAAGTTTAATTGTGTTTCATCTGAATCTTGTCCAATCTTTATTATTTCCTCCCTGTCCCTTCTGTCATATTTAAACCTGCTTTCTAGATAGTGTAGCATAATTTTATATCGCTTTCTTAGTATAGATTTAATTGCTTTCTTCGATCTAGTTTATCATGCTTTGTAGAATAATTTTTACTGCTTTCATGATCTGGTTTAATTTATGTCAAGTAGTTGTTAGAAAACCCTTGCAAAACTTGAAACGAGTAACCGAGTGGAAAATCTTAGTAAACGACGTGGGCCCTGCTTCCATCGCACATCCTCCAGTGAACGATCCGGTACTTACTATAAATTACTGCAATTTTTGACTCCGTGCGCTTTCGGGAGCACAGTTTCTTGACACGAGTAAATAAAAACACAATATTTTGGGAAAATACTCATACAGTGGGAAGATGTTCAAAAGCTTCATGGCAGGTGCTTTCGTGACATGAAATTATGAGAAGTATCATGGCGCAGATACCAGGGACTTTCAGGGTGACAGACTGAAGGTCAATCTCGGTTGCACCGTGATATTTGTCAAAAGTTTCATGGCGGGGAGGACCACAGCGCCGTTTGAGATTAAAACACCCCACATGAGTAATAAAAAGGGAAATCTTAATATATCCTTAAACCCCTTCTCTAAATCATAACTCTTTTCATTTAATAAATCCACACTTGAGATTTCAGAAAATTACTCGTGTTGATGAAACTCGTCAAAAGTTTCATGGCGCCGTTGCCGGGGAGGATGCAACGCCGTTTACTAGGAGAATTACACTCCTGATTTACTCATAGATAGTTTTTGTATATACTATCAAACCATCACTAACTTGGGGATTGTACAGGTACTGTCAAAATCTTGATACCAACTGCTTATGCAACGGAGGAGGAACACATTGCCGGAGCTACCGTTCGATCTAGAAATAGAAAGGACCGCTCGCCAACTGAGGGCAGAAGCCAGAAGACGGAAAGAGCAGGAGCGTCGGACCCGCACTTCACCTGAAACATCGAGCAGCGATCTATCAGACATGGCAGATAACCAGAACATTCCCCCGATCTTACCCATAGACCAACCACCAAATAACCCTGGTAATGGAGCTGACAGAGGACTGGTAGAACATCCTAATCGTGCCAACGAAGAGGAGAATCTACCAAATCCCAATCAGCAACAATACCAGCAATTCCACCAACAACCACCACCACCCCTAAACCAATTTCACCAAAATCAAAACATACCAAACCAACAATACCAAAACCAAGCTTTCAATCCAGATCAGTTTCAGAACAACCCACAAGATCCACATAACTTCCAGCAATTTCCCAATTACCACCAACAGTACCAGAACCAAGCTGAACAAGGAAATCAACAACAGCAGCAAGCAGCAGCAGACTTCAGGCAACCAATAGTAGAGCCCTATCTGGATGGACCTGGGAGAGCACACTTTCCCGCACGCAATTTCGAGCTCAAACCGGCACTCATTAATTTGGTGCAAAACAATCAGTTCTGCGGTGCAAATCATGAGGACCCTCATGATCATCTCCAGACCTTCCTGGAGCTCTGCGACACGATCAAAAATCAAGGAGTCTCTCCTGATGCTATTAGGCTAATGTTGTTTCCATTTTCTTTATATAGTGGTGCCAGGGACTGGTATAAGTCATTGCCTATCAATCAGAGGAGCACTTGGGCAGACTTGGTGAGGAGCTTTTTGCTGAAGTATTTTCCGGAATCAAAGATTGAGGAAGGACGAGCTAAGATTGGAGATTTTAAAATGAAGCCAGACGAGTCATTATATGATGCGAAAGAAAGATTCTTGGGCCTCATCAGGCGATGCCCCCAACACGGGTACGCACCATGGGAGCAATTGAGGAAATTCTACGGAGGACTCACTCATCCATGGAGAACAATGTTAGACGCTGCTGGCGGACGACATTTACTCCACTTGCCTATGGACCAAGCTTGGGAGAAGATTGAGACAATGTCTGTCAACAGATCCATCCTAAACACAGATGATAGGAAGGAGGATCCTCCTAGAAAAGTCTTTGCTGTAAGTGAAGGGAAAACAGATTTTGAAAAATTGCAAGAACAGGTAGCTGCGATACAACTGAGCCAGGATAAATGGAAGGGAATAGACGCTTCTCAGGCAGGAACCTCATCAGATCAAGTTCAAACACAGCAATCGGGAGTTGTCTGTGGACTGTGTCAGGGACCTCATCCAACTGATACATGCCAACAGATAGCTACCGAGAGTTGTAATTATGCCGGGAACTACCAAAATCGCCATCCCAATCTCTCCTATTCCAACAACAATGCACTTAATGCGCATTTGTTGCAGCCAAACCAGCCCAACCAGTTCGCAAATCAAAACCCACAGCAAAACTTCAGACCTCAGAATCAAGGATTCGTGCAGCAAAGAGTGCAGAACTTTCAAAATCAGAATCAGAATTTCCAACCTCAAATCCAACAGAGGCCTAATCAGAACCAAGGCCAGAATTCCCAGAATTTCCAATCCCAACCTGATCAAAATCAACAATATAACCAAAGGCCACCATCTCGTCTGGAGAACTTGATGACTGAGTTTATAGCCAACCAGAAGGATATAAACCAGCAACTGCAGTCATCAATCAAGAATGTGGAGACGCAAGTCACCCAATTGGCCAAGGAACTACAGAACAGGGGGAAAGGAACACTTCCAAGCAGTACTGAAGCTAACCCGCAGTGTAAAGCAATCACATTGCGGGGAGGCAAAATTCTAAAAGGAATTGTTGGATATGGAAAAGAGACGGCCGAGGAGGAAAAGGATCCAGTGGAGGGTGAAAAAGAAAATGAAAGGATTGAAGGAGGAGATGGTATTGGACTGGTCGAGGACAAATCAGAAACAGTTATTTCGCAGGCTGAAGCTTCAAAGGGAGCTGAAAAGGGTAGGGTTGAAGGTACAACTTTCTTCTCTTTACCACCAAAAACAAACAATAATAAGTACATGCCAAGGGTGCCATACCCAGCACGTCTTAAAAATAAGGAACATGACCTTAAATTCAAGAAATTTCTAGAACGGTTAAGGTCTGTAGAGATAACCATTCCTCTTGTGGAAATGATTTCAGAAATGCCCACCTATGCTAAGTTCTTGAAAGAATTGATTTCAGGGAAAAGGCAGGTAGAGCAGGAGGAGGTGATTGTTCTCAACAGCACATGCAGTGCCATAGTTCAGAAGAAACTGCCTAAAAAGAAAGAAGACCCTGGATGTTGCACGCTACCAGTACAAATTGGGAAGGCCAAAGTGAGCATGGGGTTATGTGATCTAGGATCCAGCATCAATGTGATGCCCTTAGCCATGGCAATTCGCCTAAGGCTCGGGGAGATTGAACCAGTCAAGATGAAGTTGCAGCTTGCAGACAGATCAATCACAAAGCCCGTAGGAATCCTCAAGGATGTGGTAGTCAAAACCGGTCAAGTTCTTTTCTCGGCTGACTTCATCATCCTCGACATCGAAGAGGACTCTGAAATGCCACTTATCCTGGGACACCCGTTTCTGGCCACTGGCGGTGCACTGATCGATGCCAAATCTGGAAGAGTCGCATTGAGGGTCGATGACAAAGAAATCACCTTTGACATGGAACAGCTGCAGAAGTTTCCGAATGAGGGATCTTGTTCCATATTTGATGTAATAGAAAGTAGGAGTGAGGATGAGAGCATAAACTCTGTGACTGATGAGCCAAACAAAGTTTCAAAACAGGTACTGAAGCCTGAAGGTGCGGAGCAACCAAGGAGCTGCAACGCTGTCCACTTCGAGGACCCTATCTCTGGGGACCTTGAGGAATTCGATGGGGTTGAGTTCATCCTGGAGGAAGAGGAAAGCACCGCTGAGGAGGAAGGGGATCCTGTACTGACACAGGATCCTGAAGGTAAATCTGATCTCTCTCTCCCATCCATTTCTCGCAAATTACTGCCTTCCGTTGAATGCCCACCAGAGCTTGAACTTAAAATACTTCCGGATCATCTTAACTACGTCTTTCTCGCTGAACATAAAAGATTACCGGTTGGCCGGAAGGGAGTTCTATTGCTTTTTGGATGGGTACTCTGGCTATAATCAGATTGTGATAGCTAGCGAGGATCACGACAAGACCACATTCACGTGCCCATATGGAACTTTTGCGTACAGGCGCATGCCTTTTGGACTTTGTAATGCGCCTGCCACATTTATTTTCTCAGAATTTATCGAAAAATGCATTGAAGTTTTCATGGATGACTTCTCTGTGTATGGAGATACTTTTGATGAATGTTTGACTAATCTTGCACAAATTTTGAAAAGATGTGAGGACACCAACCTAGTTTTGAACTGGGAGAAGTGCCATTTCATGGTCACCGAAGGAATAGTGTTAGGTCACCGCATCTCGCGCGCAGGTATCGAAGTCGACAGAGCTAAGGTCTCAGTCATCTCAAACCTAACATTGCCTAATTCAATAACAGCAGTTAGGAGTTTCTTAGGGCATGCCGGTTTCTACCGGAGATTCATTAAAGACTTTTCTAAAATTGCCAAGCCGCTCACTAACTTGCTTTGTAAAGAAAATCCTTTCGTAATAAATGAAGCGTGTGTTCAAGCCTTTGACACGCTCAAAGAGATGTTGATTTCTGCTCCAATAGTGCAACCACCCGATTGGTCAATGCCTTTCGAGGTAATGTGTGATGCAAGTGATCTCGCCGTGGGTGCAGTGCTTGGGCAACATAAGAAAGGGAAGCATTGTGTAATTCATTACGCAAGTCATGTCCTGAATGAGGCCCAAATTAACTACACCACCACGGAGAAGGAGATGTATGCTGTGGTTTTTGCGTTTGATAAATTCAGACAATATCTTATTGGTACGAAAACCACAGTGTACACAGATCACTCTGCGCTGAGATACTTGTTTAGCAAACAAGACGCCAAACCTCGATTAATCAGGTGGGTACTTTTGTTGCAAGAATTCAACATTATAATAAAAGATAGAAAAGGCAGAGACAATGGTGCTGCTGACCATTTGTCTCGACTAGAAAACGATAAAAATGAGCTAGCCGTAAATGAGAATTTTCCGGACGAGCAACTGTTTGCCTTGCATCTTCATGATCAAGCTTGTCCGTGGTTTTCCGATATTGCTAACTTTTTAGCATGCGGAATAACCCCACTATTTCAAAGCAGGGGCCACAAAGCGAGGTTCAACCGAGATGTAGTTAACTACTTCTGGGAAGATCCTTATCTCTTCAAGCATTGTGCAGATTCGATTATTAGACGATGTGTAACTGAGCACGAGGCTTATCAAATCGCTAAGAAATGCCATGAGTCGGAATATGGAGGTCACCATGGCCCCACTCGAACAGCCCATAAGGTGCTCGAGTGCGGTTTTTATTGGCCTACCATTTACGAGGATTGCAAAGCGTTTGTTAAAGCTTGTGACAGATGCCAAAGACTAGGGAATATCTCCAAGAGGGATGAGATGCCTCAACAAGGAATTCTCACTCTCGAGATTTTCGATGTATGGGGTATTGACTTCATGGGACCATTCCCGACATCTGATGGGAACCATTACATCTTGGTAGCTGTCGATTACGTTTCCAAGTGGGTTGAGGCCGTTGCACTACCAACCAATGATGGCAACCAGGTCGTCAAATTTTTGAAAAATAACATTTTCAATAGATTTGGTGTACCCAGGGTGATCATATCAGATGGAGGAACCCATTTTGTTAATAAAGCATTTGCAAATCTTATGAGCAAAAATGGGATTCTCCACAAGATCGGCACGCCTTACCATCCCCAAACCAGTGGTCAAGTCGAGGTCTCAAACCGCGAAATCAAACACATACTCGAGGCCACTGTGGGGACAACTCGCAAAGATTGGTCACGTAAGCTCAATGATGCTTTATGGGCATACCGCACTGCATTCAAGACTCCCATTGGGATGTCTCCATACAGACTCGTCTTCGGAAAGGCCTGTCATTTGCCCATAGAACTAGAGCATAAGGCTTACTGGGCCGTACGAACGCTCAACTTTGACTCACGAGTTGCTCAGAGTAAGCGCAAGTTGGACCTCAATGAAATTGAGGAAATACGTGCGCAAGCTTATGAAAGCTCGAGGATTTATAAAGAGCGGACCCAGAAGTTACACGATCGTCGTATCAAGTCTAAACACTTCTATGTTGGCCAGAATGTCTTGTTATTCAATTCTAGGTTGAAGCTGTTCCCCGGAAAGCTTAAATCCAGATGGGAAGGGCCATACGAAGTGGTGCACGTGTTTGAAAGTGGAGCTGTCAGGATCCGAACCGACAAAGGAGAACTGGTAGTGAATGGACACAGATTGAAGGAGTATCTTGGGCAGTTCGGCCCCGAAAAAGAAGCTCAAATGACAACAGAACCGGCTTATGCTCAATAAATATTATACATATATTTACTTACTTATTTATTACTTGCTCCACCTATTTTTATTGGGACAAAGTATCCAAAAATCAATTGAACATTTAGAGTACTAAGACTCTAAATGTGAGGATGTTGATATTTGGAGAAAACCTAATGCTTTCTTATAATTGTTTTGCAGGAATTCGAGGAACCAACGAAAAGAAAGATAAAGCTTCAAAAAACCAGGTTCCCGGTTGGGTTAATTTTATATTTAATGAAAATTAATTTTGGAATTTAGAGAAATCTAAAATCCAGAATAAATTCATAAAATAAAATTGTTAACCCAACCTAATTTATGGAAGCAATATGTTTTAGATTCTATTTCTGTGTATAAATGTTTGCTATTGAGTTCATCTTGATGAACATAAATTTTTGAAAACCTAAAAATTTTCCTAAGTCTTGACTGTGGTTTATTTTTCATTTCAAGAAAATTCGAATTAATTCGAATTGCTTGGAACAAACCACATAAGACATTTTGCCTTGGAAATTTTCACTCTCGGATTAGTTAATTCGAATATGCAGGCATTTCGAATTAATTCGAATTGACATGCAAATTCGAATTGGCACCCAAGGCAGAACTTTCGGATGTTTTATTTGGCCAAGTATTGCAATTTCGAATTATAAGGCAATTCGAATTAATTCGAATTGCCTGACTAATTCGAATTAGCATACAAAAGGCATTCTCCTCAGCAAGTGAGCAATTCGAGTTATTCAAGCAATTCGAATTAATTCGAATTGGCCACAATAATTCGAATTAGCTCACTTAGGCATCTTGTGCAGTTTTTGCTCACAACCTCCAGTTCGAATTGTGAGTCAATTCGAATTAATTCGAATTGATCTCAAAAATTCGAACTTGCTTTGTTTCTTTGTTTTTCAAGCCAATTCGAATTAATTCGAATTGGCCTGAATAACTCGCATCTCTCACAGAATGCACCAATTCGAATTAATTCGAATTAGTGCATAATTCGAATTCTCTTTTCCGAATCCTTTTTATACCCCCCTTTTCCTTCTCATTTCCCTCACTTTCACTTTTCACATTTCCAAAATCCCCCGTTCTCTCTCTCGCGAAACCCTTCTTCCTCGCAAAACCAGTCACTCGTCTCGACCTTTCCTCCGTTCAAACTCGTCGGAAATGGCATCTTCGTCATCGAATCCGACTGGGAGCAGGGGGTAAGTGTTTCTTTTTCATTTTCGCACTCGGTTTTCACAGTTTTCAGTTGTGTCCCTTCGTATTCCTTGCGAAATCGGGGTTGGGGAGGGAATGTGCTCTGTTTTTACGACAGGGAAGGTCGGAATGTGGTCGGAATAGGGTAGGCGTGTTCGAAGATGACTTAGAACCAAGTAGGCAGAACCTAGGTTTCTAGGGATTTATGTTGAAACTGCCATTTTTGAGGGTTTGAACGTTTCTGTGATGGGGGGTGTTCTCATTTTGAAAATAAGGGTTTCAAAACCCTTAAAAGTATGGTTTCTGTTTAGTTTTATGGTTTTGTTTGTTCATTTTGTTGTTTGTGTGCATTTTTGTTTATCTGTGTTGGTGTTTTAGTAATCTGTGAGTAGGCTTAACACTGTAGACAGTTTCCTTTGCCCACTGTGTTGTTTTGATCAGTAGAAAGTTGTTAATGATGATTGATAATGCATGTTGATGTTAAGTGTTGCATTAGAGTAGTGTTCTTGGACCAATTGTGTTGCTTATTTGATGTTTGCATGTATTATATTATATGAGTAATTTTGTAATAAATGCTTTTTTCGGGTACATGTTGCCCACACTTTGCAAACTCAATTCTAGAAGTTGATGTTTGCACATCCGGGACACATGGTACAGACGAAACCATGCCAAAATTTTTCCAACACTTTTGGCAAGTCATTTATGTGTAAAAAGACAAATGGTAGAATGTTCTTTGCCTTAAAGTGTTTGATCTTTGTCAACTTGGGACAAGTGGGGAATGTTCACAAGGAATGTTTTGTTTATATTCCTTAAAAACCCACTTCCCAAAACAAAATCCAAATGGGGGACCACTTACACCCCCAATTTCATTAAATAAACAAGTCAACACTTTTCCATAAAAACCCAAAAAATTACCTTTTGTATGTATGCATGTCTTTCTTTAACTTTTATTTTTATCTTTATTTTTATTTTTATTTTTGTTTTCATTTATTTACTTTTCATGGTCCATTATGACATACTAGTAATTGCATGATTTGTCGCTTGCATTTGCTTTTCATCATTAATCTTCTATCTCTCCTTTCTCTTATGATTTAAATCACTTTTTAAGTGATGAGAAAAATCAAAAATCCTTTCGTAAGCTCAATAACCTATGAAATATTCTCTTTTTGGTCCTTCGACCACCCAAAAACATCTTAGACTATTTATAGTCCAAGAAATTTTTTTAAGGATCCAAAAATCCTTATTCATTTTCTGCTGCAATAAGAGTAGATTTGATAATCTGACCCCTTGGACTTTCATAGTGTACCACAAGTAAGACAGGTGGTAACAAGCGAACTGTACTTTGAGGTGGCTGAAGGTGTAAGGCTGAGGGTCTCAGACCTAATCATTTCTCCATGTCTTTCTAGAGGCATCATTCCCCCAGTTCAAAATGAAGAGCAAGAAGGGAGAAGGAGGAGGCTGAGATCGAAATGGCAAAAGAGACGGAGGAGTGGAAGTAGAAAATGGAAGCTGCAAGGGCCGAGAAAAATCGACTTTGGAAAGAACAAATGGCCAAGGCAGCTGAGGAGGAGGCCAAGAAAGCAGAAGAAGACGCCAGGAAGGCAGAAATGGAGGAAAATATTAGAAAAGCCCGAGAGGAAGAGGAGAATAGAAAAGCTGCTGAAAAATTGCAGGCTGAGCTGGAGAGGAAGAAGAAAGCTTACACTGAAATACAGGTTGAGGTCGGGGACGATGATTGTCAGATAATCCGCGGAACCGACATTATTCCTGTCAAGGTGAAAGCTGAACCAGCAGAATGGGCCAAGGACAAGCAAGAACACGTGAAGAGATCCACTGCTCGCAGAAATGACACAAGGGCGGATGTCGAGAAAGCAATGGAGGGAATGAAGCCTACAGAGGAAATAGAGGAAATGGTGCATGAGAGCAATGAAAGACTTGAAGAGTCAAAGAAGAAGTTAGCCGAGCTTGCGAGTGATTTGAATGACATAACGGCACAAACTCTGGCGGCAGCCACTACTCAACCGCAACCCACAGTGCAAGAAACAGCGAGAACTGAAAGCAGTAGTGGTGACAAGCGAACGGACTTGGAAACCATAGAAAACTACTTTAAGGACAAGTCGTTTCAGCAAATACTCCAATACGATCTCAATATTCCTGTGGAACAAGGAGATGATATGGGGGAGGAATTCGAAGATTTGACCATCAGGAGGGAAGTCGAGGCATCACAAAAGGAATATCAACATGTAGATGATCCTTATCTTCACGAGGATTTCCTAGACTCCGTATTCCCCGAAGATCCGTGCAATTTGCACGAGCAGGGAGCAACTCAACGAGGTGAAGAAACTGAGTTGGAACAAACTGAGGAAGAGCCACAACCGAGTACACAGGTTGAATCTGAACAACACGAGCAAATTGAACAGAGGGAACAGCCAAGGGAGAATTCTGACTCTGATGGAGAACAAGCAGGAACTGAAGGAACCCAAGAATCAACCGGATCAGTGCGATCGGCTGATTATTGGGCCAACTCAACTTCAAGGGGCAGACTGGGTGTATCCACTAAGCAGTTCAAAAAATTCCGCATCAGGGATGATGCTGATATAATGAGGAGGTTCAACGGGAATGAGCAGAATGCGGGACGATACATGGCACTGGCTGGAGTATTCGTCCCTGATAAAGGATTCAGTCCAGAACTGATAGATCATCCAATGCTACTCAGGCTAAAAGAAAACCACGGATGGACTGAGTTCCTTAAGCATCACGCTGAACCCGGGATAGCAGAATTGGTTCGGGAATTCTACTGCAACATCAATGCCACACGAAAGACAAGTTGGGTGCGAGGAGTCGACGTAAATATCTCTGAAGAATACTTGAACAACTTCCTTGGCACACCCAACTGGAGGTCAGAAATTCCGACATTTGAGCATTTCGAGAAGGGAGCAAGCAGGGCAGCTGACAGGCAATATCACGACAACATCACTAGGTCTCTTACTGCTGAGAGCTACACTGGTGAAATCCCCTTCAAAGCAAAGCACCTGAAGCTGGAGTTTCAACCCTCCTATGACTTCTACATGTCGAAGATTAGGCCAAACCCTCATGCACATGAAACATCTGGTCGAATGTTGAAGGGTTTTGCCAAGATTTGGCATGGACTGAAGATCAACGTGGGGGAGCAGATTTTCCATGTCATGACCACAAAAGTCACAGGCACCAGAGCTGCTGCTTTATGCTATCCCAACCTCATCAGGAAAATTTGTGAGGCCCAAGGAGTAGATCTAACAGTTTTTGCAGAGAGTGATCTTATTGATATGAGCCGGCCGATCCCAGCCCCAAAGACAAGTATAACTAAACCAGTTACATACATTATGCCGGAAGAATCAGACGCTCAATTCAGATACACCCCTAGGACACCAACAGCCGGACGCAAAGGACACAAGAAGAAGGACCGTACTGAAGCGGTACCTTCAACAGAAGAAGCCGCAGTCACGCCAACAGAACCTACTCCCACTCCCACTCATCCTGGAACTGATGTTTCCACTCCAAGCTTATCACGAAGACATCCAGTCCGACCCTCTCGCAGAAGCCCGACTGTGTCTCAGTATCCAGCTGATTCTCCGTTCCTTCCCGTGTTGTTCTCGCTTCTCGCATCCCGGTTCCTCTTGTCTTGGGGACCCCGGCTGGACTCCCCACTCACTCTCCTTTTCAGTTGTTGTACTCGCGCCACTGCCACAGCGCGATCGTACACTGCCTGCAGATCAGGGTAGTGCACCCCTGCAATCACCTCGCGTACTGCCAGGTTCAGTCCCATCTCGAACTTTTGAGCTTTCTCCGCATCCGTGGGTACTAGTCTTGGTGCGAATCTCACCAGTTCCTTGAATCGAGTGTAGTATTCTTGCACGGTCTGGCCTCCTTGCTTCAGTGACAGAAACTCTTCGTACATTGCAGCTTTAGTACTCAAGGGATAAAATCTATCCCTGAGTAGCTCCATCATTTCCGCCCAAGAGTAGGGCTCGTCATCTTCAGTTAATTTTGCTTGAATCGCCTGCCACCAGTCGTCCGCTTCACCTCCCAAGTAGTACGAAGCGACGTGCACTCTCTCTCCTTCCGGACACTTGACCGCGCCTAGCAACTTGTCAAAAGTTTGGATCCATTCCTCCAGTTTGGCTGTATCCTCCTCACCAGCATAGTGGGGTGGCTGGTAGGGATTCACCATTGCCAGGTAGTTGGGGCGAGCTTGGGGCGGAGGTACCGCCGCAGCTTGGCCCTGATTGACTTGCGCGTTCCCTAGCGCAATCAAGACCTCCTCTATCGTCCGAAGACCATCGCCCACATTGTTCGGTGCGGGGGCGTCCTGCGCACCTTGGGGTTGCTCTCCTACAGGTTGAGCGGGTTCGGTGTCATTTGGTGGCAGTTCAATAGTAGTATGGGGAGCAGGTTGGTTCCTTGATCTACCTCGTAGTGCCATTCTGTTACAAACGGTGTAACTTAGAACGTAATATATTGTCTAGGCAAGTGACTATGTATGTGCTTGTGTTTTTACACTCAACGCTTGATTGGACTTTAAGGTAACGCAAGGTTTTGTTTTATTTTTAAATGAATAACTCTTGTATTTTATTCCCTTAAAAGAAGCTTTTAATACAAGTGAGGAGATGTACAAAAATAGCAATGTTTTCTTAGCAAAAATAGTATCTACTATAAATAGAATCCCTAGCGCCTCAAGACGTCCTCCGGTGGGGTAGCGGGATCCTCCTCCGGGTCTTCCTCCTCCGAACTTGGCGGCAGTAGATCGTAAAGATGGTGTTCAAGTCTTGTACATGAGCATCGACGTGTTCCTTCAGTATTAGGTTTTGCGTAGTGAGGGTTTGGACTTGGCGTTCGAGATGGTTTATGCGGTGGTGATCCGCCTCTCTTAAGTTGCCCATGTGGTGCAGATTTGCCTCCAATTGAGCCATACGATGTTTCATTTGTTCTATGGTTTGTTGGGAGTCAAAGTGAACGTTCATCATTTTGATCATCAAGTTCATCATATCTTGACTAGCTATCTAGCGCAAGCAAAAGATCTAAGTTAGAATGTATCACGCTTCTAGGTTCTTTAAGTTCAGGCAATGCAGTATGCACATGCAAATGATGATTTCCCCCAAAAAATAGTTCATGCACTATATATATATATATTTTTTTCCATGGGTTTTAAAATAATAAAAATTCATTTCCATGGAAATAATGCTTTAAAA
Organism: Hygrophila difformis; assembly: GCA_030278955.1. NCBI lineage: Eukaryota > Viridiplantae > Streptophyta > Magnoliopsida > Lamiales > Acanthaceae > Hygrophila > Hygrophila difformis. The sequence goes on along the minus strand of JAOANR010000004.1, from coordinate 11,568,776 downwards.
TTTTAAAAAAATATTTAAAATCCTTGGACCTCTATATTGGGTCAAAAATAATTATAATTTGGGCTCAAAAATAATTTTGAGCTAGGAAATTTCAAAATAATAATTTGGGCTTCTATAAATACTAATGGTTTAAAAATAATAATCTAGTAGTTTAAAAATAATAGTTTAAAAATAATAATGGTTTAAAAATAATAGTTTAAAAATATTCGGGCTCTGATACCAACTTGTAACACCCCGGTTTTTGGTCACCCAGGTCGGGATGTCACCGCCTCACCTCCCTAGTAAGACACGGTTTCTCCGAGCTTACTAAAGAGATGCAAGGCTAGGTATTGCAGTATTTAAAACATTTAAAAACCATTCAAGTAGCCCATTCAATATAAGTTCCAAAATAAATAGTATAATGCAGCGGAATAATAGTATCTAAGTATAAGTGTTGCAGCGGAAAAGAGCAACCTACCCAATTTATTGTATAAATTTTTCGGATCAATTATTAGACCATGCAAACTAGAACTACTTTTTCTTGGATAAAGGAAGAGATTACTCGATCTATTTCCGTATCGCTCATTATATATATATCATAACTCGGGCAAATAGGGCCAACATGGCCAAAACACGGGTTAAACAGGCCCGTTCATACTATAGTTTAATGCAAAAATCAAAATATTAAATGTTCCCATAAATCCCATGCATGTAGTGCTCATGCTCATTCCACATACTCTGTGAGGAAAAGAAATAAAATGGTTTGGTCAGCACAACTTGCTGAGTAAGTTAATACAGACATGATCGTGGGGTTTCAAAGCCATTAAATAATATTTAAATAAAAGCACGATAATAAATCATAAATAATCCAATTTAATTATCTAACCAATTTGCATAATTAATTCATGGCACTAATAATACATTTAACATAATTTAAATAAAAGCCATAATTAATTTAAATAAAGCATTTAATAATTTAAAAGGACAATAAATAAATATTTCACTATCCCCATTACTCCCAAGATTTAGTATTTCAAGTATTTCACGATTGTATCGCAATCTCGTCAAGTTTAGCCGGAAGCCGGCGGCCGCAGCCGTATCTGCCATACCCAGTACCACTCCGGAGCCTCGGGAAATCCATATGGATATTCACGAGAGTGTGGGCCATATATCTCATACCGTTTTGGCAACATATCTCAAAATTTCGCACGGGTCACCATCGTCCATAAAGGCACGAAGTGAATCGTTAGGAGGGCACCCTGCAGAGCACTCACCCCCTAATTTTAAAAGATCAAGTTTGTAAAGGGGATTTCCTAAATTTCAAATTTCATGTATTTATTTCAAAGAGTCTTCTACTCGTTTAAACCTTAAAGGCTAGTTTCACCGTTTCAACAAGATTTTAAGATTTGATTCGGTCAACCACAGTCTACTTCAAAATTCATTAAAAATCGAGTTTAAATCCAAAAATTCTGAAATTTGACCAGTGACTCGAAAACACATAGATGAACAAGTTTCAATTTTTAAGTTTTTTGATCCGAGGTACGGAAGTAAGTGAAAAACGTCAATCTTTAACAGGATGATAATCTGTCCGAAAATTCTAACACCAGTTTCAAGATTTCAAGATCTACCATAGCAAACTAACTCCAAATTTGATGAAATTTTACAGAGAGATACCTAAGACACGTATCTACAACTTTCATGTTCGGCTAAGTTCCAATCGGTCCAGATCTAATGTCAAAAACGTCATCAAGTTCGAACCTAAGTTCTGTCCAGATTTCAATATCAAATTTCAAAGCAGATCGGCTTGAGAACGAATTCAGATATCAAATCATAATGAAAAATTATGAAATTTTTACAGTAGCTAGAATAATGTCTTAGGAACATTTTTCATGTTTTAAGTTTTCTCGTTTTAAGAGGTTTAAAGGTTCGGAAAAATCAAGCAAAAATGCTGCACCGTTAAAGATTTCGTTTTGACAGATTTTACGTTCTTGGTTTAAATCGTTAGATCAAGTGTATTTTAAAACCTCCCAAAACCATAGTAAGATTAACTTAATGATCTTTGGGCATCCGGGATTGTCGATTCGAAGGCGTGGCTTGTAGTCCATCGTTTATCTTCTCCGTTCGTCGGGTTCTTCGTTCTAGATCCGATTCGGGGTGTAGAGAAGAAAAAGAATGAAGTTAGGATTCGTTTTCGAATCGCATATGGAACAAGGATCGGATCGGAACTTACCACGACGTTGGAGATCTTCCGAATTCATCCACGACTGTCCTCGCCTTGGTTTCGTGCCTCCGACGACTCCGGGATTAGGGTTTTCGAACGTATAGAGAGTATGGATGTTTCGAAAAGTGTTCGGGGCTGCCAAGAGGTGTTATTTATAGATAGGCATGACCTAGGGACGTCCAAGGTCGGCGTTGGTGAGTCTTGAGCCGAAAGGAGTTCAACCGAAGTCGGAAAATCCGGATTCGGGTGAGTGAATCTCGCAACCGGCGAATCTGTCGAGTGGCGCGGTCTCGGCGCACCGTTTGTTGAAAGATCGTGCGGCCACCGCGCGGCCCACGCCTGGACTTCGGTCTGGGCGGGTCGTGCGATCCGTCGGGCATTTCCTCATCTCTTTCGGACTTCTATCCCTCTATGTTCTCGGATTCGGATTTCCGGGATATTTTCGGGCTCCTAGTTCCTATCTTAATTCTTACTCGGGTCTAGATTTAATATTGGCCCCGAATTCTCGAGTCCGTTAGTGACGGGTATACTTGTACAATTTATTTGATTAATTTTATCTTTGGCTTTACGGGTATTGGAAATTTAATTCCTTCTTACATTAAATTCCATTTCTCATTTCCTTGTCTATGTATTATGTTTATTCATTTATTATATTTATTTATTGTTATTGTTTGTTGTTTATTTATTTATTTATTTTATGTTGCAAAATTCTCGGGTTTTACAAATAAAAATGGTTAAGTGACCAAAACGCAAAAATAAGCAATTAATATTATGCAAGTGATTCATAATAAATTTTGTGGAACATTATCTTGTATAAACATCACAACCAAAATAAGTTCAACAACACCCATTATTTGAATGTTTTAAACCCAAAATGCAAAACAATGGAAGCTGAAAAATAAAATAGAAAACTGGCCACACTAATTTATTACAGAAATTAAACTAAAAATAAGCTACAATATATTTCTACATTGCATAAAAATAAATTAAACTATCTATCCTAAAACTATTTTGGAGAGCACACCGTGTGCCTCCAAGAACAAGAAAAAAAATCTGAAGTGTGGCTAGACTAGGTTACTGTTCAATGAAGGAAAACAACTATTTATAGATGGGTGGGAAAAACCCTAGGCCCATTTAGGTCCATCACGTCGCAAGACAATACAATTTATTATTACTTTTTTTTCGGCACAATTTATTATTACTTTATATAATATGAGTATATATATTATATAAAATATGTAATTATGCCCGTCGAGTCTCGATGGGTTTATTACTAGTTTAGTTCGATATCTGAAAAATGATGGATTGGGATATAATTAGAAAATGTATATGACTATATAGGGTCCGTTCTGCACGTCGAGCTGTAGCCGCGGGTTTCTGCGAGCTGCAGCTATAGGAAGCTGTAACACCCCGAATTTGATAACCCAGGACGGGATGTCACCGCCACACCTCCCTAGCAAGACACAGATTCCCCGAACTTACTAAAGAGATGCAAGGCTATAGGTATTGCAAGAGATTTAAAAACAAGTTCGGAATTTATTTAAAATAAAATAAATATGTCTCATCCACCCACATAGTAATATTAATAATATCGCAGCGGAAAATAAAATGGGCCGACATGGCCAAAACCGGGTTTTACATGCCCGTTATGCAGTATCATAAAAATGGCAAACTTAATGTTTAAATATTCCATCCCCCAATGCACATGCTATACATTACCTCCGTACTCTGAAAGAAAAAGGAAAACAACAATTTTATCAGTATATAAAATACTGAGTAAGTCGATCCTAACATAGCAATAAAGGGGTTTAATTAATTAATTAAATTTACTCCTAGGCATGCATACAAAAATATTCTATTCTCCAATTTAAAAATAAACAACTCAATTATATATGTGGAACATGCATTTAATTCATAAAGAAAAATTTAACATGTTAAAAAAATTCAAGACATAAATTTAAATGCAAAATTTAAAGACAAGAATAAATAAATAAATACACAAAAAGTATTAAATCTTTTAATTCTTCCTGTTACGTCCCATTTCTCAATATTTAGTGTAGCCGGTCATCCGGCGGCCGCAGCCGTTTCGTATTTCCAGTATCTCAAGTATTTCCAAGTATCTCACGATTGCATCGCAATCTCATCAGGTATAGCCGGTCATCCGGCGGCCGCAGCCGTATCTGCCATACACCAAACACTCCGGAGCCTCGAGAAACCCATACGGATAATCCCGAGGGTGTAGGCCATGTATCTCCCGCCGATTGGCGTAATATCTCATCTAGTTTCTCTCGTCCATTATAGGCCCGAAGAGAAAGGCAAGAGGGGCACCCTGCAGAGCACTCACCCTCCGCCAAGTATCTCATATGTTTCAATTTAGTGTAACGGGATTTTTCAAAAGTATAGATGTATCGTATTTCAAGGTCTCGACCGTTTGTTTCGAAATTTCAAAATCTCTTCGGTTTAAAATCATTTGGCGTCACAGTTTACGACTTTTTAATTTAAAAATTAGTTTCAAGTCCAACAATTCTGAAATTTTCACGGTATATCAAAAACATCCTAACGAAAAACTTTCGTGTTTTAACAATTTCAAAATAAGTTGAGGAAACATGTCAAAAATCGAGTTTATTGCACAACATGTCCACTGTCCGGATTCAGAATTACCACAGTTTAGAAAATCAGCGTTTTGAAATATCAAACCGAATCCAAAAATTCTGAAATTTTATATGAACATACTAGACATAATTATCTACAACTTTTATTTAGATTGCCAAGATCAAATCGGACTAGAAAATATAGAAACGGGGTCTTCAAGTTTGGACATCAACACTGTCAGTTTTTCGAAAACGTTTTTCAAGGCAGTTCATGTTCGGATCATTTTGGGGTAGAAAACTTTGATGAAAATGGCTGAAATTTTTACACAACCTAGATTAATGTGTTAGGAACAAAATTCTAGATTTGAGTTTCTCGGATTGGATTCTCCAAATATGAGTTTTAATCGGATTTCAGTAATTGCGCAGGATAGGGTTTTTAGGTTCGGTTTTTACGTTTCGTTACAACATGACTAAATCGGACGCCCCTAAGCCACCCGTATTGATATGAAAGGCATCAACTTACTGTGGTAAGGTGTTTGGTCGTCCTCGGGTCGCTCGGCTCGTCCAAATTCACTACGAACGGATCTCCTCAACGCCAAGCTTCCAACCAAGTCTGGAGTACTAGAGACCTTGTGTTCCACGCCTCCTCCGTCGGTTTTCGTCACCGGAAAGTGATCGGAAAGTTCGAAGTCGGTGATTTCGGGTGTTGGAAGAACTTGGGAGATTTGGGAGAGACAATGTGTAACACCCCGGTTTTTGGTCACCCAGGTCGGGATGTCACCGCCACATCCCCCTAGTAAGACACGGTTTCTCTAAGCTTACTAAAGGGATGCAAGGCTAGGTATTGCAGTATTTAAAATATTTAAATCATTCAAGATAGCCCATACATTATAACTCAAAAATAATATTAATATGGCGCAGCGGAAATAAATGGTTTAGTACAGTATCGCAGCAGAAAATATAAATAGGGCCGACATGGCCAAAACACGGGTTAAACAGGCCCGTTCATAATATCGTCTAAAGTACGAATTTAAAAGCAAAATAACAATCCCCAAAATCCCATGCATGATTCGTGCTCACACATGCTCATTCCACATATTCTGTAAGAAAAGGAATAAAAACGGTTTTGGTCAGCAAATTTGCTGAGTAAGTTAACACATGCATGATCGTAGAGTTTAAAAGCCATTAATCGAATAACTTACTAAAAGCATGATAGTAACATAATATTTAATTTCATCTAATCAACTATCCAATAGCATAATTTATCTCAGGGCTCTATTTAATAACACATATCGCATGGTTTAAGACAAAAGGCATAAATTTAATAAAGCATTTAAATAATTTAATTGGACAACAACATAATTTAATCTAATTTAATTTAATTTAAAATCCCCATTACATCCCCGATTTGGTATTTCAAAGTTTCACGATAGCATCGCGATGTCAACAAGTTTAGCCGGTAGCCCGGCGGCCGCAACCGTATCAGCCATACCCAGTACCACTCCGGAGCCTCGGGAAACCCATACGGATATTCACGAGAGTGTAGGCTCTATATTTCGCCGTTTTGGCAATATCACATTTCAAGTTTAGCGCGCGGGGTCACCATCGTCCATTACGGCACGAAGTGAATCGTTAGGGGGCACCCTGCAGAGCACTCACCCCTAATTTTAATTTATCAAGTTTGTAAGGGGATTTAATTTTTAAAAATCTGACTTCAATTGTATTTATTTAGAAATAATATCTCAACTCGTTTCAACCCTAAAGGTTAATTCCATGTTTCAACAAGATTTCAAGATTTTGTTTCCGGTAAACCGCAGTTTACTCTAAAATTCGTCTAAAATCTGATTTAATTCCAAAAATTCCAAAATTTCATATCAGACTCAGAAACGTCAAGATCTACAACTTTCATGTTTTAACTTTTTCAATCCGAGATACCTAAATAGGTCAAAATCACCAATTTTCGCAGAAGAACAAATCTGTCCGAGTTTAATGTGTCACAGTTTAAAGATTTCGAATTCTACCATATCAATTCAACTCCAAATTTAATGAAATTTGACAGAGATCATCTTAAGACAATTATCTACGACTTTTATGTCCGGCCAAAGATCTAAAACAGTCTAGATCCTATGTCAAAAACGTGATCAAGATCATTCCTAAGTCCTGTCCAAGATTTCAAGATCTAGATTCAAACAGCTCGGTTCCGGCGGGTTTTCACATATCAAATCAACTCCAAAAATTCTCAAAATTTTACAGTCGCTATATCTAAGTCTTAGGAACGTTTTTTGTGTTTTAAGTTTTTCCGTTTGAGTTCGTTTTTATGTTTGGAAAAATTCATCAAATCTGTTGTGCCGGTAGAAAGTTTAGATTGACAGATTTTCGGTTTCTTGTTAATCTTTTAGTTTTGAATGTTTTAATTCATCCCAAAACCATGTAAGAGTTAACTTACCGAGTTTATGAATGTCCGGCATCGTCTATTCGAAGGCGTGGCTTCCAGTCCACCGTTTCTCCTCTCCGTTAGTCGGGTTCTACGATCTAGATCCAATACGGGGTGTAGAAAGAAAAAGGAGATGATTAGGATTCGTTTTCGAATCGTTTATTGAATAGCGATTGGATCGAGACTTACCACGACTATGGAGATCTGTAGAGAAATTCGTCCAACAATGTTCGTCTTGGTTTCGTGCCTCCGACGACTCCGGATTTAGGGTTTCGAATGGGTAGAAGGTTGTAGGGTTTTGTAAACTTGTTCGGGGCTCCCAAGGGGATTATTTATAGATTTCCCAAGCCCTAGGGCGTCCAACATCTGACCTAAGGGTCTTGGGTCGAGAGATGTTCAACCGAAAGTCGAAAAATCCGCGTTTGAGCGAGAGATTCACGCAACGGGCGAATCTGTCGTGTGGCGCGGTCGTGGCGCGCTTTTCCTCCTTCACCGCGCGGCCACCGCGCGACACTCGCCTGGACTTCGGTCCGGGCGGGTCGTGCGATCCGTCGTGCTTTTCCGCCTCTCTTTCGGGTTTCTATCCCTCTATGCTCCCGAATTCCGATTCCCGGGGTATCTTCGGGTTTCTACTTTCTCTCTAAATTTTCACTCGGGTCTAATTGGATGTTTTGGACTCGAATCCTCGAGTTCATTAGTGTCAGGTTTCGGTGTATAATTTATTTACCTTTAATCCATCCTTTTATTTAATTAAATTCCTTTAATTCCCTTTTTAAGTAAAAATCTCATTTCTCATTTCCTTATCTTTATTTATTTCTTTATTTGCTGGATTCATTTATTTATTTATGGTATTTATGGTTTATTTATTTAATTATTGTTTTATTTTATGTTGGAAAATTCTCGGGTATTACAGTCTACCCTCCTTAAGAATCAACTTCGTCCTCGAAGTTGTGTTTCGGCTTTTCTCTTGCTAAAGGTCTTGTGTTTGTTTTATTATGTTGTGACTGAACTTAGAATTAAAACTTCTAAGCTGCCTACGTACCCGGTAAAGGGATCAAGCCATAACGTAGTTCAACAATTTACAAAAGTGCACGAAAAATAGGTGGTATCACATCCTCTCCCCCTTAAGATTGCAGTTATGTCCCCATAACTGTGTCGGTATCGGTTTGGAACAATGTCGGGTATCGTTCTCTCATGTCGGATTCTACTTCCCAAGTTGCCGTCTCACTTTCGTGGTTTGACCAAAGAACCTTGATCATTTTGATGGTTTTGTTCCTCGTTACTCGTTCCTTAGTATCGAGAATACGCACTGGGACTTCTTCGTAAGTCAAATCTTCATCGAGCTCAATTATCTCCGGTTGAAGTACATGTGTCGGGTCCGGCACATACTTCTTTAGTTGCGAGACATGGAAGACATTATGAACTCTATCTAAGTGTGGCGGTAAAGCCAACCGGTAGGCTAAAGTTCCGACTCGTTCTAGAATTTCGTAAGGTCCTATGTATCGAGGACTTAACTTCCCTCGTTTGCCAAAGCGCATCACCCCCTTCATGGGTGATATCTTTAGCATGACTCTATCTCCCACTTGAAATTCTAGGTCTCGTCGTCTCACGTCGGCATAACTCTTTTGATGGTCTTGTGCGGCTTTCATCTTCCCTTGAATCACTTTGATTTGTTGAGCCATGTCTTCGATAAGTTGTGGTCCCACTACCACGGACTTATCGTTTTCTTCCCAGCTCAATGGGCTTCGGCACTTCCGTCCATACAATGCCTCGAAAGGTGCCATGCCGATGCTAGCATGGTAGCTATTATTATAGGAAAACTCAATCAGGGGTAAATGAGATTCCCAATTCCCTTTGAATTCCAACACACATGCTCTCAGCATGTCTTCTAGTGTTTGGATTGTTCTCTCGGTTTGACCATCCGTCATCGAGTGGAATGCGGTGCTCATTTTGATTTGAGTACCGAGAGCTTTTTGTAACTCCGTCCAGAAATGAGAGACAAATCTACTGTCTCTATCGGAAATGATATCATGTGGTACTCCATGTCGTCGTACCACATTATCAATGTAGGCCCGGGCCAATTGGTCCATAGTCCACGTGTCTTTCATTGGGATAAATATGGCTGTCTTCGTTAGCCTATCCACAATCACCCAAATCTTGTTCATGCCTTTAGGTGATCGGGGTAATCCCGAGATAAAGTCCATTGAGATGCTATCCCACTTCCAACTTGGAATCTCTAGTGGTTGCATCAATCCTAAGGGTTTATGTCGCACTGCCTTAACCTTTTGGCAGGTGAGACATCTCGCCACGAAGTTCGCCACTTCCTTCTTCATTCCCGGCCACCAATAGATCTTCTTCAGATCTTTGTATAGCTTGTCACCTCCGGGATGTACGGAATATGGCGTGTTGTGCCCTTCCTCCATCAACCTTAGTTTCAACTCGGCACATTTAAGAGGCACACACCATCTCCCTTTGAAACGGATGCTTCCATCCTCGTGGACAGAAAATCCTATTGCCTTTCCTTCGGCAATGTACCCTTTTATCTTCTCGAGTTTCGGGTCGCCCGGTTGAGCGAGTCGAATCTCGTCTAATATTGGAGTTTCTACGACCATGGCATTGTCCGTTTCTCTCACTGTGCCCGGATGCACAAGTTCTAACTCCAATCTAGCCAATTCCAAGTACAATGCCGGCGGAATTACCAACGAGTTTGTCACGTGTTGGGTTTTCCGACTTAGGGCATCGGCTACCACATTCGCCTTCCCCTCGTGGTATGCTATCTCTAAATCGTAGTCTTTAATAAGTTCCAACCACCTTCGCTGTCTCAAATTCAACTCCTTCTGAGTGAATATATATTTCAAGCTTTTGTGGTCGGTGAACATTCGACACTTCCGCCCATAAAGATAATGTCTCCATATCTTTAGAGCGAAAACGACCGCTGCCAACTCCAGGTCGTGTGTCGGATAATTTTCCTCGTGACGTTTTAGTTGGCGTGATGCATAGGCTACGACTCTCGAGTCTTGCATCAAGACACAACCTAAACCTTCCTTCGAAGCATCGCTATACACTTCGAAGTCACCATTCTCTGATGGTAGTGTTAATACGGGTGTGGTTGTGAGTCGTTTCTTCAGCTCTTGAAACGCAGTCTCACACGCTTCGGTCCACTCGTATTTTGCTCCTTTCTTCAGTAGCTGGGTCAAAGGACGTGCAATCCTTGAAAAGTCCTTCACGAACCGTCTATAATACCCGGCTAATCCAAGGAAACTCCTTATTTCCGTTGGACTCTTCGGAGTTACCCACTCCGTCACGGCAGAAACTTTTGCCGGATCCACTGATACTCCATCAGCGGATACTATGTGTCCGAGAAATGCCACTTCTTTCAGCCAGAAGTCACATTTCGACAGCTTGCCGTATAGCTGATTTCTTCGCAAGATTTCTAACACTTGATGTAGGTGTTTTGCATGCTCTTCCTCGCTCTTTGAGTAGATCAGGATGTCGTCAATGAACACTACGACACACTGGTCTAATAATTCTCAGAACACGTTGTTCATGAGATTCATGAACATGGCCGGAGCATTGGTTAACCCGAAGGATAACACTGTGAACTCGTAATGGCCATACCGCGTTCGAAATGCCGTCTTCGGAATGTCCTTCTCGGCGATCCTCAATTGATGATACCCAGATCGCAAATCGATCTTCGAGAATACTGAAGCTCCCTTCAGTTGATCAAACAGATCCTCTATTCTCGGTAGGGGGTATTTATTCTTGATGGTCACTTGGTTTAGTCCTCGGTAGTCTATGCAAAGACGTAGTCCTCCATCTTTCTTCTTAACGAATAAAACCGGTGCTCCCCAAGGGGACGTACTCGGTCTTATGTAACCCTTTCCTAACAGCTCCTCGAGTTGTTCTTTTAACTCCTTCATTTCCAGTGGTGCCATCCGGTACGGAGCTTTTGAGACAGGCTCTGTCCCCGGAATGAGATCTATAGTGAATTCAAGATCTCTCTCTGGTGGCATGCCCGGTACGTCCTCAGGGAACACGTTCGTGTATTCTCTTACCACTGGTATGCTATCAACCTTGTTCTCTTCCGCCTCAAGGTTGTGCACATAGCACGCATATAGTTCATACCCCTTACGCATCAAGTTACTTAGTTTAAGTGCACTAACGATTTTGTTACTTTTCTTAGGGGGCTGAGAGTAAAAGATGACTCTCTTTCCCCTACTTTTTGACAAGGTGATCTTTTGCTTTTGGCATTCGATCACCGCTTTATACTGGGATAGCCAATCCATCCCCAGTATGATGTCAAAGTCTCTTAAGTTAAATTCTACTAAGTTCGCGAAGAATTCTACGTTCTTTATCACTATAGGAATTTCGTTATATCGTTTAGAGCAAGACACTACTTCTCCAGAAGGCAATTGAATTCCTAAGCTAATTCTCTCGCACTTAGGTAGATCTAACTCAGGCACTATTCTTGATGCTATTATTGAGCAACTAGCTCCAGAATCAAATAGAATTCTAAGGGGCGTATTCAACACATAAAATGTACCTGCCATCACTTCTCCTTGCGCAGGCACGTCCGCTTGGTTCACCACGTTCAGCCTCCCCATAGGGCGTCCCTGATTGCCCTGCTGATTCGCATTCGGCTGCTGATTTTGTTGCTGGTTTTGATTCTGAGGGGGCGGAGGTCGTTGGTTCTGGTTCTGGTTTTGCGGCCTATTTTGAGGGGGTCTGTACCCTTGGTTATTGCCATTTCGCCCGTTTTGGTTTTGAGGTTGTTCTTGCCCCGCGACTAAATCGTCCCTCTTTGTTATGTTCTCCAGCCTAGTCCGGCAATCCCGTCGAACGTGACCCATTCGACCGCATCGGTAACAGGCGCCTTGTTGCGGGCATCCCCTTGCCAGATGGGGTCGTCCACATCTCGGGCAAGGCGGTACCGGAACTTCCTGGTTGAACCTCCTCCCAGTGTTGTTTGGTTGGGGCCTATTCGACCCTCTGCGCTGCTCGTTCCTTCCAGTGTTGTTCTCATTTCTTGAGTCTCGACTTCTCTTGTCTTGAGGACCCCTGCTGGACTCCCCCACTCACCCTTCTTTTCAGCTGCTGCACGCGTGCTACCGCCACAGCGCGGTCATACACAGCTTGCAAATCGGGGTAGTGTACCCCCGCGATCACCTCGCGCACGGACAGGTTCAGTCCCATCTCGAACTTTTGTGCCTTTTCTGCATCAGTAGGCACTAGCCTTGGTGCGAACCTCACCAGCTCCTTGAAGCGTGTGTAGTATTCCTGCACCGTTTGGCTTCCTTGCTTCAGCGACAGGAACTCTTCGTACATGGCAGCTTTAGTACTCAAGGGATAGAATCGATCCCTGAGTAGTTCCATCATCTCCATCCACGAGTAGGGCTCGTCATCTTCAGTCAGCTTAGCTTGGGTGGCCTGCCACCAGTCGTCAGCTTCGCCTCCCAAGTAGTACGAAGCGACGTGCACTCTTTCTCTTTCCGGACATTTAACTGCTCCCAGCAGCTTGTCGAAGGTCCGGATCCACTCTTCCAGTTTAGCTGGATCCTCCTCACCAGCATAGTGGGGCGGCTGGTAAGGATTTACCATAGCCAGGTAGTTAGGGCGAGCTTGGGGCGGAGGTACCGCCGCAGCTTGACCCTGGTTGACTTGCGCGTTTCCGAGCGCAATCAACACTTCTTCTATCGTCCTAAGACGATCGCCCACATTGTTCGGTGCGGGGGCGTCCTGCGCACCTTGGGGTTGTTCCATCTCAGGTTGAATCGGTTCAGTGACGTTTGGTGGTGTTTCAGTGGGTGTTTCAGTGGTGGTTTGGGGAGCGGTTTGAGTCCTTCCTCTTCCTCTGGGTGCCATTCTGGTACAAATAGGATAGATTAGGACTTTGTGAATTTAGCATATAGTCTAAGCGATTTATATAATGTATATGTGTGTCGCACTTTAGCACGTGGTGCTTTGTTCAAACTAGGAAGCGTCGTACGCTTCGGGGTTTTATTTTATTTCGAAATTTTTTTTCTCTTTTTTTTTTGGCTGTACGGACAGATCTGTCCATTTTTTTTTTCGATTTATAAAAAAATAAATCGGGCATTTTATTTCCTCAAAAGAAATTTTAGTACAAAAGTAGAAATATTTTCCTAGCAAAATAATATCTAACAATAAAATCTCTAGTGTCTCATGACGTCCTCCGGCGGGGTAGCAGGATCTTCCTCCGGATCTCCCTCCTCCGAACTCGGCGGCAGTAGCTCGTCAAAGATAGTGTTTAAGTCTTGCCCGTGGGCGTCGATGTATTCCTTTAGTATTAAGTTTTGTGTAGTGAGGGTTTGGACTTGGCGCTCGAGTTGGTTTATGCGGTGATGATCCGCCTCTCTCAAGTTGCCCATGTGATGTAAATTGGCCTCCAATTGAGCCATACGGTACTTCATTTGCTCTAAGGTTTGGTGGGAATCAAGATGAACGCTCATCATCCTGACCATCAACTGCATCATGTCTTGACTAGCCATCTAGCGCAAGCAAGAGATCTAAGTTAATATTCGCCAAGATTCTAAGTTCAATTCGCCAAGATTCTAAGTTCAAGTTTTGCCAAGATTCTAAGTTCATAGGAGAGATGCAACATGCAAATGCAAATGATATCCCCCCAATAAAAATTTAATGCAATATATATATGTTTTTTTTTCCATGGGTTTTAAAATAAAAATTTCCATGGAAATAATACTTTAAAATTTTAAAATAATAGTCAAAATACTAATAATAGTTTAAAAATAGTGGTGGTTTAAAAATAGTAGTTTTAAAAATAACCTGGCTCTGATACCAACTTGTAACACCCCGGTTTTTGGTCACCCAGGTCGGGATGTCACCGCCACATCCCCCTAGTAAGACACGGTTTCTCCGAGCTTACTAAAGGGATGCAAGGCTAGGTATTGCAGTATTTAAAACATTTAAATCATTCAAGATAGCCCATACATTATAACTCAAAAATAATATTAATATAGCGCAGCGGAAATAAATGGTTTAGTACAGTATCGCAGCGGAAAATATAAATAGGGCCGACATGGCCAAAACACGGGTTAAACAGGCCCGTTCATAATATCGTCTAAAGTACGAATTTAAAAGCAAAATAACAATCCCCAAAATCCCATGCATGATTCGTGCTCACACATGCTCATTCCACATATTCTGTAAGAAAAGGAATAAAAACGGTTTTGGTCAGCAAATTTGCTGAGTAAGTTAACACATGCATGATCGTAGGGTTTAAAAGTCATTAATCGAATAACTTACTAAAAGCATGATAGTAACATAATATTTAATTTCATCTAATCAACTATCCAATAGCATAATTTATCTCAGGGTTCTATTTAATAACACATATTGCATGGTTTAAGACAAAAGCCATAAATTTAATAAAGCATTTAAATAATTTAATTGGACAACAACATAATTTAATCTAATTTAATTTAATTTAAAATCCCCATTACATCCCCGATTTGGTATTTCAAAGTTTCACGATAGCATCGCGATGTCAACAAGTTTAGCCGGTAGCCCGGCGGCCGCAACCGTATCAGCCATACCAAGTACCACTCCGGAGCCTGGGGAAACCCATACGGATATTCACGAGAGTGTAGGCTCTATATTTCGCCGTTTTGGCAATATCACATTTCAAGTTTAGTGCGCGGGGTCACCATCGTCCATTACGGCACGAAGTGAATCGTTAGGGGGCACCCTGCAGAGCACTCACCCCTAATTTTATTTTATCAAGTTTGTAAGGGGATTTAATTTTTAAAAATCTGACTTCAATTGTATTTATTTAGAAATAATATCTCAACTCGTTTCAACCCTAAAGGTTAATTCCATATTTCAACAAGATTTCAAGATTTTGTTTCCGGTAAACCGCAGTTTACTCTAAAATTCGTCTAAAATCTGATTTAATTCCAACATTTCCAAAATTTGAAATCTGACTCAGAAACGTCAAGATCTACAACTTTCGTGTTTTAACTTTTTCAATCCGAGATACCTAAATAGGTCAAAATCACCAATTTTCGCAGAAGAACAAATCTGTCCGAGTTTAATGTGTCACAGTTTAAAGATTTCGAATTCTACCTTATCAATACAACTCCAAATTTAATGAAATTTTACAGAGATCATCTTAAGACAATTATCTACGGCTTTCATGTTCGGCTAATGATCTAAAACAGTCTAGATCCTATGTCAAAAACGTGATCAAGATCATTCCTAAGTCCTGTCCAAGATTTCAAGATCTAGATTCAAACAGCTCGGTTCCGGCGGGTTTTCACATATCAAATCAACTCCAAAAATTCTCAAACTTTTACAGTAGCTAGATCTAAGTCTTAGAAACGTTTTTCGTGTTTTACGTTTTTTCGTTTGAGTTCGTTTTGAGGTTAGGAAAAATTCATCAAATCTGTTGCGCCGGTAGAAAGTTTAGATTGACAGATTTTCGGTTTCTTGTTAATCTTTTAGTTTTGAATGTTTTAATTCATCCCAAAACCATGTAAGAGTTAACTTACCAAGTTTATGAACGTCCGGGATCGTCTATTCGAAGGCGTGGCTTCCATTCCACCGTTTCTCCTCTCCGTTCGTCGGGTTCTACGATCTAGATCCAATACGGGGTGTAGAAAGAAAAAGGAGATCATTAGGATTCGTTTTCGAACCGTTTATTGAATAGCGATTGGATCGAGACTTACCACGACTATGGAGATCTGTAGAGAAATTCGTCCAACAGCGTTCGTCTTGGTTTCGTGCCTCCGACGACTCCGGATTTAGGGTTTCGAATGGGTAGAAGGTTGTAGGGTTTTGTAAACTTGTTCGGGGCTCCCAAGGGGTTTATTTATAGATTTCCCAAGCCCTAGGGCGTCCAACATCTGACCTAAGGGTCTTGGGTCGAGAGATGTTCAACCGAAAGTCGAAAAATCCGCGTTCGGGCGAGAGATTCACGCAACGGGCGAATCTGTCGTGTGGCGCGGTCGTGGCGCGCTTTTCCTCCTTCACCGCGCGGCCACCGCGCGACACTCGCCTGGACTTCGGTCCGGGCGGGTCATGCGATCCGTCGTGCTTTTCCGCCTCTCTTTCGGGTTTCTATCCCTCTATGCTCCCGAATTCCGATTCCCGGGGTATCTTCGGGTTTCTACTTTCTCTCTAAATTTTCACTCGGGTCTAATTGGATGTTTTGGACTCGAATCCTCGAGTTCATTAGTGTCAGGTTTCGGTGTATAATTTATTTACCTTTAATCCATCCTTTTATTTAATTAAATTCCTTTAATTCCCTTTTTAAGTAAAAATCTCATTTCTCATTTCCTTATCTTTATTTATTTCTTTATTTGCTGGATTCATTTATTTATTTATGGTATTTATGGTTTATTTATTTAATTATTGTTTTATTTTATGTTGGAAAATTCTTGGGTATTACACAATGGGGCTGCTAGGGTTTGGGATTTCGAAATTATGAGCCCCAAGACCCCTAGAGCCGACAATATACATCTTTCTTCGCTCGGGATTGAGTTTCCAAAGTCGGGGGGTCGAAATATGGCAAGAAATCACCGAAAACGCGTGAATGGCCGGATTCTGTGGTGCCACGCGGTGGTAGCGCGCTGGTAGGCCAAACACCGCGCGGCCAGCGCGCGGCCTCCGCCAGGACCTCGGTCCGGGCGGGTCCGTGCGATCCGATCCGTCGGGTCTTTTCCTCCTCTCTTTCGGGTTTCTATCCTTCCGTGTTTTCGGCTCGACTTTCCGGGATCTTTTCGGATTATTATTCCTACACTTATTTTTGTTCCGACTTAAATTGATTTCATGTTTGAAATCTTAGGTCCGACGGTCTTGGGTTTTCTTTCGTCTTCCGTGCATTTTCGATTTTACGGGTTCTCGGAAACAAGACCTCTTTTTCCTCGGATTAAATTCTTATTCTATTTCTCCTCGGATTAAATTCTTATTCTATATCCAAAAATTAACGGGTATTACAATCTACCCCCTTAAGAATCAACTTCGTCCTCGAAGTTGTGCTCTATCATCTCGCGAGTTCGGGAATTGTTTGATTCAGCGATTGTATTATTGTGTGTTGTTGTTTGTTATTATTTGACTGTACCCAGAATTGAAATTTCCAAGTTGCCTACGTACTCCGTGAAGGGATCAAGTCATTACGTAGTTCAAAACAATTGGAATTTGTTTATTTGGGGTACAAAACATTCGGACAAAAATATCCGAAAATATTCGGGCCGTTACATCCTCCCCCTCTTAAGACTACAGTTATGTCCCCATAACTGTGGTTGCATCATTTTGGAAAAGGGTCGGGTAACGCTCCTTCATATCCGCCTCTAATTCCCACGTTGCCGTCTCGGCTTCGTGGTTAGACCAAAGCACCTTGACCGTTCTCACGGTCTTATTTCGTGTTGCCCTCTCCTTCACGTCTAGTATTCGTATCGGAATTTCCTCGTAGCTCAGGTCATCATCCAATTCAATCTCTTCCGGTTGGAGTACATGGGTCGGATCGTATATGTACTTTTTCAATTGTGAGACATGGAATACATCGTGAACACGAGCAAATTGTGGTGGCAACGCTAGTCGATAAGCGATTTCCCACTCTTTCCAGGATTTCAGACGGTCCTATGTATTTTCATCCCGAGGGTTTTCTGTAGCCTTGCAAAAAGACAATGCGAGGCAATTCTACTGTCTTTGTCAGGAATGATGTCGGGTGATACCCCATGTCGTCGTACCTCATTATCAATGTACGCCCGGGTTAAGTGATTGGTGTAAAGCAAAAGAGATTAAGCAGAACCGAAAAAATAAAACCTCCTCCGTGACCCGCGCGGTGCCCGCGCGGTATGAGGTCACAGCGCGCGGCGACCGCGCGGTCGCATCTATTCGAAAAAAATAGGGCTCGCGCTCCGCGCGAGCCACTTCCCCCATTTCCCATTCGAGACCACTTCACATTTTCTCTCAAATTCGCCCTCTTATTCCCAAATTCTCCCGGTGCCGGCTTCGATTTTGATTTGTATGGTATGCACCTACTACTTTTAGTTATCAATTTCAATTTTTATGCTTTGAATGACTTGATTTGTGAAGGGATTTAGGAATTAGGGTTTATGTACAAAAATTGGGGGTTTGTTATTTTTAGGCTTGATTTGTGCAAATTAGAAAGTATATGTGGTAATTGATGTTACTCTTGTTGCCTTACTTGTATTTATGCCACAATATGTTTATGTTTTTGGCAAATTCTTGTTGGATTTAAATCTTTAGGAAGACTATGAAGTTTTTGACTTTTTGTTGGTATTGGGGTGTGATTATTAGCTCTGTTTTTTTGTTGTTTGGTGCCGTACGGAAATGATGAATTATTATTTGAGCGGTCGTTTTGGTTTGTGGCAACTTCCATGTGTTTGTTAGTGATAATGGCCAGAAATGACCATTATTTTCAATCCATTTCCGTGTCTAAAACGGGCATTTGATCGCATTCCGATCTTATATTAAATAAGAAAGCAGTTGAATTGGACTGATTTATGCATAATTGTAAAAATATTGAGCTGGTATGAAAAATGCATAAATATGTAATTTTATTACACATTTATGTTAGAAAAATCCAAAAACACGAGAAAAAGAAAAGAAAAGAAAAAGGAACGGAAAAGATGGGGAAAAGAAAGAAAAGCCCACAAAAAGAACAATTTCGGCTCATCTGGCCCAACTGAGTGGTGTCCAGGAACAACCAGTCGCGGAAGCTCCTGTGTCGCGGTCCATGACCTCGCGACATAGGAGGGTTTAGCGACACAACATGCAGCATGAAGAAGAGACCAGTCCAGATAGACTGTGTCGCTAGGCCTGTGTCGCGAGGCATGGTCTAGCGACACAGGAAGATTCCACGCCACCAACACTGGAAAAGAAGCCATGTCCCCAGTTCCCGGTCGCGGTACCCCGGTCGCGATCCATTGCCTAGCGACACAGGCATGGATAGCGACACAGTTACACAAATTGAAGACCAAGACCCTGTCGAGAAGCCTTGCCACATGCAGTGTTGTTCCGCGACACAATGTGATGTGTGTCTTGAGACACAATGGGCTTCAGACCAAGGCCCATGGGCCTAGGGTTTCACTTCTATAAATATGAGGTGATTCCCTTGAGACAAACAACTTTTGGGTAGAAAACTCATTTTCTTGAAGGCAGAAGCAAGCATCCAGTTCTTAGGTAGTATAGTTAGTCTTTATTTTTTGTATTATTTAATTATGTCCATAGTTTAGCATAGTTAGTGTTTAGTTTTTATGTTTTCCACTGTTCCAGTGGTTAGGTAGCCAGTTTATATTATGTTTTTCATTCTAAACTTTGTTTTTAAAGTTTTGTAATACCCAAATCATGGGTATTAACATACCCACTTAATAAAATGGGAGAATATGCACTAAATGTGTCCCAACTCATGAAATGGGTCTCACACCCCATGGATTTAATGCTTTCATTTTCATTTTGGGGTCATTTGACCCCCATTTCATATTATTACGCTTACTGTTGCTATTTTTATGAATGATGTTATGCATGTGTGGGATCAAACCCTAGATTAGGATTTTGCTTTATTTTAAATACTGTTCCAGTTTAGTTTATTTATGTTCAAGCATGTTCTTGCTTATTTCAAATGTTGTTTGGTTGTTTTTAGATTAGAATGACTTTTAAATCTGAAATAGGATAAGATCACGCTGTTTGCATGCCACTGTTCATTTCTGCTTTTACTGACTTGTGTCCTGAACCATCCCTGTGGCCAACCGCCTCCTGTCGCGAGACCACGTCTAGCGACAGGAAGGTTGTTTCGCGACAAGGGTGTCTAGGGACACCTGTCTTGATATTTTGAAACCCTCGGTCGCGAGGCACTCCTGTCGCCAACCCACGGTTCGCGACACAACACCTGCTTAGCGACTGAGGACCAAACTCTTGCAATTTTTCTGCATCGCCTCTGTCGCGGAACACCTCTGTCGCGAACCCACGGTTCGCGACACACTTTTATTCCGAGACAGAAAATTATGCCTTGTCAATATTTTGAAAACCCAGTCGCTAGACACCCTGTCGCGAGGCCACGCCTCGTGACACAATTTCCAGACTAGCGACTGGGAGCCAAATACTTTGAAAATTCTCAGAAAACCCTGTGTCGCTAGACTCCTGTCGCGAGGCTACGCCTCGCGACACACTTTTGCTTAGCGACACAAGGTGAAACTCTGCCAAATTTCTGAAAACCTGTCGAGGTACCAATGTCGCGGGTCTAGGCTCATGACACAATTTATGGTTTCTCAACAGAGTCCTCTCTTCTATTTAATCCCAAAAATTCTGATTTCTTATCCTCTATTATATTGCAAACACTCACATCTTAATCCCACGGATTAAGATGTAATATCCAAGAATTGCAATATAAGGCGTTATGCTGCCGAAATTTTGATTCTCCATTTCCATCACTTAATTAATTGAACCCTCTAGTCATTAATGATTAATGATTGTAATTAGAAATGATTAAATCACTAATTGTTATGATTAAAGGATCTTTGTTCAATTGTCATTAAAATATTTTTCTATGAACAAAACCATGATGCCTTAAACAGATAATCCGTACTGTAATTAATTATGGTAGGAGGGATTATTTAGGTCATCAACTATGGATTAGTTCCATAACCTTGCATGAGAAACCAATGTCTCTCATACAAGGCCTTGTTTTTATTTTATTTCCATCTTGTCTTCTCTATATTGTGTGTAACAATTAGTGAAGAATACATCAAACTAATGTTGGCGGGTATTCCCTCACGGATAAACTAGCTCGTATTCTGGGTATTAGTTACTAAGTGTTATTTTGCATGGTCTGGATAGCAGTCAGTGGAAGCCTTGGCGGTTCGTCCATCCGGGATTATAATAGCTGCTCAGCTGACTCCTATCCGGATACAGTTTTCTTTTCTTTATCTTAATTTCCAAACCCAAATTCTAATCTGTAGTGTTAATCAGTCAACATCTGTCAATGCTGACTAATGATCATTACAGAAAAGAAGCATGTAGGTTTTTATCTGAATTCAGAGACAGTGAAGGCCCAACTGGCATTGACACTGCCATTATAGGGTTTAAGCTATCTAAGTTCGCTCCATCCGAGTAATTGGGAAATTGGACAGTAGGTGTTTGCAGTCTACCCGATTATTCTGCCATTACTTTAGTCCTCTGACCACTTCATGTTTGTGTTTCATATTCTGTCTAGACCAGCCAATATATTTTGGGTCAATTCATTTTACACTTCATTATATCTGTATGCATGCTACTATTATGTAATTAATGTGGTCTATAATATTTTGGGATCCTTCCCTTGGACATCAGAAGTCTGGATTTAAACAGATATTGCATACTAAATTTCCAACAAAAACTCCTTTATCAAATCCGGATCTGAGTAAGGGATAAATTCCTCAGTTATGACTAGTTCATATTCTGTCAAAGGGTTGATTTTGGGAAATTAGAAGCAGAGTCAGCGATTAGGTCTCACCTAGACTGAAAGGATCTGTGTTTTAATTGAGAGTCTAGTACCTGTTTAGGGAATGGTTTTCAAATTCATTATTTTCCAAAATGTTTGTTTGTTGGGAATCCGAGATTAATTATTACACCGAGATGGGGTCCACTTGGATTCAAATACAGTGTAGTAGATAATCTTAGAGGAACAACATCCAGGCCTTGGTTATTTTCTAAGATAGGGTTGAGTTCCTTTCAACCACTATCCTCTTCTGCCAAAGGCTACCTTTGAGTCATGAGTGAGTACATCCGGAACGAACTAATTTATTAGTTCGTTTCATTAGTTTGCATTTCATAACCACTCGGAAGGAAGTGAACACTGCGAGCGGTTCACCGAGAGCCGAGAATTCTTGATCCACACCCGGTCACCATGACTGGGGGCTGTCTTTTACTACCAGGGTCAGACCTTCAAAACCTCCGAGTGATAGGATTTTAAATGCTTTCTTTATCGCTTTCTTTTAAATGCTTTCATTAGAGGTCACTCGGTTGTATTGAGAGTTGTGTAACTGCTACTAGGATTGATAGTTAAGGGATAGTTCAGGCTTGATTAGAATCTTTGGGTGTGACATGGGAGAATGATAGTAGTACTTGGCACTTCAATAAATGATTTGTCAGGTGTTGCTTGTCCACCACAGATGAAGTAACATACCCAGGCCAGGGCAGTTACAAATCTGTGGTATCTTAGAATTTGTGGTCTTAAGAACATGTAAACTCATGTTGTAAGTACCTGTCTATCAAAGGGAACTCAACACTGAGAGCATGAGAATTAGCTGTCTGACAGGATTATCCCGACCAAAGATCTGTGTATTAAAATGGAAGTTTAATTATGCCTTATCCAAATCTTGTCCAATTTTTATTCTTTTCTTCCTGTCCCTTCTGTCCAAACTGTGAATCAGCTTCATAGCTAGCATAGTGTAAATTTTCATTGTTTCTACAGATAGTATTTACTGCATTCTTAGAATAAATTTATTTGCTTTCTAGTATAAATTCACCCGCTTTCTAGAATAGAATTCATAGGCTTTGTAGAATAGATTTAAGTGCTTTTGTAATTTAGTTTAAATTCAGTTAGTAGATGATTAATCACTTTTCAAACTAATTGGAGCAATACGAGTGGAAAATCTAGTAAAACGACGTGGGCCCTGCTTCTATCGCACATCCTCCAGTGAACGATCCGGTCTTACTATAAATTACTGCAATTTTTTGACACCGTGCGCTTTCGGGCCACAGTTTCGTAACACGAGTAATAAAAACGTGACAACCTAAATATATCCTTAATCCCAACTCCACCTTCATAAATCGATTTTCATTAAATAAAATCTAAACCGGGATTCATTTCATTATTTTGAAAATACTCGTGTTATGCGAACCTGTCGAAAAGTTTCATGGCGCCGTTGCCGGGGAGGATGCAGCGCCGTTTTATTAGAGAATTACATTCCTCATTGCTCCTAGTTAGCTTATACATATAAATATAAATATTTACCTCCAAAACCAATTCTAACCTGGGGATTGTACAGGTACCGTCATTATTGAAGCCGTTGTTCTACGCAAAGGAGGAAGCAGACGCCAGCCGAAATCCCGTACAACGCAGAGATAGAAAAGACAGCTCGACGTCTTAGGGCGGAGACTAAACGAAGACGGGAACGGGAAAGACAGGCACTACTTTCACCGAGCACCAGTAGCGACATATCCGATATGGCAAACCCTGACATTCCTCCAATCATTCCACCCAATCCACCACTTCACAACATTGAGGAAGACCCCGAAGATGCTGATAACGATGATTTGGATGATCCTCCTCCTCAGATCATACAGGGAGGCGGGAACCCACCAAACATTGAACAACAACACTTAGAGGCACCTCCTCCCAACCCGAACCCTCAAAACCCACCAAATAACCAAAATCGCCAAAACAACCAAAACCTCCAAAACCAGCAAAATCAGCAGTACCAGAATCCCCACTAGAATCCCCCAAATCCTAATGACTTCAATGATCCTAGGAACTATTATCTGCATCAGAACTATTACCCACAGCAATATCAAGGAGGGGCTGAGAACAATCAACAAGCAGCAGCCGCTGAATACATGCAGCCAATCTTAGAGCCATATTTGAACATTCCTGGACAAGCTCCATTCTTGGCCAGGAATTTCGAATTGAAGCCGGCCCTCATCAATCTTGTTCAGAGTAATCAGTTCGCTGGGGCAAGTCATGAAGATCCCCATGATCACCTGCAGACTTTCTTAGAATTGTGTGATACTATCAAGAACCAGAATGTATCTGCTAACACCATTCGATTAAAGCTGTTCCCTTTCTCTCTGACTAGCGGAGCACGAACATGGTACAAATCACTACCCGTAAATCAGAAGTCCACATGGGAGGACGTGATCAGAAATTTCTTAGCGAAATATTTCCCGGAGTCCAAGGTGGATGAATGCCGCTCTAAAATTGCGGAATTCAAAATGAAGCCAGACGAGTCCCTGTATGACGCAAAGGAACGATTCTTCAACTTACTCAGGAAATGCCCCCAACATGGTTTCCATGATTGGGAGAAATTGAGAAAGTTCTACAGCGGTTTGACCCCATCGTGGAAATACATGCTTGATGCTGCCGGCGGTCAACATCTGCTATACATACCAATGGATCAAGCATGGGGCAAGATTGAAGCATTGAGTGTAAACAGATCTGTTCTTACTGATGATGTTAATCCCCCTCCCCCTCGTGGTTTGTGTGCTGTAGGTGCAGTAGAAAAAACCAGATATTGAAAAGCTTCAAGAGCAGGTGGCAGCATTGTCTGTTAATCAGGGAGCTGGGAGCTCTACTCAAGGACAGCAAACAGATGTGATTTGTGGACTGTGTCAAGGTGCTCACGCAACTGATACATGCGAACAGATTGCAGCTGAAAGCTGTAACTTTGCAGGAGCTTTCCCAAATAGACACCCAAACCTGTCATACTCAAACAACAATGCTTTTAACTCCCACCTCTTGAACAAACCACAACAGCAGCAATTCAATCCTCAGCAGAATCAAGGATTCATTCAGAACAGGGGCCAGAATTTTCAGAACCCAAACTTCCAACCCCAGATCCAGCAGAGACCCCCTCAAAATTTCCAACAGCCTAACCAGAACTTTCAAAACTTTCAGCCCCAAAACTTCCAGCCTCAATTTATTCCAAACCAAGGCCAATGGAACCAAAACCAAAATCAGAATCAAAATCAAAAGCCTCCTTCAAGGCTGGAGAATTTGATGACTGATTTTATTACTAGCCAGAAGGAGATTAACACTCAGCTGCAGACCTCTATCAGAAATGTGGAGACCCAATTTACACAGATGGCTAATGAAATGCAGAAAAGGGATAAAGGGACGTTGCCGAGCACTGCGGAAAAGAACCCGCAATGCAAAGCAATAACCTTGAAATCTGGGAAGCTACTGGCTGGACCAAGGGGAGCGGATACTGGAAACAACTATGGGGAAGATGATGCTGTTGACAATGCTGATGAGGAAGCAATGGATGAATAGAAGGAAGCCGCACAGCATACAAGACGCCCATTGGGATGTCTCCATATAGGCTTATCTTCGGAAAAGCCTGTCATTTGCCTGTAGAGTTAGAGCATAAAGCTTACTGGGCCGTTAAAACGCTCAACTTCGATCCGAAAGTTGCTCAGAGCAAACGTAAGTTGGACCTCAATGAAATTGAGGAAATACGAGCGCTAGCTTATGAAAGCTCTCGAATTTACAAG
Organism: Hygrophila difformis; assembly: GCA_030278955.1. Taxonomy (NCBI): domain Eukaryota; kingdom Viridiplantae; phylum Streptophyta; class Magnoliopsida; order Lamiales; family Acanthaceae; genus Hygrophila; species Hygrophila difformis. The sequence continues at coordinate 11,543,302 of JAOANR010000004.1, read as the reverse complement.
GAGCGGACCCAGAAGTTGCACGATCGCAGGATTAAGCCTAAGCATTTTTATGTTGGTCAAAACGTGTTATTATTCAATTCTAGGTTGAAGCTGTTCCCCGGAAAGCTCAAATCCAGATGGGAAGGACCACATGAAGTGCTAGAAGTGTTTGAAAATGGAGCCGTCAGGATCCGAACTGACAAGGGCAACATAGTGGTGAATGGACATCGATTGAAGGAGTACATCGGACAGTTCGATCCGGAAAAAGAAAGCCAAGCAGTGGCAGACCCGGCTTACACCTAATAAGAAACAACATTAAAAACACAAAAATTTCATTTCATATATATAGTATATTATTTCATAACAAGAAAGTACCCAAAAATCAATTAAACTTTCAGAGTACTAAGACTCTAAATGTGAGGATGTTGATATTTGGAGAAAATCTAATGCGTTTTATTTATCTGTCTTGCAGAAAGTTCGAAACCATCAAAAAGAGGAGCAGAAAAGTAACATGGAAAACCAGGTTCTTGGTTGGATTAATTCCGTGAATCTAAGAAAATATTCTCGGAATTTGAAGAAATTCAAATCCGAAATAAATTTCACAGATAAATGGAACCGAACCAACCTAATTTTATGCAAGAGGATTATTTAAATTCCAGCCACTTTTGAATTTATTTGGACTGAATTTATTCAAACCCAAATCAAATAAAATGGACTCAGGCCCAACATCACACTCGGGCCTAGTTCAAGAAAATTTGAAAATTCAAAATTTTGTGTCGCAAAGCAACCACTGTGTCGCGAAGCCATGCCTCGCGACCAGGCCTAGTTCCGCGACACACTCTCATCTGTCCCTAACTCTCTTTGTCGCTGTCGCTATACACCCTGTCGTGAGGCATGGCCTCGCGACCGGCCTTCTATTCCGCGACACGTTCCCCCTTTGACTTTACTTCCCTGCTGAACCTAGTCGCGATACCCCTGTCGCGAGGCACTGCCCCGCGACCGGACTCCAATTCCGCGACATGTCTAATGTCGCTAGGCCCTGGTCGTGGAAGCTTGCCTAGCGACACAGTCTAGGGTCCCGCGACCCGTTTCTTCAGTATTTATACCCCCCCCCCTCCTCACCTCTTTTCCCTGCACTCTCATCATTTTCATTCAACTCTTCAACTTCTCCCTTTCACTCTCTTCTCTCCCGAACGAACACCACCGTGTTCTTCGCACTAACCCATCCGTTTTCAAGGGGACACCATGGACAGGTTTCTAAGGATCCTTCCAAACCTGGGACCTTTACCCAGACCCGAACGAAACAGGGCAGGGTAAAAGCCCATTTCCTCCCTGTTCATGGCTCTCTCGACCCTCTTTTGTTTCCTTTCCTTATTTTTTTTTTAGTGTGAATGGCATAATGTGGGTTGTGAGCACTTTTGTTTTTTCTGTTTTTGAGGTTTTGAGTGCTCTCGGTTTTGAGCACTGTCTTGAATCTCCTTGGAATTTTCAAGAAACTTGTCTTAACACTGTTAATGGTTTAAAACTGTAATGGTTTAAAACTTTTGAAGTTGAAACTGGAAAAGAAGAACTGATGAGCATTAGGGTGTTATTTTGAACATCATAATGTTGTTGGTTTGTTTGATCTTGAAGTTTTGGTTTGAAGCATTAAAGTGGAAGATCTTTTTGGCATATTTGCTTCCATGTCAGAAATCTCATGGGAATAAATGTTTGTTTGTTTATGGAAACATAGTACAAACACCCAATGAGAGGCTTCCACTTTTTAATAAAAGTGACCTTTTGGAAAAAGGCAAAAATAGTTGATAGATTTAATATTTGACTTGTGTTCTTTTTGTTCCCAATGGAACTGTAGTGTGAGTAAATAGCAGTATTTTTGTCACCCAACTGCTATCCTTTTCAAAAATCCAAAATGGGACCACTCACATCCCACTTTCCTTAAATAAAACAAGTCAACTCTTTAAAAATTAAAAATAGTGTTTGCACCCCCCCTCTCTTGAATGTTTTTAACTGTCCAAAGACAGTCCAAGCAATTCGAGAATAGCAGATCCATTTCGCCACGCATCTACTGCACATCCCAACATTCGAGCATTTCATTTCCATCATTACATCTCATTCCATTTCCAACAAGTGTCCCGGACTTGTTTAATAATATTGGGAAATCGAACTTTTGGGCCCGATGGCCCATTAAAAATATATAGGGGCCCAATGACCCCTATCTCTTCATAAAAATTTATTTTACCTATGCTTTATACTAAATTCAAGTCGGATATTTAATAACCTCACATCTAGAGCAAAGCTCTAAATGTGAGGATGTTGGTTTCCAAACTTGAATAATCTCTGAGGAAATTATAAAAATTGGATTCACTACTTCTTATCTCTTCAGGGGCAACCTTCTTCAAATCCCAGATCCTGAACCTGAAGGAACCCAGCTGCTAGACTTACCACTGGAGCTTCTAGGAGAAATCCTCTCTCGAATAGGAGAGGATGAAATCAGGGAAGTATTCACTGCGCAGGAAACGTGCAAAAAGCTCAGAGACGCAGGGAACCTCACCATCGTGTACAAGCGATGTGAGCTGGACACTTCTACAGTGAAGCAGTGGCAGGAGAGAATTCGGTGGCAGAAGGAGAGATTCCTGCAAACATGCGTGGAGGCAGGAAATTTTAATCTTCAAATCGTTCCAGCACTCCTAGCATTCGTGGAAGAGGATGAGGAGCAAGCCTGTGAGCTACTGCGGTCAGGAATTGAGGACAATCACAAGGCATCAATCTTCACACGTGGACTGATGCTGATGAGTAAGCTGGACGAAAGCCAGGTTCTTCAGGGGATTCGGATGATAGAAAGAATGATGACCGATAGATCGGTCTTGAGGTACACATCCACCAACACCTTCTCATGGATGGCAGACAATCCGGACACTCCCTATTTATTTACAAATCAACCAGCCCGGGTCTACTGTCCAAGGAGGCACGAAACCCTAAGAGACCATAATGGCTGGTGTCTACGCTGTGAGTTGACAAGTTTCGTCCACTGGAGCAGGTACATGTTCTGAGAGAGAAGAATGGAGGAGGAATGAATCCTAGTATGCTTTATTTCATTTTAAGCTCTAGTGTAAGCATCACATGAGGGATTTCTTCTTTTGTGTGCAGGTTCGTACTAACTGCATAAGAATCTCTTGTAATTGATGTAATTTATCGCTTTCCCTAAACGAGACTCAACTTTCGAGATCCACAAACAATTTTTATTCGTTTTCTTCTTGAAAAGATGTCTGACAGTCCGAGATGAATAAGTGACTGTCAGGCCAAAAATATGTTGCTGACATACTCAGTATGTCAGCAGTGCCTCTTTACTGCTTTAAATTAAATAACCAGCAAAAATGTGCATAAACCTGCTCTAAATTCACATGTTGAATTTAGGCTTATGATTAAATTTTCAAACTTTTAAAATTGGGATAATATAATTGAAAACATGCCTGAAATGAATTCCTAAGGTTTTGAGCTATAAAAATTTAATGATGCGATCATCTTGTTGGGTAATAAATCTGCATGTTAGAAATTTTGATTGAATAAAGTGTTGGGATTAAGCTTTGATTAAATTTCAGAATATTGTATGACATGAATCAATCCAACCAGTGAGGTTTGAGCCATGAGTCACTTTTACTCATTCATTTTCTTTGATGTGTGAATCATTTTGATTAAAGGAAACTAGAACTTGCAATTGGTACCGATTCAAGACCAAGCCATATTCCAAAAATCGAGCATATGATCGAGGCACTTAGAAAACCCAAAATTTTGGCCTTCGTTTGAAATCCAAACCCAAAAATATTTTCCCTTTAGGATTAACCAATTTGAGCCTTAAGCCTATTTTTTTCTTTTGAAGCCTCTATATTATTCCTTTCCTTACAAAAAGACCAAGAAATCAAACCCAAGTGTGCAGCGATGAATTCTGTCAAAAGGCATTAAATTTATGATCGTCAGAAAAAGCACAAATCGGTGTTCAATGAACCGATTCAAGAAAAAGAGAAAAAGGGTTGAGTACTTGTCAACAAAAATAAATTGCAAATGACAAAGCAAATTAGACATAGTCTAATGTCATGCAAAAAAAAAGAGAAATATTGATGATCATAAATTCTAAACAAAAGTATGCCAAGTCATGATGGAATGGAGTCGTGTCACTTTTTAGCCCAATTATTTTCTTCCCTACCAAATGTTACAACCGTATGCCCCGTTATAACCCTTGAATAAGACCTCATGATCTCGATTTGAGGAAATGAGCCGGTGGCGAGTTGGTTTGATTGCAAGCCTATGGGACAATTTAATTGAAATTGATTTTGAGCGTTCACGATTAAATCAAATTGAGAGTGAGTGAATTTTCCGATTCTCTTATACGTGAGGCTCTGTTTGATTGCAAAGGTTCATGTCATGCCTTAATTCTAAATTTTTAATCCTTGCATCGTTCAAACATGATATTCATGAAGGATTGTTGATAATGTTTGATTTGTAGGCCCGATGTAGTGAGCAAGTATCATTTTATTAAACACTGCAATCAAGGGAATTTAATACTTGAAATCTTTGGTTGTCTTATCCCAATCCAAAAAGAATGTGATTTATGAAGCCACGAAAATGAATTGAATATGCAGAGTCCGTGTTCTCTAGAACATTGACTCTGACTGCTCAGGGACGATCAGTATTAAATATGAGGATGTTGATAATGGCCAGAAATGACCAATATTTTCAATCCATTTCCGTGTCTAAAACGGGCATTTGATCGCATTCCGGTCTTATATTAAATAAGAAAGCAGTTGAATTGGACTGATTTATACATAATTGTAAAAATATTGAGCTGGTATGAAAAATGCATAAATATGTATTTTATTACACATTTATGTTAGAAAAATCCAAAAACATGAGAAAAAGAAAAGAAAAGAAAAAGGAACGGAAAAGATGGGGAAAAGAAAGAAAAGCTCACAAAAAGAACAATTTCGGCCCATCTGGTCCAACTGAGTGGTGTCCAGGAACAACCAGTCGCGGAAGCTCCTGTGTCGCGCTCCATGACCTCGCGACATAGGAGGGTTTAGCGACACAACATGCAGCATGAAGAAGAGACCAGTCCAGATAGACTGTGTCGCTAGGCCTGTGTCGCGAGGCATGGTCTAGCGACACAGGAAGATTCCACGCCACCAACACTGGAAAAGAAGCCATGTCCCCAGTTCCCGGAAGCGGTACCCTGGCCGCGATCCATTGCCTAGCGACACAGGCATGGATAGCGACACAGTTACACAAATTGAAGACCAAGACCCTGTCGAGAAGCCTTGCCACGTGCAGTGTTGTTCCGCGACACAATGTGATGTGTGTGATGTCTTGAGACACAATGGGCTTCAGACCAAGGCCCATGGGCCTAGGGTTTCACTTCTATAAATATGAGGTGATTCCCTTGAGACAAACAGCGTTTGGGTAGAAAACTCATTTTCTTGAAGGCAGAAGCAAGCATCCAGTTCTTAGGTAGTGTAGTTAGTCGTTATTTTTTGTATTATTTAATTATGTCCATAGTTTAGCATAGTTAGTGTTTAGTTTTTATGTTCTCCACTGTTCTAGTGGTTAGGTAGCCAGTTTATATTATGTTTTTCCTTCTAAATTTTGTTTTTAAGGTTTTGTAATACCCAAATCATGGGTATTAACATACCCACTTAATAAAATGGGAGAATATGCACTAAATGTGTCACAACTCAAGAGATGGGTCTCACACCCCATGGATTTAATGCTTTCATTTTCATTTTGGGGTCATTTGACCCCCATTTCATATTATTACGCTTACTGTTGCTATTTTTATGAATTATGTTATGTATGTGTGTGATCAAACCCTAGATTAGGATTTTGCTTTATTTTAAATACTGTTCCAGTTTAGTTTATTTATGTTCAAGCATGTTCTTGCTTATTTCAAATGTTGTTTGGTTGTTTTTAGCTTAGAATGACTTTTAAATCTGAAATAGGATAAGATCACGCTGTTTGCATGCCACTGTTCATTTCTGCTTTTACTGACTTGTGTCCTGAACCATCCCTGTCGCCAACCGCTTCCTGTCGCGAGACCACGTCTAGCGACAGGAAGGTTGTTTCGTGACAAGGGTGTCTAGGGACACCTGTCTTGATATTTTGAAACCCTCGGCCGCGAGGCACTCCTGTCGCGAACCCACGGTTCGCAACACAACACCTGCTTAGCGACTGAGGACCAAACTCTTGCAATTTCTCTGCATGGCCTCTGTCGCGGAACACCTCTGTCGCGAACCCACGGTTCGCGACACACTTTTATTCCGAGACAGAAAATTATGCCTTGTCAATATTTTGAAAACCCAGTCGCTAGACACCCTGTCGCGAGGCCACGCCTCGCGACACAATTTCCAGACTAGCGACTGGGAGCCAAATACTTTGAAAATTCTCAGAAAACCCTGTGTCGCTAGACTCCTGTCGCGAGTAGCCTCGCGACACACTTTTGCTTAGCGACACAAGGTGAAACTCTGCCAAATTTCTGAAAACCTGTCGAGGTACCCATGTCGCGGGTCTAGGCTCATGACACAATTTATGGTTTCTCAACAGAGTCCTCTCTTCTATTTAATCCCAAAAATTCTGATTTCTTATCCTCTATTATATTGCAAACACTCACATCTTAATCCCACGGATTAAGATGTAATATCCCAGAATTGCAATATAAGGCGTTATGCTGCCGAAATTTTGATTCTCCATTTCCATCACTTAATTAATTGAACCCTCTAGTCATTAATGATTAATGATTGTAATTAGCAATGATTAAATGACTAATTGTTATGATTAAAGGATCTTTGTTCAATTGTCATTAAAACATTTTTCTATAAACAAAACCATGATGCCTTAAACAGATAATCCGGACTGTAATTAATTATGGTAGGAGGGATTATTTAGGTCATCAACTATGGATTAGTTCCATAACCTTGCATGAGAAACCAATGTCTCTCATACAAGACCTTGTTCTTATTTTATTTCCATCTTGTCTTCTCTGTATTGTGTGTAACAATTAGCGAAGAATACATCAGACTAATGTTGGCGGGTATTCCCTCACGGATAAACTAGCTCGTTTTCTGGGTATTAGTTACTAAGTGTTATTTTGCATGGTCTGGATAGCAGTCAGTGGAAGCCTTGGCGGTTCGTCCTTCCGGGATTATAATAGCTGCTCAGCTGACTCCTATCCGGATACAGTTTTCTTTTCTTTATCTTAATTTCCAAACCCAAATTCTAATCTGTAGTGTGAATCAGTCAACATTTGTCAATGCTGACTAATGATCATTACAGAAAAGAAGCATGTATGTTTTTATCTGAATTCACAGACAGTGGAGGCCCAACTGGCATTGACACTGCCATTATAGGGTTTAAGCTATCTAAATTCGCTCCATCCGAGTAATTGGGAAATTGGACAGTAGGTGTTTGCAGTCTACCCGATTATTCTGCCATTACTTTGGTCCTCTGACCACTTCATGTTTGTGTTTCATCTTCTGTCTAGACCCGCCAGTATATTTTGGGTCAATTCATTTTACACTTCATTATATACGTATGCATGCTACTATTATGTAATTAATGTGGTCTATAATATTTTCGGATCCTTCCCTTGGACATCAGAAGTCTAGATTTAAACAGATATTGCATACTAAATTTCCAACAAAAACTCCTTTATAAAATCCGGATCTGAGTAAGGGATAAATTCCTCAGTTATGACTAGTTCATATTCTGTCAAGGGTTGATTTTGGGAAATTAGAAGCAGAGTCAGCGATTAGGTCTCACCTAGACTGAAAGGATCTGTGTTTTAATTGAGAGTCTAGTACCTGTTTAGGGAATGGTTTTCAAATTCATTATTTTCCAAAATTGCTGTTTGTTGGGAAATCCGAGATTAATTATTACACCGAGATGGGGTCCACTTGGATTCAAATACAGTGTAGTAGATAATCTTAGAGGAACAACATCCAGGCCTTGGTTATTTTCTAAGATAGGGTTGAGTTCCTTTCAACCACTATCCTCTTCTGCCAAAGCCTACCTTTGAGTCCTGAGTGAGTACATTCGGAACGAACTAATTTATTAGTTCGTTTCATTAGTTTGCATTTCATAACCACTCGGAAGGAAGTGAACACTGCGAGCGGTTCACCGAGAGCCGAGAATTCTTGATCCACACCCGGTCACCATGACTGGGGGTTGTCTTTTACTACCAGGGTCAGACCTTCAAAACCTCCGAGTGATAGGATTTTAAATGCTTTCTTTATCGCTTTCTTTTAAACACTTTCATTAGAGGTCACTCGATTGTATTGAGAGTTGTGTAACTGCTACTAGGATTGATAGTTAAGGGATAGTTCAGGCTTGATTAGAATCTTTGGGTGTGACATGAGAGAATGATAGTAGTACTTGGCACTTCAATAAATGATTTGTCAGGTGTTGCTTGTCCACCACAGATGAAGTAACATACCCAGGCCAGGGCAGTTACAAATCTGTGGTATCTTAGAATCTGTGGTCTTAAGAACATGTAAACTCATGTTGTAAGTACCTGTCTATCAAAGGGAACTCAACACTGAGAGCATGAGAATTAGCTGTCTGACAGGATTATCCCAACAAAAGATCTGTGTATTAAAATGGAAGTTTAATTATGCGTTATCCAAATCTTGTCCAATTTTTATTCTTTTCTTCCTGTCCCTTCTGTCCAAACTGTGAATCAGCTTCATAGCTAGCATAGTGTAAATTTTCATTGCTTCTACAGATAGTATTTACTGCATTCTTAGAATAACTTTATTTGCTTTCTAGTATAAATTCACCCGCTTTCTAGAATAGAATTCATAGGCTTTGTAGAATAGATTTAAGTGCTTTTGTAATTTAGTTTAAATTCAGTTACTAGATGATTAATCACTTTTCAAACTAATTGGAGCAATACGAGTGGAAAATCTAGTAAAACGACGTGGGCCCTGCTTCTATCGCACATCCTCCAGTGAACGATCCGGTCTTACTATAAATTACTGCAATTTTTTGACACCGTGCGCTTTCGGGCCGCAGTTTCGTAACACGAGTAATAAAAACGTGACAACCTAAATATATCCTTAATCCCAACTCCACCTTCATAAATCGATTTTCATTAAATAAAATCTAAACCGGGATTCATTTCATTATTTTGAAAATACTCGTGTTATGCGAACCTATCGAAAAGTTTCAGTTAGTGACTTAGAATTTGGTTTATTGCGCACATAACGTGTTTGACGAAATGCCACAAAGGGGTTGGAATTAGCTTGGGCATATCCTTTGTCTAGATTACCTTCCGGTTTGTCTTAGCGATCGATAGGACTTGCTGTTCTTATGGAATACTCACGTTGGGAGTCTATATTGTTGTCCCTTACGTATTTCTGCTTGAGTTTTGTGTGGAATTTAGTCTTATAATTGGTATTGGATAATTTGCAGGATGTTGCTCTTTTTGTGGGTTGTTTTGGCGTCTCTCATGTGTCCTCCGAGGACTAGGAGACGGGTTACTCAGCGCGATGAGGCTGGCCCTAGGGTACATGGCCTCTCTCATGTGTCCTCCGAGGACTTGGAGTACATGGGTCGGCCAGCGCGCGGCCTCCGCCTGGACCTCGGTCCGGGCGGGTCCGTGCGATCCGATCCGTCGGGTCTTTTCCTCCTCTCTTTTGGGTTTCTATCCTTCCGTGTTTTCGGCTCGACTTTCCGGGATCTTTTCGGATTATGATTCCTACCCTAATTTTTGTTCCGACTTAAATTGATTTCATGTTTGAAATCTTAGGTCCGACGGTCTTGGGTTTTCTTTCGTCTTCCGTGCATTTTTGATTTTACGGGTTCTCGGAAACAAGACATCTTTTCTCCTCGGATTAAATTCTTATTCTATTTCTCCTCGGATTAAATTCTTATTCTATATCCAAAAATTAACGGGTATTACAGAAGCTGTAACTATTGGGAGCTGTAGCTATCTGTTTTTCCATAAGTATTCGGTACAAGTAGCTGTAGCTGTCAGAAATTATAATTTGAAGAGAAAAATTAATTAAATTTGGAAAGTAGCTTCAAAAAGTTCTCAAAAGCTCCAAAAAGCTATCTCTAGCTTCTAAAAAGAAGCTTGCAAAAGCTTTCAAAAGCTAGTGTACAGAACAGAGTTTTTGTTTTGAAATAAAAATTAAAGCTATCAAAAACTCCGAAAAGCTCCCAAAAGCTGCATGGAGAAGCTTTTTCCCCACATCGACCATTTGTGGCTCTGCGATTAATACTCCATTTGTCATTTTTTGGGATAAACAATTCGTCGTCATTTGTGACAGCTATAATTGATTGAGACTCCTCATCATCATCCCATTGTTGTCTTCATTAATCATAAATCATAACAGTGCACAGTCCCATTAATCCTGTGTTGGGGCCACAATAGTAGTGGGCCGCGAGAGAATGATTGGGCGATACAAAATGGGCCAGAAAAGGATTTGCAAAGAAAGTAGACTCAAAATGGATTGGGCCGAAAGACTACGAATGGGCGATTAGGGCGAAGCAGGAATCCAGACGAAAGGAGAATCTCAAGAGCGAGAGATTTCAGCCGAAATGGAGTCAAGACAGCCGATGTGGAAAGGGCGAAAGTCGGCTCAAAGGAATCGGCCTGAGATCGGTTACCAAAGCTCCGGCTATAAATAGGGGATGCCATGCACATAATCAAGAGAGACCAATCCAACCCCAAAATTCCTTTATCAAATTTAATTCTTTGTATCTTTACTGCTTTCCTTTATAGTTTCCTAGACTCTAGCTTAGCTTGTAGCGGTTACTTTTCCAAGTCCACCGTTGTTTCTCAACAACCGGTAGTTTGGTTCTATTTTTCCGGTGAATTTGCCGTTGTTTCTCAACAACCGGTAGATTCTCCATTGTATCCAGTTTGCCATTATAATTCCAGTGAATATTCAGTCAAGTTTGGGCGTAATTAGTCAAGTTTGGGCGCATTATCGTAAATCCGGACCCGTAATCGGTTTGATCCTTTTCCGATAGCCTCCCTTGAGGAGAAAAAGGTCCTTGGCTCGACGCTAGCCAAACAGTGGCACGCCCAGTGGGACACACAATGGCATTCGAGACTCTAGCGGTTAACACGGCGGCAAGGACAGATTTGCCACCGATTCAGGAAGAGCGCGCAGGAGAACCAGGCGAATTCCCTCCAGGATTTCCTGGACCATCAAACTTCCACAATCAGTAGTTTCCGCATGACGATCTAACCCCGCGGTTTCGCGATCATGTCCAGTTTATGGTAGAAGCGGCGGTTACCAATTTGGTTCGTCAGATAGAAGGTAATATACTGGCAGCAATGCCAGCAATGTTTAGAGCCGAATTAGCGAGGAATATGTATCTGATAGGAAAGCAGAATGCACAGATGGCGCAAAATCCACCACTTGCGATGTAAAATCCTCACAATTTTCAACAGAAGGCCTATCGGGCGCTAGGAGGGCAGGGACCACGGCCTTTCGTCCCTCCTCAATAGAGGTACGATCAGCAACATAATCAACTGCCTCAACCAGCAGTGCAACCGCCTGCTCCAGTGGTACAACAACAATATCTACCACTGCAGCCGAATCCGCCACAACTGGTTGATCGAGAGCTTATAGCTGAGATCATTCGTACACAGTTTGGAAACCTCATCGGCCAGGAGAATAGGCCGATATATATGAAACCTTACCCTGATTATATAGAAGAGCAGTATCCGCTGCCTAGGGGAGTGAAGGTTCCTGATTTTAACACATTCTCAGGAGAGGTTGGCCAATCGACAATATAACATATCGGCCGATTTACAACTCAATGCACCAGAATTGCACAAAATGATTTTCACAAGCTGATATTGTTCAGCTTATCGCTTACTGGTCCGGCATTTGAGTGGTACATTAATTTGCCCGCAGGATCAGTCAACACTAGGGCCGAAATGGAACGGTTATTTCATGACCGATTCAACAATACCAGTCCTGAAGTATCGGTTGTTGATTTAACATCAACCAAGCAGAAGGCGGCTGAATCAGTCACGCAGTTCATAGAACGATTTTATGCGTTAAAGCTCAGATGAAGACAATGCTGTCAGAGCATGAGTATATCCAAATCCTGAAGCAGAACCTGAAGTTCGCCATCAAAGACAGATTGATGGTCACAAGACCAAGGACTGTGGCCGAATTAACGGCCGAAGTCATAAGAATGGAAACCTGTAACACCCCGATTTTTGGTCACCCAGGTCGGGATGTCACCACCACACCTCCCTAGTAAGACACGGTTTCTCCGGCTTACTAAAGAGATGCAAGGCTAGGTATTTCAGTATTGAAAAATATTTAAAACATTTGCAAACAGCCCATACAATATATTCTCGAAAATAATAATATCATAATGCAGCGGAAATAATATTTAAGTATAATATTGCAGCGGAAATGTAAATAAGACCGACATGGTCAAAACACGGGTTAAACAGGCCCGTTTATTCTATAGTCTCATGCAATAATTTAAATAATAAAGTTTCGCAAAAATAAAGTTTCCCCCATGCATGAACGTGCTCATGTTTGTTCCACATACTCTGTAAGGAAAAGGAAAAATAAATGGTTTGGTCAGCACAACTTGCTGAGTAAACTAACACATGCATGATCGTAGGGTTTAAAAGCCATTAATTTAATAATTACATAAAAGCATGATAATAATCATAAATAATTTAATTTAATAATATAACCAATCCTCATAATTTAAATCATGGCACTAACCAATAGTACACTTAAATAAAAACTATAATTAATTCAAATAAAGCATTTAATAATTTTAAAAACAACAATAATTGAATATTTAACTATCCCCATTACACCCAAGATTTAGCATTTCAAGTGTTTCACGATTGCATCGCGATATCAACAAGTTTAGCCGGAAACCGGCGGCCGCAGCCGTATCTGCATACCCAGTACCACTCCGGAGCCTCGGGAAACCCATGTGGATATTCACGAGAGTATAGGTCATATATCTCATGTCGTTTTGGCAACATATCTCAAAAATTTCGCGCGAGTCACCATCGTCCATAAAGGCACGAAGTGAATCGTTAGGAGGGCACCCTGCAGAGCACTCACCCCCTAATTTTAAAGATCAAGTTTGTAAAGGGGATTTCCTAATTTCAGATTTCATGTATTTATTTCAAAGAGTATTCTACTCGTTTAGACCTTAAAGCCTAGTTTCACCGTTTCAACAAGATTTCAAGATTTGACTCGGTCAACCACAATTTACTTCAAAATTCGTTAAAAATCGAGTTTAATTCCAAAAGTTCTGAAATTTTACCACTGACTCGGAAACATCGAGATGAACAACTTTCGCGTTTTAACTTTTTCAATCCGAGATACCAAAATAGGTCGAAAACATCAATTTTCGTTACATCATTATTCTGTCCGAATTTCGTGTACAGCAGTTCAAGATTATCAAGATCTACCATAGCAAATCAACTCCGAACTCAACGAAATTTTACAGAGACCTTCTTAAGACATTTGTCTACAACTTTCATTTCGGCTAAAGATCTAAATCGGCTTTTAACTAATGTCAAAAATGTCATCAAGATCGGACCTAAGTTCTGTCAAGAAATTCAAGATCCAATTTCAAGCAGTTCGGATTCGGGTGGATTTCACATATCAAATCATCATGAAAAATTCTGATAATTTTATAGGAGATAGATCTAAGCCTTAGGAACGTTTTTTGTATTTTACGTTTTTCCGTTTGAAGACTTTTAAGGGTTTGGAAAAATTAGACAAAACTGTTGCGCTGGTAAAAATCATATGTTGACAGATTTACGAAAGTTCCGATTAAGCTTTTAGATTTCGTGTTTTCATTACTCCCAAAACCATGTAAGTGTCAACTTAAAGATTCGTAGACGTCCGGGATTGTCGAGTTCGGAGGCGTGGCTTCCAGTCCACCGTTTATCCTCTCCGTTCGTCGGGTTCTTCGTTCTAGATCCGATTCGGGGTGTAGAAATAAAAAGAAGAGAATTAGGGTTTCGTTTTTGAATTAAAAACGAGATGGATGAATGGATCTAGCTTACCACGATGTTGGAGATCTCTCAAATTCATCCACGACAGTCCTCGCTCGGTTTTGGTGCCTCCGATGACTTCCGGATCTAGGGTTTTGTGTATAGAGAGTATCGTAGGGTTTTGAAAAGTGTTCGGGGCTTCAAGAGGGGTTATTTATAGGTAACCATGACCTAGGGATGTCCAAGGTCGGCCTTGGGGAGTCTTGAGCCGAAGGGTGTTCAACCGAAGTCGGAAAATCCGGATTCGGGCGAGTGAATCTCGCAACCGGCGAATCTGCCCGTTGGCGCGGCCGTGGCGCGCCTTTCCCCTATTGACCGCGCGGCCACCGCGCGACACTCGCCTCGACTTCGGTCCGGGCGGGTCGTGGGATCTGTCGTGCCTTTCCTCCTCTCTTTCGGACTTCTATCCCCCTATGCTCCCGGATTCCGATTTCCGGGGTATCTTCGGGTTCCTATTTCCTCTCTAAATTTTACTCGGGTCTAATTGTACGTTTGGACTCGAATTCTCGAGTTCATTGGTGTCGGGTTTCGGTGTGCAATTTATTTATCTTTATTTAATTCTTTTTATTTCATTAAATTCCTTTAATTCCTTTTTAAGTTAAATCTCATTTCTCATTTCCCTATCTTAATTTATTTCTTTGCTGTTATGTTATTTATTTATTGTATTTATTTTATTTATTGTTTATTTATTTAGTTATTTGTTTTATGTTGCAAAATTCTCGGGTATTACAGTCTACCCTCCTTAAGAATCAACTTCGTCCTCGAAGTTGTGTTTCGACTTTTCTCGTGCTAAGGTCTTTTGTTTATTTTATTACTTTGTGACTGAACTTAGAATTAAAACTTCTAAGCTGCCTACGTACCCTATGAAGGGATCAAGCCTTAACGTAGTTCAAAACAATTTGAATTTGTTTGTTTGCTTACAAAAATGCACGAAAAATAGATGGTATGACATCCTCTCCCCCTTAAAATTGCAGTTATGTCCCCATAACTGTGTCGGTGTCGGGTTGGAACAATGTCGGGTAGCGTTCTCTCATGTCGGATTCTACCTCCCAAGTTGCCGTCTCACTTTCGTGGTTCGACCAAAGAACCTTGATCATTTTGACGGTTTTGTTCCTCGTTACTCGCTCCTTAGTGTCTAGAATTTGCACTGGGACTTCTTCATAAGTCAGATCTTCATCGAGTTCGATTATCTCCGGTTGAAGTACATGTGTCGGGTCCGGCACATACTTCTTTAGTTGTGAGACATGGAAAACATTATGAACTCGATCTAATTGTGGCGGTAAAGCCAGTCGGTAGGCCAAATTTCCGACTCGTTCTAGAATCTCATAAGGTCCTATGTATCGAGGACTCAACTTTCCTTGTAACACCCCGGATTTGATAACCCAGGCCGGGATGTTACCGCCACACCTCCCAAGCAAGACACGACTTCATTCGAGCTCACTTGAAAGATGCAAGGCTAAGGGTATAAAATAATTTTAAACCACCAAGTCCGGAAATACTTATATTTAAAAATAATAATCATCCATACACGCAGCGGAAATATAAGTTGTGCAGCGGAAATAAAGTATAAGGGCCGACATGGCCAAAACACGGGTTAAACAGGCCCGTTCATACGATAGTTTAATGCAAATTTAAAATAAAGTATTCCCAAAAATTCCCATGCATGTACGTGCTCAGTATAATCCATATGCTCTGTAGGAAAAAGAAGGAAATGGTTTGGGTCAGCAAAACGTGCTGAGTAAGTTAACACCTAGCATGATTTAGGGGTTTCAAAGCCTTTAATTAAATTTAATAAAACATGCTTGTAGGTAATACACAATTTAAGTTAATCATCAACTAATAATTAAATGGCATAATTTAAAACAAAGAAAATATTCAATTCTCTTAATTCTCTCATGATTTCAGGATTTGGTATTTCAAGGATTTCACTCTTTCACTTTTGTTCGATATGATCTAGTATAATATGTTCTCGGGAAAGTGGACCCACAAGAATTTAAATACATCCTAGGGAATCAAACCCGTAGGAATCAACACACGTCCTGGGGAATCGAACCCGCAGGAAAACAAACAATCGCCCTTGGGGAATCGAACCCGCAAGAACTCAAATACATCCTAGGGAATTGAACCCGTAGGAATCAACACACATCCTGGGGAATCGAACCCGCAGGAAAACAAACGATCGCCCTTGGGCAATCGAACCCGCAAGAACTCAAATACATCCTAGGGAATTGAACCCGTAGGAATCAACACACATCCTGGGGAATCGAACCGGCAGGAAAACAAACAATCGCCCTTGGGGAATCGAACCCGCAAGGTAATAGCACATTTCGCAAATTTCACAAGTTTCTCAAAACATAACTTTACACAAGTCGCTGTCTTACTCCGTAATTATTTAAAATTTCATTTTAAGTCTGAAAACTCTAGAATTTCACCAGTAACTCGAAAACACGGAGACGAACAAGTTTCATGTTTTAAGTTTCTCGATCCGGGTTAAGGAAACGAGCCAAAAATCAAGTCTTTCACCAAAGTAGCATGCTGTCAGGTTTCAGAATTTGACAAAGCTTCAAAACTCGACAATTTGACACATCAAATGGACTCCAAAAATTCTGAAATTTTATATGCACATACTAGACATGATTTTCTACAACTTTCATTTAGATTGTGAAGATCAATTCGGGCTAGAAAATATAGGAACATGCTCATCAAGTTCGGACATCTACACTGTCAGATTTTCGAAAACATTTTACAAAGCAGTTTATGTTCGGATCGTTTTGGGGTAGCAAACGTTGATGAAAATCGATGAAGTTTTTACACAACATAGTTTAATGTGTTAGGAGCAAAAGTCTAGTTTTGAGTTTTTTGGTTTGAACTCTTGAAGTAGGGGTTTTGATCCGATTACAAATCTGTTACAGTTTCATGTTCGACTTTTAGGGCAGGTCTGTTGGAGGCCGTTTTCGGATAACAAAACACAATGAAAAATTATGAAACTTTTACACAAACTAGGTCTATGTCTTAGGAACATTTTTCATGTTTTGAGTTTTTCCGTTTGAGCAGATTTAAGTGTTCGAAAAATTCGCACCAATACGCTGCGCCGGGGGTTTCTCGCGTTGACAGATTTTTGAGTTTCTAAAGCTCTATGTTTGGTTGCATTTTAAGTCACCCAAAACCAAGTAAGCATTAACTTACAGTGGGGATGATGTCTAGGAGGTCACGGGGTCGTCCGGAATCCACGGGATGTCACGAACGAATCTCCTCAAGTCGGTTTCTTCTTCCAACATCCACGAACCGAATCCGCAAGTAAAAATCCTTAGTTAGATTCGATTTTCGGATTCAAAAAGGTGTAGATAAACTCAAAAACTACTTACCAATGTCCTAGGGGTCTGTCTTCTCCTTCTCAAGTCCTTCTTGTTCGGATTTCGTCGTCGGAACTTCAAGAACACAAGGGATTTCGGGGTTTTCGACTTTGGGAAGAGTTGGAGAGAATGTGAGGAGAAGATGGCTGCTCTAGGGTTGTAATTTTCGAATTTTAGGGTTAGGGAGCAGTCTATGGTCGTCCCCTATATCCTTCCATAGCCCGGGATTGAGTTTCCATCGTCGGGGGTCGAAAATATGGCAAGAAAATCGTCGGGACGCGTTGTTGCCGAATTCTGGGGGTGTCACGCGCCCTTGGCGCGCACCTAGGCCAAAGACCGCGCGGCCAGCGCGCGGCCTCCGCCAGGACCTCGGTCCGGGCGGGTCCGTGCGATCCGATCGGGCCTTTCGGACTTCTGTGCTCCTACGTTTTCGGGCTCGATTTTTCGGGTCATTCTCGGATTATAAATTCTTATCTTAAATCAATCTCGTCTCGAGTTAATCCCGTACTTGAAATCTTGAGTCCGTTGCATTTGGATTCGTCGGCTTCTAATTCGTCGTCTTTTGACTCCCGTGCAACAATTTATCTAATTAATTTATTTCCAACTTCACGGGTTCCTGGAATTAAAATTCTTTTCTTTCTTGAATTTTAGTTTCAATTCTTTTGACTCGATTTCATGGAATGTCTTCGGGCTTCCTTTCCCTCCTTTATTCCATTTTGAATTTTTGAATCTATCGGCGTTTCATTTCCGAGCAATAATTTATTGTGATAAATTATTTTCTTCTTCTCGGAGATATTTCAACCTTGATTTGATTAAGAAATAAATTTTATTCCTTTGGACGCCGATAAAAAATCCCGGGTATTACATTCCTCGTTTGCCAAAGCGCATCACCCCCTTCATGGGTGATATATTTAGCATGACCCTATCTCCCACTTGAAATTCTAGGTCTCGTCGTCTCACGTCAGCGTAACTCTTCTGACGGTCTTGAGCGGCTTTCATTTTTCCTTGAATCACTTTGATTTGTTGAGCCATATCTTCGATAAGTTGTGGTCCCACTACCACCGACTTATCGTTTAATTCCCAGCTCAACGGGCTTCGGCACTTTCGTCCATACAACGCCTCGAAAGGTGCCATGCCAATGCTAGCATGGTAGCAATTATTATAAGAAAATTCAATTAAGGGTAGATGGGATTCCCAATTTCCCTTAAATTCCAACACGCATGCTCTCAGCATGTCTTCTAGTGTTTGGATTGTTCTCTCGGTTTGACCATCCATCATCGGGTGGAATGCGATGCTCATTTTGATTTGAGTACCGAGAGCTTTTTGTAACTCCGTCCAAAAGTGAGAGACAAATCTACTCTCTCTGTCGGAAATGATGTCATGTGGTACTCCATGTCGTCGTACCACATTATCAACGTAGGCTCGGGCCAATTGGTCCATAGTCCACGTGTCCTTCATCGGGATAAATATGGTTGTCTTCGTTAGCCTATCCACAATCACCCAAATCTTGTTCATGCCTTTAGGTGATCGGGGTAATCCCGAGACAAAGTCCATCGAGATGCTATCCCACATCCAACTTGGAATCTCTAGTGGTTGCATCAACCCTAAGGGTTTATGTCGCACTGCCTTAACCTTTTGGCAGGTGAGACATTTCGCCACGAAGTCTGCCACTTCCTTCTTCATTCCCGGCCACCAATCTTCTTTAGATCTTTGTAAAGCTTGTCACCTCCGGGATGTACTGAATATGGCGTGTTGTGCCCTTCCTCCATCAACCTTTGCTTCAACTCGACACACTTTTGAGGCACACACCATCTCCCTTTGAAACGAATGCTTCCATCCTCGTGGACAGAAAATCCTATTGCCTTTCCTTCGGCAATATACCCCTTTATCTTTTCGAGTTTCGCGTCGCCCGGTTGGGCGAGCTTAATCTCGTCCAATATTGGAGTTTCTATGACCATGGCGTTGATCGTTTCACTCACTGTGCCCGGATGGACAAGTTCCACGTCCAATTTCGCTAAATCCATGTACAATGCCGGCGGAATTACCAACGAGTTCGTCACGTGTTGGGTTTTCCGACTTAGGGCATCGGCTACCACATTCGCCTTCCCCTCATGGTAGGATATCTCCAAATCGTAGTCCTTAATAAGTTCCAACCACCTTCGCTGTCTCAAATTCAACTCCTTCTGAGTGAATATATACTTCAAGCTCTTGTGGTCGGTGAACATTCGACACTTCCGCCCATAAAGATAATGTCTCCATATCTTTAGAGCGAAAACGACCGCTGCCAACTCCAGGTCGTGTGTCGGATAATTCTCCTCGTGAGGTTTTAGTTGGCGTGATGCATACGCTACGACTTTCGAGTCTTGCATCAAGACACAACCTAAACCTTCCTTCGAAGCATCGATGTAAACTTCGAAGTCACCATTCTCTGATGGTAGTGTCAATACGGTGTAGTTGTGAGTCGTTTCTTCAGTTCTTGAAATGCTGTCTCACAAGCCTCTGTCCACACGTATTTTACTCCCTTCTTCAGTAGCTGGGTCAAAGGTCGTGCGATTTTCGAAAAATCCTTCACGAATCGTCTATAGTACCCGACTAATCCAAGGAAACTCCTTATCTCAGTTTGGCTCTTTGAGTTGCCCATTCAGTTACGGCAGAGACTTTTGCCGGATCCACTGAAACTCCATCAACGGATACTATATGTCCTAGAAATGCTACCTCCTTAAACCAAAAATCGCATTTGGACAATTTGCCGTATAGTTGATCGTGTAAACAATAGAAGGTAAGGAAAATAAATTAAAAAATTAAAAAAAAACACTTTTCGTGGGCCGCGCGGTGTCCGCGAGGCAGCGCGCGGTGACCGCGCGGCCACATCAGTTTGAAAAAAAGGGCTCGCGCGGAATTCCGCCCCATTTCCACTTCCGAGGCTTCTTCCAGTTTGCTCCCAAATTCGTTCTCTCATCCTCCAATTCTCCCATTCCCGACTTCGATTTTTCATTGCAAGGTATGTGTCTACTACTTCTACTTGTCAATTTCAGATTTCATGCCTTGTTTAGCTTTAATCTTTGGGTGAATTTCGAATTTAGGGTTTAGGGACAAGAATTGCGGATTTGTTGTTTTTAGACTTAATTTGTGCAATTAGCGAGTTTATGCGATACTTGGTGTTATTTTTGTTGATTAGGAAGTATTTGTGCAACAATGTATGCCTAGTTTGAGGAAGTTTTTACTAGATTCCATGCTTTAGGGAGAATATGAATTTCCCGATTTGTATTGGTATTGCGGGCATGAGAATGAGTTTGTTGTCGTTGTTTTGTGCCCTATTATGATGATGAGTTATTGCTTAAGCAATTGTTTTGATTTGGGGACGTTTCCCATGTGTTTACAAGTAAACTTTGGACTTGATTTATTGCGCACACAACGTGTTTGACTAAATGTCCCAAAGAGTTTTGGGATTTGTTTGGACATATTCTTTGTTTGGTTATCCTCTTGGATTGCTCGTGTTAGAGCCTACACTTCATGTTCCTGCAGTTTTCTGTCCTATACTTGATGTAGTTGTTGTGTAGGATTTACCCTTATATTTGGTATTGGTTGGGTATCTGCAGGATGCTGCTTTTCTTGTGGGTTGTCTTGGCGTCTCTCATGGTTCTTCCAGGGGCCAAGAGACGAGCCACTCGGCGTGATGCAGCTGGCCCTAGTACCACTGCTCCGGTGATGCCGGATACTGATGACAGTGAGTCCGAGGAGGACGAGGAGCAGCGGGGCCCTAAACTCAGGGGTCTTCCCGACGAGGTGCGTCCCCATCGACACGATAGGCATCGGTTTGCGGCGATGGCCTCCCAGGAGTTCTATTTCGAAGAGCTTCGTCGGAACATGGCTTATGTCCCGGAGAGAGGCATGGATCCTCGTCATATGGACGATGACAGGGTTAGTCCAGTTTTGGACCATCTTCAGTGGACTGGACTTGCGCGCCATCCCGAGGGCATCGCTTCTGGTTATTTAGCTATGGAGGTCATCGCCAACATTGGCGGTCTTGGGGAGAACAGCGACTTGTCCCGAGTCTGGGTTCGGGGTCGCCATCTAGATTTCAGTGCTCGGGCGATCAATGTCTACTTCGGCCTTCCTGACGACGGCGTATTCCGGCCACAGCCTGAGGGTCGTATACACCCGCCTGCGTGGGGCGTTTTGTGGACTGGGGTGGGACCTCGGCTCGAGCATGATCACGAGCTGCGATTGACGACGATGGACTCTCCGTGGCGCGAGCTTGCACAGATATGGTTAGGCCGTGTCCGGCCGATTACCCGGAGCCATATCGTTCTAGACCACGTCTATGAGACCATTTGCTTCATCGCCCGAGGTGGTAGGGTGAATGTTGGGGCTTGTATCGCAGACAACCTGAGGGGTATGCGCCGAGGATGAGGGAGTAGGGTGATTACCCATGTGCAACTTATTTGTGGTATGTGTGCGGCTCAGGGGATCCGTATGTCACCAGAGGCGGATCCTTACGAGCTAGCCGCTGGCGGCTACTACCGTATCCCTACCTATGCCGCTCGACGCAGTGCTCTACGACGTGGGGCTCCTCCGGCTGTCCTCCGCCCGGAGCCCAATGGTGATGGTTTGATTCTGGTTGTCCCTCCTGAGCAGCCACCTCCACCTCCCGTGGTTCCCCAGCAGGATCCGGAGGTGCCGCAGATACTCCAGATGATGCAGGGTATGCAGCTTAGTATGGATGCTGGGTTTGCTCTTATGGACGTTGGGTTTGCAGCCGGGCAGGCTCGTTATGACGCTTTGGATGCCAGAGTGGATCTATACCAGGCTCGCATGGATACGATCACTACGAGGCAGCTGGAGCAGCAGGCCACCATAACCGACATGTATGCCTACATGCGTCAGATGGACGAGTATATGCGTCGTCAGTTCCCGCCTCCCGACCAGTGATCCTTCGTTTCTGCGTCTCCATTTAGGTTTGCAGTAGTAGTGTTTTACTTGGTTGTTTTCTTATGGGACTGTATAGGGATGATCTTGCTGATTATGTGTAGTAGTTTATGTTTCCGTTGTATCCTTGCTTAGTTGTCTGATTCGACTGTTTTCGATAGTTTAGGGCTGAAGGATGTCAAGGAAAAAAAATCAACTTGCATTTTATTCCTTAAAAGAAATTTAATACAAGTAATAGGATGCGCAAAATAAATGTACTATCTAAGACAAAGTATCTAAAGGATCTCTGCGTCCTCTGGCAGAGTAGTGGGGTCTTCCATTGGATCATCCTCATCAGAGACTTGGCCGGTGCCCAAGGGTCCATGAAACACTGGGGATGGTGGATTGACGGCTTCTGGAACTGGTTCCGGTGACTCCTCCAGATGGTTCTCCACGGGGCTCGGGTTTGGCAACGGGCGGACCATGTGGGGCCAAAGTCCAAGGGTTCCATAGCGTCCACGGATAAGGCCGGATGGGCTCTCTACTGGGGGTGTTGGGCTTCGTGGTCCAATCAAATGGTCTTCCACAGGGCTATATGGTACTACTATGTCGGTGAGGTCAAGCAGGTCCGTCCCTAGATCGTCGATTCTATCTATCATCGCATCGCCTCGTTCGGTGAGCTTTTGCACTTGAGTTTCTAAGTCTTTTATGCTACCTTGATCAGCGGCTCTCAAGTTCAGGAAGTGTTGGAGGTCAGCTTCCCTTAGGTCTCCCATTTGGTGCAGATTTGCCTCCAAGTGAGCTATACAATTTTTCATTTGTTGTATGGTTTGTTGGGAATCAAGGTGAACGTTCATCATTTTGATCATCAATTGCATCATATCTTGACTTGCCATCTAGCGCAAGCAAAAGATCTAAGTTATTATTCGCCAAGATTCTAGGTTAAACTTCACCAAGATTCTAAGTTAAAATTCGCCAAGATTCTAGTTTGAAATTCGCCAAGATTCTAAGTTGAAATTCGCCAAGATTCTAAGTTGAAATTTGCCAAGATTCTAAGTTCTCTACATAAAAGAGATGCAATACGCACATGCAAATGATGATTTCCCCCCAAAAATATTTATGCACTATATATATACTCCCTCCGTCCCGCGAAAGTTGACACGTTTCTTTTGGGCACGGTAATTTATGTAGTGGGTTTTAAAGGTTAAAGTGTTGTGGGTAATGTGTTTAAAATTTTAATGAATTTTGACTTTATTTATTGTTTAACTTTGACTTAATATTATGGTAATGATTTAATAAGAAAAAAATATTCAAGTGTGGTCTTGTTAGAATCGTCTAAGTGTCTAGTTTTAGAATATATATTTTATATAATTTTTATTTATACGCATTTTGAGATATGAAGAATTAAAGAAATATAGAGAATTTGTATAGAAAAATAAAAGTGTATTGGGAATTGTGCCGAATAGTTAAACTAATTACTTTTAATGGATTTTGGAAACCATTAAGATTCTAATCATATTTATATTAATTTAATTTATCTAAAAAGGGAAATGTGTCAAATTTCATGGGACAGCTCAAAAAGGAATACGTGTCAAATTTCGCGGGACAGAGGGAGTATATTTTTCCATGGGTTTTAAAAATAAAATTTTTCCATGGAAATAATGCTTTAAACTTTAAAATAATAGTCAAAATATTAATAGTAGTTTAAAAATAATAATAGTTTAAAAATAGCCGGGCTCTGATACCAACTTGTAACATCCCGATTTTTGGTCACCCAGGTCGGGATGTCACCGCCACACCTCCCTAGTAAGACACGGTTTCTCCGGCTTACTAAAGAGATGCAAGACTAGGTATTTCAGTATTGAAAAATATTTAAAACATTTGCAAACAACCCATACAATATAGTCTCGAAAATAATAATATCATAATGCAGCGGAAATAATATTTAAGTATAATATTGCAGCGGAAATGTAAATAAGACCGACATGGTCAAAACACGGGTTAAACAGGCCCGTTTATTCTATAGTCTAATGCAATAATTTAAATAATAAAGTTTCGCTAAAATAAAGTTTCCCCCATGCATGAACGTGCTCATGTTTGTTCCACATACTCTATAAGGAAAAGGAAAAATAAATGGTTTGGTCAGCACAACTTGCTGAGTAAGCTAACACATGCATGATCGTAGGGTTTAAAAGCCATTAATTTAATAATTACATAAAAGCATGATAATAATCATAAATAATTTAATTTAATAATATAACCAATCCTCATAATTTAAATCATGGCACTAACCAATAGAACACTTAAATAAAATCCATAATTAATTCAAATAAAGCATTTATTAATTTTAAAAAGGACAATAATTGAATATTTAACTATCCCCATTACACCCAAGATTTAGTATTTCAAGTGTTTCACGATTGCATTGCGATATCAACAACTTTAGCCGGAAACCGGCGGCCGCAGCCGTATCTGCCATACCCAGTGCCACTCCGGAACCTCGGGAAACCCATGTGGATATTCACGAGAGTATAGGTCATATATCTCATGCCGTTTTGGCAACATATCTCAAAAATTTCGCGCGGGTCACCATCGTCCATAAAGGCATGAAGTGAATCGTTAGGAGGGCACCCTGCAGAGCACTCACCCCCTAATTTTAAAGATCAAGTTTGTAAAGGGGATTTCCTAATTTCAGATTTCATGTATTTATTTCAAAGAGTATTCTACTCGTTTAGACCTTAAAGCCTAGTTTCACCGTTTCAACAAGATTTCAAGATTTGACCCGGTCAACCACAGTTTACTTCAAAATTCGTTAAAAATCGAGTTTAATTCCAAAAATTCTGAAAGTTTTCCACTGACTCAGAAACATCGAGATGAACAACTTTTGTGTTTTAATTTTTTCAATCCGAGATACCGAAACAGGTCAAACACATCAATTTTCGTTATATCATTAATCTGTCCGAATTTCGTGTACAGCAGTTCAAGATTATCAAGATCTACCATAGCAAATAAACTCCAAACTCAACGAACTTTTACAGAGACCTTCTTAAGACATTTGTCTACAACTTTCATGTTCGGCTAAAGATCTAAATCGGCTTATAACTAATGTCAAAAACGTCATCAAGATCGGACCTAAGTTCTGTGAAGAAATTCAAGATCCAATTTCAAGCAGTTCGGTCTCGGGTGGATTTCACATATCAAATCATCATGAAAAATTCTGAAAATTTTACAGAAGATAGATCTAAGCCTTAGGAACGTTTTTTGTGTTTTAAGTTTTTCTGTTAGAAGAATTTTAAGGGTTCGGAAAAATTAGACAAAACTGTTGCGCCGGTAAAAATCATATGTTGACAGATTTACGAAAGTTCCGATTAAGCTTTTAGTTTTCGTGTTTTAATTACTCCCAAAACCATGTAAGTGTCAACTTACAGATTCGTAGACGTCCGGGATCGTCGAGTTCGGAGGCGTGGCTTCCAGTCCACCGTTTAACCTCTCCGTTCGTCGGGTTCTTCGTTCTAGATCCGATTCGGGGTGTAGAAATTAAAAAAAAGAGAATTAGGGTTTCGTTTTTGAATTAAAAACGAGATGGATGAACGGATCTAACGTACCACGACGTTGGAGATCTCTTAAATTCGTCCACGACAGTCCTCGCTCGATTTTGGTGCCTCCGATGACTTCCGGATCTAGGGTTTTGTGTATAGAGAGTATCGTAGGGTTTTGAAAAGTGTTCGGGGCTTTCAAGAGGGGTTATTTATAGGTAAACATGACCTAGGGACGTCCAAGGTCGGCCTTGGCGAGTCTTGAGCCGAAGGGTGTTCAACCGAAGTCGGAAAATCCGGATTCGGGCGAGTGAATCTCGCAGCCGGCGAATCTGCCCGTTGGCGCGGTTGTGGCGCGCCTTTCCCCTATTGACCGCACGGCCACCGCGCGGCACTCGCCTGGACTTCGGTCCGGGCGGGTCGTGCGATCCGTCTTGCCTTTCCTCCTCTCTTTCGGACTTCTATCCCCCTATGCTCCCGGATTCCGATTTCCGGGGTATCTTCGGGTTCCTATTTCCTCTCTAAATTTTACTCGGGTCTAATTGTACGTTTGGACTCGAATTCTCGAGTTCATTGGTGTCGGGTTTCGGTGTGCAATTTATTTATCTTTATTTAATTCTTTTTATTTCATTAAATTCCTTTCATTCCTTTTTAAGTTAAATCTCATTTCTCATTTCCCTATCTTAATTTATTTCTTTGCTGTTATGTTATTTATTTATTGTATTTATTTATTTATTGTTTATTTATTTAATTATTTGTTTTATGTTGCAAAATTCTCAGGTATTACAGTCTACCCTCCTTAAGAATCAACTTCGTCCTCGAAGTTGTGTTTCGGCTTTTCTCGTGCTAAGGTCTTTTGTTTATTTTATTACTTTGTGACTGAACTTAGAATTAAAACTTCTAAGCTGCCTACTTACCCTATGAAGGGATCAAGCCTTAACGTAGTTCAAAACAATTTGAATTTGTTTGTTTGTTTACAAAAATGCACGAAAAATAGATGGTATGACATCCTCTCCCCCTTAAGATTGCAGTTATGTCCCCATAACTGTGTGGGTGTCGGGTTGGAACAATGTCGGGTAGCGTTCTCTCATGTCGGATTCTACCTCCCAAGTTGTCGTCTCACTTTCGTGGTTCGACCAAAGAACCTTGATCATTTTGACGGTTTTCTTCCTCGTTACTCGCTCTTTAGTGTCTAGAATTCGCACTGGGACTTCTTCATAAGTCAGATCTTCATCGAGTTCGATTATCTCCGGTTGAAGTACATGTGTCGGGTCCGGCACATACTTCTTTAGTTGTGAGACATGGAAAACATTATGAACTCAATCTAATTGTGGCGGTAAAGCCAGTCGGTAGGCCACATTTCCGACTCGTTCTAGAATCTCATAAGGTCCTATGTATCGAGGACTCAACTTTCCTCGTTTGCCAAAGCGCATCACCCCCTTCATGGGTGATATCTTTAGCATGACCCTATCTCCCACTTGAAATTCTAGGTCTCGTCGTCTCACGTCAGCGTAACTCTTCTGACGGTCTTGAGCGGCTTTCATTTTTCCTTGAATCACTTTGATTTGTTGAGCCATGTCTTCGAGAAGTTGTGGTCCCACTACCACCGACTTATCGTTTTCTTCCCAGCTCAATGGGCTTCGGCACTTTCGTCCATACAACGCCTCGAAAGGTGCCATGCTAATGCTAGCATGGTAGCTATTATTATAAGAAAATTCGATTAAGGGTAGATGGGATTCCCAATTTCCCTTAAATTCCAACACGCATGCTCTCAGCATGTCTTCTAGTGTTTGGATTGTTCTCTCGGTTTGACCATCCGTCATCGGGTGGAATGCGGTGCTCATTTTGATTTGAGTACCGAGAGCTTTTTGTAACTCCGTCCAAAAGTGAGAGACAAATCTACTGTCTCTGTCGGAAATGATGTCATGTGGTACTCCATGTCGTCGTACCACATTATCAACGTAGGCTCGGGCCAATTGGTCCATAGTCCACGTGTCCTTCATCGGGATAAATATGGCTGTCTTCGTTAGCCTATCCACAATCACCCAAATCTTGTTCATGCCTTTAGGTGATCGGGGTAATCCCGAGACAAAGTCCATCGAGATGCTATCCCACTTCCAACTTGGAATCTCTAGTGGTTGCATCAACTCTAAGGGTTTATGTCGCACTGCCTTAACCTTTTGGCAGGAGAGACATTTTGCCATGAAG
Source organism: Hygrophila difformis (assembly GCA_030278955.1). Taxonomy (NCBI): domain Eukaryota; kingdom Viridiplantae; phylum Streptophyta; class Magnoliopsida; order Lamiales; family Acanthaceae; genus Hygrophila; species Hygrophila difformis. The sequence goes on along the minus strand of JAOANR010000004.1, from coordinate 11,515,268 downwards.
TCTGCCACTTCCTTCTTCATTCCCGGCCACCAATAGATCTTCTTTAGATCTTTGTAAAGCTTGTCACCTCCGGGATGTACTGAATATGGCGTGTTGTGCCCTTCCTCCATCAACCTTTGCTTCAACTCGACACACTTTTGAGGCACACACCATCTCCCTTTGAAACGAATGCTTCCATCCTCGTGGACAACAAATCCTATTGCCTTTCCTTCGGCAATATACCCCTTTATCTTTTCGAGTTTCGCGTCGCCCGGTTGGGCGAGCTTAATCTCTTCCAATATTGGAGTTTCTATGACCATGGCGTTGATCGTTTCACTCACTGTGCCCGGATGCACAAGTTCCACGTCCAATTTCGCTAAATCCATGTACAATGACGGCGGAATTACCAACGAGTTCGTCACGTGTTGGGTTTTCCGACTTAGGGCATCGGCTACCACATTCGCCTTCCCCTCGTGGTAGGCTATCTCCAAATCGTAGTCCTTAATAAGTTCCAACCACCTTCGCTGTCTCAAATTCAACTCCTTCTGAGTGAATATATACTTCAAGCTCGTGTGGTCGGTGAACATTCGACACTTCCGCCCATAAAGATAATGTCTCCATATCTTTAGAGCGAAAACGACCGCTGCCAACTCCAGGTCGTGTGTCGGATAATTCTCCTCGTGAGGTTTTAGTTGGCGTGATGCATACGCTACGACTTTCGAGTCTTGCATCAAGACACAACCTAAACCTTCCTTCGAAGCATCGCTGTAAACTTCGAAGTCACCATTCTCTGATGGTAGTGTCAATACGGGTGTAGTTGTGAGTCGTTTCTTCAGTTCTTGAAACGCTGTCTCACAAGCCTCTATCCACACGTATTTTACTCCCTTCTTCAGTAGCTGGGTCAAAGGTCGTGCGATTTTCGAAAAATCCTTCACGAACCGTCTATAGTACCCGGCTAATCCAAGTAAACTCCTTATCTCAGTTTGGCTCTTTGGAGTTGCCCATTCAGTTACGGCAGAGACTTTTGCCGGATCCACTGAAACTCCATCAGCGGATACTATATGTCATAGAAATGCTACCTCCTTCAACCAAAAATCGCATTTGGACAATTTGTCGTATAGTTGATCGTGTAAACAATAGAAGGTAAGGAAAATAAATTAAAAAATAAAAAAAAACACTTTTCATGGCCCGCGCGATGTCCGCGTGGCAGCGCGTGGTGACTGCGCGGCCACAGCAGTTTGAAAAAAAGGGCTCGCGCGGAATTCCGCCCCATTTCCACTTCCGAGGCTTCTTCCAGTTTGCTCCCAAATTCGTTCTCTCATCCTCCAATTCTCCCATTCCCGACTTTGATTTTTCATTGCAAGGTATGTGTCTACTACTTCTACTTGTCAATTTCAGATTTCATGCCTTGTTTAGCTTTAATCTTTGGGTGAATTTTGAATTTAGGGTTTAGGGACAAGAATTGGGGATTTGTTGTTTTTAGACTTAATTTGTGCAATTAGCGAGTTTATGCGATACTTGGTGTTATTTTTGTTGATTAAGAAGTATTTGTGCAACAATGTATGCCTAGTTTGAGGAAGTTTTTACTAGATTCCATGCTTTAGGGAGAATACGAATTTCCCGATTTGTATTGGTATTGCGAGCATGAGAATGAGTTCGTTGTCGTTGTTTTGTGCCCTATTATGATGATGAGTTATTGCTTAAGCAATTGTTTTGATTTGGGGACGTTTCCCATGTGTTTACAAGTAAACTTTGAACTTGATTTATTGCGCACACAACGTGTTTGACTAAATGTCCCAAAGAGTTTTGGGATTTGTTTGGACATATTCTTTGTTTGGTTATCCTCTTGGATTGCTCGTGTTAGAGCCTACACTTCATGTTCCTGCATTTTTCTGTCCTATACTTGATGTAATTGTTGTGTAGGATTTACCCTTATATTTGGTATTGGTTGGGTATCTGCAGGATGCTGCTTTTCTTGTGGGTTGTCTGGGCGTCTCTCATGGTTCTTCCAGGGGCCAAGAGACGAGCCACTCGGCGTGATGCAGCTGGCCCTAGTACCGCTGCTCCGGTGATGCCGGATACTGATGACAGTGAGTCCGAGGAGGACGAGGAGCAGCGGGGCCCTAAACTCAGGGGTCTTCCCGACGAGGTGCGTCCCCATTGACACGATAGGCATCGGTTTGCGACGATGGCCTCCCAGGAGTTCTATTTCGAAGAGCTTCGTCGGAACAGGGCTTATGTCCCGGAGAGAGGCATGGATCCTCGTCATATGGACGATGACAGGGTTAGTCCAGTTTTGGACCATCTTCAGTGGACTGGACTTGCACGCCATCCCGAGGGCATCGCTTCTGGTTATTTAGCTATGGAGGTCATCGCCAACATTGGCGGTCTTGGGGAGAACAACGACTTGTCCCGAGTCTGGGTTTGGGGTCGCCATCTAGATTTCAGTGCTCGGGCGATCAATGTCTACTTCGGCCTTCCTGACGACGGCGTATTCCGACCACAGCCTGAGGGTCGTATACACCCGCCTGCGTGGGGCGTTTTGTGCACTGAGGTGGGACCTCGGCTCGAGCATGATCACGAGCTGCGATTGACGACGATGGACTCTCCGTGGCGCGAGCTTGCTCAGATATGGTTAGGCCGTGTCCGGCCGATTACCCGGAGCCATATCGTTCTAGACCACGTCTATGAGACCATTTGCTTTACCGCCCGAGGTGGTAGGGTGAATGTTGGGGCTTGTATCGCAGACAACCTGATGGGTATGCGCCGAGGACGAGGGAGTAGGGTGATTACCCATATTCACCTTATTTGTGATATGTGTGCGGCTCAGGGGATCCGTACGTCACCAGAGGCGGATCCTTACGAGCTAGCCGCGGGCGGCTACTACCATATCCCTACCTACGCCACTCGATGCAGTGCTCTACGACGTGGGGCTCCTCCGGGTGTCCTCCGCCCGGAGCCCAATGGTGATGGTTTGATTCTGGTTGTCCCTCCTGAGCAGCCACCTCCACCTCCCGTGGTTCCCCAGCAGGATCCGGAGGTGCCGCAGATACTCCAGATGATGCAGGGTATGCAGCTTAGTATGGATGATGGGTTTGCTCGTATGGACGCTGGGTTTGCAGCCGGGCAGGCTCGTTATGACGCTTTGGATGCCAGGATGGATCTATACCAGGCTCGCATGGATACGATCACTACGAGGCAGCTGGAGCAGCAGGCCACCATGACCGACATGTATGCCTACATGCGTCAGATGGACGAGTATATGCGTCGTCATTTCCCGCCTCCCGATCAGTGATCCTTCGTTTTCTGCGTCTCCATTTAGGTAGTATTGTTTTATTTGGTTGTTTTCTTATGGGACTGTATAAGGATGATCCTGCTGATTATGTTTAGTAGTTTATGTTTCCGTTGTATCCTTGCTTAGTTGTCTGATTCGACTGTTTTCGATAGTTTAGGGCTGAAGGATTTCAAGGAAAAAAAATCAACTTGCATTTTATTCCTTAAAAGAAATTTAATACAAGTAATAGGATGCGCAAAATAAATGTACTATCTAAGACAAAGTATCTAAAGGATCTCTGCGTCCTCTGGCAGAGTAGTGGGGTCTTCCATTGGATCATCCTCATCAGAGACTTGGCCGGCGCCCAAGGGTCCATGAAACACTGGAGATGGTGGATCGACGGCTTCCGGAACTGGTTCCGGTGACTTCTCCAGATGGTTCTCCACAGGGCTCGGGTTTGGCGACGGGCGGACCATGTGGGGCCAAAGTCCAAGGGTTCCATAGCGTCCACGGATAAGGCCGGATGGGCTCTCTACTGGGGGTGTTGGGTTTCGTGGTCCCATCAAATGATCTTCCACAGGGCTATATGGTACTACTATGTCGGTGAGGTCAAGCAGGTCCGTCCCTAGATCCTCGATTCTATCTATCATCGCATCGCCTCATTCGGTGAGCTTTTGCACTTGAGATTCTAAGTCTTTTATGCGACCTTGATCAGCGGCTCTCAAGTTCAGGAAGTGTTGGAGGTCAGCTTCCCTTAGGTCTCCCATTTGGTGCAGATTTGCCTCCAAGTGAGCTATACGATTTTTCATTTGTTGTATGGTTTGTTGGGAATCAAGGTGAACGTTCATCATTTTGATCATCAATTGCATCATATCTTGACTAGTCATCTAGCGCAAGCAAAAGATCTAAGTTAATATTCGCCAAGATTCTAGGTTAAACTTCACCAAGATTCTAAGTTAAAATTCGCCAAGATTCTAGGTTGAAATTCGCCAAGATTCTAAGCTCTCTACATAAAAGAGATGCAATACGCACATGCAAATGATGATTTCCCCCCAAAAATATTTATGCACTATATATATATATATATATTTTTCCATGGGTTTTAAAAATAAAATTTTTCCATGGAAATAATGCTTTAAACTTTAAAATAATAGTCAAAATGTTAATAGTAGTTTAAAAATAATAATAGTTTAAAAATAGCCGGGCTCTGATACCAACTTGTAACACCCCGATTTTTGGTCACCCAGGTCGGGATGTCACCGCCACACCTCCCTAGTAAGACTCGGTTTCTTCGACTTACTAAAGAGATGCAAGACTAGGTATTTCAGTATTGAAAAATATTTAAAACATTTGCAAACAACCCATACAATATAGTCTCGAAAATAATAATATCATAATGCAGCGGAAATAATATTTAAGTCTAATATTGCAGCGGAAATATAAATAAGACCGACATGGTCAAAACACGGGTTAAACATGCCCGTTTATTCTATAGTCTAATGCAATAATTTAAATAATAAAGTTTCGCAAAAATAAAGTTTCCCCCATGCATGAACGTGCTCATGTTTGTTCCACATACTCTGTAAGGAAAAGGAAAAATAAATGGTTTGGTCAGCACAACTTGCTGAGTAAGCTAACACATGCATGATCGTAGGGTTTAAAAGCCATTAATTTAATAATTACATAAAAGCATGATAATAATCATAAATAATTTAATTTAATTATATAACCAATCCTCATAATTTAAATCATGGCACTAACCAATAGTACACTTAAATAAAAACCATAATTAATTCAAATAAAGCATTTAATAATTTTAAAAAGGACAATAATTGAATATTAACTATCCCCATTACACCCAAGATTTAGTATTTCAAGTGTTTCACGATTGCATCGCGATATCAACAAGTTTAGCCGGAAACCGGTGGCCGCAGCCGTATCTGCCATACTCAGTACCACTCCGGAGCCTCGGGAAACCCATGTGGATATTCACGAGAGTGTAGGCCATATATCTCATGCCGTTTTGGCAACATATCTAAAAAATTTCGCGCGGGTCACCATCGTCCATAAAGGCACGAAGTGAATCGTTAGGAGGGCACCCTGCAGAGCACTCACCCCCTAATTTTAAAGATCAAGTTTGTAAAGGGGATTTCCTAATTTCAGATTTCATGTATTTATTTCAAAGAGTATTCTACTCGTTTAGACCTTAAAGCCTAGTTTCACCGTTTCAACAAGATTTCAAGATTTGACTCGGTCAACCACAGTTTACTTCAAAATTCGTTAAAAATCGAGTTTAATTCCAAAAATTTTGCAATTTTACCACTGACTCAGAAACATCGAGATAAACAACTTTCGTGTTTTAACTTTTTCAATCCGAGATACCGAAACAGGTCAACAACATCAATTTTCGTTATATCATTAATCTGTCCGAATTTCGTGTACAGCAGTTCAAGTTTATCAAGATCTACCATAGCAAATCAACTCCAAACTCAAAGAACTTTTACAGAGACCTTCTTAAGACATTTTTCTACAACTTTCATGTTCAGCTAAAGATCTAAATCGGCTTATAACTAATGTCAAAAACATCATCAAGATCGGACCTAAGTTCTGTCAAGAAATTCAAGATCCAATTTCAAGCAGTTCGGTTTTGGGTCGATTTCACATATCAAATCATCATGAAAAATTCTGAAAATTTTACAGGAGATAGAACTAAGCCTTAGGAATATTTTTTGTGTTTTAAGTTTTTCCGTTTGAAGAATTTTAAGGGTTCGGAAAAATTAGACAAAACTGTTGCGCCGGTAAAAATCATATGTTGACAGATTTACAAAAGTTCCGATTAAGCTTTTAGTTTTCGTGTTTTAATTACTCCCAAAACCATGTAAGTGTCAACTTACAGATTCGTAGACGTCCGGGATCGTCGAGTTCGGAGGCGTGGCTTCCAGTCCACCGCTTATCCTCTCCGTTCGTCGGGTTCTTCGTTCTAGATCCGATTCAGGGTGTAGAAATAAAAAGAAGAGAATTAGGGTTTCCTTTTTGTATTAAAAACAAGATGGATGAACGGATATAACTTACCACGACGTTGGAGATCTCTCAAATTCGTCCACGACAGTCCTCGCTCGGTTTTGGTGCCTCCGATGACTTTCGGATCTAGGGTTTTGTGTATAGAGAGTATCGTAGGGTTTTGAAAAGTGTTTGGGGCTTTCAAGAGGGGTTATTTATAGGTAAACATGACCTAGGGACATCCAAGGTCGGCCTTGGGGAGTCTTGAGCCGAAGGGTGTTCAACCGAAGTCGGAAAATCCGGATTCGGGCGAGTGAATCTCGCAACCGGCGAATCTGCCCGTTGGCGCGGCCGTGGCGCGCCTTTCCCCTATTGACCGCACGGCCACCGCGCGGCACTCGCCTGGACTTCGGTCCGGGCGGGTCGTGCGATCCTTCGTGCCTTTCCTCCTTTCTTTCGGTCTTCTATCCCCCTATGCTCCCGGATTCCGATTTCCGGGATATCTTCGGGTTCCTATTTCCACTCTAAATTTTACTCGGGTCTAATTGTACGTTTGGACTCGAATTCTCGAGTTCATTGGTGTCGGTTTTCGGTGTGCAATTTATTTATCTTTATTTAATTCTTTTTATTTAATTAAATTCCTTTAATTCCTTTTTAAGTTAAATCTCATTTCTCATTTCCCTATCTTAATTTATTTCTTTGCTGTTATGTTATTTATTTATTGTATTTATTTTATTTATTGTTTATTTATTTAATTATTTATTTTATGTTGCAAAATTCTCGGGTATTACAGTCTACCCTCCTTAAGAATCAACTGCGTCCTCGAAGTTGTGTTTCGGCTTTTCTCGTGCTAAGGTCTTTTGTTTATTTTATTACTTTGTGACTGAACTTAGAATTAAAACTTCTAAGCTGCCTACGTACCCTATGAAGGGATCAAGCCTTAACGTAGTTCAAAATAATTTGAATTTGTTTGTTTGTTTACAAAAATGCACGAAAAATAGATGGTATGACAAAACCTACTTGGCGGAGCAAGCGGCTTTTAAATCAAGCCGGAGTCAAAGTGGGAGATCACAGTATCCAATCGGCTGCATCATTCGCCGAATCTCTGGATAGGTGTGAAATTGAAGAAGAATACAATGTGGACGACATTCCTGCATTAGCCGAAGTTGCAAGGGCTGAATTGGTGATAAAGAAGCCAATGACCTGTCCAGCTCTTCGGCCAGTGAGAGGCAAGGAGAAAGAAGGAGAAGCCAGGGATGAATCTCAGAGGTTTTATTCTTTCGATCTATCTCAGATGGACGAAATATTTGACTATTGTTAGAAGAATGGATTACTTGAGTTCAAAGGAAATCATCCACAGCCGACCAAAGAGCAATTGGATGCCGGGTGGTGTAGATTTACGGATCAGCTACTCACTCCACGGTAGTCTGTGGACATTTTAGAAAGTTAATCCAGAAGCACGTGGATGATGGGAAATTAAAATTCCCAGATAGATTAATGGAAATTGATAAAAATCCGTTTCCTGTTGCCAACATGGTGATGGTGCACCCTGATCAGAACAAGTCGGTACACGATTGTTTGGGGGACCAACCATCATCCAGAAAACGTTCTGTGCACGATCGATGATAATGGCCAAAATTGTCCATTATTTCCAATCCATTTCCGTGTCTGAGACGGAAATTTTGATCGTATTCCCATCTTATTTTAATAAGAAAGCAGTTGAATTCGATAGATTAATGCGAGTTTGTAAGAAAAATAATATGGTAATGAAAAACATAAAATATGCAATTCTAATTGTATTTGTGTTAGAAAAATCCAAAAACATGAAAAAAGGAAAAAGAAAAGAGAAAGGAATGAAAAAGATGGGCAAAAGAATAAAATAGCCCACAAAAATCAAAAAGATGGGAAAAAGAATAAAAGTCCCATAAACTGAATTTTTGGCTAAGTGTTGAAAATCAATGCGGTTTACATGATGCGGTTTATACCGCATCAACCCATGTAAACCGCATCGCTGGAGAGAGAAGATAATGACCAAGTGTTGGAAGAGATGCGAAATGATCGATGTGGTTTCCTCAATGCGGTTTATACCACATTGATCTTGAAACCGCATCACTTCAAGAAAAGGAAGGAACCCAGAGCAAAATAAGAGATGCAATGCGGTAGTACTCAATTCGGTATATACCGCATTGACATGTAAACCGCATTGAATCAAAACAAGGAAGCCAAGCATGAGGCCATGTGCAATGCGAAATGACCAATTCGGTTTACACAATGCGAATTAAAACCGCATTGATGTGGTAAACCGCATCCCAGCCAAATACCAAGAAGAAGAAGACCTCATGCAATTCGATATGTACCAATGCGGTTTATACCGAATTGCTTGAGAAAACCTCATTGAGCTCAAATCATGAAGAAGGCATCCGGATGAAGCTGTGCAACACGTAAAAAACGCATGCTACTGTTAATGGGCCCTGATGGGCTTAGGGTTCCGAGAAGTATAAAAGCTGACCTTCTCCAACAATTGAGGACACTTTACACACTTGAATATTCAGAAGGGGGACAAGAAGAACAATCAGGGGAGAATCTTCACCCCTTAAGGGTTAGGTAGGTAGTTTAGTTAGTTTATTTTTCATGCATGTAGTTCAGTTTTAGATGTTTTATTCTTAGTCTAGTTGTAAAAAGCTTGTTACTACCATTTTAGTGTAGACATTTCCATACTCTTTACATGGTTTTTAGTTAGAATGAACCCAACCTTCAATCTGATGATGGTTTTCGGTCATTTATTATGCTTTCAAGTGTTAATACAAGGAAAAATTTCAGAAATGGGTTTTGTTTCATGTGTCTAACACTCTTTAAATGCTTTCCTTAGTAATAAATTGTAACACCCCGAATTTTGGTCACCCAGGTCGGGATGTCACCGCCACACCTCTCTAGCAAGACACGATTTCTCCGAGCTCATTAAAGAGATGCAAGGCTAGGTATTGCAGAATTTAAAACATTTAAAACCATTCAAATAGCCCATTCAATATAAATTCAAAATAAATATTATAATGCAGCGGAATAATAGTATCTAAGTATCAGTATTGCAGCGGAAAATGTAGATAGGGCCAACATGGCCAAAACACGGGTTAAACAGGCCCGTTTATACTATAGTCTAATGCAAGAATTTAAAATAGAAAGTTTCCCAAAATATTCCCCCATGCATATAGTGCTCATGCTCATTCCACATACTCTGTAAGAAAAATGAAATAAATGGTTTGGTCAGCACAACTTGCTGAGTAAATAATACAGACATGATCGTGGGGTTTCAATGCCATTAATTGATGTTCAAATAAAAGCATGATAATAAATCCTAAACAATTTAATTTAATTATCTAACCAATTTGCATAATTAATTCATGGCACTAATCAATAATACATTTAGCATAATTTAAATAAAAGCCATAATTAATTTAAATAAAGCATTTAACAATTTAAAAGGACAATAATTAAATATTTAACTATCCCCATTACTCCCAAGATTTAGTATTTCAAGTATTTCACAATTGCATCGCAATCTCGTCATGTCTAGCCAGTAGCCCGGCGGTCGCAGCCGTATCTGCCATACCCAGTACCACTCCGAAGCCTCGGGAAACCCATAAGGATATTCACGAGAGTGTAGGTGTAATACCCGTGAATTTTCCATCATAAAATAAAACAATAATTAAATAAATAAACAATAAATACAATAAATAAATGAATCCAGCAAATAAATAAATAAATAAAGATAAGGAAATGAGAAATGGGATTTTAACTCAAAAAGGAATTTAATTAGATAAGCAGAATTATTAAAGGTAAATAAATTGTACACCAAAACCCGACACTAATGAACTCGAGTATTCGAGTCCAAAACATCCAATTAGACCCGAGTGAAAATTTAGAGAGGAAGTAGAGACCCGAAGATACCCCGGAAATCGGAATTCGGGAGCATAGAGGGATAGAAACCCGAAAGAGAGGCGGAAAAGCACGACGGATCGCATGACCCGCCCGGACCGAAGTCCAGGCGAGTGCCGCGCGGTGGCCGCGCGGTGGAAGGGGAAACAGCGTGCCACGACCGCGCCACCCCACAGATTCGTTTGTTGCGTGAATCTCTCGCCCGAACTGTAACACCCCGGTTTTGATAACCCAGGCCGGGATGCCACCGCCACACCTCCCTAGCAAGACACGGTTTCTCCGAGCTCACTAAAGAGATGCAAGGCTATGGTTTTTCAGAATTTAAAATATTCAAACAGCCCATTCATATATTATTTAAAGATAATACATCAAAGTTGCAGCGGAAATATAAATTGTGCAGCGGAAATAAAGTATAAGGGCCGACATGGCCAAAACACGGGTTAAACATTCCCGTTCATGCAAGTCGTAATTAAACGCATGGATTTAAAATAAAGATTTCCCTTAATGTTCCCATGTATGCATATGACGATGCATATTCTTCGTACTCTGTAAGAAAAAGGAGATATATGGTTTGGGTCAGCAAAAACGCGCTGAGTAAGCTAACACATAGCATGGGTTAGGGGTTTCAAAGCCTTTAATTAAATTTAATAAAAACATTTCTTGTAGGTAATGATTTGCAAGGCATAACTAAATAAATACTTAAAAATATTAGATATTTTGTTCTCCCGTTACATAACCATTTCAACAATATTTAATTTAGCCGGCAATCCGGCGGCCGCAGCCAATTTCAAAAGTATCATTTAGCCGGTGATCCGGCGGCCTCAGCCAATATCAATAGTATCATTTCTCAAAATATTTTTCGTTTCTTTTATAGTTCACCATTCACCAGGGCTCTTGTGACCGCAATCCTCATAACCAATATTTTTCGCAGGAAACATTCAATCGCCCTTGGGGAATCTAACCCGCAAGAACTCAATACATCCTGGGGAATCTAACCCGCAGGAAAACATACAATCGCCCTTGGGGAATCTAACCCGCAAGAACTCAAATACATCATTGGGAATCAAACCCGCATGAATCATATTGATAACGTCAAACTCGGTCACAAGTCCCCAATGTTTCAAAAGAATTCTTTTAAAGAAAATGTTTTTATTTGGTGTAACGGGATTTTTCAAAAATATAGCTTTATCGTAATTCCAACGTCTCGATCGTTGTTTAAAAGATTTCAAAAATCGATCGATGTCACAGTTTGCGCCTTTTTGGTTTAAAAATCCATTTCTTAGGCGATTGTTCTGAAATTTGTACAGCAACTCAAAAACATCCCAATGAACAACTTTCATGTTTTAAGTTTTTCGGAAAAACGATGGGAAGCATGTCAAAAATCAAGTCTTCTACAGAATCAAAAAGCTGTCAGGATTCAGGTTTGACAACGTTAAAAGATTCGACTTTTTATCATATCAAATGGACTCCAAAAATTCTGAAATTTTACAGAGACATACTAGACATGATTTCCAACAACTTTTGTTTAGGACTCAAAGATTAGTTCGGGCTAGAAATGATAGGAATAAGCTCATCAAGATTGGATATGAAATCTGTCATCCTTTGAAAACTCTTAAAAACGCAGAATATGTCCGATACGATTTGGGGTATCAAAACTTGATGAAAATCTTTGAAATTTTTACACAACATAGCTTAAGCCTTTAGGATCAAAATCTTAGTTTTGAGTTTTCAGGTTTGAACACTCGAAGTAAGAGTTTTGCTCGTCGAGTTTGATTATGAAATCTGTCAAAGTTCTTGACATCGGTTCTAACGCAGATCGGATCGGCTCGAGTTTGGAGGTTCAAATCTCAATGAAAAATTCTAAAAACTTACAGTAATATTCCAAACTCATAGATCTACAATTCTTATGTTCAACTCCAATCCTAGATCGGTCTAGATCTAAGGTAAAAATAACCAACAAGTTCGAACGAAAATTCTGTCAAGGATTCTAAGATCCAGATTTGATACTCTTCGGTTTTAGGTCGGTTTCAGGTTTCAAAACATCATGAAAAATTCTAAAATTTTTACAGAAGCTAGACCAAAGTCTTAGGAACACTTTTCATATTTTGAGTTTTTTTGTTTGAGCAGCTTTAGAGGTTGGAAAAATTCATACGAAAACGCTGCGTTGAGGGTTTCTCTTGTTGACAGATTTTTATTAACTTTCTTGAGTTGAATCTCTATGTTTGGTTGCATTTTAAGTCACCCAAAACCATAGTAAGGTTAACTTACAGTGGGGATGATGTTTAGGAAGTCACGGGTCGTCCGGAATCCACGGGATGTCACGAACGAATCTCTTCCACCCGATTTATTCTTCATTTGGCTCTGATTTGTGTTTGAATATGAAGATTCGTAAGTTAGGATGATGGTTATGATCTTAAAACCATAAGGAAACCTGATTTACATCTAAGAGTATAGACTCTTACAATCACTAAACCATAATAACCATATTTGCCGTTTTGGCTACAAGAGGGGGCGGCCCAACGAGCTCCACCAAGTGCACTTACCCTCTAAAACATTGGGCATCCCACTCGATCAAAACTTACAAAGTTTCAAAACCATACTTTTACACTTTACAAAATCACACATGTCCAGATTTCACATATTTCCAAAAATGAGAGCCATTCGACTCATAGATCATCAAAATACACAAGTACGATTTACCGACAAAAATAGTCCTTTGGGCAGTTTCAGAAATCGCATATGGAAACTTAGCAAATCATTTTCAAAAATTCCGAAATTTTTACAGGAGCTAGAACACACCCAAATGAACATTTTTCATAGAAATAGGCTTCTTCAAAATCGGACTCTAAGTCACTCAAAAAAAATCATTTCAGAAACTTGTTTTCAAAAGGGTGCAAAGACCAATGTTCATCCGACCACAGCTTACTTAAAAATCCATAACAATTCTAAGGTTGTTCCAAAAATTCTGAAATTTAACAGGAGTAAACTAGACACATAGATGAACAATTTTCATGAAGAAGTCGACCATCAAAAACGACCATAGCTAGGAGAAATATGAACTACAAAACTGAACATGCTAGGAATTTGAATCTGTCACCACACATAGCAGAAAATACCAGATCCGTTTTCGTCGACCAAATCAATTCCAAAAATTATGAAAATTTACAGACATCATCTTTAAAGTATTAGGAACATTTTTCATTTAGAAAAGTTTTCCCAAAAACGAACGGATCTAGACGAACAAAGATGAACAAAAGAAACTATCCTGAAGAAACCCTAAATCACAGATTTGACAAGGAATGGATTTCGAGTTGTATCTCCATGAATACTCAACCAAAAGCTCTAAAATTTGAAAGGCACAACACTAACTTACCATCTATGAAGTGGTATCAAGAAATTCTCAAATCCAAGCCTTTAGGATGTCCAAAGTCCACAACCCCATTGCTATTCCTCCACAAAGCTAGGTTTTGGACACATGGAGAGAGATTCTTAGTTATCTACCCAAGGATCTCAATCTAAACAAGATATGTGAACTTAAAGACATCCTTACCTACTGGATGAAGAGATTGGATGTTGAAGAAAGCCTTCCTTGCTTGACCAACTAGAAGAATACTCATAAATCCCACCAACACTTTCTCAAGTTTTTTCTAAAATTTGCAATGATGGGAGTGGAATCCAAATGGCTGCCTTTGGTAGCTAAATGAGGGTATTAAATAAATTCTCACAAGACTTCTATCCACCCTAGAGTGTTATAGGAGTCACAAGTCACATGGAGACACAAGTCACAAGTCACAAGTCACATAGGAGTCACATGCACAACCTAACAAAGTTGGCACTCACTATGGTATATGTCCAAAGACAGAGATGCTGGGACTAAATGGCTTGGCCAAAAATTCTAAAATTTGACGTGCATAATCTAGACACAATTTGGAACAACTTTTGTGTTGAACACTTTAAGTGATTCCCACTGTAGGTAGGTCAAATAATTCGATTCTTATAGCTAAAAATTTCTGTCAGCTTGTATCCTAATGGTAATGGTGTGAATGACTTTATCACTTCATAATTCAATCCTTATTACTCTAATTGTGGCCCCAATACCTTATAATAATAATAAGAATAATATGTATATATATTTATATATATACTAAAATAAAAATTAAGTGATCTTGTAAGTCATACATAGCTCCAAAAAGGAATATATTCCTTATTTGAAAATGACAAGATATGATTAATACTCTACCCTACAATTTCAAACAATAGTCAAATTATTCCCAATTATATTATGACATTCTAGAATAATTCCATAAATAAAAATATGGGTAGAATGATTAATTAAGAATATATAGAAAATAGATAATTCTCATTATAATTTAAACATATGAATATATACATGTATATACATGTGTACATGTTTGGAAAGATTATTTCAAGACCAAGGTATATATATGTGTATATAAACTTGTATATGGATTTAAAATATTCTATGAACCATATACTTATTACACTTGATATTGAAATCCATATATTTATTTGAAAAGACAAATATATATATAATTTTTCAAAGTATGTTTTGTAGAAAATAATATACTAATCTTTAAGCAAATATTTGAACATATAAATATATATAGATTTGACTAAAAATCTACTTAGTGAATTAATCAAAAAATATATGTTCATATATATATTTCGGGCAATTTCTATGGTATTACAATCTACCCTCCTTAAGAATCAACTTCGTCCCCGAAGTTGCGCGACTTATTGATCGCTTGATTGATTGCGATTGTATCATTGTGTTTTGTTGTTTGATATTATTTGGGATACATAATATTCGGGTTGTTACATCCTCCCCGCCTTAAGATTACAGTTATGTCCCCATAACTGCCTATGTATTATTCACAACCAGGTTTGGGTATCATCGTATATGATCCTTCCTCAGTTTTCTTCTAGGTGCCATTTTCTGTTATAGAAGCACGCGAAGATGAGTTCCTAAGTGATCAAGATCTAGGACTAAGGCAAAGTTAGTCTTTAGCAAACGCTCCTAAGTCAAGGTCATATCGAGTTCTGAGGTAGGAGTGTTTCTTATCACCGATAATAAAAAGAGTTAGTATAAATACATATGTATATATGCAATGCAATGCAATGCAATCCCCCCGAAGCTAATGTATATTTTATTTATATCTATCTTCCATGGATTTTAAAAATAAATTTATTCCATGGAGGTAATATTTTTAAAATTTAAAGATAATAATAGTAGATAAAAGTCTTGAGCCTCTATATTGGGCCAAAATAATAAACATTTGGGCTTTATTTAAAAATACAAGTATTGGGCTAAAAATAATTTCTTGGGCTTCTTAAAAATTATTGGGCTAAAAATTTGGGCTTTAACTTCAAAATAATAATTGAGCTTTTTGAAATAGTAGTTTAAAAATATTCCGGGCTATGTAAAATAATAGCTTTAAAATATTCCGGGCTCTGATACCACATTGGTATCAGATATTTTCTTTAAAATAAATAGCTTTAAAATAGTCTGGGCTCTGATACCACATTGTAACACCCCGGTTTTGATAACCCAGGCCGGGATGCCACCGCCACACCTCCCTAGCAAGACACGGTTTCTCCGAGCTCACTAAAGAGATGCAAGGCTATGGTTTTTCAGAATTTAAAATATTCAAACAGCCCATTCATATATTATTTAAAGATAATACATCAAAGTTGCAGCGGAAATATAAATTGTGCAGCGGAAATAAAGTATAAGGGCCGACATGGCCAAAACACGGGTTAAACATTCCCGTTCATGCAAGTCGTAATTAAACGCATGGATTTAAAATAAAGATTTCCCTTAATGTTCCCATGTATGCATATGACGATGCATATTCTTCGTACTCTGTAAGAAAAAGGAGATATATGGTTTGGGTCAGCAAAAACGCGCTGAGTAAGCTAACACATAGCATGGGTTAGGGGTTTCAAAGCCTTTAATTAAATTTAATAAAAACATTTCTTGTAGGTAATGATTTGCAAGGCATAACTAAATAAATACTTAAAAATATTAGATATTTTGTTCTCCCGTTACATAACCATTTCAACAATATTTAATTTAGCCGGCAATCCGGCGGCCGCAGCCAATTTCAAAAGTATCATTTAGCCGGTGATCCGGCGGCCTCAGCCAATATCAATAGTATCATTTCTCAAAATATTTTTCGTTTCTTTTATAGTTCACCATTCACCAGGGCTCTTGTGACCGCAATCCTCATAACCAATATTTTTCGCAGGAAACATTCAATCGCCCTTGGGGAATCTAACCCGCAAGAACTCAATACATCCTGGGGAATCTAACCCGCAGGAAAACATACAATCGCCCTTGGGGAATCTAACCCGCAAGAACTCAAATACATCATTGGGAATCAAACCCGCATGAATCATATTGATAACGTCAAACTCGGTCACAAGTCCCCAATGTTTCAAAAGAATTCTTTTAAAGAAAATGTTTTTATTTGGTGTAACGGGATTTTTCAAAAATATAGCTTTATCGTAATTCCAACGTCTCGATCGTTGTTTAAAAGATTTCAAAAATCGATCGATGTCACAGTTTGCGCCTTTTTGGTTTAAAAATCCATTTCTTAGGCGATTGTTCTGAAATTTGTACAGCAACTCAAAAACATCCCAATGAACAACTTTCATGTTTTAAGTTTTTCGGAAAAACGATGGGAAGCATGTCAAAAATCAAGTCTTCTACAGAATCAAAAAGCTGTCAGGATTCAGGTTTGACAACGTTAAAAGATTCGACTTTTTATCATATCAAATGGACTCCAAAAATTCTGAAATTTTACAGAGACATACTAGACATGATTTCCAACAACTTTTGTTTAGGACTCAAAGATTAGTTCGGGCTAGAAATGATAGGAATAAGCTCATCAAGATTGGATATGAAATCTGTCATCCTTTGAAAACTCTTAAAAACGCAGAATATGTCCGATACGATTTGGGGTATCAAAACTTGATGAAAATCTTTGAAATTTTTACACAACATAGCTTAAGCCTTTAGGATCAAAATCTTAGTTTTGAGTTTTCAGGTTTGAACACTCGAAGTAAGAGTTTTGCTCGTCGAGTTTGATTATGAAATCTGTCAAAGTTCTTGACATCGGTTCTAACGCAGATCGGATCGGCTCGAGTTTGGAGGTTCAAATCTCAATGAAAAATTCTAAAAACTTACAGTAATATTCCAAACTCATAGATCTACAATTCTTATGTTCAACTCCAATCCTAGATCGGTCTAGATCTAAGGTAAAAATAACCAACAAGTTCGAACGAAAATTCTGTCAAGGATTCTAAGATCCAGATTTGATACTCTTCGGTTTTAGGTCGGTTTCAGGTTTCAAAACATCATGAAAAATTCTAAAATTTTTACAGAAGCTAGACCAAAGTCTTAGGAACACTTTTCATATTTTGAGTTTTTTTGTTTGAGCAGCTTTAGAGGTTGGAAAAATTCATACGAAAACGCTGCGTTGAGGGTTTCTCTTGTTGACAGATTTTTATTAACTTTCTTGAGTTGAATCTCTATGTTTGGTTGCATTTTAAGTCACCCAAAACCATAGTAAGGTTAACTTACAGTGGGGATGATGTTTAGGAAGTCACGGGTCGTCCGGAATCCACGGGATGTCACGAACGAATCTCTTCCACCCGATTTATTCTTCATTTGGCTCTGATTTGTGTTTGAATATGAAGATTCGTAAGTTAGGATGATGGTTATGATCTTAAAACCATAAGGAAACCTGATTTACATCTAAGAGTATAGACTCTTACAATCACTAAACCATAATAACCATATTTGCCGTTTTGGCTACAAGAGGGGGCGGCCCAACGAGCTCCACCAAGTGCACTTACCCTCTAAAACATTGGGCATCCCACTCGATCAAAACTTACAAAGTTTCAAAACCATACTTTTACACTTTACAAAATCACACATGTCCAGATTTCACATATTTCCAAAAATGAGAGCCATTCGACTCATAGATCATCAAAATACACAAGTACGATTTACCGACAAAAATAGTCCTTTGGGCAGTTTCAGAAATCGCATATGGAAACTTAGCAAATCATTTTCAAAAATTCCGAAATTTTTACAGGAGCTAGAACACACCCAAATGAACATTTTTCATAGAAATAGGCTTCTTCAAAATCGGACTCTAAGTCACTCAAAAAAAATCATTTCAGAAACTTGTTTTCAAAAGGGTGCAAAGACCAATGTTCATCCGACCACAGCTTACTTAAAAATCCATAACAATTCTAAGGTTGTTCCAAAAATTCTGAAATTTAACAGGAGTAAACTAGACACATAGATGAACAATTTTCATGAAGAAGTCGACCATCAAAAACGACCATAGCTAGGAGAAATATGAACTACAAAACTGAACATGCTAGGAATTTGAATCTGTCACCACACATAGCAGAAAATACCAGATCCGTTTTCGTCGACCAAATCAATTCCAAAAATTATGAAAATTTACAGACATCATCTTTAAAGTATTAGGAACATTTTTCATTTAGAAAAGTTTTCCCAAAAACGAACGGATCTAGACGAACAAAGATGAACAAAAGAAACTATCCTGAAGAAACCCTAAATCACAGATTTGACAAGGAATGGATTTCGAGTTGTATCTCCATGAATACTCAACCAAAAGCTCTAAAATTTGAAAGGCACAACACTAACTTACCATCTATGAAGTGGTATCAAGAAATTCTCAAATCCAAGCCTTTAGGATGTCCAAAGTCCACAACCCCATTGCTATTCCT
This sequence comes from Hygrophila difformis, assembly GCA_030278955.1. Lineage (NCBI taxonomy): Eukaryota > Viridiplantae > Streptophyta > Magnoliopsida > Lamiales > Acanthaceae > Hygrophila > Hygrophila difformis. The sequence continues at coordinate 11,496,292 of JAOANR010000004.1, read as the reverse complement.
CCACAAAGCTAGGTTTTGGACACATGGAGAGAGATTCTTAGTTATCTACCCAAGGATCTCAATCTAAACAAGATATGTGAACTTAAAGACATCCTTACCTACTGGATGAAGAGATTGGATGTTGAAGAAAGCCTTCCTTGCTTGACCAACTAGAAGAATACTCATAAATCCCACCAACACTTTCTCAAGTTTTTTCTAAAATTTGCAATGATGGGAGTGGAATCCAAATGGCTGCCTTTGGTAGCTAAATGAGGGTATTAAATAAATTCTCACAAGACTTCTATCCACCCTAGAGTGTTATAGGAGTCACAAGTCACATGGAGACACAAGTCACAAGTCACAAGTCACATAGGAGTCACATGCACAACCTAACAAAGTTGGCACTCACTATGGTATATGTCCAAAGACAGAGATGCTGGGACTAAATGGCTTGGCCAAAAATTCTAAAATTTGACGTGCATAATCTAGACACAATTTGGAACAACTTTTGTGTTGAACACTTTAAGTGATTCCCACTGTAGGTAGGTCAAATAATTCGATTCTTATAGCTAAAAATTTCTGTCAGCTTGTATCCTAATGGTAATGGTGTGAATGACTTTATCACTTCATAATTCAATCCTTATTACTCTAATTGTGGCCCCAATACCTTATAATAATAATAAGAATAATATGTATATATATTTATATATATACTAAAATAAAAATTAAGTGATCTTGTAAGTCATACATAGCTCCAAAAAGGAATATATTCCTTATTTGAAAATGACAAGATATGATTAATACTCTACCCTACAATTTCAAACAATAGTCAAATTATTCCCAATTATATTATGACATTCTAGAATAATTCCATAAATAAAAATATGGGTAGAATGATTAATTAAGAATATATAGAAAATAGATAATTCTCATTATAATTTAAACATATGAATATATACATGTATATACATGTGTACATGTTTGGAAAGATTATTTCAAGACCAAGGTATATATATGTGTATATAAACTTGTATATGGATTTAAAATATTCTATGAACCATATACTTATTACACTTGATATTGAAATCCATATATTTATTTGAAAAGACAAATATATATATAATTTTTCAAAGTATGTTTTGTAGAAAATAATATACTAATCTTTAAGCAAATATTTGAACATATAAATATATATAGATTTGACTAAAAATCTACTTAGTGAATTAATCAAAAAATATATATTCATATATATATTTCGGGCAATTTCTATGGTATTACACGAACGCGGATTTTTCGACTTTCGGTTGAACATCTCTCGACCCAAGACCTTTAGGTCAGATGTTGGACTCCCTAGGGATTGAGAAGTCTATAAATAAGCCCCTTGGGAGTCCCAAACAAGTTTACAAAACCCAACAACCTTCTATACGTTCGAAACCCTAAATTCGGAGTCAACGGAAAGCACCAAACGGAGGCAGCAGCTTTGGACGAAAATCCAAGGATCTCCAAACGTTGTGGTAAGCTCTAGTCCGATAAATCTTTTCACATTTCAATCCGAAAACGGATTCTAACTTCGGTTCTTTTCTTTCTACACCCCGTATTGGATCTAGATCGTAGAACCCGACGAACGGAGAGGAGAAACGGTGATCTGGAAGCCACGCCTCCGAATTAGACATCCCCGACGTTCATAAACTCAGTAAGTTAACTCTTACATGGTTTTGGGATGAATTAAAACATTCAAAACTAAAAGATTAACAAGAAACCGTAAATCTGTCCATCTAAACGTTCTACCAGCGCAACAGATTTGATGAATTTTTCCGAACCTTAAAACGAACTCAAACGGAAAAACTTAAAACACGAAAAACGTTCCTAAGACTTAGATCTAGCTACTGTAAATTTTTTAGAATTTGTGGAGTTGATTTGATATGTGAAAATCCACCGAAACGGAACTGTTGGAATCTAGATCTTGAAATCTTGGACAGAACTTAGGAATGATCTTGATCACGTTTTTGACATAGGATCTAGGCTGTTTTAGATCTTTGGCCGAACATGAAAGTTGTAGATAATTGTCTTAAGATGATCTCTGTCAAATTTCATTAAATTTGGAGTTGAATTGATATGGTAGAAATCGAAATCTTTAAACTGTGACACATTAAACTCGGACAGATTTGTTCTTCTGCGAAAATTGGCGATTTTGACCTATTTAGGTATCTCGGATTGAAAAAGTTAAAACACGAAAGTTGTAGATCTTGATGTTTCTGAGTCAGATATGAAATTTTGGAATTTTTGGAATTAAATCTGATTTTAGACGAGTAAACTGTGATTTACCGAAATGAAATCTTGAAATCTTGTTGAAACATGGAATTAACCTTTAGGGTTGAAACGAGAAGAGATATTATTTTTAAATAAATACAATTGAGGTCAGATTTTAAAAATTAAATCCCCTTACAAACTTGATAAATTGAAATTAGGGGTGAGTGCTCTGCAGGGTGCCCCCTAACGATTCACTTCGTGCCGTAATGGACGATGGTGACCCCGCGCGCTAAACTTGAGATATGGATTGCCTAAACGGCGAAATATAGAGCCTACACTCTCGTGAATATCCGTATGGGTTTCCCGAGGCTCCGGAGTGGTACTGGGTATGGCTGATACGGTTGCGGCCGCCGGGCTACCGGCTAAACTTGTTGACATCGCGATTTTATCGTGAAACCTTGAAATACAAAATCGGGAATGTAATGGGGATTCTAAACTAAATTGAATTAGATTAAATTATGTTGTTATCCAATTAAATTATTTAAATGCTTTTTTTAAATTATGGCTATTATTCTAAACCATGCGATATGTGTTATTAAATAGAGCCCTGGAATAAATTATGCTATTGAATAGTTGATTAGATTAAATTGAATATTATGTTATTATCATGCTTTCAGTTATTTATTAAATTAATGGCTTTTAAACCCTACGATCATAAATGTGTTAGCTTACTCAGCAATTTTGCTGACCAAAACCATTTTTATTCATTTCCTTACAGAATATGTGGAATGAGCATGTGTGAGCACGATTCATGCATGGGTTTTTGGGGGACACTTATTTTGCTTTTAAATTTCGTACTTAGACTATATTATGAACGGGCCTGTTTAACCCGTGTTTTGGCCATGTCGGCCCTTTTTATATTTTCCGCTGCGATACTGTAATAAACCAAATATTTCCGCTGCGCTATGCTATTATTGTTATTTTCGAATTATATTGTATGGGCTATTTGAATGCTTTAAATGTTTTTAAATACTGCAATACCTAGCCTTGCATCTCTTTAGTAAGCTCGGAGAAACCGTGTCTTACTAGGGAGATGTGGCGGTGACATCCCGACCTGGGTGACCAAAAAACCGGGGTGTTACAAGTTGGTATCAGAGACCGGCTATTTTTTTTAAACTATTATTTTTAAACCGTTACTATTTTTAAACTACTATTAGTATTTTGACTATTATTTTAAATATTAAAGTATTATTTCCATGGAAAATTTTTATTTTAAAACCCATGGAAAAAAAGATATATATATATATTGCATTAAATTATTATTGGGGGGAAATATCATTTGCATTTGCATGTTGCATCTCTGTTATGAACTTAGAATCTTGGCGAAACTTGTACTTAGAATCTTGGAAACTCGAACTTAGAATCCTGGAAACTTGAACGTAGAATTTTGGAAACTTGAACTTAGAATCTTGGCGAATTGAACTTAGAATCTTGGCGAATTGAACCTAGAATCTTGGCGAATATTAACTTAGATCTCTTGCTTGCGCTAGATGGCTAGTCAAGACATGGTGCAGTTGATGGTCAGGATGATGAGCGTTCATCTCGATTCCCACCAAACCCTAGAGCAAATGAAGTACCGTATGGCTCAATTGGAGGCCAATTTACATCACATGGGCAACTTGAGAGAGGCGGATCATCACCGCATAAACCAACTCGAGCGCCAAGTCCAAACCCTCACTACACAAAACTTAATACTAAAGGAATACATCGATGCCCACGGGCAAGACTTAAACACTATCTTTGACGACCTACTGCCGCCGAGTTCGGAGGAGGAAGATCCGGAGGAAGATCCTGCTACCCCGCCGGAGGACGTCATGAGACACTAGAGATTCTATTGTTTAGATACTATTTTGCTAGAAAAATATTTCTACCTTTGTACTAAAATTTCTTTTGAGGAAATAAAATGCCCGATTTATTTGTAATAAATCGAAAAAAAAAAAAATCGGACAAATCTGTCCGTACAGCCAAAAAAAAAATTTGAAATAAAATAAAACCCCGAAGCGTACGACGCTTCTTAGTTCGAACAAAGCACCACGTGCTAAATTGCAATACACATATACATTTATAGAAATTGCTTAGACTATATGTTAAATTCACCAGTCCTAATCCCTTCCGTTTGTACCAGAATGGCACCCAGAGGAAGAGGAAGAGGAAGGACTCAAACTGCTCCCCAAACTACTACCGAAACACATACTGAAACACTACCAAACGACACGGAACCGATTCAACCTGAGATGGAACAACCCCAAGGTGCGCAGGACGCCCCCGCACCGAACAATGTGGGCGACCGTCTTAGGACGATAGAGGAAGTGTTGATTGCGCTCGGAAATGCGCAAGTCAACCAGGGTCAAGCTGCGGCGGTACCTCCGCCCCAAGCTCGCCCTAACTACCTGGCGATGGTGAATCCTTACCAGCCACCCCACTACGCTGGTGAGGAGGATCCAGCTAAGCTGGAGGAATGGATCCGGACCTTCGACAAGCTGCTGGGAGCGGTCAAATGTCCGGAAGGAGAGAGGGTACATGTCGCTTCATACTACTTGGGAGGCGAAGCTGACGACTGGTGGCAAGCAACGCAAGCCAAACTGACTGAAGATGACGAGCCCTACTCGTGGATGGAGATGATGGAACTACTCAGGGATCGATTCTATCCCTTGAGTACTAAAGCTGCCAAACGGTGCAAGAATACTACACACGCTTCAAGGAGCTGGTGAGGTTCGCACCAAGGCTAGTGCCCACTGATGCGGAAAAGGCATAGAAGTTCGAGATGGGACTAAACCTGTCTGTGCGCGAGGTGATCGCGGGGGTACACTACCCCGATTTGCAAGCCGTATACGATCGCGCTGTAGCGGTAACACGCGTGCAGCAGCTGAAAAGAAGGGTGAGTGGGGAGTCCAGCAGGGGTCCTCAAGATAAGAGAAGCCGAGACTCAAGAAACGAGAATAACACTGGAAGGAACGAGCAGCGCAGAGGGTCGAATAGGCCCCAACAAACCAACACTGGGAGGAGGTTCAACCAGGAAGATCCGGTACCGCCTTGTCCGAGATGTGGACGACCCCATCTGGCAAGGGGATGCCCGCAACAAGGCGCCTGTTACCGATGCGGTCGAATGGGTCACGTTCGACGGGATTGCCGGACTAGGCTCGAGAACATAACGAAGAGGGACGATTTGGTCGCGGGGCAAGAACAGCCTCAAAATCAAAACGGGCGAAACGGGAATAACCAAGGGTACAGACCCCCTCAAAATAGGCCGCAAAACCAGAACCAGAACCAACGACCTCCGCCCCCTCAGAATCAAAACCAGCAACAAAATCAGCAGCCGAATGCGAATCAGCAGGGCAATCAGGGACGCCCTATGGGGAGGCTGAACGTGGTGAACCAAGCGGACGTGCCTGCGCAAGGGGAAGTGATGGCAGGTACATTTTATGTGTTGAATACGCCCCTTAGAATTCTATTTGATTCTGGAGCTAGTTGCTCAATTATAGCATCAAGAATAGTGCCTGAGTTAGATCTACCTAAGTGCGAGAGAATTAGCTTAGGAATTCAATTGCCTTCTGGAGAAGTAGTGTCTTGCTCTAAACGATATAACGGAATTCCTATAGTGATAAAGAACGTAGAATTCTTCGCGAACTTAGTAGAATTTAACTTAAGAGACTTTGACATCATACTGGGGATGGATTGGCTATCCCAGTATAAAGCGGTAATCGAATGCCAAAATCAAAAGATCACCTTGTCAAAAAGTAGGGGAAAGAGAGTTATCTTTTACTCTCAGCCTCCTAAGAAAAGTAACAAAATCGTTAGTGCACTTAAACTAAGTAACTTGATGCGTAAGGGGTATGAACTATATGCGTGCTATGTGCACAACCTTGAGGCGGAAGGAAACAAGGTTGATAGCATACCAGTGGTAAGAGAATACCCGGACGTGTTCCCTGAAGACGTTCCGGGCATGCCACCTGAGAGAGATCTTGAATTCACGATAGATCTCATTCCGGGGACAGAGCCTGTCTCGAAAGCTCCGTACCGGATGGCACCACTGGAAATGAAGGAGTTAAAGGAACAACTCGAGGAGCTATTGGGAAAAGGTTACATAAGACCGAGTACGTCCCCTTGGGGAGCACCGGTTTTATTTGTCAAGAAGAAAGACGGAGGACTACGTCTTTGCATAGATTACCGAGGACTAAACCAAGTGACCATTAAGAATAAATATCCCCTACCGAGAATAGAGGATCTGTTTGATCAACTGAAGGGAGCCTCAGTATTCTCGAAGATCGATTTGCGATCTGGGTATCATCAATTGAGGATCGCCGAGAAGGACATTCCGAAGACGGCATTTCGAACGCGATATGGCCATTACGAGTTCACAGTGTTATCCTTCGGGTTAACAAATGCTCCGGCCATGTTCATGAATCTCATGAACAACGTGTTCCGAGAGTTGTTAGATCAGTGCGTCGTAGTGTTCATCGACGACATCCTGATCTACTCGAAGAGCGAGGAAGAGCATGCAAAACACTTACATCAAGTGTTGGAGACCTTGCGAAGAAATCAGCTATACGGCAAGCTGTCGAAATGTGACTTCTGGCTGAAAGAAGTGGCATTTCTCGGACACATAGTATCCGCTGATGGAGTATCAGTGGATCCGGCAAAAGTTTCTGCCGTAACTGAATGGGCAACTCCCAAGAGTCCAACGGAAATAAGAAGTTTCCTTGGATTAGCCGGGTATTATAGACGATTTGTGAAGGACTTTTCAAGGATTGCACGTCCTTTGACCCAGCTACTAAAGAAAGGAGCAAAATACGAGTGGACCGAAGCTTGTGAGATTGCGTTTCAAGAGCTGAAGAAACGACTCACAACCACACCCGTATTAACACTACCATCAGAGCATGGTGACTTCGAAGTATATAGCGATGCTTCGAAGGAAGGTTTAGGTTGTGTTTTGATGCAAGACTCGAGAGTCGTAGCCTATGCATCACGCCAACTAAAACCTCACGAGGAAAATTATCCGACCCACGACCTGGAGTTGGCAGCGGTCGTTTTCGCTCTAAAGATATGGAGACATTATCTTTATGGGCGGAAATGTCGAATGTTCACCGACCACAAGAGCTTGAAATATATATTCACTCAGAAGGAGTTGAATTTGAGACAACGAAGGTGGTTGGAACTTATTAAAGACTACGATTTAGACATAGCATACCACGAGGGGAAGGCGAATGTGGTAGCCGATGCCCTAAGTCGGAAAACCCAACACGTGACAAACTCGTTGGTAATTCCGCCGGCATTGTACATGGAGTTGGCGAGATTGGAGTTAGAACTTGTGCATCCTGGCACAGTAAGAGAAACGGTCAATGCCATGGTCGTAGAAACTCCAATATTAGACGAGATTCGACTCGCTCAACCGGGCGACCCGAAACTCGAGAAGATAAAAGGGTATATTGCCGAAGGAAAGGCAATAGGATTTGCTGTCCACGAGGATGGAAGCATCCGTTTTAAAGGGAGATGGTGTGTGCCTCTTAAATGTGCCGAGTTGAAACTAAGGTTGATGGAGGAAGGGCACAACACGCCATATTCCGTACATCCCGGAGGTGACAAGCTATACAAAGATCTGAAGAAGATCTATTGGTGGCTGGGAATGAAGAAGGAAGTGGCGAACTTCGTGGCGAGATGTCTCACCTGCTAAAAGGTTAAGGCAGTGCGACATAAACCCTTAGGATTGATGCAACCACTGGAGATTCCAAGTTGGAAGTGGGATAGCATCTCAATGGACTTTGTCTCGGGATTACCCCGATCACCTAAAGGCATGAACAAGATTTGGGTGATCGTGGATAGGCTAACGAAGACAGCCATATTTATCCCAATGAAAGACACGTGGACTATGGACCAATTGGCCCGAGCCTACATTGATAATGTGGTACGACGACATGGAGTACCACATGATATCATTTCCGATAGAGACAGTAGATTTGTCTCTCACTTCTGGACGGAGTTACAAAAAGCTCTCGGTACTCAAATCAAAATGAGCACCGCATTCCACCCGATGACGGATGGACAAACCGAGAGAACAATCCAAACACTAGAAGACATGCTGAGAGCATGTGTGTTGGAATTCAAAGGGAATTGGGAATCTCATTTACCCTTGATTGAGTTTTCCTATAATAATAGCTACCATGCCAGTATCGGCATGGCACCTTTCGAGGCGTTGTATGGACGAAAGTGCCGAAGCCCATTGAGCTGGGAAGAAAACGATAAGTCCGTGGTAGTGGGACCACAACTTATTGAAGACATGGCTCAACAAATCAAAGTGATTCAAGGGAAGATGAAAGCCGCTCAAGACCGTCAAAAGAGTTATGCCGACGTGAGACGACGAGACCTAGAATTTCAAGTGGGGGATAGGGTCATGCTAAAGATATCACCCATGAAGGGGGTGATGCGCTTTGGCAAACGAGGGAAGTTAAGTCCTCGATACATAGGACCTTACGAAATCCTAGAACGAGTCGGAACTCTAGCCTACCGATTGGCTTTACCGCCACACTTAGATCGAGTTCATAATGTCTTCCATGTCTCGCAACTAAAGAAGTATGTGCCGGACCCGACACATGTACTTCAACCGGAGATAATTGAGCTCGATGAAGATTTGACTTACGAAGAAGTCCCAGTGCGTATTCTCGATACTAAGGAACGAGTAACGAGGAACAAAACCATCAAAATGATCAAGGTTCTTTGGTCAAACCACGAAAGTGAGATGGCAACTTGGGAAGTAGAATCCGACATGAGAGAACGATACCCGACATTGTTCCAAACCGATACCGACACAGTTATGGGGACATAACTGCAATCTTAAGGGGGAGAGGATGTGATACTACCTATTTTTCGTGCAATGTTGTAAATGTTGAACTACGTTATGGCTTGATCCCTTTACCGGGTACGTAGGCAGCTTAGAAGTTTTAATTCTAAGTTCAGTCACAACATAATAAAACAAACACAAGACCTTTAGCACGAGAAAAGCCGAAACACAACTTCGAGGACGAAGTTGATTCTTAAGGAGGGTAGACTGTAATACCCGTGAATTTTCCATCATAAAATAAAACAATAATTAAATAAATAAACAATAAATACAATAAATAAATGAATCCAGCAAATAAATAAATAAATAAATATAAGGAAATGAGAAATGAGATTTTAACTCAAAAAGGAATTTAATTAGATAAGCAGAATTATTAAAGGTAAATAAATTGTACACCAAAACCCGACACTAATGAACTCGAGTATTCGAGTCCAAAACATCCAATTAGACCCGAGTGAAAATTTAGAGAGGAAGTAGAGACCCGAAGATACCCCGGAAATCGGAATTCGGGAGCATAGAGGGATAGAAACCCGAAAGAGAGGCGGAAAAGCACGACGGATCGCATGACCCGCCCGGACCGAAGTCCAGACGAGTGCCGCACGGTGGCCGCGCGGTGGAAGGGGAAACAGCGCGCCACGACCGCGCCACCCCACAGATTCGTTTGTTGCGTGAATCTCTCGCCCAAACGCGGATTTTTCGACTTTCGGTTGAACATCTCTCGACCCAAGACCTTTAGGTCAGATGTTGGACGCCCTAGAGATTGAGAAGTCTATAAATAAGCCCCTTGGGAGCCCCAAACAAGTTTACAAAACCCTATAACCTTCTATACGTTCGAAACCCTAAATTCGGAGTCAACGGAAAGCACCAAACGGAGGCAGCAGCTTTGGACGAAAATCCAAGGATCTCCAAACGTTGTGGTAAGCTCTAGTCCGATAAATCTTTTCACGTTTCAATCCGAAAACGGATTCTAACTTCGGTTCTTTTCTTTCTACACCCCGTATTGGATCTAGATCGTAGAACCCGACGAACGGAGAGGAGAAACGGTGATTTGGAAGCCACGCCTCCGAATTAGACATCCCCGACGTTCATAAACTCAGTAAGTTAACTCTTACATGGTTTTGGGATGAATTAAAACATTCAAAACTAAAAGATTAACAAGAAACCGTAAATCTGTCCATCTAAACGTTCTACCGGCGCAACAGATTTGATGAATTTTTCCGAACCTTAAAACGAACTCAAACGGAAAAACTTAAAACACGAAAAACGTTCCTAAGACTTAGATCTAGCTACTGTAAAGTTTTGAGAATTTTTGGAGTTGATTTGATATGTGAAAATCCACCGAAACCGAACTGTTGGAATCTAGATCTTGAAATCTTGGACAGAACTTAGGAATGATCTTGATCACGTTTTTGACATAGGATCTAGGCTGTTTTAGATCTTTGGCCAAACATGAAAGTTGTAGATAATTGTCTTAAGATGATCTCTGGGAAATTTCATTAAATTTGGAGTTGAATTGTTATGGTAGAAATCGAAATCTTTAAACTGTGACACATTAAACTCGGACAGATTTGTTCTTCTGCGAAAATTGGCGATTTTGACCTATTTAGGTATCTCGGATTGAAAAAGTTAAAACACGAAAATTGTAGATCTTGATGTTTCTGAGTCAGATATGAAATTTTGGAATTTTTGGAATTAAATCTGATTTTAGACGAGTAAACTGTGATTTACCGAAACGAAATCTTGAAATCTTGTTGAAACATGGAATTAACCTTTAGGGTTGAAACGAGAAGAGATATTATTTTTAAATAAATACAATTGAGGTCAGATTTTAAAAATTAAATCCCCTTACAAACTTGATAAATTAAAATTAGGGGTGAGTGCTCTGCAGGGTGCCCCCTAACGATTCACTTCGTGCCGTAATGGACGATGGTGACCCCGCGCGCTAAACTTGAGATATGGATTGCCTAAACGGCGAAATATAGAGCCTACACTCTCGTGAATATCCGTATGGGTTTCCCGAGGCTCCGGAGTGGTACTGGGTATGGCTGATACGGTTGCGGCCGCCGGGCTACCGGCTAAACTTGTTGACATCGCGATTTTATCGTGAAACCTTGAAATACAAAATCGGGAATGTAATGGGGATTCTAAACTAAATTGAATTAGATTAAATTATGTTGTTGTCCAATTAAATTATTTAAATGCTTTTTTTTTTAATTATGGCTATTATTCTAAACCATGCGATATGTGTTATTAAATAGAGCCCTGGAATAAATTATGCTATTGAATAGTTGATTAGATTAAATTGAATATTATGTTATTGTCATGCTTTCAGTTATTTATTAAATTAATGGCTTTTAAACCCTACGATCATGCATGTGTTAGCTTACTCAGCAATTTTGCTGACCAAAACCATTTTTATTCCTTTCCTTACAGAATATGTTGAATGAGCATGTGTGAGCACGATTCATGCATGGGGTTTTGGGGGACACTTATTTTGCTTTTAAATTTCGTACTTATACTATATTATGAACGGGCCTGTTTAACCCGTGTTTTGGCCATGTCGGCCCTTTTTATATTTTCCGCTGCGATACTGTAATAAACCAAATATTTCCGCTCCGCTATGCTATTATTGTTATTTTCGAATTATATTGTATGGGCTATTTGAATGCTTTAAATGTTTTTAAATACTGCAATACCTAGCCTTGCATCACTTTAGTAAGCTCGGAGAAACCGTGTCTTACTAGGGAGATGTGGCGGTGACATCCCGACCTGGGTGACCAAAAAACCGGGGTGTTACAAGTTTGTATCAGAGACCGGCTATTTTTTTTAAACTATTATTTACCGTTACTATTTTTAAACTACTATTAGTATTTTGACTATTATTTTAAATATTAAAATATTATTTCCATGGAAAATTTTTATTTTAAAACCCATGGAAAAAAAGATATATATATTGCATTAAATTATTATTGGGGGGAAATATCATTTGCATTAAATTATTAAAGCAGTTCGGTTTGAGATCGAATTCAGATATCAAATCATAACGAAAAATTACGAAATTTTTACAGTATCTATATTAATGTCTTAGGAACGTTTTTTGTGTTTTAAGTTTTCTCATTTGAACAGGTTTAAGAGTTCGGAAAAATCAAGCAAAAACGTTGCGCCGTTAAAGATTTCGTTTTGACAGATTTTACGTTCTTGGTTTAAATCGTTAGATTAAGTGTATTTTAAATCCTCCCAAAAACATAGTAAGATTAACTTACAGATTGTTGGGCGTCCGGGATCATCGATTCGGAGGCGTGGCTTCCAGTCCACCGTTTATCTTCTCCGTTCGTCGGGTTCTTCGTTCTAGATCCGATTCGGGGTGTAGAGAAGAAAAAGAACGAAGTTAGGATTCGTTTTCAAATCGTATATGGAACAAGGATCGGATCGGAACTTACCACGACGTTAGAGATCTTCCGGATTCGGCCAAAACAGTCCTCGCCTTGGTTTCGTGCCTCCGACGACTCCGGGATTAGGGTTTTCGGACGTATAGAGAGTTGTAGGGTTTTTGAAAAGTGTTCGGGGCTGCCAAGAGGTGTTATTTATAGATAGGCACGACCTAGGGACGTCCAAGGTCGGCCTTGGTGAGTCTTGAGCCGAAAGGAATACAACCGAAGTCGAAAAATCCGGATTCGGGCAAGTAAATCTCGCAACCGGCGAATCTGTCAAGTGGCGCGGTCTCGGCGCGCCGAATAGCCAACCACCGCGCGGCCCACGCCTGGACTTCGGTCCGGGCGGGTCGTGCGATCCGTCGGGTGTTTCCTCCTCTCTTTCGGACTTCTATCCCTCTATGTTCTCGGATTTGGATTTCCGGGATATTTTCGGGCTCCTAGTTCCTATCTTAATTCTTACTCGGGTCTAGATTTAATATTGGCCTCAAATTCTCGAGTCCATTAGTGTCGGGTATACTTGTACAATTTATTTGATTAATTTATCTTTGGCTTTACGGTTATTGGAAATTTAATTCCTTCTTAAATTCAATTCCTCATTTCCTTGTCCATGTATTAAGTTTATTCATTTATTATATTTATTTACTATTATTGTTTTATTTATTGTTTATTATTTATTTATTTTATTTATTTATTTTATTTATTTATTTATTTTATTTATTTGTTTATTTTATGTTGCAAAATTCTCGGGTATCACAGTCTACCCTCCTTAACATTCAACTCCGTCCTCGAAGTTGTGTTTCGGCTTTTCTCATGTTAAGAACGAACCCTTTTTGTTTGTTTTATTATTTTGTGACTGAACTTAGAATTAAAACTTCCAAGTTGCCTACGTACCCTGTGAAGGGATCAAGCCATAACGTAGTTCAAAACAATTTGAATTTGTTTGGTTACAAAAATGTACGGAAATGCCCGGTGTCACATCCTCTCCCCCTTAAGATTGCAGTTATGTCCCCATAACTGTGTCGGTGTCAGTTTGGAACAGTGTCGGATAGCGTTCCCTCATGTCCGATTGTAACTCCCATGTTGCTGTCTCGCTTTCATGGTTCGACCAAAGAACCTTGACCATCTTGACAGTTTTATTCCTCGTTACTCGCTCCTTAGTGTCTAGAATTCGCACTGGGACTTCTTCATAAGTCAGATCCTCATCTAGTTCGATTACTTCCGGTTGAAGTACATGTGTCGGGTCTGGCACATACTTCTTTAGTTGTGAGACATGGAAGACATTATGACCCCGATCTAATTGTGGTGGTAAAGCCAGTCGGTAGGCCAAATTTCCGACTCGTTCTAGAATTTCGTAAGGTCCTATATATCGAGGACTCAACTTTCCTCGTTTGCCAAAGCGCATCACCCCCTTCATGGCTGATATCTTTAGCATGACCCTATCTCCCACTTGAAATTCTAGGTCTCGTCGTCTCACGTCAGCATAACCCTTCTGGCGATCTTGAGCGGCTTTCATTTTCCCTTGAATAACCTTTATCTGTTGAGCCATTTCTTCGACAAGTTGTAGTCCCACTATCACAGCCTTATCGCTTTCTTCCCAGCTCAACGGGCTTCGGCACTTTCGTCCATACAACGCCTCGAAAGGTGCCATGCCAATGCTAGCATGGTAGCTATTGTTATAGGAAAACTCAATTAAGGGTAAATGAGCTTCCCAATTTCCCTTAAACTCCAACACACATGCTCTAAGCATGTCCTCTAGTGTTTGAATCATTCTCTCGGTTTGTCCATCCGTCATTGGGTGGAATGCGGTGCTCATTTTGATTTGAGTACCGAGAGCTTTTTGTAACTCCGTCCAAAAATGAGAGACAAATCTACTGTCTCTGTCAGAAATGATGTCATGTGGTACTCCATGTAGTCGTACCACATTATCAATGTAGGCTCGGGCCAATTGGTCCATAGTCCACGTGTCCTTCATCGGGATAAATATGGTCGTCTTCGTTAGCCTATCCACAATCACCCAAATCTTGTTCATGCCTTTAGGTGATCGGGGTAATCTCGAGATAAAGTCCATCGAGATGCTATCACACTTCCAACTTGGAATCTCTAGTGGTTTCATCAGTCCTAAGGGTTTATGTCTCACTGCCTTAACCCTTTGGCAGGTGAGGCACTTCGCCACGAAGTCTGCCACTTCCTTTTTCATTCCCGGCCACCAGTAGATCTTCTTCATGTCCTTGTAAAGTTTGTCACCTCCGGGATGCACGGAATATGGTGTATTGTGACCTTCATTCATCAACATTTGCTTCAACTCGACACACTTTTGAGGCACACACCATCTCCCTTTGAAGCGAATGCTTCCATCCTCATGGATCGCAAATCCAATTGCCTTCCCTTCGGCAATATACTCCTTTATTCTCTCCAACTTTGCATCGCCCGATTGCGCGAGTCGAATTTCGTCCAATATTGGAGTTTCTACGATCATGGCATTGATTGTGTCACTCACTGTGCCCGGATGCACAAGTTCCAAATCCAATCTTGCCAAATCCATGTACAATGCCGGCGGAATTACCAACGAGTTTGTCACGTGTTGGGTTTTACGGCTTAAGGCATCGGCTACCACATTCGCCTTCCCCTCGTGGTAGGCTATCTCCAAATCATAATCTTTAATGAGTTCCAACCACCTTCGATGTCTCAAATTCAACTCCTTCTGAGTGAATATATATTTCAAGCTCTTGTGGTCAGTGAACATTCGACACTTTCACCCATAAAGATAATTTCTCCATATCTTTAGAGCGAAAACGATAGCTGCCAAATCCAGGTCGTGTGTCGGATAATTTTCCTGGTGAGGTTTCAGTTGGCGTGATGCATATGCAACGACCCTCGAGTCTTGCATCAAGACACAACCTAAACCTTCCTTCGAAGCATCGCTGTAAACTTCGAAGTCACCATTCTCTGATGGTAGTGTCAATACGGGTGTGGTTGTGAGTCTTTTCTTTAGCTCTTGAAACGCGGTCTCACAAGCCTTAGTCCACACGTATTTTACTCCCTTCTTCAGTAGCTGGGTTAAAGGTCGTGCGATTTTTGAAAAATCCTTCACGAACCGTCTATAATACCGGCTAATCCAAGGAAACTCCTTATCTCAGTTGGGCTCTTCGGGGTTGCCCATTCAGTTACGGCAGAAACTTTTGCCGGATCCACTGAAACTCCATCAGCGGATACTATGTGTCAAAGAAATGCTACCTCCTTCAACCAAAATCGCATTTGGACAGTTTGCCGTATAGCTGATTATTTCGTAAGGTCCCTAACACGTGGTGCAAGTGCTGGGCATGCTCCTCCTCGCTTTTCGAGTAGATCAGGATGTCATCAATGAACACCACTACACACTGATCTAAAAGTTCTCGAAATACATTGTTCATGAGGTTCATGAACATTGCTGGAGCATTTGTTAACCCAAAGGATAACACTGTGAACTCGTAGTGGCCATATCGAGTTCGAAACGCCGTCTTCAGGATGTCTTTCTCGGCAATTCTCAACTGGTGATACCCAGATCGTAAGTCGATCTTCGAGAATACTGAAGCTCCCTTCAGTTGATCAAACAGATCCTCAATTCTCGGCAGTGCGTATTTATTCTTGATAGTCACTTGGTTCAATCCTCGATAATCTATGCAAAGACGTAATCCTCCGTCTTTCTTCTTAACAAATAAAACCGGTGCTCCCCATGGGGAAGTACTCGGTCTTATGTATCCTTTTTGCAGTAACTCCTCGAGTTGTTCCTTTAACTCCTTCATTTCCAGTGGTGCCATCCGGTACGGAGCTTTTGAGACAGGCTCGGTGCCTGGAATGAGATCTATCGTGAATTCAAGATCTCGCTCAGGTGGCATGCCCGAGATGTCTTCAGGAAACACATCCGGGTATTCTCTTACCACTGGTATGCTGTCAAGCTTGTTCTCTTCCGCCTCAAGGTTGTGCACGTAGCACGCATATAGCTCATACCCCTTACGCATCAAGTTACTTAGTTTGAGGGCACTAACGATTTTGTTGCTCCTCTTAGGGGGCTGAAAATAGAAGATAACTCTCTTTCCCCTACTTTTCGACAGGGTGATCTTTTGTTTCTGGCATTCGATCACCGCTTTATACTGGGACAACGAGTCCATCCCCAGTATAATGTCAAAGTCCCTTAAGTTAAATTCTACTAAGTTTGCGAAGCATTCTACGTTCTTGATCACTATAGGAATTCCCTTATATCGTTTAGAGCAAGCTATTACTTCTCCTGAAGGCAACTGAATTCCTAAGCTAATTATCTCGCACTTAAGTGGATCTAACTCAGGCACTATTCTTGATGCTATGATTGAGCAACTAGCTCCAGAATCAAATAAGACTCTAAGGGGTGTATTCAAGACATGAAATGTACCTGCCATCACTTCTCCTTGTGCAGGCACGTCCGCTTGGTTAACCACGTTAAGTCTTCCCATAGGGCGTCCTTGATTGCCTTGCTGATTCGGATTCGGCTGCTGATCTTGCTGTTGATTTTGATTCTGTGGTGGTCGAGGACGTTGGTTCTGATTCTGATTCGGCTGCCTAAATTGATTTTGAGGGGGTCTATACCCCTGATTGTTGCCTTCCGTCCGTTCTGATTTTGAGGCTGTCCTTGCCCCGTGACCAAGTCTTCCCTTTTCGTTATGTTTTCAATCCTTGTCCGGCACTCTCGACGGATGTGGCCCATGCAACCACACCGAAAGCATGCCCCTTGTTGAGGGCATCCCCTCGCTAGTTGGGGTCGCCCACACCTCAGGCAAGGTGGTACCGGTTCTTCTTGGTTAAACCTCCTTCCATTATTGCTTTGTTGTGGCCTATTCGACCCTCTCCGCTGTTTGTTCCTTCTCGTATTGTTCTCGGCTCTCGTGTCCCGGTTCCTCTTGTCTTGGGGACCCCGGCTGGACTCCCCACTCACTCTCCTTTTCAGTTGCTGTACTCGCGCCACTGTCACAGCGCAATCGTACACGGCTTGCAGATCAGGGTAGTGCACCCCTGCGATCACCTCGCGTACCGCCAGGTTCAGTCCCATCTCGAACTTTTGAGCTTTCTCCGCATCCGTGGGTACTAGTCTTGGTGCGAACCTCACCAATTCCTTGAATCGAGTGTAGTACTCTTGTACGGTCTGGCCTTCTTCCTTCAGCGACAGGAATTCCTCGTACATTGCAGCTTTAGTACTCAGGGGATATAATCTATCCCTGAGCAGTTCCATCATTTCCGCCCAAGAGTAGGGCTCTTCATCTTCAGTCAATTTTGCTTGAGTCGCCTGCCACCAGTCGTCCACTTCGCCTCCCAAGTAGTACGAAGCGACGTGCACTCTCTCTCCTTCCGGACACTTGACTGTGCCCAGTAGCTTGTCAAAATCCGGATCCATTCCTCCAGTTTGGCTGGATCCTCCTCACCAGCATAGTGGGGTGGCTGGTAGGGATTCACCATTGCCGGGTAGTTGGGGCGAGCTTAGGGCGGAGGTACCGCCGCAGCTTGGCCCTGATTGACTTGCGCGTTCCCTAGCACAATCAAGACCTCCTCTATCGTCCGAAGACGATTGCGCACATTGTTCGGTGCGGGGGCTTCCTGCGCACCTTGGGGTTGGTCTCCTACAGGTTGAGCAGGTTCGGTGTCATTTGGTGGCACTTCAGTAGTAGTTTGGGGAGCAGGTTGGTTCCTTGATCTACCTCGTGGTGCCATTCTGTTACAAACGGTGTGAATTAGAACTTAATGTATTGTCTAGGCAAGTTACTATGTATGTGCTTGTGCTTTTACACATAATGCTTGATTGGACATTAAAGTAGCGCAAGGTTTTGTTTTATTTTGTTTAAATGAATAAATTTTGTATTTTATTCCCTTAAAAGAAGCTTTTAATACAAGTGAGGAGATGTACAAAAATAGCAATGTTTTCTTAGCAAAAATAGTATCTACTATAAATAGGGTTCCTAACGTCTTAAGACGTCCTCCGGTGGGGTAGCGGGATCCTCCTCCGGGTCTTCCTCCTCCAAACTTGGCGGCAGTAGATCGTCAAAGATGGTGTTCAAGTCCTGTCCGTGAGCATCGACGTGTTCCTTCAGTATTAGGTTTTGCGTAGTGAGGGTTTGGACTTGGCGTTCGAGTTGGTTTAGGCGGTGGTGATCCGCCTCTCTCAAGTTGCCCATATGGTGCAGATTTGCCTCCAATTGAGCCATCCGATGTTTCATTTGTTCTATGGTTTGTTGGGAGTCAATGTGAGCATTCATCATTTCGATCATCAAGTTCATCATATCTTGACTAGCCATCTAGCGCAAGCAAAAGATCTAAGTTAGAATGTATCACGCTTCTAAGTTCTCTAAGTTTAGGCAATGCAGTATGCACATGCAAATGATGATTTCCCCCCAAAAATAATTCATGCACTATATATATTTTTTTCCATGGGTTTTTTTTTTAAAAGATTAAAAATTCATCTCCATGGAAATAATGCTTTAAAAATTTAAAGTAATATTTAAAATCCTTGGACCTCTATATTGGGTAAAAAATAATTATAATTTGGGCTCAAAAAATATAATTTTGGGACTAGGAAGGTTTAAAAATAATAATTTGGGCTGCTATAACAATAATATAAATACTAATGGTTTAAAAATAATAATCTAGTAGTTTAAAAATATCCGGGCTCTGATACCAACTTGTAACACCCCGGTTTTTGGTCACCCATGTCGGGATGTCACCGCCACACCTCTCTAGCAAGACACGGTTTCTCCGAGCTCACTAAAGAGATGCAAGGCTAGGTATTGCAGTATTTAAAACATTTAAAACCATTCAAATAGCCCATTCAATATAAATTCAAAATAAATATTATAATGCAGCGGAATAATAGTATCTAAGTATCAAGGCCAACATGGCCGAAACACGGGTTAAACAGGTCCGTTTATACTATAGTCTAATGCAAGAATTTAAAATAGAAAGTTTCCCAAAATATTCCCCCATGCATATAGTGCTCATGCTCATTTCACATACTCTATAAGAAAAAGGAAATAAATGGTTTGGTCAGCACAACTTGCTGAGTAAGTTAATACAGACATGATCGTAGGGTTTCAAAGCCATTAATTGATATTCAAATAAAATCATGATAATAAATCCTAAACAATTCAATTTAATTATCTAACCAATTTGCATAATTAATTCATGGCACTAATCAATAATACATTATAGCATAATTTAAATAAAAGCAATAATTAATTTAAATAAAGCATTTAACAATTTAAAAGGACAATAATTAAATATTTAACTATCCCCATTACTCCCAAGATTTAGTGTAATACCCGAGAATTTTGCAACATAAAACAAATAATTAAATAAATAAACAATAAATAAATAAACAATAAATAAATAAATAATAAATAAATACACTATATAAAAAGATAAGGAAATGAGAAATGAAATTTAACTTAAAAAGGAATTAAAAGAATTTAATTAAATAAAAAGAATTAAATAAAGGTAAATAAATTGTTACACGTATACCCGACACCAATGGACTCGAAAAACTCGAGTCCAAACATAAATTTAGATCCAAGGGAAATGACGATACGGAATAGGAACCCGAAGATGGCCCGGAAATCGGAATCCGGGAGCATAGAGGGATACAAGTCCGAAAGAGAGGAGGAAAGGCACGACGGATCGCACGACCCGCCCGGACCGAAGTCCAGGCGAGGGCGGCGCGGTGGCCGCGCGGTGAAAGAGGAAACGGCGCGCCACGGCCGCGCCACACGACAGATTCGCCGGTTGCGAGATTCACTCGCCCGAATCCGGATTTTCCGACTTCGGTTGAACACCTTTCGGCTCAAGACTCACCAAGGCCGACCTTGGACGTCCCTAGGTCATGCCTATCTATAAATAACACCTCTTGGAAGCCCCGAACACTTTTCAAAACCCTACGATACTCTCTATACACAAAATCGTAATCCCGGAGTCGTCGGAGGCACCAAAACCGAGCCAGAGACTGTTTGGACGAGGTCGGAAGTCTTCCAACATCGTGGTAAGTCTGATCCATTCATCCATCTCGTTTTTAATTCAAAAACGAAACCCTAACTTAGTCTTTTTCTCTCTACACCCCGAATCGGATCTAGAACGAAGAACCCGACGAACGGAGAGGATAAACGGTGGACTGGAAGCCACGCCTCCGAAATCGACGATCCCGGACGACTGGAAATCTGTAAGTTGACACTTACATGTTTTGGGAGTAATTAAAACACTTAAATCGAAAAGCTTAATCAAGACTTTCGAAAATCTGTCAACATGTGATTTCTACCGGCGCAGCGATTTTGTACAATTTTTCCGAACCCCTAAATTCTTTAAACGAGAAAACTTAAAACACGAAAAATGTTCCTAAGGCTTGGAACTATCTCCTGTAAAATTTTCAGAATTTTTCGTGATGTTTTGTTATATGAAATCAACCCGAAACCGAACTGCTAAGATTTGAATCTTGAAATTCTTGACAGAACTTAGGTCTGAACTTGATGACGTTTTTGACTAGGGTTCTAGGCCGATTTAGATTTTAGCCGAACATGAAAGTTGTAGACAAATGTCTTAGGAAGGTCTCTGTAAAATTTCGTTAAGTTTGGAGTTGATTGGCTATGGTAGATCTTGAAAATCTTGAACTGTTGTATGATAAATTCGGACAGATTAATGTTTCTACGAAAATTGATGTTTTTGACCTGTTTCAGTATCTCGGATTGAAAAAGTTAAAACACGAAAGTTGTTCATCTCGATGTTTCCGAGTTAGTGGTAAATTTTCAAAATTTTTGGACTTAAATCGGATTTTAAATTAATTTTAGAGTAAACAACGGTTTACCGGAGTCAAATCTTGAAATCTTGTTGAAACGATGGAATTAGCCTTTAGGGTTGAAACGAGCCGAAATCTTTTCTTAATAAATTTAGTGAAATCAGAATTTTTGAAATAAATCCCCTTACAAACTTGATAAATTAAAATTAGGGGTGAGTGCTCTGCAGGGTGCCCCCTAACTGCTTCACTTCGTGCCTTTATGTACGATGGTGACCCCGCGCGAAAATTGAGATATGATATTGCCAAAACGGCATGAGATATATGGCCTACACTCTCGTGAATATCCATATGGGTTTCCCGAGGCTCCGGAGTGGTACTGAGTATGGCAGATACGGCTGTGGCCGCCGGGTTCCGGCTAAACTTGTTGAGATCGCGATGCAATCGTGAAACACTTGAAATTACTAAATCGGGGATTGTAATGGGGAATTTAAATTAAATTGGATTATTTATAGTTGTCGTTTAAATTGTTAAATGTTTTGTTTAATTTAATTATGGCTTTCATTTAAATTGTGCTAAATGTATTGTTGACTAATGCCATGAAATATTATGCAAATTGGTTAGATAATTAAGTTGAATTATTTATGGCTTATTATCATGTTTTTATGTAAATATTAAATTAATGGCTTTTAAACCTTACGATCATGCATGTGTTAACTTACTCAGCAAGTTGTGCTGACCAAACCGTTTATTTTTCCTTTTCCTTACAGAGTATGTGGAACAAACATGAGCACGTTCATGCATGGGGGAATTATATTTTGCGAAACTTTATTTTTAAATTCTTGCATTAGACTATAGAATAAACGGGCCTGTTTAACCCGTGTTTTGACCATGTCGGTCTTATTTACATTTCCGCTGCAATATTATACTTAAATATTATTTCCTCTGCATTATGATATTATTATTTTCGAATTTATATTGTATGGGCTGTTTACAAATATTTTAAATATTTTAAATACTGAAATACCTAGCCTTGCATCTCTTTAGTAAGCCGGAGAAACCGTGTCTTACTAGGGAGGTGTGGCGGTGACATCCCGAGCTGGGTGACAAAAAATCGGGGTGTTACAAGTTGGTATCAGAGCACGTCGCTTCGTACTACTTGGGAGGCGAAGCGGACGAATGGTGGCAGGCGACTCAAGCCAAGCTGACTGAAGAGGACGAGCCCTATTCATGGGCGGAAATGATAGAACTGCTCAGGGATCGATTCTATCCCTTGAGCACTAAATCAGCAATGTATGAGGAATTCCTGTCGCTGAAGCAAGGAGGCCATACTGTGCAGGAGTACTACACTCGTTTCAAGGAGCTAGTAAGGTTCACACCAAGGCTAGTACCCACGGATGCAGAAAAAGCACAAAAGTTCGAGATGGGACTGAACCTGTCTGTTCGCGAGGTGATCGCGGGGGTACACTACCCCGACCTGCAAGCTGTGTATGACCGCGCTGTGGCAGTAGTGCGTGTGCAACAACTGAAGAGAAGGGTGAGTGGGGAGTCCAGCATGGGTCCCCAAGATAAGAGGAACCAGTACGCGAGAAGCGAGAACAACACGGGAAGGAACGAACAGCGGAGAGGGTCGAATAGGCCACAACAAACCAGCAATGGAAGGAGGTTTAACCAAGAAGAACCGGTACCACCCTGCCCAAGATGTGGACGACCCCATCTGGCGAGGGGATGCCCTCAACAGGGCGCCTGCTTCCAATGTGGTCGAATGGGTCACATTCGTCGGGATTGCCGGACGAGGATCGAGAATATAACAAGGAGGGAAGATTTGGTCATGGGGCCGGAACAGCCTCAGAACCAAAACGGGCGGAACAGAAATAACCAGGGGTATAGACCCCCTCAAAACCAATTTAGGCCGCCGAATCAGAACCAGAATCAACGACCTCCGCCACCGCAGAATCAAAACCAACAGCAAAATCAGCAGCAGAATGCGAATCAGCAAGGCAACCAAGGACGCCCTATGGGGAGGCTCAACGTGATTAACCAAGTGGACGTGCCTGCACAAGGAGAAGTGATGGCAGGTACATTTCATGTTTTGAATACACCCCTTAGAGTTCTATTTGATTCTGGAGCTAGTTGCCCAATCATAGCATCAAAATCGTGCAAAATCGTGAATTTTAGTTCTCCCAAACCATGTAAGTATTAACTTACAGATTATGGATGTTCCGGCTCGTCGATTCGAAGGCGTGGCTTCCAGTCCACCGTTTGTCTCCCGAGATCCTTCGTTCTCCTTTCCACAGTCCTCATATGCCAGGGAACTCTTGAACTCGCCTGGAAAACGTCCTCCTTCTCAACTTCTTGCCTCCTAAGATCTAGATTGGGGTTTTCTTTGAATTTTGAAGGTGGAGGAAGATGTATTTTTTTTCTTCTTCGTTTTCTTTTTTTCTTTTGTACGTAGAATTCTTTTTTATTTTTTTGCACGATTTTGCCCGCTAGTAAGGTTCGGATCCACTCCTCCAGTTTAGCTGGATCCTCCTCACCAGCGTAGTGGGGCGGCTGGTAAGGATTCACCATTGCCAAGTAGTTGGGGCGAGCCTGAGGCGGAGGTACCGCCGCATCTTGCCCTTGATTGACTTGCGCATTTCCTAGCGCAACCAAAACCTCTTCTATCGTCCGAAGACGATCGCCCACATTGTTCGGTGCGGGGGCGTCCTGCGCACCTTGGAGTTGTTCCTCTATAGGTTGAGCCGGTTCCGTGACATTTGGAGGTGTTTCAGTAGTAGTTTGGGGAGCGGGTTGAGTTCTTGATCTACCTCGTGGTGCCATTCTGTTACGAACGGTGTAAATTAGAACATAGAATTCTTCGCGAACTTAGTAGAATTTAACTTAAGAGACTTTGACATCATACTGGGGATGGATTGGTTTTCCCAGTATAAGGCGGTGATCGAATGCCAAAAGCAAAAGATCACCTTGTCAAAAAGTAGGGGAAAGAGAGTTATCTTTTACTCTCAGCCCCCTAAGAAGAGTAACAAAATCGTTAGTGCACTCAAACTAAGTAACTTGATGCATAAGGGGTATGAGCTATATGCGTGCTACGTGCACAAGCTTGAGGCAGAAGAGAACAAGGTTGACAGTATACCAGTGGTAAGAGAATACCCGGATGTGTTTCCTGAAGACATCCCGGGAATGCCACCTGAGAGAGATCTTGAGTTCACTATAGATCTCATCCCGGGCACAGAGCCTGTCTCAAAAGCTCCGTACCGGATGGCGCCATTGGAAATGAAGGAGTTAAAGGACCAACTCGAGGATCTGTTAGGAAAAGGGTACATAAGGCCGAGTGCTTCCCCCTGGGGAGCACCGGTTTTATTTGTTAAGAAGAAAGACGGAGGACTACGTCTTTGCATAGATTATCGAGGATTGAACCAAGTGACTATCAAGAATAAATACCCTTTGCCGAGAATGAGGATCTATTTGATCAACTGAAGGGAGCTTCAGTATTCTCGAAGATCGACTTACGATCTGGGTATCACCAGTTTAGAATTGCCGAGAAAGATATTCCGAAAACGGCGTTTCGAACTCGATATGGCCACTACGAGTTCACAGTGATATCCTTTGGGTTAACAAATGCTCCAGCAATGTTCATGAACCTCATGAATAATGTATTTCGAGAGCTGTTAGATCAGTGTGTAGTGGTGTTCATTGATGACATCCTGATCTACTCGGAAAGCGAGGAGGAGCACGCCCAGCAGTTGCACCAAGTGTTAGGGACCTTACGAAAGAATCAGCTATACGGCAAACTGTCCAAATGCGATTTTTGGTTGAAGGAGGTGGCATTTCTTGGACACATAGTATCCGCTGATGGACTTTCAGTGGATCCGGCAAAAGTTTCTGCCGTAACTGAATGGGCAACTCCAAAGAGCCAAACTGAGATAAGGAGTTTCCTTGGATTAGCCGGGTATTATAGACGGTTCGTGAAGGATTTTTCGAAAATCGCACGACCTTTGACCCAGCTAATGAAGAAGGGAGTAAAATACGTGTGGACAGAGGCTTGTGAGACAGCGTTTCAAGAGCTGAAGAAACGACTCACAACCACTCCTGTATTGACACTACCATCAGAGAATGGTGACTTCGAAGTTTATAGCGATGCTTCGAAGGAAGGTTTAGGTTGTGTCTTGATGCAAGACTCGAGAGTCCTAGCGTATGCATCACGCCAGCTGAAACCTCACGAGGAGAATTATCCGACACACGACCTGGAGTTGGCAGCGGTTGTTTTCGCTCTAAAGATATGGAGACATTATCTTTATGGGCGGAAGTGTCGAATGTTCACCGACCACAAGAGATTAAAGTATATATTCACTCAGAAGGAGTTGAATTTGAGACAGCGAAGGTGGTTGGAACTTATTAAGGACTACGGTTTGGAGATATCCTACCATGAGGGGAAGGCGAATGTGGTAGCCGATGCCTTAAGCCGGAAAACCCAACACGTGACGAACTCGTTGGTAATTCCGCCGGCATTGTACATGGAGTTGGCAAGATTGGATTTGGAACTTGTGCATCCGGGCACAGTGAGTGACACAATCAATTCCATGATCGTAGAAACTCCAATATTGGACGAAATTCGACTCGCTCAACCGGGCGACGCGAAGCTGGAGAAGATAAAGGGGTATATTTCCGAGGGAAAGGCAATAGGATTTACTGTCCACGAGGATGGAAGCATTCGCTTCAAAGGGAGATGGTGTGTGCCCCATAAATGTGCCGAGTTGAAGCGAAGGTTGATGGAAGAAGGGCACAACACACCATATTCAGTGCATCCCGGAGGTGACAAGCTTTACAAAGATCTAAAGAAGATCTATTGGTGGCCGGGAATGAAGAAGGAAGTGGCAGACTTCGTGGCGAAATGTCTCACCTACCAAAAGGTTAAGGCAGTGCGACGTAAACCCTTAGGATTGATGCAACCACTAGAGATTTCAAGTTGGAAGTGGGACAGCATCTCAATGGATTTTGTCTCGGGATTACCTCGATCACCTAAAGGCATGAATAAGATTTGGGTGATTGTGGATAGGCTAACGAAGACAGCCAGATGTATCCCGATGAAGGACACGTGGACTATGGACCAATTGGCCCGAGCCTACATTGATAATGTGGTACGACGACATGGAGTACCACATGACATCATTTCCGACAGAGACAGTAGATTTGTCTCTCACTTTTGGACGGAGTTACAAAAAGCTCTTGGTACTCAAATCAAAATGAGCACCGCATTCCACCCGATGACGGATGGTCAAACCGAGAGAACAATCCAAACACTAGAAGACATGCTGAAAGCATGCGTGTTGGAATTTAAGGGAAATTGGGAATCCCATTTACCCTTAATCAAATTTTCTTATAATAATAGCTACTATGCTAGCATTGGCATGACACCGTTCGAGGCGTTGTATGGACAAAGGTGCCGAAGCCCGTTGAGCTGGGAAGAAAACGATAAGTCGGTGGTCGTGGGACTACAACTTATCGAAGACATGGCTCAACAAATCAAGGTGATTCAAGGAAAAATGAGAGCCGCTCAAGACCGTCAGAAGAGTTACGCTGACGTGAGACGACGAGACCTAGAATTTCAAGTGGGAGATAGGGTCATGCTAAAGATATCACCCATGAAGGGGGTGATGCGCTTTGGCAAACGAGGAAAGTTGAGTCCTCGATACATAGGACCTTACGAGATTCTAGAACGAGTCGGAAATTTGGCTTACCGACTGGCTTTACCGCCACAATTAGATCGAGTTCATAATGTTTTCCATGTCTCACAACTAAAGAAGTATGTGCCGGACCCGACACATGTACTTCAACAAGAAGTAATCGAACTCGATGAGGATCTGACTTATGAAGAAGTCCCAGTGCGAATTCTGGACACTAAGGAGCGAGTAACGAGGAACAAAACCGTCAAAATGATCAAGGTTCTTTGGTCGAACCACGAAAGTGAGACGACAACTTGGGAGGTAGAATCCGACATGAGAGAACGCTATACGACACTGTTCCAAACCGACACCGACACAGACACAGTTATGGGGACATAACTGCAATCTTAAGGGGGAGAGGATGTCATACCATGTATTTTTCGTGCATTTTTGTCAACAAACAAACAAATTCAAATTGTTTTGAACTACGTTATGGCTTGATCCCTTCACAGGGTATGTAGGCAGCTTAGAAGTTTTAATTCTAAGTTCAGTCACAAAATAATAAAACAAACAAAAGACCTTAGCACGAGAAAAGCCGAAACACAACTTCGAGGACGAAGTTGATTCTTAAGGAGGGTAGACTGTAATACCCGAGAATTTTGCAATATAAAACAAATAATTAAATAAATAAACAATAAATAAATAAACAATAAATAAATAAATAATAAATAAATGCACTAAATAAAAAGATAAGGAAATGAGAAATGAAATTTAACTTAAAAAGGAATTAAAAGAATTTAATTAAATAAAAAGAATTAAATAAAGGTAAATAAATTGTTACATGTATACCCTACACCAATGGACTCGAAAACTCGAGTCCAAACATAAATTTAGATCCGAGGGAAATGACGATACGGAATAGGAACCCGAAGATGGCCCGGAAATCAGAATCCGGGAGCATAGAGGGATAGAAGTCCGTAAGAGAGGAAGAAAGGCACGACGGATCGCACGACCCGCCCGGACTGAAGTCCAGGCGAGGGCCGCGCGGTGGCCACGTGGTGAAAGAGGAAACGGCGCGCCACGGCCGCGCCACACGACAGATTCGCCGGTTGCGAGATTCACTTGCCCGAATCCGGATTTTCCGACTTCGGTTGAACACCTTTCGGCTCAAGACTCACCAAGGCCGACCTTGGACATCCCTAGGTCATGCCTATCTATAAATAACACCTCTTGGAAGC
Organism: Hygrophila difformis; assembly: GCA_030278955.1. Lineage (NCBI taxonomy): Eukaryota > Viridiplantae > Streptophyta > Magnoliopsida > Lamiales > Acanthaceae > Hygrophila > Hygrophila difformis. The sequence continues at coordinate 11,468,057 of JAOANR010000004.1, read as the reverse complement.
CCCGAACACTTTTCAAAACCCTACGATACTCTCTATACACAAAATCGTAATCCCGGAGTCGTCGGAGGCACCAAAACCGAGCCAGAGACTGTTTGGACGAGGTCGGAAGTCTTCCAACGTCGCGGTAAGTCTGATCCATTCACCCATCTTGTTTTTAATTCAAAAACGAAACCCTAACTTAGTCTTTTTCTCTCTACACCCCAAATCGGATCTAGAACGAAGAACCCGACGAACGGAGAGGATAAACGGTGGACTGGAAGCCACGCCTTCGAAATCGACGATCCCGGACGACTGGAAATCTGTAAGTTGACACTTACATGGTTTTGGGAGTAATTAAAACACTTAAATCTAAAAGCTTAATCAAGACTTTCAAAAATCTGTCAACATGTGATTTCTACCGGCGCAGCGATTTTGTACAATTTTTCGGAACCATTAAACGTCTTCAAACGAGAAAACTTAAAACATGAAAAACGTTCCTAAGGCTTAGATATATCTCCTGTAAAATTTTCAGAATTTTTCGTGATGATTGGATATATTAAATCAACCCAAAACCGAACTGCTAAGATTTGAATCTTGAAATTCTTGACAGAACTTAGGTCTGAACTTGATGACATTTTTGACTAGGGTTCTAGGATGATTTAGATCTTTAGCCGAACATGAAAGTTGTAGCAAATGTCTTAAGAAGATCTCTGTAAAATTTCGTTTAGTTTGGAGTTGATTTGCTATGGTAGATCTTGAAAATCTTGAACTGTTGTATGATAAATTCGGACAGATCAATGTTTCTAAGAAAATTGATGTTTTTGATCTGTTTCGGTATCTCGGATTGAAAACGTTAAAACACGAAAAACGTTAAAACACGAAAGTTGTTCATCTCGATGTTTCTGAGTCAGTGGTAAATTTTCAGAATTTTTGGACTTAAATTGGATTTTAATAAACAGCGGTTTACCGGAGTCAAATCTTGAAATCTTGTTGAAACGATGGAATTAGCCTTTAGGGTTGAAACGAGTCGAAATCTTTTCTTAATAAATTTAGTGAAATCAGAGTTTTTGAAATAAATCCCCTTACAAATTGATAAATCAAAATTAGGGGTGAGTGCTCTGCAGGGTGCCCCCTAACTGCTTCACTTCGTGCCTTTATGTACGATGGTGACCCCGCGCGAAAATTGAGATATGATATTGCCAAAACGGCATGAGATATATGGCCTACACTCTCGTGAATATCCATATGGGTTTCCCGAGACTCCGGAGTGGTACTGAGTGTAACACCCCGGATTTGATAACCCAGGCCGAGGTGTCACCGCCGCACCTCCCTAGCAAGACACGGTTTCTCCGAGCTTGCTAAAGAGATGCAAGGCTATATGTGTTGGAAAAAGTCTTAAAAGTAAGTCCGGAATTACTTAAAAATAATAATGTAGTATCATCCATACAGGATAAAAATAAATAGTTGTAGCGGAAATTTAAATATGGGCCGACATGGCCAAAACTCGGGTCAACAAGCCCGTATGCAAGTCATGTAAAATAAATAACTAAATGTCCAAAGTAATCCCCCGATGCATGATCATGCTCCGTACTCTGTAATGGAAAAATAAACAACATGTTTTATCAGTATATAAAATACTGAGTAAGTTACTTCCTAACGTAACGATAAAGGGGTTTTAAAAAGATTATTTAATTAATTTAAAACTTATACTTTTACTCAGCCTTAAATTTAAATATTAAAAATTCGTAATCTTACTTGCCGCGGAAAACATGATTTATTTATTCAAGACGAGAACACAAAATTTAGAGACATAATTTAAAAGCGTAATTTAAAAGCGTAATTTAAATGTATAATTTAGAATCATGGTAAATAGGATTTAAGCATAATTCAACGCTCACACAAGTCTTTTATATTTTTATCCCGTCCACTAAGAAGAGGACACCACACAAGGGAGATCACTAACGAGGCAATCTCAATAGTCGTAACCAGATAGCCGGTGAACCGGCGGCCGCAGCCCTATCAGTATTGACTGCCGTTTTGGCGAGCCATGTATATCTACCGTCAATTTGACAGGCGTGTATATCAACTGTCATTTGACAGGCCTTTCAAGCGGTTTCACTGCCACTCGGGCAGGCCGTGTATTTCCCACTGCCGATTTGGCAGGCCATGTGCACAACTGCCGTTTTGGCATAGTAAGGAGACCACTAACGAGGCAGTCTCAAAGATAATGATAGCATGAAGATCGGCTCAGCCTAGTGAAAGGGATTTTTCGAAAGTTCGTATTTCAATGTTATCAAATGATCGATATCGCGTTTTCATAGTTCGAGTTTTCTCAAGTTCGAAAAATCCTATTCGAGGCAGTTTACGCCTTTCTTAATTTAAAATTCGTCTTTTCTCTAAAAATTCTGAAACTTGGCCAGTAATTCAAAAACACACACACGAACAACTTTCATGTTTTAAGTTTTTGGAAATAATGAATTTTAGATGCTCAAAGATCGACCACAACACACTGTGTGCGCGCGGACTCAAAAGTTATTTTAAAACAGTTCCGGAAATTGGCCATTTTGATATATCAAATGAACACCAAAATCCGTGAAATTTTGTATGCATAATCTAGACTCAATTATCTACAACTTTTGTTTAGGAATGCAAAGTTGAATCATTCTTTAAACGGGTGAAAAATATGCATCAAGTTAAGTCATAAAAACTGTCAGGATTTCAGATTTGACGGTTCATTCTTTGACGAATTTTTGGCATAACAAACGTGGTTCAAAAATTATGAAATTTTCCAGAGTTAAACTAGACACAATCATCTACAACTTTTATGTTTTTACCCAAGATTAGTTTTGACCATAAAGGATCGAAAAACGCACAACAAGTTCGACTACATAATCTGTCAACTTTTCCGTTCAATCGCAGTCTGTTTCGGCGGGTTTTTGAGTATGCAAACGTTAATGAAAATGCGTGAAATTTTACGGACACAATATTTAGACAGTTAGCTACAACTTTCATCTTTACATAAAAGTTTAGTTTTGAAGGATTCAATTAGAAAAACGCCAAGGAACTCGAACACGAAAATCTGCCAGTTTCCTTCGGTTTTGGAAACAACTCAGAAAATACCAGACGCGATTTCAGGGGTCAAAACTTGATGAAAATGCTTGAAAATTTGACACAACGTAGATCACAATGTGGGGAACAAATCTTCAGTTCGGAGTTTCTCGTTTCGGGTTCTCGAAATAAGAGTTTTTAACGGATTTCAGAAAATGCGCGTATTGAGGTTTTTAAGTCCGATTTTTACGTTTTTGTTTAGATCTATTGATTCGTTCGATTTTAATCACCCAAAATTGATACGCAAGGAGTTAACTTACAGTGTTAGAGTTTAGGATCATCACAGGGCTCTCTCGGGTTGTCTAGGGTCGCGACGAGCGGGTATCTTCCACCGATCTCCTTCTTCTTCGCCCCCGAAGTGAACTCGTAAGAAAGTTTCGATGGTTAGGTTCGAATTTACTACATTATAGATGAATACAAAACTGTACAACACCTTACCAACGTCCTAGAAGGCAGGGGCTTCGTCTTGATCGTTCTCTTGGCCGGAATCCTCGCCGGAAAGTCGTCGGGAGGTCGGAACTTGTGTTTTCGGTTTTTGTTTGAAGGTGGGGGTGGAGTGGGCGGCTGCCACAGGTTCTTGGACGCCCTAGGAGCTGCAAAATTGATTCATAAAGGCTCCCCAAACCCTAGACGCGTTTCCATAGCCGGAGCTCCCCAAAAAGGTAAGAAAATCGCGTTGATCGCGATCTTCCCGCAGCTGCCGCAGGTGGCGCGGTCTTGGCGCGGGGGCGCGCGGGGTGCGCGCGGCCGGTCTGGGCCGTTGCGCCCGGGCTGGCCGTGCAATCCCGTCGGGCCGTTTCTCCTCTCTTTCGGACTTCCGACCTCCTACGTTCTCGGCTCGATTTTCCGGGTCGTTCTCGGATCATAAATTCCTATCTTAAATCTATTTCGACTCCAATTGTATTTCATATTCGAAATCTTGAACCCGTCGAGTTTGAATCCGTCGGCTTGAATTCGTCGTCTTTCGACTCCGGTGTAATAATTTATCCGATTAAATTATTTTCGACTTTACGGGTTTGTGGAATTAAAATTCTTTTCCTTATTAAATTTAATTCCAATTCTTTTAACTGATTCGTGGAATTTCTTCGGGCTTCCTTTCCCTCTTTTATTCCATTTTGAATTTTTGAATCTTTTGGCGTTTCATTTCCGAGCGATAATTTATTGTAATAAATTATTTTCTTTTCGGAAATAAATTTTTATTTTGCCGTAAAAATCCCGGGTATTACAGTCTACCCCCCTTAAGAACCAACTTCGTCCTCGAAGTTGTGTTTCGGTTTTGGTTTCTTCGAGTTTAATCGTTAGGATGCTTTCGGTTATGTTTTTATTTTGGGATTTATTTCGTGACTGAACTTAGAATTTAGGTTTCCAAGCTGCCTACGTACCCTGTGAAGGGATCAAGTCATAACGTAGTTCAAAACAATTTGAATTTGTTTATTTGAAATACAAAATATTCGGGTTGTTACACCTCCCCCCCCCCCTTAAGATTACAGTTATGTCCCCATAACTGCCTATTCATTATTCTCCAGAAGCTCCGGATTTTGGTCTTGTTTCTGAGGGGATCGATGCCCTTGGTTTTTGCCATTTCGATCGTCTGGGTTCTGTGGCTGCTTAGGTCGAGTGGTCACATCCTCTCTCTTGTTGATGTTCTCTATCCGTGTCCGGCAGTCACGCAGCCGGTGACCATGTCGACCACATCGGAAGCATGCCCCCGGCTGAGGGCATCCCCTCGCATAATGTGGTTTACCACACTTTGGACATGGTGGCGCATAGTCACCATGGTTGAAGACTATCCCGTCGTTTCCCTCATTATTGCCTTGAGGTGGTTTATTCGGGCCCCCCCGAATATGGTTCCTCCCTGAGTAATTATCGGTTCCGTGGTCCCGTTTCCTCTTGCCCTTCCCTTGGTTGATTAATGCATTTCCCTCGGCAACTAACGCTCCCTTTATAGTTCTCAAACGATTACTTAAGTTCTTGGGTATGGAGGCCACTTGTCCCCCTTGATTGGGTGCATTAACGTCTTGTATTGGTACGTTGGGTTGTCGTGGCTCTTCGTTGGTGTTGGGTGGGATGGGTGGTATTCTAGGTCTTCCTTTTGGGGCCATTTCCTGTTATCAAGCACGCGAAGATGGTTTTCTAATCAAGGGCACGTTAGAGTCAAGAAGTTCTAAAAGATAGGATTGGCAAGAGGTGGTAATGTATGGGGCACGCTAAGCTTAGGTGATCAAGTTCTAGGACTAGTGCAAGATTAGTCTTAAGCAAGCGCTCCTAAATAAAGGTCATGTCAGATTCTAAGATAAGAGTATTATTTAGCATTGATAATTCATAAAAAAAAACATTAGCGCAAATACTCATGGATGTATGCAATGCAGTGCAATGTTATCCCATCCCCAAAAATGTTTTCGTGAATCTAAAAATTTGTTGGAAAAATTTTTCTATGCATATGTAAATATTTTCCATGGGAGTTTAAAATAAATTTTTGTCCCATGGAAATAAAACTTAAAATTTTAAACATAATAATCATGGTAGTTAAAAATTTAAAAATAATATTAATATTTGTTTTAAAAATCCTTGGGCCTCTATATTGGCCAAAAATAATAATAATAATTTAAAAATACTTCCGGGCTCTGATACCACTTTGTAACACCCCGGATTTGATAACCCAGGCCGAGGTGTCACCGCCGCACCTCCCTAGCAAGACACGGTTTCTCCGAGCTTGCTAAAGAGATGCAAGGCTATATGTGTTGGAAAAAGTCTTAAAAGTAAGTCCGGAATTACTTAAAAATAATAATGTAGTATCATCCATACAGGATAAAAATAAATAGTTGCAGCGGAAATTTAAATATGGGCCGACATGGCCAAAACTCGGGTCAACAAGCCCGTATGCAAGTCATGTAAAATAAATAACTAAATGTCCAAAGTAATCCCCCGATGCATGATCATGCTCCGTACTCTGTAATGGAAAAATAAACAACAGGTTTTATCAGTATATAAAATACTGAGTAAGTTACTTCCTAACGTAACGATAAAGGGGTTTTAAAAAGATTATTTAATTAATTTAAAACTTATACTTTTACTCAGCCTTAAATTTAAATATTAAAAATTCGTAATCTTACTTGCCGCGGGAAACATGATTTATTTATTCAAGACGAGAACACAAAATTTAGAGACATAATTTAAAAGCGTAATTTAAAAGCGTAATTTAAATGTATAATTTAGAATCATGGTAAATAGGATTTAAGCATAATTCAACGCTCACACAAGTCTTTTATATTTTTATCCCGTCCACTAAGAAGAGGACACCACACAATGGAGATCACTAACGAGGCAATCTCAATAGTCGTAACCAGATAGCCGGTGAACCGGCGGCCGCAGCCCTATCAGTATTGACTGCCGTTTTGGCGAGCCATGTATATCTACCGTCAATTTGACAGGCGTGTATATCAACTGTCATTTGACAGGCCTTTCAAGCGGTTTCACTGCCACTCGGGCAGGCCGTGTATTTCCCACTGCCGATTTGGCAGGCCATGTGCACAACTGCCGTTTTGGCATAGTAAGGAGACCACTAACGAGGCAGTCTCAAAGATAATGATAGCATGAAGATCGGCTCAGCCTAGTGAAAGGGATTTTTCGAAAGTTCGTATTTCAATGTTATCAAATGATCGATATCGCGTTTTCATAGTTCGAGTTTTCTCAAGTTCGAAAAATCCTATTCGAGGCAGTTTACGCCTTTCTTAATTTAAAATTCGTCTTTTCTCTAAAAATTCTGAAACTTGGCCAGTAATTCAAAAACACACACACGAATAACTTTCATATTTTAAGTTTTTGGAAATAATGAATTTTAGATGCTCAAAGATCGACCACAACACACTGTGTGCGCGCGGACTCAAAAGTTATTTTAAAACAGTTCCGGAAATTGGCCATTTTGACATATCAAATGAACACCAAAATCCGTGAAATTTTGTATGCATAATCTAGACTCAATTATCTACAACTTTTGTTTAGGAATGCAAAGTTGAATCATTCTTTAAACGGGTGAAAAATATGCATCAAGTTAAGTCATAAAAACTGTCAGGATTTCAGATTTGACGGTTCATTCTTTGACGAATTTTTGGCATAACAAACGTGGTTCAAAAATTATGAAATTTTCCAGAGTTAAACTAGACACAATCATCTACAACTTTTGTGTTTTTACCCAAGATTAGTTTTGACCATAAAGGATCGAAAAACGCACAACAAGTTCGACTACATAATCTGTCAACTCTTCCGTTCAATCGCAGTCTGTTTCGGCGGGTTTTTGAGTATGCAAACGTTAATGAAAATGCGTGAAATTTTACGGACACAATATTTAGACAGTTAGCTACAACTTTCATCTTTACATAAAAGTTTAGTTTTGAAGGATTCAATTAGAAAAACGCCAAGGAACTCGAACACGAAAATCTGCCAGTTTCCTTCGGTTTTGGAAACAACTCAGAAAATACCAGACGCGATTTCGGGGGTCAAAACTTGATGAAAATGCTTGAAAATTTGACACAACGTAGATCACAATGTGGGGAACAAATCTTCAGTTCGGAGTTTCTCGTTTCGGGTTCTCGAAATAAGAGTTTTTAACGGATTTCAGAAAATGCGCGTATTGAGGTTTTTAAGTCCGATTTTTACGTTTTTGTTTAGATCTATTGATTCGTTCGATTTTAATCACCCAAAATTGATACGCAAGGAGTTAACTTACAGTGTTAGAGTTTAGGATCGTCACAGGGCTCTCTCGGGTTGTCTAGGGTCGCGACGAGCGGGTATCTTCCACCGATCTCCTTCTTCTTCGCCCCCGAAGTGAACTCGTAAGAAAGTTTCGATGGTTAGGTTCGAATTTACTACATTATAGATGAATACAAAACTGTACAACACCTTACCAACGTCCTAGAAGGCAGGGGGCTTCGTCTTGATCGTTCTCTTGGCCGGAATCCTCGCCGGAAAGTCGTCGGGAGGTCGGAACTTGTGTTTTCGGTTTTTGTTTGAAGGTGGGGGTGGAGTGGGCGGCTGCCACAGGTTCTTGGACGCCCTAGGAGCTGCAAAATTGATTCATAAAGGCTCCCCAAACCCTAGACGCGTTTCCATAGCCGGAGCTCCCCAAAAAGGTAAGAAAATCGCGTTGATCGCGATCTTCCCGCAGCTGCCGCAGGTGGCGCGGTCTTGGCGCGGGGGGCGCGCGGGGTGCGCGCGGCCGGTCTGGGCCGTTGCGCCCGGGCTGGCCGTGCAATCCCGTCGGGCCGTTTCTCCTCTCTTTCGGACTTCCGACCTCCTACGTTCTCGGCTCGATTTTCCGGGTCGTTCTCGGATCATAAATTCCTATCTTAAATCTATTTCGACTCCAATTGTATTTCATATTCGAAATCTTGAACCCGTCGAGTTTGAATCCGTCGGCTTGAATTCGTCGTCTTTCGACTCCGGTGTAATAATTTATCCGATTAAATTATTTCCGACTTTACGGGTTTGTGGAATTAAAATTCTTTTCCTTATTAAATTTAATTCCAATTCTTTTAACTGATTCGTGGAATTTCTTCGGGCTTCCTTTCCCTCTTTTATTCCATTTTGAATTTTTGAATCTATCGGCGTTTCACTTCCGAGCAATAATTTATTGTAATAAATTATTTTCTCTTCGAGAATAAATTTTTATATTTTGCTGTAAAAATCCCGGGTATTACAGTCTACCCCCCTTAAGAATCAACTTCGTCCCCGAAGTTGCGCCCTCACTTTAACTTTTGGCTCAATTTAATGTTGGGGTTTTTCCATCTACTTCCTTTAAGGATAAACGTCTTCCACAAGAAATTATTCTATTCCTTTGAACGTGAATTAAATTTCTCGGGTGTTACATCCTCTCCCCCTTAGGAATCAACTTCGTCCTCGAAGTTGTGTGTTAGCTTCTCGTGAGCTAGGAACTAATGTAAATTTGGTTTTTATTTCTTGTATCATATCATGTCATTTTTATTTCTTATTTAACGACTGTGCTTAGAATTGAAATTTCTAAGTTGCCTACGTACCCTGTGAAGGGATCAAGTCATAACGTAGTTCAAAACAATTTGAATTTGTTTATTTGAAATACAAAATATTCGGGTTGTTACACTGAGTATGGCAGATACGGCTGTGGCCGCCGGGTTCCGGCTAAACTTGTTGAGATCGAGATGCAATCGTGAAACACTTGAAATTACTAAATCGGGGATTGTAATGGGGAATTTAAATTAAATTGGATTATTTATAGTTGTCGTTTAAATTGTTAAATGCTTTGTTTAAATTAATTATGACTTTCATTTTAAATTGTGCTAAATGTATTGTTGACTAATGCCATGAAATATTATGCAAATTCATTAGATAATTAAGTTGAATTATTTATGGCTTATTATCATGTTTTTATGTAAATATTAAATTAATGGTTTTTAAACGCTACGATCATGCATGTGTTAACTTACTCAGCAAGTTGTGCTGACCAAACCGTTTATTTTTCCTTTTCCTTACAGAATATGTGGAACAAACATGAGCATGTTCATGCATGGGGGAATTATATTTTGCGAAACTTTATTTTTAAATTCTTGCATTAAACTATAGAATAAACGGGCCTGTTTAACTCGTGTTTAGACCATGTCGGTCTTATTTACATTTCCGCTGCAATATTATACTTAAATATTATTTTTGCTGCATTATGATATTCTTATTTTCGAATTTATATTGTATGGGCTGTTTACAAATATTTTAAATGTAATACCCCGAATTTTTATCAACGCCCAAAGGAATAAAATTTATTCCGATCAATGTTGAAATATTTCCGAGAAGAAGAAAGTAATTTATCACAATAAATTATTGCTCGGATATGAAACGCCGATAGATTTAAATTCAAAATGGAATAAAAGAGGGAAAGGAAGCCCGAAGACATTCCATGAATTGATTAAAAATAATTGGAGTTAAGTTCATGAAGGAAAAGAATTTTAATTCCAAGAACCCGTGAAGTCGGAAGAAATTTAATGATACAATCGCAATCAATCAATCGGTCAATAAGTCGCGCAACTTCGGGGACGAAGTTGATTCTTAAGGAGGGTAGATTGTAATACCATAGAAATTGCCCGAAATATATATATGAATATATATTTTTGATTAATTCACTAAGTAGATTTTTAATCAAATCTATATATATTTATATGTTCAAATATTTGCTTAAAGATTAGTATATTATTTTCTAAAAAAAAAAACATACTTTGAAAAATTATATATATATTTGTCTTTTCAAATAAATATATGGATTTCAATATCAAGTGTAATAAGTATATGGTTCATAGAATATTTTAAATCCATATACAAGTTTATATACACATATATATACCTTGGTCTTGAAATAATCTTTCCAAACATGTACACATGTATATACATGAATATATTTACATGTTTAAATTATAATGAAAATTATCTATTTTCTATATATCCTTGATTAATCATTCTACCCATATTTTTTATTATGGAATTATTCTAGAATGCCATAATATAATTGGGAATGATTTGGCTATTGTTTGAAATTGTAGGGTGGAGTATTAATCATATCTTGTCATTTTCAAATAAGGAATATATTCCTTTTTGGAGCTATGTATGACTTACAAGATCACTTAATTTTTATTTTAGTATATATATAAATATATATACATATTATTCTTATTATTATTATAAGGTATTGGGCCACAATTAGAGTAATAAGTATTGAATTATGAAGTGATAAAGTCATTCACACCATTACCATTAGGATACAAGCTGACAGAAATTTTTAGCTATAAGAATCGAATTATTTGACCTACCTACAGTGGGAATCACTTAAAGTGTTCAACACAAAAGTTGTTCCAAATTGTGTCTAGATTATGCACGTCAAATTTTAGAATTTTTGGCCAAGCCATTTAGTCCCAGCATCTCTGTCTTTGGACATATACCATAGTGAGTGCCAACTTTGTTAGGTTGTGCATGTGACTCCTATGTGACTTGTGACTTGTGACTTGTGTCTCCATGTGACTTGTGACTCCTATAACACTCTAGGGTGGATAGAAGTCTTGTGAGAATTTATTTAATACCCTCATTTAGCTACCAAAGGCAGCCATTTGGATTCCACTCCCATCATTGCAAATTTTAGAAAAAAACTTGAGAAAGTGTTGGTGGGATTTATGAGTATTCTTCTAGTTGGTCAAGCAAGGAAGGCTTTCTTCAACATCCAATCTCTTCATCCAGTAGGTAAGGATGTCTTTAAGTTCACATATCTTGTTTAGATTGAGATCCTTGGGTAGATAACTAAGAATCTCTCTCCATGTGTCCAAAACCTAGCTTTGTGGAGGAATAGCAATGGGGTTGTGGACTTTGGACATCCTAAAGGCTTGGATTTGAGAATTTCTTGATACCACTTCATAGATGGTAAGTTAATGATGTGCATATCAATTTTTAGAGTGTTTGGTTGAGTATTTGTTGAGTTAGAGTTCAATCTTCATCTTGTGCCAAATCTGTCAACTAGGGTTTCTATCCGAGTAGTTTATTTGTTCAGCGTTTTTCGTCAAGATCTGTTCATTTTTGGAAGAACTTGTCTAAATGAAAAATGTTCCTAATACTTTAAAAAGATGATGTCTGTAAATTTTCATAATTTTTGGAATTGATTTGGTCGACGAAAACGGATCTGGTATTTTCTGCTATGTGTGGTGACAGATTCAAATTCCTAGCATGTTCAGTTTTGTAGTTCATATTTCTCCTAGCTATGGTCGTTTTTGATGGTCGACTTCTTCATGAAAATTGTTCATCTATGTGTCTAGTTTACTCCTGTTAAATTTCAGAATTTTTGGAACAACCTTCGAATTGTTATGGATTTTTAAGTAAGCTGTGGTCGGATGAACAGTGGTCTTTGCACCCTTTTGAAAACAAGTTTCTGAAATGATTTTTTTTGAGTAACTTAGAGTCCGATTTTGAAGAAGCCTATTTCTATGAAAAATGTTCATTTGGGTGTGTTCTAGCTCCTGTAAAAATTTCGGAATTTTTGAAAATGATTTGCTAAGTTTCCATATGCGATTTCTGAAACTGCCCAAAGGACTATTTTTGTCGGTAAATCGTACTTGTGTATTTTGATGATCTATGAGTCGAATGGCTCTCATTTTTGGAAATATGTGAAATCTGGACATGTGTGATTTTGTAAAGTGTAAAAGTATGGTTTTGAAACGTTGTAAGTTTTGATCGAGTGGGGTGTCCAATGTATTTAGAGGCTAAGTGCACTTGGTGGAGCTCGTTGGGCCGCCCCCTCTTGTAGCCAAAACGGCAAATATGGTTATTATGGCTTAGTGATTGTAAGAGTCTATACTCCTAGATGTAAATCAGGTTTCCTTATGGTTTTAAGATCATAACCATCATCCTAACTTACGAATCTTCATATTCAAACACAAATCAGAGCCAAATGAAGAATAAATCGGGTGGAAGAGATTCGTTCGTGACATCCCGTGGATTCCGGACGACCCCGTGACCTCCTAGACATTATCCCCACTGTAAGTTAACCTTACTATGGTTTTGGGTGACTTAAAATGCAACCAAACATAGAGATTCAACTCAAGAAAATTTATAAAAATCTGTCAACAAGAGAAACCCTCAACGCAGCGTTTTCGTATGAATTTTTCGAACCTCTAAAGCTGCTCAAACAATAAAACTCAAAACATGAAAAGTGTTCCTAAGACTTTGGTCTAGCCTCTGTAAAAAATTTTAGAATTTTTCATGATGTTTTGAAACCTGAAACCAACCCAAAACCGAAGAGTATTAAATCTGGATCTTAGAACTTTGGACAGATTTCACTCTCAATCTTGTTAGCCATTTTGACCTTGGATCTAGGCCGATCTAGGATTGATGTTGAACATAAGAATTGTAGATCTATGAGTCTTGAATACCTCTTCAAAATTTCATGAATTTTCATCAAGTTTTGATACCCCAAATTGAATCGGACATATTCTGCGTTTTAAAGAATTTTCAAAGGTTGACAGTTTTCTTAACCGAACTTGATGAGCATATTTCTATCATTTCTAGTCCGATCCAATCTTTGAGTTCTAAACAAAAGTTGCATATAATCATGTCTAGTATATGCATATGAAATTTCAGAATTTTTGGAGATCATTTGATATGATAAAAAGTCAAATCTTTGAAAGTTGTCAAACCTGAATCCTAACAGCATACTATTTGAGTAGAAAACTTGATTTTTGACATGCTTCCCATCGTTTTTACGAAAAACTCAAAACATGAAAGTTGTTCATTGGGATGTTTTTGAGCTACTGTGATAATTTCAGATCAATCGCCTAAGAAATGGATTTTTAAACTGAAAAGGCGTAAACTGTGACATCGATCGGTTTTAACTTGTGAAATTTTGAAATTTTCAAACAACGATCGAAATCTTGTGATACGATAAAGCTATATTTTTGAAAATCCCGTTACACTAAAGTTGAAACAATATCGGTTACATAAAATCAGGGGGTGAGTGCTCTGCAGGGTGCCCTCCTAATTGTTCATTTTGTGCCAAAACGGCAATGACTATCACGCGCGAAAGATCGCCAAAACGGCATCTTATATTTTTGGGCCTATCCTCTCGGGTGTATCCGTATGGGTTACTCGAGGCTCGACGGAGCGGTACTGGATATGGCGTATTTGGTCACAAGAGACCAACTGCCTACCCTCTCGAGTGTATCCGTATGGGTTACTCGAGGCTCGACGGAGTGGTACTGGGTATGGCGTATCGGCTGCGGCCGCCGGACTACCGGCTAAATGACATGTTACTTATGAAATTGGCTGAGGCCGCCGGATCACCGGCTATCTGTTACTATTGGCTGCGGCCGCCGGATCACCGGCTATCTGTTACTATTGGCTGCGGCCGCCGGATCACCGGCTAAATGATATATTGTTGAGATGATGGCGTAACGGGAAATATATTAAAAAGCTCAGATTTTATGAAATTGGCTGCGGCCGCCGGATTGCCGGCTAAATCAAATATTGTTGAGATGGTGACGTATCGGGGAGAATTTTTAAAAGCTCAAATCTTTATTTATTTACTCACGGCATTATTTCATGTTTTTAAATCATGTCTTAAATAATTGCCCATGCTTAAGCTTTTAACTATGAAATTAATTGTTTATTTTAAGTATGCAATTATAATCGCATTTTTAAAATAAAACGTTTTTATGCATGACAAAAAGTCTTATCATAACTATGCCGTGCAAATCATTTTACGATGAAAGTTGAATCATGATCACGTGAAAATCTTTATTTTAAATCATGCCATCTATTTATTATTGGATGTTAAACTTAAATTGCGTTTTACCTACGAACATCTTTTTATTAAATATAATTAAAGGCTTTGAAACCCCTAACCCATACTATGTGTTAACTTACTCAGCGCGTTTTTGCTGACCCAAACCATTTATCCCCTTTTTCTTACAGAGTCTGAAGATTATGCATCGTCATATGCATACATGGGAACATTTGGAGAAATCTCTATTTTAAATCCCTGCATTTAATTACGACTTGCATGAACGGGACTGTTTAACCCGTGTTTTGGCCATGTCGGCCCTTATACTATATTTCCGCTGCAACTTTGATGTATTATCTTTAAATTATATATGAATGGGCTGTTTGAATATTTTAAATTCTGAAAAACCATAGCCTTGCATCTCTTTAGTGAGCTCGGAGAAACCGTGTCTTGCTAGGGAGGTGTGGCGGTGGCATCCCGGCCTGGGTTACCAAAACCGGGGTGTTACAATGTGGTATCAGAGCCCAGAATATTTTAAAACTACTATTTTAAAGAGCCCGGAATATTTTTTTTAAACTATTATTTTTAAGTATTATTATTCTTAAAGTTATTATTTCTAAACTAGTAATATATTTTAAAGGGCCCAATTATTATTTTGAAGTTAAAGCCCAAATTTTTAGCCCAAAAATTTTTAAGAAGCCCAAGAAATTATTTTTAGCCCAATACTTGTATTTTTAAATAAAGCCCAAATAATTTATTTCTTTCGGCCCAATATAGTGGCCCAAACCTTTTATCCTTATTTTAATCTATCCATGGAATAAATTTATTTTTAAAACCCATGGATAAATAAATGCATGCATAAAAATTTTTTTTTTTGGGGGATCACATATGCATATGCATACATAAATACACTAACCCTTTTTATGTGAATTACCGGTAATAAGAAACACTCCTACCTTAGAACTCGACATGATCTTGACTTAGGAGCGCTTGCTAAAGACTAACTTTGCCTTAGTCCTAGATCTTGATCACTTAGAAACTCATCTTCGCGTGCTTCTAGAATGACACCTAGAAGAATACTGAGGAAGGATCATATGCAATGATACCCAAACATGGTTGTGAAAAATACATAGGCAGTTATGGGGACATAACTGTAATCTTAAGGGGGGGAGGATGTAATACCCCGAATTTTTATCAACGCCCAAAGGAATAAAATTTATTCCGATCAATGTTGAAATATTTCCGAGAAGAAGAAAGTAATTTATCACAATAAATTATTGCTCGGATATGAAACGCCGATAGATTTAAATTCAAAATGGAATAAAAGAGGGAAAGGAAGCCCGAAGACATTCCATGAATTGATTAAAAATAATTGGAGTTAAGTTCATGAAGGAAAAGAATTTTAATTCCAAGAACCCGTGAAGTCGGAAGAAATTTAATGATACAATCGCAATCAATCAATCGGTCAATAAGTCGCGCAACTTCGGGGACGAAGTTGATTCTTAAGGAGGGTAGATTGTAATACCATAGAAATTGCCCGAAATATATATATGAATATATATTTTTGATTAATTCACTAAGTAGATTTTTAATCAAATCTATATATATTTATATGTTCAAATATTTGCTTAAAGATTAGTATATTATTTTCTAAAAAAAAAAACATACTTTGAAAAATTATATATATATTTGTCTTTTCAAATAAATATATGGATTTCAATATCAAGTGTAATAAGTATATGGTTCATAGAATATTTTAAATCCATATACAAGTTTATATACACATATATATACCTTGGTCTTGAAATAATCTTTCCAAACATGTACACATGTATATACATGAATATATTTACATGTTTAAATTATAATGAAAATTATCTATTTTCTATATATCCTTGATTAATCATTCTACCCATATTTTTTATTATGGAATTATTCTAGAATGCCATAATATAATTGGGAATGATTTGGCTATTGTTTGAAATTGTAGGGTGGAGTATTAATCATATCTTGTCATTTTCAAATAAGGAATATATTCCTTTTTGGAGCTATGTATGACTTACAAGATCACTTAATTTTTATTTTAGTATATATATAAATATATATACATATTATTCTTATTATTATTATAAGGTATTGGGCCACAATTAGAGTAATAAGTATTGAATTATGAAGTGATAAAGTCATTCACACCATTACCATTAGGATACAAGCTGACAGAAATTTTTAGCTATAAGAATCGAATTATTTGACCTACCTACAGTGGGAATCACTTAAAGTGTTCAACACAAAAGTTGTTCCAAATTGTGTCTAGATTATGCACGTCAAATTTTAGAATTTTTGGCCAAGCCATTTAGTCCCAGCATCTCTGTCTTTGGACATATACCATAGTGAGTGCCAACTTTGTTAGGTTGTGCATGTGACTCCTATGTGACTTGTGACTTGTGACTTGTGTCTCCATGTGACTTGTGACTCCTATAACACTCTAGGGTGGATAGAAGTCTTGTGAGAATTTATTTAATACCCTCATTTAGCTACCAAAGGCAGCCATTTGGATTCCACTCCCATCATTGCAAATTTTAGAAAAAAACTTGAGAAAGTGTTGGTGGGATTTATGAGTATTCTTCTAGTTGGTCAAGCAAGGAAGGCTTTCTTCAACATCCAATCTCTTCATCCAGTAGGTAAGGATGTCTTTAAGTTCACATATCTTGTTTAGATTGAGATCCTTGGGTAGATAACTAAGAATCTCTCTCCATGTGTCCAAAACCTAGCTTTGTGGAGGAATAGCAATGGGGTTGTGGACTTTGGACATCCTAAAGGCTTGGATTTGAGAATTTCTTGATACCACTTCATAGATGGTAAGTTAATGATGTGCATATCAATTTTTAGAGTGTTTGGTTGAGTATTTGTTGAGTTAGAGTTCAATCTTCATCTTGTGCCAAATCTGTCAACTAGGGTTTCTATCCGAGTAGTTTATTTGTTCAGCGTTTTTCGTCAAGATCTGTTCATTTTTGGAAGAACTTGTCTAAATGAAAAATGTTCCTAATACTTTAAAGATGATGTCTGTAAATTTTCATAATTTTTGGAATTGATTTGGTCGACGAAAACGGATCTGGTATTTTCTGCTATGTGTGGTGACAGATTCAAATTCCTAGCATGTTCAGTTTTGTAGTTCATATTTCTCCTAGCTATGGTCGTTTTTGATGGTCGACTTCTTCATGAAAATTGTTCATCTATGTGTCTAGTTTACTCCTGTTAAATTTCAGAATTTTTGGAACAACCTTCGAATTGTTATGGATTTTTAAGTAAGCTGTGGTCGGATGAACAGTGGTCTTTGCACCCTTTTGAAAACAAGTTTCTGAAATGATTTTTTTTGAGTAACTTAGAGTCCGATTTTGAAGAAGCCTATTTCTATGAAAAATGTTCATTTGGGTGTGTTCTAGCTCCTGTAAAAATTTCGGAATTTTTGAAAATGATTTGCTAAGTTTCCATATGCGATTTCTGAAACTGCCCAAAGGACTATTTTTGTCGGTAAATCGTACTTGTGTATTTTGATGATCTATGAGTCGAATGGCTCTCATTTTTGGAAATATGTGAAATCTGGACATGTGTGATTTTGTAAAGTGTAAAAGTATGGTTTTGAAACGTTGTAAGTTTTGATCGAGTGGGGTGTCCAATGTATTTAGAGGCTAAGTGCACTTGGTGGAGCTCGTTGGGCCGCCCCCTCTTGTAGCCAAAACGGCAAATATGGTTATTATGGCTTAGTGATTGTAAGAGTCTATACTCCTAGATGTAAATCAGGTTTCCTTATGGTTTTAAGATCATAACCATCATCCTAACTTACGAATCTTCATATTCAAACACAAATCAGAGCCAAATGAAGAATAAATCGGGTGGAAGAGATTCGTTCGTGACATCCCGTGGATTCCGGACGACCCCGTGACCTCCTAGACATTATCCCCACTGTAAGTTAACCTTACTATGGTTTTGGGTGACTTAAAATGCAACCAAACATAGAGATTCAACTCAAGAAAATTTATAAAAATCTGTCAACAAGAGAAACCCTCAACGCAGCGTTTTCGTATGAATTTTTCGAACCTCTAAAGCTGCTCAAACAATAAAACTCAAAACATGAAAAGTGTTCCTAAGACTTTGGTCTAGCCTCTGTAAAAAATTTTAGAATTTTTCATGATGTTTTGAAACCTGAAACCAACCCAAAACCGAAGAGTATTAAATCTGGATCTTAGAACTTTGGACAGATTTCACTCTCAATCTTGTTAGCCATTTTGACCTTGGATCTAGGCCGATCTAGGATTGATGTTGAACATAAGAATTGTAGATCTATGAGTCTTGAATACCTCTTTAAAATTTCATGAATTTTCATCAAGTTTTGATACCCCAAATTGAATCGGACATATTCTGCGTTTTAAAGAATTTTCAAAGGTTGACAGTTTTCTTAACCGAACTTGATGAGCATATTTCTATCATTTCTAGTCCGATCCAATCTTTGAGTTCTAAACAAAAGTTGCATATAATCATGTCTAGTATATGCATATGAAATTTCAGAATTTTTGGAGATCATTTGATATGATAAAAAGTCAAATCTTTGAAAGTTGTCAAACCTGAATCCTAACAGCATACTATTTGAGTAGAAAACTTGATTTTTGACATGCTTCCCATCGTTTTTACGAAAAACTCAAAACATGAAAGTTGTTCATTGGGATGTTTTTGAGCTACTGTGATAATTTCAGATCAATCGCCTAAGAAATGGATTTTTAAACTGAAAAGGCGTAAACTGTGACATCGATCGGTTTTAACTTGTGAAATTTTGAAATTTTCAAACAACGATCGAAATCTTGTGATACGATAAAGCTATATTTTTGAAAATCCCGTTACACTAAAGTTGAAACAATATCGGTTACATAAAATCAGGGGGTGAGTGCTCTGCAGGGTGCCCTCCTAATTGTTCATTTTGTGCCAAAACGGCAATGACTATCACGCGCGAAAGATCGCCAAAACGGCATCTTATATTTTTGGGCCTATCCTCTCGGGTGTATCCGTATGGGTTACTCGAGGCTCGACGGAGCGGTACTGGATATGGCGTATTTGGTCACAAGAGACCAACTGCCTACCCTCTCGAGTGTATCCGTATGGGTTACTCGAGGCTCGACGGAGTGGTACTGGGTATGGCGTATCGGCTGCGGCCGCCGGACTACCGGCTAAATGACATGTTACTTATGAAATTGGCTGAGGCCGCCGGATCACCGGCTATCTGTTACTATTGGCTGCGGCCGCCGGATCACCGGCTATCTGTTACTATTGGCTGCGGCCGCCGGATCACCGGCTAAATGATATATTGTTGAGATGATGGCGTAACGGGAAATATATTAAAAAGCTCAGATTTTATGAAATTGGCTGCGGCCGCCGGATTGCCGGCTAAATCAAATATTGTTGAGATGGTGACGTATCGGGGAGAATTTTTAAAAGCTCAAATCTTTATTTATTTACTCACGGCATTATTTCATGTTTTTAAATCATGTCTTAAATAATTGCCCATGCTTAAGCTTTTAACTATGAAATTAATTGTTTATTTTAAGTATGCAATTATAATCGCATTTTTAAAATAAAACGTTTTTATGCATGACAAAAAGTCTTATCATAACTATGCCGTGCAAATCATTTTACGATGAAAGTTGAATCATGATCACGTGAAAATCTTTATTTTAAATCATGCCATCTATTTATTATTGGATGTTAAACTTAAATTGCGTTTTACCTACGAACATCTTTTTATTAAATATAATTAAAGGCTTTGAAACCCCTAACCCATACTATGTGTTAACTTACTCAGCGCGTTTTTGCTGACCCAAACCATTTATCCCCTTTTTCTTACAGAGTCTGAAGATTATGCATCGTCATATGCATACATGGGAACATTTGGAGAAATCTCTATTTTAAATCCCTGCATTTAATTACGACTTGCATGAACGGGACTGTTTAACCCGTGTTTTGGCCATGTCGGCCCTTATACTATATTTCCGCTGCAACTTTGATGTATTATCTTTAAATTATATATGAATGGGCTGTTTGAATATTTTAAATTCTGAAAAACCATAGCCTTGCATCTCTTTAGTGAGCTCGGAGAAACCGTGTCTTGCTAGGGAGGTGTGGCGGTGGCATCCCGGCCTGGGTTACCAAAACCGGGGTGTTACATTAAATATTTTAAATACTGAAATACCTAGCCTTGCATCTCTTTAGTAAGCCGGAGAAACCGTGTCTTACTAGGGAGGTGTGGTGGTGACATCCCGACCTGGGTGACCAAAAATCGGGGTGTTACATTTATTATTTCATGTATTTCACGATTGCATCGCAATCTCGTCAAGTCTAGCCGGTAGCCCGGCGACCGCAGCCGTATCTGCCATACCCAGTACCACTCCGGAGCCTCGGGAAACCCATAAGGATATTCACGAGAGTGTAGGCCATATATCTCATGCCGTTTTGGCAACATATCTCAAAATTTCGCGCGGGTCACCATCGTCCGTAAAGGCACGAAGTGAATCGTTAGGAGGGCACCCTGCAGAGCACTCACCCCCTAATTTTAAAAGATCAAGTTTGTAAGGGGATTTCCTAAATTTCAAATTTCATGTATTTATTTCGAAAGAGTCTTCTACTCGTTTAAACCTTAAAGGGTAATTTCACCGTTTCAACAAGATTTCAAGATTTGACTCGGTCAACCACAGTTTACTTCAAAAATTCATTAAAAATCGAGTTTAAATCCAAAAATTCTGAAATTTGACCAGTGACTTGAAAACACATAGATGAACAAGTTTCATATTTTAAGTTTTTCGATCCGAATACGGAAATAAGTGAAAATCATCAATCTTTAACAGGATGATAATCTGTCCGAAAATTTCAACACCAGTTTCAAGATTTCGAGATCTACCATAGCAAACTACCTAAGACATATATCTACAACTTTCATGTTCGGCTAAAGTTCTGAATCGGTCTAGATCTAATGTCAAAAATGTCTACAAGTTCGGACCTAAGTTCTGTCCAGATTTCAAGATTCAACTTCAAAGCAGCTCGGTTTGAGATCGAATTCAGATATCAAATCATAACGAAAAATTATGAAATTTTTACAGTAGCTAGAATAATGTCTTAGGAACGTTTTTCGTGTTTTAAGTTTTCTCGTTTGAACAGGTTAAGTGTTCGGAAAAATGAAGCAAAAACGCTGCGCCGTTAAAGATTTCGTTTTGACAGATTTTACGTTCTTGGTTTAAATCGTTAGATTAAGTGTATTTTAAATCCTCCCAAAACCATAGTAAGATTAATTTACAGATTGTTGGGTGTCCGGGATCGTCGATTCGGAGGCATGGCTTCCAGTCCACTGTTTATCTTCTCCGTTCGTTGGGTTCTTCGTTCTAGATCCGATTCGGGGTGTAGAGAAGAAAAAGAATGAAGTTAGGATTCGTTTTCGAATCGTATATGGAACAAGGATCGGATCAGAACTTACACGACGTTAGAGATCTTCCAGATTCGGCCAAAACAGTCCTCGCCTTGGTTTCGTGCCTCCGACGACTCCGGGATTAGGGTTTTCGAACGAATAGAGAGTTGTAGGATTTTTGAAAAGTGTTCGGGGCTGGCAAGAGCTGTTATTTATAGATAGGCACGACCTAGGGACGTCCAAGGTCGGCCTTGGTGAGTCTTGAGCCGAAAGGAATATAACCGAAGTCGAAAAATCCGGATTCGGGCGAGTAAATCTCGCAACTGGCGAATCTGTCAAGTGGCGCGGTCTCGGCGCGCCGAATAGCCAACCACCGCGCGGCCACCGCGCAGCCCACGCCTGGACTTCGGTCCGGGCGGGTCGTGCGGTCCGTCGGGCGTTTCATCCTCTCTTTCGGACTTCTATCCCTCTATGTTCCTAGTTCCTATCTTAATTCTTACTCGGGTCTAGATTTAATATTGGCCTCAAATTCTCGAGTCCATTAGTGTCGGGTATACTTGTACAATTTATTTGATTAATTTATCTTTGGCTTTACGGGTATTGGAAATTTAATTCCTTCTTAAATTACATTCCTCATTTCCTTGTCCATGTATTAAGTTTATTCATTTATTATACTTATTTACTATTATTGTTTTATTTATTTTTTTTTATTTATTTATTTTATTTTATTTTTTATTTTATTTATTTATTTATTTTATGTTGCAAAATTCTCGGGTATCACATAAATATGATAGAATGTTTGTTTGTTTCAACTAGGTTTCATTTAATGTGTTCCTAGTTGACTTACAAACTCCATAAATGCATGTCTAATGGGTTTGTACTATATTATGCCTTAGAGCTTCAAATAAGTGTTCTTAGGTTTTAGATAATTTAGGGTTTGTTAGAAATAGGTTTTATTGCTTTATTTTACCTTCCTTGTTCTAGATCTTTTATTCTTCTTACCTTAGATAATGTTGGTGTTCTTACTTTATGCATGTAGTTCTCAGATTTTTAGACTGTTTTAGGTAGATTAATCTTTGAATTTCTTGTTTGTAGTTTTAGGGTTTAATTCATGCTATTACCCATTGAACATGTATAAGTATTGATAACCACAAAATATTCACAAGTATGACTGCGAGATGACACTGATGTGAAATGAATGATGTGGTCTAATCCCATCTATCATAAACCGCATCAGCTTAGAAACCACATTAATGCTTGTGAGCAATAAAAAAATATAACTTAAGAGAAAATTTTCATGTAATGTGGTTTAGGCAATGCGGTTTATACCGCATTGCCCATGAAGACCGCATCACATAATAAAAAGTGTTGTTATGTTGTTTATTTTTATCTCAATGCAGTTTCAACCAATTCGGTTTACGCAATGCGGTATACGGTTTATACCGCATTGTCCATGTAAATCGTATTGGCTTGGAAACCGCATTGAATGCACTTCACACACGTCATGCCTTAGTTTATTTTTCCTTGTCTACCAATGCGGTTTGCCAATTCGGTTTATACCGCATTATCTTAGCAAACCGCATTGCCCTCCCTTTTGAAGTATATGCCTTAGCCAAATTTGAGTGAGGTGAGTAATCTCATCAATTCGGTTTGTCCAATGCGGTTTATACCGAATTGAATTGACAAACCGAATTAGATGCTATTATTTCGCATCCTTACAATGACTAATCTTGGGTAAGGAAATATTTCATTTCTCATGCATCTTCAATGCGGTTTAAGGGATGCGGTTTATACCGCATCCAATTTGCTAAACCGCATTGATCTCCTGTTATTTTAAAACTCCAAAAATATTTTATTTCCTGAGTTGTGTAAGTTGCATGGGTGAATTGGGCTTAGGCCCACTACATCTAATTTTATCCATTACACATCTCAAACCATTATTGTCAAAATTATTGTGTGATTAATACTCACACAATACCCAAACATATTCTTTTAATTTTATTCTTATTTTAATTGTGTGTATGAATGAGTAATAAAGAATATCACAGATCAATGTTGGCAAAAAGGTCCCTTCACAGGGATAACGATTAGCTCGTCTTCTGTGTATTAATTATTGCTCGTTATTTTGCATGGTCTGATTAGAGATTAGTGGAAGCTCCGGCAAAAAGGTTCCTTCACAGGGATAACAATTAGCCACTCAGCCAATTCCTAGTTAGATACAGTTTTCTTCTCCTTATCTTATTTTCAAACCTGAATTTCAAGCTATGGTAATATTAGACAGTGTCGATCAACGCTGTTATAATAATACTGTAGTAAGGAAACATGTGGGTTTTTCCTCATTCATGGATAGTAGGACTTTCAATAATAACGATCACTGTTATTAAAAGTTCCTTACTGTCTAAAAATCATACCATCTGGAATAATTGGGAACTGGATAGCAGATGTTTGCAGTCCAGGTCACCCCAGTTATTTCTAGCACTCTTTTTAGCCAAATTCTTCTTTTCTCATGGCTAATTCATCTTTGTGTATCAAATTCTGTCTAATCCCACCATATATTTTGGGGTGCTTTATTTTATCTTCTCATATACATGTATGCATGATATTATTATGTAGATATTGTGGTCCATAATATTTTGGAGATCCTTCTCCTTGGACATAGAAGTCTTGATTTAAATCAGAAGTTGCATAATAAATTTCCACAAAAATCACTTTATAAAATCCGGATCTGAGTAAGGGATAATTTCACAGTTATGACTAATTCACATTCTATTGGGGGTTGATTTTGAGAACTTAGAAGCAGAGTCAGCGATTAGGTCCCAATCTAGACTGAAAGAGCGATTAGGTCAGGGATCTGTATTTTAATTGAGAGTCTAGTACCTGTGTAGGGGATGATTTTCAAATATCAATTGTTTTCTCAAAATTGCTGTGTTGGAAATCTTATATTAAGTATCACATCAAGTCAGAGTATGCTTGGATTCATATTAGATGTGATAAATAATACTAGAGGAACAACATGTAGGCCTTGGTAAATTTCTAAGGTAGGGTTGAGTATTCTTTCAACTACTATTTTCTCCCGCCAAAGCCTAAAATTCAGTCTTGAGTGAGTACATCCGGAATAGATCTTCACGGATTTGTTCCATTCAGTTTGTATCTCATAACAAACCAGATGTTATAATCCCTGTGGCTTACTGATATTTGGGAAGTTCTAAATCTGCATCTGGTCACCAAGACCAGGGGCTCTTTTATACTAACGGAATGAGATAGCTTTTGAGGCTTCCGAGTGATAGGTTTTTAAATTCTTTCTTTACCGCTTTCTTTACCGCTTTCTTTTAAATGCTTTGTAGAGGACACTCGGAAGAATTAGAGGTTGGCCGCCGTATATAAGAGTTAAGAGTTATGGATTAGTTTGGGATTTAATTTGGACTTTGGGTGTGACAAGGGGGATGATAGGAGTACTTGGCATGTCAACTAATGATATGTTGGGTGTTGCTTATCCACCATGCAGGGGCAGTTATAATCTGTGGTATCTTAGTTGTTGAGGTCTTAAGAGCATGTAAATTATGACTGTAAGTACCTGTCTGTTCAAGGGAACATGGTTTAGAAAGCATGAGAGTTAGCTAACTGATGAATTATCCCAAACAAAGATCTGTGTATAAAATGGAAGTTCAATTGTGTCTCATCTGAAATCTTGTCCAATCTTTATTATTTTCTTCATGTCCCTTCTGTCACATTTTAAATCTGCTTTATGGATAGTATAGCTTAAATTTTACATGCTTTCGTAGAAGAGTTTTACCCGCTTTTATAGAATAATTTTTATTGCTTTCTTAAAATAGATTTAATTGCTTTTTAGAGTAATTTTACTATGCTTTGTAGTATAATTTTATCGTTTTCATAGTTTAGTTTAAATTATGTCAAGTAGATTTTAGAAACCAAACTCAAGCTTGAAACGAGTAACCGAGTGGAAAATCTTAGTAAACGACGTGGGCCCTGCTTCTATCGCACATCCTCCAGTGAACGATCCGGTCTTACTATAAATTACTGCAATTTTTGACACCGTGCGCTTTCGGGCCACAGTTTCCTACATGAGTATATAAAACGTGACAACCTATAAATATATTCCTAATCCCAATTCCATCTTCATAATTTGGTTTCATTAAATAAAATTATACCGGGATTATTATTCTTCAGAAAATACTCATATAGTGGGAAACTGTCAAAAGTTTCATGGCACCATTGCCGGGGAGGATGCAGCGCCGTTTATTAAGAGAATTACACTCCTGATTTACTCATAGATAGTTTTTGTATATATTCTTGAACCATTTCTAACCGGGGGGTTGTGAAGGTGCTGTCAAGTTGTGATACGAACTGCTTATGCAATGGAGGAAAGATACATTGCCTGAGCTACCGTTCGATCTAGAAATAGAAAGGACTGCTCGACAACTAAGGGCACAAGCAAGACTGAGAAAGGAACGGGAAGCACAGCCTAGTACCTCATCCGATATCACAAGCAGTGACTTATCTGATATGGCGGATAACCAGAACATTCCCCCGATCTTACCGATCTTACCCATAAATCAACCACCCATTCACAACCAACCCCTCAATAATGCTGGTAATGGAGCTGACGGAGATGTGATAGAGGACCCAAATCGTGTTAACGAGGAGGAGAATCTACCAAATCTTGGTCAGCAACATTACCAACAATTCCACCAACTGCCACCACCTCTGAACCAATATAATAACCAAAACCAAAACATGCAAAACCAGCAATACCAGAATCCTCCTTTCAATCAAGACAAATTCCAGAACAATCCTCTTGATCCAAACAACTTCTAGCAAAATCCCAACTACCACCAGCAATATCAGAACCAAGCAGAGCAAGGAAATCAACAAGAGCAAGCAGCGGCTGATTTTATGCAGCCAATCGTGGAACCCTATCTGAACAGGCCTGGGAGAGCCCCCATTAATGCACGCAACTTCGAGCTGAAGCCTGCACTAATCAACCTGGTGCAGAACAATCAATTCTGTGGTGCAAATCATGAGGACCCTCATGACCATCTCCAAACTTTTTTGGAACTATGTGATACAATAAAAAATCAGGGGGTATCCCCTGATGCTATAAGACTGATGATATTTCCTTTCTCTTTATTTAGTGGTGCCGGGGATTGGTACAAATCTTTGCCAGTGACCCAGCAAAGCACATGGGCAGATCTTGTAAGGAGTTTTCTTCTGAAATACTTCCCCGAAGCAAAGGTGGAAGAAGGAAGAGCTAAAATCGGTGAATTCAAAATGAAGCCGGGCGAGTCACTATACGATGCAAAGGAGAGGTTCTTCAACCTCTTGAGAAAATGCCCACAACATGAGTATCAAGAGTGGGAATAACTCCGAAAGTTCTACAGTGGACTCACCTATTCATGGAGAATGATGTTGGACGCAATAGGAGGGAGACACTTACTCGATTTGCCCATGGACCAAGCATGGGCAAAGATTGAGACTATGTCTGTTAACAGATCTGTACTGAACAATGATGAGAGGAAGGTTGATCCTCCTAGGAAAGTGTTTGCTGTAAGTGAGGGAAAGACAGACTTTGAGAAATTACAGGAACAGGTGGCTGCAATTCAGCTGAATCAAGGGAAGGGAGCAGGTACTTCTCAGGCAGGAGCATCATCAAGCCAAACACAGCAATCGGAAGCCGTGTGTGGGCTGTGTCAGGGACCACATCCAACTGACACATGCCAACAGATAGCTACCGAAAGCTGTAACTATGCCGGGAATTTCCAGAACCGCCACCCAAACCTCTCCTACTCCAATAACAATGCACTTAATGCGCATTTGTTAACTCAGTCAAATCAGCCTAACCAGTTCACACACCAAAACCCGCAGCAGAATTTCAGACCACAGAACCCCGGATTTGTTCAACAGAGAGTGCAAAACTTCCAGAACCAAAATCAGAACTTCCAGCCCCACATCCAGCAAAGACCCAACCAAAACCAAGGCCAAAACTTCCAAAATTTCCAAGCCCAACCTGATCAAAACCAACAGTTCAATCAAAAGCCACCGTCCCGATTGGAGAATATGATGACTGAGTTTATCTCCAACCAAAGGGAGATAAACCAACAACTGCAGTCATCTATCAAGAATGTGGAGACACAGGTCACTCAGTTGGCTAAAGAATTGCAGAACAGGGGGAAGGGAACACTGCCGAGTAGTACGGAAACCAACCCGCAATGTAAAGCAATCACATTGCGGGGAGGTAAGGTCCTAAAGGGAACGGTTGGAGCTGGAAAGAAAAATGCTATGAAGGGAAAGGAATCAGTGGAGGTTGAGAAAGAAAAGGAAAAGATTGAAGGAGAGAAAGAAACGGAGCTGGTAAAGGACAAATCGGATGCAGCTAATTCGCAGACTGAAGCTGCACTGGAAGCTGATAAGGGTACGGGTGAAGGTACAACTTCCTTCCCTTTACCACCAAAAACTGATAATAACAATAAGTACATGCCAAGGGTGCCATACCCTGCACATCTTAAAAATAAGAAACATGATCTTAAATTCAAGAAATTTCTGGAACGATTAAAGTCTGTAGAGATAACTATTCTTCTCGTGGAAATGATTTCTGAAATGCCCACCTATGTTAAGTTCTTGAAAGAATTGATTTCAGGAAAAAGGCAGGTAGAGCAGGAGGAGGTGATTATTCTCAACAGCACATGCAGTGCCATAGTTCAGAGGAAATTGCCCGAAAAAAAAGAGGACCATGGATGTTGCACGTTGCCAGTACAAATCGGAAGGGACAAAGTGAGTATGGGGTTATGTCATCTACGATCCAGCATCAACGTGATGCCTCTAGCCATGGCAATTCGCCTAAAGCTTGGAGAAATTGAACCAGTCAAGATGAAACTGCAACTCGCAGACAAATCGATCACCCAGCCCGAAGGAATCCTCAAGGATGTGGTAGTCAAAACCGGTCAGATTCTTTTCCCGGCCGACTTCATCATCCTCGACATTGAAGAGGACTCTAAAATGCCACTTATCTTGGGACGCCCGTTTCTAGCCACTGGCGGTGCATTGACTAACGCTAAATCTGGAAAAGTCACATTGAGGGTCAATGACAAGGAAATCACCTTTGACATGGAACAGCTGCAGAAGTTCCCGGATGAGGGATCTTGTTCCATGTTTGATGTAATAGATGATAGGTGTGAGGACGAGAGCATTGACTCTGTGGTTTTGATATCGGACAAAGTTTCAAAGCAGGTACTGATGCCTGCTGGTGCCGAGCAAGGACAAAGTTGCAATGCCGTGCACTTCGAGGACCCTATGACTGGGGACCTTGAAGAGTTTGATGGTGTTGAATTCACTCCGGAGGAGGAGGAGAGCACCATGGACGAGGAAGTGGACCCTGTACTGACACAGGGTCCTGAAGGTAAATCTGATCTTTCACCCCCATCCATTTCTCGCAAATTACTGCCTTCCGTTGAATGTCCGCCAGAGCTTGAATTTAAAATACTTCCGGATTATCTTAAGTACGTTTTTCTCGTTGAACATAAAAAGTTACCGGTAATTGTGTCAGCCAAGCTGACACAAGAACAAGAAAAAGTTCTGGTTGACATTCTAAAGAAATATGTACATGCAATTGGATGGACCATTTCTGATATAAAAGGAATAAGCCCCTTTGTTTGCATGCGCAGAATTTTAATGGAAGAGGAGTACAAGCCCTCAAGGCAACCCCAAAGGCGTTTGAACCCCCACATGCAAGAAGTGGTAAGGAAAGAAGTTATCAAGCTATTAGACGCTGGTATCATCTATCCTATATCTGACAGCAAATGGGTTAGCCCAGTGCAGGTAGTACCAAAGCATGGGGGGATATGCATAACGACTAACGAGCCAGGAGAAGAAGTGGCGACAAGACCAGTGACCGGTTGGCGAGTATGAATCGACTACCGGAAGCTCAATACCGCGATGCGGAAGGATCATTTTCCCGTGCCGTTCATTGATCAAATGCTTGAGAGGTTGGCCGGGAGGGAGTACTACTGTTTTTTGGATGGTTATTTGGGGTATAACAAAATTGTAATAGCTAGTGAAGATCATGACAAAACTACTTTCACCTGCCCATATGGAACTTTTGCATACAGGCGCATGCCTTTTGGCCTTTGCAATGGGCCTGCAACTTTTCAAAGTTGCATGATGTCTATCTTTTCAGAATTTATCGAAAAATGCATAGAAGTTTTCATGGATGACTTCTCTGTATATGGAGATACTTTTTATGAGTGCTTGACCAATCTTGCAAAGATTTTAAAAAGATGTGAGGACACCAACTTAGTCTTGAACTGGGAAAAGTGCCATTTTATGGTCACTGAGGGTATAGTGTTGGGTCACCGCATCTCGTGCGCCGGCATCGAAGTCGATAGAGCCAAGGTCTCAGTCATCTCCAATCTTCCATTACCAAATTCAATAAAAGCGGTTAGGAGCTTCTTAGGGCATGCTGGTTTCTACCGGAGATTTATTAAAGATTTTTCAAAAATTGCCAAGCCGCTCACTAACCTACTTTGTAAAGAAAATTCTTTTGTAATAAATGAAGCGTGTGTTCAAGCCTTTGACACGCTCAAGAAGATGTTGATTTCTGCTCCAATAGTACAACCACCCGATTGGTCAATGCCTTTTGAGGTAATGTGCGATCAAGTGATCTCGCCGCGGGTGCAGTGTAATACCCGGGGTTTTTACAACGCCCAAAGAAACGAAATAAAATTTATTTCCGAGAAGAAAATAATTTATTATAATAAATTATTGCTCGAAAATGGCGTGACCGATAAATTCAAAGAATTCGAACCCAAATTTTGGTCAAGTCGAAATGGGATGAAAGAGGGAAAGGAAGCCCGAAGATATTCCATGGATTAATCTCAAAAGAATTGGAATTAAATTCAAGAACGAAAAGAATTTTAATTCCGAGAACCCGTGAAGTCGGAAATATAATTAGATAAATTATTGCACGGGAGCCAAAAGACGACGAATTCAAGCAGACGGATTCCAACTCGACGGATTGAAGATTTCGAATATGAAATTCATTGGAGTCGAAATAAATTTAAGAAAGGAATCGTAACCCCAGAAATGACCCGAAAAGTCGAACCGAAAACGTAGAGGATAGAAACCCGATCGAGAAAAGAAGAAAAGACCTGACGAACCACGTGAACCGCTCGAACCGGTCGGACCGGGCGTCGCGCGCTCTCCGCGCGGCCACGCGCGGCCACCGCGTGGGAGAAGGACGACGCGTCCAAAGTTGAGCCCGCGCGCACGTCGCGCGGCCAAAAGCAATACGAGCGCGTCACCACCGCGCCAGAGGTGCAGGAGGTGTAAACTTTCCTTCCATAGAGATTTTCTTGCCAAAAATTCGAATCCTATCGGTGGCAAGCCGATCACAGCCTTAGGAAAGGCTTAAGACCAGGATTGGGATGCCCCCATCCCCATTTTTATAGAAAACACAAAGTTCTCCTCCCTCATTCTTTCTCTCCAAGCCAAAAATCCTTCGAGTTCACTTTCCGGCAAGGATTCCGGCGAAGACGGGACGATCGGGATGAAGACTCTGCCTTCTAGGACTTAAGTAAGTTGTATTATAGTTTTTAATTCATCCATAGATCCCAAAAACTCGAAATCTAACACTCTATTCCTTGCTAAAATTTCACGTCGGGGGACGAACAAAAAGAGATCGAAGAAGTTGGCCGTTCGTCGTGACCCTAGGACGTCCGAAAACCCCCGACAACAATCCTAATCTCTAACTATGTAAGTTAAGACCTTACTCTTCAATTTTTGTGGATTTGTTGTCGTTTAAAACTTAAGATCTAGACACGTAACTACAATCGGTTTTCAAAAACCCTATTTTCGACCAATTTTAGAAACTCGCCTAAAACCCGACCTTCGGGAACCGAAAACTTTTCAATATAGATTTTGTTCATAAGACTCTAATCTACCTTGTGTCCAAATTTAAGCCATTGACATAAAGATTTGATATCCCAAATTGTACCATAAAGTCTCTGTAATAAAACCGAACGTTTGAAATCTAGACAGATTCATTGACTCAACTTGATGCATATTTTTCACCCATTTCTAGATCGATTCAACTTTGCATTTCTAAACAAAAGTTGTAGATAATTGTGTCTAGATTATGCATATAAAATTTCATGAATTTTGGAGTTCATTTGATATGTCAAAATAGACAATTTCAGAACCTGTTCCAAACCGAGTTGGTGTCGATTTTTGAACATCTAAAACTCATTCTTTCCAAAATCTTAAAACATGAAAGTTGTTCATTAAGGTGTTATGTACATCCTGTAAAAATTTCGGACCAATTGGATTTGAAATGAATTTTTAATCGGCGTTGCACGAAACTGTGTCGGAATCAGTCCTTTGGGCAGAAATCTTCTTTTGTAAAGAACTCGAAATTTGACCCACTTCGAAACCTTATTTCTAAAAACTTAAAACATAAAAGTTGTTCGTATGTGTGTACTTGAGCTACTGTGTAAATTTCAGAATTTTTGGTTAAAAGATGAATTTTTAATTTAAAAAGGCGTAAACTGTGACGAATCGGATTTTTCGAACTTGAGAAAACTCGAACTACGAAATGCGATATGGAATATTTTGTAAACGTTGAAACATGAACTTTCAAAAAATCCCGTTCACTAGGCTGAGCCGATCTTCATGCTATTATTTTTGAGACTGCCTCGTTAGTGGTCTCCCTACTATCTGAGATTGTCTCGTTAGTGATCTCCTTACTAAGCCAAAACGGCAATTGTGCACATGGCCTGCCAAAATGGCAGTTGATATACACGCCTGTCAAATTGACAGTAGATACACACGGCTTGCCAAAATGGCAATTGATACACACGGCTTGCCGGAATGGCAATCGAGATACATGGCTAGCCAAAACGGCAGTCAATACTGATATGGCTGCGGCCGCCGATTCACCGGCCAACTGATTACGATCATTGAGACTGCCTCGTTAGTGGTCTCCCAATTATTTGGACTGCCTCGTTAGTGGTCCTACGATTTTTGAGATTGCCTCGTTAGTGATCTCCCTTGTATGGTGTCCTCTTCTTAGTTATCGGGATAATATTAAAAGACTTGTGTGCGTATTTAATTAAGCTGTATTTATTTATCACGCTTTTAAATTATGCTTTCTAATTACGCCTTTAAATTTTGCATTCCAGTCTCACATAATTAATTACGTTTTTCCGCTGCAAGTAAAATTATGAATTTTTTATATTTCAATTAAGCCTGAGTAAAAGTAAAATTTTTAAACTAATTAAATAATTTTTAAAACCCATTATTATTATGTTAGGAATTAAAACCCGTTGTTTATTTTTCTTTTACAGAGTATGATGACATGGCATGATCATATGCACGCATTCGGGGCTCGGGATTTTTGAATACTATATATGTTGAATTCTAGTCTAGACTTTGGATATTACTGTGTATTGGCCATGTCGGCCTATGGTTATTTTTCCGTTGCAATTTAATCATCACACATGAATATTATAAACATTATCTTAAGTTAAGTATTTTCCGGACTTGTTTTAAATTATTTTCGAAAACCCATAGCCTTGCATCTCTTTAGCAAGCTCGAAGAACTCGTATCTTGCTAGGGAGGTGTGGCGGTGGCATCCCGGCCTGGGTTATCAAATCCGAGGTGTTACATGCAGTTCTTGGGCAACATAAGGAAGGGAGACATTGCGTAATTCATTACGTAAGTCATGCCCTGAATGAAGCCCAAATCAACTACACCACCACGGAAAAAGAGATGTATGCTGTGGTTTTTGCGTTTGATAAATTCAGACAGTACCTCACTGGTACGAAAACAATAGTGTACACAGATCACTCTGCACTGAGATACTTGTTTAGCAAACAAGATGCCAAACCTCAATTAATTAGGTGGGTACTTCTGTTGCAGGAATTTGATATCATAATAAAAGATAGAAACGACAGAGACAATGGTGCTGCTGACCATTTGTCTCGAATAGAAAATGATAAAAATGAACTAGCCGTCAATGAAAATTTTCCGGATGAGCAACTGTTTGCCTTGCACCTTCATGATCAAGCTTGTCCATGGTTTTCCGACATTGCTAACTTTTTAGCATGTGGAATAACCCCACCATTCCAGCACAAGAGCCATAAAGCAAGGTTCAACCGAGATGTAGTCAACTACTTCTGGGAAGATCCTTATCTCTTCAAGCATTGTGCAGATTCTATTATTAGACGATGTGTAACTGAGTACGAGGCTTATCAAATCACTAAAAAATGCCATGAATCGGAATATGGAGGTCACCATGGCCCCGCTCGAACAGCTCATAAGGTGCTCGAGTGTGGTTTCTATTGGCCTACAATCTACGAGGATTGCAAGGCGTTTGTTAAGGCTTGCGACAGATGCCAAAGACTATGGAATATCTCCAAGAGGGATGAAATGCCTCTAAAAGGAATTCTCACTCTTGAGATTTTCGATGTATGGGGTATTGACTTCATGGTACCATTCCCGACATCTGATGGGAATCATTACATCTTGGTAGCTGTCGATTACGTGTCCAAGTGGGTTGAGGCATTTGCTTTGCCAACCAATGATGGTCACCAAGTCATCAAATTTTTGAAAAGTAACATTTTCAATAGATTTGGTGTACCTAGGGTAATCATATCTGATGGAGGAACCCATTTTATTAAAAAAGCTTTTGCAAATCTTATGAGCAAAACTGGGATTCTCCACAAGATAGGCACGCCTTATCATCCCCAAACCAGTGGCCAAGTCGAGGTATCAAACCGCGAAATCAAACATATACTCGAGGCCACTGTGGGGATAACCCGTAAAGATTGGTCACGTAAGCTCAATGATGCTCTATGGGCATACCGTACTGCATTCAAGACTCCCATTGGGATATCCCCATACAGGCTTGTCTTCGGAAAAGCCTGTCATTTGCCTATAGAACTAGAGCACAAGGCTTACTGGGCCGTAAAAATCCTTAATTTTGACCCGAGAGTTGCTCAGGGCAAACGCAAGTTTGACCTCAATGATGAAATTGAGGAAATACGTGCGCAAGCTTATGAAAGCTCGAGGATTTACAAAGAGTGGACCCAGAAGTTACATGATCGTCGTATTAAATCTAAACACTTCTATGTTGGCCAAAATGTCTTGCTATTCAGTTCTAGGTTGAAGCTGTTCCCCGGAAAGCTTAGATCCATATGGGAAGGGCCATACGAAGTGGTGCACGTGTTTGAGAGTGGAGCTATCAGGATTCGAACTAACAAGGGAGAGCTGGTGGTGAATGGACAGAGATTGAAGGAGTATCTCGGACAGTTCGACCCCGAAAAAGAAGTTCAAATGATCTCAGAGCCGGCTTATGTTTAACATATTATATATATATTTATTTATTTATGTAGCACATTCATTTTTCTTGGAAAATAAGTATCCAAACATCAACTAAACATTTAGAGTGCTGAGACTCTAAATGTGAGGATGTTGATATTTGGAGAAAATCTAATAACTTTCTTACGTTTACTTTGCAGGAATTCATGGAATCAAAAAAAGAAAAATAAAGCTTCAAAAACTAGGTTCCTGGTTGGATTAAGGGCTAATTATTAAAAAAGGCCACCACTCCAAACTTCGCCTAAAGTAAGGCCAGCATACCAAATACATTCCGTATTAGTACCAAAATACGAAATACATCCTGATTCAGGCCCCCCTCTTTATTTTTAAATCAATTATCAAAATGGAGTATGAAATTACAAGAAAACCCTTACCTTTTGTCCTTTTTCTGACCCATTGATGTGAGAGGTGGAGTGAGACAAAATGGGTGTTGAGCTTGGTGGGTTCCCAAAAAAACGTGCAGCTTCTTCTTCTTCAATGCTTTCATTCGACGAAATCGAAAGCCATTAATGAGCAACTCCTCCACTTTGCCGGCGAAGCAACAGAGGGCGCGAGGTGTAAACGGCAGCGGCGACCTCCATTTTCGTCATCTTTGGCGGAACAGGGCAGGAAGCGGCGACCTCCATTTTATTCTTTTATGTGATTTCTGGTTGGGAAGATTGTTGAGGAATCTGCTTGTTGAGGAAGCTTCTCAAGCGGCGGGGGAGTGGATTCGCGTTCTTGATGGGTGGAAGGAGAACTTTGTAAGAGGGTTTAGGGCTGGAGGAACCTTACGGTTTTGAGAGGATGTTAT
The DNA here is from genome assembly GCA_030278955.1 of Hygrophila difformis. NCBI lineage: Eukaryota > Viridiplantae > Streptophyta > Magnoliopsida > Lamiales > Acanthaceae > Hygrophila > Hygrophila difformis. Next base: position 11,432,068 of record JAOANR010000004.1, on the reverse strand, counting down.
TAGGGTTTTCTTGGGTTTTGAGAGGTGTCCTTTAGGGTTTACTATAGGCTTTTCGAAAAGGAGTAGGGGTGAGAAAGATGGAAAGCGGACGGGAGCAAGGGGTTAGGCAAGAGGTCGTGTTGTTCTGCCATTACAATGGCCAAGTCCATCTCGTGCGGATAGGGGATGGCGATACCCTCTCGGATGTGTATGGAAAGGTGACAGAGAAATGGGGTAGTGTATGTTCAGCTACACACCGCTCCATTACGATGAAACCGATGGGGGCTACACAATGGAGATAATGAACGATGACGATGTGAGATGGATGTCAAACTTGAACCGAGCAAAGGGATTGGCCTTTGGGAAGATGACAGTGATGGACCGGGAAACAAGAACACGATCATGTAAGTGTTTTATGAAATTGCATTGAGATGGTTGCTTTATAAATTTTTAGCTAAATGAGAGCGTAGGAATGGTTTTATTCTGTAGATAATGCCCAATATAGATCATAGCTATTCGTTCAGTAGTATCTGGCAATCTGCGTACCGAGCATCATGATTCTAGAAATATGAATTGGTTATGTGCATTGATATTTTCTATACACGACATTGGTATAAACGTACACAACACTGGTACAAGCGTACACAAATGAAAATCGTTAAACGTGCACAGAACTGGTATTGTTGCTGAATGTAACTAGTTTTTGACATTCAATTAACTTGTACTTCAGGGAACATAGGGTGGCACAAGATGACATCCTCAACGACGAAGATACCGATGACGAGGAGGATCAGAGGGTTATATGGGCCACTATAATAAAGGGAGTAGGACAAAGGTTTAGGAATCAGGATCATTTCCGGAAGGTGCTGGCAAATCATTGATGTTGCTGCATATTTTTGTTGACTTGGTGTATTGCTTTGTGGTTTCCATGGTTTCAGATGGTTTCAATATATGATACCATTCTGAATGCAATGAAATGATCAGTTTCGGATGACTTATTTCACGAACAAAAGATGTGCTCATCATATTTACACCTTACACTTTATACAGGACGGAAAAAAAATACGAATCAACTGGAAAAGAAAACATTAATGTAATGGACACATAATACCTCTAGGAGTGGGAAAATATGGTTATTGTTCAACACATTAAAAACTATAAAATAATGAAGTTATTGTTCAACATATACGGTTATAAGTCAACCCATAAAATTGTATTTAAAAAAATATTGCATCACTCATGGAAAACAAAGTAATAATGTGTATTGTATTGATGTTGTGAATGGATGGATACTAGTTATGTGTATGAAAGGGTCACATTATAGATTCTTACTCACTCACACATGACATCTTTCTTGAATTGATTCCACTACGTGACAATTATCATTGAAAAACATTAGGCATCAACGTTGGGTCACATCAATATGCAATTTTGAATTGTTTTCATTCTAAATTGCTATTTTTTGAGATAAACTCTTTAAATCAATTAGAGGACAATTTCTGTTTAGGGAGAACACCATTCCTGTTCAAACGGAGTACTGTTTTCTTCCCCGATTTATACCATTGACGTTCATGATGCATACCGTTATATACTTTCATGATGTTAAGAGAGTTGTAGTAGCTTATTGTTGCGAATTTTCAGTATTGGTTTTCCTTTTACAATTTTAAACCGTTGTAGTAACAACACTCCCAACCATTAGGCAATTCGATTAATGCATACTACTACACGAGGTGATGTGTAGTTCAACACTTACTCTTGAGGTAATCTACTTGATGTGTGTTTCAAGATTATCCACATCTATTAGTTCAACATAGTGAAACGTGTTTCAAGATTATCATCATTACTTAGTTTAGTTCAACACATTATTTTGTGTTTCAAGAGTATCCTCTTCACTTAGTTCAACACATTACTTTGTGTTTCATGATTATCCTCATCACTTTGTTCAATATATGAGTTGCGTTTCAAGATTATACACATCACTTAGCTCAACACCAAAATTTGTGTTAGAAGATTATCCACATCATTTAGTTTGGTACTCTTAACTACTTTGTTATGAACCAATTAATGATGTTTGAAGGAAAACTACGTAATAATGTTTATTGTATGATTCCATTGAACACCATTAATAAATTTCCATCGATCAGACACCATAACTGAACAAAAATTCCATTCATCGTAAAAATAAATACCAACAATCATTTCTTTAAAGGCAAATATGACTGTTCTACATAAAATACCATTCATCATAAAGCACAGTACCAACAAATTAACAACAACACAATTGTCCAGACACAACTCAGGACCATTCATCAAAGACACAATACCAATACCAACAATACAACATAACACCATTCACCGAAATATTCAACCAACAAAACAATACTATCAAAACGTCAACCAATAAAACAGTATCAATAATCCGCCAAATAATCAAACTAGTTATTATAATCGATCAACCAATTGAGATCATGCGACGAAGAGGCAGCATCGTCATTCGGCTCGAATGGGGCAGCCGCATCAGTCGAGGGCGCGTGAAGGGCAGCATCATCTTTCGGCTCGGGTTGGGAAGTGGCAGCATCATGATTCGGCTCTGATGGGGCAGTGGCAGCAGTTGTGGGTGCAGGAACAGCAGGGGCATCACCTTCTTGCTCGCCTAGGGCAGTGGCATCTGACTTGGCCGCGGAAGCTGCAGGGGCATCCGATGTGGGCGTGGGAACAACAGAGGCAGTCTCCACTTCTTTCAGGGCCAGAGGGGCAGGGGCAATTTTTTTCTTCGGACGGGCAGTCGCATCACTTGTTGGTTGTGCGGTCAGGGCCAAGACTGCTGGAGCGTATACGTTTAGTGAGACCGCCCGACCGGACAAAGAATACTCGCTGGATCGGCCCTATCCTTAATAGTGGGCACGACCTCCGTCGAACGAGCCCCATCCACACTAGTGGGCTCGGCCTCCGCCATCCGAGCCTGGTCCATACCAGCGGGCTTCGTAGTGCGACCCTCATCCATGCCAGTAGGCTCGTCCTCAATCGTCCGACCCTGCTCCTCAACAGTGGACTCCGTTGTACGCCCCTCATCCATGTCAGTGGGCTCGACCTCCATCATCTGACCCTGCTCCTCAACATTGGGCTCCGTCGCACACCCCTCATCGAGGCCAGTAGGCTCGACCTCCATATTGAGACCCTGCTAATGTGGACGTGCATGCCCATGTGTTTTAGCCCCATCACCATAGAATATTACCACGCCTTGAACTTTACTATAAATCCCTCTCCAAAAACAAAAGCTCCCAAGTCTGCATTAAAGCACTCCACCAATGACTGCAGCCTCGTCATGCTACTATAAATCGAATCGATTTTCACAAAGTGGTAGAATGGAGTGGACTTGATTGCCTTCCACTGTTCGTCCGTTATTCTCTCCTTTATGCTATTGATTGCTTCTTGTAGCACACTCAGGCTACAACGTGCTACGATGTTAGCCTGTCCGATCGTCTTTCCAGTGTCCTTCTTCTTCGTTTTCTTCTCTCCCGGCTGAAGTTTGGGGGCCAATTTCTGTACATTTGCCAACACATTTCAATTATACCGGTGTCATGTGCAAATCATACAGGTGTACCAGTTCATATACAGACAGGTGTACCAGAAACATTGTAAAATCAAAATTTTTTGCAAAACCATGGAACATTGCAACACAACAAAACATGGCACCAAAACATAACATCTTGACTAGTGATTACGCACGACTGTAATATACACAAGTCATACACGGATTTTTCAATATGTCACTGGTATCAAAATCCAAAAAAATTCAAAACCCCAACATTGATTGCACCAACAAGAAACAATTTCAACCAATAATCAATTTTTCCAATCTCACTTCAGACCAACTTAAAAACCACATAACAAACATAAACCAGGGGTGCTGGAGCTAGCACTAAATCCAAAAAAACAAATCGCAACCCTAAACCCCAACAAGCATATCGAATGCACATCACCTGTGTATTTTAAAAATGGCACTGGAATCAAACTCAAAAAAACTTTAAAACCCCAAAATCGATTGCGCCGAACAAGAAACAATTTGAACTAAGAACCAAGTTTCCCAATCTCACTTCAAACCACATCAAAAACCACACAAACAACAAGAAATATGGGCCGCTGGAACTAGCCCCAAATTGCTACAAAGAAATCGCAAACCCTAAACCCTAAATCGTCCCCTCCCATCAACATCAAACAAATAAACAAATCAAAATAACTAAAACCTTAACTCCACAAAACCCATTGAGATACCTTTCTCTTCGGTTTCATGTCTTCAAACCATTCGAACCACAACAAAAAGAAGCGGGGGTGTCTTCGAACCGCAACAATGGCGAAAATGGAGAAGAGAGCCACGGTGCCTTCGGTTTTTGAGAGAAAAAATGGGGGTTTCCAATAGTTGAGAAGAGAGTAAATGGGAAGTGGAGAGGGGAAGTTGGGGAGTGGAGAGGGGTGAACGGTGGTAGTGGGGGAGTGGAGAGGGTGACTGGGTGAAGCATTAATTGCACAACATCAATTGGAAAGGGTGAATGGATGGAGCATTAATTGCACAACATTAATTGCACCACATGTGAATTTCTTAATTTGCCCTCCATTCCAAAGCTTGAGTGATTTTTCTAACAGGGGTTGTTTGGTCATTTTACATTTTGTATTTTCAAAACTAAAGCTAAATACATTGGGTGGCCTTCCAAATGAAGTAGTTTGGTATGCTGGCATTGTATTGGTAGTATTTTGAGGAGCTGGCCTTTCTTTTACATTTTCTGTTGGATTAATACTGTATTTAATGGAAATTAATTTCGGAATTTAAAGAAATTTAAATTCCAGAATAAATCCATAAAATAGCAGTGTTGATCCAACCTAATTTATGCAAGCAATTAATTGTTAGAATAATACTTTTGTGTAATATGCATGCTCAGTATGTGTAATTTGTGGAAAATGCATACTTTTAGAAAATGTTAAAAATTGGAAAATTTCAAAATTTTTATAAGTGTTGGATGCGGTTTGATTTTCGTCTCAAAGCAATGCGGTATATACCGCATTATTTCAAACAAACCGCATCGGACATGTTGCCTTGAAAATTTTATCAATTCAGTTTAATCGATTCGGTATATACCGCATCGATGTAAAAGACCGAATTGATCCTCCAAGGCACATTCCTTGTGTTAATTTTTTTAAGTAGTCGATGCGGTTTATTCAATGCGGTTTATACCGCATTGATTTTGAGAAACCGCATCGACCTACGAAGCTGTGTTTATTATTGCAAGTGAGCAATGCGGTTTACGCGATGCGGTATATACCGCATTGCCTTAAAGCACCCCTCATATTTCTCTAAGTGTCCAACGCGGTTTCCAAATGCGATGCGGTTTAGTCGATGCGGTATATACCACATCGATTTTGAAAAACCGCATCGCATGTATTGTGTTCCCCTTATCTTATCGATGCGGTCTTTTGTCAATGCGGTTTATACCGCATCGATCTTAAAGACCGCATCCTTCACAGACATTTGGAAACCGCATCGATGCGGTTTATACCGCAAACCGCATCGACGATGCGGTTTCTCTTAAACCGCATTGCCCCTGTCCCACAACCCTTTATAACCCTTTTCCCTTCCTTCCCTCTCATTTCGCACTTCACACTTAAATTTTTTTTTCGATACTCCCTCGCGAACCCTTTCCTCCTCGCGATACCAACCCTTCAAACCAGAGCTTTACTCCATCCAATCTGTTCGAAAATGGAGTCCTCATCTTCTAATCCAAGCGGGAGTAAAGGGTAAGTGTCCTGTTTTTGATTTCGCATGCTGTTTTGTCGCGATTACAGTTTTGGGTTTTTATGGTTTTTGCGAAATCGGGGGTGGGGAAGGGAATGAGAGCCTGTTTTCGTGTTGGAGATGGTCGTATAGTGATCGGAATAGGTTGGGCATGGTCAGAAATAGCTTAGAGCAGAATGGGTAGAACCTAGGGCTTTTCCTGTGTTCTGTTCGAACTGCCATTGTTGAGTGCTCAAGCATTATGTAATTTAGGGGGAGATGCTTATTTTGAAAATGTGGATTTCACAACCCTAAAAATCATGCTTTTGTTCACTGTGTAAATATTTGTTGCCATATGTGTTGTCTGTGAATACCCTTGAAAAACTGTGATAATGAAGAACACAGAGGTTAATTTTTCCCTCTAACCACTGTGTTATTCTGCTTATTGGTTATCTTGATGTTGTGTGAATAAGCATGATGTTGATTGAATCTGTGTTCATTGTTGATGAAGCATGAGTTAGTGAAAATTTTTGAAAATATTGGCATGAATGGACTGTTTGTGTGTTTGGTTTTGTTTGCATGCTACTGTGTTGTGAGAACCTTGTATAATAAATGTTTTTGTGAGTACCTGGTTTACCATACTCTATAAACTCAACTGAAAAGTTGATGTTTGTATAGAATTGGAAACATGGGATTACAAACAAAACTATGCCAAAATTTTTCTTGACATGTGCTTTCCAAGTACTGTTGGCATGGTATTTTTATGTAGAAAAGACAAAAAGTTGGTAGAATGTTTGTTCCCATTAAGTGTTTGACTTACACATGTTGGGATCTTGCTCACTTTTCATCACCCATTATCCAACAAAAATTCAAATGGGGGACCACTCACACCCCCAATTTTTATTAAATAAACAAGTCAACACTCTTCATAAAATTAAAAATAGTGTTTGTTTTTATTTTCTTTAGTCCATTGTATCATGCTATTTTTATTATTTGTGGCTACAATCATGTGGATTAATTCATCATCTTTGAATACTCCTCTTCCCATTTCACATGTTTTAAATTACTTTTATAGTGATTAAAAATCAATTTCTTTTGTAGGCTCAAAAGCCTATAAAATTCTATTCTTTGGTCCCTTGACCATTTGGAAAAATTCTATCCAAGACCCTTATTTTTCATTTTCCTTTGCAACTTGATTGCAATAATGTTAGATTTTACAATCTAACTTCATACTTACTCCGTTTTTCTATAATTGTAACATTTGTAATTTTGGTACTATTCATACACACACTTTAACTTAAGGTGTTATCATGGTTATACAAGTTAAAATATTGTCAAGTGGGATCTTGTTAGATTTGTCTCGTCGAGTACTTTTTTAATATCGAACTTTTAAAATTTTTACTTATACCGAACTTGAGTTATTAATGGTTTAAAACGTGCATTGGACTGCGTGAACTGTGGGTCCGTTACAATTTTTTAAAAACGGAGGGAGTATATTATTATTTATGCTATACCTAAATAAATTCAAGTAAAAACCAATTAACTCACATTTAGAGCAAAGCTCAAAATGTGAGGATGTTGATTTTTAACTTGAATCTTATTCTATCGAAAAAGTGTAAAAATGTTTCATTTCATCTTCTTCAGGAACCAAATGATTATAGAGTCTATGATGGGCTTTCCTACGACAACTCCAGATCTAGCCTTTATAGAGATAGAGGATTTTAAAAAGCAGATAGGCGAATTCAGGAGAGCCCTGGGGCAGGAATTCGAACTGAAAATGGACCATCTCACTGACTGGATATTCGAAATGAAGGAACACTGGTGGAGGGACATCCCAGAAAGAGGAGAGAAATTATAAAGCCATGGGGCTAGAGAGAGATTTCTGCAAGCACTTGTGGAAATTCTGGGATCAGGAGTTCAATCACGTAAAATTTGATCAGAGGTTCCCTCCAGAGATGCACTACGAACGCATGGTCTGGAGAATGAACAAACAAAAGGGCCGATGGATTAGTCTGCTGGAACAACACCTGGAAGATAAGCAATTGGCAACCTTTGAGCAGTCCTTATACCGCCAGGGATCACAGAGGATACGAAGAGACAGTATGTCAGATATGTTCCGCCGGCGCAGAAAGTGGCATCAACATGGGTATTTGCCATGGCAGACGCCTTTCCATTCATGTTCAAAAAAGAGTTATATGACAATGGAGGCGTCTGCGGACCTGAGGAGCAAATGTGGCTCACCAAGCACGCCAAAGCACGCCATACTGATATGGTGTTCAATCTATGGGAAGCTGTTAAGCCGGTGCTGGATTACGGGCTAACAAACAACTCGCCCATGTTAAACTTGATCATCAAACAAACAAAAGCGACAAGAAAGCTATGGGGCGAGTATATGATCAAGTGGGGGAAATGGGAGAAGGACGTCCAGGACTCCGTGCTGAATCCAGGGGTGGAGATACCCCCAAGAAATGAGGAAATTGTACCAACGTTTATCCCCAAGAGATTCCCTGCGGTCGAACCCCAAGAGGCCACAATGGAGGGGATGCCCAACTTCGCACTAATCCGAGCCGAGTGCACGACAATGATCCGGAATAGGCACTGGCATAAGATGGGCAACCGAAAGCGGCAAATAAGGCTAATGAGCGATAACAAGTGCTTGGGCTACCTGAATATTCCAGCGGTCCGAAATCTATCTCATTTGGAGGAGAAGGAGGCAGACATCATGGACACATTATACGCAGACATGAAGAAAAAGGTTTTTTTACCTACTGAAGGAAATGGATGAGGAAGGATTGACATATTGCCAAGAGAATAGAAGAGGGCGATTGCGATACGATGTGGCTTTCCAAGGAGTTTTGGGTAGACACTTCACGAAGAGATGGACCGCCCAGCTGATAGCGATGACCGAGCCCAAATTCATTACGAAATATTTGAAGATCAAAGGGCCGGAATTTGGGCTATGGACCAAGGCTGATGACAACATGATCGACGACTATGTAGACCCAACTCCCGAACCACATGAGTCTACCGAATCGGAGCCCCTCCAGACTGAGAATGAGCCAGAGCCACCGAAGAAGAAAAGAAAGCTGATAAAACTGGCAGAAAAAGAGAAGGCTGGGAGGCCAGCTGAGCCACAGATAAAGATTCAAGAACTAAGGCCTTCCAGCCAGCCAAGAGTAATTCCGCATGTGCCTAAATTTTATGATGAGCTTTCAAAGCCAAAAGACAAAGGCAAGAAGCAAGTTATTGAATTATCGAAGAAAGAAGAAAGGCGGAAGGCCCAAAAAGAAATTGATGCCGAACTAGCAAAGAAGGCCCAGGAGGAAGCCGATGCTGAACTTGCTGAGAAAGAGCAGAGGAGGATCAATGCTGAACTAGCCGAGGAAAGGCGGATTGTTGAACGCGAGGCACGCATAGCCGAGAGGGATAGAAGAGAGAAAGAGCAAGCTGAGGCTGAGTCAGCTGCTGAGATGGAAGAGTGGAGCCAGAAAAAGGCGGAGGAAAGAGCTGAAAGAAAAGGAGAATGGGATGAGATGATGAGGAAGAACGCGGAGGAGAAAAAAAAAGAGGCTGAAATGCAGGAAAATATAAGAAAAGGCCGGGAGGAAGAAGAGAATAGAAAGAGGCCGATGTTGGGGACGATGATTGCCTAATAATCAGCGGAACCAATATTGTGCCTATGAAAGTAAAAACTGAGCCGGCTGAATGGGCGAAAGAGAAGGAGAAGCAGCAAAAAGAGTTGGTTGCTAGAAAAAGTGGAGCTGAGAAGAGAATGGATAAAATTGTTGAAGGGCTGAAACCCACAGAAGAGATGGAGGAAATGGTGCAGGAAAGCAACGTGCGATTTGAAGAATCAAGAAGGAAAACTGCTGAGCTTATGAGCGGTTTGGATCAAGTTGCTGCACAAACATTGGCTGCAACTGTTGCCCAACCTCAACCCACTACGCAAGAGGAAACTATGGCGAATTTGGAAGATTCGAGTGACCGTTCAGGGCCACGAATCGATCCAACCAAGGCAAGGGTGGTGATGAGTGAAGGAAGCAGTGGCAATCTTCAAACAGCAGTGGACGCCATAGACGCCGTCTTCAAAGATAAAACCATCCAGCAAGTCTTTCAAGAAGCTGATATTGCACTGGAGCAGCAAGGAGATGAAATGATAGAACAAGAAACTGAAGAATTAAACGGGGGGGGGGGGGGGGGGGGGGGGGGGGGGGAAGTGGAGGTACCACAAAAAGAATATCAACTTGTTGTTGATCCCTTCTTTCCCGATGTTATATTCAATTCTGTATTTCATGAAATCCCTTGTAATGTGTATGAACAGGGTACATCTCAAGGAGGTGAGCAAGCACATCTGGAACAGAACATAAATGACCAGCAAGATGATAGCTCTGACTCAGGATGGGAGCAGGCGGGCCAAGGACAAGCAACTTCCGAGGGAACCCAAGAATCAACAGGATCAATTCGACCTGCTGAGTATTGGATAACCTCTACCTCAAAGGGCCGAATGGGGGTGTCTACAAAGAAATATAAAAGGTTCCCCCATCAAGGATGACGCAGATATAATGAGGAGGTTCAATGGTAATGAGAAGAATGCGGGGCGTTATACGGCACTGTCTGAAATATTCATACCCGACAAAGTATTCAGTCCGGAAATGCTGGATCATCCCACTCTAATCACTCTGAAAGAAAAGCATGGATGGACTGAATTCCTTACACACCATGCTGAAACTGGGATAGCAGAGCTGGTTCGGGAATTCTACTGCAATCTAAACGGCGCCAACAAGAAGAGTTGGGTGTGAGGAGTTGATGTGAACATATCTGGAGAGTATTTGAACAACTTCCTTGGCACACCCAACTGGAGATCAGAATTCCCGGCAGCTGAGATCTTTGAGAAAGGGACATGCAAGGCAGCCAAGAGGCCATACTACGACAATATCACCAGATCCCTCACTGCCGAGAGCTATACTGGAGAATTCTCCTTCAAATCAAAGCATCTCAAGCTGGAGTTCCAGCCTTCATACGACTTCTACATGTCGAAGATTAGGCCCAACCCTCACGCACATGAGACATCTGGTCGAATGTTAAAGGATTTCGCTAAGATTTGGCATGGACTGAAGATCAATGTGGGGGAGCACATCTTTCATGTCATGACTACATGGAGCTCCGGCAAGACAGCTGCTCTCTGCTATCCAAACCTCATCAGGAGGATTTGCAAATATCAAGGAGTGGATCTATCGGTTTTCAAGGGGAGTGATCTCATTCACATGAATCCTCCTATTCCAGTTCCAAGGACTTGGGTAACTGATACAGTTATGAATGCTATGCCAGCAAGAGATGAGGGATCAGATGCCCAGTCCGGATACACTCCTAGACAACCAGCTAAGCGCCAACCACGGAAGAAGAAGGCACGTACTGAAGCGGTGCCTTCAACAGAAGAAGCTGGAATCCCCTCAATAGAGCATGCCGAGACTCATCCTGCACATTCGAATGAAGAAGAACAGCCTCCTACAGACGCTTCCACTCCAAGCCAACCGCGAAGACATCCAGTCCAACCTCCTCTCAGAAGTAAGAATATCTCTCAATTCCCAGCTGACTCGCAGACTATCGAAATTGTGAGCCAAATTGGACGATCAATGGTGCAGAGTGTCAAAACTCTTGCTGATGTCATTGTTTCGAGTCAAGAAAGGCAATTTCAGAACGAGTTTAGACTGAGAATGCTCGAAAGGGAAGAAGAATTCAGATTGAGAGCAGCTGAACGAGAAGAGAGGCAACATAGGGAAATAATGGAGAGCGAAGAAAGAAACTGAAAGCTGATGGAGTCGTTGTTCAACAACCAAGCCCAAATGATGAATGCCATAATTAGAAAGTTGCTCTCACCACCAAGAGATGACACCGGACCTTCCAAGCAGCAATCGGAGAAGAAAGATTGAGTCCACAACGATCATATCCATGCGAGCATATTGTAAACATCATACATTAGATTTTCCATTCATTTGGTGCACTTTCGAGCATATTGTTGGAAATCTTTTGTAATTGATGTATTTATTTGCTTTCAAAGAATGGGATTTTTGAGTTCCAATTTAAGAAAAGATGTGTGGCAGTCCAAGATGAATAAGTGACTGTGTAACACCCCGGATTTGATAACCCAGGCCGGGATGCCACCGCCACACCTCCTTAGCAAAACACGGTTTCTCCAAGCTTGCTAAAGAGATGCAAGGCTAAAGGTATTGGAAATTTTTTTAAAAATAAGTTCGGAATTGATTAAAATAATAATGTAACATCATCCACACATGTGATAATAACAATAATAAATTTGCAGCGGAAATTTAAAGATAGGGCCGACATGGTCAAAGTCGGGTTAACAAGCCCGTATGCAAGTCATATAAAATAAATAATAAATGTCCAAAGTGATCCCCCGATGCATGATCATGCTCCATACTCTGCAATAGAAAAATAAACAACGGGTTTTATCAGTATATAAAATACTGAGTAAGTTAATCCCTAACGTAACAATAAAGGGGTTTTAACAATTATTTAATTAATTTTAAAAAAAAAATTTACTTTTACTCAGGCTTAATTGAAATATTAATAATTCATACTTTAACTTACAGCGGAAAAGCATAATTGATTATTCGAGATTAGAGTGCAGAATCTAAAGGCATAATTAAAAAAAAGCGTAATTTAAAGGCGTGATAAGTAAGTACAACTTAATTAAATTCATCCACAAGTCTTTTAATATTATCGCGATAACTAAGAAGAGGACACCACACAAGGGAGATCACTAACGAGGCAATCTCAATAATCATAATCAGTTAGCCGGTGAGCCGGCAGTCGCAGCCGTATCAGTGTTGACTGCCGTTTTGGCTTGCCATGTATCTCGATTGCCATTCCGGCAAGCCATGTGTATTGATTGCCATTTTGGCAAGCCGTGTGTATCTACTGTCAATTTGACAGGCATGTATATCGACTGCCGTTTTGGCAGGCCATGTGCACAATTGCCGTTTTGGCTTAGTAAGGAGATCACTAATGAGGCAATCTCAGATAGTAGGGAGACCACTAACGAGGCAGTCTCAAAGATAGTTGTATGAAGATCGGCTCAGCCTAGTGAACGGGATTTTTTGAAAGTTTATGTTTTGTCGTATAAAAAGATTCGACGTTGCATTTCATAGTTCGAGATTTCTCAAGTTCGAAAAATCCAATTCGTCACAGGTTACGCCTTTTTAGTTTAAAAATTTATTTTAAAGTCAAAAATTCTTAAATTTACTCAGGAGCTTAAAAACATCTTTACGAACAACTTTCATGTTTTAAGTTTCTCAAAATTAGGTAAGGAAACAAGTCGAATTTCACAATCTTTTCAAAGCCCAAAATCTGTCAACTTCCCGGTAACAGCGCACTGTTTTTAAAACACGTTTTTGACCAAGTAAACGATCTCTAAAAATTATGAAATTTTACAGGCGCGTATACGACACAAAAATGAGCAAGTTTTATTAGAGGCAATATGTCCAAAAACATTCTGGATTAAATCAGATTCGTGCATTGAGTTCGGATAGAAAATCTGTCGGATTTCTTACTGGAAGCGCAGGCTGTTAATATCGTGTTTTGAAGGTTCAAACGTTAACGAAAACTCACGAAATTTTAACCACACATCAGAGGCAATTATCTACAACTTTTATGTTTTCACCAAAGATTAGTTTTGAACACAAGGGATAGAAAAATGCACAAGAAGTTTGACTACATAATCTCTCAACTTTTCCTTTAAATCACAGTCTGTTCAAAAGGGTTATTGAGTATGCAAACGTTAACAAAAATGCATGAAATTTTACGGACACAATATTTAGACAGTTAGCTACAACTTTAGTTTTTACATAAAAGTTTAGTTTTGAAGGATTCAATTAGAAAAACGTCAAGGAACTCGAACACGAAATGCTGTCAGCTTCTTCGGTTTTCAAAAACAACTCAGAAAATACCAGATGCGTTTTCGGGGGCCAAAACTTGATGAAAATTCGTGAAATTTTGACACAACTTAGATTAAGATGTTAGGAACAAATATCTAGTTCGGAGTTTTTCGTTTCGGATTCTCGAAATAGGAGTTTTTACTGGATTTCAGAAAATGCGCGGATTGGGGTTTTTAAGTTCGATTTTTACGTTTTTGTTTTAGATCCATTGATTTGTTCGATCTTAGTCACCCAAAATTGATATGCAAGGAAGAACTTACAGTGTTTGAGGTTTACAGTCCTAAGATTCGTCGGGATGGCCTCCGGAGTCCGCGAACACGTCCAATCTACTCATCTCCTTCTCTTCGACTCCGATTTGTGAGTACAATGTAAAAAGACTACGGATTAGACTCTAACTTCAACTAAAAACAAAGATTCCAGATTAAAACTCATTCCTTACCACTACATGGCGTCCATTATGGCTTGGCCTTGTCCAAAACTTCGTCTCCTCCGTCGGGTGGCCTTCGGAAGTCTCAAAAATTAGGTTTTTCGAGTGTGTGTGTAGAGAGGGTGATGGGGGATGAAGAAAGGTGGAAGAGGGCGGCCAAGAGGTGGTTAGGAGCTGCAAACACAGCTTATAAAGGCTCCACAAAATCCTAGACGCGTTGCCATAGCCGGAGCTCCCCAAAAAGTTAAGAAATCGCGCATGATCGCACAAAATCCGCAACCTGTTCAATTGGCGCGCTCTGGGCGTGGTGTTTAGCCAAACACCGCGCGGAGACCGCGCGGCTCTGGTCTGGACCGCGGTCCGGACCGGGTCGTGCGATTCGTCGGGTCCTTTCCTCCTCTCTTTTGGACTTCTATCCTTCTACATTTTCGGGCTCGATTTTTCGGGTCATTCTCGGATTATAAATTCTTATCTTAAATTTATCTCGTCTCGAATTAATCCCGTATTCGAAATCTTGAGTCCGTCGCGTTTGGATTCTTCGTCTTCTAATTTGTCGTCTTTTAACTCCCGTGTAATAATTTATTTATTTAAATTGTTTCCGACTTCGCGGGTTCTTGGAATGAAAATTCTATTATTTCTTGAATTTAATTTCAATTCTTTTGACTCGATTCATGAAATGTCTTCGGGCTTCCTTTCCCTCTTTTATTCCATTTTGAATTTTTGAATCTATCGGCGTTTCATTGCCGAGCAATAATTTATTTTGATAAATTATTTCCTTCTCGGAAATAAATTTATTTTATTTGTTGAGCGCTATAAAAATCCCGGGTATTACAGTCTACCCCCTTTAAGAATCAACTTCGTCCCCGAAGTTGTACCCGCACTTGAACTTTTTGATTCAACTTTATTGTTGGGGTATTTTCATTTACCCTCCTCAAGGATAAACGTCTTCCTTAATTTTGAGAAATTAATTCCATTCCTTTGAACATGAATTAAATTTCTCGGGTGTTATATCCTCTCCCCCTTAGGAATCAACTTCGTCCTCGAAGTTGGGCGTTAGCTCCTCGCGAGCTCGGACATTGTTTGGTTGCGTGATTGTATTATTGTGTGTTGTTGTTTGTTATTATTTGACTGAACTCAGAATTGAAATTTCCAAGTTGCCTACGTACCCCGTGAAGGGATCAAGTCATCACGTAGTTCAAAACAATCTGAATTTGGTTATTTTTGATTGGATACAATTCGTCGAATTGAACTCAAAAATAAATGCAGTTATCGATGCTTGGAAACTTCTTACGGTTGCTTGGGCCGAGTGGTCACGTCCTCTCTCCTGTTTATGTTTTCTATTCGCGTCCGGCAGTCACGCAACCGATGAACATGTCGACCGCACCGAAGGCATGATCCAGGCTGAGGGCATCCCCTCGCATAATGTGGTTTACCACACTTTGGACATGGTGGTGCATAGTCACCATGGTTGAAGACTATCCCCTTGTTTCGTCCATTGTCGTTTTGATGTGGTTGGTTCGAGTTTCTACAGACATGGTCCTTATTCCTCTTGTATCCTCCTTGTGATCCTTGGTTAGTCCCACCTACCGGTTTCCGTTTCAGTCCTTGAACTCGTGCAACCGCTATTGCACGATCATATACAGCTTGAAGGTTAGGGTAGTGCTCGCCCGTGATCACCTCTCTAATAGATAGGTTCAGTCCCATCTCGAACTTCTGTGCCTTTTCTACATCAGTTGGCACCAGTCTCGGTGCGAACCGCACCAACTCCTTGAAAAGATTATAGTATTCTTGGATCATTTTTCCTCCTTGCCTCAGTGTCAGAAATTCCTCGTACATAGCGGCCTTCGTGCTCATGGGATAAAAATGATCCGTAAGCAGATTCGTGAATTCTGACCATGTGTAGGGCTCGTCGTACTCCGCACGTTTCCATTGGGTGGCTTGCCACCAATCATCCGCCTCGCCTCCTAAGTAGTATGAAGCTACGTGAACCTTTTCCCCATCGGGACACTTCATGGCGTTCAACAACTTATCAAACGTCCGTATCCATTCCTCTAGCTGAGCCGGGTCCTCTTCGCCGGCGTAGTGGGGTGGTTGGTAAGGGTTTACCAAGTCTAAGTAGTTTACTCGGGCTACCGGTGGTGGTACACCCGTTTGTGCACGCTGCACTTCAGCATTTCCTAATACTACGAGAACTTCCTCAACCGTCCTCAGACGCTCATCCATATTCTGAGGAATCTCATTGTTGTTTGGCATGTTGGGGAGGTCAGAGTCAATGTTGTTCGGGATTACATTCCTTGGTCTTCCCCTAGGTGCCATTCTCTGTTTTAAAAGCACGCGAAGATAAGCTTCTAATCTAAGGCACGTTAGAGTCAAGAAGATCTAAAAGATATGAATGGTAGGGGAGAATGATAGACGTGGACACGCTAAGTATTCTTGTTCAACATCTAAGACTAAAGCAAAATTAGTCTCAAGTTAGCGCCACTAAGTAGATGTGAAGCCGACATCTACAACTAGGAATGTTATTTAACACAGATAGTTCACATAAAAATGTTAGCGCAAATATGTGTGTATGCATGTGAATCCCACCCCGGAAATAATTTTCATGCAATATGATTAGACTTGTCAAAATAATTTGTATACATATGTTCCATGGGTTTAAAAATAAAACTTATTCCATGGAAATAATGTTTTAAGAACTTAAAAATAATAGTTAAAAATCTTGGGTCTCTATATTGGGCCAATAATAAATTTTTGGGCTCTAATAAAAATATAAGTATTGGGCTAAAAATTTTGGGTTAAAAATAAACTAATAAAATGTTGGGCTCTCAAGAATTGGGCTTTTAAAAATTTAGGCTTTAAAAATAGTAGCCTTAAAATATCCATAGTTTAAAATAATAGCTTTAAAAATATTCCGGGCTCTGATACCACTTTGTAACACCCCGGATTTGATAACCCAGGCCGGGATGCCACCGCCACACCTACTTAGCAAAACACGGTTTCTCCGAGCTTGCTAAAGAGATGCAATGCTAAAGGTATTGGAAAATTTTTTAAAAATAAGTCCGGAATTGATTAAAATAATAATGTAACATCATCCACACATGTGATAATAACAATAATAAATTTACAGCGGAAATTTAAAGATAGGGCCGACATGACCAAAGTCGGGTTAACAAGCCCGTATGCAAGTCATATAAAATAAATAACTAAATGTCCAAAGTGATCCCTCGATGCATGATCATGCTCCGTACTCTGTAATAGAAAAATAAAAAACGAGTTTTATCAGTATATAAAATACTGAGTAAGTTAATCCCTAACGTAACAATAAAGGGGTTTTAAAAATTATTTAATTAATTTTTTAAAAAATTTACTTCTACTCAGGCTTAATTGAAATATTAAAAATTCATAATTTAACTTACAGCGGAAAAGCATAATTGATTATTCGAGATTAGAGTGCAGAATCTAAAGGCATAATTAAAAAGCGTAATTTAAAGGCGTGATAAATAAGTACAACTTAATTAAATTCATCCACAAGTCTTTTAATATTATCCTGATAATTAAGAAGAGGACACCACATAAGGGAGATCACTAACGAGGCAATCTCAATAATCATAATCAGTTAGCCGGTGAGCCGGCGGCCGCAGCCATATCAGTGTTGACTGCCGTTTTGGCTTGCCATGTATCTCGATTGCCATTCCGGCGGCAAGCCTTGTGTATCGATTGCCATTTTGGCAAGCCGTATGTATCGATTGCCATTTTGGCAAGCCGTGTGTATCTACTGTCAATTTGACAGGCATGTATATCGACTGTCGTTTTGGCAGGCCATGTGCACAATTGCCGTTTTGGCTTAGTAAGGAGATCACTAACGAGGCAATCTCAGATAGTAGGGAGACCACTAACGAGGCAGTCTCAAAGATAGTTGTATGAAGATCGGCTCAGCCTAGTGAACGGGATTTTTTCGAAAGTTTATGTTTTGTCGTATAAAAAGATTCAACGTCGCATTTCATAGTTCGAGATTTCTCAAGTTCGAAAAATCCGATTCGTCACAGGTTACGCCTTTTTAATTTAAAAATTTATTTTAAAGTCAAAAATTCTGAAATTTACTCAGGAGCTTAAAAACATCTTTACGAACAACTTTCATGTTTTATGTTTCTCAAAATTAGGTAAGGAAACAAGTCGAATTTCACAATCTTTTCAAAGCCCAAAATCTGTCAACTTCCCGGTAACAGCGCAATGTTTTTAAAACACGTTTTTTGACAAAGTAAACAATCTCTAAAAATTATGAAATTTTACAGGCGCGTACTTATTAGAGGCAATATGTCCGAAAACATTCCGGAATAAATCAGATTCGTGCATTAAGTTCGGAGAGAAAATCTGTCGGATTTCTTACTGGAAGCGCAGGCTGTTCATATCGTGTTTTGAAGGTACAAACGTTAACGAAAACTCACGAAATTTTAACCACACATCCTTGAGGAAATTATCTACAACTTTTATGTTTTCACCAAAGATTAGTTTTGACCACAAGGGATAGAAAAACGCACAACAAGTTTGACTACATAATCTGTCAACTTTTCCTTTAAATCACAGTCTGTTCAAAAGGGTTTTTGAGTATGCAAATGTAATACCCGAGAAACCAACATCGGTTATTAAATCCGAAAATTAATTGGATTTAACTATCGCAACCGAAATAATTCCGAGAGAGCGGAATTAAATATTTTCGGACGATAGCAACTCGAAGAGAGTTATCGGATTATCTAATAATCTTGGATAATTCATATTATGATTTAAAGAATCATAATATATTAAAAAAAAAAAAAAAAAGGTTGAAGGGGCCGCAGCCTGGGGTGGCGCGGTGGCCGCGCGGTGGCGCGCCACCAGCGCGCCACCATCCCAGTAGCAGCGTTTCAAAACGCTGCTACGCGTTTCTTGCATGGAGAAGCATTAATGGCGAGATTGGTTCATGGAATTGATGCACATTCATGTCTCAGATCATTAGGGGTGTATTGGGACTCTTTTGGACGAATTTAGAAGTTTCTAGAACCCCTACATGGCTGTAAGTATGGAGGATACATGAACTTGGGGATAAGATGAACCATGGTGTGTTAGGTGGAATGGATAGGATTTGGGGGGTGTAATTTCGGGAGTTGATTGCCATTATGTTTTCCCTAGTTCCCAGGGCCTTCAAAGCTTCATTTGGAACTCTCAAATTCAGCCATTGCATCAAGTAATCAGTCCCAAAAACCTCCATCAAACCATTCCTCCGAAAATTCCATTCTTCTTGAGTGTTGGTGAGAGTTGAGGGACATTCTTCCTTGTTCCAGAGAGTTTAGGCGAGTTCAAGCATCCTAATCTCTTCTCCTACGTCTAGGTAAGGTTTCTAATCCAATCCTTTGCTCCTTACTTCGGATTCTAAGCCCTAACATCTAGTATTTCTCCAAACATTTCAAAATAGGATTCATTCGGTAGATCTTGGAAGTGAGAGGCTGTTCCGGACGAGTTTGAGGGTTCAACCAAGGAGGATTTCGACACTACACTCTTGAGAAGTAAGTTAGTGTTGTGCATCTCGAATTTTAGAGCTTTTGGTTGAGTATTCTTTGAGTTGTAGTTCGATTTTCATCTTGTGCCAAAACTGTCTTTTAGGGTTTCTTCCGAGTAGATTTTATTGTTGTGCTTTTCTCGCCTAGATCCTCTCGTTTTTGGAAGAACTTGTCTAAATGAAAAATGTTTCTAACACTTTAAAGATGATCTCTGTAAATTTTCATAATTTTTGGACTTGATTTGGTCGTCGAAAACAGATCTGGTATTTTTTGAGTTTGTGTTGACAGAATTCGTTTCATAGGAATAGTCAGTGTTGTTGCCCGTATTACTCCTAGCTATGGTCGTTTTTGATGGTCGACTTCTTCATGAAAATTGTTCATATATGTGTCTAGTTTACTCCTGCGAAATTTCAGAATTTTTGAATTAATCTTCGAATTGTTATGGATTTTTAAGTAATCTGTGGTCGGATGAACAGTAATCTCTGCACCCTTTTGGAAATGAGTTTCTGAAATGATTTTTTTTTGAGCAACTTAGAGTCCGAATTTGCTAAGGCCTATTTCCGAGAAAAATTGTTGTTTTGATGTCTCCTAGTAGCTGTAAAATTTTCAGAATTGTCTACAAAGTTTTACTACATTTCCTTGTACGAATTTGAAAACTGCTACGGTGTGTTCTTACCGGTAAAATTTGGTTTCGTACGTTTTGATGGTTATTGAGTCGATTGCTACTCTTTTATGAATCTTATGAATTCTGGAAATGTAAACATGAGTTGTAATGATTAAAATGTGGATTTGAAACTTTGTGAGTTTTGATCGAGTTAGATGCCCAATTTTGGAGGGTAAGTGCACTTGGCGTGGGCTCGTTGGGCCGCCCCCTCTATTTGGTGGCCAAAACGGCGCCAAGGTAATATTATGTTGCGTGATTGTATGAGTCTATACTCCTAGGTGTATCCGTAGGGGTTACCTAGGGCTCCGGAGTGTGTCTGTATAGGGTCCGCTGCTCTCACATTGTGGATACCATCGGCTTGTGGACATAAGCGCCCAAGCGGGTAATTGATCCCAAACGGCTACGGCCCAGGATCGTTGATGCCGGCAGCTTGTGGACATAAGCGCCCAAGCGGGTAATGTTTGGATGTCCTCGATCAAAATGAACATTGGTGTGGTAATGCGTAGAAAGAAATCCCCGTAAATTATTTTTACTCGTTTGTTAAATTAAATTCCCAACCTTCTTTGCTCTTCCAAATCTTTAAATTTTGTTATGCTATACATTAACTTACTCAGTACCGTTTGTACTGATAAAAATTGTTGTTTTCTATTTTTCGCAGAGTAAGTCATGGCTTGCCGGGATGGGATTTTATGAAGAAAAGA
This sequence comes from Hygrophila difformis, assembly GCA_030278955.1. Lineage (NCBI taxonomy): Eukaryota > Viridiplantae > Streptophyta > Magnoliopsida > Lamiales > Acanthaceae > Hygrophila > Hygrophila difformis. The sequence continues at coordinate 11,411,041 of JAOANR010000004.1, read as the reverse complement.
CTTGTCGCATTAAATTTATTTTAAATTTCTCATTTTGGACTTGGACTTTGGACTTTGGTTTTGGCCGTCTGTTTAGCCCACGTTTTTATTGTTTTTAGCTTCCGCACTGATTATTACTGTGATGCATGAGATACTCTGATTTTAAATTCGGGCATGATTGAGTAGTTTTTAAATTGTTTAGAAATTTGATACAACTTAGCCTTAGCATTTTTCTAGATGAGCTCGACTTGGTTCGGGTCTTGTTTAGAAAAGTGTGGCGGTAATGCCCTGGCCTGGGAATGTAACACCCCGGTTTTGGTAACCCAGGCCGGGATGCCACCGCCACACCTCCCTAGCAAGACACGGTTTCTCCGAGCTCACTAAAGAGATGCAAGGCTATGGTTTTTCAGAATTTAAAATATTCAAACAGCCCATTCATATATAATTTAAAAATAATACATCAAAGTTGCAGCGGAAATATAAGTTGTGCAGCGGAAATAAAGTATAAGGGCCGACATGGCCAAAACACGGGTTAAACATTCCCGTTCATGCAAGTCGTAATTAAATGCAGGGATTTAAAATAGAGATTTCCCCAAATGTTCCCATGTATGCATATGACGATGCATAATCTTCATCCTCTGTAAGAAAAAGGAGATAAATGGTTTGGGTCAGCAAAAACGCGCTGAGTAAGTTAACACATAGCATGGGTTAGGGGTTTCAAAGCCTTTAATTAAATTAAATAAAAACATTTCTTATAGGTAATACACGATTTGAGTTAATCATCCACTAATATATAATTGGCATGATTTAAAATAAGGATTTCCACGTAATCATAATTCGACTTGCATAGTAAAATGATTTGCAAGACGTAAATAAATAAATACTTAAAAATATTAAATATTTTGTTCTCCCGTTACATAACCATTTCAACAATATTTAATTTAGCCGGCAATCCGGCGGCCGCAGCCAATTTCATAAAATCAGAGCTTTTTTTAATTTATTTCCCGTTACGCCATCATCTCAACAATATATCATTTAGCCGGTGATCCGGCGGCCGCAGCCAATATCAAAAGTATCATTTAGCCGGTGATCCGGCGGCCGCAGCCAATATCAAAAGTATCATTTCTCATTATTTTTCGTTTCTTTTATAGTTCACCATTCACCAGGGCTCTTGTGACCGCAATCCTCATAATCAATATTTCCGCAGGAAAACATACAATCGCCCTTGGGGAATCTAACCCGCAAGAACTCAATACATCCTAGGGAAATAACCATTCGCCAGGGCTCTTATGTCCACTAGCCGTTCGCTTGGACTCTTATGTCCACAAGCCTTTTGGTCGACCATTCGCCAGGGCTCTTATGTCCACTAGCCGTTCGCTTGGGCTCTTATGTCCACAAGCCTTCTGGTCCATATTGATAATATCAAACTTGGTCACAAATCCCCAATGTTTCAAAAGAATTCTTTTAAAGAAAATGTTTTTATTTGGTGTAACGGGATTTTTCAAAAGTATAGATATATCGTATTTCAACGTCTCGGCCATTTGTTTCGAAATTTCAAAATCTCTTTGATTTAAAAATCATTTGGCGTCACAGTTTGCGCCTTTTTGGTTTAAAAATCCATTTCTTAGGCGATTGATCTGAAATTTGTACAGTATCTCAAAAACATCCCAATGAACAACTTTCGTGTTTTAAGTTTTTCGGAAAAACGATGGGAAGCATGTCAAAAATCAAGTCTTCTACAGAAACAAAAAGCTGTCAGGATTCAGGTTTGACAACGTTAAAAGATTCGACTTTTTATCATATCAAATGGACTCCAAAAATTCTGAAATTTCATATGCATATACTAGACATGATTATATGAAACTTTTGTTTAGAACTCAAAGATTAGTTCGGGCTAGAAATGATAGGAATAAGCTCCTCAAGATCGGTTATGAAATCTGTCATCCTTTGAAAACTCTTAAAAACGCAGAATATGTCCGACACGTTTTGGGGTATCAAAACTTGATGAAAATTTCTGAAATTTTTACACAATATAGATTAAGATCTTTGGATCAAAATCTTAGTTTTGAGTTTTCAGGTTTGAACACTCGAAGTAAGAGTTTTGCTCGTCAAGTTTGATAATGAAATCTGTCAAGGTTCTTGATTTCGGTACTAACGCAGATCGGATCGGCTCAGATTCGGAGGCTCAAATCTCAACGAAAAATTCTAAAAACTTACAGTAATATTCCAAACTCATAGATCTACAATTATTATGTTCAACTCCAATCCTAGATCGGCCTAGATCCATGGTCAAAATAACCAACAAGATTGAGAGTGAAATCTGCCAAAGTTCTAAGATCCAGATTTAATACTCTTCGGTTTTGGGTTGGTTTCAGGTTTCAAAACATCATGAAAAATTATAAAATTTTTACAGAAGCTAAAACAAAGTCTTAGGAACACTTTTCATGTTTTGAGTTTTATTGTTTGAGCAGCTTTAGAGGTTCGAAAAATTCATACGAAAACGCTGCGCCGAGGGTTTCTCTTGTTGACAGATTTTAGAGTTTCTAAATCTCTATGTTTGGTTGCATTTTAAGTCACCCAAAACCATAGTAAGGTTAACTTACAGTGGGGATGATGTCTAGGAAGTCACGGGGTCGTCCGAAATCCACGGGATGTCACGAACGAATCTCTTCCACCCGATTTATTCTTCCTTTGGCTCCGATTTGTGTTTGAATATGAAGATTCGTAAGTTAGGATGATGGTTATGATCTTAAAACCATATGGAAACTTGATTAACATCTTACCAACAATCCAAAGCCTGCAATTCTTGATCTACACACTTCCTCGGTCGGATTTGGTTGCCGGAAAGTCGCCGGAAAGTCCGCCGGAAGGGTGTTTGGCTTTGGGAGAGTTTTGGGAGAGTTTTGGAGGAAACTTTGGGGTGTTGATGACTGAAATGGGGTGTTAGGGACAACTAATAACGTCCAAAATAAGCCTCCCCCGTGATCAAGCAAGATTCCCGCATTGGGGCCAAGGAATATGGCAAGAAAGTCGCCAAAACGCGACAAAGGGCTGCTGTCCCGACTCCCACGCGGTGGTGGCGCGGTTTCTTGCAAGAAACCGCGCGGAGAGCGCGCCAAACTCGCCTGGACTTCGGTCCGGGCGGGGTCGTGCGATCCGTCGGGCTTTTTCTCCTCTCTTTCGGACTTCTATCCTCCTACGTTTTCGGGCTCGATTTTTCGGGTCATTCTCGGGTCATAAATTCCTATCTTAAGTTTATCTTGACTCAAATGAATTTCATGTTTGAGATCTTAAGTCCGTCGGTCTCGGGTTCGTCGGCTTCCAATTCGTCGTCTTTTGATTCCCATGCAATAACTTGTATCATTAAATTTCTTCGGACTTTACGGGCTCTTGGAATTAAAATTCTTTTCCTTCTTGAATTTAATTCCAATTATTTTGACTCAATTCATGGAATGTCTTCGGGCTTCCTTTCCCTCTTTTATTCCATTTTGAATTTAAATCTATCGGCGTTTCATATCCGAGCAATAATTTATTGTGATAAATTATTTTCTTCTTCTCGGATATATTTCGACATTGATCGGAATAAATTTTTATTCCTTTGGGCGTTGATAAAAATTTGGGGTATTACAGTCTACCCCCCTTAAGAATCAAGATAATTGGTATTAAATTTAATAAGGAAAAGAATTTTAATTCCAAGAACCCGTGAAGTCGGAAGAAATTTAATGAAACAAGTTATTGCACGGGAATCAAAAGACGACAAATTGGAAGCCGACGAACCCGAGACCGACGGACTTAAGATCTCAAACATGAAATCCATTTGAGTCGAGATAAACTTAAGATAAGAATTTATGACCCGAGAATGACCCGAAAAATCAAGCCCGAAAACGTAGGAGGACAGAAGTCCGAAAGAGAAGAGGAAAAGCACGACGGATCGCACGACCCCGCCCGGACCGAAGTCCAGGCGAGTGTGGCGCGCACCCCGCGCGGTGTGTAGCTAAAAAGCGCGCCGCCACCGCGCCGTGCTGACAGCTGCGGCGTTTGTCGCGTTTTGGCGACTTTCTTGCCATATTCCTTGGCCCCAACGCGGGAATCTTGCTTGATCACGGGGGAGGCTTATTTTGGACGTTATTAGTTGTCCCTAACACCTCATTTCAGTCATCAACACCCCAAAGTTTCCTCCAAAACTCTCCCAAAACTCTCCCAAAGCCAAACACCCTTCCGGCGGACTTTCCGGCGACTTTCCGGTAACCAAATCCGACCGAGGAAGTGTGTAGATCAAGGATTGCAGGCTTTGGATTGTTGGTAAGATGTTAATCAAGTTTCCATATGGTTTTAAGATCATAACCATCATCCTAACTTACGAATCTTCGTATTCAAACACAAATCGGAGCCAAGGGAAGAATAAATCGGGTGGAAGAGATTCGTTCGTGACATCCCGTGGATTCCGGACGACCCCGTGACTTCCTAAACATCATCCCCACTGTAAGTTAACCTTACTATGGTTTTGGGTGACTTAAAATGCAACAAAAACATAGAGTTTTAAAAACTCTAAAATCTGTCAACAAGAGAAACCCTCAACGCAGCGTTTTCGTATGAATTTTTCGAACCTCTAAAGCTGCTCAAGCAATAAAACTCAAAACATGAAAAGTGTTCCTAAGACTTTGGTTTAGCTTCTGAAAAATTTTAGAATTTTAAATTGATGTTTTGAAACCTGGAACCAACCCAAAACCGAAGAGTATTAAATCTGGATCTTAGAACTTTGGCAGATTTCACTCTCAATCTTGTTGGTTATTTTGACCATGGATCTAGGCCGATCTAGGATTGGTGTTGAACATAAGAATTGTAGATCTATGAGTTTGGAATATTACTGTAAGTTTTTAGAATTTTTCGTTGAGATTTGAGCCTCCGAATCTGAGCCGATCCGATCTGCGTTAGAACCGATGTCAAGAACCTTGACAGATTTCATTATCAAACTTGACGAGCAAAACGCTTACTTCGAGTGTTCAAACCTGAAAACTCAAAACTAAGATTTTGATCCAAAGATCTTAAGCTATATTGTGTAAAAATTTCAGAAATTTTCATCAAGTTTTGATACCCCAAAACGTGTCGGACATATTCTGCGTTTTTAAGAGTTTTCAAAGGATGACAGATTTCATAACCGATCTTGAGGAGCTTATTCCTATCATTTCTAGCCCGAACCAATCTTTGAGTTCTAAACAAAAGTTGCATATAATCATGTCTAGTATATGCATATGAAATTTCAGAATTTTTGGAGTCCATTTGATATGATAAAAAGTCGAATCTTTTAACGTTGTCAAACCTGAATCCTGACAGCTTTTTGTTTCTGTAGAAGACTTGATTTTTGACATGCTTCCCATCGTTTTTCCGAAAAACTTAAAACACGAAAGTTGTTCATTGGGATGTTTTTGAGATACTGTACAAATTTCAGATCAATCGCCTAAGAAATGGATTTTTAAACCAAAAAGGCGCAAACTGTGACCCCAAATGATTTTTAAATCAAAGAGATTTTGAAATTTCGAAACAAATGGCCGAGACGTTGAAATACGATATATCTATACTTTTGAAAAATCCCGTTACACCAAATAAAAACATTTTCTTTAAAAGAATTCTTTTGAAACATTGGGGATTTGTGACCAAGTTTGATATTATCAATATGGACCAGAAGGCTTGTGGACATAAGAGCCCAAGCGAACGGCTAGTGGACATAAGAGCCCTGGCGAATGGTCGACCAAAAGGCTTGTGGACATAAGAGCCCAAGCGAACGGCTAGTGGACATAAGAGCCCTGGCGAATGGTTATTTCCCTAGGATGTATTGAGTTCTTGCGGGTTAGATTCCCCAAGGGCGATTGTATGTTTTCCTGCGGAAATATTGATTATGAGGATTGCGGTCACAAGAGCCCTGGTGAATGGTGAACTATAAAAGAAACGAAAAATAATGAGAAATGATACTATTGATATTGGCTGCGGCCGCCGGATCACCGGCTAAATGATACTTTTGATATTGGCTGCGGCCGCCGGATCAACGGCTAAATGATATATTGTTGAGATGATGGCGTAACGGGAAATAAATTAAAAAAAGCTCTGATTTTATGAAATTGGCTGCGGCCGCCGGATTGCCGGCTAAATTAAATATTGTTGAAATGGTTATGTAACGGGAGAACAAAATATTTAATATTTTTAAGTATTTATTTATTTACGTCTTGCAAATCATTTTACTATGCAAGTCGAATTATGATTACGTGGAAATCCTTATTTTAAATCATGCCAATTATATATTAGTGGATGATTAACTCAAATCGTGTATTACCTATAAGAAATGTTTTTATTTAATTTAATTAAAGGCTTTGATTTAATTATCATTTCTCATTATTTTTCGTTTCTTTTATAGTTCACCATTCACCAGGGCTCTTGTGACCGCAATCCTCATAATCAATATTTCCGCAGGAAAACATACAATCGCCCTTGGGGAATCTAACCCGCAAGAACTCAATACATCCTAGGGAAATAACCATTCGCCAGGGCTCTTATGTCCACTAGCCGTTCGCTTGGGCTCTTATGTCCACAAGCCTTTTGGTCGACCATTCGCCAGGGCTCTTATGTCCACTAGCCGTTCGCTTGGGCTCTTATGTCCACAAGCCTTCTGGTCCATATTGATAATATCAAACTTGGTCACAAATCCCCAATGTTTCAAAAGAATTCTTTTAAAGAAAATGTTTTTATTTGGTGTAACGGGATTTTTCAAAAGTATAGATATATCGTATTTCAACGTCTCGGCCATTTGTTTCGAAATTTCAAAATCTCTTTGATTTAAAAATCATTTGGCGTCACAGTTTGCGCCTTTTTGGTTTAAAAATCCATTTCTTAGGCGATTGATCTGAAATTTGTACAGTATCTCAAAAACATCCCAATGAACAACTTTCGTGTTTTAGGTTTTTCGGAAAAACGATGGGAAGCATGTCAAAAATCAAGTCTTCTACAGAAACAAAAAGCTGTCAGGATTCAGGTTTGACAACGTTAAAAGATTTGACTTTTTATCATATCAAATGGACTCCAAAAATTCTGAAATTTCATATGCATATACTAGACATGATTATATGCAACTTTTGTTTAGAACTCAAAGATTAGTTCGGGCTACAAATGATAGGAATAAGCTCCTCAAGATCGGTTATGAAATCTGTCATCCTTTGAAAACTCTTAAAAACGCAGAATATGTCCGACACGTTTTGGGGTATCAAAACTTGATGAAAATTTCTGAAATTTTTACACAATATAGCTTAAGATCTTTGGATCAAAATCTTAGTTTTGAGTTTTCAGGTTTGAACACTCGAAGTAAGAGTTTTGCTCGTCAAGTTTGATAATGAAATCTGTCAAGGTTCTTGATTTCGGTACTAACGCAGATCGGATCGGCTCAGATTCGGAGGCTCAAATCTCAACGAAAAATTCTAAAAACTTACAGTAATATTCCAAACTCATAGATCTACAATTCTTATGTTCAACTCCAATCCTAGATCGGCCTAGATCCATGGTCAAAATAACCAACAAGATTGAGAGTGAAATCTGCCAAAGTTCTAAGATCCAGATTTAATACTCTTCGGTTTTGGGTTGGTTTCAGGTTTCAAAACATCATGAAAAATTCTAAAATTTTTACAGAAGCTAAAACAAAGTCTTAGGAACACTTTTCATGTTTTGAGTTTTATTGTTTGAGCAGCTTTAGAGGTTCGAAAAATTCATACGAAAACGCTGCGCCGAGGGTTTCTCTTGTTGACAGATTTTAGAGTTTCTAAATCTCTATGTTTGGTTGCATTTTAAGTCACCCAAAACCATAGTAAGATTAACTTACAGTGGGGATGATGTCTAGGAAGTCACGGGGTCGTCCGGAATCCACGGGATGTCACGAACGAATCTCTTCCACCCGATTTATTCTTCCTTTGGCTCCGATTTGTGTTTGAATATGAAGATTCGTAAGTTAGGATGATGGTTATGATCTTAAAACCATATGGAAACTTGATTAACATCTTACCAACAATCCAAAGCCTGCAATTCTTGATCTACACACTTCCTCGGTCGGATTTGGTTGCCGGAAAGTCGCCGGAAAGTCCGCCGGAAGGGTGTTTGGCTTTGGGAGAGTTTTGGGAGAGTTTTGGAGGAAACTTTGGGGTGTTGATGACTGAAATGGGGTGTTAGGGACAACTAATAACGTCCAAAATAAGCCTCCCCCGTGATCAAGCAAGATTCCCGCGTTGGGGCCAAGGAATATGGCAAGAAAGTCGCCAAAACGCGACAAAGGGCTGCTGTCCCGACTCCCACGCGGTGGTGGCGCGGTTTCTTGCAAGAAACCGCGCGGAGAGCGCGCCAAACTCGCCTGGACTTCGGTCCGGGCGGGGTCGTGCGATCCGTCGGGCTTTTTCTCCTCTCTTTCGGACTTCTATCCTCCTACGTTTTCGGGCTCGATTTTTCGGGTCATTCTCGGGTCATAAATTCCTATCTTAAGTTTATCTTGACTCAAATGAATTTCATGTTTGAGATCTTAAGTCCGTCGGTCTCGGGTTCGTCGGCTTCCAATTCGTCGTCTTTTGATTCCCGTGCAATAACTTGTATCATTAAATTTCTTCCGACTTTACGGGCTCTTGGAATTAAAATTCTTTTCCTTCTTGAATTTAATTCCAATTATTTTGACTCAATTCATGGAATGTCTTCGGGCTTCCTTTCCCTCTTTTATTCCATTTTGAATTTAAATCTATCGGCGTTTCATATCCGAGCAATAATTTATTGTGATAAATTATTTTCTTCTTCTCGGATATATTTCGACATTGATCGGAATAAATTTTTATTCCTTTGGGCGTTGATAAAAATTTGGGGTATTACAGTCTACCCCCCTTAAGAATCAACTTCGTCCTCGAAGTTGTGTTTCGGCTTTTCTCGCGCTAAGAGTTATGGTCCTTTTGTTTACTATTTGCGATATTGTGTTATTGAATTATTGTTCGATTGTTGATTATTGTTTGACTGAACCCAGAATTGAAATTTCCAAGTTGCCTACGTACCCTGTGAAGGGATCAAGTCATTACGTAGTTCAAAAAGAATTTATTTGGGATGAAAAATATTCGAGTTTCGAAATAAATGCTTATGCATTCTTACGGGGTATTACATCCTCCCCCCCTTAAGATTACAGTTATGTCCCCATAACTGCCTATGTATTATTCACAACCATGTTCGGGTATCATCGCATATGATCCTTCCTCAGTATTCTTCTAGGTGTCATTCTAGAAGCACGCGAATATGAGTTTCTAAGGTAGGAGTGTTTCTTATTACCGATAATTCACATAAAAAGAGTTAGTGTAAATATTTATGTATGCATATGCATATGTGATCTCCCCCAAAAAAAAAAATTTTATGCATGCACTTATTTATCCATGGGTTTTAAAAATAAATTTATTCCATGGATAGATTAAAATGAGGATAAAAGGTTTGGGCCACTATATTGGGCCGAAAGAAATAAATTATTTGGGCTTTAAATAAAAACAAGGTTATTGGGCCAAAAATAATTTCTTGGGCTTCAAAAAAAAAAAAAAATTTGGGCTAAAAATTTGGGCTTTAACTTCAAAATAATAATTGGACTTTTTAAAATAGTAGTTTAAAAATATTCCGGGCTATGTAAAATAATAGCTTTAAAATATTCCGGGCTCTGATACCATCCTGTAACACCCCGGTTTTGGTAACCCAGGCCGGGATGCCACCGCCACACCTCCCTAGCAAGACACGGTTTCTCCGAGCTCACTAAAGAGATGCAAGGCTATGGTTTTTCAGAATTTAAAATATTCAAACAGCCCATTCATATATAATTTAAAAATAATACATCAAAGTTGCAGCGGAAATATAAGTTGTGCAGCGGAAATAAAGTATAAGGGCCGACATGGCCAAAACACGGGTTAAACATTCCCGTTCATGCAAGTCGTAATTAAATGCAGGGATTTAAAATAGAGATTTCCCCAAATGTTCCCATGTATGCATATGACGATGCATAATCTTCATCCTCTGTAAGAAAAAGGAGATAAATGGTTTGGGTCAGCAAAAACGCGCTGAGTAAGTTAACACATAGCATGGGTTAGGGGTTTCAAAGCCTTTAATTAAATTAAATAAAAACATTTCTTATAGGTAATACACGATTTGAGTTAATCATCCACTAATATATAATTGGCATGATTTAAAATAAGGATTTCCACGTAATCATAATTCGACTTGCATAGTAAAATGATTTGCAAGACGTAAATAAATAAATACTTAAAAATATTAAATATTTTGTTCTCCCGTTACATAACCATTTCAACAATATTTAATTTAGCCGGCAATCCGGCGGCCGCAGCCAATTTCATAAAATCAGAGCTTTTTTTAATTTATTTCCCGTTACGCCATCATCTCAACAATATATCATTTAGCCGGTGATCCGGCGGCCGCAGCCAATATCAAAAGTATCATTTAGCCGGTGATCCGGCGGCCGCAGCCAATATCAAAAGTATCATTTCTCATTATTTTTCGTTTCTTTTATAGTTCACCATTCACCAGGGCTCTTGTGACCGCAATCCTCATAATCAATATTTCCGCAGGAAAACATACAATCGCCCTTGGGGAATCTAACCCGCAAGAACTCAATACATCCTAGGGAAATAACCATTCGCCAGGGCTCTTATGTCCACTAGCCGTTCGCTTGGGCTCTTATGTCCACAAGCCTTTTGGTCGACCATTCGCCAGGGCTCTTATGTCCACTAGCCGTTCGCTTGGGCTCTTATGTCCACAAGCCTTCTGGTCCATATTGATAATATCAAACTTGGTCACAAATCCCCAATGTTTCAAAAGAATTCTTTTAAAGAAAATGTTTTTATTTGGTGTAACGGGATTTTTCAAAAGTATAGATATATCGTATTTCAACGTCTCGGCCATTTGTTTCGAAATTTCAAAATCTCTTTGATTTAAAAATCATTTGGCGTCACAGTTTGCGCCTTTTTGGTTTAAAAATCCATTTCTTAGGCGATTGATCTGAAATTTGTACAGTATCTCAAAAACATCCCAATGAACAACTTTCGTGTTTTAAGTTTTTCGGAAAAACGATGGGAAGCATGTCAAAAATCAAGTCTTCTACAGAAACAAAAAGCTGTCAGGATTCAGGTTTGACAACGTTAAAAGATTTGACTTTTTATCATATCAAATGGACTCCAAAAATTCTGAAATTTCATATGCATATACTAGACATGATTATATGAAACTTTTGTTTAGAACTCAAAGATTAGTTCGGGCTAGAAATGATAGGAATAAGCTCCTCAAGATCGGTTATGAAATCTGTCATCCTTTGAAAACTCTTAAAAACGCAGAATATGTCCGACACGTTTTGGGGTATCAAAACTTGATGAAAATTTCTGAAATTTTTACACAATATAGCTTAAGATCTTTGGATCAAAATCTTAGTTTTGAGTTTTCAGGTTTGAACACTCGAAGTAAGAGTTTTGCTCGTCAAGTTTGATAATGAAATCTGTCAAGGTTCTTGATTTCGGTACTAACGCAGATCGGATCGGCTCAGATTCGGAGGCTGAAATCTCAACGAAAAATTCTAAAAACTTACAGTAATATTCCAAACTCATAGATCTACAATTCTTATGTTCAACTCCAATCCTAGATCGGCCTAGATCCATGGTCAAAATAACCAACAAGATTGAGAGTGAAATCTGCCAAAGTTCTAAGATCCAGATTTAATACTCTTCGGTTTTGGGTTGGTTTCAGGTTTCAAAACATCATGAAAAATTATAAAATTTTTACAGAAGCTAAAACAAAGTCTTAGGAACACTTTTCATGTTTTGAGTTTTATTGTTTGAGCAGCTTTAGAGGTTCGAAAAATTCATACGAAAACGCTGCGCCGAGGGTTTCTCTTGTTGACAGATTTTAGAGTTTCTAAATCTCTATGTTTGGTTGCATTTTAAGTCACCCAAAACCATAGTAAGGTTAACTTACAGTGGGGATGATGTCTAGGAAGTCACGGGGTCGTCCGGAATCCACGGGATGTCACGAACGAATCTCTTCCACCCGATTTATTCTTCCTTTGGCTCCGATTTGTGTTTGAATATGAAGATTCGTAAGTTAGGATGATGGTTATGATCTTAAAACCATATGGAAACTTGATTAACATCTTACCAACAATCCAAAGCCTGCAATTCTTGATCTACACACTTCCTCGGTCGGATTTGGTTGCCGGAAAGTCGCCGGAAAGTCCGCCGGAAGGGTGTTTGGCTTTGGGAGAGTTTTGGGAGAGTTTTGGAGGAAACTTTGGGGTGTTGATGACTGAAATGGGGTGTTAGGGACAACTAATAACGTCCAAAATAAGCCTCCCCCGTGATCAAGCAAGATTCCCGCGTTGGGGCCAAGGAATATGGCAAGAAAGTCGCCAAAACGCGACAAAGGGCTGCTGTCCCGACTCCCACGCGGTGGTGGCGCGGTTTCTTGCAAGAAACCGCGCGGAGAGCGCGCCAAACTCGCCTGGACTTCGGTCCGGGCGGGGTCGTGCGATCCGTCGGGCTTTTTCTCCTCTCTTTCGGACTTCTATCCTCCTACGTTTTCGGGCTCGATTTTTCGGGTCATTCTCGGGTCATAAATTCCTATCTTAAGTTTATCTTGACTCAAATGAATTTCATGTTTGAGATCTTAAGTCCGTCGGTCTCGGGTTCGTCGGCTTCCAATTCGTCGTCTTTTGATTCCCGTGCAATAACTTGTATCATTAAATTTCTTCCGACTTTACGGGCTCTTGGAATTAAAATTCTTTTCCTTCTTGAATTTAATTCCAATTATTTTGACTCAATTCATGGAATGTCTTCGGCCTTCCTTTCCCTCTTTTATTCCATTTTGAATTTAAATCTATCGGCGTTTCATATCCGAGCAATAATTTATTGTGATAAATTATTTTCTTCTTCTCGGATATATTTCGACATTGATCGGAATAAATTTTTATTCCTTTGGGCGTTGATAAAAATTTGGGGTATTACAGTCTACCCCCCTTAAGAATCAAGATAATTGGTATTAAATTTAATAAGGAAAAGAATTTTAATTCCAAGAACCCGTGAAGTCGGAAGAAATTTAATGAAACAAGTTATTGCACGGGAATCAAAAGACGACAAATTGGAAGCCGACGAACCCGAGACCGACGGACTTAAGATCTCAAACATGAAATCCATTTGAGTCGAGATAAACTTAAGATAAGAATTTATGACCCGAGAATGACCCGAAAAATCAAGCCCGAAAACGTAGGAGGACAGAAGTCCGAAAGAGAGGAGGAAAAGCACGACGGATCGCACGACCCCGCCCGGACCGAAGTCCAGGCGAGTGTGGCGCGCACCCCGCGCGGTGTGTAGCTAAAAAGCGCGCCGCCACCGCGCCGTGCTGACAGCTGCGGCGTTTGTCGCGTTTTGGCGACTTTCTTGCCATATTCCTTGGCCCCAACGCGGGAATCTTGCTTGATCACGGGGGAGGCTTATTTTGGACGTTATTAGTTGTCCCTAACACCTCATTTCAGTCATCAACACCCCAAAGTTTCCTCCAAAACTCTCCCAAAACTCTCCCAAAGCCAAACACCCTTCCGGCGGACTTTCCGGCGACTTTCCGGTAACCAAATCCGACCGAGGAAGTGTGTAGATCAAGGATTGCAGGCTTTGGATTGTTGGTAAGATGTTAATCAAGTTTCCATATGGTTTTAAGATCATAACCATCATCCTAACTTACGAATCTTCGTATTCAAACACAAATCGGAGCCAAGGGAAGAATGAATCGGGTGGAAGAGATTCGTTCGTGACATCCCGTGGATTCCGGACGACCCCGTGACTTCCTAAACATCATCCCCACTGTAAGTTAACCTTACTATGGTTTTGGGTGACTTAAAATGCAACAAAAACATAGAGTTTTAAAAACTCTAAAATCTGTCAACAAGAGAAACCCTCAACGCAGCGTTTTCGTATGAATTTTTCGAACCTCTAAAGCTGCTCAAGCAATAAAACTCAAAACATGAAAAGTGTTCCTAAGACTTTGGTTTAGCTTCTGAAAAATTTTAGAATTTTAAATTGATGTTTTGAAACCTGGAACCAACCCAAAACCGAAGAGTATTAAATCTGGATCTTAGAACTTTGGCAGATTTCACTCTCAATCTTGTTGGTTATTTTGACCATGGATCTAGGCCGATCTAGGATTGGTGTTGAACATAAGAATTGTAGATCTATGAGTTTGGAATATTACTGTAAGTTTTTAGAATTTTTCGTTGAGATTTGAGCCTCCGAATCTGAGCCGATCCGATCTGCGTTAGAACCGATGTCAAGAACCTTGACAGATTTCATTATCAAACTTGACGAGCAAAACGCTTACTTCGAGTGTTCAAACCTGAAAACTCAAAACTAAGATTTTGATCCAAAGATCTTAAGCTATATTGTGTAAAAATTTCAGAAATTTTCATCAAGTTTTGATACCCCAAAACGTGTCGGACATATTCTGCGTTTTTAAGAGTTTTCAAAGGATGACAGATTTCATAACCGATCTTGAGGAGCTTATTCCTATCATTTCTAGCCCGAACCAATCTTTGAGTTCTAAACAAAAGTTGCATATAATCATGTCTAGTATATGCATATGAAATTTCAGAATTTTTGGAGTCCATTTGATATGATAAAAAGTCGAATCTTTTAACGTTGTCAAACCTGAATCCTGACAGCTTTTTGTTTCTGTAGAAGACTTGATTTTTGACATGCTTCCCATCGTTTTTCCGAAAAACTTAAAACACGAAAGTTGTTCATTGGGATGTTTTTGAGATACTGTACAAATTTCAGATCAATCGCCTAAGAAATGGATTTTTAAACCAAAAAGGCGCAAACTGTGACCCCAAATGATTTTTAAATCAAAGAGATTTTGAAATTTCGAAACAAATGGCCGAGACGTTGAAATACGATATATCTATACTTTTGAAAAATCCCGTTACACCAAATAAAAACATTTTCTTTAAAAGAATTCTTTTGAAACATTGGGGATTTGTGACCAAGTTTGATATTATCAATATGGACCAGAAGGCTTGTGGACATAAGAGCCCAAGCGAACGGCTAGTGGACATAAGAGCCCTGGCGAATGGTCGACCAAAAGGCTTGTGGACATAAGAGCCCAAGCGAACGGCTAGTGGACATAAGAGCCCTGGCGAATGGTTATTTCCCTAGGATGTATTGAGTTCTTGCGGGTTAGATTCCCCAAGGGCGATTGTATGTTTTCCTGCGGAAATATTGATTATGAGGATTGCGGTCACAAGAGCCCTGGTGAATGGTGAACTATAAAAGAAACGAAAAATAATGAGAAATGATACTATTGATATTGGCTGCGGCCGCCGGATCACCGGCTAAATGATACTTTTGATATTGGCTGCGGCCGCCGGATCACCGGCTAAATGATATATTGTTGAGATGATGGCGTAACGGGAAATAAATTAAAAAAAGCTCTGATTTTATGAAATTGGCTGCGGCCGCCGGATTGCCGGCTAAATTAAATATTGTTGAAATGGTTATGTAACGGGAGAACAAAATATTTAATATTTTTAAGTATTTATTTATTTACGTCTTGCAAATCATTTTACTATGCAAGTCGAATTATGATTACGTGGAAATCCTTATTTTAAATCATGCCAATTATATATTAGTGGATGATTAACTCAAATCGTGTATTACCTATAAGAAATGTTTTTATTTAATTTAATTAAAGGCTTTGATTTAATTATCATTTCTCATTATTTTTCGTTTCTTTTATAGTTCACCATTCACCAGGGCTCTTGTGACCGCAATCCTCATAATCAATATTTCCGCAGGAAAACATACAATCGCCCTTGGGGAATCTAACCCGCAAGAACTCAATACATCCTAGGGAAATAACCATTCGCCAGGGCTCTTATGTCCACTAGCCGTTCGCTTGGGCTCTTATGTCCACAAGCCTTTTGGTCGACCATTCGCCAGGGCTCTTATGTCCACTAGCCGTTCGCTTGGGCTCTTATGTCCACAAGCCTTCTGGTCCATATTGATAATATCAAACTTGGTCACAAATCCCCAATGTTTCAAAAGAATTCTTTTAAAGAAAATGTTTTTATTTGGTGTAACGGGATTTTTCAAAAGTATAGATATATCGTATTTCAACGTCTCGGCCATTTGTTTCGAAATTTCAAAATCTCTTTGATTTAAAAATCATTTGGCGTCACAGTTTGCGCCTTTTTGGTTTAAAAATCCATTTCTTAGGCGATTGATATGAAATTTGTACAGTATCTCAAAAACATCCCAATGAACAACTTTCGTGTTTTAAGTTTTTCGGAAAAACGATGGGAAGCATGTCAAAAATCAAGTCTTCTACAGAAACAAAAAGCTGTCAGGATTCAGGTTTGACAACGTTAAAAGATTCGACTTTTTATCATATCAAATGGACTCCAAAAATTCTGAAATTTCATATGCATATACTAGACATGATTATATGCAACTTTTGTTTAGAACTCAAAGATTAGTTCGGGCTACAAATGATAGGAATAAGCTCCTCAAGATCGGTTATGAAATCTGTCATCCTTTGAAAACTCTTAAAAACGCAGAATATGTCCGACACGTTTTGGGGTATCAAAACTTGATGAAAATTTCTGAAATTTTTACACAATATAGCTTAAGATCTTTGGATCAAAATCTTAGTTTTGAGTTTTCAGGTTTGAACACTCGAAGTAAGAGTTTTGCTCGTCAAGTTTGATAATGAAATCTGTCAAGGTTCTTGATTTCGGTACTAACGCAGATCGGATCGGCTCAGATTCGGAGGCTCAAATCTCAACGAAAAATTCTAAAAACTTACAGTAATATTCCAAACTCATAGATCTACAATTCTTATGTTCAACTCCAATCCTAGATCGGCCTAGATCCATGGTCAAAATAACCAACAAGATTGAGAGTGAAATCTGCCAAAGTTCTAAGATCCAGATTTAATACTCTTCGGTTTTGGGTTGGTTTCAGGTTTCAAAACATCATGAAAAATTCTAAAATTTTTACAGAAGCTAAAACAAAGTCTTAGGAACACTTTTTATGTTTTGAGTTTTATTGTTTGAGCAGCTTTAGAGGTTCGAAAAATTCATACGAAAACGTTGCGCCGAGGGTTTCTCTTGTTGACAGATTTTAGAGTTTCTAAATCTCTATGTTTGGTTGCATTTTAAGTCACCCAAAACCATAGTAAGGTTAACTTACAGTGGGGATGATGTCTAGGAAGTCACGGGGTCGTCCGGAATCCACGGGATGTCACGAACGAATCTCTTCCACCCGATTTATTCTTCCTTTGGCTCCGATTTGTGTTTGAATATGAAGATTCGTAAGTTAGGATGATGGTTATGATCTTAAAACCATATGGAAACTTGATTAACATCTTACCAACAATCCAAAGCCTGCAATTCTTGATCTACACCCTTCCTCGGTCGGATTTGGTTGCCGGAAAGTCGCCGGAAAGTCCGCCGGAAGGGTGTTTGGCTTTGGGAGAGTTTTGGGAGAGTTTTGGAGGAAACTTTGGGGTGTTGATGACTGAAATGGGGTGTTAGGGACAACTAATAACGTCCAAAATAAGCCTCCCCCGTGATCAAGCAAGATTCCCGCGTTGGGGCCCAGGAATATGGCAAGAAAGTCGCCAAAACGCGACAAAGGGCTGCTGTCCCGACTCCCACGCGGTGGTGGCGCGGTTTCTTGCAAGAAACCGCGCGGAGAGCGCGCCAAACTCGCCTGGACTTCGGTCCGGGCGGGGTCGTGCGATCCGTCGGGCTTTTTCTCCTCTCTTTCGGACTTCTATCCTCCTACGTTTTCGGGCTCGATTTTTCGGGTCATTCTCGGGTCATAAATTCCTATCTTAAGTTTATCTTGACTCAAATGAATTTCATGTTTGAGATCTTAAGTCCATCGGTCTCGGGTTCGTCGGCTTCCAATTCGTCGTCTTTTGATTCCCGTGCAATAACTTGTATCATTAAATTTCTTCCGACTTTACGGGCTCTTGGAATTAAAATTCTTTTCCTTCTTGAATTTAATTCCAATTATTTTGACTCAATTCATGGAATGTCTTCGGGCTTCCTTTCCCTCTTTTATTCCATTTTGAATTTAAATCTATCGGCGTTTCATATCCGAGCAATAATTTATTGTGATAAATTATTTTCTTCTTCTCGGATATATTTCGACATTGATCGGAATAAATTTTTATTCCTTTGGGCGTTGATAAAAATTTGGGGTATTACAGGGAAATCAAATCCGGGGTGTTACATAGTGGTATCAGAGAGCCCGAAAATTTTAAAGCTATTATTTTTTTCGGCCCACTATAGAGGCCCAAATTATTCAATATTATTTTTAAGCATTTTAAGTACTATTTCCATGGAAAAAGGGAATTTTATTTTTTTTAAAATCCATGGAAAAGTATATCTTGCAAATTCGACAAGTCTTAAAAACTTAGTACTATTTTTGGGGGGAAGCATGTGCATTAACAAAGTTATTTTATGTGTGGCATATCCCTTAATGTAAAAATTTGCATGTTAGATGGCCGACCCAAGATTACAGGTGTAACACCCCGGATTTGGTAACCCAGGCCGGGATGCCACCGCCACACCTCCCTAGCAAGACACGGTTTCTCCGAGCTCACTAAAGAGATGCAAGGCTATGGTTTTTCAGAATTTAAAAATATTCAAACGGCCCATTCATGTATAATTTAAAAATAATACATCAAAGTTGCAGCGGAAAAATAAATTGTGCGCGGAAATAAAGTATAAGGGCCGACATGGCCAAAACACGGGTTAAACAGGCCCGTTCATGCAAGTCGTAATTAAATGCAGGGATTTAAAATAAAGATTTCCCCTGATGTTCCCATGTATGCATATGACGATGCATATTCTTCGTACTCTGTAAGAAAAAGGAGATATATGGTTTGGGTCAGCAAAAACGCGTTGAGTAAGTTAACACATAGCATGGGTTAGGGGTTTCAAAGCCTTTAATTAAATTTAATAAAAAGATGTTTTGAGCTTTTAAAAATTCTTCCCGATACGCCACCATCTCAATAATATTTAATTTAGCCGGCAATCCGGCGGCCGCAGCCAATTTCATAAAATCTGAGCTTTTTAATATATTTTCCGTTACGCCATCATCTCAACAATATATCATTTAGCCGGTGATCCGGCGGCCGCAGCCAATATCAAAAGTATCATTTAGCCGGTGATCCGGCGGCCTCAGCCAATTTCAAAAATATCATTTCTCATTATTTTTCGTTTCTTTTATAGTTCACCATTCACCAGGGCTCTTGTGACCGCAATCCTCATAATCAATATTTTTCGCAGGAAAACATTCAATCGCCCTTGGGGAATCTAACCCGCAAGAACTCAATACATCCTAGGGAATCAAACCCGTAGGAAAACATACGATCGCCCTTGGGGAATCTAACCCGCAAGAACTCAAATACATCATAGGGAATCAAACCCGCATGAATCATATTGATAATATCAAACTTGGTCACAAGTCCCCAATGTTTCAAAAGAATTCTTTTAAAGAAAATGTTTTTATTTGGTGTAACGGGATTTTTCAAAAGTATGGATATATCGTAATTCAACGTCTCGACCGTTTGTTTCGAATTTCAAAATCTCTTCGATTTAAAAATCATTTGGCGTCACAGTTTACGCCTTTTTGGTTTAAAAATCCATTTCTTAGGCGATTGATTTGAAATTTTCACAGTATCTCAAAAACATCCCAATGAACAACTTTCGTGTTTTAAGTTTTTCGGAAAAACGATGGGAAGCATGTCAAAAATCAAGTTTTCGACTCAAATAGTATGCTGTCAGGATTCAGGTTTGACACCTTTCAAAGATTTGACTTTTTGACATATCAAATGGACTCCAAAAATTCTGAAATTTCATATGCATATACTAGACATGATTATATGCAACTTTTGTTTATATCATGAGGATTGGTTCGGACTATAAGTGATAGGAATAAGCTCCTCAAGTTCGGTTATGAAAACTGTCATCCTTTGAAAATTCTTAAGAACGCAGAATATGTCCGACACGTTTTGGGGTATCAAAACTTGATGAAAATTTCTGAAATTTTTACACAATATAGCTTTAGATCTTTGGATCAAAATCTTAGTTTTGAGTTTTCAGGTTTGAACACTCGAAGAAATAGAAATATGCTCATCAAGTTCGGTTAAGAAATCTGTCAAGGTTCTTGACATTGGTACTAACGCAGATCGGATCGGCTCAGATTCGGAGGCTCAAATCTCAACGAAAAATTCTAAAAACTTACAGTAATATTCTAAACTCATAGATCTACAATTCTTATGTTCAATACCAATCCTAGATCGGCCTAGATCCATGGTCAAAATAACCAACAAGATTGAGAGTGAAATCTGCCAAAGTTCTAAGATCCAGATTTAATACTCTTCAGTTTTGGGTTGGTTTCAGGATTCAAAACATCATGAAAAATTATGAAATTTTTACAGTAGCTAGATTAATGTCTTAGGAACACTTTTTATGTTTTGAGTTTTCTTGTTTGAGCAGCTTTAGAGGTTTGAAAAATTCATACGAAAACGCTGCGTTGAGGGTTTCTCTTGTTGACAGATTTTTATTAATTTTCTTGAGTTGAATCTCTATGTTTGGTTGCATTTTAAGTCACCCAAAACCATAGTAAGGTTAACTTACAAAGATTGTGTTCTTGAGTCGTCCAAACACCTACGAACGGATCTACGAAACGCAAAGTTCCCGACTTTGGCCACGAACGTATTTGCAATCAACGATTCAAGAGTTAGATTGGGGATTTGAGAGGAAAAACGAGATTGAGAACCTAAGATACTACTTACCAAAGATCTAAGCACTGTGATCCTTGATCTACACACTTCCTTGGTCGGATTTGGTTGCCGGAAAGTTGCCGGAAGTTCGTCGGAAGTTCGCCGGAAAGGTGTTTTGGCTTTGGGAGAGTTTGGGATGAAGAAGGGATTTGAAAGAATGATAATGGGGTGTTGGGGGTGTATTTTTGCCATTAAAGAGACAAAAATCCGACAAGTGATCGGCTGCTACAGTACCCGCACGTGCTACAGTAGTGCTACAGTACTGCTACAGTACTGCTACAGTAGACACGTGCTACAGTAACTTTTAAATTTTTTTTTTTTTTTTTAAATATTAAGATTCCTTCTCTACAAAAATAAAAATCATAATGTGGGAATTATCCGTGATTGTTGGGACAATTCGATAAACTCGTTTCGAGTTGTTATCTTCCGATAAATAATAAATTCCGCTCTCTCGGAATTATTTCGGTTTTAATAATAAATCCAATTCTTTATTTTTGGATTTAAATTTTCGATGGCGATTTATCGGGTATTACAATCTACCATCCTTAAGAATCAACTTCGTCCTCGAAGTTGTGTTTCGGCTTTTCTCGCGCTAAGGGTTAGGGTCCTTTTGTTTACTTGGGATACAAACTATCCGAGTTTCAAAAATAAATGCTTATGCATTCTTACGGGGTATTACAACAGGATTCCATCATGCGTTTATTGTGCTCCATGTCGGATATCACGCACGAACTTCGCCATATCTCTAGGGATGCCGCGAACGATAGAAATAGGATTGTGGCTATAGAGGAGAGGATGGAGGCTATGACCATTAGGAGTACCCAGATGGCTGCTCGCCACGATGCTCTTGCAGCCGAGTTCGAGGATTGCCGACACCACGTGCACATGTTGCAGGGACGTATATTTACGTTGGAGGAGGTCATTGTTGGGCTGCAAAACCAGCTTAACCCCCGAGCCAGAGATGGAGGAGGAGGAAGAATTTGACCCCGATGAGTTCATCAACGTTGAAGAAGAGGACCCCGAGGAGGTTGTGGAGAACCCTCCACTGCCTCTTGATACCGACGAGGAGGTAGAGGCCGACCGTAGAATGCTCGGCTACTCTCCGGACTACTTGCTTTAGGGGTTGCGTGTGGTTTCTGTGATGGACTTCGTTGCTTGCTTTTGCTAGTTTTCTTTTACTCCGTATATTGCGTATTCGTATATTCATATCTTGTTGTCGTAACGTTATCACATTTTACGTAGTGATAACTTAGTAAGTATATCATGATGTAACCCTCGCTGTTAAAGCATTTTATCTAGTGGAATTTCGTATTTAGTATTTCTCTTTCCTTCCTTGCCCATTCCAGTGGTCTTTAGCACTTAGAACCTATGAGATTGAGTTCTAACCATAGTCTGACTCGGCTATTAGCTTTCATCTAACCGCGAATCTAACCCCTGCATGCTTGGTCATCAGAATGCCGCCCAGAGGGAGACCTAGAGCTGAGATCCCAGTGAATGAGAACGTCAATGCTCCAGCTGATGCGAACCCGCCGAATCCGGGAGTTCAAGCTAACCCTGTTCCCAATGCACTGGATGAGCGGTTGAGGACAGTTGAACAAGTCCTCGTTGCTCTAGGAAACGCTGAAGTCAACCGAGCTCAGGCAGCAGTACCACCCCCAGCAGCTCGGATAAATTATCTGGCGATGGTAAACCCTTACCAGCCGCCTCATTATGAGGGACAGGAAGATCCCGCAAAGCTGGAGGATTGGCTGAGGACTTTTGACAAACTGCTTACTGCCATCAGGTGTCCCGCGAATGAGAAGGTTGGCGTGGCTGTGTACTACTTGAGCGGAGAAGCTGACGAATGGTGGCAAAACCACCAAGAAGGACTTACTGATGGTGAACATGCCTACTTCTGGGAAGATTTTAAGGAGATGATGAGGGAAAGGTTCTATCCCCTCAGCACAAAAACTGCTAAGTATGAGGAATTCATAAATCTCCGACAAGGCACCCAGACAGTTCAAGAATACTATGCGAAGTTTAAAGAGCTCGTCCGATTCGCTCCAAGACTGGTACCAACCGATGCTGATAAAGCCCAGAAATTTGAGATGGGGCTGAATCTCAGCATCAGAGAGATCTTGGTTGGCGGACAGCACACTACTCTGCAAGCTGTTTACGATCGTGCAGTAGCAATTGCACGAGTACAACAGCTGAAGCGGAAGGATCATGGAGAGGCGAGCAAGGGCCTAAATAATTTCGATAAGAAGAATCGGAACAACAACACTGGAAATCACTTCAGAAGGGGGAATGACCAAGGAAGGAATGATGGTCATAGGAAGCCAGATAACAGAGAGCTCAACCGAGGAGGCCAAGGAGGTTGGAGGCCGGATAACCAGGGCGCCTTCATACCCAGATGCCGGGAATGCAACATTCCGCACTTGGTGCGTGAATGCCCAAGACCGGGGCATTGTTACCGGTGTGGCCGAGAAGGTCACATGAAGAAGGAATGCCGGACGAGGGAGGACCGCATTGACAAGAGGTTGGATCTGATAAACCGTCCTCAGGGCAACAGGCCAGCTGGGCCAAACCAGCAGGACAACCAAGGACAGAGATTCCCGCAGGCACAGAGGCCACCTCAGAATCCAAATCAGCATGGGAATCAAGGGAGGCCAGTAGGACGTCTGAACGTGATAAATCAAGCTGACGTAGCAGCTCAAGGCGATGTGATCGAAGGTACGTTTACTGCTTTAAGCGTACCTGTCAAGGTCTTATTTGACTCAGGAGCGAGTTGCTCTTTGATTTCCACGAGAATTATATCTGCGTTAGATCTACCAGCTCCGAATAACATTAACTTAGGAATTCAATTACCATCGGGTAAGGTAGTATCGTGTTCCAAACGATACGACGGGATCCCGATAGTAATCAAGAACACTGAATTCTTTGCAAATCTCGTAGAATTTGACCTTAAGGATTTCGACATCATTTTGGGAATGGACTGGTTGACGAGGTACAAGGCTATCATCGAGTGCCAGAAGCAGAAGATCTCGTTGGCGAAGAGTCGCGGAAAGAAGGTCATTTACTATATGCAACCTCAGAAGAAGGGTGCCAAGATAGTAAATGCAATAAAGTTCTGCAATCTCATGCAGAAGGGATACCAACTGTACGCGTGCTACGTGCATAATCTGGAAGGCGAGGAGAACAAGATCGATAGTATCCCCGTCGTGAACGAATACCCAGATGTCTTCCCGGAGGATATCCCAGGAATGCCTCCTGAGCGAGAAGTGGAGTTCACGATCGATCTCGTGCCCGGAATCGAACCGGTGTCAAAGGCACCATATCGCATGGCGCCTGCTGAGATGAAGGAGCTGAAAGAACAACTCGAGGAGTTGTTATCAAAGGGGTATATTCGGCCGAGCACATCACCATGGGGAGCTCCATTCCTGTTCGTGAAAAAGAAGGACGGCGGACTCCGATTGTGCATCGACTACCGAGGTCTTAATCAAGTGACGATTAAGAACAAGTACCCGCTACCTAGGATCGAAGATCTCTTCGATCAACTGAAAGGAGCGTCGGTATTTTCAAAAGTTGATCTAAGGTCGGGATACCACCAATTGCGTATCGCCGAGAACGATATACCCAAGACAGCATTCCGAACAAGATATGGACACTACGAATTTACCGTAATGTCTTTCGGTCTGACTAATGCTCCCGCAGTATTCATGAACCTCATGAATAGCGTTTTCCGAGAGTTATTAGACTCATGTGTAGTCGTATTCATCGACGACATCCTAGTTTACTCGAGGAATGAGGAAGAGCATAGTAGTCATTTGCACCAAGTACTCGGACTCTTGAGGAAAAATCAACTCTACGCGAAGCTGTCAAAGTGCGAGTTTTGGAAGAATGAAGTCGCTTTTCTAGGTCATATAGTATCGGCTAAAGGAGTATCAGTCGACCCGGCGAAGATATCAGCAGTGTCTGATTGGCCGGCACCAACAAACCAGGCCGAGGTAAGAAGTTTCCTAGGTCTAGCCGGATACTACCGAAGATTCGTGAAGGACTTTTCTAAAATTGCGAGACCGATGACCCAACTGCTGAAGAAAGGATTGAAGTTTGATTGGTCAGCTGAGTGTGAGCAGTCATTCCGTGAGCTTAAGGGGAGACTCACATCAGCACCGGTTTTAGCATTGCCATCAGAGGCTGAAGATTATGAGGTGTATAGTGACGCCTCAAAAGAAGGTCTTGGTTGCGTGCTAATGCAAAACCAAAGGGTAATTGCTTATGCATCAAGGCAACTCAAGACGCACGAGGTAAACTACCCGACACATGATCTGGAACTAGCAGCGGTAGTGTTCGCTCTTAAGATCTGGCGACACTATCTATATGGACGAACTTGTCGGATGTTTACAGATCACAAAAGCCTCAAGTATATATTTACTCAGAAAGAGTTAAATATGAGGCAGAGGAGATGGCTCGAGTTGATCAAGGATTAAGATCTGGATATAGCCTACCATGAAGGCAAGGCGAACGCCGTAGCGGATGCGTTGAGTCGCAAGACGAGGCACACGGCGAACACACTCATTCTACCTTCGGGACTGTATATGGACCTAGCTAAGTTAGATACTGAACTAGTCCATTATGGAACCGTGGTGGAGACAGTGAACGCCATAACAGTTGAATCTACCGTATTTGACGAGATTCGAGAAGCCCAGCCGGACGACGAGAATCTCCAGAGGATCAAAGGAAAAATAAGTGAAGGAAAGGCGGTAGGATTCACGATCCATGAAGACGGAAGTATCCGTTTTAAAGGAAGATGGTGCGTTCCTCATAAGTGCGAGGAATTGAAGAGAAAACTCATGGAAGAAGGCCACAGTACACCTTATTCAGTCCACCCTGGTGGGGATAAGTTGTACAAAGACTTAAAGAAAATCTATTGGTGGCCGCGGGTGAAGAAGGATGTTGCCGACTTTGTGGCTAAGTGCATAACCTGCCAGAAGGTGAAGGCAGTGAGGCAAAAACCGCTAGGATTGGTAAAGCCATTGGAGATCCCAAGCTGGAAGTGGGACAGCATCTCCATGGATTTTGTTTCGGGGTTGCCAAGATCTCCCCGAGGAATGAATAAGATTTGGGTAATAGTTGATCGGTTAACAAAGACCGCCATTTTCATACCAATGAAGGAAAATTGGTCGATGGATCAACTAGCTAAGGCATACATCGAGAACGTGGTCCGAAGGCACGGAGTACCGCATGATATTATCTCAGACCGAGATAGTAGATTCGTCTCCAACTTCTGGACTAAACTACAAGAAGCCTTAGGAACCCAAATCAAGATGAGTACAGCTTTTCATCCGATGACGGACGGTCGGACTGAGCGTACGATTCAGACGCTCGAAGACATGCTAAGAGCGTGCGTACTCGAATTCAAGGGAAGCTGGGAAGACCACTTGCCGTTGATTGAATTCTCGTACAACAACAGTTATCACGCTAGCATAGGCATGGCACCGTTCAAAGCACTTTACGGACGGAAGTGTCGTAGTCCGTTGTGTTGGACGAGGGATGATGATTCGGTAGTTGTTGGACCACAGCTCATTGAGGATATGAACAGCAAGATCAAGGTGGTTCAACAGAAAATGAAAGCCGCACAAGACAGGCAGAAGAGTTACGCCGACACTAGGCGGCAAGAGTTGGAATTTGAGGTGGGAGACAAGGTCATGCTGAAAATGTCGCCCATGAAGGGGGTGATGCGATTCGGTAAACGAGGAAAGCTGAGTCCTCGCTATATCGGTCCGTACAAAATTTTGGATCGTGTAGGTACCTTGGCTTATCGTTTGGCACTTCCACCAGAATTGTCGCGAGTGCACAACGTATTTCACGTTTCTCAATTAAAGAAATACGTGCACGACCCAACTCATGTGTTGCAACCCGACGTGATTGAGCTAGATGATGACTTGACATACGAAGAGTATCCGATCAAGATACTTGATGTCAAGGAAAGGGTCACAAGGAACAAGACTGTGAGGATGGTGAAGATCCTATGGTCAAATCATGGCACCGAGGAAGCGACGTGGGAATTGGAAGTGGATATGAAGCAAAGATATCCCAACCTTTTCCGAAGCGACTCAGGAGCAGTTATGGGGGCATAACTGCAGTCCTAAGGGGGAGAGGATGTGACACCCCGCGCAAGGTCGTCACGAACTGAGGTAAGAATTTTAAATTGCAAGCCTCAATAATTTCTGTGCCAATTATTTTTCCGAAGTACGACCCAACTTCGAGGACGAAGTTGATTTCTAAGGAGGGTAGATTGTAATACCCGAGAAACCAACATCGGTTATTAAATCCGAAAATTAATTAGATTTAACTATCGCAACCGAAATAATTCCGAGAGAGCGGAATTAAATATTTTCAGACGATAGCAACTCGAAGAAAGTTATCGGATTATCTAATAATCTTGGATAATTCATATTATGATTTAAAGAATCATAATATATTAAAAAAAAAAAAAGGTTGAAGGGGCCGCAGCCTGGGGTGGCGCGGTGGCCGCGCGGTGGCGCGCCACCAGAGCGCCACCACCCCAGTAGCAGCGTTTCAAAACGCTGCTACGCGTTTCTTGCATGGAGAAGCATTAATGGCGAGATTGGTTCATGGAATTGATGCACATTCATGTCTCAGATCATTAGGGGTGTATTGGGACTCTTTTGGACGAATTTAGAAGTTTCTAGAACCCCTACATGGCTGTAAGTATGGAGGATACATGAACTTGGGGATAAGATGAACCATGGTGTGTTAGGTGGAATGGATAGGATTTGGGGGGTGTAATTTCGGGAGTTGATTGCCATTATGTTTTCCCTAGTTCCCAGGGCCTTCAAAGCTTCATTTGGAACTCTCAAATTCAGCCATTGCATCAAGTAATCAGTCCCAAAAACCTCCATCAAACCATTCCTCCGAAAATTCCATTCTTCTTGAGTGTTGGTGAGAGTTGAGGGATATTCTTCCTTGTTCCAGAGAGTTTAGGCGAGTTCAAGCATCCTAATCTCTTCTCCTACGTCTAGGTAAGGTTTCTAATCCAATCCTTTGCTCCTTACTTCGGATTCTAAGCCCTAACATCTAGTATTTCTCCAAACATTTCAAAATAGGATTCATTCGGTAGATCTTGGAAGTGAGAGGCTGTTCCGGACGAGTTTGAGGGTTCAACCAAGGAGGATTTCGACACTACACTCTTGAGAAGTAAGTTAGTGTTGTGCATCTCGAATTTTAGAGCTTTTGGTTGAGTATTCTTTGAGTTGTAGTTCGATTTTCATCTTGTGCCAAAACTGTCTTTTAGGGTTTCTTCCGAGTAGATTTTATTGTTGTGCTTTTCTCGCCTAGATCCTCTCGTTTTTGGAAGAACTTGTCTAAATGAAAAATGTTCCTAACACTTTATAGATGATCTCTGTAAATTTTCATAATTTTTGGACTTGATTTGGTCGTCGAAAACAGATCTGGTATTTTCTGAGTTTGTGTTGACAGAATTCGTTTCATAGGAATAGTCAGTGTTGTTGCCCGTATTACTCCTAGCTATGGTCGTTTTTGATGGTCGACTTCTTCATGAAAATTGTTCATCTATGTGTCTAGTTTACGCCTGTGAAATTTCAGAATTTTTGGATCAATCTTCGAATTGTTATGGATTTTTAAGTAATATGTGGTCGGATGAACAGTAATCTCTGCACCCTTTTGGAAATGAGTTTCTGAAATGATTTTTTTTGAGCAACTTAGAGTGCGAATTTGCTAAGGCCTATTTCTGAGAAAAATGTTTATTTTGATGTATCCTAGTAGCTGTAAAATTTTCAGAATTTTCTACAAAGTTTTACTACATTTCCTTGTACGAATTTGAAAACTGCTACGGTGTATTCTTACCGGTAAAATTTGGTTTCGTACGTTTTGATGGTTATTGAGTCGATTGCTACTCTTTTATGAATCTTA
This sequence comes from Hygrophila difformis, assembly GCA_030278955.1. NCBI lineage: Eukaryota > Viridiplantae > Streptophyta > Magnoliopsida > Lamiales > Acanthaceae > Hygrophila > Hygrophila difformis. The sequence goes on along the minus strand of JAOANR010000004.1, from coordinate 11,382,241 downwards.
TGAATTCTGGAAATGTAAACATGAGTTGTAATGATTAAAATGTGGATTTGAAACTTTGTGAGTTTTGATCGAGTTAGATGCCCAATTTTGGAGGGTAAGTGCACTTGGCATGGGCTCGTTGGGCCGCCCCCTCTTTTTGGTGGCCAAAACGGCGCCAAGGTAATATTATGTTGCGTGATTGTATGAGTCTATACTCCTAGGTGTATCCGTAGGGGTTACCTAGGGCTCCGGAGTGTGTCTGTATAGGGTCCGCTGCTCTCACATTGTGGATACCGTCGGCTTGTGGACATAAGCGCCCAAGCGGGTAATTGATCCCAAACGGCTACGGCCCAGGATCGTTGATGCCGGCAGCTTGTGGACATAAGCGCCCAAGCGGGTAATGTTTGGATGTCCTCGATCAAAATGAACATTGGTGTGGTAATGCGTAGAAAGAAATCCCCGTAAATTATTTTTACTCGTTTGTTAAATTAAATTCCCAACCTTCTTTGCTCTTCCAAATCTTTAAATTTTGTTATGCTATACATTAACTTACTCAGTACCGTTTGTACTGATAAAAATTGTTGTTTTCTATTTTTCGCAGAGTAAGTCATGGCTTGCCGGGATGGGATTTTATGAAGAAAAGACTTGTCGCATTAAATTTATTTTAAATTTCTCATTTTGGACTTGGACTTTGGACTTTGGTTTTGGCCGTCTGTTTGGCCCACGTTTTTATTGTTTTTAGCTTCCGCACTGATTATTACTGTGATGCATGAGATACTCTGATTTTAAATTCGGGCATGATTGAGTAGTTTTTAAATTGTTTAGAAATTTGATACAACTTAGCCTTAGCATTTTTCTAGATGAGCTCGACTTGGTTCGGGTCTTGTTTAGAAAAGTGTGGCGGTAATGCCCTGGCCTGGGAATGTAACACCCCGGTTTTGGTAACCCAGGCCGGGATGCCACCGCCACACCTCCCTAGCAAGACACGGTTTCTCCGAGCTCACTAAAGACATGCAAGGCTATGGTTTTTCAGAATTTAAAATATTCAAACAGCCCATTCATATATAATTTAAAAATAATACATCAAAGTTGCAGCGGAAATATAAGTTGTGCAGCGGAAATAAAGTATAAGGGCCGACATGGCCAAAACACGGGTTAAACATTCCCGTTCATGCAAGTCGTAATTAAATGCAGGGATTTAAAATAGAGATTTCCCCAAATGTTCCCATGTATGCATATGACGATGCATAATCTTCATCCTCTGTAAGAAAAAGGAGATAAATGGTTTGGGTCAGCAAAAACGCGCTGAGTAAGTTATAGTCACCCAAAACGATGCATAATCTTCATCCTCGAAATAGGAGTTTTTACTGGATTTCAGAAAATGCGCGGATTGGGGTTTTTAAGTCCGATTTTTACGTTTTTGTTTTAGATCCATTGATTTGTTCGATTTTAGTCACCCAAAATTGATACGCAAGGAAGAAATTACAGTGGTTGAGGTTTAGAGTCCTAAGATTCGTTAGGCTGGCCTTTGGAGTCCGCGAACATGTCCAATCTACTCGTCTCCTTCTCTTCGGCTCTGATTTGTGAGTACAATGTAAAAAGACTACGGATTAGACTCTAACATCAACTAAAAACCAAGATTCCAGATTAAAACTCATTCCTTACCACGACATGGCGTCCAATATGGCTTGGCCTCGTCCAAAACTTCGTCTCCTCAGTCGGGTGGCCTCCGGAAGTCTCAAAAATTAGGTTTTTCGAGTGTATGTGTAGAGAGGGTGATAGGGGATGAAGAAAGGTGGAAGAGGGCGGCCAAGAGGTGGCTAGGAGCTGCAAACACACCTTATAAAGGCTCCACAAAACCCTAGATGCGTTGCCATAGCCGGAGCTCCCCAAAAAGGTAAGAAATCGCGCATGATGGCACAAAATCCGCAGCCTGTTCAAGTGGGGCGCTCTGGGCGTGGTGTTTAGTCAAACACCGCGCGGAGACCGCGCGGCTCCGGTCTGGACCGCGGTCCGGACCGGGTTGTGCGATTCGTCGGGTCCTTTCCTCCTCTCTTTCGGACTTCTATCCTTCTACATTTTCGGGCTCGATTTTTCGGGTCATTCTCGGATTATAAATTCTTATCTTAAATTTATCTCGTCTCGAATTGATCCCGTATTCGAAATCTTGAGTCCGTCGCGTTTGGATTCTTCGTCTTCCAATTCGTCGTCTTTTAATTCCCGTGTAATAATTTATTTATTTAAATCGTTTCCGACTTCGAGGGTTCTTGGAATTAAAATTCTTTTCTTTCTTAAATTTAATTTCAATTCTTTTGACTCGATTCATGGAATGTCTTCAGGCTTCCTTTCCCTCTTTTATTTCATTTTGAATTTTTGAATCTATCTGCGTTTCATTGCCGAACAATAATTTATTGTGATAAATTATTTCCTTCTCGGAAATAAATTTATTGTATTTGTTGAGCGCTATAAAAATCCCGGGTATTACAGACTGCCATGCCAAAAACAATGCTGTGACATGCTTGCATGTTCACAGTGTCTTTTTACTGCTTTGAAATAAATAACCAGCATAAAACAAACATAAATCTGTCACCTAAATTGACATGTTGAATTTATGCTAATGATTAAATTTTCAAACTATTAAATTGGGATAAAATAATTAAAAATATGCATGATATAAATTCTTGAGATTTTGAGCTATAAAAATCTAATGATATGATCACTTGAAAGAGAAAACAAACTTTCATGTTGAGAATTTGATTGAATAAATTGCAAGAATTTTTCAAAGATTAAGTTCAAGAATAAATGTATGACATGATCAAACCATTCCATGTGAGATTTGAGCCGAGTCACTTTTACTCATTATTTCTTTGTTGTGTGAAAATCAATTTGATTAAAGGAAACTAGAACTTGCAATCGGACCGATTCAAGACCATGCCATATTCCCGAAATCGAGCATATGATCGAGGCACTTAGAAAAACCCAAATTTTTTGCCTTCGTTTGAAATCCAAACTCAAAAATATTTTTCCTTTAGGATGTAACCAATTTGAGCCTTTAAGCCTAATTTTTCTTCGAAACCACCATATTTTCCTAGCCTTATAAAAAGACCAAGAAAATCAAACCCAAGTGTACAAGAATCAACTCTATCAAGGCATTAAATTTATAATCATCAAGAAAATATTAATCGGTATTCAAAGAACCGATTCAAAAAAAAAAAGAAAGAAGGAAGAAAAGAAAAGAGAAAAGAAAAAGAAAGAAAAAGAAAAAGAGAAAAAATGTTGAGTTCCATTCAACAAAAATAAATTACAAGTGATAAAGCAAATTAGAAATAGTCTAATGTCATGCAATAGAAAAGAAAAACAAAAGAAAGAAAGAAATGTTGATGATCATAAATTCTAAATAAATATGCCAAGTTATGATAGAATGGATTCATGTCACTTCTTAGCCCAATAATTTCCTTCCATACCGATGTTACAACCGTATGCCCCGTTACAACCCTTAATAAGACATCGGGATCTCGATTTGAGGAAATGAGTAGGTGGCGAGTTGGTCTGATTGCAAGCTAATGGGAGAATTTAATTAAATTTGATTATGAGCGTTAATGATTAAAACCCAATTTGAGAGTGAGTGAAAGTTCCGTTTCTACTATATGTGAGGCTCTGTTTTGATTGATCAATGTTCATGTCATGCTTGAATTCAAGAATTATACCAATGAGACTTTCTAAACATATATTCAAAAAAAATTAACAATAATGATTGATTTGTATGCCTACTCAAGTGAGAAGTATCATTTAATTAAACACTGGAATCAAGAGAGTTTAATACTTGTAATTTTGATTATCTTATCCTAATATAAAAAGAATGAAATTTTTGAAGCCACGCAAATGGATTGAATGTGCAGAGTCCATGCTCTTAGGAGCACAGACTCTGACTGCTCGGGGACGATCAGTATTAAATGTGAGGATGTTGATAATGGCCAAAATTGTCCATTATTTCCAATCCATTTCCGTGTCTGAGACGGACATTTTGATTGTATTCCCATCTTATTTTAATAAGAAAGCAGTTGAATTCGACAGATTAATGCGAGTTTGTAAGAAAAATAAGCTGGTAATGAAAAACACAAAAATATGCAATTTTAATTGTATTTGTGTTAGAAAAATCCAAAAATATGAAAAAAAGAAAAAGAAAAGAAAAAGGAATGAAAAAGATGGGCAAAAGAATAAAATAGCCTACAAAAATAAAAAAGATGGGAAAAAGAATCAAAGTCCCACAAACTGAATTTTTGGCTAAGTGTTGAAAATTAATGCGGTTTACATGATGCGGTTTATACCGCATCAACCCATGTAAACCGCATCGCTGGAGAAAGAAGATAATGACCAAGTGTTGGAAGAGATGCGAAATGATCGATGCGGTTTCCTCAATGCGGTTTATACCGCATTGATCTTGAAATCGCATCACTTCAAGGAAAGGAAGGAACCCAGAGCAAAATAAGAGATGCCATGCGGTAGTACTCAATTCGGTATATACCGCATTGACATGTAAACCGCATTGCATCAAAACAAGGAAGCCAAGCAGGAGGCCATGTGCAATGCGAAATGACTAATTCGGTTTACACAATGCGAATTAAAACCGCATTGATGTGGTAAACCGCATCCCAGCCAAAGACCAAGAAGAAGAAGACCTCATGCAATTCGATATGTACCAATGCGGTTTATACCGAATTGCTTGAGGAAACCGCATTGAGTTCAAATCATGAAGAAGGCATCCGGATGAAGCTGTGCAACACGTGAAAAACGCATGCTACTGTTAATGGGCCCTGATGGGCTTAGGGTTCCGAGAAAGAAGTATAAAAGCTGACCTTCTCCAACACTTGAGGACACTTTACACACTTGAATATTCAGAAGGGGACAAGAAGAACAATCAGGGGAGAATCTTCATCCCTTAAGGTTAGGTAGGTAGTTTAGTTAGTTTATTTTTCATGCATGTAGTTCAGTTTTAGATGTTTTATTCTTAGTCTAGTTGTAAAAAGCTTGTTACTACCATTTTAGTGTAGCCATTTCAATACTCTTTACATGCTTTTTAGTTAGAATGAACCCAACCTTCAATCTAATGATGGTATTGGGTCATTTATTATGCTTCCAAGTGTTAATACAAGGAAAAATTCCAGAAATGGGTTTTGTTTCATGTGTCTAACGCTCTTTAAATGCTTTCCTTAGTAATAAATATGTTAGAATGTTTGTTTGTTTCAACTAGGTTTCATTTAATGTGTTCCTAGTTGACTTACAAACTCAATAAATGCATGTCTAATGGGTTTGTAGTATATTATGTCTTAGAGCTTCAAATAAGTGTTCTTAGGTTTTAGATAATTTAGGGTTTGTTAGAAATAGGTTTTATTGCTTTATTTTACCTTCCTTGTTCTAGATCTTTTATTCTTGTTACCTTAGATAATGTAGGTGTTCTTACTTTATGCATGTAGTTCTTAGATTTTTAGACTGTTTTAGGTAGATTAATCTTTGAATTTCTTGTTTGTAGTTTTAGGGTTTAATTCATGCTATTACCCATTGAACATATATAAATATTGATAACCACAAAATATTCACAAGTATGACTGCGAGATGGCACTGATGTGAAATGAATGATGTGGTCTAATCCCATCTATCATAATGTAACACCCGAGAAAAACAAATTCAAATTGTTTTGAACTACGTCATGACTTGATCCCTTCACAGGGTACGTAGGCAGCTTAGAACTAATTTCTAAGTTCAGTCACAAAATAAATCACAAAATAAATCACGAAGTAAATCACAAATTAAATCACAAGATCAATCGTAAGGACGATAGGAGGGGTTGGAACTAACTTAACTAGACTAATTAGGGCACAGAAATGTTACGAGCGTTAAGCCCGAACTCGTAACAAGTTTAAGGTAAAGATTTCGAATCGGAAACGACCCGAGGAGTCGAGCTAACACGTAGAGGATAGAAAACCGATAGAGGAAAGGAAGAAAAGACCCGACGGACCACGCGGACCGCCGAACCGGCCGGTCCGGCCGGCCCGCGCTCGCCGCGCCCCGCCGCGCGGCCACCGCGCGGAAGGCGGAGTCGCGACTCCAGGCCTGGTCAGGCGAGCTCCGCGCGGGCAAAGCCATAGGTGCGCGTCACCAGCGCGCCGGAGGTGCAGAAGGTGTAAACTTTCCTTCCATGGCGATTTTCTTGCCAAAATTAACACCCCCTTCGATGGTAATCGGATCTCAGCCTTGGGGAAGGCTTAAGAATAACCTAGGGGCGCCCCAAACCCTAAATTTTCAGAAACCACTTCCTACACTCCCTCAATTTCCTCTCCAAGTTCAAAACTCCTTCGACACCGCTTTCCGGCGAGTATTCCGGCGACGACGGGTCGACCGGGACAAGCCCCTGACCTCTAGACCCTTGGTAAGCTATTGTATAATGTTTTAGTTCATCGATATAACTCAGAAACTCGAATTCTAACCCCTTTTCCTTTGCTACGATTTCACGTCGGAAAACGAACAAAAAGCGATCGAAGAACTTGGCTGTTCGTCGCGACCCTAGGACGTCCGGAAACCCATTTCAGAGAACCTAATCTCTAATAAGTAAGTTAAGACCTTACTCACAAATTTTTGTAGTTTATTGTTGTTCAAAACTCGAGATCTAGACCCGTAACGAAAATCGAATTTCAAAAACACTATTTTCGTCCAATTTCAAAAACTCGCCTAAAACTCGACCTTCGAGAATTCAAACCGAAAACGTTTCAACATAGATTTTGTTCCTAAGACTTTAATCTACCTTGTGTCGAAATTTCAGCCGTTGACATTAAGATTTTCTTTCCCAAATCACGCCGTAAACTTTCTGTGACAAACCGAACGTTTTAAACTGTTGACAGATTTTCTTATTCAACTTGATGCATGTTTTTCACCCGTGTTTAGAATGATTCAACTTTGCACTTCTAAACAAAAGTTGTAGATAATTGTGCCTAGATTATGCATATAAAAGTTCATGGATTTTGAAGTTCATTTGATATGTCAAATTGGTCGAATTTCAGAACTGTTTTAAAACCCCTTTGGAGTCCGTGCGTATACAGCGTGTTGTGGTTGATTTTTGAACATCTAAAATTCATTATTTCCAAATTCTTAAAACATGAAAGTTGTTCCTTAATGTGTTGTGTATCTCCTGTAAAAATTTCGGATCAATTGGCTTTGAAATGAATTTTTAATCAGCGTCGCACGAACCTGTGGCGAAATCAGTTTTTGAGACAGAAATTATCTTTTGTAAAGAACTGGAAATTTGACACTTATCGAAACCTTATTATCAAAAACTTAAAACATGAAAGTTGTTCGTGTGTGTGTGTTTTTGAGCTACTGTGTAAATTTCAGAATTTTTGGTGTAAAGATGAATTTTTAATTAAGAAAGGCGTAAACTGCGTCGAATCGGATTTTTCGAACTTGAGAAAACTCGAACTACGAAACGCGATATCGATTATTTTGATAATATTGAAATACGAACTTTCAAAAAATCCCGTTCACTAGGCTGAGCCGATCTTCATGCTAACATTATCTTTGAGACTGCCTCGTTAGTGGTCTCCTTACTATATGAGATTGCCTCGTTAGTGATCTCGCGCGCTGTGTTTTGGATCGCCTCGTTAGTGGTCCTACTATCTTTTGAGACTGCCTCGTTAGTGGTCTCCCATTATTGTGGACTGCCTCGTTAGTGGTCCTACGTTTGAGATTGCCTCGTTAGTGATCTCCCGGTATGGTGTCATCTTCTTAGTTTACGGGATAAAATATAAAAGACTTGTGTGAGTGTTAATTATGCTTAAATCCTATTTACCATGTTTTTAAATTATGCATTTAAATTACAATCTTAAAATTTTGCTTTTAAATTAAGTCCTTTAATTATGTATTCTCGCCTTGAATAAATTAATCATGTTTTTCCGCTGCGAATAAAATACGGATTTTTAAATTAATGCATGAAAAGAGTAATCTTTAGTTTAAACACATGTAACCCCTAAATTGTTAGTTAGGGATTAACTTACTCGGTATATTTTTATATTGATAAACCGTTGTCATTTTTCTTTTACAGAGTATGTCGAGTGACGCATGCATATGCACTTGGGGAAATCATTTATGGACATTTTTAGTTTCTGCATCGTACTGTTTTACCGGGTCTGTTAAACCTGAGGTTGGCCGTGTTGGCCGTGATTACTTTCCGCTGCATTTACTCTATTTTCGCGCATGATGATTATTACTATCGTATTTTGAATTAAGTATTATTGATTTCCGGACTCAATCTTGAAATGTTTTTAAATCTTTTACGTACCCATAAGCCTTGCATTTCCTTAGTGAGCTCGGGAAGCCGTGTCTTGCTAGGGAGATGTGGCGGTGACATCCCGGCCTGGGTTATCAAATACGGGGCGTTACAAGTTGGTATCAGAGCCCGGAAAATTTTTAAAGCTACTACTATTATTTTAAACCATTATTTTAAACCCAAGTATTATTTTTAAATTTATTGTTTTTGACTACTAGTATTTTTAGCTTACTTTTACGTAGCCCAAAATCTTAGCCAATGAAATATTAAATTTTTGGCCCACTATAGAGGCCCAACTTTTATTCCTACCCATGTAGTAGATTTATATAAAATACATGGATAAATTAAAATTTTTAATGGGGGAGGGGACTTGCACTTGCATGTTGCATATAGATTTAAATTCGAGCATGATTAATCTTGCCTAAAACCTATTCTAACTCTAACTTACCTTGTTGACATTAGATGGCCGAACCAAATGCGAACATGATCAACCTGATGGTAAAACTGATGAATGCGTACCTCGAGTCCCAATAGCATATCAATTATTTCAAGACGCGGGTAGGACAGTTGGAGGGTAACCTGGCCCATGTGGGTCACCTTAGGGAAACAGACCATCACCACATAACCCAGCTGCAGGAGCAAGTCACACAGCTCCAAGCCTAAGTGGCCCAGCTCCAAGACAAGGGGGACGACTTGGAGGAGCATGTAGAGACCCTGGGCTGGGAACTGACTAACCTAGCCCAGGATGTGGATGGGGCGGTTCTTCAGAACCCGGGGCCTGACCCCAATGTCGCTATGCCCATCGACGTGTCGAGCGATGAGGATGATCCCATCAAGGCCGAGCCTACCCACTCGTTTTAGATTTAGTGATCCAGCTACGCATTATTAGTAGTATATTTTCCTTTCCGTACTATTAGCAGCACTCCTATTTCTATTTCAAATGCTTGTAACCAATAAAAGTTTTTTCTCTGGAGGAACAAAATTACAAGCTTTTATCTTATATGCGAGGACATCTAAATTGTCCCTCATATTTTATTAATTACTTTGATGGAACTCCATTGAATAAAGGATATAGTAAAAATAAATAAATAATATAAATACATATTATAGAACTAAATAGTAAACAAGGGAACAACCAACCCCAAACCCTGGAGACCCTAAACCCTAGACCCTAAAAAGAAAAAAAAAAAGCGGACAGGTTACTGTTCGGAAAAAAAAAACCTATTAAAACCATTCTTAATTTAATACAATTTTCTCCTTACCAGCAGTTATTTATTTAACATATATATATCTATTTAAATCCTACCCTGTATACCTTATCACGTTAGTTCACCTAAGTTCCTTGAAGCGGCTTAGTCCCACAACGATGCAAGTATTGTTGGGCAACTCACACACATATAGATGCGATAAGAAGGTAACAGTAAATCCAGAACATCTCGAACCATAAACTAGGCATAACAATTAAACCGTGTTTCTAAACAGCAACAAACAACTAACACATGTCAAACACATAACTAGGCAATAACACAACGAAATATAAACCATGAATCCCAGTCAACAGAAACATCCTCATAAGGAGGAAACCAAACAAAGTACGTCTGATACAAAACCTAAACGAAAACGCGAATATGAAAGAAAAACATCACTGATCGGGAGGCGGGAACTGCCGACGCATGTAGTCATCCATCTGCCGCACATAGGCGTACATGTCAGACATGGTGGCCTGCTGCTGAGCCTGCCTCGTAGCGAACGAGTCCATACGGGCCTGATAGAAGTCCAATCTAGCGTCTATAGCATCATAACGAGCCTGCCCAGCTGCAAACCCGGCATCCATACCGACCCGCATCTCCTGCATCATCTGCAGCATCTGAGCCATCTCCTGGCCCTGCGGCGCCACTGCAGGAGGTGGAACTACTGGAGGAGGGGGTGGCTGCTCCAGTGGTACGACAAGGATCAAGCCGCCATCATCAGGCTGCGGCGCGAAGTACAGCCCGAGAAACCCCACGACGTAAGGCGCTATGCCGGGCAGCGTAAGTCGGGATACGGTAGCAACTGCCCGCTACTAGATAGTACGGATCTATCTCAGGTGTCGTGCGAATCCCCTGCGCCGCGCACAAGCCACAAATGAGGTGAATATGGGTAATCACCCTACTCCGTCGTCCTCTCCGCATACCCCACAATTTGTCCTCAATACAAGCTCCCACATTCACCCTACCGTCTTGCGCGATAAAGCAAATGGTCTCGTACACGTGATCCAGGACGAAATGACTCCGGGTAATCGGCCGGACGCGCCCTAACCATATCTGAGCAAGCTCTCGCCAAGGGGAGTCCATCGTCGTCAAACGCAGCTCATGATCGTGCTCGAGCTGAGGAGGCACCACGGTTCATAAGACATCCCACGCAGGAGCAAGAACCCGTCCCTCAGGCTGTGGGCGGAATGCGCCATCGTCAGGCAAGCCAAAATAGACATTGATCGCACGAGCACTGAAGTCGAGATAGCGACCAAGAACCCATACCCGAGATAGGTCGTCACCCTCCCCAAGACCGCCAATGTTGGCGATAACCTCCATAGCCAGATAACAGGAGGCAACGCCCTCGGGATGACGTGCAAGTCCGGTCCACTGCAAGTACCCCAAGACTGCACTGACCCTGTCATCGCCCAGATGATCAGGATATATGCCTCTCTCGGGGACATAAGCCCTGTTGCGACGAAGCTCGTCGAAATAGAAGTCCTCGGCAGCCCTCGTCCTAAACCGAAACCTGTCGTGCCGGTGAGGACGCACCTCGTCAGGGAGACCCCTGAGTCTCGGGCCCCGCTGCTCCTCGTCCTCCTCTGACTCGCTCTCATCGAAGTCAGGCATCGCCGGAGCGGCATGGCTGTGGCCAGCCTCATCAGCAACTCGTCTCCTAGTCCTCGGAGGACACATGAGAGACGCCAAAACAACCCACAAGAAAAGCAACATCCTGCAAAACATCAAATACCAAATATAAGGCTACATTCCACACAAAATACAAGCAGAAATGTGTAAGGGACATCAATATAGATTTCCAACGTGAGTATTCCATAAGGACATCAAATCCTATCGGTTGCTTGGACCAACCAGGAGGTGATCTAGACAAAGGATATGCTCAAACTAATTCCCAAACCCTTTGTGGCATTTCGTCGAACACGTTATGTGCGCAATAAACCAAAACCTAAGTTACTAACAAACACACGGAAGTTGCCCACAAAACAAAACAATCACTCAAATAACAACACATCATTTCCTTACAGCACCAAACAACAAATAAATGAGCTAATAATCACAACCAATAACAACCAAACATCAAAAACCTCATAGTCTTCCTAAAGATTTAAATCCAACAGGAATTTGCCAAAAACGTAAACACATTTTGGTATAAATACAAGCGAGGCAACAAAAGTAACATCAATTATCACATATGACTCCTAATTTGCAATAATCAAGCTGAAAATAACAAACCCCCAACTTTTGTACATAAACCCTAATTCCTAAATCTCTTCACAAATCAAGCCATTCAAAGCATAAAAATTGAAATTGATAACTAAAAGTAGTGGATTCATACCTTGGTAAGTGAAATTGGAGCCGAAATCAAGCGAACGGGAAGATAAGTCGTCGGATTTAGAGAGAATTGGGGGTGTGGTCGCGAATGGGAAATGGGGGAAGTGGCTCGCGCGGAGCGCGAGCCCTATTTTCTTCGAACAAGTGCGGCCGCGCGCTCGCCACGCGCTATGGCGTCTTACCGCGCGGCCACCGCGCGTGTCACGGAGGGAGTTTTATTTTTTCCTATTTTGCTTAATCTCTTTTGCTATACACCACTCACTTAACCCAAGCATACATTGACAGTGAGATACGCCGACATGGGGCATCACCCGACATTATTCCTGACAAGGATAGCAGAATTACCTCGCATTTTCTTTTTGCCAGGCTACAGAAAACCCTCGGGATGAAAATACATAGGGACCATAAGAAATCCTGTAAGGAGTGGGAAATTCGCTTGTTGACTAGCGTTACCACCACAAATTGCTCGTGATCACGATGTATACCACGTCTCCCAATTGAAGAAGTATGTGCACGATCCGACCCATGTACTCCAACCGGAAGAAATTGAATTTGAGGATGACTTGAGTTACGAGGAAGTTCCGGTGCGAGTACTCGACACGAAGGAGAGAGTAACGAGGAATAAGACCGTGAGGATGGTCAAGGTCCTTTGATCCAACCACGAGACGGAGACGGCAACATGGGAACTGGAAGCCGGCGTGAAACAACGTTACCCTACCCTCTTCCAAGATGAACCGGCCACAGTTATGGGGACATAACTGTATTCTTAAGGGGGGGAGGATGTAACACCCGAGAAAAACAAATTCAAATTGTTTTGAACTACGTCATGACTTGATCCCTTCACAGGGTACGTAGGCAGCTTGGAACTAATTTCTAAGTTCAGTCACAAAATAAATCACAAAATAAATCACGAAGTAAATCACAAATTAAATCACAAGATCAATCGTATGGACGATAGGAGGGGTTGGAACTAACTTAACTAGACTAATTAGGGCACGGAAATGTTACGAGCGTTAAGCCCGAACTCGTAACAAGTTTAAGGTAAAGATTTCGAACCGGAAACGACCCGAGGAGTCATGCTAACACGTAGAGGATAGAAAACCGATAGAGGAAAGGAAGAAAAGACCCGACAGACCACGCGGACCGCCGAACCGGCCGGTCCGGCCGGCCCGCGCTCGCCGCGCGCCGCCGCGCGGCCACCGCGCGGAAGGCGGAGTCGCGACTCCAGGCCTGGTCATGCGTGCTCCGCACGGGCAAAGCCATACGTGCGCGTCACCAGCGCGCCAGAGGTGCAGAAGGTGTAAACTTTCCTTCCATGGCGATTTTCTTGCCAAAATTAACACCCCCTTCGATGGTAATCGGATCTCAGCCTTGGGGAAGGCTTAAGAATAACCTAGGGGCGCCCCAAACCCTAAATTTTCAGAAACCACTTCCTACACTCCCTCCATTTCCTCTCCAAGTTCAAAACTCCTTCGACACCACTTTCCGGCGAGTATTCCGGCGACGACGGGACGACCGGGATAAGCCCCTGACCTCTAGACCCTTGGTAAGCTATTGTATAATGTTTTAGTTCGTCCATATAACTCAGAAACTCGAATTCTAACCCCTTTTCCTTTGCTACGATTTCACGTCGGAAAACGAACAAAAAGCGATCGGAGAAGTTGGCCGTTCGTCGTGACCCTAGGACGTCCGGAAACCCATTTCAGCGACCCTAATCTCTAACTAAGTAAGTTAAGACCTTACTCACAAATATTTGTGATTAATTGTTGTTTAAAACTCGATATCTAGACCCGTAACAAAAATCGATTTTCAAAAACCCTATTTTCGTCCAATTTCAAAAACTCGTCTAAACTCGACCTTTGGGAATTCAAACCGAAAACTTTTCAACATATTTTGTTCCTAAGACTTTAATCTACCTTGTGTCCAAATTTCAGCCATTGACATTAAGATTTGCTATCCCAAATCACGTCGTAAACGTTCTGTGACAAACCGAATGTTTTAAATTGTTGACAGATTTTCTTATTCAACTTGATGCATGTTTTTCACCCGTTTTTAGAATGATTCAACTTTGCACTTCTAAACAAAAGTTGTAGATAATTGTGCCTAGATTATGCATATAAAATTTCATGGATTTTGGAGTTCATTTGTTATTTCAAATTGGTCGAATTTCAGAACTGTTTTAAAACCCCTTTGGAGTCCGCGCGTATACAGCGTGTTGTGGTCGATTTTTGAACATCTAAAATACATTATTTTTAAATTCTTAAAACATGAAAGTTGTTCCTTAATGTGTTGTGTATCTCCTGCAAAAATTTCGGATTAATTGGCTTTGAAATGTATTTTTAATCGGTGTCGCACGAACCTGTGGCGAAATCAGTTTTTGAGACAGAAATTATCTTTTGTAAAGAACTCGAAATTTGACACTCTTCGAAACTTAATTCCAAAAACTTAAAACATGAAAGTTGTTCGTGTGTGTGTTTTTGAGCTACTGTGTAAATTTCAGAATTTTTCGTGTAAAGATGAATTTTTAATTAAGAAAGGCGTAAACTGCGTCGAATCGGATTTTTCGAACTTGAGAAAACTCGAACTACGAAACGCGATATCGATTATTTTGATAATATTGAAATACGAACTTTCAAAAAATCCCATTCACTAGGCTGAGCCGATCTTCATGCTAACATTATCTTTGAGACTGCCTCGTTAGTGGTCTCCTTACTATCTGAGATTGCCTCGTTAGTGATCTCGCGCGCTGTGTTTTGGATCGCCTCGTTAGTGGTCCTACTATCTTTTGAGACTGCCTCGTTAGTGGTCTCCCATTATTGTAGACTGCCTCGTTAGTGGTCCTACATTTGAGATTGCCTCGTTAGTGATCTCCCGGTATGGTGTCATCTTCTTAGTTTGCGGGATAAAATATAAAAGGTCCCTTCACAGGGATAACGATTAGCCACTCACCCAATTCCTAATTAGATATAGTTTTCTTCTCCTTATCTTATTTTCAAACTTGAATTTCAAGCTATGGTAATATTAGACAGTGTCGATCAACACTGTTATAATAATACTGTAGTAAGGAAACATGTGGGTTTTTCTCATTCATGGATAGTATGACTTTCGATAATAGCGATCACTGTTATTAAAAGTTCCCTACTGTCTAAAAATCATACCATCTGGAATAATTGGGAATTGGATAGCAGATGTTTGCAGTCCAGATCACCCCAGTTATTTCTAGCACTCTTTTTAGCCAAATTCTTCTTTTCTCATGGCTAATTCATCTTTGTGTATCAAATTCTGTCTAGTCCCACCATATATTTTGGGGTGCTTTATTTTATCTTCTCATATACATGTATGCATGATATTATTATGTAGATATTGTGGTCTATAATATTTTGGAGATCCTTCTCCTTGGACATAGAAGTCTTGATTTAAATCAGAAGTTGCATAATAAATTTCCACAAAAATCACTTTATAAAATCCGGATCTGAGTAAGGGATAATTTCACAATTATGACTAATTCACATTCTACTGGGGGTTGAT
Source organism: Hygrophila difformis (assembly GCA_030278955.1). Taxonomy (NCBI): domain Eukaryota; kingdom Viridiplantae; phylum Streptophyta; class Magnoliopsida; order Lamiales; family Acanthaceae; genus Hygrophila; species Hygrophila difformis. Next base: position 11,366,836 of record JAOANR010000004.1, on the reverse strand, counting down.
TTTGAGAACTTAGAAGCAGAGTCAGCGATTAGGTCCCAATCTAGACTGAAAGGATCTGTGTTTTAATTGAGAGTCTAGTACCTGTGTAGGGAATGATTTTCAAATATCAATTGTTTTCTCAAAATTGCTATGTGTTGGAAATCTTATATTAAGTATCACATCAAGTCAGAGTCTGCTCGGATTCAGATGAGATGTGATAAATAATACTAGAGGAACAACATGTAGGCCTTGGTAAATTTCTAAGGTAGGGTTGAGTATTCTTTCAACTACTATTTTCTCCCGCCAAAGCCTAAAATTGAGTCTTAAGTGAGTACATCCGGAGTAGATCTTCACGGATCTGTTCCATTCAGTTTGTATCTCATAACTAACCAGATGTTATAAGCCCTGTGGCTTATTGATATTTGGGAAGTTCTAAATCTGCATCTGGTCACCAAGACCAGGGGCTCTTTTATACTAACGGAATGAGATAGCTTTTGAGGCTTCCGAGTGATAGGTTTTTAAATGCTTTCTTTACCGCTTTCTTTACCGCTTTCTTTTAAATGCTTTGTAGAGGACACTCGGAAGAATTAGAGGTTGGCCACCGTATATAAGGTTTAAGAGTTATGGATTAGTTCGGGATTTAGTTTAGACTTTGGGTGTGACAAGGGGAATGATAGGAGTACTTGGCATGTCAACTAATGATATGTTAGGTGTTGCTTATCCACCATGGAGAAATAACATACCTTGGCAGGGGCAGTTATTAATCTGTGGTATCTTTAGATGTTGAGGTCTTAAGAGCATGTAAATTCTGAATTAAGTACCTAACTGTTAAAGGGAACATGGTTTAGAAAGCATGAGAGTTAGCTAACTGATGAATTATCCCAAACAAAGATCTGTGTATAAAATGCAAGTTCAATTGTGTCTCATCTGAAATCTTGTCCAATCTTCATTATTTTCTTCCTGTCCCTTCTGTCACATTTTAAATCTGCTTTATAGATAATATAGCTTAAATTTTACATGCTTTCGTAGAAGAGTTTTACCCGCTTTCATAGAATAATTTTTATTGCTTTCTTAGAATAGATTTAATTGCTTTTTAGAGTAATTTTACTATGCTTTGTAGTATAATTTTATCGCTTTCATAGTTTAGTTTAAATTATGTCAAGTAGATTTTAGAAACCAAACTCAAGCTTGAAACGAGTAACCGAGTGGAAAATCTTAGTAAACGACGTGGGCCCTGCTTCTATCGCACATCCTCCAGTGAACGATCCGGTCTTACTATAAATTACTGCAATTTTTGACACCCTGCACTTTCGGGCCACAATTTCCTACATGAGTATATAAAAACGTGACAACCTATAAATATATCCCTAATCCCAACTCCATCTTCATAATTTGGTTTCATTAAATAAAATTAAACCGGGATTATTATTCTTCAGAAATACTCATATAGTAGGAAATTGTCAAAAGTTTCAATCGGCTAGGAAGTCAGCCATCGGTCCAGAAGAAGGCAGGAGTATGGAGACGATTAGGGTCTCCACAAAAGGGGAAAGAGAAAGTTTCGGATGTATTTGACCGATTGGGAGATTATGAAGTCAAGGAATGGATTAAGCAATCGGACAAACAACAGAAGCTGGAATCCAAGGACGAGAGCGAAAGGCCAACATTGAAGATCATAACCAATGGTTGGGATTCAGAGATGAAATTAACAGCCGATAAGAGAAATGGAAAGACTGTAATTCAGATTATAGTACCCGAGGACGCTGTGTCCCCAGAAACGAAGAAGTTCAGAAGGCCACTAGCTAATACCCAGGTCGGCCGATGGGTTCAGAATTCCCCAGAGAAAAGGCATTTCGGCCAGAGCCGATTTGAGAATTCAGCCTGGAGGGCAGGGGACGAAAACACCCCAAAGGGGAAAGGATCATATCATACCTTCAAACGGAGAATGCAGCGGCTTAAAGCAGCCAGAGCAGAGGAGGAAGAAGAGTACGAAATGATGCACATGGAGGAGAACTTCCCAGACGATTGCTCTTTATCTAAAGGAAGGATCCTAAGTAAAGTATTTTCGGCTCATCTGAAGTCAGCCGAAAGAAAGAAAGAAAAGAACTATGGGCCGAAAGAAGGTCAAGATCGGCTGAAGAATAAAACTGAATTTCGGCCGAAAACAATTCAGCCGAAAGCCGGTAATGATCAGCCAAAAGCAAAGGAGGAGTGGAAGCCTAGACCAGTCCGAACTAGGGAATGGAAGCCGAAAACAACCATTGTCCCGAATAGTGAGACACTTTCAATCGAACAGTTCAACTTCGACTTTGGGTCTAGTGCAAACATGATAGCGACGACCACAACAAGTTGTGAAGAGTATTGGTCCGATTTCGAACCAGCTGTGGTCTTTTGTCAGAAGGAAGGAGAGTATTTTGGTGAAGAAGAGCCTATAGTGGACTTTTACTTCGCTAAACTCGAAACACTTCGGCCTGAAGCCGAAGCAGAGAAATCTGTGGAAGAAGGGTATGAGGCTTTTGTCCCAGAAGCTCAACCAAGTACGATTTTACCCCCGAATACAAAGATGTCTCAGCATGTGAGGCCTTTGTATGTCAAAGGCTGGGTCAACGGGAGGCCCCTAAGGAGAATGTTTGTTGATGGTGGAGCAACCGTCAACATTATGCCATTATCTACGCTGATGAAAATTGGCCGCTCGAAGGAAGATTTATTGCGCACAAGAATGAAGGTGTTGAGTTTTGTGGGAGCGCAAACGGCGGCCGAAGGATGTATATTAGTGGATGTTACAGTCGGAACAATCTCGATTCCGACTATGTTTTTTGTAGTAGATGCAGAGGTCCCGTATGCGGCCTTAGTAGGCCGATGCTGGATTCATACAGCCAGTTGTTTGCCATCGACGCTTCATCAGAAGATATGGTTTTGGAAAAAGGATGGCACAGTCGAAGAAGTGGACGGTGATCAACCTCCGTTTCCAGTCAGTACAACCGGCCAAATTGATGCGGTGTTATATGAAGAGCCCATACAACCGTTCCAAGCGGTGGTAGGGGAACGACACCCGCAGGTCGTTGAATGTGACTGGACAGACTTGGGGTTTGAGGTCAGATACCAGGCCGACGTACGGCCAGACGCTGAAGAAAGTAAATAATGGATGAAGAAACTAAGAAAATGATTGAGTTCGAATCGGCCGAACTCGGGTCTTCAAACGAGAAAGCAAGCTGGAGTGAACTCATGGACGCTGTTCCAAAACGAACACCATATTTCAAAGCTCATGATCCCCTGAAGATGATCAATGTGGACACAGACGAGCACCCAAGGGAGATCCCACTCAGCGCGAATCTAGAGCAGCAAGTCACAAGCCGATTCAGGGAGGTGTTAGTTGAGATCAAAGATTGTTTTGCGTGGGACTATACAAAGATGCCAGGATTGGAGAGATCCATCGTAGAGCATAGCCTACCAATCAAAGAAGGGTTTAGGCCGCATAAACAGCCGGCCAGGAGGACATCGCCCGAAATAGTCCCAAAAATAAAAGAAGAGATAGAGAAATTGTTAGCGGTCGGATTTGTTAGGCCAGCTAAATATGTAGAGTGGTTGTCAAACATTGTTCCTGTAATAAAGAAGAATGGGAAATTGAGAGTCTGTATTGATTTCAGAAATCTTAATATAGCCACTCCCAAAGACGAATACATGATGCCTATTGTCGATTTGTTAATTGATTTGGCCGCAAAATAGGGGATGTTATCCTTTATGGATGGATATTCGGGATACAACCAAATCTTTATGGCCGAAGAAGATATGCACAAAACTGCATTCAGGTGCCCAAGAGCTATTGGGATATATGAATGGGTAGTGATGCCATTCGGTCTGAAGAATGCATGAGCTACATATCAAAGGGCCATGAACTGTGTCTTTCATGATTTAATAGGAGACTCTGTAGAAGTATACATCGACGATGTCATGGTCCGATCCAAAGATGTGGAAAGCCATATGGACGATTTACGAAGAGTATTTGCAAGAATGAGGCTACATGGAGTCAAAATGAATCCAGCCAAATGTGCTTTTGGAGTGCAAGCAGGGAATTTTCTTGGGTTCTTGGTACACAACAAAGGCCTTGAAGTTGATGTAAACAAAACCAAAGCCATTCAAGAAGCTAGACCTCCGCATGATAGGAAAAGTCTACAAAAATTCCTTGGTCAAATTGGTTTTCTAAGACGATTCTTGGCAAATGCGGCCGGGAAATCAAAGCTATTAACCGATTTACTGAGACTAAAGAAAGAGGAGGAATTCAAGTGGGGAGCCGACCAGCAGAGAGCCTTTGAACAGCTGAAGCAGGCTTTGATAAGTCCACCATTGTTGTTCCCTCCAATCCTCGGCCGACCTTTAAAGCTATATATAGCAGCGAATGAAGAGTCTATTGGAGCATTATTGGCACAAGAAGACGACGAAGGAAGAGATCGGGCAATTTATTACCTGAGACGAATTCTTAAGGATGCGGAATTAAGGTTCTCGCCGATTCATAAATTGTGTTTGAGTCTTTATCATGCATGCCAAAAGATAGAATATTATATCCAGCCAAGGCAAGTGATAGTGGTAGCATCAATTGATATAGTCAAGATCATGATGAATGATCCAATTAGTAGCCGAAGAATGGCCAAATGGGCCATGAGGTTAAACGCATATGATCTTAAGTATCAACCACTAAAGGCTATGAAAGGACAAGTCGTAGCCGATTTTCTGGCCGATCATCCAATTTCTTCAACATCCAACGATATTGAAGAACAATTTCGGCCGAAAGTGATGGACGAAATAGGGATAGTATACCTGCATCCATGGACGATGATGTTTGATGGTTCCAAGGCCGCCTCAGGAGTTGGAGCAGGGTTCACACTACATACACCGGAGGGCAAGGTATACAAATACTTCATACAATTGCCGAATTCTTATACGAATAATCAAGCGGAATATAAAGCGTTGATTTCGGAATTACAACGTCTGATAGAAGAAGGAGGAAAGGCTATTATAATCAAAGGAGATTCGCAAATAGTTATTCAGCAGTTGCTAGGAGATTTTTTGGTTAAAAGTTCTCAGTTGATCAGACTGTACAAAGAAGCAATTGGTCTATTGGAAGAACTTGATGAGATATACATTGAATATATCCCGAGAGAAAAGAATGAGTTAGCCAATGAATTGGCTCAACATGCAGCTAGATATTGGCCGATGCCGATAGCAGGAAACTTGGAAATACATTTGGCCGAAACAGAGAAGGCCAAATGGATTAAAGAGATAGCGCGAACCTTGGAAGATCCAGCCGAAGCTAATCCAGCTGAAAAGCGGAAGGCGATGGATTATATAATAATAGGGGGATTACTCTTCAAACGAGCCATCGATGGAATATTACTCAGATGTGTCGGAGAAGAAGATGCTAAAAGAGTAATGAGAGAAGTACATGAGGGAATATGCGGCGCACATCGTGCAGGAAAGTCAATGAAATGGAGTATCATTCGGCTAGGATATTATTGGTCGAATATGGGAACAGATTGTGAGAGATATGCAAGAGGATGCCGCGATTGTCAAAATCATGGGCCGATTCAGAAGTTACCGGCCGAAGAACTACATATAATGATTAAGCCATGGCCATTTCAAGGATGGGCTATGGATATCATTGGAAAAATTCATCCCTCTTCATCAAAAAGGCATGAGTTTGTGTTAGTGGCAACGGATTATTTCACGAAATGGGACGAAGCACAAGCATATGTCAGTATTTCCCAAGAAGAGGTTATTGAGTTTATTAAGAGACAATTGATCTACAGATTCGGAATCCCACAGACGATCCTAACAGATAGGGGAACAGTGTTTGTGGGAGAAAAAGTCAAGGCCTTTGCGGATGAATACGGAATAAAGATCGTACATTCGTCACCATATTATCCACAGGGAAATGGGCAGGCAGAGGCTATGAACAAGCAGCTGATAGGGATTATAAACAAGATGATTGAAGATCAGCCAAGGAAGTGGCATGAAAAGTTGTCTGATGCTTTATGGGCTTATCAAAATACCAAGACATCAGCCACTGGATTTACGCCATTTCGGCTGACATATGGGATGAATGCAGTACTTCGAGCAGAAATAACAGTGCCGACTTTGAGAACAAGTCAAGCAGATTCGATGTCAACCGAACAATACGATCTGTCAATGAAGGACGAATTATTGGATGTCAATTCCGATCGGGCACAAGCATTTGAAAATCTACAGAAGAATAAAGATGTCGTGACCGATTGGTACAATAAGAGAATTCGTGTTAAGCGATTTGAAGTTGGTGATTTAGTGTGGAAAGTTATATGGCCACCCAAACAGAAGGATGGCCGATTGGGAAAGTGGAACCTCAATTGGGAGGGGCCGTTTATTGTTCAGATGAAATTGCCAAATGGAGCATACACGTTAGTGGACGAAAATGGAGAACAAATGTCAAATCCAGTTAATGCAAGATACATGAAGAAATATTATGCTTCAGTTTGGGATTAAACATCAAGTGAAAACAGTAAACATTTTATTTCATGGACGAACATTACAAAGAGGAGTTACTTCGGCCGAAAACGGCGTTGATAGTCCGAAATTACAATATACAAGGGAAATGTCCTAATCCAGCAGGTCCGGGAAGGGATGGAAGGCAGTGGGATCTGGAGTGGAAGACATTCACATTCATTCCCAAGTTCTTCCCGCCCATAGGATCGGCGGAGGCTACATTAGTAAAGCCAGCTCCCCGATCGTCAAGAAAGAGAAAAAGAAATATAAAAGCTTTGCTCCGATGGATAACCCCACTGGACATACACAACAGAAAAAGAGTCCGAGGGGTATGGCCTTCGGAGCAAAGAGAATTATAAGGTCCCAAAGAAAGACACGGTCATCATTCGACCGCCCAGGACTTTGGGACCGACATAAGCGAGGGTACGACAAGTCATATCAATATTAAAATACAAGACGAAGCCTGAGTACGACCGTCGAAACATATGTTAGGAAAAGAGTTGAGAGATCCTCTTCCGCATGACAATGGCAGTAAAAGGGTTAACTGAACTCGTGCCGCACGAAGGAGGGATTTTAGCGTCATGAGTGAAGATTCAAGCGAAGGATCAGTATGCCAAGGAGGCCAGGGCACAAAAGGAATGAAAGACATCGAAGAAATCATAACAAGCATTGCAAAGTGTAAGCATAACAAGCATTGCGATGAAAGAGAAAAGGATGTTGGTATTTATAGAAGATCAATAAAATGGCATTTAAAGCAAGGGCAGAAACTTAAAGAAATAAGCATTAAAGATAGAAAAGACGTTTCATGATTTCCAATAAAGCTGCAGAGAATATTATCCTGCCAAAGAAAGATCCCAAAGGTTACGGGAAATAGATGCAGTAATTCACAAAAGACAAACATCAGATAACAGGCCGATCAGAAGAACAAAAATCAGCCAAAGAAAGAGAAAAGTCAAGAGTACACAAAATGATACATCAAAATCCAGCAAAAAAAAAAGAGAATTCGAAGAGTCATGACAACAGTAATCGACTAACAACAACAATAAGGAAATCTCAATCTCCACTCAGGTCATAAGCGATATCGTCGTCGGAGCCACGAGAAGAAGCTGTGGCCGGATTACGGACAGTCACAGAATCCAAGGCCGATTGAAATTCTTGAAATGACTGAGCTTTAGCTTCGGCCGAAACATGAGGGTCGTCGGGTTGAGACAAAAGTAGGTGCTCAGAAGCCTTGTGGAGAGCTCCAGATCGGATATCTGAGGAAAAAAGGAGAGAGATAAAATCACTCCATACTATCTCAACTAAAAGAACACATTAGCAATGAAATGTTACCAGAATCCTGAGGGTTAAACCCTATAGAAGGATCAATGACATGGTTATCGGGAACGGTGGAAGTATCGGGTGCAGTGCGAAATTGGGCCGCGGTAGATCGAATTTTATCAACCACAGTTTGAGTGTCCGACCACAAACCACGGAAAATGCTAATGACTTCGTCGCTAAAGGAAGACTCAGGGAAAGATAACCCATCTCCTGTTGGAGACTGGCAAGCTTATCTCTGGGAGCTTGGGCAGATTTGTGAAGCTGCTTGAGAAGACATTGTAGATGAGCCGACTCCTTGTCCACCTCAGCCAGGGCATTCCTTACATGTTGCGCCTCACGCTGGAGTCGGCTAATTTCTAGGTCGATGGCAGAAAGATCTTCCGAGTACTTGAGCTTAAGAGTGTCATTGGCTGACAATTTATTCATATGTGCTTGATAATTGGAGGCATGTTTATCGAACTCCAACTTATGTTGGGTGATAGAGTCCTGCTCGTCTGCGAGTTTCTTACGAGCGGCCAAAATACCAGGAAGCTCCAGGTCCATACGTAAAATACATGTAAACATCGCCTGGTGGGTGTCTTCCAAACCCGAGGTGAGAAGTCCTTCAGAAAAAGACTGCTTGATGTGGGAGAGAAGTAGGTGAATAGGCTTGGTTTGAACCAAAAGAGCATCCGACTGACAAGTAATCAGACGATCCAATTTGTCCAAACAAGCCCCGAAAGTGGTAGGGAATTCCGACGAAGAAGAAGAAAAAGGCGGGGAAAAGAAATCATCCATAATATTCCTATTTGGAAAAGGAGGAGGAATATTATCACTTAGGGTCAGCCCTTCTTGTCGGACACTGGCAATGGAGGGGTCAGGAAGAGAAATAGCTGAAGAGGAAGGAAGAGCCGCCACCGAAGAAACAGGCGGATCAGGGATAACTAAATCAACATCACCAGCACTAGAAACATCAGGGATCGAGCTTGGCCCTAGGCCAACTGATGGTACAGGAATGGTCGATGAAGCAGGAAGTATATTAGAAACAACGGCCGAAGTCTCATCAATGGGATCAAGGGCCGAATGAGAAATAGGAGAGCGCCGAGGTATATCATCTGGACCAGACGAATGACCAGGCGACACAGAAGGGCTAGAAGGACCAGTAGCCGGATGAGCCTGAAAAAGAAGAGGAAATAAGTATCAACAGAACAACAGCGAGTAACTAAAAATAATAAGGGGGAACCGCAAAAAACCTGATCAGCTGACGCAGCCAATCCAGTGAGAGGCGAACGAGTTGACCATCTTCGAGCCTTGGGGGCAGGTTCACCTTTCGTTTTTCCTGAGCTCGGAGCAGCACGCTTTCGCTTCGAAGAAGCAGCAGGAGCGGATGAAGGGGGTGGGCGAGACGGAAGAGACGAGATATCGTCCAAGGTTCCTGCGAGATAATTAAAAATAAAGGAAAAGTCTGAGAAAAACACAGATTATGAAATAAACAATCGAAGGGACTTACTAAGCAAAGGAAGTAAAGGATCATCCTCCCGAGAAGAACAAGAGTAATCGGGGGCCGATTCAATAACAGAAAACATCATAATATCTGGGAAACCGCGGGAAACGAAAAGAGTCTGTATGTCAATCCCGAAATTGGCACAAGAAAGAACTTTTTCCCACCAGTCGTCAAAGCGCTTTGTCGACAGACCAGGGCGGACATCGAAAGAACGGACTTCAAAATTGCAAATGTGGAGAACCCAGGTTCGGCAAAGATGACGGCTCTCCTCTGGGCCGAATCCTTTAAAGAATTTACTAAACCGATTCTGGTCTCCACGGAGAGGAAGGACCACATCCTGAGCAAAACCGAATTGGCGGCTGACCAGATGAGGATTATAAACTTCAGAGATGATAGAATGATCAGGAGGAACAAACAGTGAGCAGTTGAAGATATGACGAGGCACAATACAAGCGTTCCAAACTTGAGCCAACGGCTTTGAGAGAGATGCACCGAAAGGGGGAGCACCAATAGCCGAAACCCAACTTTTAGAAGAGCCAGAGTAAAGACAGCGAGAAAAGGAATCAAGGGGGGGTCTATTCATAAAGTAGTGGATCTATTGTTCGATATGCATGTCAGGAAAACGGACCCCAAGAAGGTCATTGCCCGAAGGAGGAGTGGTATCAGAGGGTTGGGGCTCAAAACCAGAAATATCTCTAAAATTCCAGGCGAGCCAAAGATGAAGAAACAAAAGAGGGCCATGAGACCTGTTAGGATGACTGAAACTTTTGACGAGTTTCATGGTGCAGCCGGGGTAAACAATTCAATCTTACCAGACACCAGTGTTCAATACTTAATAAAGTATTATTTATTACAACTGTCTGCATCTCCCCGGCAACGGCGCCATGAAACTTTTGACGAGTTTCATGGTGCAGCCGGGGTAAACAATTCAATCTTACCAGACACCAGTGTTCAATACTTAATAAAGTATTATTTATTACAATTGTCTGCATCTCACCGGCAACGGCACCATGAAACTTTTCACGAGTTTCATTAACACGAGTAATTTTCTGAAATATCAGGTGCGGATTTAAATGAAAGGAGTTATGATTTAGGGAAGGGGTTTAAGGATATATTAAGATTTCCCTTTTTATTACTCATGTGGGGTGTTTTAATCTCAAACGGCGCTGTGGTCCTTCCCGCCATGAAACTTTTGACAAATATCACGGTGCAACCGGGATTGACCTTCAGTCTGTCACCCTGAAAGTCCCTGGTATCTGCGCCATGATACTTCTCATAATTTCGTGTCACGAAAGTACCTGCCATGAAGCTTTTGAACATCTTCCCACTGTATGAGTATTTTCCCAAAATATTATGTTTTTATTTACTCGTGTCAAGAAACTGTGCTCCCGAAAGCGCACGGAGTCAAAAATTGCAGTAATTTATAGTAAGTACCGGATCGTTCACTGGAGGATGTGCGATGAAAGCAGGGCCCACGTCGTTTACTAAGATTTTCCACTCGGTTACTCGTTTCAAGTTTTGCAAGGTTTTCTAACTACTACTTGACATAAATTAAACCAGATTATGAAAGCAGTAAAAATTATTCTACAAAGCATGGTAAACTAGATCGAAGAAAGCAATTAAATCTATACTACGAAAGCAATATAAAATTATGCTACACTATCTAGAAAGCAGATTTAAAATATGACAGAAGGGACAGGGAGGAAATAATAAAGATTGGACGAGATTCAGATGAAACACAATTAAACTTCCATTTTTATACACAGATCTTAGCTTGGGGTAATTCTCTAGTTAGCTAACTCTCATGCTTTCTACACCATGTTCCCTTTAACAGACAGGTACTTATAGTGAGAATTTACATGCTCTTACGACCTCAATTTCTAAGATACCACAAACTCACAACTGCTAGGGATGGCAATTCCACCCGCATCCGCCCGTAACCCGATCCACCAGATCCGATAAAATGGACGAAAACCCGAAAAAACATGGATTCTTATAGGGTGATGGGTGGATTGGGTGACGGATCGGGTCGGAGATGGATTTAGGCTCATCCAACCCACCACCCGATCCATCATCCAACCCACCTTCCAATCCACCCATCACCCGCTTCTTTTATTAAATATATATTTTAAAAATATAAATATTTCACATTAAAAATCTATTATATTTATATAAATAAAATAAATAGTATTAAAAACTCATAAAAAGTTAAAACCTAGATTGCATTAGAAATTTAGAATCCCTCAATCCCGCTCTAAAAATTGAGAATTCAAATCGTTCCCCTCTCCCAAATATTTTTTTGTTTTAATTTACATGATTTAATGAGATTAATTTATAATTTTAGATACAATAATTTATATGTTTCTAGCATAATACTTATTAGATTCTTGTTTTGATAATGCACAAGCTTGTGCAACTATCTTGGAAGATGTTGATTTAGGAGTTGAAGGAAATTTTGTAACTGAAGTTGATGGTATTAATTCGTAATCAATTAATTTATTTTGCCTTTATTGCTCTATTTTCTTTTAATTTTTTTCTCAGATAATATAACTGTTTGTATATATATATATATATATATATATATATATTCTTCATTGCGGGATGGGAAAAGATTTGATGTTTGACTTGCAAATTGGCATGAAATGAATGATATTGAGAAAAATTCAATATCTTTATGGCTCTTTACATTTTCCTTAACAGAGTAATTGTTACTTTGCTTGTTGAAATTTAAGTGGGGGATTTGTAATAGTTTAATAGACTTTCTAATGTTCAAACATGAATTTATTTTGAATATAAATTATTGCATCGTTTATTATGTTTTAAATCCACTAACCACCCGATCCACCCGTTTCACCCGTGGTTGATGGGTGGATTGGATTTGGATTGAATTTTAAATGGATGATGGGTGGGTTGGATGATTAATATAACATTGATGGGTGGAGGTGGATTTAGGCTTCTCCGATCCATCTCCGACCCATTGCCATCCCTAACAACTGCCCTCACATGGCCATGCTAAGGCGTATCATTCATCTGTGGTGGATAAGCAACACCTAACATATCATTAGTTGACATGCCAAGTACTCCTATCATTCCTCCATGTCACACCCAAAGTTTCAAATCACGCCCCAAACCATTCCATAACTCTCAAACCTTTTAACAGATGGACAGCCCCTAATTCTTCCGAGTGACCTCTATGAAAGCATTTAAAAGGAAAGCAGTAAGAAAGCTGTAAAGAAAGCATTTAAATCTATCACTCGGAAGCATTAAAAACGTCTCTTTCCGTTAGTATAAAAGAGCCCCTGGTCTTGGTGACCAGGTGCAGATCAAGAACCCCCGAGATATCAATAAGCCACAGGGCTTACAACATCTGGGTAGTTATGAGATACAAACTAAATGAAACAGATCAATAAATGAACCTATTCCGGATGTACTCACTCAAGACTTAATTCTAGACTTTGGCAGAAGAAGATAGTAGTCGAAGGAATACTCGACCCTACCTTAGAAATTCACCAAGGCCTATATGTTGTTCCTCTAGTATTATTTATCACATCTCATCTACACCCAAGTGGATATTGACTTAATGCGATATCTAATATCAGATTTCCCACACACAGCAATTTTGAGAAGCAAATGAATATTTGAAAATCATTCCCTAGACAGGTACTAAACTCTCAATTAAAACACAGATCCTTTCAGTCTAGATGAGACCTAATCGCTGACTCTGCTTCTAAGCTCTCAAAATCAACCCCCAGTGGAATATGAATTAGTCATAACTGTTGAATTTATCCCTTACTCAGATCCGGATTTTAGAACGGAATTTTTGTTAGAAGTTTATTATGCAGCATCTGATTTAAATCAAGACTTCTGTGTCCAAGGGGAAGGATCCCCAAAATAATCATATGACCGCAACATCTACATAATAGTATCATGCATACAAGTATATGAAAAGGAAAATAAAACACCCCAAAATATATGGTGGGGTTAGACAGAATGCGATACACAAAGATGGATTAGCCTGAGATGAGAAGAAATCGGCTAAAAGGAGTGCCAGAGATAGTTGGGGTTCTCCGGACTGCAAACATCTGCTGTCCGGTTCCCAATTTTCCCAGATGACTGATTGTAGACAGAAAGAATTCCAAACAACGGTGACCGCCGTCATTTAGTTTTCTTTTGTCTGTGAGTGGAAGAAAAACCCACATATTTCTTGATGTAATATTTCTCGACTGATGTTGGTCGACATCAGTTAATACTATTGCAACTTGAATTCAGGTTGAGGAATTAAGATAAGGAAAATTAAAACTGTATCTGATTAGGAATTGGCTGAGTGACTAATCGAAACTCTTAGTGAAGAGAACGCTCGCCGAAGCTTCCACCAACCACTAACCAGATCATGCAAAATAACAGATAATGATTGACACACAGAAGACGGGTTAGTCGATATCCCTGTGAAGGGACCTTTCACCAACATTAATCTATGGTGTTTCTCATTATCCGTTCATACACACAATGAAAGAGAAAATAAGAAAGTAAGAAAATATTTTTGGTATTGTGTGGGTGTTAAGCACACAATAAGTGGACACTTAATGGGTTGAAATGTGTAATGGATAAGGTTAGGTGAAATGGGCCTAGGCCCAATACACCCATGCAACTTACACAAATCATGAAAGAAAATATTTTTGGAGTTTTCAAAATAAAAGGATAGTTCAATTCGAATTATTGGGGTAAATTGATAGTGTGAATTTTGTGTTTGTTAATGATATATATTTTGGATGATTTTATGGTGATTTTGGTAGCACTTTACTCTTGTTGTGTTTGTTTTGTTGTTTGTAGGAAAATGGCATTGCAATGGAAAAATTAGAGCAAAGTGGATGAAAGAAGCAAAGTTGGTAGACAAGCCCATCCATTACACAACCACAAAGAAAGGGACACATTACCAAAAAGAAGAAAAGAGGGAAGAAAAGCCAAAAAAGGGAGAAGAAAAAGAAGAAAGGGACAAGCAAGAAAAAAGTGGAAGAAAGAAAGAAAGAGACATGCAACCATGACTTCCCTAGTCATGGCCATGACTAGATAGAAGACCCAAGCCCATTACACAATTAAAAGAAGAGAATTGGGGAGTGGTCACTTTCACTTGAAAATGAAAGCATGGACTTTTGAGGACAAATAATTGAGTAGGAGAAGAAAGAGAAGAAAAAGAACAAAAATAGGAGAAGAAAAAGAAGGAAAAGAACAAAGAATGAAAGGGACACAACAACTAGAAGAAGAAAGAAAGAAGAGCAATAAAAAGAAAGAGACGGAAGGCTCACCACTAACAAGAAAAGAAAGGAGAAAGGAGAGAGGAAAGAAAGAGAGAAGAAGGAAGAGAAGGAGGATAGCAAGAAGAAGAAGAAGCTCTAATCCTTGGAGTTTGGTTGTATCTCTTCTTTACATTTGTTTTCTCTTCTATGGATTTAGAGTAGTTTTTCATTTTCTCTAGTTTAAAGACTTGATTAAGAATGGCTTTTGGAATTTGTGAGATGATGTAATTTGTGAACTATGAAACTTGATGTTTGTTGGTATTTATGCCATTTCTATGTTTAAGGTTTACTATTGTTGAATTGGATGAATGTTTAGGGCCCAAATATTTGTCTAGTTTGATAATTGATTGCCAATTCAATTTGGGTATCCGTAATTGTACTTGAATTGAATAGGTGGTAACCGGGTTGATTAGTTCCTTCCCGGGGAATTGTATAATCGAATTGTGAATTACTCCGCGTAGGTTGTAATTGGTTCGAATCAGGCTTTTCTAGATTATAATGCAATTAGACAACATCTTCTACGGGCGTACCTAGGAGTGTTAGTTTGATTAGGGGCAATTAACGGGCGTACCTTAATTGTCTAAACTGAAAGGAAAAGTTGGTTGTCTAAGCGGACCTGACAACTATAACTGGTTTATCAATTGGCACAATGTTTATGCATCGATGATCTTATCCAAATGCCATTCCAAATCAATCTTTGAACTAGAGGTTTTTAATTCCAATACTTTGTTTTAAATTTATGTTCTTGATCTCACTCATCATTTTCATAGTTTGTAGAATTACTTAGTTTTTAGTTCTTGTTATCATTTTATTGTTCTCAAAATACAAACCCCCCCCCCTTTAAATATTGTATATATTATGAGAATGTGGTATTCCAATCCCTGAGGACTCGACCCTTGTCACTGCTATACTATATTCAATTTGTGCTTAGTGACACAGGAATTAAATTATCTTTTGCAGCTATACGACAAGCTGCCAAATTTTGGCGCCGTTGCCGGGGATTGGCGTTCAACTACTACATTCTGTGATATTTTTTTTTTTAGTTTTAATTGGTATTTCCCTTGTTTATGCCTCGTTCTTCTCGTACAGGTGAATTGATATTTGATCCAGAAATTGAGAAGACAGCTCGTAGATTGACAAGGGAAGCCAAGTTAAGAAAAAAATCTAAAGTTTCTACATCAACTTCTGGTTTGTCATTGGCTACAGAGCTGGACACTTCTAGTTCCAGTAGTGAAGGAAGTGATACAGAATCTTTAGAAGAAAAAAATATTGTCATGGCTGAAGATAACCGCACATTGAGGGAGTTGGCTGCTCCTGACTTAACACAGCAGCCTTTATGCATTACATTTCCTACAATTGATGATGAAACTCCTTTTGAATTAAAATCTGGATTGATCCATTTGTTGCCTGAATTTAATGGTCTTGCAGGTGAAGAGCCTCACAAGCATCTCCAGGAATTTGATGTAGTATGTTCAAGCATGAAGCCCCCTGGAGTTGCAGATGAACAAATCAAATTGAGGGCATTTCCATTCTCATTGAAAGGGAGTGCAAAAGATTGGCTCTATTACCTCCCAGCAGGTAGCACTACAACTTGGACAGACATGAAAAGAAAATTCTTGGAGAAGTATTTCCCAGCCTCAAGAGCTGCAAATTTGAGGAAGGAAATATGTGGCATCAAACAACAATCAGGTGAAACGCTCCATGAATACTGGGAGCGGTTTAACAGGCTTATAATTAAATGTCCTCAACATCAAATCCCACCCCAATTATTAATTCAATACTTCTATGATGGTTTGTTGTTGATGGACAGGAACATCATTGATGCTGCAAGTGGAGGAGCTTTGGTGAATAAGACTCCAACACAAGCCTGGGAGTTGATTGATCGAATGGCAGAGAATACTCAACAATTTGGCACAAGGGATGCAATGCCAACCAATATGCCAAGTGATTCTTCAATGCAAACAATGCAACAACAACTTTCAGAGTTGACAAGCTTTGTTCGTAAGATGGCCACAGGAAATATAAAGCCAACTGTCCAGGTGAAGGCGTGTGGCATTTGCACAAGTATTAAACATCCAACTGATGCATGCCCAACTCTCCAAGAAGATACACCGGTGGATGTGAATGCACTTGAATATTCCAACAGACGTCCACAGTATAATCCCTATTCCAATACTTACAATCCAGGTTGGAGAGACCATCCAAATCTTCGGTATGGCAATCAACATCAACAACAAAATCATCCATCTTCAGCACCACAACAAGTGCACCCTCCTCGTCAATTTGAAAGGCAACCACCTCAAGCTATAACAAGTTCAAGTCCATCTTTGGAAGAATTGGTGAAATCCATGGCCACATCAACTTTGCAATTTCAACAAGACACGAAGGCAAGTATTGAAAAATTGCAAAGCCAAATCAATCAAGTGTCTGAGGAAGTTAGGCAAATTCGAGAGAAAGGAAAATGGCCAGCTCAATCCGAGCCAAATCCGAAGAATATCAGTGCCATGATTTTGAGGAGTGGAAAAGAAGTTGAAGGTCCTTCTCCAATGTCAAAGGAACAAAATGAAGAGCAAATTGAAAAGGAGATTGAAAAGGAGGCAGAAACTTCTAACAAGGTAAATTCTAAATGGATTCATTTATATCAAACTAAAATACCTCCTTTTCCTGACAGGTTAAAGAAGCCTCCAAAGGTTGATAAAAAGAAAGAGATGCTTGAAATATTCAAGAAAGTTCAATTGAACATTCCACTTTTGGAAGCTATCAATCAAATCCCCAAGTATGCAAAGTTCTTGAAGGAATTGTGCACCAACAAAAAGAAGCTTCGGGGAGATGAGTATATAATAGCAGGTGAGAGTGTATCTGCAGTCATAAAAAGAAAAATCCCACCCAAAACAGGTGATCCAGGTATGTTTTTAATTCCTTGCAAAATTGGAACGAAAGAGGTGAGCAAAGCCATGTTAGATTTAGGTGCTGCGATAAATGTGATGCCAAGATCAATATATAATTCCCTAAATCTAGGTCCATTGAAAGAAACAGGAATTATTATTCAACTTGCTGATAGATCAAATGCTTATCCGGATGGTATGTTAGAAGATGTGTTAGTTCAAGTTAATGATGCAATATTTCCTGTAGATTTCTATGTTGTGGATATGAACGATGATCATTGCTTTAATCCACCCCCTCTTTTGTTGGGAAGACCTTTTATGTATACTGCAGGAGTGAAGATTGATGTGAAGAAAGGCACTCTTACTTTGGAATTTGATGGAGAAGAACTTTCTTTCAATCTTTCTAATACT
Organism: Hygrophila difformis; assembly: GCA_030278955.1. Lineage (NCBI taxonomy): Eukaryota > Viridiplantae > Streptophyta > Magnoliopsida > Lamiales > Acanthaceae > Hygrophila > Hygrophila difformis. The sequence continues at coordinate 11,348,954 of JAOANR010000004.1, read as the reverse complement.
ATCAAATATCCTGATGATTCTAAAGCTCTATATGCTATTGATGTTATTCAACCTTGTGTGCAGGATATTCGTGAGCTTAATGGTAAAGACCCTGGAGATATTAAATGGATAGATACTGTAAACTTTGGGTCTAACAAAAAATTTAAGTTGAATGGAAAAGATCCACCGAAAGTATGGCTTGGAGCATTAAGGGATAAAAATGGTGGAATGGATTTTAATAATCATGGATATCGGAAAAAATTGCAATTGCAGAAGTTTGGTGGACTTTGGTATGATGCTTATGAGAATGGTTGAAGAATTTGGAAGAAGTCTAGCTCAAGGACTTTAAACAAAGCGCTTCTTGGGAGGCAACCCAAGCAAATAAATTATTTTTATGCTATATATTTTGTCATGTTGATCATTATATATTTGGTATAATTTTGATTTGTTAATGGTATTTTGTTTGTGATTTTGTAGGTTTGTAGATGTGAAGATGGGATTTTTGGATCAAGGAACAAGTTGAAGTGTTTAAAGGAGGAAATTTTCAGTGAAGGAGGTAATGGGTACTCATGAGCATGATTAAATCGCATTTAACTTGCTGAAATTCAAAAAAAAAAAAATAAATAAATAAATAAATAAATAAATAAATAAAATAAAATAAAAAAATAATAAAAAAATAATAAATATATATATATATATATAAAATAAAATTTCAAGTTGATTTCAACAAGGAAGATACCTCTTAATCATGCCCATGCCCAAGATCATGACAGTTGCTGTTTTGAAGGCCAAATTCCAGACTAGCAGATAGCCCTTATTCATGGCCATGACCAAGTTGCATCTCCCAAGCTGTGTAAAAAAAGAGTTGAGACTTTATTTTCCAGAGAGGTACACATCCCTTATTCATGCCCATGATTAAGAGACACTTGCCAAGCTGTTTTGAAGGCCAATTTTCAGCAAAACTTAGTTTTTTTTATTCATGCCCATGATTAATTCACCCCAACCTTACTGAGTACCAAAACCCAAATTACTTACTCCTCATCCAAAATTCTTGAAACTTTCAACACCACCACCATCATTTTCTTTCTTCTTCCCCAAATTTTTTTTCTTTCTTCTTCCCCAAATTCCCCAAATCCCACCACCCAACACAACCAAACTCCAAAAAGGTCTCCGATCGTCGTCTCCCGGAGCACCACCGCCGGCCGCCACCGCCGTCAAAGCCACCACGGCGAGCGCCCGCCACCCTTCTCCTCTCCCATCGCCGCGAAGCCAGCGCTGCCACCCTGCCGTCCCTTAACTCCCGCCGCCGCTCCCTCCGACGAAACCGAGCGCCGCCGCCACCCTTCTCCCTCACCGCCCCAGCGCCCGCCGACGTTGCTCCTCCATCGTCCTCAGATCCGAGCGCCACTCCACTACCACGCCGCCGTCCTCGCCCATCTCCAACCACATCTCTCGCCAGCGCCTCAGCCTTCTGCCGACGCTCGTCCGCCGCCCAGCCCTTCGTCGCCCTCCGCCCCTCCGCTCGCCTCCACCATCTCAGATCCGCCGCCGCCACTCCATCGCGAAGCAGCCGCGAATCCGGCCATCCCACCCAACGCCGCCGCAACCTCCGCCGGAACCCTAGCCGCCACCACCCTTCGCCCCTCGTCGCGTCTCTGTCTCCCTTCATCAGTCGTCGCCCTCCACCGGCCACCATCGCAGATCGTCGCCACCCTTCTACAGCCCCTGCCCACCGCACACCACCGCTCCTCCGCGTCCGACGAAACGAGCGCCTCCGTCTCCCTCCTGGTAGTATAGTGGTGAGTATTCCTGGGCATCCTCATTTAGGAACTAAAGTTGGAAAATCTAGAGCATACTGGTGAGCACTTTACTCTTGAAGCCCAAAAAAATCAGATAAATAATTAATTTCAGAAATAATGAATGCTCAATAAATTCTTGGTGGCACAAGGGATATCACAGTTTTGTTGTAAAGCACTTTACCACTTGTCGCAAAGCAGAAATAATTAATTTCAGAAGCACTTTACCACTTTCCCAGAAGTGTGTATAGCTATCTTGAGATGGAATCTTCTTGGTTATAAAGCACTTTACTTCTTCTGAGTGGTAAAGCACTTTACTTCTTCTGAGAGCTACTGTGTTGTAAAGCTTGCAATTTGATGTTTTTGTCGAGAAATTATACTGCTTGGGAAGTTTTCTGTGTGCAGGGATTCAAAAATGTAAAGTAGTCATGTTCAAGCATTTCAACATTCCACATTGCCGTGCCATCAAACCCCTCATGAGTTCCAGGGAAGTCCTTTTCTATTCACCTTTTAATACATTGAGGACAATGTTGATTTTAGGTGTGGGGGAGGAACTATCTTTGCATTGCTTGCCTTTTTCTGTTAAAAAAAAATTTAAAATTAAAAAAAAAATAATAATAAAAAAAATTAAAACTTAAAATTAAAAAAATAAATAAAAAAAAAAATTTCAAGTTGTTTTATATGAATTTTATTTGTTTTATGTGAATTTTTTTTGTGAATTTGATGTGAATAGGTAACTGAATTGAGTCTATGAGGTTTAAGTTGACAAATCTTTTGAGTATGATTGATGATTTCTGACATTGAACATGTGAAGCCAACTATTTTGTGAACCATGTGAGAATCTGAGCCTCTTTCCAAAATGCTTGATTGTTTCAAAAAAAAAAAAAAAAATACACTTATCTCAAGCTTTGGAAATTTCTTTCTTGTGTGAATTATGTGGTAATCATTTTGACATTCTAGAATTTGAATGATTATACATGTTGAACTTGCATTGATTGAATCCGATATTTTGAACATGATAAGGGCATTAGGATAAACCTTTTTAGCCTTCTTGTTGGCCTTAACCCATATTTCTATCCCTAGTTTTCCACTTTGAGCCTTTTATCCATTTTCTTTGTTTATATATAACCCTTAGCCTATTAAGCCTTTTCTTTTTGTCATACCATTGCTTTTGAACCCTAGTGATTGAAGTACTTTCATAAGTCATTATGGTTGAATTTTTGTGTTGGTTGCGAAAAAAAAAAAAAAGAGAAAAAAAAATAAAAAAGCTTAGAAATTGTTTTCTTTTGGAATTCTCAAGGTATTTTGTTGGATTCTTGTAGTACTTGATTGATTGTCAAAAATGTTTGTATATACATTTTCCCCTTAAAAAAAAAAAATACAAGGGCAGTGGATGGATATAGCTTGACATGTGTTCCTCTGACCTCAGTGTTATGAACATAGAGTTGAAGTTCCGTCTGCACTTTTCAGATTGTTGAATTCCTCTAATAAACATGTCTAAGCTATTGAAGCCCACGAAAAAAAAAATAAAAAAAAAGAAAAAAATAAAAAATAAAAAAATAAAAAAAAAATAATAATAAAAGGGGATATATGTTTGGCAAGTTTTGTTTTTGTTTTGGTTTATTGCTTGGGAAATTTTGGGATTGTTTAGAAGTTGTATATAGATGATCTTTTAGTTTGTTTATTTTAGAAAACCTTGGGAGGATAGAATAGAGTAGTTTTTGTTCTTTTGAACCTCTTAGTTTTGTTTTGGTTTGGCAACCATGATGTGCTATGAAGTTTTCTATGATGACTCTTTGGAAGTACTTGCATTCACGTTAGCCTTTCTATTTCTTTTTTCTTCCTACCCCAACCATGGCCCCGTTATTACCCTTTGTGAAAGACCCTTTGATTCTTAATGTTGGATAATATATCTTTGCATGGGAAATGTGATTTTCATTCAAGCCTATGGGATTGTCATTTTGATTTATCACTTGAGTGCTTATTTGTTCAACCACACTTGATATTGAGAGGAGTGCATACACTTTTTCCTTGGGAGTTGTTGGCTTAATATGTTTGATGTTGGATTAATTTGATTGTACTTGAATGGACTTGTTGATTTTAAACTCTCTATGATTTAATTTGGTTTCTTTTGACTTTATGCTTGAGGGCAAGCATACTTTAGGTGTGGGGGAATTTGATAGTGTGAATTTTGTGTTTGTTAATGATATATATTTTGGATGATTTTATGGTGATTTTGGTAGCACTTTACTCTTGTTGTGTTTGTTTTGTTGTTTGTAGGAAAATGGCATTGCAATGGAAAAATTAGAGCAAAGTGGATGAAAGAAGCAAAGTTGGTAGACAAGCCCATCCATTACACAACCACAAAGAAAGGGACACGTTACCAAAAAGAAGAAAAGAGGGAAGAAAAGCCAAAAAAGGGAGAAGAAAAAGAAGAAAGGGACAAGCAAGAAAAAAGTGGAAGAAAGAAAGAAAGAGACATGCAACCATGACTTCCCTAGTCATGGCCATGACTAGATAGAAGACCCAAGCCCATTACACAATTAAAAGAAGAGAATTGGGGAGTGGTCACTTTCACTTGAAAATGAAAGCATGGACTTTTGAGGACAAATAATTGAGTAGGAGAAGAAAGAGAAGAAAAAGAACAAAAATAGGAGAAGAAAAAGAAGGAAAAGAACAAAGAATGAAAGGGACACAACAACTAGAAGAAGAAAGAAAGAAGAGCAATAAAAAGAAAGAGACGGAAGGCTCACCACTAACAAGAAAAGAAAGGAGAAAGGAGAGAGGAAAGAAAGAGAGAAGAAGGAAGAGAAGGAGGATAGCAAGAAGAAGAAGAAGCTCTAATCCTTGGAGTTTGGTTGTATCTCTTCTTTACATTTGTTTTCTCTTCTATGGATTTAGAGTAGTTTTTCATTTTCTCTAGTTTAAAGACTTGATTAAGAATGGCTTTTGGAATTTGTGAGATGATGTAATTTGTGAACTATGAAACTTGATGTTTGTTGGTATTTATGCCATTTCTATGTTTAAGGTTTACTATTGTTGAATTGGATGAATGTTTAGGGCCCAAATATTTGTCTAGTTTGATAATTGATTGCCAATTCAATTTGGGTATCCGTAATTGTACTTGAATTGAATAGGTGGTAACCGGGTTGATTAGTTCCTTCCCGGGGAATTGTATAATCGAATTGTGAATTACTCCGCGTAGGTAGTAATTGGTTCGAATCAGGCTTTTCTAGATTATAATGCAATTAGACAACATCTTCTACGGGCGTACCTAGGAGTGTTAGTTTGATTAGGGGCAATTAACGGGCGTACCTTAATTGTCTAAACTGAAAGGAAAAGTTGGTTGTCTAAGCGGACCTGACAACTATAACTGGTTTATCAATTGGCACAATGTTTATGCATCGATGATCTTATCCAAATGCCATTCCAAATCAATCTTTGAACTAGAGGTTTTTAATTCCGATACTTTGTTTTAAATTTATGTTCTTGATCTCACTCATCATTTTCATAGTTTGTAGAATTACTTAGTTTTTAGTTCTTGTTATCATTTTATTGTTCTCAAAATACAAAACCCCCCCCCCCCTTTTAAATATTGTATATATTATGAGAATGTGGTATTCCAATCCCTGAGGACTCGACCCTTGTCACTGCTATACTATATTCATTTTGTGCTTAGTGACACAGGAATTAAATTATCTTTTGCAGCTATACGACAAGCTGCCATAAATCGAATTGAGAATGCATGAAGGATGAAGTATTACTTTACCCAATTGATCATTGCTAGAAATTGGAGCATCATCTAATTCGAATTATTGACCAATTCGAATTAATTCGAATTGGACAACTCGAATTGGCGAAGTCCTTTTCTTACTCAAATTGACTAAGGCATTTACCTCAAGGGGAAGGTGAATTCGAATTGTCCAGCAATTCGAATTAATTCGAATTGGACAATTCGAATTGGTAAGAGATGAAGAAATAAACCAAGGCATGAATGGGTGGTAATGGATACAATGTGGTTTTCAAGCCAATTCGAATTGTTGAGCAATTCGAATTAATTCGAATTGGATAATTCGAATTGGTTGGAAACCACATGAAGAGAATTTTTGGTTGTGCAATTCAAATTTCTTAGGCAATTTGAGATAATTCGAATTGCCTCAATTCGAATTAGACATTTTCGAACAATAACAATTTTTGTTCTCACAAGTATGGGTTAGGTGTACACTGTGCTGTAATGATGGGTTTCGATTTACCAAATCCCTCATCTCACATCAATGTGAGCCACCCTAGTGAAGTTCTCCGCAGATAAACAAACACATGTCCAGTGGGTATTGGCAAGATTCAAACCCTATTTCTACAAACAAAGGATTCAAAGATCAAAGAACCTAAAACATCTAGTTATCTAAGAACTACATGAATAAAATAAGAACACTCAAGTTATCTAAGGCAGCATAAAATAAAAATCAAGGCAGGAAAATAAGGCAAAAAGGTAAATTCTAACAAACCTTGAAAACATCTAAAACCTAAGAACACTTATTTGAAGCTCTAAGGCACAAAATCAAGCCAAAAACCCACCAAACATGCATTTATTAAGTTTGAATATCAACTAGGACATAATAAATGTAACCTAGTTGAAACAAACAAACATGCTAAGCATTTATTTCTAAAGAAAGCATTAGAGAGTGCTAAAACACATGAATAACACCATTTCTGGAAATTTTTCTTGTATTGACACTTTGAAAGCAAAATAAAGAACCCAAAACCATCATTAACTTGAAGGTAGGGTTTATTCTAACTAGAAAGCATGTAAAAATTCTGGAAATGGCTACTCTAAGGGTTACACAAACTGCTTCTACACTATACTAAGATCAAAGCATGTAAAAATTATACTACTTGCAAGGAAAATAAACTAAACTAAACTAAACTACCTACCTAACCCTTAAGGGGTGTGGAACCTCCTGCAGTTCTTTTTGTCCCAGCTGCTTTTTGGTTAAATTCTTGATCTCTTTGCTCTGTTGTGGAAGGTCTGCTTTTATAGACAAATTTCGAAACCCTAGGCCCACCAATGTTGTGCTCATGCTCCACAGCTTCAATGAGTGAAGTTCGAATTAATTCAATCAATTCGAATTAATTCGAATTGTGAGATCTCTTACTTGAGCTGGAAATGTGGCCTTCAGTTATCAATTCGAATTGTTGTGAAGAATTCGAATTGGTCTTTTCTTGAATTGGGTGAGGGTTTCTGCTTGGCTTCCTTGCATTTGTTGGCAATTCGAATTGTTTGTGCCAATTCGAATTAAGTCGAATTGGACAATTCGAATTGCATCTTCTTGCCTTTGGGTTCCTTCTCTTCATTCCCTAATTCGAATTATTAAAGCCAATTCAAATTAATTCGAATTGGCCATAGTAATTCGACTTAGCTCTTCTGCATCCCTTCCCAACACTTAACCACTTCTTGTTCTCTTCAGCAATTCGAATTGTTTGTGCCAATTCGAATTGCACAATTCGAATTGTGCTTCAACACTTGACCAAATTTCAGTTGTGGGATTTTCAATCTTTTTCCCCATCTTTTTGGATTTTTGTGGGCTATATTATTCTTTTGCCCATCTTTTCATTCCTTTTTCTTTTCTTTTTCCTTTTTTCATGTTTTTGGATTTTTCTAACACAAATACAATTTAAAATTGCATATTTTGTGTCTTTTTATTACCGGCTCGATGTTTTTACAACTAGCATTAATCTGTTAAATTCAACTGCTTTATTATTACAATAAGATGGAAACACGATCAAAATGTCCGTCTCAGACACGGAAATGGATTGAAAATAATGGTCAATTTTGGCCATTATCAACATCCTCACATTTAATACTGATCGTCCCCGAGCAGTCAGAGTCAGTGCTCCTAGGAGCTTGGACTCTGCATATTCAATCCATTTGCGTGGCCTCAGAAATTTCATTCTTCTTATATTGGGATAAGACAATCAAAATTACAAGTATTAAACTCTCTTGGTTGCAGTGTTTAATGGAATGATACTTCTCACTTGCATGAACACACAAACCCATCATTATTGTTAATTCTTCTTGAATAGGTGTTTAGAAAAATTCATTGGCTTATTTCTTGAATTCAAGCATGACATGATCATTGATTAATAGAAACAGAGCCTCACATATAGTAGAATCGGAAAGTTCACTCACTCTCAAGATTGGCTTTTATCATCAACGCTCAAAATCCAATTCAATTAAATTCTCCCATAGGCTTGCAATTGGACCAACTCGCCACCGGCTCATTTCCTCAAATCGAGATCCCGAGGTCTTATTCAAGGTTATAACGGGGCATACGGTTGTAACATTTGGTAGGAAAGGAAAAATATTGGGCTAAAAAGTGTCACGACACCATTCCACCATAACTTGGCATGTTGTAGAATTTATGATCATCATTATTTCTTTCTTTCTTTTGTTTTTCTCTCCTTTTCTATTGCATGACATTAGACTTTGTCTAATTTGCTTTGTCATTTGCAATTTATTCTTGTTGAATAGATCTCAACTTTTTTTTTTGAATCGGTTTATAGCATACCGATTGACATTTTTGATGATCAAAAATTACAATGCCTTGATGGGATGGCTCATGTACACTTGGGTTTGATTTTCTTGGTCTTTTTGTAAGGCTGGGAATAATATAGAGGGCTTCAAAGAAAAATTAGGCTTAAAGGCTCAACTTGGTTAATCCTAAAGGGAAAATGTTTTTGGGTTTGGAATTCAAACGAAAGCCAAAATTTTGGGTTTTTCTAAGTGCCTCGATCATTTGCTCGATTTCGGGAATATGGCATGGTCTTGAATCGGTCCCAATTGCAAGTTCTAGTGTCCTTTAATCGAATTGATTCACACAATCAAAGAAAGAAATGAGTGATAGTGACTCATGGCTCAAATCTCACATGGTATGGTTTGATTATGTCATACTTTCATTCTCAAATTTAGCCTTTGAAAAATTTCTTACAGCTTATTCAATCAAATTCTCAACATGAAGATTTGTTTTTCTTTCAAGTGATCATATCATTGGATTTTTATAGCTCAAAACTTCGAGAATTTATGTCATGCATATTTTTAATTGTTTTATCCCAATCTAATAGTCTGAAAATTTCATCATCAGCCTAAATTCAACATGTGAATTTAGGTGACAGATTTATGCTTGTTTTATGCCGGTTTGTTTAATTGAAAGCAGTAAAAAGACACTGTGAACATGCAAGCATGTCACAGCTTGTTTTTGGCGTGACAGTCACTTATTCATCTTGGACTGCCACACATCTTTTTCAAATAATAGAGAACTCAAGACGAAATTCTCTTTTGGAAAGCAGTAAATGTACGACTACTAGAATACGTCGTACAACTATCATAACAGACAAATCCAAGGTTCGTTATATAGTACACGACCTTAATCATAGCTAAACATTAATACAGACGCAGCTGTACACTTGAATAAGTTAGCATCAAGGATCAGTCAAAAGATTACCAAAATACAGTTCCAGTTAGTCCAGTCAAAAGTGAATCTTTACAGATTCAGTCCATCAGCATCCTTCCCTTCTATCCCTGGAAAAAGATCCTGGTCCAGTGGACAAAGTTTGTCAGGCTGCAAGGTACGCAGTAATCTCCCATGTCTTCTTCGTCTTCCTCCATTACCCTTGTGCAGTAGACTCTTGGTCCTTGATTACCGAACAGGTCAGGGGTCTCCAGGCTTTCAACTAGCCACGCGAAGACATTGGTCCCGACGTATGTCATGACAAACCTGTTTGTTATGATCCTGTTGATCATCGATACCCCCTGCTGGACTTGTTCATTATCCACTTTGCTAAGCAGCATGTACCCCCTGACGAAGATTGAGGCCTTGTGGTTGTCCTCAATTCCTTCCTTCAGTAGCTCACAAGCCAGATTTTCGTTTCCTGCTCCGAATGCCTGCAGAGCTGGGATGAGTTGGAGGTTGTAGTTGCCAGCTTCTTCGCACTTGACCAGGAGTGCCTCATTCTGCAGTTCAACTCTTTGTTCCCACATCTTGACGATGGTAGTCTCCAGTTCACATCTCTTGTAGACAATGGGAAGATCAGCTGCATCCCTGAGTTTGGTACACACCTCTCTGACCCTCCACACTTTCTTAATGCAGTCCTCTCCGATGCGGGAAAGAATTTCTCCTAGGAGCTCTACTGGCAGATCCAGTAGTTGGGTCCCTTCCTCGTGATCTTCATTTTGAATTGGGGGAATGATGCCTCTGGAAAGACATGGAGAAATGATTAGGTCTGAAACCCTCAGCCTTACACCTTCAGCCACCTCAAAGTATAGTTCGCTTGTTACCACCTGCCTTACTTGAGGTACACTATGAAGGTCCAAGGGGTCAGATTATCAAATCTATTCTTATTGTAGCAAAAATAAGGAAAGCGAGAGAGATATAAGGATCTTGGATCCTTAAAAATTTTTGGACTATAAATAGTCTAAGATGTTTTTGGGTTGTCGAAGGACCAAAAAGAGAATATTTCGCAGGTTATTGAGCCTACGAAAGGATTTTGATTTTTATCACTTAAAAAGTGATTGAAATCATGTGAGATAGGGAAGATGAGAGATTAATGACGTACGACAAATGCAAGAGATGAGTTATGTAATCATCAGTATGCATAAATGGACCAACAAAATGAAAATAAAAACAAACATGCATGCATAAAAGGTAATTTTTAGATTTTTATGAAAAAGTGTTGATTTGTTTATTTAGTAAAGTTGGAGGTGTAAGTGGTCCCTGTAATACCCGTGAATTTTCCATCATAAAATAAAACAATAATTAAATAAATAAATAATAAATAAAATAAATACCATAAATAAATAAATGAATCCAGCAAATAAAGAAATAAATAAAGATAAGGAAATGAGAAATGAGATTTTTACTTAAAAAGGAATTTAATTAAATAAAAGGATGGATTAAAGGTAAATAAATTATACACCGAAACCCGACACTAATGAACTCGAGGATTCGAGTCCAAAACATCCAATTAGACCCGAGAATAAATTTAGAGAGAAAGTAGAAACCCGAAGATACCCCGGAAATCGGAATTCGGGAGCATAGAGGGATAGAAACCCGAAAGAGAGGCGGAAAAGCACGACGGATCGCACGACCCGCCCGGACCGAAGTCCAGGCGAAGTCGGCGCGGTGGCCGCGCGGTGGAGGGGGATTAGCGCGCCACGACCGCGCCACTTGACAGATTTGGTTGTTGCGTGAATCTCTCGCCCGAACGCGGATTTTTCAACTTCCGGTTGAACATCTCGCGACCCAAAACCTTTAGGTCAGATGTTGGACGCCCTAGGGATTGAGAAATCTATAAATAAGCCCCTTGGGAGCCCCAAACAAGTTTACAAAACCCTACAACCTCCTATACGTTCGAAACCCTAAATTCGGAGTCAACAGAAAGCACCAAACGGAGGCAGCAGCTTTGGACGAAAATCCAAGGATCTCCAAACATTGTGGTAAGCTCTAGTCCGATAAATCTTTTCACGTTTCAATCCGAAAATGGATTCTAACCTCGGTTCTTCTCTTTCTACACCTCGTATTGGATCTAGATTGTAGAACTCGACGAACGGAGAGGAGAAACGGTGGACTGGAAGCCACGCCTTCGAATAGACGATCCCGGACGTTCATAAACTCTGTAAGTTAACTCTTACATGGTTTTGGGATGAATTAAAACATTCAAAACTAAAAGATTAACAAGAAATCGAAAATCTGTCAATTTATACTTTCTACCGACGCAACAGATTTGATGAATTTTTCCGAACCTCTAAACGAATTCAAACAGAGAAACTTAAAACACGAAAAACGTTTCTAAGACGTAGATCTATCTACTGTAAAATTGTCATAATTTTTCATCGTGTTTTGATATCCGAAAAGGACCACGAACAGACCTGCCTGTGGTTTAGATCTTGAAACGATGATAAATTCTTTATTCGAACTTGTTGGTGATTTCTACCTTAGATCTAGACCGATCTAGGCTTGGCGTTGAACATAAGAGTTGTAGATCTATACGTTATAAATACCTCCGTAAAATTTCGGAATCTTTCGTGATGATTTGATATATGAAATCCACTCCAAACCGAACTGCTTGAATCTAGATCTTGAAATTCTTGACAGAACTTAGGAATGATCTTGATCACGTTTTTGACATAGGATCTAGACTGTTTTAGATCTTTGGCCGAACATGAAAGTTGTAGATAATGGTCTTAAGATGATCTCTATAAAATTTCATCAAATTTGGAGTTGAATTGCTATGGTAGAATTTGAAATCTTTAAACTGTGGTACATTAAATTCGGACAGAATTATTCGTCTACGAAAATTAGTGATTTTGACCTGTTTAGGTATCTCGGATTGAAAAAGTTAAAACACAAAAGTTGTAGATCTCGACGTTTCTGAGTCAGTCGTGAAATTTTGGAATTTTGGGAATTAAATCTGATTTTAGACGAATTTTAGAGTAAACTGTGGTTTACCGGAAACGAAATCTTGAAATCTTGTTGAAACATGAAATTAGCCTTTAAGGTTTAAATGATTGGGAATTCCTTTGAAATAAAATAGGCAATTGAAATATCTTGCTTGCCGAAAGGCAATTGAAATATCTTGCTTGCCGAAAGGCAATTGAAATATACTGCTTGCCGGAAGGCAATGGAAATATAAAGCTTGCCGAATGGAAATTGAAACATAAACTTGAAACATGAGACATGAGATATGAAACTAGGAGACTCGAAAATTGTTCCTTTTGGATTACGCTTTTAAATTATGTCCTATAATTATATTGCTTTGCAAATTATATTTATGATCTCATGAAATCTCTGTCGTTTGAATTGTTGTTAGCGAATTAAATTAAATTATGTGGTGTTGTGCACATGTTTTCTTTAAATATTAAACAATGGCTTTGAAACCCCATAGTTATGTATGTGTTAACTTACTCAGCACGTAGTACTGACCAAAACCATATTTTCTTTTTCTTGTTCCTACAGAGTGTGAAGAATATGCATCCTCATATGCATGCGTGGGAATTTTGGGGAAATACATTATATTTTAAATTTAGCTTTAGACTAGAATTTGCACGAACGGGCCTGTTTAACCCGTGTTTTGGCCATGTGGGCCGTATTTTTAAATTCAGCTGCATTATATATGTAATTATTATTTTCCGCTGCAACTTTGATGTACTATTTTTAAATTATATATGAATGGGCTGTTTGAATATTTTAAATTCTGAAAAAACCATAGCCTTGCATCTCTTTAGTGAGCTCGGAGAAACCGTGTCTTGCTAGAGAGGTGTGGCGGTGACACCCCGACCTGGGTGACCAAAAACCGGGGTGTTACAGAGTGGTATCAGAGCCCGGCTATTTTTAAACCATTATTATTTTTAAACTATTATTAATATTTTGACTAATATTTTAAATTTTAAAGTATTATTTCCATGGAGAAATTTTTATTTTTAAACCCACGGGAAAATATATATATAGTGCATAAATTATTTTTGGGGGGAAATCATCATTCGCATTTGCATATTGCATCTCTTTTATGTAGAGAACTTAGAATCTTTGCGAATTTTAACTTAGAATCTTTGCGAATTTGAACTTAGAATCTTGGCGAAGTTGAACCTAGAATCTTGGCGAAATTAACGTAGATCTCTTGTTACACCTATATAATCTTGAGGCATGACATCGAATTAGAAGCAATAACTAGATACTGATCCTGACTTAGTTCTAGATCGCGTTCATCTAAGCGCACGCCTAAGCATAACAAATCTCGGCTCTAGCCATTCCTATCCTAGTACGAATTAGAAAATTTCCTTATGTGGAACAATAAAAATCAAGTCTTTATTAAAACACTCTCTATTCCGAAAATCTTGTTTGGATTTCCAAACAACAAATCCGAAAATTTGAAATTTGAAATTTACGAAACGTCTTGTTCGAGCGATCTATCTAAACTCTACACGTTATAACAGAAAATGGCGCCTAGGAGGAAACCAAGGAAGGTGAGTCCAAACGGCACTGACGCTAACCTTTCCAACACGCCCAACAACAGTGAAAGTCCTCAGAACCTAGGAGAGCAAGTGCCTCAAGCGCCCAATAATATGGAAGCACGTTTAAAAACGATAGAGGGATTCCTAGTGGCATTAGGAAATGCGGAGGTGCATAGGACACCTGCAGCAGTAACTCCGCCCGTAGCTCAAACCAACTATCTAGCGTTGGTGAATCCCTATCAACCACCACGTTATGATGGGCAGGAGGATCCCGCCAAACTAGAGGGGTGGATCCGTACATTTGATAAGCTCTTGGATGCTATCAAATGTCTTGATGAGGCAAAGACACGAGTAGCAACCTACTACTTAGGAGGCGAAGCCGATGAGTGGTGGCAAGACCTCCAGAGGAATTTAGAGGAAGCTGAAGAAGCTTATTCGTGGACTAAACTTAAGGAGGATCTAAGGGATCGCTTCTACCCCATGAGCATCAAGGCGGCAATGTACGAAGAGTTTTTATCACTGAAGCAAGAGAGACGGATGGTGCAGGAGTATTATGCCCGGTTTAAGGAGTTGGTACGATTTGCTACGAGGATAGTACCAACCGACTCTGACAAGGCTCAGAAATTCGAGATGGGTCTGAACCTTAGTATCCGGGAGATACTTGCAGTAGGACAATTCACGAACCTACAGACGGTTTATGATCGTGCGGTAGCGGTTGCACGAGTCCAAGGACTGAAACGGAAACCGATAGATGAGGCTAACCAAGGACCACAAGGAGATTACAAGGTGGATAAGGACTATTTCGATGGAAACTCGAAAGGACAACATCAAAATGACAATGGGGAGAAAAAGGGGATAGTCTTCAACCATTGTGACTATGCGTCACCATGTCCAAAGTGTGGTAAACCGCATTATGCGAGAGGATGCCCTCAGCCTGGAGCATGCCTTCGATGTGGTCGACGTGGTCATCAGCTGCGTGATTGCCGGACCCGGAAAGAGAATATCGACAAGAGAGAGGATGTGAGTACTCGACTTAAGCAACCACAAAACCCAGACGGTCAAGGTGGCAACAACCAACGGCACCAGTACCATCAGAATAAAGACCAAAACCCGAAACCTCTCGAGAGTACTGAATAGGCAGTTATGGGGACATAACTGGAGTCCTAAGGGGGAGAGGATGTGATACCCCGTAAAATAGACATTTATTTTTGACGATATGTATTCCGAATGAATAAATAAACATATTCAAATTGTGTTGAACTACGTTATGGCTTGATCCCTTTACCGGGTACGTAGGCAGCTTAGAAGTTTTAATTCTAAGTTCAGTCACAACATTATAAAACAAACACAAGACCTTAGCACGAGAAAAGCTGAAACACAACTTCGAGGACGAAGTTGATTCTTAAGGAGGGTAGACTGTAATACCCGTGAATTTTCCATCATAAAATAAAACAATAATTAAATAAATAAATAATAAATAAAATAAATACCATAAATAAATAAATGAATCCAGCAAATAAAGAAATAAATAAAGATAAGGAAATGAGAAATGAGATTTTTACTTAAAAAGGAATTTAATTAAATAAAAGGATGGATTAAAGGTAAATAAATTATACACCGAAACCCGACACTAATGAACTCGAGGATTCGAGTCCAAAACATCCAATTAGACCCGAGAATAAATTTAGAGAGAAAGTAGAAACCCGAAGATACCCCGGAAATCGGAATTCGGGAGCATAGAGGGATAGAAACCCGAAAGAGAGGCGGAAAAGCACGACGGATCGCACGACCCGCCCGGACCGAAGTCCAGGCGAATTCGGCGCGGTGGCCGCGCGGTGGAGGGGGATTAGCGCGCCACGACCGCGCCACTTGACAGATTTGGTTGTTGCGTGAATCTCTCGCCCGAACGCGGATTTTTCAACTTCCGGTTGAACATCTCGCGACCCAAGACCTTTAGGTCAGATGTTGGACGCCCTAGGGATTGAGAAATCTATAAATAAGCCCCTTGGGAGCCCCAAACAAGTTTACAAAACCCTACAACCTCCTATACGTTCGAAACCCTAAATTCGGAGTCAACGGAAAGCACCAAACGGAGGCAGCAGCTTTGGACGAAAATCCAAGGATCTCCAAACATTGTGGTAAGCTCTAGTCCGATAAATCTTTTCACGTTTCAATCCGAAAATGGATTCTAACCTCGGTTCTTCTCTTTCGACACCTCGTATTGGATCTAGATTGTAGAACTCGACGAACGGAGAGGAGAAACGGTGGACTGGAAGCCACGCCTTCGAATAGATGATCTCGGACGTTCATAAACTCTGTAAGTTAACTCTTACATGGTTTTGGGATGAATTAAAACATTCAAAACTAGAAGATTAACAAGAAATCGAAAATCTGTCAATTTATACTTTCTACCGACGCAACAGATTTGACGAATTTTTCCGAACCTCAAAACGAATTCAAACAGAGAAACTTAAAACACGAAAAACGTTTCTAAGACGTAGATCTATCTACTGTAAAATTTTCATAATTTTTCATCGTGTTTTGATATCCGAAAAGGACCACGAACAGACCTGCCTGTGGTTTAGATCTTGAAACGATGATAGATTCTTTATTCGAACTTGGTGGTGATTTCTACCTTAGATCTAGACCGATCTAGGCTTGGCGTTGAACATAAGAGTTGTAGATCAATACGTTATGAATACCTCCGTAAAATTTCGGAATCTTTCGTGATGATTTGATATATGAAATCCACTCCAAACCGAACTGCTTGAATCTAGATCTTGAAATTCTTGACAGAACTTAGGAATGATCTTGATCACGTTTTTGACATAGGATCTAGACTATTTTAGATCTTTGGCCGAACATGAAAGTTGTAGATAATGGTCTTAAGATGATCTCTATAAAATTTCATCAAATTTGGAGTTGAATTGCTATGGTAGAATTCGAAATCTTTAAACTGTGGTACATTAAATTCGGACAGAATTATTCTTCTACGAAAATTGGTGATTTTGACCTGTTTAGGTATCTCGGATTGAAAAAGTTAAAACACGAAAGTTGTAGATATCGATGTTTCTGAGTCAGTCGTGAAATTTTGGAATTTTTGGAATTAAATATGATTTTAGACGAATTTTAGAGTAAACTGTGGTTTACCGGAAACGAAATCTTGAAATCTTGTTGAAACATGAAATTAGCCTTTAAGGTTTAAATGATTGGGAATTCCTTTGAAATAAAATAGGCAATTGAAATATCTTGCTTGCCGAAAGGCAATTGAAATATCTTGCTTGCCGAAAGGCAATTGAAATATCTTGCTTACCGAAAGGCATTTGAAATATACTGCTTGCCGGAAGGCAATGGAAATATAAAGCTTGCCGAATGGAAATTGAAACATAAACTTGAAACATGAGACATGAGATATGAAACTAGGAGACTCGAAAATTGTTCCTTTTGGATTACGCTTTTAAATTATGTCCTATAATTATATTGCTTTGCAAATTATATTTATGATCTCATGAAATCTCTGTCGTTTGAATTATTGTTAGCGTATTAAATTAAATTATGTGGTGTTGTGCACATGTTTTCTTTAAATATTAAACAATGGCTTTGAAACCCCATAGTTATGTATGTGTTAACTTACTCAGCACGTAGTGCTGACCAAAACCATATTTTCTTTTTCTTGTTCCTACAGAGTGTGAAGAATATGCATCCTCATATGCATGCGTGGGAATTTTGGGGAAATACATTATATTTTAAATTTAGCTTTAGACTAGAATTTGCACGAACGGGCCTGTTTAACCCGTGTTTTGGCCATGTGGGCCGTATTTTTAAATTCAGCTGCATTATATATGTAATTATTATTTTCCGCTGCAACTTTGATGTATTATTTTTAAATTATATATGAATGGGCTGTTTGAATATTTTAAATTCTGAAAAAACCATAGCCTTGCATCTCTTTAGTGAGCTCGGAGAAACCGTGTCTTGCTAGAGAGGTGTGGCGGTGACACCCCGACCTGGGTGACCAAAAACCGGGGTGTTACAGAGTGGTATCAGAGCCCGGCTATTTTTAAACCATTATTATTTTTAAACTATTATTAATATTTTGACTAATATTTTAAATTTTAAAGTATTATTTCCATGGAGAAATTTTTATTTTTAAACCCACGGGAAAATATATATATAGTGCATAAATTATTGTTGGGGGGAAATCATCATTCGCATTTGCATATTGCATCTCTTTTATGTAGAGAACTTAGAATCTTTGCGAATTTTAACTTAGAATCTTTGCGAATTTGAACTTAGAATCTTGGCGAAGTTGAACCTTGAATCTTGGCGAAATTAACGTAGATCTCTTGTTACACCTATATAATCTTGAGGCATGACATCGAATCAGAAGCAATAACTAGATACTGATCCTGCCTTAGTTCTAGATCGCGTTCATCTAAGCGCACGCCTAAGCATAACAAATCTCGGCTCTAGCCATTCCTATCCTAGTACGAATTAGAAAATTTCCTTATGTGGAACAATAAAAATCAAGTCTTTATTAAAACACTCTCTATTCCGAAAATCTTGTTTGGATTTCCAAACAACAAATCCGAAAATTTGAAATTTGAAATTTACGAAACGTCTTGTTCGAGCGATCTATCTAAACTCTACACGTTATAACAGAAAATGGCGCCTATGAGGAAACCAAGGAAGGTGAGTCCAAACGGCACTGACGCTAACCTTTCCAACACGCCCAACAACAGTGAAAGTCCTCAGAACCTAGGAGAGCAAGTGCCTCAAGCGCCCAATAATATGGAAGCACGTTTAAAAACGATAGAGGGATTCCTAGTGGCATTAGGAAATGCGGAGGTGCATAGGACACCTGCAGCAGTAACTCCGCCCGTAGCTCAAACCAACTATCTAGCGTTGGTGAATCCCTACCAACCACCACGTTATGATGGGCAGGAGGATCCCGCCAAACTAGAGGGGTGGATCCGTACATTTGATAAGCTCTTGGATGCTATCAAATGTCCTGATGAGGCAAAGACATGAGTAGCAACCTACTACTTAGGAGGCAAAGCCGATGAGTGGTGGCAAGACCTCCAAAGGAATTTAGAGGAAGCTGAAGAAGCTTATTCGTGGACTAAACTTAAGGAGGATCTAAGGGATCGCTTCTACCCCATGAGCACCAAGGCGGCAATGTACAAAGAGTTTTTATCACTGAAGCAAGAGGGACCGACGGTGCAGGAGTATTACGCCCGGTTTAAGGAGTTGGTAAGATTTGCTACGAGGATAGTACCAACCGACTCTGACAAGGCTCAGAAATTCGAGATGGGTCTGAACCTTAGTATCCGGGAGATACTTGCAGTAGGACAATTCACGAACCTACAGACGGTTTATGATCGTGCGGTAGCGGTTGCACGAGTCCAAGGACTGAAACGGAAACCGATAGATGAGGCTAACCAAGGACCACAAGGAGATTACAAGGTGGATAAGGACTATTTCGATGGAAACTCGAAAGGACAACATCAAAATGACAATGGGGAGAAAAAGGGGATAGTCTTCAACCATTGTGACTATGCGTCACCATGTCCAAAGTGTGGTAAACCGCATTATGCGAGAGGATGCCCTCAGCCTGGAGCATGCCTTCGATGTGGTCGACGTGGTCATCAGCTGCGTGATTGCCGGACCCGGAAAGAGAATATCTACAAGTGAGAGGATGTGACTACTCGACTTAAGCAACCACGAAACCCAGACGGTCAAGGTGGCAACAACCAACGGCACCAGTACCATCAGAATAAAGACCAAAACCCGAAACCTCTCGAGAGTACTGAATAGGCAGTTATGGGGACATAACTGGAGTCCTAAGGGGGAGAGGATGTGATACCCCGTAAAATAGACATTTATTTTTGACGATATGTATTCCGAATGAATAAATAAACATATTCAAATTGTGTTGAACTACGTTATGGCTTGATCCCTTTACCGGGTACGTAGGCAGCTTAGAAGTTTTAATTCTAAGTTCAGTCACAACATAATAAAACAAACACAAGACCTTAGCACGAGAAAAGCTGAAACACAACTTCGAGGACGAAGTTGATTCTTAAGGAGGGTAGACTGTAATACCCGTGAATTTTCCATCATAAAATAAAAAAATAATTAAATAAATAAATAATAAATAAAATAAATACCATAAATAAATAAATGAATCCAGCAAATAAAGAAATAAATAAAGATAAGGAAATGAGAAATGAGATTTTTACTTAAAAAGGAATTTAATTAAATAAAAGGATGGATTAAAGGTAAATAAATTATACATCGAAACTCGACACTAATGAACTCGAGGATTCGAGTCCAAAACATCCAATTAGACCCGAGAATAAATTTAGAGAGAAAGTAGAAACCCGAAGATACCCCGGAAATCGGAATTCGGGAGCATAGAGGGATAGAAACCCGAAAGAGAGGCGGAAAAGCACGACGGATCGCACGACCCGCCCGGACCGAAGTCCAGGCGAAGTCGGCGCGGTGGCCGTGCGGTGGAGGGGGATTAGCGCGCCACGACCGCGCCACTTGACAGATTTGGTTGTTGCGTGAATCTCTCGCCCGAACGCGGATTTTTCGACTTCCGGTTGAACATCTCGCGACCCAAGACCTTTAGGTCAGATGTTGGACGCCCTAGGGATTGAGAAATCTATAAATAAGCCCCTTGGGAGCCCCAAACAAGTTTACAAAACCCTACAACCTCCTATACGTTCGAAACCCTAAATTCGGAGTCAACGGAAAGCACCAAACGGAGGCAGCAGCTTTGGACGAAAATCCAAGGATCTCCAAACATTGTGGTAAGCTCTAGTCCGATAAATCTTTTCACGTTTCAATCCGAAAACGGATTCTAACCTCGGTTCTTCTCTTTCTACACCTCGTATTAGATCTAGATTGTAGAACTCGACGAACGGAGAGGAGAAACGGTGGACTGGAAGCCACGCCTTCGAATAGACGATCCCGGACGTTCATAAACTCTGTAAGTTAACTCTTACATGGTTTTGGGATGAATTAAAACATTCAAAACTAAAAGATTAACAAGAAATCGAAAATCTGTCAATTTATACTTTCTACCGACGCAACAGATTTGATGAATTTTTCCGAACCTCAAAACGAATTCAAACAGAGAAACTTAAAACACGAAAAACGTTTCTAAGACGTAGATCTATCTACTGTAAAATTTTCATAATTTTTCATCGTGTTTTGATATCCGAAAAGGACCACGAACAGACCTGCCTGTGGTTTAGATCTTGAAACGATGATAGATTCTTTATTCGAACTTGTTGGTGATTTCTACCTTAGATCTAGACCGATCTAGGCTTGGCGTTGAACATAAGAGTTGTAGATCTATACGTTATGAATACCTCCGTAAAATTTCGGAATCGTTCGTGATGATTTGATATATTAAATCCACTCCAAACCGAACTGCTTGAATCTAGATCTTGAAATTCTTGACAGAACTTAGGAATGATCGTGATCACGTTTTTGACATAGGATCTATACTGTTTTAGATCTTTGGACGAACATGAAAGTTGTAGATAATGGTCTTAAGATGATCTCTGTAAAATTTCATCAAATTTGGAGTTGAATTGCTATGGTAGAATTCGAAATCTTTAAACTGTGGTACATTAAATTCGGACAGAATTATTCTTCTACGAAAATTGGTGATTTTGACCTGTTTAGGTATCTCGGATTGAAAACGTTAAAACACGAAAGTTGTAGATCTCGACGTTTCTGAGTCAGTCATGAAATTTTGGAATTTTTGGAATTAAATCTGATTTTAGACGAATTTTAGAGTAAACTGTGGTTTACCGGAAACGAAATCTTGAAATCTTGTTGAAACATGAAATTAGCCTTTAAGGTTTAAATGATTGGGAATTCCTTTGAAATAAAATACACGTGAAATATCTTGCTTGCCGAAAGGCAATTGAAATATCTTGCTTGCCGAAAGGCAATTGAAATATCTTGCTTGCCGAAAGGCAATTGAAATATACTGCTTGCCGGAAGGAAATTGAAACATAAACTTGAAACATGAGACATGAGATATGAAACTAGGAGACTCGAAAATTGTTCCTTTTGGATTACGCTTTTAAATTATGTCCTATAATTATATTGCTTTGCAAATTATATTTATGATCTCATGAAATCTCTGTCGTTTGAATTATTGTTAGCGAATTAAATTAAATTATGTGGTGTTGTGCACATGTTTTCTTTAAATATTAAACAATGGCTTTGAAACCCCATAGTTATGTATGTGTTAACTTACTCAGCACGTAGTGCTGACCAAAACCATATTTTCTTTTTCTTGTTCCTACAGAGTGTGAAGAATATGCATCCTCATATGCATGCGTGGGAATTCTGGGGAAATACATTATATTTTAAATTTCGCTTTAGACTAGAATTTGCACGAACGGGCCTGTTTAACCCGTGTTTTGGCCATGTGGGCCGTATTTTTAAATTCCGCTGCATTATATATGTAATTATTATTTTCCGCTGCAACTTTGATGTATTATTTTTAAATTATATATGAATGGGCTGTTTGAATATTTTAAATTCTGAAAAAACCATAGCCTTGCATCTCTTTAGTGAGCTCGGAGAAACCGTGTCTTGCTAGAGAGGTGTGGCGGTGACACCCCGACCTGGGTGACCAAAAACCGGGGTGTTACAGTCCCCCATTTGGATTTTGTTTTGGAAAGTGGGTTTTTAAGGAATAGAACAAAACATTCCTCATGAATATTCCCCACTTGTTCCAAAGTGACAAAGATCAAACACCTTTAATGCAAAGAACAATCTATCATTTGTCTTTTTACACATAAATGACTTGCCAAAAGTGTTGGAAAAATTTTGGCATGGTCATGTGTCCCGGATGTGCAAACATCAACTTCTAGAATTGAGTTTGCAAAGTGTGGGCAACATGTACCCGACAAAAGCATTTATTACTAAAATACTCATATAATATAACACATGCAAACATAAAGACAGACAAACAAAAATAATTTTGGTCCATAATTACTACTGTAATGCACAAAATTTTTGTCAAACAGAACTCATGCTATACAGACATGGATTTGCAAGTGTCATTAACATGCATTTTCAGTCATCATCATCAAATATCTATCAAAACAACATAGTGACTGAGAAACATAATCACAGTGTTACCCCTACTCACATAAGAACACAAAATAAGAGTAAAACATCAAAATACTACTCAACAACAACAAAAACAGAATTTTTTTGGGGGGTTTTGCAACCCCTATTTTCAAAATGAACATCCCTTAAAGACACAGAAACCTTCGAACCCTAAAATGGCAGTTTGAACTTAAAGCACGAAAAAGCCCTAGTTCACCCTACCCTGTTCTAGGTCATCCCCGCACAAGTGTGACCCATTCCGTCCCTATTCCGACCATTTTCAACATGAAAAACAAAACACATTCCACCCCCATCCCCGATTTCGCAAGGAAGACGAAGAGGCAAAAACTGTAAAGAGAAACTGAGCGCGAAATTGAAAAAGAACACTCACCCCCTGCTCCCACTTGGATTAGACGACGAAGACGCCATTTCCGATGAGTTTGAACGGAGGAAAGATCGAAAAGTGCGACTGGTTTCGCGAGGAAGACAGTTTTTCGCGAGAGAGAACGGATGGTTTTCGGGAGAGTGAGAAGTGAAAGTGATGGAAGAGGGGGGGAAAACAAGGATATATAAAGAATTTGGGAAGGAAGCTTCGAATTATTTCATCAATTCGAATTAATTCGAATTGATGGTTTCTGTGAGAGATGCGAGTTATTCAGGCCAATTCGAATTAATTCGAATTGGCTTGAAAAACAAAGAAACAAAGCAAGTTCGAATTTTTGAGATCAATTCGAATTAATTCGAATTGACTCACAATTCGAACTGGAGGTTGTGAGCAAAAACTGCACAAGATGCCTAAGTGAGCTAATTCGAATTATTGTGGCCAATTCGAATTAATTCGAATTGCTTGAATAACTCGAATTGCTCACTTGCTGAGGAGAATGCCTTTTGTATGCTAATTCGAATTAGTCAGGCAATTCGAATTAATTCGAATTGCCTTATAATTCGAAATTGCAATACTTGGCCAAATAAAACATCCGAAAGTTCTGCCTTGGGTGCCAATTCGAATTTGCATGTCAATTCGAATTAATTCGAATTGCCTGCATAATTCGAATTAACTAATCCGAGAGTGAAAATTTCCAAGGCAAAATGTCTTATGTGGTTTGTTCCAAGCAATTCGAATTAATTCGAATTTTCTTGAAATGAAAAATAAACCACAGTCAAGACTTAGGAAAAATTTTTAGGTTTTCAAAAATTTATGTTCATCAAGATGAACTCAATAGCAAACATATCTACACAGAATTAGAATCTAAAACATATTGCTTGCATAAATTAGGTTGGGTTAACAATTTTATTTTATGAATTTATTCTGGATTTTAGATTTCTCTAAATTCCAGAATTAATTTTCATTAAATATAATATTAACCCAACCGGGAACCTGGTTTTTGGAAGCTTTATCTTTCTTTTTAGTTGGTTCCTCGAATTCCTGCAAAACAATTATAAGAAAGCATTAGGTTTTCTCTAAATATCAACATCCTCACATTTAGAGTCTTAGTACTCTAAATGTTCAATTGATTTTTGGATACTTTGTCCCAATAAAAATAGGTGGAGCAAGTAATAAATAAGTAAGTAAATATATGTATAATATTTATTGAGCATAAGCCGGTTCTGTTGTCATTTGGGCTTCTTTTTCGGGGTCGAACTGCCCAAGATACTCCTTCAATCTGTGTCCATTCACTACCAGCTCTCCTTTGTCAGTTCGGATCCTGACAGCTCCACTTTCAAACACGTGCACCACTTCGTATGGCCCTTCCCATCTGGATTTAAGCTTTCCGGGGAACAGCTTCAACCTGGAATTGAATAACAAGACATTCTGGCCAACATAGAAGTGTTTAGACTTGATACGACGATCGTGTAACCTCTGGGTCCGCTCTTTATAAATCCTCGAGCTTTCATAAGCTTGCGCACGTATTTCCTCAATTTCATTGAGGTCCAACTTGCGCTTACTCTGAGCAACTCGTGAGTCAAAGTTGCGCGTTCGTACGGCCCAGTAAGCCTTATGCTCTAGTTCTACGGGCAAATGACAGGCCTTTCCGAAGACGAGTCTGTATGGAGACATCCCAAAGGGAGCCTTGAATGCAGTGCGGTATGCCCATAAAACATCATTGAGCTTACGTGACCAATCTTTGCGAGTTGTCCCCACAGTGGCCTCGAGTATGTGTTTGATTTCGCGGTTTGAGACCTCGACTTGACCACTGGTTTGGGGATGGTAAGGCGTGCCGATCTTGTGGAGAATCCCATTTTCGCTCATAAGATTTGCAAATGCTTTATTAACAAAATGGGTTCCTCCATCTGATATGATCACCCTGGGTACACCAAATCTATTGAAAATGTTATTTTTCAAAAATTTGACGACCTGGTTGCCATCATTGGTTGGCAGTGCAACGGCCTCAACCCACTTGGAAACGTAATCGACAGCTACCAAGATGTAATGGTTCCCATCAGATGTCGGGAATGGTCCCATGAAGTCAATACCCCATACATCGAAAATCTCGAGAGTGAGAATTCCTTGTTGAGGCATCTCATCCCTCTTCGAGATATTCCCTAGTCTTTGTCATCTGTCGCAAGCTTTAACAAACGCTTTGCAATCCTCGTAAATGGTAGGCCAATAAAAACCGCACTCGAGCACCTTATGGGCTGTTCGAGTGGGGCCATGGTGACCTCCATATTCCGACTCATGGCATTTCTTAGCGATTTGATAAGCCTCGTGCTCAGTTACACATCGTCTAATAATCGAATCTGCACAGTGCTTGAAGAGATAAGGATCTTCCCAGAAGTAGTTAACTACATCTCGGTTGAACCTCGCTTTTGTGGCCCCTGCTTTGAAATGGTGGGGTTATTCCGCATGCTAAAAAGTTAGCATATCGGAAAACCACGGACAAGCTTGATCATGAAGATGCAAGGCAAACAGTTGCTCGTCCGGAAAATTCTCATTTACGGCTAGCTCATTTTTATCATTTTCTAGTCGAGACAAATGGTCAGCAGCACCATTGTCTCTGCCTTTTCTATCTTTTATTATAATGTTGAATTCTTGTAACAAAAGTACCCACCTGATTAATCGAGGTTTGGCGTCTTGTTTGCTAAACAAGTATCTCAGTGCAGAGTGATCTGTGTACACTGTGGTTTTCGTACCAATAAGATATTGTCTGAATTTGTCAAACGCAAAAACCACAGCATACATCTCCTTCTCCGTGGTGGTGTAGTTAATTTGGGCCTCATTCAGGGCATGACTTGCGTAATGAATTACACAATGCTTCCCTTCCTTATGTTGCCCAAGAACTGCACCCACGGCGAGATCACTTGCATCACACATTACCTCGAAAGGTATTGACCAATCGGGTGGTTGTACTATTGGAGCAGAAATCAACATCTCTTTGAGCGTGTCAAAGGCTTGAACACACGCTTCATTTATTACGAAAGGATTTTCTTTACAAAGCAAGTTAGTGAGCGGCTTGGCAATTTTAGAAAAGTCTTTAATGAATCTCCGGTAGAAACCGGCATGCCCTAAGAAACTCCTAACTGCTTTTATTGAATTAGGCAATGGTAGGTTTGAGATGACTGAGACCTTAGCTCTGTCGACTTCGATACCTGCGCGCGAGATGCGGTGACCTAACACTATTCCTTCGGTGACCATGAAATGGCACTTCTCCCAGTTCAAAACTAGGTTGGTGTCCTCACATCTTTTCAAAATTTGTGTAAGATTAGTCAAACATTCATCAAAAGTATCTCCATACACAGAGAAGTCATCCATGAAAACTTCAATGCATTTTTCGATAAATTCTGAGAAAATTGACATCATGCATCTTTGAAATGTGGCAGGCGCATTACAAAGTCCAAAAGGCATGCGCCTGTACACAAAAGTTCCATATGGGCACGTGAATGTGGTCTTGTCGTGATCCTCGCTAGCTATTACAATCTGATTATAGCCAGAGTACCCATCCAAAAAGCAATAGAACTCCCTCCCAGCCAACCGCTCAAGCATCTGATCAATGAATGGCAAGGGGAAATGGTCCTTCCTGGTAGCGGTATTGAGCTTCCGGTAGTCGATGCAAACTCTCCAACCGGTCACTGGACGCGTCGCCACTTCTTCTCCTTGCTCATTAGTCGTTACACAGATCCCCCCACGTTTCGGTACGACCTGCACTGGGCTAACCCATTTGCTATCAGAGATAGGATAGATGATACCAGCGTCTAAGAGCTTGATAACTTCTTTCCTTACCACTTCCTGCATATGGGGGTTCAGACGCCTTTGTGGTTGCCTTGAGGGCTTGTACTCCTCTTCCATTAAAATTCTGTGCATGCAAACAGAGGGGTTTATTCCTTTTATATCAGAAATGGTCCATCCGATTGCATGTACATATTTCTTTAGAATGTCTACCAGAGCTTTTTCTTGTTCTTGTGTCAGCTTGGCAGACACAATCACCGGTAATCTTTTATGTTCAGCGAGAAAGACGTACTTAAGATGATCCGGAAGTATTTTAAGTTCAAGCTCTGGTGGGCATTCAACGGAAGGCAGTAATTTGCGAGAAATGGATGGGAGAGAGAGATCAGATTTACCTTCAGGATCCTGTGTCAGTACAGGATCCACTTCCTCCTCAGTGGTGCTTTCCTCGTCCTCCGGGATGAACTCAACCCCATCGAATTCTTCAAGGTCCCCAGAGATAGGGTCCTCGAAGTGGACAGCGTTGCAGCTCCTTGGTTGCTCCGCACCTTCAGGCTTCAGTACCTGTTTTGAAACTTTGTTTGGCTCATCAGTCACAGAGTTTATGCTCTCATCCTCACTCCTACTTTCTATTACATCAAACATGGAACAAGATCCCTCATTCGGAAATTTCTGCAGCTGTTCCGTGTCAAATGTGATTTCTTTGTCATCGACCCTCAATGTGACTCTTCCAGATTTGGCATCAATCAGTGCACCGCCAGTGACCAGAAACGGGCGTCCCAGGATAAGTGGCATTTCAGAGTCCTCTTCGATGTCGAGGATGATGAAGTCAACCGGGAAAAGAACTTGACCGGTTTTGACTACCACATCCTTGAGGATTCCTACGGGCTTTGTGATTGATCTGTCTGCAAGCTGCAACTTCATCTTGACTGGTTCAATCTCCCCGAGCCTTAGGCGAATTGCCATGGCTAAGGGCATCACATTGATGCTGGATCCTAGATCACATAACCCCATGCTCACCTTGGCCTTCCCAATCTGTACTGGTAGCGTGCAACATCCAGGGTCTTCTTTCTTTTCGGGCAGTTTCTTCTGAACTATGGCACTGCATGTGCTGTTGAGAACAATCACCTCCTCCTGCTCTACCTGCCTTTTCCCTGAAATCAATTCTTTCAAGAACTTAGCATAGGTGGGCATTTCTGAAATCATTTCCACAAGAGGAATGGTTATCTCTACAGACCTTAACCGTTCTAGAAATTTCTTGAATTTAAGGTCATGTTCCTTATTTTTAAGACGTGCTGGGTATGGCACCCTCGGCATGTACTTATTATTATTTGTTTTTGGTGGTAAAGAGAAGGAAGTTGTACCTTCAACCCTACCCTTTTCAGCTCCCTTTGCAGCTTCAGCCTGCGGAATAGCTGTTTCTGATTTGTCCTCGACCAGTCCAATACCGTCTCCTCCTTCAATCCTTTCATTTTCTTTTTCACCCTCCACTGGATCCTTTTCCTCCTTGGCTGTCTCTTTTCCATGTCCAACAATTCCTTTTAGAGTCTTGCCTCCCCGCAATGTGATTGCTTTACAATGCGGGTTAGCTTCAGTACTGCTAGGAAGTGTTCCTTTCCCCCTGTTCTGTAGTTCCTTGGCCAATTGGGTGACTTGCGTCTCCACATTCTTGATTGATGACTGCAGTTGTTGGTTTATATCCTTCTGGTTGGCTATAAACTCAGTCATCAAGTTCTCCAGACGAGATGGTGGCCTTTGGTTATATTGTTGATTTTGATCAGGTTGGGATTGGAAATTCTGGGAATTCTGGCCTTGGTTCTGATTAGGCCTCTGTTGGATTTGAGGTTGGAAATTCTGATTCTGATTTTGAAAGTTCTGCACTCTTTGCTGGACGAATCCTTGATTCTAAGGTCTGAAGCTTTGCTGTGGGTTTTGATTTGCGAACTGGTCGGGCTGGTTTGGCTGCAACAAATGCGCATTAAGTGCATTGTTGTTGGAATAGGAGAGATTGGGATGGCGATTTTGGTAGTTCCCGGCATAATTACAACTCTCGGTAGCTATCTGTTGGCATGTATCAGTTGGATGAGGTCCCTGACACAGTCCACAGACAACTCCCGATTGCTGTGTTTGAACTTGGTCTGATGAGGTTCCTGCCTGAGAAGCGTCTATTCCCTTCCCTTTATCCTGGCTCAGCTGTATCGCAGCTACCTGTTCTTGCAATTTTTCAAAATCTGTTTTCCCTTCACTTACAGCAAAGACTTTTCTAGGAGGATCCTCCTTCCTATCATCTGTGTTTAGGATGGATCTGTTGACAGACATTGTCTAAATCTTCTCCCAAGCTTGGTCCATAGGCAAGTGGAGTAAATGTCGTCCGCCAGCAGCGTCTAACATTGTTCTCCATGGATGGGTGAGTCCTCCGTAGAATTTCCTCAATTGCTCCCATGGTGCGTACCCGTGTTGGGGGCATCGCCTGATGAGGCCCAAGAATCTTTCTTTCGCATCATATAATGACTCGTCTGGCTTCATTTTAAAATCTTCAATCTTAGCTTGTCCTTCCTCAATCTTTGATTCCGGAAAATACTTCAGCAAAAAGCTCCTCACCAAGTCTGCCCAAGTGCTCCTCAGATTGATAGGCAATGACTTATACCAGTCCCTGGCACCACTATATAAAGAAAATGGAAGCAACATCAGCCTAATAGCATCAGGAGAGACTCCTTGATTTTTGATCGTGTCGCAGAGCTCCAGGAAGGTCTGGAGATGATCATGAGGGTCCTCATGATTTGCACCGCAGAACTGATTGTTTTGCACCAAATTAATGAGTGCCAGTTTGAGCTCGAAATTGCGTGCGGGAAAGTGTGCTCTCCCAGGTCCATCCAGATAGGGCTCTACTATTGGTTGCATGAAGTCTGTTGCTGCTTGCTGCTGTTGTTGATTTCCTTGTTCAGCTTGGTTCTGGTACTGTTGGTGGTAATTGGGGAATTGCTGGAAGTTATGTGGATCTTGTGGGTTGTTCTGAAACTGAGCTGGATTGAAAGCTTGGTTTTGGTATTGTTGGTTTGGTATGTTTTGATTTTGGTGAAATTGGTTTAGGGGTGGCGGCGGTTGTTGGTGGAATTGCTGGTATTGTTGCTGATTGGGATTTGGTAGATTCTCCTCTTCGTTGGCACGATTAGGATGTTCTACCATTCCTCCGTCAGCTCCATTACTAGGGTTATTTGGTGGTTGGTCTATGGGTAAGATCGGGGGAATGTTCTGGTTATCTGCCATGTCAGATAGATCGCTGCTCGATGTTTCAGGTGAAGTGCGGGTCCGACGCTCCTGCTCTTTCCGTCTTCTGGCTTCTGCCCTCAGTTGGCGAGCGGTCCTTTCTATTTCTAGATCGAACGGTAGCTCCGGCAATGTGCTCCTCCTCCGTTGCATAAGCAGTTGGTATCAAGATTTTGACAGTACCTATACAATCCCCAAGTTAGTGATGGTTTGATAGTATATACAAAAACTATCTATGAGTAAATCTGGAGTATAATTCTCCTAGTAAACGGCGCTGCATCCTCCCCGGCAACGGCGCCATGAAACTTTTGACGAGTTTCATGGTGCAGCCGGGGTAAACAATTCAATCTTACCAGACACCAGTGTTCAATACTTAATAAAGTATTATTTATTACAACTGTCTGCATCTCCCCGGCAACGGCACCATGAAACTTTTCACGAGTTTCATTAACACGAGTAATTTTCTGAAATATCAGGTGCGGATTTAAATGAAAGGAGTTATGATTTAGGGAAGGGGTTTAAGGATATATTAAGATTTCCCTTTTTATTACTCATGTGGGGTGTTTTAATCTCAAACGGCGCTGTGGTCCTTCCCGCCATGAAACTTTTGACAAATATCACGGTGCAACCGGGATTGACCTTCAGTCTGTCACCCTGAAAGTCCCTGGTATCTGCGCCATGATACTTCTCATAATTTCGTGTCACGAAAGTACCTGCCATGAAGCTTTTGAACATCTTCCCACTGTATGAGTATTTCCCAAAATATTATGTTTTTATTTACTCGTGTCAAGAAACTGTGCTCCCGAAAGCGCACGGAGTCAAAAATTGCAGTAATTTATAGTAAGTACCGGATCGTTCACTAGAGGATGTGCGATGGAAGCAGGGCCCACGTCGTTTACTAAGATTTTCCACTCGGTTACTCGTTTCAAGTTTTGCAAGGTTTTCTAACAACTACTTGACATAAATTAAACCAGATCATGAAAGCAGTAAAAATTATTCTACAAAGCATGGTAAACTAGATCGAAGAAAGCAATTAAATCTATACTACGAAAGCAATATAAAATTATGCTACACTATCTAGAAAGCAGATTTAAAATATGACAGAAGGGACAGGGAGGAAATAATAAAGATTGGACGAGATTCAGATGAAACACAATTAAACTTCCATTTTTATACACAGATCTTAGCTTGGGATAATTCTCTAGTTAGCTAACTCTCATGCTTTCTACACCATGTTCCCTTTAACAGACAGGTACTTATAGTGAGAATTTACATGCTCTTACGACCTCAATTTCTAAGATACCACAGACTCACAACTGCCCTCACATGGCCATGCTAAGGCGTATCATTCATCTGTGGTGGATAAGCAACACCTAACATATCATTAGTTGACATGCCAAGTACTCCTATCATTTCTCCATGTCACACCCAAAGTTTCAAATCACGCCCCAAACCATTCCATAACTCTCAAACCTTTTAACAGATGGACAGCCCCTAATTCTTCCGAGTGACCTCTATGAAAGCATTTAAAAGGAAAGCAGTAAGAAAGCTGTAAAGAAAGCATTTAAATCTATCACTCGGAAGCATTAAAAATGTCTCTTTCCGTTAGTATAAAAGAGCCCCTGGTCTTGGTGACCAGGTGCAGATCAAGAACCCCCGAGATATCAATAAGCCACAGGGCTTACAACATCTGGGTAGTTATGAGATACAAACTAAATGAAACAGATCCATAAATGAACCTATTCCGGATGTACTCACTCAAGACTCAATTCTAGACTTTGGCAGAAGAAGATAGTAGTCGAAGGAATACTCGACCCTACCTTAGAAATTCACCAAGGCCTATATGTTGTTCCTCTAGTATTATTTATCACATCTCATCTACACCCAAGTGGATATTGACTTAATGCGATATCTAATATAAGATTTCCAACACACAGCAATTTTGAGAAGCAAATGAATATTTGAAAATCATTCCCTAGACAGGTACTAAACTCTCAATTAAAACACAGATCCTTTCAGTCTAGATGAGACCTAATCGCTGACTCTGCTTCTAAGCTCTCAAAATCAACCCCCAGTGGAATATGAATTAGTCATAACTGTTGAATTTATCCCTTACTCAGATCCGGATTTTAGAACGGAATTTTTGTTAGAAGTTTATTATGCAGCATCTGATTTAAATCAAGACTTCTGTGTCCAATGGGAAGGATCCCCAAAATAATCATATGACCGCAACATCTACATAATAGTATCATGCATACAAGTATATGAAAAGGAAAATAAAACACCCCAAAATATATGGTGGGGTTAGACAGAATGTGATACACAAAGATGGATTAGCCTGAGATGAGAAGAAATCGGCTAAAAGGAGTGCCAGAGATAGTTGGGGTTCTCCGGACTGCAAACATCTGCTGTCCGGTTCCCAATTTTCCCAGATGACTGATTGTAGACAGAAAGAATTCCAAACAATGGTGACCGCCGTCATTTAGTTTTCTTTTGTCTGTGAGTGGAAGAAAAACCCACATATTTCTTGATGTAATATTTCTCGACTGATGTTGGTCGACATCAGTTAATACAATTGCAACTTGAATTCAGGTTGAGGAATTAAGATAAGGAAAATTAAAACTGTATCTGATTAGGAATTGGCTGAGTGACTAATCGAAACTCTTAGTGAAGAGAACGCTCGTCGAAGCTTCCACCAACCACTAACCAGATCATGAAAAATAACAGATAATGATTGACACACAGAAGACGGGTTAGTCGATATCCCTGTGAAGGGACCTTTCACCAACATTAATCTGTGGTGTTTCTCATTATCCGTTCATACACACAATGAAAGAGAAAATAAGAAAGTAAGAAAATATTTTTGGTATTGTGTGGGTGATAAGCACACAATAAGTGGACACTTAATGGGTTGAAATGTGTAATGGATAAGGTTAGGTGAAATGGGCCTAGGCCCAATACACCCATGCAACTTACACAAATCATGAAAGAAAATATTTTTGGAGTTTTCAAAATAAAAGGATAGTTCAATTCGAATTATTGGGGTAAATCGAATTGAGAATGCATGAAGGATGAAGTATTACTTTACCCAATTGATCATTGCTAGAAATTGGAGCATCATCTAATTCGAATTATTGACCAATTCGAATTAATTCGAATTGGACAACTCGAATTGGCGAAGTCCTTTTCTTGCTCAAATTGACTAAGGCATTTACCTCAAGGGGAAGGTGAATTCGAATTGTCCAGCAATTCGAATTAATTCGAATTGGACAATTCGAATTGGTAAGAGATGAAGAAATAAACCAAGGCATGAATGGGTAGTAATGGATACAATGTGGTTTTCAAGCCAATTCGAATTGTTGAGCAATTCGAATTAATTCGAATTGGATAATTCGAATTGGTTGGAAACCACATGAAGAGAATTTTTGGTTGTGCAATTCAAATTTCTTAGGCAATTCGAGATAATTCGAATTGCCTCAATTCGAATTAGACAGTTTCGAACAATAACAATTTTTGTTCTCACAAGTATGGGTTAGGTGTACACTGTGCTGTAATGATGGGTTTAGATTTACCAAATCCCTCATCTCACATCAATGTCACTTCACAGCCACCCTAGTGAAGTTCTCAGCAGATAAACAAACACATGTCCAGTGGGTATTGGCAAGATTCAAACCCTATTTCTACAAACAAAGGATTCAAAGATCAAAGATCCTAAAACATCTAGTTATCTAAGAACTACATGAATAAACTAAGAACACTCAAGTTATCTAAGGCAGCATAAAATAAAAATCAAGGCAGGAAAATAAGGCAAAAAGGTAAATTCTAACAAACCTTGAAAACATCTAAAACCTAAGAACACTTATTTGAAGCTCTAAGGCACAAAATCAAGCCAAAAACCCACCAAACATGCATTTATTAAGTTTGAATGTCAACTAGGACATAATAAATGTAACCTAGTTGAAACAAACAAACATGCTAAGCATTTATTTCTAAAGAAAGCATTAGAGAGTGCTAAAACACATGAATAACACCATTTCTGGAAATTTTTCTTGTATTGACACTTTGAAAGCAAAATAAAGAACCCAAAACCATCATTAACTTGAAGGTAGGGTTTATTCTAACTAGAAAGCATGTAAAAATTCTGGAAATGGCTACTCTAAGGGTTACACAAACTGCTTCTACACTATACTAAGATCAAAGCATGTAAAAATTATACTACTTGCAAGGAAAATAAACTAAACTAAACTAAACTACCTACCTAACCCTTAAGGGGTGTGGAACCTCCTGCAGTTCTTTTTGTCCCAGCTGCTTTTTGCTTAAATTCTTGATCTCTTTGCTCTGTTGTGGAAGGTCTGCTTTTATAGACAAATTTCGAAACCCTAGGCCCACCAATGTTGTGCTCATGCTCCACAGCTTCAATGAGTGAAGTTCGAATTAATTCAATCAATTCGAATTAATTCGAATTGTGAGATCTCTTCCTTGAGCTGGAAATGTGGCCTTCAGTTATCAATTCGAATTGTTGTGAAGAATTCGAATTGGTCTTTTCTCGAATTGGGTGAGGGTTTCTGCTTGGCTTCCTTGCATTTGTTGGCAATTCGAATTGTTTGTGCCAATTCGAATTAAGTCGAATTGGACAATTCGAATTGCATCTTCTTGCCTTTGGGTTCCTTCTCTTCATTCCCTAATTCGAATTATTAAAGCCAATTCGAATTAGTTCGAATTGGCCATAGTAATTCGACTTAGCTCTTCTGCATCCCTTCCCAACACTTAACCACTTCTTGTTCTCTTCAGCAATTCGAATTGTTTGTGCCAATTCGAATTAATTCGAATTGCACAATTCGAATTGTGCTTCAACACTTGACCAAATTTTAGTTGTGGGATTTTCAATCTTTTTCCCCATCTTTTTGGATTTTTGTGGGCTATATTATTCTTTTGCCCATCTTTTCATTCCTTTTTCTTTTCTTTTTCCTTTTTTCATGTTTTTGGATTTTTCTAACACAAATACAATTTAAAATTGCATATTTTGTGTCTTTTTATTACCGGCTCGATGTTTTTACAAACTAGCATTAATCTGTTAAATTCAACTGCTTTCTTATTACAATAAGATGGAAACACGATCAAAATGTCCGTCTCAGACACGGAAATGGATTGAAAATAATGGTCAATTTTGGCCATTATCAATGACCATCAGCCCAGCCACGTACTTGAGACGAAATACCAGCATACAAGTGAACTAAAAAGTAATCGGCAAGAGGCAAACGAGTATCATCCATGCTTCTGGGCGTTAGCTTGCTTGATGGTCGGCATTGGTTTGAATTTGCTTGGCGCACCTGGGGCGCTCGTTTCTTGTCTTTGTTATGGATTATATGGTGTGAGCGTAACAACATGATCTTCAAGGATAGGTGCCTCCCTCGTGATTCCTTGTTGGCTAAAGCGGAGCGCTTGCGAAGTCACCTGGTTCACCGCGAAGATAGGCTGCATTGGAGTCGGAATGTCCATCATGTTCACTGGATTGAAGAAGGGGTTAGTGGTAATGTTCTACACACGGATGGTTGTGTCTTGGCTTTGGATCATAAGTCTGGATATGGAGCTGTCCTAAGAAGTTGCAATGGAGATTGGATTGGTGCTTGTAGTGGATGCTTAGGCTCAAGATCTATCCTTGAGGTGGAGCTCCTTGCGCTCCGATTTGGGCTGCTTCTGGCCATGCAGTTGAATGTGGTGATCAATGTTTGCTATATGGACTCATTGGAGGTCATACGGTTGATCTTGGGACCTCGTCGTTCGAGCCATCATTTGTGGCCGATGGTTGCTGCTGTGAAGAGTCTCCTCCATGAGATGGGATCCTGCTCGCTTCGACATGTCTATCGTGAAGGTAATCAAGTGGCGGATGCGTTCGCCAAGAGGGCTGCTTCTTCCGAGGATTTCTACACCACTTGGGCTTTCCCTCCGGATGATATTGGCGTGCTCTTGGCTCAAGACTCCGAGGGTGCGGTGTTCTCTCGTTTGATTTAGCTTTTTATTTTCTATTCTTTTTTTCCTTTCCTTTGCTCGCCTCTTTAGGCTGTTTCACCAAAAAAAAAAACTTTTGGATACACCGTCCATTGCAATTGTTTAATAGTTAATATATTAAAATATATAAAAATAAAAATTCTATAAAACTATGTGAAAAGACGAATTCAACAAGATCTCATTTGACTATATTTTCTCTTATATAACTGTACAAATAAGTTAGGTCAAACAAGCACAATGAACAGTGTAAAAAGTCCAAATAAGACAAATAGTGGGACAGAGGGAGTATATTTTTTAATAAATTGTTTTGTTTTAATTTTACAGATATATTGCATACTAATATGTGGTATATATTACTACTCCATGTGGCATTAATACTCCATTTGACCATTTGTGGCTCTACTGACTAATAAGAAGTAGTACTACATTATATATGTCATATTTTCTTGGCTAAACAATTCGTCCAGTTGGTTGATTTTAGTCCTTACCCATTTTTTTTTTTTGGTAACACAGCCTGAAAAGGCTTGCAAAGGGAAATAAAAAAAAAAGTATAAGAAAGAAAACAAAGACAAAAATCTAAATCATTCGGGTATAGGAGACCCCGCTAGCATCCATCGCGACCAAGGGTGCAACATCATCTGGAGGAAACGCCCATGTGGTATAAAACTCATCAGCCCGAACCGCCCGCTTAGCTAATCCATCCGCAACTTGGTTGCCCTCTCTGTAGACATGTCTCAGTTCACAACCATCAAATTCCCGAATAAGATCACGAACCTCCTTGATCATAGGCCAAAGCGGATGACGAAGAAGCATCATCCCCCTCACCAGGTTGACTACTTCCATCGAGTCCACATAGCATGTCTTCAAAGCTGCCCCTGTTTGCTTGGAAAGGAGCAGTCCAAATCGGAGGGCTAGAATTTCAACTTCAAGAATTGTCCGGTAGCCAAGTGCCCCTCCACAGCCGTTCACCCACCGTCCCGAACTCGACCTCAAGACCGCTCCAAATCCAGACCTTTCCTGAGACACAAGAACACATCCATCGGAGTGTAGCACCAATCCATCAACATCCTCTTCTCTCCACCTAATTACCCGCGACGATCGGACCATAACAGGAACAGGTGTATGCCGATCGAGCTGCCTTAGCAGCTGGGAAGCCTTGTGCAAAATTCAATCCCTTCCAATCACTTCATCTCTAACAATCTTGGCATTCCTCTCACACCACACAGTCCAGAGAATGGCAAGAAACCAATTACCCCAAGTCCTCCAAGCCCATTCACTCCAATGCCGACAATCCTCAGCTCCCACTGTCGCAAGAACATCATGAACAAAGAAACCCCCTTTCACCCAAAAAAAGGTTCGCCCATGGACATATGAATAGAGCATGGCGCCATTCGTCAACCTCCACGCCACAAATGGTGCATAAGGGAGAAGCTGCCAGGCCTCGTTGGAACCTCAATTCATTACACGGAAGCGGACCATGACCAAGAAGCCATAACAAAACCCCAATCTTTACCGGGATAGTCTGAGTCTACATCCAGGCCCACCCCTTATCAGTAGCCGCCTCTCCTTGCAACCATAGATATCCAGAACTAACAGTATAGACACCCTTGAAATTACCTCGCCAATGCAGGATATCGGGAACCGTATCATTCAACAAAAGGTGCCGGAGCCGCCTCTATAGAAGCCTTTAACGCCACCGGTAGCCATGAATATATTGACCCCAATGTCCACCTCTCATTATCGATCACATCCTTAATGCATACGTTCACATCGTGTATATCAATAAATGGAACTTGATTAACCATACATTGACCCTCCCACCAAGGGGAGAACCAAAGAGAACTAGAGCCATTTCCAACTCGAACTCCATATGCACTCTCAAAGATTTCCCCAACTTTCACTAAAGAGCGCCACACCTTTGAGCTTTTATAATGAGGCCGCGGCATCATCCCAGGATGGAGTCCATACTTAGCCCTCAAGACACTAACCTAGAGTTTGTTCGGTTCAGTGAGAAATTGCCAAAGTTGTTTGCCCATCAACGCCAGATTCATTTGACGGAAATTTTTGATGCCCAGACCGCCAAATTTTTTAGATCTAGTAACAATATCCCACTTCACCAGGTGCAAGACACGCCCCTCAACCCCCTTCCAAATCCATCTCCTTATGATTTTATCGATCCGATTACACACACCAATTGGCATCAAGTGAACTTGCATGGTGTAAATAGGCATGGCATGTAATACAGAGCAGGCGAGCGTGATCCTTCCAGCTTTGTTTAAAAGTAAAGCCGCCCATGAACTCAACCTGGTTTCTATCCGGCTGATCAGATTATCGAATTGAGCTATCTTAAGCCTCCCATGAATGAGCGGAAACCCCAGATATGAGCCCAGATCATTAACCACCAAAACACCAAGTTGCGTAACTAACATAGCTTTATTAGCGTCATCAGCCGAGGGGGAGCAAAATGCACTTGACTTCGAAGCATTCATGTGCAAGCCCGACCGTGAACCAAAACGTGTCAAGACAGACGCCATCTAGCCGATGCTAAGCTCAGTCAGTTCTGCACATAAAATCAAATCATCAGCAAACATTAAGTGTGATATATCAACTCCCTGAGGACTAAGTCGAATTGGCCGCCAGTCTCCTTCCATTGTGGCGAGACTAATTGCTTGAGAGAGCTTTTCCATCACAATGACAAATAAGTACGGCGACAGTGGGTCACCCTGACGGAGTCCACATCTAGGCGTAATATTCCCAATAGGCGAGCCATTCCAGAGGATAGAGAAACCAGAAGAGCATACACAGGCCATAATTAGTTCGCGACACCCAACTGGCATATCAAGCTCCGTCAAGCAAGTTTCAAGAAAATCCCATCGAACCATGTCAAAAGCCTTGGCCAAATCGACCTTGAGGACAACCGCCTTAGGCCCCGTTCGAGCACTTTCTAATGTTGATACAATCTCTTGCAACAAATTACCATTGTCAGCCGTTCCTCTCACTGGTAAGAAAGTCGATTGGTATGGGCCAATAATGTCACACATAATAGGCCGAAGACGCCGAACAAGGATTTTGGTAATCAACTTGAAAGCTACATTACACAATGTCAGGGGCCGAAATTGCTTAATCGTTCTGGGAATATCTACTTTTGGCAGAAGACACACGAAGGCATGTGCCAATCTCGGCGGGATACTCCTCGACTCCATTGCATCAGCCGCTAGCTTGAATAACAGTTCTTTGAGGAT
Organism: Hygrophila difformis; assembly: GCA_030278955.1. Classification (NCBI taxonomy): domain Eukaryota; kingdom Viridiplantae; phylum Streptophyta; class Magnoliopsida; order Lamiales; family Acanthaceae; genus Hygrophila; species Hygrophila difformis. Next base: position 11,309,348 of record JAOANR010000004.1, on the reverse strand, counting down.
CTCCCAATACTCCTTAAAGAACCCTGCAGGGAACCCATCAGGTCCGGGAGCGGAGAATGACTTCATAGATTTCAATGCTAGCTCCACTTCCCTCATGCCGAGCTCTACCGAAAGCTTCTGCTTCCTCACCTCCAACATCGGCATCAAGGCCGGTAGCTCATCACCAATCGGCAGGGCTGATGGAGCAGCAAACATGCGTGTGAAATAGTCAATGGCGTGGGTTTGGAGGGCCTGCTGATCATCAACCCATTCGCCATTATCCAATTCCAAACCAAAAAATTTATTTCTCTTACGACGAACCTTAGTCCGGGCGTGGAAGTATTTAGTGTTTCTGTCACCAACATGGACCCAATTATCCCTTGATTTTTGTTGCCACATAACCTCTTCTTGCATAAGCACCTCAGCAAGCTCAGTGCGAATCTCCGCCTCAATTCTATAGAGCCATGCAGAGTCAACTTGGGACAATCTTTTCTCAATCCCCATAAGCATATTCTTAAGCTTCCGCTTATGTTCCCGAAGATGCCCAAAAATTTCTTTATTAAAAACCTTAGAACGAGAGGTAATATCCTGGAGGACGCTAACAATGTCACCACTTCCTTGTTGGTAGCTTTGAAGGATAATATCTTTATATTGACCATGGGTTTTCCACATGCTTTCCCACCGAAAAGGCCACTCCGACCGAGAACGGACTCGTTCACCACAAGTCAACTTCAAAGGGCAATGATCTGACCCAATTCTAGGAAGGTGTATTAGGCGGCCCTCATCAAAAGAACTTTCCCAAGAGAGGGTGGCCATGCCACGATCAAGCCGTTTACTAATGCGCCTTCCAGCTCCCGCCATTCGGGTCCATGTGAACTCCTAACCCAGCTTATGTAAATTGATTAGCTGGCATCTATCGAACACCTGCCTCAGCTCAGCTGCCCGATCAGCCAAGAATACACCACCACAAACTTCATTTTCCTCAGCAATTTCATTCCAGTCGCCCATCACTACCCAAGGTGCATCCATGGATTCAGCAATCCTAGTTAGCGAATCCCAATTAAGTTTACGACGTTGATAATTAGGATCTGCATATAGAGCGGTGAAATTCCAAAGACACGTGCCGCTTCTTAACTCCAATGTAATCATCCGCGCATGAATATCAATAACATTGATGCCACACGCCATTGACAATGATCTCAAAACCCACAGACCTCCACCCATGCCTACAGCCTCCTGAATAAAAACCTCAGCATAGCCAAGTCGCAAAAAGAAAGACTTCAGCCGTAAAAACGCACCCCTAGGTTCCATAACACATAAAATATCCGGCCTATGCTCCCGGATCAAATCACTCATCCATCTCTGTGCAGTACGGCTCATCAACCCACACAATTCCATGAAATAATAGTGAAATCTTTAAAATACATAAAATATAAATGAGGATAAAAAGAAGACTAACACGTACTAGCATCATCCGCATCTTCCCAGACATCAGAATCCCTTAATTCCTCATCATCCAAATGGACCATAGCGTCCAACATTCACAGCATTCTTCCCCTTGCCTGAGCCATGCGTCTCGAGCAATGGAACATCATCATCAGAAGAGGCTATCTCACTCGGTTCATCAACCCGCTACCGTTTTAATATTTGGAGTGGCCGTCTTCTTCTTGTTGGGGCCCCTTGGTCTCCGATTTTATCAACGATGACCATCACCAGGTCCTTTGAGTTAGAACATTCACCAACTTGACCAACAGGCAGCCCCTGAGGATGGGCCGGAAGGGTATCAGACACAACCTTAATGTAACACCCCGGATTTGATAACCCAGGCCGGGATGCCACCGCCACACCTCCCAAGCAAGACACGAGTTCATTCGAGCTCGCCTGAGAGATGCAAGGCTAAGGTATTTCAAAAATAAATTAAAAGCAAGCCCAAAAAGATTTATTTTAAAGTTACATAGTATAATCCACACAAAATAAAATAAGTCGCAGCGGAAAATTTAAATATGGGCCGACATGGCCAAAACGCAGCGGGTAATTTAAATCTAACAAGATATAACATTCACAACTATTAATTTAATTCCCGAGCCCCCAATATGCGTGCATGCTCATGCCATTTCTTCATACTCTGAAAAAAAAAATGAAACAACGGTTTTATCAGTATATAAAATACTGAGTAAGTTAATTCTTAACATAACAATAATGGGTTTTAAAATATACTTAATAAAAATTCTCATTTTTACTCATGCACATTTTATAATATAAAAATGTATTTTGTCAACATTAATAATAAGAATTTAACTGCATGATTCTAAACGTAAAGAGACGTACACAAATACTAAGTATATAAATTTTTAGAAATTTAACAAAAGGAATTTACTATGAGTCAAAGGGTTTCATAATTCATGGGATAGATTATATGTTCTCGCATAGCTAATATTTCATTCTTCTACTTTTGTTTCCACTTGGGCACTTATGTCCACAAGTCTTACAAATCACCATTCGCTAAGGCTCTTATGTCCACAAGCCTCATGGTCGATATTTCACTAGGGCTCTTGTGTCCTCTAGTCGTACGCTTGGGCTCTTATGTCCACAAGCCTCATATCAATATTTCACTAGGGCTCTTATGTCCGCTAGTCGTACGCTTGGGCTCTTATGTCCACAAGCCGCATAATTTATGTTTCACTAGGGCTCTTATGTCCGCTAGTCATATGCTTGGGCTCTTATGTCCACAAGCCACATAATCAAGATTTCATAGTTCCCAATTCGATCATAATTCATAAATTTTTCAAAATTGTTGAAAGTGTCGCAAGGAAAGTTTTTCATAAATCTCAAAGTTTAGTAAGCGCACCCGTCGCAGATTACGCCTTTTGGTTTCAAAAATTCATTCTTAAGGCGATCACTATGAAATTTACTCAGTGTATCAACGACACCCTAACGAACAACTTTTGTGTTTTAGGTTTCTCGAAATCGGGTAAGGAAACAAGTCAAATTTTACGATCTTCTTAAAAAGTATAATCTGCCACCTTCCGGTAACAGCGCACTGTTTTTAAAACATGTTTCCGACCTAGTAAACGAACTCTGAAAATTATGAAATTTTACAGGCATGTAAATGACACAAAAACGCAGGCTGCTCGGATCAATTTAAAAGTTCAAACGTTAACCAAAGTTCACGAAATTTTACGGGCATAATCTTGAGACAAATATCTACAACTTTTATGTTCACATCAAAGATTGGTTTCGACCAAAGGTGAGAGAAAAATCCACATGAAGTCCGCATATGAAAGCTGTCAGGATTTTCGAAAATGTTTAAAAACGCAGAATCGTTTCGGTGAAATTTCGAGTATCACAACTTAACGAAAACGCGTGAACTTTTACGGACACAATATTTAGACAGTTAGCTAAAACTTTCGTTTTTACATGAAAGTTTAGTTTTGATAGGATCCATTAGAAAAACATCAAGGGAGTCGAACACGCAAAACTGTCACATATGGGGTTTTGTCCGAAAACGCAGAATATACCAGATTCGATTTGACGGAACAAACGTCGACGAAAATTTCTGAAATTTTAACACAGAATACTTTAAGTCCTTAGGAACAATTTTGTAGTTTTAAGTTTCTCCGTTTGAAAGCTCGAAAAGGGTCTAAAAATTGGATTTCAGAAACTGCGCATAGGGAGGGGGTTTGGGATAGATTTTCATATGTTGATTAAAACTTGCATTCCATTCGATTTTAGGGCACCAAAACGGTTATGAGAAGAATCAACTTACAGAGTATGAGTTCTAGGATGTCTCTAGAACGATTGGGCGCCTATGCTTACTCCGGGTACGTCCAAATGACCACGATCTCTTCCTCCTTTGGCCAAGAAACGAAAAACGCAGGAATAATCTTAGTCTAGAACGTAGGGGATGACTGTAAATTCGAAAATCATGGAACCAAACATAGGATTCAACCTTACCAACGACCTACAACTCAGTTTCACGCTCCACACACCCTCCTTGTCGGATCTCCTTCGTCGGGTGGCCTTCGGGAAGTCTCAAACTTAGGGTTTTTCGATGGTGTGTGTAGAGAGGGTGATGGGGGCGGCTGTAACAGGGTTGTGGGCAACCTAGGACCTGTAAAATTGGTTTATAAAGACTCCCCCACAACCCTAGGTGAGTTTCCAAAGCTGGGGCGCCAAAACAAGGAAAGAAATCGCCATAAAAGTGCAGGTTCCCGCTTCCTGCGTCTTGGCGCGGTGGTGGCGCGAGGGCGTGCCAAGACCGCGCGGCCTCCGGCCTAGGCTTCGGCTTGCGCCGGTTCGTGCGATCCGTCGGCCTTTCCTCCTCTCTTTCGGGCTTCTATCATCCTACATTTTCGGGTTCGATTTTTTTCGGGTCATTCTCGGATTATAAATTCTTATCTTAAATTTATCTCGTTTCGAATTAATCCCGTATTCAAAATTTTGAGTTCATCGCGTTTGGATTCGTCGGCTTCTAATTCGTCGTCTTTTGGCTCCCGTGTATTAATTTATTTATTTAAATCATTTCCGACTTCGCGGGTTCTTGGAATTAAAATTCTTTTCTTTCTTGTATTTAATTCTAATTCTTTTGACTCGATTCATGGAATGTCTCCGGGCTTCCTTTCCCTCTTTTATTCCATCTTGAATTTTGAATCTATCGGCGTTTCATTTCCGAGCAATAATTTATTGTGATAAATTATTTTCTTCTTCTCGGAGATATTTCGACCTTGGTCGGATTAAGAAATAAATTTTATTCCTTTGAACGCCGATAAAAATCCCGGGTATTACAGTCTACCCCCCTTAAGCATCAACTTCGTCCTCGAAGTTGTGTTTCGGCTTTTATTATTTTATTATTTTGTGATATTGTGTTATTGAATTATTGTTTGATTGTTGATTGTTTGTTGTTTGATTATTGTTTGACTGAACCCAGAATTGAAATTTCCAAGTTGCCTACGTACCCTGTGAAGGGATCAAGTCATTACGTAGTTCAAAACAATTCGAATTTGTTTATTTTATTGATTTGGAATACATAATATTCGGGTGGTTACATCCTCCCCCCTTAAGATTACAGTTATGTCCCCATAACTGCCTATGCATTATTCTCAAGGATGTTCGAGTTTTGACCTTGTTCCCTTTTTCAGCTTCTCCCTGCTAGAGGTTCACCAGATCCATTCTCCTTTCGATCGCCTCCTCCGGCGTTCGACATCCCCTAGCCATGTGACCAAACTTGCCGCACTTATAGCAGGCTCCAGGCTTCGGGCACCGGCGCACCAGATGCGGTCGATTGCACCGCGGGCATTTTGGTATGAGTGCACCACAGTTATCATTCCCTCTAGACCCATCGAATCTAGCTTGGTCATTGCCCTTCCTAAAGTTAATATTCTTGTTCTTATTACGATTCTTCTTCTCAAATCCTTGCGAGTTTTTGCTCGATTCGTCATTGTCCTTTCGCTTTAATTGTTGGACACGAGCGACTGTTACTGCCCGGTCATATACCGCCTGCAAGGTCGTGCATTGTCCTCCCACCAATATCTCTCGAATATCAAGATTCAAACCTATCTCGAACTTCTGCGCCTTGTCGAAGTCAATTGGCACCATTACAGGAGCAAATCTAATCAGCTCCTTAAACTTGGCATAGTACTCTTGTACGGTTTGCCCACCTTGTTTTAGATGGACGAATTCTTCATACTTTGCGGCCTTAATGCTCATTGGGTAAAACCTTTCCCTCAAGACCTCCTTAAATTCTTCCCATAGGAAGGCTTTAGTCAAATTTCCTTGGAGGTTATGCCACCATTCGTCTGCCTCTCCGCCAAGATAGTAGGTCGCCACTTGGACCTTCTCGTCATCGGGACATTTGACAGCGCTAAGGAGCTTATCAAATGTGCGGATCCAATCTTCCAGTTTGGCCGGATCTTCTTGGCCATCATAGTGGGTTGGCTGGTAAGGGTTCACTAACGCTGGGTAATTGAGTCGGGCTGTCGGCGGTGGTACACCCACTGGTGTCCTTCGTACCTCAGCGTTTCCCAAAGCTATGAGGAGTTCTTCCATAGTTCTTAGGCGTTCGTCCAAATTATTGGAAATAGGAGGCGCTTGCCTTCCTACGTTATGAGCAATCTCGGTATTGTTGGGTGTGTTGGGGAGGTCAGCGTTGGTGTTGTTTGGGATTTCCTTTCTCGATTTTCCCTTAGGTGCCATTTTCTGTTATCAACGCACGTGAAGATGAGTTTCTAATCTAAGGCAAGTTAGCGTTCAAGAAAACCTATAAGATAGGGTTGGCAAGAGGAGATAATGTATGGGCACGCCAAGCTTAGGTGATCAAGTTCTAGGACTAATGCAAAATTAGTCTTAAGCAGACGCTCCTAAGTCAAGGTCATGTCGAATTCTAAGATAAGAGTAATATTTAATACTGATAATTCACATAAAAAAAATAGCGCAAATATTCGTGGATGTATGCAATGCAATGCAATGTTATCCCAACCCCGAAAAATTATTTTATGCGTTCATCTAAACTTGTCCGAATAATTTATATATATTTTCCCATGGGTTTTTAAAATAAGACTTGAACCATGGAAATAATACTTTGAAATTTTAAAATAATAATAATAGTAGTTAAAAATTTCTTTGGGCCCCTATATTGGGCTAAAAATAAAAATAATATTTTTAAAATATTTCCGGGCTCTGATACCACTTTGTAACACCCCGGATTTGATAATCCTGGTCGGGATGCCACCGCCACACCTCTCAAGCAAGACACGAGTTCATTCGAGCTCGCTTGAGAGATGCAAGGCTAAGGTATTTCAAAAATAAATTAAAAGCAAGCCCAAAAAGATTTATTTTAAAGTTACATAGTATAATCCACACAAAATAAAATAAGTCGCAGCGGAAAATTTAAATATGGGCCGACATGGCCAAAACGCAGCGGGTAATTTAAATCTAACAAGATATAACATTCACAACTATTAATTTAATTCCCGAGCCCCCAATATGCGTGCATGCTCATGCCATTTCTTCATACTCTGAAAAAAAAAATGAAACAACGGTTTTATCAGTATATAAAATACTGAGTAAGTTAATTCTTAACATAACAATAATGGGTTTTAAAATATACTTAATAAAAATTCTCCTTTTTACTCATGCACATTTTATAATATAAAAATGTATTTTGTCAACATTAATAATAAGAATTTAACTGCATGATTCTAAACGTAAAGAGACATACACAAATACTAAGTATATAAATTTTTAGAAATTTAACAAAAGGAATTTACTATGAGTCAAAGGGTTTCATAATTCATGGGATAGATTATATGTTCTCGCATAGCTAATATTTCATTCTTCTACTTTTGTTTCCACTTGGGCACTTATGTCCACAAGTCTTACAAATCACCATTCGCTAGGGCTCTTATGTCCACAAGCCTCATGGTCGATATTTCACTAGGGCTCTTATGTCCTCTAGTCGTACGCTTGGGCTATTATGTCCACAAGCCTCATTTCAATATTTCACTAGGGCTCTTATGTCCGCTAGTCGTACGCTTGGGCTCTTATGTCCACAAGCCGCATAATTTATGTTTGACTAGGGCTCTTATGTCCGCTAGTCGTATGCTTGGGCTCTTATGTCCACAAACCACATAATCAAGATTTTATAGTTCCCAATTCGATCATAATTCATAAAGTTTTCAAAATTGTTGAAAGTGTCGCAAGGAAAGTTTTTCATAAATCTCAAAGTTTAGTAAGCGCACCCATCGCAGATTACGCCTTTTGGTTTCAAAAATTCATTCTTAAGGCAATCACTATGAAATTTACTCAGTGTATCAATGACACCCTAACGAATAACTTTTGTGTTTTAGGTTTCTCGAAATCGGGTAAGGAAACAAGTCAAATTTTACGATCTTCTTAAAAAGTATAATCTGTCACCTTCCGGTAACAGCGCACTGTTTTTAAAACACGTTTCCGACCTAGTAAACGAACTCCGAAAATTATGAAATTTTACAGGCATGTAAATGACACAAAAATGAACAAGTTCTATTGGAGGTATTTTGTCCGGAAACACTCCGGATCGGATCAGATCCGCGCATCAAGTTCGGATAAAAATCTGTCAAGTTTTCTTTTCAAAAACGCAGGCTTCTCGGATCAATTTGAAAGTTCAAACGTTAACCAAAGTTCACGAAATTTTACGGGCATAATCTTGAGACAAATATCTACAACTTTTATGTTCACATCAAAGATTGGTTTCGACCAAAGGTGAGAGAAAAATCCACATGAAGTCCGCATATGAAAGCTGTCAGGATTTTCGAAAATGTTTAAAAACGCAGAATCTTTCCGGTGAAATTTCGAGTATCAAAACTTAACGAAAACGCGTGAAATTTTACGGACAGAATATTTAGACAGTTAGCTAAAACTTTCATTTTTACATGAAAGTTTAGTTTTGATGGGATCCATTAGAAAAACGTCAAGGGAGTCGAACACGCAAAACTGTCACATATGGGGTTTTGTCCGAAAACGCAGAATATACCAGATTCGATTTGATGGACCAAACATCGACGAAAATTTCTGAAATTTTAACACAGTATACTTTAAGTCCTTAGGAACAATTTTGTAGTTTTAAGTTTCTCCGTTTGAAAGCTCGAAAGGGTCTAAAAATTGGATTTCAGAAACTGCGCATAGGGAGGGGGTTTGGGACAGATTTTCGTATGTTGATTAAAACTTGCATTCCATTCGATTTTAGGGCACCAAAACGGTTATGAGAAGAATCAACTTACAGAGTATGAGTTCTAGGATGTCTCTGGAACGATTGGGCGCCTATGCTTACTCCGGGTACGTCCAAATGACCACGATCTCTTCCTCCTTTGGCCAAGAAACGAAAAACGCAGAAATAATCTTAGTCTAGAACGTAGGGGATGACTGTAAATTCGAAAATCCTGGAACCAAACATAGGATTCAACCTTACCAACGACCTACAACTCAGTTTCACGCTCCACACACCCTCCTTGTCGGATCTCCTTCGTCGGGTGGCCTTCGGGAAGTCTCAAACTTAGGGTTTTTCGATGGTGTGTGTAGAGAGGGTGATGGGGGCGGCTGTAACAGGGTTGTGGGCAACCTAGGAGCTGTAAAATTGGTTTATAAAGACTCCCCCACAACCCTAGGTGAGTTTCCAAAGCTGGGGCGCCAAAATAAGGAAAGAAATCGCCATAAAGTGCAGGTTCCCGCTTCCTGCGTCTTGGCGCGGTGGTGGCGCGAGGGCGCGCATAGACCGCGCGGCCTCCGGCCTAGGCTTCGGCTTGGGCCGGTTCGTGCGATCCGTCGGCCTTTCCTCCTCTCTTTCGGGCTTCTATCATCCTACATTTTCGGGTTCGATTTTTTTCGGGTAATTCTCGGATTATAAATTCTTATCTTAAATTTATCTCGTTTCGAATTAATCCCGTATTCGAAATTTTGAGTTCATCGCGTTTGGATTCGTCGTCTTTTGGCTCCCGTGTATTAATTTATTTATTTAAATCATTTCCGACTTCGCGGGTTCTTGGAATTAAAATTCTTTTCTTTCTTGAATTTAATTCTAATTCTTTTGACTCGATTCATGGAATGTCTCCGGGCTTCCTTTCCCTCTTTTATTCCATCTTGAATTTTGAATCTATCGGCGTTTCATTTCCGAGCAATAATTTATTGTGATAAATTATTTTCTTCTTCTCGGAGACATTTCGACCTTGGTCGGATTAAGAAATAAATTTTATTCCTTTGAACGCCGATAAAAATCCCGGGTATTACAGTCTACCCCTCTTAAGCATCAACTTCGTCCTCGAAGTTGTGTTTCGGCTTTTATTATTTTATTATTTTGTGATATTGTGTTATTGAATTATTGTTTGATTGTTGATTGTTTGTTGTTTGATTATTGTTTGACTGAACCCAGAATTGAAATTTCCAAGTTGCCTACGTACCCTGTGAAGGGATCAAGTCATTACGTAGTTCAAAACAATTCGAATTTGTTTATTTTATTGATTTGGAATACATAATATTCGGGTGGTTACACTTAACCTCCTCCTCATACACCGCCTTTCCCTTTCTCTGATCACTCCCTTTCCTCACGTCCTGAGAGCCAAATTTAACACCATTCTTCTCAACAGGTGTGTCCTCCGCCACCCGCTGCTTGCGTGGGGGTCGTGGCCGTCGCCGTACGACCATCCATTCACCAAAGGCAGGTTCATCATCCTTGCCTCGGTCCAAACCCTCCGCCACCTTATCCTCATGCATGCATGCATCCCCAAGAGCCTCCCCTTGACTACCCTCTTTCCTTTCAGCCTGATCCCGATCCTCAGTAGCAGCATCCCCAATACCCCCCTCCGGAGCATCCCCAACGCCCCCCTCCGGACTGACAGGAGCAGGTGGTGCCTTCTTCAGACAATCCCTCTCAAAGTGACCATAATGACCACAGTGCATGCAAATTAAATGTAAGCCCTCATAAGCAATAGGGATCCAACGTCCATTCACACGAAGTTTCCCTTTAATCGGCTTCTGTAAATCAAGCGCCACACAAACTCGTGCAAACCGTCCCTTGGAGGAGTTCATAGTACACTTGTCCACTTTCACCACTTCGCCTATACCCGATGCGATTGCCCACAGAATATTACCCCGATAGCGATGCATGGGAAGCCCATTCAATCTCGCCCAAACAAGCGTTTTGTTAACTTGTGTCGTACTAGGATCAAAATCCCTAGTCCATGGTTTAAGCGCCAAGTAGTGATCAAACAAAATCCAAGCCCCTCCATTCACGACCTGCTCTCGGTCGGCAGCAGCAGCGAACTTAACAACAAAGCATCCAAAACCGACGTCAATAATATCCATGGTGTCCGAAGGCCTCCACATGCGTTGACGCCTATCTTTGAGCATGAGATAGCCGACAGTCGTTCCAAGAAGTTTAATCACCAATGCATCCTCCCATGCCCTTCCAGCCTCAATGTCCAAATCCTCATCAATCAAAAAGTCGGGCAGCGCTGGATTCCCATCCACAGAACTCATCCTGATTAACTTCTCGGCAATCAAATCACGGCGTGGCTTAGGCGGTGATTCAGATTGGTCAGTCTCCATGCGGTCCTGGGTCAGAACATCAGCAAAGGACGGTGGCTTTCCTCCTGGTTCGTCGGGCGACGGCGGCCGAGCCGAAGTTGGCGATGGCGGAGACGGGGAAACCCTACTCGTCATGGGCTTTTTTTTTTCAAAGTCCTTACCCATTTTATTGTTATGTGAAATAAATTTCTTAATACATTCCACTTCCCAAAGAATTAATTCACATAGTGACATTGGATTAGGATTTATGTGCAGAAATGAAACAAGACATGTTAAATGGGATGGAGGAAGTACTATTTAAAACTATTAAGATATTCAATCCAGGTTTTAATGTAACACTCGAGAAAAACGTTAAGAGGAATTGGAACTAATTTAACTAGATTAGTTATGGCACGGAAATGTTACGAGCGTTAAACTCGAGCTCGTAATGAATTTAAGATAAAGGTTTCGAACCGGAAACGGCCCGAGGAGTCGAGCCAAACACGTAGAGGATAGAAAACCGATAGAGAAAAGAAGAAAAGACCCCACGGACCACATGGACCGCCGACCCGGCCGGTCCGGCCGTCACGCGGCCTCCGCGCGCCACCGCGCGACCACCGCGCGGCAGGAGGAGACGAGTCCCAGGACTGGTCGCGCGTGCTCCGCGCGAACATCCCTATACGTGCGCGTCACCACCGCGCCAGAGGTGCAGGAGGTGTAAACTTTTCTTCCATGGCGATTTTCTTGCCTAAATTATGATCCCCTTCGATGGTAAATGGATCCCAGCTTTGGGAAGGGCTTAAGAACAGTTAGGGACATCCTCATCCCCATTTACACAGAAAACACAAGTCCCTACACTCTCATTCTTCCTCTCCAAGCCAAAACCTCTTCGACTCCACTTTCCGGCGAGTATTCCGGCGATGATGGGGCAAACGGGACGAAGCCTCTGCCTTCTAGACCCTTGGTAAGTTATGGTATAGTGTTTAGTTCGTCCATAAACCTTAAAATCTCGAAATCTAACATCCTTTCCTTTGCTACGATTTCACGTCGGGGGACAAACAAAAAGCGATCGGAGAAGTTGGTCGTTCGTCGCGACCTTAGGAAGACCGGAAAGCCCTCACTTTGACACTATTCTCTAACTAAGTAAGTTAAGACCTTACTCTTCAATTTTTGTGGTTTATTGTCGTTTAAAACTTAAGATCTAGACACGTAACTAAAATCAGTTTTCAAAAACCCTATTTTTGACCAATTTCAGAGACTCGCCTAAAACCCGACATTCGGGAATTCAAACCAAAAACCTTTCAACATAGATTTTGTTCATAAGACTCTAATCTACCTTGTGTCCAAATTTCAGCCATTGACATAAAGATTTGATATCCCAAATTGTACCGTAAAATTTCTGTAATAAAACCGAACGTTTGAAATCTGGACAGATTCATTGACTCGAATTGATGCTTATTTTTCACCCGTTTCTATACTATTCAACTTTGCATTTCTAAAAAAAAGTTGAAGATAATTGTGTCTAGATTATGCATATAAAATTTCATGAATTTTGGAGTTCATTTGATATGTCAAAACGGACGATTTCAGAACCTGTTCTACACCGATTTTTGAATCCGTGCGTAAGCAGCGTTTTGGTGTCGATTTTTGAACATCTAAAATTCATTATTTCCAAAATCTTAAAACATGAAGTTGTTCATTAAGATGTTATGTACATCCTGTAAAAATTTCGGACCAATTGGATTTGAAATGAATTTTTAATCGGCGTTGCACGAAACTGTGTCGGAATCAGTCCTTTGGACAGAAATCCCCATTTGTAAAGAACTCGAAATTTGACTCACTTCGAAACCTTATTTCCAAAAACTTAAAACATGAAAGTTGTTCGTATGTGTGTTCTTGAGCTACTGTGTAAATTTCAAAATTTTTGGTTAAAAGATGAATTTTTAATTAAGAAAGGCGTAAACTGTGACGAATCGGATTTTTCGAACTTGAGAAAACTCGAACTACGAAACGCGATATCGAATATTTGGTAAACATTGAAATATGAACTTTCGAAAAATCCCGTTCACTAGGCTGAGTCGATCTTCATGCTATCATTATTTTGAGACTGCCTCGTTAGTGGTCTCCTTACTATCTGAGATTGCCTCGTTAGTGATCTCGCGCGCTGTGTTATTTGGACCGCCTCGTTAGTGGTCCTACTATCTTTGAGACTGCCTCGTTAGTGGTTTCCCATTTATTTGGACTGCCTCGTTAGTGGTCCTACGATTTGAGATTGCCTCGTTAGTGATCTCCCCGGTATGCTGTCCTCTTCTTAGTTTGCGGGATAAAATATAAAAGACTTGTGTGCGTGTTTAATTATGCTTAATTTTATTTATCATGTTTTAAATTATGCTTCTAAATTACGCTCTTAAATTATGCTTTTTAAATTACGCTTTTAATTTAAATCCTTAAATTATGTATTTACGTCTTGAATAAATTAATCGTGTTCTTCCGCTGCGAGTAAACTATGAATTTTAAATTAATGCATGAAAAATGTAATTTTAAATCAACGCATGTAACCCCTTAAATTGTTAGTTAGGATTAACTTACTCGGTATATTTTTATACTGATAAACCCGTTGTTATTTTTCTTTTACAAAGTATGTCGAGTGACGCATGCACTTGCACTTGGGGGAAAACTTTTATTAACATTTTTATTCACTAAATTTTACTACTGTTTTACCGGGCCTGTTGAACCCGAGGTTTGGCCGTGTTGGCCGTGATTACTTTTTTCCGCTGCATCTCGTTCTCATGCATGGATGATTATTACTTCCGTACCTTGAATTTAAATATATTATTAATTTCCGGAATCATTATTGAAATGTTTTTAAATCTTTTACGTACCCATAAGCCTTGCATTTCCTTAGTGAGCTCGGGGAGTCGTGTCTTGCTAGGGAGATGTGGCGGTGACATCCTGGCCTGGGTTATCAAATCCGGGGTGTTACAAGTTGGTATCAGAGCCCGGAATATTTTTAAACTATTATTTTTAAGTATTATTATTTTAAAGTTATTATTTCTAAACTAGTAAAATATTTTAAAAGAGCCCAATTATTATTTTGAAGTTAAGACCCAAATTTTTAGCCCAAAAATTTTTAGAAGCCCAAATATTTTCTTTAAGAAGCCCAAAAATTTTTAGTAGCCCAATACCTGTATTTTTAAATAAAGCTCAAATGTTTATTTCTTTTGGCCCAATATAGTGGCCCAAACCTTTTACCCTTGTTTTTAATTATCCATGAAAATAAAATTATTTTAAAACCCATGGATAAATAAATGCATGCATAAAGTAAATTTTATTGGGGGGATTGCATATTCATATTTCATATAGATTTAAATTTCTGCATATCTTAACTTTGCTTGAAATATGTCTAACTCTAACCTCCCTTGTTGACATTAGATGACCGAACCCAATGCGAACATGATCAATCTGATGATGAAACTGACCAACGCATACCTCGAGTCCCAACAGCACATCAATCACTTCAAGGCTCGAGTAGGGCAACTAGAGGGTAACGTGGCCCATTTGGTACATCTTAGGGAAGCTGACCATCATGAAATAACCCAACTCAAGGCCTAAGTCGCCGAACTCCAAACCCAAGTGGTTGCACTTCAAAACAAGGATAACGAACTGATGATGGAAGTAGGGCACTTAGGAGCGGAACTGCTGAGCCTAGAGGCTGACGTATTTCCTCCGAGCCCCGAGCCTGTTGGGACACCCACCCCGATTGACGTATCCAGCGAGGAGGACGATCCCCGTCGGAGAGGCACCTACCTATTCACTCTAGACTTAGAGATCCATATCGAAGCACTATTATTATTAGATTTCTGTTTCAAATGCTTGTAACCCAAATAAAGGTTTCCCTTGAGTAATAAATATACAAGCATTTATTTTACACAAGTATATTTAAATTATTCCTCACATTTATTTAAATTATTTCCCTTCAATTACCTTGTTAAAACTCAATAAAAGAACAAGGTAATAATAAATAAACAACACAAATATATATATCATTAGTATAAATAAACAAATAAGGGTACATCCAACCCTAAACCCTCAACCCTAGACCCTAGATTTGAAAAAAAAAAAGGTCGTTGTTCACACAAAAAAAAGGGAGAAAACAAATGAAACAAAAACAAAACGACAAGTAGTGAACAACCCCCAACGACAACAAACAATACACTAAGTTCCAATAACCCCTACTAACAGGCCCAATGGATTGATACCTGTTAATACCATTCTTTATTTAATGAAAATTTTCCTTGCAAGCAATTATTTTATAAATATATATCTATTTAATTTTATCCTGTATACCTTATCACATTATTTTACCTAATTACCTTGAAGCGGCTCAGTCCCACAACGATGCAAGTATTGTTGGGCAATCCACACACATATATATGCGATAAGAAGGTAACAATGAATCCAAAATACCTCAACAGCGACAAACAACTAATGCAAGTCAAACAAGTAACTAGGCAATAACACAACAGAAACATAAATCCCAGTCAGCAGAAACATCCTCATAAGAAGACAACTATACAAAATACGTCTTCTACGAAACCTAAATAAAAATGCGAATACGAAAAATCACTGATCGGGAGGCGGGAACTGCAGACGCATGTAGTCATCCATCTGCCACATATAGGCATACATGTCGAACATAGTGGCCTGCTGCTGAGCCTGCCTCGTAGCAAACGAGTCCATACGGGCCTGGTAGAAGTCCAACCTAGCGTCTAAGGCGTCATAACGAGGCTGCCCAGCTGCAAACCCGGCATCCATACCGACCTGCATCTCCTGCATCATCTGCAGCATCTGAGTCATCTCCTGGCCCTGAGGCGCCACTGCAGGAGGTGGAACTACTGGAGGAGGGGGTGGCTGCTCCGGAGGTACAACTAGAATCAAGCCGCCCGAGGAACTCCACGACGTAAGGCGTTACGCCGAGCAGCGTAAGTCGGGATACGGTAACAACCACCCGCTGCTAACTCGTACGGATCTGTCTCCGGTGTCGTGCGAATCCCCTGCACCGCGCACAAGCCACAAATGAGGTGAATATGGGTAATCACCCTACTCCCTCATCCTCTCCGCATACCCCTCAAATTGTCCTCAATACAAGCTCCCACATTCACCCTACCGCCTCGCGCGATAAAGCAAATGGTCTCATAGACGTGAACCAGGACGATATGGCTCCGGGTAATCGACCGAACGCGCCCTAACCATATCTGGGTGAGCTCTCGCCAAGGGGTGTCCATCGTCGTCAAACGCAGCTCATGATCGTGCTCGAGCTGAGGAGCCACCACGGTGCATAAGATGTCCCACGCAGGAGCAAGAACACGACCCTCAGGCTGTGGACGGAATGTGCCATCGTCAGGCAGACCGAAATAAACATTGATCGCCCGAGCACTGAAGTCGAGATAGCGACCACGAACCCATACTCGAGATAAGTTGTCACCCTCCCCAAGACCGCGAATGTTGGCGATAACCTCCATAGCCAGATAACCGGAGGCAACGCCCTCGGGATGACGTGCGAGTCCAGTCCACTGCAAGTACTCCAAGACCGCACTGACCCTATCATCGCCCAAATGATCAGGATATATGCCTCTCTCGGGGACATAAGCCCTGTTTTGACGAAGCTCGTCGAAATAAAAGTCCTGGGCGGCCCTCGTCCTAAAACGAAACCTGTCATGCCGGTGAGGACGAACCTCGTCAGGGAGACCCCAGAGTCTCGGGCCCCGCTGCTCCTCGTCCTCCTCGGACTCGCTCTCATCAAAGTCTGGCATCACCGGAGCGGAAGTGCTAGGGCCAGCCGCATCGCGCCGAGTAGCTCGTCTCTTGGCCCTCGGAGGACACATGAGAGACGCCAAAACAACCCACAAAAAGAGCAACATCCTGCCAATTTATCCAATACCAATTATAAGACTAAATTCCACACAAAACTCAAGCAGAAATACGCAAGGGACAACAATATAGACTTCCAACGTGAGTGTTCCATGAGAACATCAAATCCAATCGTTCATTAAGACAAACCGGAAGGTAATCTAAACAAAGGATATGCCCAAACAAATTCCAAAACCTTTGTGGCATTTCGTCGAACACGTTATGTGCGCAATAAACTAAATTCTAATTTATTAACAAAACACATGGAAATTTCCCACTAAATTAAACGATTACTCAAATAACAACCCATCATTACCTTACGACATGATAATGGCCAAAATTGTCCATTATTTCCAATCCATTTCCGTGTCTGAGACGGACATTTTGATCGTATTCCCATCTTATTTCAATGAGAAAGCAGTTGAATTCGACAGATTAATGCAAGTTTGTAAAAAATTAAGCTGGTAATGAAAGACACAAAAATATGCAATTTTAATTGTATTTGTGTTAGAAAAATCCAAAAACATGAAAAAAGGAAAAAGAAAAGAAAAAGGAATGAAAAAATGGGCAAAAGAATAAAATAACCCAGAAAAATCAAAAAGATGGAAAAAAGAATGAAAATCCCACAATCTGAAATTTTGGTTAAGTGTTGAAGACCAATTCGGTCTATACGCAATTCGGCCTAAACCGAATTGCTCATTAGACCGAATTGTTGAAGAGAAGTGTTGAAGAAGAGAAGAGCAACCAATTCGGTCTAAACCGAATTGACCCCTAGACCGAATTGCACTATGAAAAGAAGAAGACCCTGAGCAGAACAGAAAAGAAGGGGTTCGATCTATGCAATTCGGTCTAGGCCAAATTGATTGCATAGATCGAATTGCCTCAAAGCAAGGAAACCAAGCAGGAGCCATCATCAGTTCGACAAGGCCAATTCGGTCTACCCATAGACCGAATTGATAAAAGAGTACCACATCCCATGCTCAAGATCAAGAAGAAAGACCTCATTTCACCAATTCGGTCGAAACCGAACTGCTTGAGGAGACCGAACCACATTCGAAATTGCAGCTTTGAGCACGTGAGAAATGCATGGCACTGTGGATGGGCCCTGATGGGCCTAGGGTTTCGAGAAGAAGTATAAAAGCTGACCTTCCTCAACACAAGTATCATCCGAACACTCACACTTGGACATTTGCTGGGAGACAAAAAGAATGAGCAGAAGGTTCTTTCCACCCCTTAAGGGTTAGGTAGGTAGTTTAGTTTAGTTAGTTTATTTTTCAAGCTTGTAGTGTAGTTTTAATGCTTTTGATCTTAGTTTATTTTTTTTTATAGAAGCTTGTTACAACCTCTAGTGTAGCCATTATCATAAACTTTAAATGCTTTGTAGTTAGAATGAACCCTACCTTCAAGCTAATGATGGTTTTAGGGTTATTTATTTGCTTTCAAGTGTCAATACAAGAAGAAATCCAGAAATGAGTTTTTATTTCAAGTGTTTGGCATTTATTTAATGTTTTCTCTAGCAATAAATGTTAGAATGTTTGTTTGTTTCAACTAGGTTACATTTATTATGTCCTAGTTGACTCACATTCTCAATAAATGCATGTTTAGTGGGTTTTTGGTAGTGCTTCAAATGAGTGTTCTTAGGTTTTAGATGATTTTAGGGTTGTTAGAATTTAATTGTAATATCTTTTGCTGCTGTCCTTCATCTCTTTTATTAGTTTATTGTTGCCTTAGATAATGTAAGTGTTCTTGCCTTTATGCATGCTGTTCTTATTTTCTTAGTATGTTTGGTTCTTTAACCTTTGATGTCTTGTTTGTAGAAATAGGGTTTAATTCATGCCAAATGCCTGCTAGACACGTATCCTAGTATTGCTATGTTCCTTACATTGCTCACTAGTGTGGCTATGAGGTGACATTGATGTGAAATGAAGGATTAGGTAATTCTCATCCATCATAGACCACACAGTGTAAACCAAACCTGTACTTGTGAGCATAAAAATATCTCTTATGAGAAAAGACATGCAATTCGATTTGAGGCAATTCGGTTTAAACCGAATTGCCTATGAGAATGGTATTGCATGGGAAAAAATACTTGTTGAATGCCTTATTTAAAAAATTCTATACGCAATTCGGTCTAGGTAATTCGGTCTAAACCGAATTGCCCATGAGACCGAATTACATAGCAAAAATTCTTCTCATATGGTGCATAAGCAATTCAGCCTATGCAATTCGGTTTAGACCGAATTGCTCCCATAGACCGAATTGACTTGGACACCATATGGTATGCATTCCATCCCTTCATGCCTTAGTTTATTTTATGTCTCTTACCAATTCGAATTGCCAATTCGGTCTAGACCAAATTCAATTGGCAATTCGAATTACCCTCATTTTTGGGGTAAATGCCTTAGCCAAATTTGAGTGAGGGAATGACTTCATCAATTCGAATTGTCCAATTCGATTTAGACCGAATTGCTTTGACAATTCAAATTAGAGGATGCTTCATGACTTTACAAGGATTAACTGGGTACGGTATTACTTCATACCTCATACATCCTCAATTCGGTCTAATTTGCATTTTGCCTAGTAGACCGAATTGCTTTCTTCCTTCTATTTTAAAACCTCAAAAATATCTTATCTTCCCGAGTTGTGTAAGTTGCATGGGTGCATTGGGCTTAGGCCCATCACATCTAATTTTATCCATTACACATCTCGACCCATTAATGTCCAAACTATTGTGTGATTAAGACTCACACAGTAACAAAAAGATTCTCTTACTTTATTTTCGGTCTTTTCCGTGTTGTGTGAAACAGCTAGTAAGGAATATGTCAGACTAATGTTGGCGGGTATTCCCACAATGATAAACTAGCTCGTAGTCTGAATATTAATTATTAGTTGTCATTTTGCATGGTCCGGATAGTGGTCGGTGGAAGCCTTGGCGGTTCGTCAGTTGACTCCTATCCGGATACAGTTTCCTTTTCTTTATCTTAATTTCAAACCTGAATTTTGAGCTGTAATATTATCCAATAGTGCCGATCAACACTTTTTGAATAGTACTACAGTGAGAAAATATGTAGGTTTTTCTCTCATTTCACAGAGAGCAGGAGTCTTAATGATAGCGATCACTGTCGTATAAGGTCTTCTACTGTCTGAAAGCATCTCACCTTAATGATTAGGTTAACTGGACCACAGATAACTGCAATCCAATTAACCCTAATTGTTTTGTCATCTCTTTAGCCAAAACTCTTCTTATCTCCGGCTAACCCATCTTTGTGTATCAAATTCTGTCTAACCCCACCATATATTTTGGGGTATTTTATTTTACTTCTCATATACATGTATGCATGATATTATTATGTAGATATTGTGGTCTATAATATTTTGGAGATCCTTCTCCTTGGGCACAGAAGTCTTGATTTAAATCAGATGCTGCATAATAAATTTCCACAAAAATCACTTTATAAAATCCGGATCTGAGTAAGGGATAAATTCGACAGTTATGACTAACTTATATTCTACTGGGGGTTGATTTTGAGAACTTAGAAGCAGAGTCAGCGATTAGGTCTCACCTAGACTGAAAGGATCTGTGTTTTAATTGAGAGTTTAGTACCTGTTTAGGGAATGATTTTCAAATATCTATTTGTTTCTCAAAATTACTGTGTGTTGGAAATCTTCTATTAAGTATTGCATCGAATCAGTGTCCACTTGGATTCGGGTAAGATGTGATAAATAATATTAGAGGAACAACATATAGGCCTTGGTTAATTTCTAAGGTAGGGCTGAGTATTCTTTCAACTACTATTTTCTCCCACCAAAGCCTAAAATCGAGCCTCGAGTGAGTACATTCGGAATAAACCCTCATAGGTCTGTTCCACTCATGTTTGTATCTCATAACTAACCGGATGTCATAAGCCATGTGGCTTACTGATATTTGGGAAGTTCTAAATCTGCATCTGGTCACCAAGACTAGGGGCTCTTTTATACTAACGGAATGAGTTGATTTTTAAGACTTCCGAGTGATAGGTTTTTAAAGTGCTTTCTTTACTGTTTTCTTTCCGCTTTCTTTAAAATGCTTTCATAGAGGTCACTCGGAAGAATTAGAGGTTGGCCGCCGGTCGTAAGGTTTAAGAGTTATGGATTAGTTCGAGGTTAGATTTGGACTTTGGGTGTGACAAGGGGGATGATAGGAGTACTTGGCATGTCAACTAATGATATGTTAGGTGTTGCTTGTCCACCACAGATGAATAACATGCCTCTACATGGCCATGTGAGGGCAGTTGTGAGTCTGTGGTATCTTAGATTTTGCTGTCTTAAGAGCATGCAAATTCTGACTGTAAGTACCTGTCTGTTAAAGGGAACATAGTCTAGAAAGCATGAGAGTTAGCTAATTGATGGATTATCCCAAACAAAGATCCGTGTCTTAAAATGGAAGTTTAATTGTGTTTCATCTGAATCTTGTCCAATCTTTATTATTTTCTCCTATCCCTTCTGTCACATTTTAAATTTGCTTTCATAGAATAATTTTATTCGCTTTCTTAGCATAATTCTTATTGCTTTCCTGGAATAGATTTAATATGCTTTGTAGAATAATTTTATTGCTTCCATAGTCTAGTTTAAATTATTGTCAAGTAGCTGTTAGAAATCATTGCAAAACTTGAATCGAGTAACCGAGTGGACAATCTTAGTAAACGACGTGGGCCCTGCTTCTATCGCACATCCTCCAGTGAACGATCCGGTCTTACTATAAATTACTGCAATTTTTGACACCGTGCGCTTTCGGGGGCACAGTTTCTTAACACGAGTAATAAAAACGTGACAATCTATAAATATATCCCTAATCCCAACTCCATCTTCATAAATTGGTTTCATTAAATAAAATTGAAAACCAGGATTATTATGTTTCGGAAAATACTCATATAGTGGGAACTTGTCAAAAGTTTCATGGCAAGGATCTCCATAGCACGAAATTGTCAAAAGTTTCATGCCGGGGAGTTCCACAGCGCCGTTTGAAATCAAAGTCTCCCACATGAGTAATAAAAAGTGGAATATATCCTTAAACCCCTTTCCCATGAATCATAACTCTTTTCATTTAATAAATTCAAACTTGGGATATTTCGAAAATACTCGTGTTAATGAAACTTGTCAAAAGTTTCACGGCACACAAACAACAAAAATGAACTAATGATCACACCCCCAATACCAACAAAAAATCAAAAATTTCATATTCTTCCTAAGAATTCAAATCCAACAAGAATTTGCCAAAAACATAAATACATTGGGGCATGAACACAAGCAAGGCAACAAGAGTAACATCAATTATCACATATGCTTGCTAATTTGCACAAACCAAGCCTAAAAATAACAAAACCCCAATTTTTGCACATAAACCCTAATTCCTAAATCCCTCCACAAATCAAGTCGTTCAAAGCATAAAAATTGGAATTGATAACTGAAAGTAGTAGGTGCATACCTTACAAAGCAAAATCGAAGCCGGCACCGGGAAAAGTTGGGAACAAGAGGGCGAATTTGAGAGAAAATGTGAAGTGGTCTCGGATGGGAAATGGGGGAAGTGGCACGTGCGGAGCGCGAGCCCTATTTTCTTCGAACTGATGCGCCCGCGCGGTCACCGCGCGCTGAGGCCTCATACCGCGCGGACACCGCGCGGGTCACGGATGGGATTTTATTTTTTTCGAATTTGCCTAATCTCTTTTACGTTACACCACTCACTTAACCCGAGCGTACATCGATAATGAGGTACGATGACATGGGGTATCACCCGACCTCATTCCTGACAGAGATAGTAGAATTGCCTCGCATTTCTTTTTGCAAGGCTACAAGAAACCCTCTGTACGAAAATAAAGATGAGTACCGCGTTCCACCCCATGACGGATGGGCAAACAGAGAGAACGATCCAAACATTGGAAGACATGCTGAGAGCATGTGTGCTAGAGTTAAAGGAAAGAGGGGGAAATCTCGCTTATCGACTAGCGTTGCCACCACAATTTGCTCGTGTTCACAATGGGTTCCACGTCTCCCAATTGAAGAAGTATGTGCACGATCCGACCCATGTGCTCCGACCCGGAAGAAATTGAATTTGAGGATGACTTGAGCTACGAGGAAGTTCCGGTGCGAATACTTGACATGAATTAAAGAGTACCGAGGAATAAGACCGTGAGGATGGTCAAGGTCTTTTGGTCTAACCACGAACTGGAGACGGCAACATGGGAATCGGAAGCCGACATGAAACAACATTACCCGACCCTCTTCCAAGATGACCTGGCCACAGTTATGGGGACATAACTGTATTCTTAAGGAGGGGAGGATGTAACACCCGAGAAAAACGTTAAGAGGAATTGGAACTAATTTAACTAGATTAGTTATGGCACGGAAATGTTACGAGCGTTAAACACGAGCTCGTAACGAATTTAAGATAAAGGTTTCGAACCGGAAACGGCCCGAGGAGTCGAGCCAAACATGTAGAGGATAGAAAACCGATAGAGAAAAGAAGAAAAGACCCGACGGACCACACGGACCGCCGAACCGGCCGGTCCGGCCGTCACGCGGCCTCCGCGCGCCGCCGCGCGGCCACCACGCGGCAGGAGGAGACGCGTCCCAGGACTGGTCGCGCGTGCTCCGCACGGACATCCCTATACGTGCGCGTCACCACCGCGCCAGAGGTGCAGGAGGTGTAAACTTTCCTTCCATGGCGATTTTCTTGCCTAAATTATGATCCCCTTCGATGGTAAATGGATCCCAGCCTTGGGAAGGGCTTAAGAACAGTTAGGAACGTCCTCATCCCCATTTACACAGAAAACACAAGTCCCTACACTCTCATTCTTCCTCTCCAAGCCAAAACCTCTTCGACTCCACTTTCCGGCGAGTATTCCGGCGACGACGAGGCAAACGGGACGAAGCCTCTGCCTTCTAGACCCTTGGTAAGTTATGGTATAGTGTTTAGTTCATCCATAAACCTTAAAAACTCGAAATCTAACATCCTTTCCTTTGCTACGATTTCACGTCGGGGACGAACAAAAAGCGATCGGAGAAGTTGGCCGTTCGTCGCGACCTTAGGACAACCGGAAAGCCCTCACTTCGACCCTATTCTTTAACTAAGTAAGTTAAGACCTTAATCTTCAATTTTTGTGGTTTATTGTCGTTTAAAACTTAAGATCTAGACACGTAACTAAAATCGGTTTTCAAAACCCTATTTTTGACCAATTTCAGAGACTCGCCTAAAACCCGACCTTCGGGAATTCAAACCAAAAACGTTTCAACATAGATTTTGTTCATAAGACTCTAATCTACCTTGTATCCAAATTTCAGCCATTGACATAAAGATTTGATATCCCAAATTGTACCGTAAAGTTTCTGTAATAAAACCGAACGTTTGAAATCTGGACAGATTCATTGACTCGAATTGATGCTTATTTTTCACCCGTTTCTAAATCGATTCAACTTTGCATTTCTAAATAAAAGTTGTAGATAATTGTGTCTAGATTATGCATATAAAATTTCATGAATTTTGGAGTTTATTTGATATGTCAAAACAGACGATTTCAGAACCTGTTCTACACCGACTTTTGAATCCGCGCGTAAGCAGCATTTTGGTGTCGATTTTTGAACATCTAAAATTCATTATTTTTGAAATCTTAAAACATGAAAGTTGTTCATTAAGGTGTTATGTACATCCTGTAAAAAGTTCGGAACAATTGGATTTGAAATGAATTTTTAATCGGCGTTGCACGAAACTGTGTCACTTTGAAACCTTATTTCCAAAAACTTAAAACATGAAAGTTGTTCGTATGTGTGTTCTTGAGCTACTGTGTAAATTTCAGAATTTTTGGTTAAAAGATTAATTTTTAATTAAGAAAGGCGTAAACTGTGACGAATCGGATTTTTCGAACTTGAGAAAACTCGAACTACGAAACGCGATATCGAATATTTGGTAACATTGAAATATGAACTTTCGAAAAATCCCGTTCACTAGGCTGAGCCGATCTTCATGCTATCATTATTTTGAGACTGCCTCGTTAGTGGTCTCCTTACTATATGAGATTGTCTCGTTAATGATCTCGCGCGCTGTGTTATTTGGATCGCCTCGTTAGTGGTCCTACTATCTTTGAGACTGCGTCGTTAGTGGTCTCCCATTTATTTGGACTGCCTCGTTACTGGTCCTACGATTTGAGATTGCCTCGTTAGTGATCTCCCCGGTATGGTGTCCTCTTCTTAGTTTGCGGGATAAAATATAAAAGACTTGTGTGCGTGTTTAATTATGCTTAATTTTATTTATCATGTTTTAAAATATGCTTCTAAATTACGCTCTTAAATTATGCTTTTTAAATTACGCTTTTAATTTAAATCCTTAAATTATGTATTCACGTCTTGAATAAATTAATCGTGTTCTTCCGCTGCGAGTAAACTATGAATTTTAAATTAATGCATGAAAAGTGTAATTTTAAATAAACGCATGTAACCCCTTAAATTGTTTAGTTAGGGATTAACTTACTCGGTATATTTTTATACTGATAAACCCGTTATTATTTTTCTTTTACAGAGTATGTCGAGTGACGCATGCACTTGCACTTGGGGGAAAACTTTTAAGAACATTTTTATTCACTGCATTTTACTACTGTTTTACCGAGCCTGTTGAACCCGAGGTTTGGCCTGTTGGCCGTGATTACTTTTTTCCGCTGCATTTACTCGTTCTCGTGCATGGATGATTATTACTTCCGTACCTTGGATTTAAATATTATTAATTTACGGACTCATTATTGAAATGTTTTTAAATCTTTTACGTACCCATAAGCCTTGCATTTCCTTAGTGAGCTCGGGGAGCCGTGTCTTGCTAGGGAGATGTGGCGGTGACATCCCGGCCTGGGTTATCAAATCCGGGGTGTTACATTTAAAAAGTTTTTAAAAATCTTGAAGTATTTAATACAAATTTTAAAAAAAGTCTTAAAAATCTTTAGTTATTCAACAACCTAATGACTTAGACTCTATCAATTTTAATGGATTCTCTTATAAAAAAACTATAATCATACGACTTTTTTCCAAAAAGTTTTCTAGGGATTTTGTACAATATTAAGTCTATATAAAATCAACCAACTCTACTTGAAGTCTATGAATTTTTAAATATACTGACTTTTAAAAGTCTAAAAATGTAACAAAATTTTAATTGAACACATCTTTCTAAAATTAGTTGTTCACTCTTTAAAATTTCCGACCTACCAAATAAAAGATTCTGAATCCGCCACTTCTGGTATGTCTGGTGTTTTTCAGCTGGTTACAAAAGTTATATGGGTAGATTAACAAACGGATAAATTTTGATAAAACTATGAGCTTTTGAAACATTCGTGTGTTTTTGGTACAAAAACGAAGATACAAATTTGATCCAATATATATAATCGTCAAGTCTACACAATTAAAAAAGGAAAGCAACAAAAAAGTAAATAAACAAAATATTTATTTAATCCAACTAATTTAATTTAACCTCTAAATTTTAATTTAAAAACACTAACACTTAAAATTATTTTAATTTAAAATTATTTTTATTATTAACTACTACAAGGGTAAACTCTAAATGGTAAAGTCCTCTACCTTCTAGCTGTGCCTACTTTCATGACTGGATTGAGTTTTGATCCAGAAGGTTGGATATCCTGAATTGATGTGTGCAATGGATTTTATGCTCTGCAACAGTTTTGGATAGATGGGACTGTTATTAAATTTTCATTTCCCTTTTTTAGTTTATTTGAATTACTTAAATTTTGGGATATGATTTAATTTTCATTCCCTAAAATTATGGGCAGATTTGTATTGGATAGATGAGACCGTTAATAAATTTTTATTTCCCTTTTTTAGTTTATTTGATTGAATATGCTATATTGCTGTTCACCAAAAAAATATGCTATATTGCTATATAGCTTATGTTACCTATTTATCTTTATTATATTTTTGCTTACATATGCTATATTATCATTTAGACTATACTGTCATTCGTCTGTGTTATATATTTGTTTAAATATGATATATTACTAAATATTGATATGCTATTGGAATAATAAAAAAATGATATAGACGTAGTATCCCATCTGTGCTATTTTACTAGATTGAATATGTTACATTACTATATAGCTTATGCTACCTATTTATTTTTGTTATATTTTTGCTTACATATGCTATATTATTATTTAGACTATGCTGCTATTCGTCTGTGTTATATATTTGTTTAAATATGATATATTACTAAATATTGATATGCTATTGGAATCATAATAAAATGATATAGACATAGTATCCCATGCTTTCACTGTTTCATGATGCCGGGAGTATTAAATATGGATATGCTATTGGAATAAATAAAAAAAATGATATATACGTAATATCCCATGCTCTGACAATGACGACATCATTGAATCGACATTTTTATAAATACAAACATACAGCCCTGAATTTGATTTTGAATTTTATTTACTGTCATATTGGCCCATTTTTTTTTTTTTTTGATGAATCAGCCTAAAAAGGCGAGCGAAATAAAGGAAAAAGAAAGAAAGGAAAAGCAAAGCAAAAATAACAAATGCAGCAAATCAACTCCGAGTATAGGCCACACCATTAGCGTCGTTGAGCAAGAGCGCATTAACACCGTCCGGCGGGAAAGCCCAAGTAGTATAGAATGCCTCCGAATTAGTAGCGTCACGAGCAAGCCAATCAGCAACTTGATTTCCTTCGCGAAGCACATGGCGAAGCTGGCAAGCATCCATTTGGTGGAGAAGATCCCGAACTTCCTTGATAGTAGGCCACAGAGTATGGAGAGGAGAAGACCTCCCCGTCAGAAGGCGTAGCACATCGAGTGAGTCAATGTAACAAACCGACAATGCCACGCCCATTTGCACCGCAAGGATCAAACCGAACCGAAGGGCGAGAAGTTCAACCTCAAGGATGTTCCGAGCTCCCAATCTACCGCTGCAAGCACCGATCCAGGCCCCAGAATTCGAACGGATGACAGCTCCAAAACCTGTCCGAGTTGGTGAATCCAGGGCGCAACCATCCGAATGTAACACATTACCAACAACATCCTCCTCTTTCCAACGAACCTGGCGAGGGATACGAACACTCCCTGCAGCGCTGGCCCGGCTCTCCATTTTTTTAACTCTCATGCTGTTAAAAGAAATCATCACTAAAAAATAATGTTAAAATTTTTTATCATAAAGAAACTATACTTAAACCAAAACCCATACACTAAATTAGTGCTCTAGTATAAAATTCAAATACTCTCCCGTATCACACTGTAACCAATACCCACACAATTTTTCCGTTTAATTACATCACGCACAATTATTTATTTGTTCTAAAGCCATTTTTGATAAGTCCCAATTAATCCCTGATTATTACCTAATATTGTGGGATTAACCGATTCACTTTCCTATTTATTGGAGTACATTCAAATAGAAACTATTTTATTATCTTTTGGCTGACAACACACTTACATAAAACATAGAGCATTATGGATTTCCTGAATTTTTAGTAATCAGGATAGTAACCGGATCCTTTCACGACTTGATAGGTGTCTTCATTAATCATAAATACACATAATTTCACAAAATTGTCTCAATCAGTTCCAACTGTCTTCATTAATCACAAAGACTTTTCAGACACACCCCACTGATCGGATGAATTGATCAGTCTTGATTTGAAAATTGTGACAGGCTGTGACAGCTGTAATTGATTGAGTCTCCTCATCCCATTGCTGTCGTACGTCATTAATCATAACAGCTGTAGTTTTGTTTTCTTATTACAAGTTAGAACGCACTCAGAACACAAGGTATATCACTTCATCACTTACATATCAGTATCACACAGCAACCAAATACTAATATCTACAGCAACTCCGATCCATAAAAAATGGCAGAGGCAGTTGTATCCATGGCTCTTGGCACCCTTGGTGATTTGTTGCAGGAAGAAGTTCGTTTCCTTTTGGGTGTGAGTGGGGAAGTTAAGGCATTAGAAAAGCAGTTGAAGGAGATGAAATGTCTCCTTAAAGATGCGGAGAGAAAAAAACATAAAAGCGAAACTGTAGGCAACTGGATCTCTGAGATTAGAAATCTTGCTTACAAAGCTGAAGATGTGATCGAAACATACGCCTTCAATCTAGCATCCAAAACAAGAGGGGGCTTCCTCAAACAAATCCTTCGTCGATTTGCTTGCGCGTTGAAAGAGAGCACCACCACTCACCAGATAGGCTCTAAGATTTCACAAATCAAATCGGAGCTTGCAACGGTCAACCAGAGCATGAAAGATTATGGCATAAAAAGCATCCTTGAAGGGGATAGTTCCACCAATCCTATCGATGATGAGAACCAAAAGTGGAAAAGGATGACTTCTCCATTTCAGAGTGATGATTGTTTCGTGGGAAAGGATCAAGAGCTTAAGGACCTTGTGTCGCTTGTGGTTGAGGATCAGCAACAACGCCTCATTACGATATGGGGCATGGGCGGTATTGGCAAAACCACAATAGCACGAAAAGTCTACAATCACAAGGATGTCAAACGCTCCTTTGAATCTTTTGCGTGGGTTTGTATTTCACAGCAGTGCCGAATCAGATCTGTCTTGGAGGATGTTCTTAAGCAATTGAACCCAAGCATAGTTGACCAAATCACCACTTTGAGCGACACAGATTTGATTCAAAATTTGAGTCAAATTCAAAGCAACAAAAGATGCATAATTGTTCTTGATGACTTATGGGATCTCAATCACTGGAATGGCTTAAAGCATGGTTTTCTCACTCAATGTTCAATCAGCAAAGTGATGGTAACAACCCGCAAAAAAGATGTTGCATCAAAAGGTTATATCAAAGAAATTGGACTTCTAAATGAAGAGGATGGATGGACTTTACTCAAAACAAAAGCCTTCTCAGAAAATCGTATTATTTCTGGTGAGTAGCTACTTTTTCATATATAAATTTATATATATTAGAATAATTAATTCATTTTTCCCTTATTTATACACTTTAATATGCATGTTATTGTTCTAAGCACTTTGAAAATTAAAACCCATACAAAAATATCATTCACAAATAGGTCTAGGTCTAGTGATGAGTTGCCCAATGATTCGTTCAAATTGTTAATTACTATGTTATTTCACAAATAGCGTTTCATTTCTACTACACTTATTTTAAAAAGTTTTGCCATTCCTTGTTTCTAAACAGCTTTTATTATTCTTTTTCTAAATATCGTCTTATTTTGAAATATTAATAGGAGAATCAGAATTCCAAAAGAACCATGAACATAAACCGATGCTTTTGATCCTTAGCAAGATAGCACCTCTCAAGACACCAAAATCAGTCCCCAATCTCCTCTACGTCAATCAATCCATATAATCCCTAAATCACAATCAAGCTCAATTAGGAAGTGAAAAATCGATTAGGAAGCTTCCCCCACGTGGCTAAGGGATTTCCCCCCAAATTTCAACACCATTCTTCCTCTCCAAACTTCTACTCTTTGAGGAGGATTCAAAAAGAGATGATTGGACACTATTTTAATTTATTTTGTTTCTATATAATAGCTATTTTATCTCACAAGTGAGCAGATTCAATGTAATACATCGGAGAATGGTCTAAATGGAGTGAAATAAACTATTCATACCAACAAGTACATTTTTTTCTTGGTAGTCATCCTATATGAACTCATCCAAAGTTAGTGTGCTTGCATTGAAGTAATTCTAGGATGGGTGACCTCCTGAGAAGTCCTCAATGTATGGGTGCCTATGGGTGCCTGGGGCCAAAGTACATTGGAAAGAGCTAATGTTGGTTTGGTGTCAGCCTTCACTCTCGAGCCGGCAACATCTAGAGTAATACCATGTATTTTCGTTGCAACAAAAATGGGGGTGTTGTAGATGGTACCATCAGAGACAATTCCGCGACCGCGTGTTGTGGTGTTCAGGCGCCTAGCGGGGTGAAAGATCCACGGATGTGGATAGTTGAGGCGTCTATGAGATATGGATGGCTGAACACAACGAGGACGTTGCAACCTTAAGGGGAGGAATGCATTACCCCTTAGAATCTATCTATCTATATAATATATAAAAACAATATCCCTTATGAACAGGAATATACTCTTATGAACAGTAACCTATCAATTCTCTCTCACAAAAATCCCCTTATGAACAGTAACCTACCTATTTCCTCAACATTTATTTTCTGCACGCAATCCAATATACATTTCTAATGATCAATAATTCATCAATAACCCTAAATGTGTATAAGAAAAAATTCTAAAAATTTGATATTTAAAAACTACATGATGAGACGAATCTAACGAGATCCCACTTGACTATGTTTTTTCTTATGTAGATGTTGTATAACCATTATTCAAAGTTGAATAATAAACAACAGCAAAAGTCAATTCATTTTCACTCTAAAAATGAAGGAATTATAATTTTTTTTAAAAAAAAACATAGTGCACTTTCAAAATATAAAAGAACCAAATTCCAGCGAAATTCATGTTAGATAATTTAATTTCATTAATTATTATAGATAAAGAATGCTACCAAATAAAAGATGTAATAAAAAGTTTATTGGTTGATAGTTGAATAATAAACAGTAGCAAAAATCAATCACTTTTCACTAAAAATTAAGGAATTATTAAAAAAAAAAATCACTTTCAAAATATAAAAGAACCAAATTCAAGCGAAATTCACATTAGATAATTTAATTTTATTAATTATTATAGATATAGAATACTACCAAATAAAGGATGTAACAAAAACCTTATGGGTTGATTTATATTCATTCTTTAAATATAGTTTCAATATTTGTTATTATTCTTAACCAATACTCTATTAATTGAAATTATAGTTAAAGAATATATTGTAAATTATTAATAAGTACTTTATAGATTGAAATTATATTCATTAACGAATAGCAAATATTTGTATTAGATAAATTAAATAAATTAGATAAATTGCAATATGACAATAAGTTGATGAAACTATAGTTATTTTAATTTGTCAATGGATTCATTTACAAGAGTATTTCTTATATTTTTTTCTAATTTAATTTGGAAATATATACATCTTTATGAAATTTCTAATATCTCAACGCTTTAGGGTGAATCAATATCAATAATTAATTATCGAGTACGTTACGATTTCACGTACTTTCTTTGTCAATGCATGACATTAGAGTCGTGAGTAGAAGGGTTTTTATCTTTGCTTTTTCATTTTTTTGTCTTTTCAACTATTGTTTGTAGTATAAGTATTTTTTAAGATACTAAATTGTAATATATAAATATTGGTAATGACATATGTTGGTCGATTTCTATACAATGTATAGATGTACTCATGTAATGCTTAAAATAGTTTGAGGAGGTTGGTGAATATAATCGACGTAATAAAATTTAACAATTTTATTTGTTAAATTGGATAATTTTCATCATATTATCCATAATTTCCGCCCATTGGGCGGGGGAAGTACTAGTGACTTAAATGGAGTGAAACAAGCTACTCATATCAATAATTAGTTCTTTCTTTCTCGGTAGACATCCTATAAGAACTCCAAAGTTAAGCGCCCTTGTCTTGGAATAATTCTGGGATGTGTGACCTCCTGGGAAGTCTCTCAGGGTGTAAGTGAGTGAAAGCCAAAGTGTACTGGAAAGAGCTAATGTTGATTTGTGGGGTCAGTCTTCAATCGCCGAGCTCGCAACAACTAGAATAACACCCTGTTGTTCCGCTGCGCCCAAAAATGGGGGTGTTGTATTCAAATTTAATGTTTTGCCAAACATCCATATAGTTATAGCCATAAATATTCGGTCATTACAGTTCCTAATTTATTTATTTTTTTTTTGGTGAACATTACAGTTGCTAATTTATTGAAAATTTGATAGTGATGAAACCAACTAAATGAAAAAAAATTAAATAAATAAATAAATGCTAACTATATGCTAGAACAATCAATAGATTAATTAAAGTTTAATAGTTAAATAGATAATTGCAATAATGCCCTACTTTTACTTTATTTTATTTTTAATGCTAGGCCATTATAAACAGTAATTGTTAAAATGACTCTCTATAAGTACAAGCTGAAGTAAAAATAAAAATAGGTCAATTGAATTTTCAACATATTTCTTAACCCTATCAATATTTGCTTTATTTCATTTTGACCATCAAACGTTTAAATTTTCCATTTCTCATGCTTACCCAAAAATTATTTAAGTATTCCATTACTTAATATTATTTTATTTTATTCTATTTAACATAATCTAATAATATTATTTTTCTATTCAAACATATTTTTCTATTTATTTTAAAAATGTAGTCTAATTATTTAATTTGTATTGATTTCTCTAATTCTACCCATTTTTTTTATTTGAATCATTTAAATTTATTAAATTCTTACGAACTTGTAAAATTAATTTTATATAGTATTTTTATTTTTTTAAAGTTTTTTTTTTCTATATTCTCTTATGAAGTAATAACAAAATTAGGTTATATAAATTACTTTATGAAATATAATATAATTTCTTAAAATCATATCTTGTTTATTAATTAAATTTTTTACTCGACTTTTTTTTATTTTAGTGTTATATTTTTATTTTCTATAAAAATTAATTAATGAATATAAACTAAATGAAATTTAAATGCAATAATATAAACAAACAAAAAAAATGAAAATTTTATGTAAATTTAAGTAAATTAAAGTAATGAGATAAGATAAACTGATCAATAATAAGTTGATCAAAATAGAAAATTTGAAAAACAAAAATAAAACATAAAATTATATTTGAAAAATTATTATAAAATGTAATATTTTAGTTTATTCTTATAAATTAAGAAAAATAGAATAAAAATTCAATATAATTTAGAATTAATCTATACTTCAAAAATTAAATGGATAGTAAAATTATATAATACAAAAACAAAAGTCAATTAAATTAAAAAAATAAAATTAATATAAAAATTCAAATGAATTAAATAAAATGAAAATGATAAAACGCAAAAAAAATATAACTGGACATAAAATATTGTATGTAGGGATTTATTTTGGGGGTCTAAATGACACAAAAACAATTAACAGTTTCCCACTTTGCAATATTTCCTTTTTGTGGTCATAATTGTATAGGCTATCCCAGAAAGACTTTACTATCCTCCTCATACGAGGGGATAAGTGTTTGTCTTTTCGATTATGAAATTTTTATATTTATTTAATATCTTTAGTATTTTTTTAATAAAATTCAAACATCCGGTAAAATAATTTAGTGTTGGTCCCAAATTACGTAAAATCTTGGATTTAGCGCGGTCGTCGAGCAGTAGTTAAAACGACGTGTGAACGATAGTGAGTGTGTGAATCAGAGTGTGCAAATCAGTGTAATGTAGCAGAAAGTAAAGACACGTGATTTGGTAACCCAGTTCGGCCTTCGGCCTACGTCTGGGGGATTCCAATCCAGGCTCTAAACTATCACTCAAAAATCTTAGACCTAAAAATTACACAATCAAAACGGATTCTGTTATCAAGACTTCCTCGCTGGTAGACTGATCGTTGTTTGGACTCCCCCACAACCACGATCACCGGACAGCTCGTCCAATCCTGTTTCGCCGATTGTTTGAATCCTCAGATCTTGAAACTCAGGTGTAGCAGATGTCCTGAATCAATTCTTCAGATCTCCTTTGAGTTCCTTCACAAGGCAACTCCAAAAACTTTGAATGAAGAAATTCTTTCAACAAGAAAACTTGTTGA
This sequence comes from Hygrophila difformis, assembly GCA_030278955.1. Taxonomy (NCBI): domain Eukaryota; kingdom Viridiplantae; phylum Streptophyta; class Magnoliopsida; order Lamiales; family Acanthaceae; genus Hygrophila; species Hygrophila difformis. The sequence goes on along the minus strand of JAOANR010000004.1, from coordinate 11,274,706 downwards.
ATCGATGTAACACAGACCTTGATGAACAAAAGATCTCTCAAAATGTAAAACTCACATCAAGGATTTTCCTAACACTCTCAAGAAAATAGAACGATCAAATCTAGAGAAAAAAACCGACTAAGTGTGTAATGTGTGTAAAAGTGAAAGTTACAACTCAAATCTATTCAAATCTACATACACAGAGTCTAAATACAGGTATATATACACAGAGATACGAATTAGACTCGTGTGGGTCGGTTGGACACGCGCACAGAAACAGAAACTGTCGCACATGTCTGACTGTAACTGCTTTGGTCGTTCTGTCGTAGTTTCAACAACCATGGAACTACTGAATCTGCACAAGAGCACGTTAATAACAACAATCTCCCCCACTCTTGTGGAGATGATAATTCCATCACCAAATAGTGTTGAAACTATCCAAGTCCAAAGAGTATAAGAGATCATATCAGAGCAAAAATACATGTGATTCACAAATAGGATGTTACAGAAGAGTCAAAACGATTCAGAAACAACATCCATCAAACATTCAGAGTAGAATCACAGTGCATATATAAAAACATCAGAACAGATTAAAAAAGCAAGTAGTTCAGCAGTTATCAGGATTACCTAACTATTACAGACCAATAATAGTTCAAATCCAAAAGTTCAGTAATCATCCAGTCAAAAACAGTCATCAAAAACAATCATCAATATTGTCCAGCAATAAAACTTCCAAAAACAATAACCAAAGTTTTGAAATATCGTTACCCAGTTGTCATCACTACCAGTCAGTACCATCCAACACCATCCATCTCCCCCATGATGGAATATCACTCTTCATCATCAAGAGCAACATCCTCATCATCTGCCTGCAAGTCAGAAGCATCAAAAGACAAAGGAAGCATATGAAGAATTTTGAGATTCTCCCTTTTTATAGCCATAGCTTCCTGGCTCCAGGTTGTCAGCCGTTCGTTCTGACGAAGGATCCTCTGCTTCAATTGGTGTACAAGTGCAGGACCAGTTAGAGGAGGGCCATTTTTGATGTCATTATGCATGTCCATCAAGTGTGGTGGTGGTTTGTACTCCTTCAAAGCAACCAAATGCTTTTCCTTGATCTTCACACCAATGGATAGAAGGTATTCGGTAATGAGAGTTGGATAGGGTAAGTTGATCGTCTTCTTGATTCTCCCAGAGGTGTACCCTAGCATTTGCTTAAGAAGAAAATATCCAAAATTGATTAGACCCATATGTTTGTCCACGCAAAGTATGAATTTACCCATCATAGTGCTGACTTGAGACTGGTTAGAAGTCGGAAGGATGTTCGCACTACAAAACTGATATAGACAGTAAAACTTCAGTGTTAGCTCCTTAATACTGAATTTGTTCCGTCCAAAACTTTTAACCTTCTGGTTAGAAATCTCCAGTGCAGTAGTGAGTGTATCTTCCGGCATCAGATCCAAACAGTCGCTCATATCATCGTTGGGTGGTAGCTTCAACAACTTCAGAATCACAGCAGGAGTTAGTTCATGAAATTGACCGCGAATGTAAATTTTACCGAACCAAGCAGAATTAGGAGTGAGGATCTCAGGATGTAAGTTCGCATAAAACTCTCGAACATGACTTGGTGAATAGTGTGTGAGACCCTTAGCCCAATACGTCAAATGTCTCTCTTGTAAAAGATCCGAGAAGCCTAAAACGTCATAGTGATTATGCTTGAAGATCTCTTCGGGCTTGAACTCCTTTCCTTTAAGAACTTCCTTCGAAAATGTCCTCATGTCTCGTGTGTAGAACTTGAGACTGTAAGCATCTTCGGCTTTCAAAGCAGGAGGGGGTGGCCTTGGTTACTTTCGTGGTTTCTTCGAAGTTGTGACTACTGGTGCTGGTGTGGGCGTAGGAGTGGGCTCCTTTCGCTTTCTGGTTGATTTCCTCCGTGGTTCTGGTGTGGTCTTAACAGCAGTAGAACCTCCAGTTTGCTGTGAAGCAGTAACATCAGCAAGTTCCTCTTGAGTCATGTCGTGCAAACCTTGATTTTGCAGGGGGGAAAGTGGTGGCGTTTGATGCTCAGCATTGATTTCTCGAACAACTTGATCAATGAACGAGGGATCAATAGTAATTTCGGGGTTAGGGTTAGACTGATTTTGGGTGTCTGGCGAATTCTGGGGGTCTGGCTGATTCTCAGTGGGTGGCTGCTCGGAAGTTCCAGCAGCAGCAGGAGGAGGAAGATAGAGAACAGGTGGTAGAACTGAAATAGGTTGGGCGTCCAACGGTGACCCAGACGACGAACTCGTCGTGGAGGAGGTAGCGGAGTGAGGAGCGTCGGGATCGTTGGTGGTTGCCATTTTCAAATTCTGGCTGCAGAGCTCAAATTCGAAAAGTGTGAGAAAGAAAGCTTGAATAGAAATGGAGAGTTATTGAACCTTAAATGGAGGAGGTAGCCGGAAAATAAAGAGACGTTCGGCAGTTTGGAGAACGTGCGACGTGACTAATAGAGTGGCAACGGTTACAGACGCTGCTGTGACGTCACCTAGACTGCCGTGTGCAATGATGCCTTCCGGATAGACTTGTCTCCATTTGAATTTGAATTGGGCCTGTAAAAGATACTCAACAAATAAAAGAATCAGGCCCGAGTCCATATGCAATTTAATTGTGGTAAGAAAGACCCAAGGTGCTTCTTAGGCCTTCAAATTTCTCTCCATCCAAAGCTTTCGTTAGGATGTCCGCCCGTTGTTCTAACGACGCTATATGCTCAATCCTGCAAACATTATCTTCTACAAGATCTCTAATAAAATGATAACGAATATCAATATGCTTACTCCTACTATGTAAAACAGGATTTTTAGAAATATTTATTGCACTAGTATTATCACAGAAAACTAAAAAATCATCCTTATGAATACCGTAGTCCTCGAGTAGTTGCTTCATCCAAAGAAGTTGTGAACAGCAACATGTGGCAGCAATATACTCTGCCTCCGCTGTTGATAGAGCTACGATGTTTTGCTTTCTGGAATACCAGCTTACTAGATTGTTTCCCAAGTAGAAGCAGCCTCCAGTGGTAGATCTCCTGTTGTCACAACAACCTGCCCAATCAGAATCTGTAAATCCAATCAAGTCAAGTGATGACCTTTTCGAAAACCAAATTCCAATATTCATTGTTCCTTTAACATATCTCATAATCCTCTTTACTGCTTTCATATGAGACTCCTTAGGATCGGATTGGAACCTTGCACATACACCTACACTAAATGAAATATCCGGTCTTGTTGCAGTGAGGTATAGTAGACTTCCAATCATACTCCTATAAGTCTTTTGATCCACTGACTTTCCAGTTTCGTCCTTGCTCAGCTTCTCCTGTTGTCCGAGCGGTGTTCTGACTACCTTAGAATCATCCATGTCAAACTTTTTCAACATGTTTCTAGCATACTTCTCTTGACACAGAAAAATACCATCAGCCTCTTGCTTAACCTGTAATCCCAAAAAGTAGTGTAATTCTCCCATCATAGACATCTCAAACTCTGATTTCATAGTATCAACAAATTCCTTTCTGAGTTTGACTGACGTCGATCCAAAAATGATGTCGTCAACATACACTTGAGCTATCGTTAAGTGGTCGTTCTGACGCTTTACGAACAACGTCTTGTCTGCATTTCCTCTCTTAAATCCATTGTCCACCAAATACTTCGACAATCTCTCATACCAGGCTCTGGGTACCTGCTTTAATCCGTATAAGGCTCCTTTAACTCGATAAACATGATTTGGATACTTCGGGTCTTCAAATCCAATCGGTTGTGCAACATAAATCTCTTCCTTGATTTTACCATTAAGGAAAGCTGTTTTGATATCCATTTGGTACAGCTTCAAATTCAAAGAGCACGCAATTGCAAGAAGTATCCTTACGGCTTCCATCCTTGCCACGGGAGCAAATGTTTCGCCATAATCCAAACCTTCAATTTGGGTATAACCTTGTGCAACTAGCCTTGCCTTATTCCTTATGATATTGCCTTTCTCATCCGTCTTATTCCTGTAAACCCATTTCGTTCCAATAATGTTGGCGTTCTGCGGTGGTTCTGTCAACTCCCAGACAGCATTCCTCTCGAATTGCAGTAGCTCGTCTTGCATTGCAGCAATCCAGTACTCATCTTTCAACGCCTCAGATGTATTCTTTGGTTCAACCATAGAAACAAAACAATTGTAGCTTGCTAGATCTTTGAAATTAATCTCTTTATGCCTAGTCTGTCTCTGACCTTGTGGATCTCCAATAATATCCAGTGTTGAATGATGTTTATTCACTCTAGAACCTTTTCTGTTGTTCTGAACTTCAGAGGGTGGTTCTGCTGTCGTCTCGACAACAGTGTCTATATCAGCATCCTTTTCTGGTTCAGAATCTTTATCAGGGCCTTTATCTGGAACATTAGGACTAGCATGTTCTTCTTCAGTGACAGATTGCTCAGCACCATTAGCATTCACATGATTTTGAGTAAGAGGTAACTCATCATCATCTACCCTGTTTCTTAATAGATCAAGATCCTCAAAGAGAATATTAGTAGATTCAATAACCTTCTTATCACTAGTAAGATAAACACGATATGCTTTAGAATTATTCGAATAACCAATGAAATATCCATCCAAAGATTTATAATCAAACTTATGCAATTGATTTCTATCATTCAAAACATGACATTTGCAACCAAAAACATGAAAGTATTTTACCGTGGGAGTTTTACCGTTCCAAAGTTGATAAGGTGTGCAGTTGGAGTGTGGTCTCAACAACACTCGGTTGATGATATGACAGACAGTGTTAATAGCTTCCGCCCAAAATCTTTTGCTCATTGAACTGGTGTGAAGCATTGATCTAGCCATCTCTTTCAATGTTCGGTTCTTCCTTTCAGCAACACCATTTTGCTGTGGTGTTTTGGGGGCTGAGTACTCATGTGTAATTCCATTGTCGTCGCAATAACGATCGAACGACTGATTCTCGAATTCCTTGCCATGATCGGTTCGGATTCGTGCAATCTTCCTTTGCTTCTCATTCATGAGTCTTTTACTCAGGGCCTCAAAGTACTCAAAAGTCTCATCTTTTGACCTAAGAAAGAAAACCCAACAATATCTAGAGAAATCATCAACACATACTAAAATGTACCTTTTACCATTTAAGCTCTCCACTTCGGTTGGACCCATAAGATCCATATGTATCAGGTCGAGGCATTCTTTTGTTTTAATGTCATCAGTCTTCTTATGTCTCGATCTGGTTTGCTTTCCTTTGGCGCAATCTCTGCAGATGGTTTCATCGTTCTTCTGTAGTTGCGGCAACCCGCGAACAGCATTCGAGTTACTCAGTTTATGCAGTGACTGAAAGTTAATGTGACCAAGCCTCTTATGCCATAGAGTAGTCTGATCATCCTTGGTCAGTAAAATCCGTGGAATGTCATCCTTCAAGATGTAGCAATTGTTCTTGCTACGGCCTCCCATCATAACAATCTCATTTTGATCATTATATACTATGCATTTATGTTTAGTAAACCTAACCTCCAGATCTTCATCACAAAGTTGACTAATAGAGATAAGGTTAGTAGTAAGACCATTTACATAGAATATTCTAGAGAGTTTAGAAAGAGTAACATACTTAGATTTACCATAACCCGCAATTTTGCTTTTTGTACCATCTCCATACATAACGGCTCCACAATCTTTCTCAGTAAAGTTGTCTAAGACATCTTTTCTTCCCGTCATATGTCTTGAACATCCCGAATCGAAGTACCATTTTTCGTTTCGATGTTGTTCCTCCACCGAAAGAACTACAAAACAAGCAGAATCTTTATTATTATTAGTTTTACCTTTAGGTATCCATGCCTTCTGCATTTTGAATTTCTTTCGAAGCTCTTGATCAGGCCATACGACTGGTCTACCATTCATAAGATCTCTTAGAATCCGCATGCATGTCTCAGCTGTGTGTCCAGGCAGATTGCAATACAGGCAGTCCTTCTGTCGTCTGGACGATTCTCCGACTATCAGCTCAGGTGGTGAATCAGTAGTTGAAGTGAGGAAACCTCCACTTGTAAACTTTGTTTTGCTAGGAGTGCTTTGCTTCTTATAGCCTAAACCTGTTTGATCACCAATACGTTTTCCCATAGATAAAACTTCATCAAGTTGATTTTTACCTTTAGATACCTTTTGAAGTTCATTATTCTTTGCTTTGAGATCATCAAACTCTTTCTCCATAACATGAATTCTGTCTTTAAGAGTGTTGTTCGCCTTTTGCAAGTTTTCATTCTTTTCAACCTCAAGATCATAAGCAATTCCGACGTCTGCCAGTTGTCCTAACAACTTCTTATTTTCCCGAACAGCAACTTCAAAATCCTCTTTGAGTTCGTTGTAATCAGCAAGTAATTGGTCGTATTCATCATCGCTTTCACCTGAATCAGAATCACAATTATTAGGTGAAAAACATATTGACTTGACAATACCTTTTATAGTAGGACTTGTTTCTCTTAGGGTGAATGCAACGACTTCATCAGAATCTGAATTCTGTGCTTCAGTGGTTCTGTCATCGTCTTGATCACCTAGAGTAGCCTGCAGTGCCTTCTTTTCTCGCATTTCCTTTCTTTTGGCTGTGGCACATTCAGATCGAACATGTCCTTGGCCTCCACATTCATAGCAAATCACCGAGGCAAACTTGTCCGGTTTGTCATAGTCTTTCTTCTTGTTGTTGAAACGATCAACTTTGTTGCTATCCTTTCTTTTGAAGTCTCTGCGAGGTGGTCTGTCCGTCGTCGGAACATCGTTGGAACTGCGACCTTGCTGTTTGTAGAATTTCTTTGTACGTCTGTCTTGCAACATCTTTGCCACTTTTCTGGAAATATAAGATACATCGTCTTCAGAGGAGTTTCCAGAATCTTCTTCTTCCACATTGAGAGCAATACTCCTTGATGATTCTTCTTCAAGATGATTCATCTCGTATGTTTGAAGAATTCCCACTAAGCCATCCAATGTAATGGTGTTCAACTTATCCAATTCTTCCAATGTAGCAACCTTCGGAGCATACTTCTTGGTAAGAGTCCTCAACATCTTTCGAACCAATTTTTGATTATCATAAATCAATCCCAAGGAATAGGCTTGATTTACAATATCTTTGAACCTCCCGTAATAGACCGAAATAGATTCATCCTTGTTCATCTTCAAATTCTCGAACATGGTTTCAACTCGCTGTAATTTGGTAGCCCGAACATCTTCAGAACCCTCATACATAACCTCTAGAGTTCTCCATGCGTCATGAGCCAGTGTGTGGTTTGTGACTAGCTGGAACTGCGTTTCGTCCATGGCGCTAAAAATCGCATTTAAAGCCGTATAATTCCCTTTCTTGGCATCCTTCTCCACTTGAGTATATTCAGCCTTCGTTGCCGGTCGACTTCCAGGTGGATCCGTAGAACCATCAGCTGTAGCTCGTGGTCGAGTGGGTGGTTGCCAGGCTGTCTCGACTGCATCCCAAACATCATCTCCAAGTGCCATAAGATGGATCTTCATCCGAGTTCTCCAATATCTATAATTTGTGCCATCGAACAGTGGTGGTCTTGACAAAGAAGCGCCTTCTCTATTCATCTTTCCAAGAAATTTTTCAGATCGCCTCTACTATATCAGAGTCTGCCGCTCTGATACCAAGTGTTGGTCCCAGATTACGTAAAATCTTGGATTTAGCGCGGTCGTCGAGCAGTAGTTAAAACGACGTGTGAACGATAGTGAGTGTGTGAATCAGAGTGTGCAAATCAGTGTAATGCAGCAGAAAGTAAAGACACGTGATTTGGTAACCCAGTTCGGCCTTCGGCCTACGTCTGGGGGATTCCAATCCAGGCTCTAAACTATCACTCAAAAATCTTAGACCTAAAAATTACACAATCAAAACGGATTTTGTTACCAAGACTTCCTCGCTGGTAGACTGATCGTTGTTTGGACTCCCCCACAACCACGATCACCGGACAGCTCGTCCAATCCTGTTTCTCCGATTGTTTGAATCCTCAGATCTTGAAACTCAGGTGTAGCAGATGTCCTGAATCAATCCTTCAGATCTCCTTTGAGTTCCTTCACAAGGCAACTCCAAAAACTTTGAATGAAGAAATTCTTTCAACAAGAAAACTTGTTGAATCGATGTAACACAGACCTTGATGAACAAGAGATCTCTCAAAATGTAAAACTCACATCAAGGATTTTCCTAACACTCTCAAGAAAATAGAACGATCAAATCTAGAGAGAAAAACCGACTAAGTGTGTAATGTGTGTAAAAGTGAAAGTTACAACTCAAATCTATTCAAATCTACATACACAGAGTCTAAATACAGGTATATATACACATAGATACGAATTAGACTCGTGTGGGTCGGTTGGACACGCGCACAGAAACAGAAACTGTCGCACATGTCTGACTGTAACTGCTTTGGTCGTTCTGTCGTAGTTTCAACAACCATGGAACTACTGAATCTGCACAAGAGCACGTTAATAACAACATTTATCATCTTAAATAAAATATAATATAATCATAAAGATACAAAATATAACCAAAAATGAAATATAGTAAAAATAGATCATTTGACTGATATATCAATGAAATAAAATTTTTAAAAGTTTGAGGTCAAAATGGATTAAAGCAAAAGTTTATGGGACAAGTAGGGGTGGAAATAGGCTAGGTCGGGCTAGGCCTAGACTTGTATGGCCTGGGCCTATGTGGATTTTCATAAACCCGAGCCTGGCCTGTTACCTTTGATAGGCCTATGTTCTAGGCCTAAGCCTGGCTTCTTTATTTAAATATGCCAGCTTCTAAGCCTTACAAAAGTCTGATTAAGCCTATTTCAGAAATAAGTTTAAATTTTTTTTTTATATATATCCGGATGTAATCATAAGGTTGGAAGACATAATTTGTTCACTTGGACAAGTTTTCATCCAAAACTATTTATATACGGAATTGATTATATAAGAGAAAAACTTATAAATATTTTAAAAATCTATATATGATCAAATTAATAATAATTTTTACATAATATTATACTAATAATATGACATATTCCTATGTAATAAACAAAAATAGACTAATAAAATGATAAATAGGCCGGCCTGGTAGGCCTAAAAGGCTTTAAATTAAGCCTGGCCTAGGCCTATTTAGCTTAATAGGCTTTTATATTAGCTTAAGTCTGGTCTGTTTATAAAAAAAGCCTGACCTGGCCTGGCCTTCGATAGGCCCCTGTCGGGTAGCCTGGCCTATTCCCACCATAGGGACAAGAAATACGTTAAGAATTTAATTGGGCAGTTTTTACAATCAACTCCCTTTTTAGTGACCTATTTTAACTATTGGTATTTATAGTGGCTTAAAATAATTATAAAAAAACAGAGCCTTGTAATTTTCTATTTTAATATTAAACTCTATTAATTAACATCAAATTTCAAGCCATATTTCCACATAATAATCCTAAATTCCAATAATAACCTCTTTACTTTTCTTGGCTAATTGTCTCTTTACACAAGTTTCAACCAAAAATCAACAGCACAACAATCACTAAATACAACTAGCTAATAAGTGAGTATGATTTTATGAATAAGTGAGTTCTTTTTTTAATATGAAGAAATATTAAAATGTAAATTATGTGTGAATGGTACCTGCATTCATATAAAATTGGCCATTAGCTAATAAAAACGTGTATATATATTCAGACTTTGTTTCCCATTATTACCATTATTTAAAGGTTATTGAACAACAGTTTATTTGACAGATGTGGTTAGAGAAGGAAAATTAATAGAAGAAATGGGGAAACGAATGGTAAAAAAGTGTGGTAACTTGCCATTGGCAATTCTTTTACTTGGAGGGGTCTTACAACAAAAATCTTACGTGGAGGAATGGAAGTCAATCGAGATGAATATTAATACATCCCTTGAAGGTGAAATGGAAGAAGTATTGGATTTAAGTTTTGATGAATTACCTCATCACTTAAAACCATGTTTCCTTTATATGGGTCTTATTCTTAAAGAAAATGAATCAATATTCGACCATCACTTGTATAATATGTGGATTGCACAAGGTATGGTTTCATACGAGGATAAAGGAAATAATAATACGTTAATGGATATTGCAGAGTGCTATATGTTTGAATTGGTTTCCAGGTGTCTGGTTCAAAGAGAATTTCCGGAACTTTATCAAGGTAGTAGATATGTAGGTTTATTTAAACTTCATCATGCGGTATGGAAACTATGTTTGTCAAAAGGGAGGAAGGAGGAGTTCGGTGTCCATAGTTTGGATTATCAGGATGGAAATTTTAATAATTTATGGGATGAATCGTTACCAAGTATTAAAGTGCGTCATTTAGCTATCAATTTTGAGGAAGAAATAGATGCAGAACATCTGTGGCGTATGCCTATGAATGATAGTATGGAACACATCCGTTCTCTTGTACTCGTTAATAAAACCACAAGGAGTACAATTGGAATGCCAACGAGTGCATTTGATATTCATGAATTCAAATTGCTTAAAGTTCTAGTCTTCTCCAAGATTGTTTTCAAAGGAGAAAAGTTATTGAGAAGGATTGGTAATCTAATTCACCTTCGGGAACTTTGCTTGAGAAATTGTGAACTGGATGAGCTTCCTTCTTCCATATGTAATCTGAGGTACCTAATCATCCTTGATTTGAATGGTTCACGGAATGTTAAGATGCCAAGGAATTTGAAGAATTTATCTCGACTGAAATACCTTAATCTTCCAACTTTTGAGATAGAAATATGCAAAAATAGTCATATCTCATTGGAAGGGCTGGATAAGTTGGAGATTCTTTTCAACTTTGATAGTCTTATGTCCGATTTGGAATCACTCTTAAGCATGAAAAACCTCAGACTTTTGCATGCAATCGCATACGACAATGGAAGCTTATCATCTATTATAGACGCTACGACGCATCAATGGAAAAGTTTGCATACATTGTTTCTTACAATTGAAGGTTGCAAGTTGACTTCGCAAGACAGAAAAGGATTAATGATTCTCCAGAAACTGTTCACTTGTCCCCCACTTAAAACATTGATTGTATGGACACAAATTGGGGCATTGCTAGAGGAGTGTAAGACCCAGATGGTGGCATCATCAATTGTGACTTTAATCTTGGGCGGATGCAAAATTGAGAAAGATCCAATGACGATGCTTGGGCAAATTCCTTCCTTAAAAGTTTTGAGAATGAGGTTCAATTCCTTTATGGGGGAAAATATGATGTGTCCCGCATCCAGTTTCCCTAAACTCAAATATCTTGAACTTGATGAATTGCCAGATCTAAAAGAATGGAAAGTGGAGCAAGGAGCAATGCCTCTTCTCTCTCACTTAGTAATTTCTCATTGTGGTAAGTTGATGATGCTCCCTGAGGGATTGAGATTCCTCAAGTTTCTTGAGTATTTGACAATCGAAGGAATGCCTGAAATGGGGAGACGAGTCTCTGAAGAAGAAGGTGAGGACTACGACAAAGTCAGCCATGTTCCTTCCATTCTCATCCGTGAGTAGTCATTTCCAGTAAAGACTCAAGAGGAGGAGGTAATTAATGATACTCTATAAATGAGCGTCACTTATGCACTCTCGTATCTTATAATTCACTTACCTTTATTTTATTTTTATTGATGTATTAGCATGAGTTGTTTGTGCATGTATGTCAATTGAATTTTATGGGAAACGAGGAATTATAAAATACTTGATCGATCGAGTGACTTGGCTTTTCATAGAAACATGTTTATGTATTATATTTCATAAATGTAGACGGTAGAGATCATATATAAGTATATTGTTCTATATATATTATTGTTTTTAGCTTTAATAATTATTTTCATCACCATAAATTATCAAATAATACTGTTCAACGTAATTACTTTATTTCATTTTTTTTTTAAATCTAAGGAAGAGTCCAAAGGCGCTTTAAAAAAGTTTGTAATGGTATAGTATTAACTTTGGAATTATAATTTGGCTATTTGAAATAAAATGTGGGTTTGAATTCTCTGAAACATGTGTACAACAAGAACTTTTACTTTCAATTATCAAAAAATTGGGTAGCTAAAATTTAGAATTCGTTAGCGACCAAATTCGCTACCAAACTATTGCTAGAACAATAGAATTGTTGCTAACCATGTTTTTGATATATGTTTAATATGGTTTTCTTTTTTGTACGTAGTTATGATTGTCCGAATTGAAGTTAGAGCTTGTTAACCATGTCCGCAACCACCTTGGAGAAGTTATTAGCAACCACCCATTGGAAGCTGCTCGAAAAGCTGATAAAACTTGCTGGACAAAGGCAGCTCTATATATACATATTCCTGCTCATGCCTTGAAGTTAGAAGTTCTGATGGATTATATTCTGAAGATGAGTTCTTGTTTGGGAGATTCACAAATGTGATGAATTATCTTTATGATAATTGAGAGATCATTCTTTGTGAGGTTTTCATGTAAAGAGTTTCATATACACTTTGAATGTTTATTTTGTGAGATATTGCTGGAACATTCAAAGGATTGAAGTTGTTCGTGTTGATTGAAGATAACCTGGAAGCCGAACGTGAAGAGTTTGAAGACTTGTGCTATTGATCTTGTTAGCTATTTTTGTGTTTTGTTTTTGTGGGTGTTTTTTTTTTTAATACAATTTGGGTTTGGGAGAGAATCGAGACTCGAGGCTTTTTGGTTTTTATTCAATTGTATGTCAATTCATTTGCTATACCTTGGAAGGGTTTTCCCTGCGTTGGTTAGATTGGGAAATCACAACTAATGTTTTTAGGGTTTAGGAAAGGTGATAGTTGAGAGTGTGAGTTGAGTGCAGGGGCGGATCCACATACATATTAGGAATGACACATGACACCACTTAAATTGATAAAACTGTTATTTTAGGGTAGAATGTTTTTCAAATTTAACTAAATTAGGCTTGGTGACACCAATTAATTTTTATATTGACACCACAATCATTAATTTCAACTAATATTTCCTCTATATTTTTGTGTTGTAACTACTATCCCTATTTAAATATAACTTCCATTATTTTTTGGGATACCACTTAAAAGATTTTCTGGATCCGCCATACTTGATCAGTGCATGGTGAGTTGTTTCTACTTCCACTTTTGGGTTTTCTAGTTGAGTACTCTACCGCCTAGATTGGTATCTCGTTGATGTAGGAAGTGGTTCGAACCGTGTTAATAATTCTTCAGTGTATTTTTCTGTTTTCTGCATCAGATTTGCATAGTTCAGTCGACTGTGTAAACTACCAGTGAATCACGTCTAAGTTTTATTGCTCGCTGGAAAGACCATATATGTGCTTAGTGTGTTACTCTGAGTAATCTTAGTTGGGTAGTTTCCAACACTTTTACTAACTACCAAATATTTAGCTAAGCAAAAATGTTGGTAGCTAAACAAAAATATTTTTGCAGCGATGAGAGAATAATGGATTATTACGGGCCCAATCCCTAATTTGGACTCGATTCCCATTCCCCATACCTAAATGTGGTTAACAATTATGATAACCACATCTTCTTGAAAGTCATCTGAACATAACAAAATTGAGATCGGGTAGATGGATGAATAAGAGGAACCCAAATCATCCTCTGCAGCCATATAATTCATGCCCACACAAACCTGCCTATATTATATGAACAAAAGAGAATGGCTAAAGCAACCATCCAAAATTCATATAATGAACAAGTTTGGTATTTTTCCTTCTTATTTTTCTTTTTAAATGCTTGATTAAAGAATAATAATTGTTCTCGTAAAGTGGTTTGTTACCACCGTGATATACTTTTCTATGTTTTTGTGTGGGAGTTGTGACTGCGATCTCAATTGCTTTTGAGTTGAGTAGTTCAAATAAACACTCCTATTTACACAAAGTTTGTAAATTTAAACTTATTAGCTAATCTCCTTTCTTTTTTATTCATATCTATTCTATTCATGATTTTGTTTTTTATTCTATTCAATTTAATTATTGTTTTCTTCCTTTTTCTATTTATTATATTTATTTCACTACAAGAAATTTGCGGCAAGGCGACGAATTTGGAGATAAAATTTTATTGAAGCCGTTGCCTAAAACTTCGTCGCCTGGCGGATTTCATCGTCTAGAGCGCTAGGTGTAATGCCCCGAAAATTCTACACTGATTTTCACAAGCATTACTGACGTACTAACTATCCTAAACTAGTGGCCAGCTAATTTAAAACAGCTAGTACAAGGCTGAGCAAACCTAAAGTGATCATCTGATTAAACCAGTTTCATGCAGAATCTAAAATAAAATAAAAACACAAAGGCACTTAAGTAATCCCCACAAAATAACTGAATAAAAACAATCATTGTCAGGGTACAGGCTACAAGCCTCTCAAACATAATCTGGCATCCTGCCAATACATCAGAAACAGGGCTACCAGCCCAAAGCAGTAAACACATAAGGCCACAGGCCGACAGAATGTAAAATCCTAGGCTCATAGGCCTCAACTAGTCAAATAAGTATCAAGTAATACTATCAACAGAGTACCACATAAATAAACATAACAAAAAGAACATGAGAATCCTATCTATGTGATCTCTCATCCCCATACCCCAATCATGCTCCCGCACCTCCAGCAGGATCTATAAAACAGACAAAAGCAAAGGGAGTCAGTACAACGTACTGAGCAAGGCTAGTGCCGGGGAGTAAGGGATAAACAGAGAAAAAGAGTAGTAATAATAATAATAATAATAATAATAATAATAATAATAATAATAATAATAATAATAAGAGTTAATAGTTAATTTAGGCCATAACAAGTAGTCATTTCCACTTTTGAGCCATAACAAGTTTGAGTTATGATTTTAGGCCATAACAAACCACTTTTGTTCAATTTTGGGCCATACAGACTTTTTAAAATAATAATTGAGCCCACCTACTTTCCTTTATTATATTTTGACCCCATCAGTTGACTTATCAACTTTTGCCCTTTTACACTTTGACCCCAAACTTTAGATTTTTCATTAAATTTAATCCAATAACTGCCCATCATGCTTCCGATAATTAAACTAAGCACTAAACTTCATACATTGGCTTTGACCGCCTTGCTGCCGGGTTTCCTAAGCTCCGGGATTTTACGGACTTCCTCCAACCACGCAGCCGCGACCGATGGTTCACCGATTCTTGGCTCCTTCAGCAACAAACAGCACAGTCCTATTTCGTTTCCTACCTTAGGACGTATCAAGATATGAATTAAGGGTTTTTAATAATATTATCGGAGTATTTGGGATATTTGGAAGCCTGGATTTTACTGAAGAAATATTACAAATATTATTCAAACATTATTTCCCCTAATGGAGAAGACAGATACTTAGTTCCTCATGGAGGAAGCAAGACTCTTGGGAATGCTCCCCATAATATTACAGACACAGAAAGGAAAATTTGCAGACAGGAAATATTACAAATGTTTTGAAGAGTTGGGAGGATTTTTCGATGCCTTCCATCTGCTTCAAACTCCTTTATTTATAGGCGCCCGCGGACTTCAGCCCCGGATTCCAATCTTCCTCTAAATCCTTGTGACGTCACTGCGTTCGTCACTTGGCCTTAATTTCCACCGGCTACATTATTGTCCTTTTTTGAATTATTGCGTTAGGTGGCTTTTGTCAACTTTCCACCTTCTCTTGTCAGCCACTTTCTGCCAGCCACTCTGCCCTTCTTTGTCGGCTTTTAATTATGAGTGTTTCCGACACCTCTCTTTCTTTTACATCCAGCTAATCTTACTTTGGCTTGTGAAAGTTTTTTGGACGTTTCTTCCCTTTGTCCTGTTCGGGTCCGGATTTTTTCTGGGTTACCCGGATCTTTGTGCCGAATAGGGGTTTCTCCTGTTCTGCACAATATGGGCATATGTGGTTATCCCATTGGCCAACATGCATCATATTGCATGCCTTTTTTCTGGTAGACTCGGTTGCTGGCAACTTGTTTTCCAAGATGAGTAACCTCTTCTTTTCAAATGAGGTTTCCGCAAACTCTGTGCTTTTCCCTGTTAAAGAATTAACCAGGAACGATCCATTTAAATTGTTTGAGAATATTTTAAACGGATATTTAACCTTTTCCATCTCGGTGAGACAGACCCAGAATCCCCATGCTCGTCGGGTGGAGATTTCATCTTCGCTGATTGAAGATACCAATGGTGCCTTCTCATCCATAGACTTAACTCTGTTGAAGGCAATCATATCAGGTCTCTGTAATTTAATAAATTGAAAGACCGGATAAGAACCTTTTCCGACTATCTCTGGTGCCGCTGAAATGAACTTAAGCTCCAGAATATCTCCTCTTTGCAGGTGCGGGTTGTTCTGCCATGATTCGTGCACCGCACTACTTATCCATCCCGGAAGTTTTTCGATTTCCGGAAAACCTGGTGATGTAGTATGAACAGATGCTAATGCTCCAAAGTCATACCACTTCCGAACTTCTTCTGGTTTCGATCCTTCGAGCATCCATACCCTGTTGTATCTCCCGGATGTCTCGATTACTGTTTTGCTAGGGTTAATTCCCTTTTTGGAAACCAGTTGTTCCCATTTTCCTTGGTAGTCCAGCCAGGCAGTAGATAGGACCTTCTCGTCTGAATTAACCTTAGAGGTGCCTGTCATTGGCCTAAGGTTAATTTCTTCCTTGGTAGTCCAGCCAGGCAGTAGATAGGACCATCTGGTTAAGAACTCGTCCAATCCCGCCAATTCTGAATCCGTCATATGGGCAGAGGTTGGAATCTTGTCGCATTATTCTTTCCATGGTTCGATTCGAGATCGTCATCCTTGAAAAGAATCCAGACAGGTTTTCAGTGGTCTGAATCCTGTCTTCTTCAGTCAGACTCGGTTGAAGATCCATCTGAATATGAGTCCGAGTCACTTCTTAATTCTTCCTCGTAGATGCTTTCATCCGAGGGGATGTCCTCAAACTGATAGACTGGTACCAGCTTTCCCTGGTATGGTAGACTGCTTCCACGATATCCTCCGTGGCTTCGTACATTCGTACCTCACGATTCCGAGGGCAATCGGGTGAGATATGACCTCTGGCTCCACACTTCCAACAATTGCAGTCCTTGAAACTTTCGTTGGCTCGGGTGTGGGCTCGTCTGAATGTTCTCTTGGACGTCGTTCTCCCCGTGCTCCTTGCTGCTGAGCTAGTTGAACCTTGGGATGAACTCTTCGTCGTTCCCGTTCTTTGTCCAGTTTTGTATGATCTGGCCTTGCTCTTGGACCACCATGCTCTTCTTCTTCGGAATGGAGGTCTTCTGAAACTCCTACTGTATGAGCCTCGACTCTTCTTCTTTTTCCTCTTTTCTCCTGATTCTCCTATAATTGTTGGAAAATTGTTATTTTCACAGCAAAGAGGAGTTCTTTTTATTTTACCTCTTAGTCTCTTGATGTTCTTTCGGGCTGCTGCCTGTTGACACCATTCTCTGAGTTTATCCTTTAAGAAGGACATTTTTCGAGCTATTGAGTCCACTGTACCAGAAGGTACTGTGTACGATTGGATCAACATTTCTCTCCATGGGCTGCATATCTTTGCAAAGAACATGGGACATGCTACTTCAGCTGTCATTTCGCTCCGAAAATAGTATTTACGAAACCAGTAGATGTATTCGTCTACTGCGCAAATACTTCTTAACTCCATGCCCAATAATGCTTGGGTATAGACCTTGATTTTTTCGGTTCTCTGTTCTTCAAAATACCCATCTCCTACAAAATGGGTTTTGAATAAGAGGCCAAATCTTTCACAGATTGTGCTTTTGGATTCTCCCTCGAGTATTTGCTCTTTTAAAGCAGTCGTGGAGTTTTTCCAGCCCAGCTTTGCCGATCCTTCGAGACTCAGCTCTATTAATCTGACAAATTTTCTTTATCGAGTTCCAGGGTGGTTGCTGCAATCTTCATTGAAGCTACCCATTCATCGATCAGGTCTTCGATGTTTCGGAAGTCGATAACGTCGAGGTTTAGTGTTATGCCATATGGATTTAATGGTTGTAACATCGTCTTGGCCCACGGTGTGGATTCTGGTGCTCTACTTGGGTTCCGTCCTGGGTTTCGTCTTGCATTGAGATGCACCTCAGGATACCTGTTCATATAGAAGTCTGTACTTTCTCTCATTGGGACATCAGGCGGTTCATCGTGGGTCACGTTGGATCCTGATCCTTCCGCATAACCCAATTGAAGAACTTCATTGGGTTTTACATTAACCAGATCCATAATCCCAAGTTGGGAAAATGATTCTGCTAATTCTTGTAGATCTGATAGATCTGCCCTGGAAACACTCATTCGACTGTTTTCAGGAGATCGATCATAAGCTCTTCTTGTGATTTCTGCTTTGGAACCATAGTTGCTTTACCCTTTTGATGTAAAGCTTGTACTGGTCCGAATGCATCTCTAATATTGGCTTGGTTATTCTTGGAAGATCCAGGAATATCCTTCTGCCTTTTCTTGATATCCGAAATGTCAAATTTCAGATTCAAAATTTCTTTCTTTAGGTCTTGAAATACTTTCAAGATCTCATCTGTTGTCTGATTGAAGTTATCTATTTTCCCAGGTATAATTAATACCCGGTTACCAAAATCTTGAATCGTCTTTTGGATTTCTCTTAAGTCTTTTGATAACTTAGAGCTATCCGGATCAATTTCTTTCCAGTCCGTTCCTCTCATTTTTAGGAAAGAAACTGATTTTGATAATATCTTGTCTCATGGACAAGTTCAAGAAATTCCTTTGGAATTTTCTATTTTTTATTTCCAAAATTTGGAAATAACTCGTGAGTTTCAAATTATTTGAATCCATTAAATAATTAAATCTTCTCCATTAAGAAATAAAATATTATAAATAATATAATTAATATGTTCTTCAATAAAACCTAGGCTCTGATACCAATTTTCAAGCGCATTAGGAGTCATTTGCATAATGAAAAATTAAGTATATTGAGAAAGGACTAAAGTAAATAAAGTCAAACTTCCTTGGGGTATGAATGAAATAAAGAAAAAGTTGTTGGATTCCTTTATTAATTTCAAATTGGTCCTATGGCCTAAATTTTACAAAATTGTGTTTGTTATGGCCTATTTTCATAATTGTAACTTGTTATGGCCTAAAAGCGGAATAGCCTCCTTGTTATGGCCCTTTTTAACATTTAACCCTAATAATAATAATAATAATAATAATAATAATAATAATAATAATAATAATTAAAAACATGAATAACATGACAGAATATAGATAAAGCAATTAACCATCACACCGTCCCATACCGGTGCTTCAATCACAATCATACAATTCATGCACATGATGCATGACCTAACATACACCTATATACCCTATATGCACACACAAATGAGTATGCCTAGCCGGCACCTAAAGACCCGGGCAGTATGAACCCACGGGTGAGGATATCATCAACTCCAATCCATTACAGGGTAACATACACCATCCCCGTAGGGACCACAGGCATCACAGCCCAAATCATACACCCCGAAGGGCCACATGCATCACAGCCAATAATCACACCCCAAAGGGACAACATGCATCACAACCAATAATCCACCCGAAGGGCCATCAACATCAACGATAGACAATAATAATCAACATATAATTAGTGATATCAAGATTCAATAATATAACCCTTCAACTCATAATTAATCATAACAAAGTGTCCATGATACAGTTACTTAAACTCCCTAACAGTGCCTTGAACACCATTAATAAACAAGCATGTCCATGTATACAAAATCACACCGTGACTGAGGATATTCTACTACCTTGATTAACGAAAAAATAAGTCTGCTACTCACCATTTAATAACAAGAATTGGAAATCATCTCACGCACTACCGAGTTGAGGAAGTCAACTATATTTTCAAATTGAGAATGGCGTGTGGCTTTACTGAAATCAGACTAGATACCAAGTGGTCTAACAATAAAAAAGAAATACCTCACTCCACACGCTCTCTGAGATACTCACAATGGAGAAAAAAGAAACGCAATACAGCAACTCGGAACTCATGAACGACATTCAATAATTCATTAATCAAAAGCCAAATGCAAGTTTAACCCTTGCCGGAATTCACTCCCAATACCTCCCCAAATACGTAATTTAAGCATACAAATCCCTTGCATGTTATCTTCCAACGATTAAACACCTCCGAAATGCCCAAATTTGAATCCGATTGGCCAAAACAAATCACAAACCTAACATTTCAAAACATCCCCAAATCACCACCAAAACGAACGAAATAAAAATTACTACGAAGAAGACGACAAAGAGGAACACTTACCAACAATCGATTAATCAATCAGCCAAGAAACGCCATAGTTTGATCGAGCCGAAGATCACTCCAAACCCTTTCTCTCTCTCGACCTCCTCTCGGTCCCTCTCTCCCCGTTTCTTCTTTCTTTTTCTCCAATTACAAAAGAACCCCATTTAACTCCCAACTTGTTAATAATTATAATAGACCCCCCATACATTCTCAATTACCTCAAATCGACCTCATCCGGACTTGAACGCAAACTAATCAGATACCAAACTTTTTAAACAGTACAATTTAATTAGATCGGGTAATTACATTCCTCCCCCTACGATCATTTCGTCCCCGAAATTCACATTCAAGAACATGATCAAAAATTGAAAGCAAGGGGACAATGTTACCTCAAAGCGACGGAGTCAAGTCCAAGTCTGTGTACTTCAGCTTCATATGCTCCTTGGTTTCCCATGTAGCATCTTCAGCCCCATGTCTAGACCACAGCACCTTAACCATCGGGATGGTCTTATGTCTCAAGACCCTTTCCTTTGCATCAATCACCAGAACTGGAAACTCCTCATATTCAAGACTTGCATTCAACTCAATCTCATCAGGCTGGATAATCTTAGATGGGTTAAATACGAACTTCCAGAGTTGAGAAACATGAAAAACATCATGAGCTCGACCTACTTTAGCTGGTAAAGCCAACCTATAAGCCACTTTACCAATTCTTTCCACAATCTCATAGGATCCCATGTATCTCGGGCTCAACTTGCCCTTCTTACCAAACCGGCGTACCCCTTTCATAGGCGATACCCGCAGTAATACCCTATCGCCAAGCTCAAACTCCATATCTTGATGAGCTAAATCCGCATAGCTCTTTTGTCTGTCCTGAGCCTCTTTCATTCGATCCATATGATCCTCACCAACTCGATTGTCTGCTCAATCATCTCAGGGCCCACATTCACCTTATTTGTTGTAATTGAACTCCACCAAACTGAGGTGATTCTCCCAACTACCCTGAAAGTCCAGTGCACAAGCTCGCAACATATCCTCTCAAGTCCTAATGGTCCTCTCTGTCTGACCATCTGACTAAGGATGCCATGCAGTACTCATGCTAATCTGGGTGCCAAACGCTGCCTGCACCTCCTTCCAAAACTTGGACATAAATCTAGAATCCCGATCCGGACACAATCTCCTTGGGAATCCCAAACCTTTTAACAACATGCTGAATATAAGCCTGTGTAAGCTGGCTCATACTCCATGTCAGTCTCATAGGTATGAACACTGCACTCTTCGTCAAACGATCCACTACTAGATAGTGTCCATCTTCCTCACCATCTGTGGCAGTCCTGTCACAAAATCCATGGAAATGGATTCCCACTTCCATTCAGGTACTGCTAAAGGCTGTAGCAAACCCATCGGCCTCATGTGCTCAATCTTCACTCGTTGACATGTAGCACACTTAGCCACATATTCAACTATCTCCCTCTTCATGTTGTTCCACCAATAAGTCTGTCGGATGTCTTTATACATCTTTGTGACCCCTGGGTGAAGAGAATAAGGAGTCGTGTCAGCCTCATCCACGACCTTTCTCTTTAGGTTATCACAACACTCCGAAATGCACCATCTATCACCATATCTCATCATACCCCTATCATCAATTCTGAAACCCGGAGCCTTACCATCCTGAATCTTCTGTCTCAATACTGCCATTTCCCTGCTATCATGCTGACTGGCGAATATCTCATCAATCAAGGAAGATGCAGTAACAAGCATGTTTAAGGTGTGCTGAACAGAGCCAACAGGGACTACCTGAACCTCAAGTCTGAGTAGCTCCCTGCGCCATTCAGGCATCACTCCCAAGCATGCCACTGGATGATGCTCTTTCCTGCTCAAAGCATCTGCCACCTGGTTCGCCTTTCCCTCAATGTACTGAATTTCTGTGTCATAGTCCTGCAATAACTCCATCCATCTCCTCTGTCTGCCATTCATGTGGTCTGAGGTGTACAAACACTTCAGATTCTTATGATCTGAATAAATTCTACACTTTGCCCCATACAAAAAGTGTCTCCAGATTTTCAGAGCATGCACTACCGCTGCCATCTCCAAATCGTGAGTCGGGTAGTTCTGTTCATGTGGCTTAAGCTGTCGAGATGCATAAGAAATCACCTTCCTATTCTGCATCAACCTTCCTATTCTGCATCAACACACAACCTAAACCCTTAAGTGACGCATCCGTGTAAACTTCATACTCGCCTGAATCATCAGGTAGTACCAAAACAGGTGCCTCTGTCACTTTCTTCTTCAACAGTTTGAATGCCTGGTCACAAGCATCATCCCATCTGAATCTGACATCTTTCCTCAATAATCTCGTCAGAGGTCTATCAACACTAGAGAACCCCTCAATGTATCTGCGGTAGTAGCCAACAAGACCCAAGAAACTCCGAATCTCTCCCACATTCTTCGGGGCTTGCCACTTTAGTACAGCTTCCACCTTAGCCGGGTCAACTGCAATACCTTCACCCGAAACAATGTGGCCCAGAAACGTCACCTTCTCCAACCAGAACTCACATTTAGAGAGTTTTGCATATAGCTTATGCTCTCGCAATGTGTTCAACACTGTCCTCAAATGGCCAGCATGTGCCTCACGAGTGGCGAATAAACCAGAATATCGTTTATGAACACAACCACGCACACATCCAGCAGGGGACGGAATACCCTATGCATAAGATCCATGAAGATCGCTGGTGCGTTAGTCAAACCAAAAGGCATGATGAAACTTTTGACAATTTCTTGCTACGAGGATCTTTGAAAGTAATAATTCCGGTCTAAATTTTATTTAATGAAAATCAATTTATGATGATGGAGTTGGGATTAAGGATATATTTATAGGTTGTCACGTTCTTATTACTCGTGTTAAGAAACTGTGGCCCGAAAGCGCACGGTGTCAAAAATTGCAATAATTTGTAGGTAAGTCCGGATCGTTCACTGGAGGATGTGCGATAGAAGCAGGGCCCACATCGTTTTACTAGATTTTCCACTTGTATTGCTCTAATCAGTTTGAATTGGACTAACAACTACATGACTGAATTTAATCTAAACTATGAAAGCAGTTTTAACTATTCTACAAAGCACATTAATTCTATTCTAGAGAGCGGATAAGTTTATGCTAAGAAGCGATTAAGATTAGATCTACAAAGCAGATAAAATTATCCTAAGGGAGCAGTAAATATTACTCTAAGAAAGCTATAAATTTAAGCTATACTAGCTATGAAGCCGATTCAAAATGATGACAGAAGGGACACGGAGAAAAGAATAAAGATTGGACAAGATTCAGATAAAGCATAATTAAACTTCCATTTTTAATACACAGATATTTGTTTGGGATAATTCTGTCAGATAGCTAGTTCTCATGCTCTCAGTACTATGTTCTCTTTAGCAGACAGGTACTTACAGTATGAGTTTACATGTTCCTAAGACCTCAAATTCTAAGATACCACAAATTCATAACTGCCCCGGCCAGGGTATGTTATTTCATCTGTGGTGGACAAGCAACACCTGACAAATCATTAGTTGAAGTGCCAAGTACTGCTATCATTCCCCCATGTCACACCCAAAGTTTCTAATTAAGCCTGAACTATCTCATAACTCTCAAACCTAGAAGCAGTTCCACTACTTTCAACACATCCGAGTGACCTCTAAAGAAAGCATTTAAGATAAAGCGGTAAAGAAAGCATTTAAAATCCTATCACTCGGAGGTTTCAAAAGAGTTACCCTGGTAGTATAAGAAGAGCCCCCAGTCATGATGACCGGACGTGGATCAAGAATTCCCGAATCTCGATGAACCGCTCGCAGTGTTCACTTCCTTCCGGGTAGTTATGAGATACAAACTAATGAAACGAACTAATAAATTAATTCGTTCCGGATGCACTGTAATACCCGAGAATTTTGCAACATAAAACAATAATTAAATAAATAAACAATAAATAAAATAAATACCATAAATAAATAAATTCAGCAAATAAGTGAATAAGGATAAGGAAATGAGAAATGAAATTTAACTTAAAAAGGAATTAAAGGAATTTAATTAAATAAAAAGAATTAAATAGAGATAAATAAATTGCACACCGAAACCCGACACCAATGAACTTGAGAATTCGAGTCCAAACATGCAATTAGACCCGAGTAAAATTTAGAGAGGAAATAGGAACCCGAAGATACACCGGAAATCGGAATCCGGGAGCATAGGGGGATAGAAGTCCGAAAGAGAGGAGGAAAGGCATGACGGATCGCACGACCCGCCCGGACCGAATTCCAGGCGAGTGCCGCGCGGTCAATACGGAAACGGCTCGCCACGACCGCGCCACACGATAGATTCGCCGGTTGCGAGATTCACTCGCCCGAATCCGGATTTTCCGACTTCGGTTGAACATCTTTCGGCTCAAGACTCCCCAAGGCCGACCTTGGATGTTCCTAGGTCATGTTTACCTATAAATAACCCCTCTTGGAAGCCCCGAACACTTTTCAAAACCCTACGATACTCTCTATACACAAAACCCTAGATCCGGAAGTCATCGGAGGCACCAAAACCGAGCGGGGACTGCCGTGGACGAATTCGGAAGTCTTCCAACATCGTGGTAAGTCTGATCCATTCATCCATCTAGTTTTTGATTCAAAAACGAAACCCTAACTTAGTCTTTTTCTTTCTACACCCCGAATCGGATCTAGAACGAGGAACCCGACGAACGGAGAGGATAAACGGTGGACTGGAAGCCACGCCTCCGAGCTCGACGATCCCGGACGACTACGAATCTGTAAGTTGACACTTACATGGTTTTGGGAGTAATTAAAACACGTAAAACTAAAAGCTTAATCGAAACTTTCGTAAATTTGTCAACATACGATTTCTACCGGCGCAACAAATTTGTCTAATTTTTCCGAACCTTTAAAATTCTTCAAACAAAAAAACGTAAAACATGAAAAACGTTCCTAAGGCTTAGCTCTATATCCTGTAACATTTTCAGAATTTTTCACGATGATTTGATATCTGAAATCCACCCGAAACCGAACTGCTTGAAATTGGATCTTGAATTTCTTGACAGAACCTAAGTCTGAACTTGATGACGTTCTTGACTAGGGTTCTAGGCTGATTTAGATCTTTAGCCGAACATGAAAGTTGTAGATAAATGTCTTAAGAAGGTCTCTGTAAAACTTCGTTGAGTTTGGAGTAGATTCGCTATGGTAGATCTTGATAATCTTGAACTGCTGTATGATAAACTCGGACAGATTAATGTTTCTACGAAAATTGATATTTTGGACCTGCTTCGGTATCTCGGATTGAAAAAGTTAGAACATGAAAGTTGTTCATCTCGATGTTTCCGAGTCAGTGGTAAATTTTCAGAATTTTTGGACTTAAATCCGATTTTAAATTAATTTTAGAGTAAACTGTGGTTGACCGAGTCAAATCTTGAAATCTGGTCGAAACGGTGAAACTAGCCTTTAAGGTTTAAACGAGTAGAAGACTCTTTGAAATAAATACATGAAATCTGAAATTTAGGAAATCCCCTTTACAAACTTGATCTTTTAAAATTAGGGGGTGAGTGCTCTGCAGGGTGCCCTCCTAACGATTCACTTCGTACCTTTATGGACGATGGTGGCCCCGCGCGAAAATTTGAGATATGATATTGCCAAAACGGCATGAGATATATGGCCTACACTCTCGTGAATATCCATATGGGTTTCCCGAGGCTCCGGAGTGGTACTGGGTATGGCAGATACGGCTGCGGCCGCCGGTTTCCGGCTAAACTTCTTGATATCGCGATGCGATCGTGAAATACTTGAAATACTAAATCTTGGGTGTAATGGGGATAGTTAAATGTTTAATTATTGTCCTTTTAAATTATTAAATGCTTTATTTGAATTAATTATGGCTTTTATTTAAATTATGCTAAATGTACTATTGGTTAGTGCCATGATTTAATTATGCGAATTGGTTATATTATTAAATTAAATTATTTATGAATATTATCATGGTTTTATGTAATTATTAAATTAATGGCTTTTAAACCCTACGATCATGCATGTGTTAACTTACTCAGCAAGTTGTGCTGACCAAACCATTTATTTCTCCTTTTTCCTTACAGAGTATGTGGAACAAACATGAGCACGTTCATGCATGGGGGACTTATATTTTGCGAAACTTATTATTTAAATTCTTGCATTAGACGATAGAATAAACGGGCCTGTTTAACCCGTGTTTTGACCATGTCGGTCTTATTTACATTTCCGCTGCAATATTATACTTAAATATTATTTCCGCTGCATTATCATGTTATTATTTTCGAGACTATATTGTATGGGCTGCTTGCAAATGTTTTAAATATTTTTAAATATTGAAATACCAAGCCTTGCATCTCTTTAGTAAGCCGGAGAAGCCGGGTCTTACTAGGGAGGTGTGGCGGTGACATCCCGACCTGGGTGACCAAAAATCGGGGTGTTACAAATTGGTATCAGAACCCGGCTATTTTTAAACTATTATTTTTAAACAATTATTATTTTTAAACTACTATTAATATTTTGACTATTATTTTAAATTTTAAAGTATTATTTCCATGGAAAAATATATATAGTGATGAATTATTTTTGGGGGGAAATTATCATTTGCATTTGCATATTGCATCTCTTTTACGTAGAGAACTTAGAATCTTGGCGAATTTCAACTTAGAATCTTGGCGAATTCCAACTTAGAATCTTGGCGAATTTTAACTTAGAATCTTGGCGAATATTAACCTAGATCTTTTGCTTGCGCTAGATGGCTAGTCAAGATATGATGAACTTGATGATCAAAATGATGAACGTTCACCTTGATTCCTAACAAACCATAGAACAAATGAAACATCGTATGGCTCACTTGGAGGCAAATCTGCACCACATGGGCAACTTAAGAGAGGCGGATCACTACCGCATAAACCAACTCGAACGCCAATTCCAAACCCTCACTACGCAAAACCTAATCCTGAAGGAACACATCGATGCTCATGGACAAGACTTGAACACCATCTTTGACGATCTACTGCCGCCAAGTTCGGAGGAGGAAGACCCGGAGGAGGATCCCGCTACCCCACCGGAGGACGTCTTGAGACGCTAGGGATTCTATTTATAGTAGATACTATTTTGCTAGGAAAATATTTCTACTTTTGTATACCTTCCCGCTGTACTAAAAATTCGTTTAAGAAAATAAAATGCCCGATTTATTTATAATAAATCGAAAAAAAAAATCTGGACAGACCTGTCCGAAAAAAAAATCGAAATAAAATAAATTAAAATAAAACCCAGAAGCGTACGGCGCTTCTTAGTTCGATCGAGCACCACGTGCGAAATTATAAAACACATACACATTAATAGAAATTGTTTAGACTATATGTTAAATTCACAAATCCTAATCCACCCTATTTGTAACAGAATGGCACCCAGAGGAAGAGGAAGAACTCAACCCGCTCCCCAAACCACTACTGAAACACCTACCGAAACACCTCCAAATGTCACGGAACCGGCTCAACCTGTAGAGGAACAACCCCAAGGTGTGCAGGACGCCCCCGCACCGAACAATGTGGGCGATCGTCTTCGGACGATAGAGGAGGTCTTGATTGCGTAGGGAACGCGCAAGTCAACCAGGGCCAAGCTGCGGCGGTACCTCCGCCCCAAGCTCGCCCCAACTATATGGCAATGGTGAATCCCTACCAGCCACCCCACTATGCTGGTGAGGAGGATCCAGCCAAACTGGAGGAGTGGATCCGAACCTTCAACAAGCTGCTGGGAGCAGTCAAATGTCCGGAAGGAGTGAGAGTGCACGTCGTTTCGTACTATTTGGGAGGCGAAGCGGACGACTAGTGGCAGGCAACTCAAGCCAAGCTGACTGAGGACGACGAGCCCTATTCATGGGCGGAAATGATGGAACTACTCAGGGATCGATTCTATCCCCTGAGTACTAAAGCTGCAATGTACGAAGAATTTCTGTCACTGAAGCAAGGAGGCCAAACCGTACAAGAGTACTACACTCGATTCAAGGAGCTGGTGAGGTTCGCCACCAAGACTCGCACCCATGGATGCGGAGAAAGCTCAAAAGTTCGAGATGGGACTGAACCTGTCTGTTCGCGAGGTGATCGCGGGGGTACACTACCCCGATTTGCAAGCTGTGTATGACCGCGCTGTGGCAGTAGCGCGTGTGCAACAACTGAAGAGAAGGGTGAGTGGGGAGTCCAGCAGGGGTCCCCAAGACAAGAGGAACCGGGACGCAAGAAGCGAGAACAACACGGGAAGGAACGAACAGTGGAGAGGGTCGAATAGGCCACAACAAACCAACAATGGGAGGAGGTTTAACCAAGAAGAACCGGTACCACCCTGCCCAAGATGTGGACGACCCCATCTGGCGAGGGGATGCCCTCAACAGGGCGCCTGCTTCCGATGTGGTCGAATGGGTCACATTCGTCGGGATTGCCGAACGAGGATGGAGAACATAACGAAGAGGGAAGATTTGGTCATGGGGCCGGAACAGCCTCAGAACCAAAATGGGCGGAACGGAAATAACCAGGGGTATAGACCCCCTCAAAACCAATTTAGGCCGCCGAATCAAAACCAGAACCAACGACCTACGCCACCGCAGAATCAAAACCAACAGCAAAATGAGCAGCAGAACGCGAATCAGCAGGGCAACCAAGGACGCCCTATGGGGAGGCTCAACATGATTAAACGGGCGGACGTACCTGCACAAGGAAAAGTGATGGCAGGTACATTTCATGTTTTGAATACACCCCTGATGGGTGATTTTCACTACTCATATTTTACCACAAGCTGATGGTTGTCATCAAGTAATAAAAACCGGTGAATACCGGGTCGAACCACAGGGAATTTCAGAATATTATTTCATTCCGGAGAAGATTTTAATTGTTTTTAAGTTCATTAATTATATTTTATATATTTTAAAAGAGTGTTTAATTCTAATGGTGATTAAATTAAAAATAGTGACATTAAATTTAAAATAAAGCAGGCTAAAATTTTAATTAATAAAAATATAAATGGGAGATGTTTGTCATATTTTAAATATTGCCATATTTATATAAAATAGAAATTGCATGTTGATTTAGCATTTTCCAATGTCTAAAAAGATCAATTTATTAAAATTAATTATTTTATAAAGATTTAAAATATTGTAATCTTCTACAGTTCAAATTATGCTTAAACGGATTTCAAGGAAGCTGATTAAATTATCTAACATTCTGCAATCATTATTCTAGGCCTAAATTTGAGTCTTTCTCAAGCATACAAATTCTCCTATAGCAATTAAAAGGCACTTTTCATTTCCCAAATCATTGTGCACATGCCAGAATCCATTTATAATGTAATTTATTCCCAATTCCGGTACTAAAATATTAATTCTACTTTTTATCTCCCGATTTAACAAAGCAGAAATCACTAGATTAGATTCTAACATTCAATTATGCAGAATAGTGTAAATAATCTAACAATTATGGTAAAATAATTATAAAACATGGTAAAATGGATTTTATTAAGGATATTAAAATGCAGATAGATTAGAATTATTGCCAGATTACTAAAAATAGGGAATACAGATTGATCGATTAATTCAGGGCTTTAGCAATATTAACAATTTAAATAGCAGATTTGACAAAACACAGAATATCGATCAATTCAACAACATCTAACATATAATCCTAATACAGATTCTAACAATTCTTGCAGATAAATCCAGATTACACAGATAAACATCGACATTATATATTACTTCCATAAAAAGATAAATTCATACTTCAAAGTGATTCTGAACTCCCGTTCTAGATCACTTCTAACAAGAACAATATAGAAATCCGTCTACAAATTTGAAACATAATAGCAGATTACATTTAGAAGCAAATTCTAATCATTACAAAGCAAGAAAAAGAAAGGCAACACCTAGAATAGGAAGAACACGTCCAGAACTGCGTTCTTGAAGCATTCCTCCGGCTTGATTTTGTGTTTCTGGCCTTCTTCTCCCATTGGAATGTGTTTTCAGAGAGTTTCAGTCGAGTATTATGAGTCTGGCTTGAGGAAAATGACGAAAAACGGTGTTTAAAACCGAGTTCGGGAGGTTAGAAAACTGCCCAACCGCGACTGTGGCGCAAAAAGTGGCGCTCGGAAGAGGTTTTCGGCGCCACCAAGGAGCTGCGGCGCATCCTGACATTTTCCAAATTTTCTGCTGCAGCGCAAAAAGTGGCGCTCCAAGGTGCTTTTCTGTAAAACCCCAGATTTTTATCAACGTCCAAAGGAATAAAATTTATTCCGATCAATGTCGAAGTATCTCCGAGAAGAAGAAAATAATTTATCACAATAAATTATTGCTCGGAAATGAAACGCCGATAGATTCAAAATTCAAAATGGAATAAAAGAGGGAAAGGAAGCCCGAAGACATTCCATGAATTGAGTCAAAATAATTAGAATTAAATTCAAGAAGGAAAATAATTCTAATTCCAAGAACCCGTGAAGTCGGAAGAAATTTAATTACACAAGTTATTGCACGGGAGTCAAAAGACGACGAATTGGAAGCCGACGAACCCGAGACCGACGGACTTAAGATTTCAAACATGAAATTCATTTGAGTCGAGATAAATTTAAGATAAGGATTTATGATCCGAGAATGACCCGAAAAATCGAGCCCGAAAACGTAGGAGAACAGAAGTCCGAAAGAGAGGAGAAAAGGCCCGACGGGATCGCACGGCCCAGTCCGGACGCACGGCCCAGACCAGGCCGCGTGCCCTCCGTGCTGGTTTTGGCTAAAAACCACGCCAACCACGCGCCACCAAGACTGCAGCTGCCAATTGCGCGATTTCGGGGATTTCTTACCATATTTTCGTGTCCCGACTTTGGAAACCCAATCCCAGTCGGGGGGAAAGGCTATAGGACGATCAATGACTGATTTTCACTCCCATAATCAGTCTCTCAAGTCTATCCATCACCCTCAAACTCTCCCAAAACCGAAACACAAGTTCTTCACTTTCCGACGACTCTCCGATTACTTTCCGACGACGAAAATCGACGAAGGAGGCGTGGAGAACAACATCTTTAGTGTCCCAGATTGTGGTAAGTCATCCATGGTTTTTCGTTTAAGTTTTCGAGCCCGAAAACTCGATCTAACCCTAGATTTTTACTTTCGGTTTCGTTTCGGGGCCAATGGAGAAGAGACGGAGTAATTGGGACGTGTCCGTAGCAAGCGTGGGCGCCCCGATCAATCCAGAGACGTCCTAGACATCATCCCCACTGTAAGTTAATGCTTACTTGGTTTTGGGTGACTTAAAATGCAACCAAACATAGGGATTTAATAACTCTAAAATCTGTCAACACGAAAAACCCTCGGCGCAACAATTTGGTGTGAATTTTTCGAACACTTAAACCTACTCAAACGGAAAAACTTAAAACATGAAAAATGTTCCTAAGACATAGATCTAGTTCGTGTAAAATTTTCATAATTTTTCATTGCGTGTTGATATCCAAAAACGGCCTCCAACGAACCTGCCTTGAAAGTCGAACTTGAAACTGCGACAGATTTGAAATCGAACCAAAACCCCTATTTCGAGAGTTCAAACCGAAAAACTCTAAACTAGACTTTTAATTCTAACACATAAATCTAGGTTGTGTAAAAAATTTCAGACATTTTTGTTAACGTTTGCTATTTCAAATCGCATCGAAAAGAAACTGTTTTGACAAAACGTGTTTGGAATCTGCCTATGAACATGTCCGAAATTAGTGAGCCTCTTTCTATATTTTGTAGTCCGATTTGATCTTTGCAATCTAAATGAGAGTTGTAGATAATCATGTCTAGTATATGTGTGTAAAATTTCAGAATTTTTGGAGTCCATTTGATATGTTAAAAAGTCAAAACTTCGAACTGTGGCAAACCTGAGTCCGGACAGAATTCTGCTTGTGTAATAAACTCGATTTTTGACATGTTTCCTCAACTTATTTCGAAAAAGTTAAAACACGAAAGTTGTTCGTTGGGATGTTTTTGATATACTGTGAAAATTTTGAACTTTTCCGACTTAAAATGAATTTTTAAATTAAAAAGGCGTAAACTGTGACGCCAAACGACTTTTAAATCGAGAGATTTTGAAATTTCGAAACAAACGGCCGAAGGCTTGAAATACGATACATCTATACTTTTGAAAAATCCCGGTATACTAAATCGAAATGTTATTGAGATACTTTGGTGGAGGGCGAGTGCCCTGCAGGGTGCCCCTCTAGCCTTCTTGGCGTGCCTATAATGGACGTTAGATACTTGCATGAAAAACTTGTGAAATTTTGCAAAACTTGTCCTTACCTTGCGGGTTCGATTCCCCAAGGCGTATGTTTTCCTGCGGGTTCGATTCCTCAGGAAGTGTGTTGATTCCTATGGGTTCAATTCCCTAGGATGTATTTGAGTCCTTGCGGGTTCGATTCCCCAAGGGCGATTGTATGTTTTCCTGCGGGTTCGATTCCCCAGGAAGTGTGTTGATTCCTATGGGTTCAATTCCCTAGGATGTATTTGAGTCCTTGCGGGTTCGATTCCCCAAGGGCGATTGTATGTTTTCCTGCGGGTTCGATTCCCCAGGATGTGTGTTGATTCCTATGGGTTCAATTCCCTAGGATGTATTTGAGTCCTTGCGGGTTCGATTCCCCAAGGGCGATCGTTTGTTTTCCTGCGGGTTCGATTCCCCAGGACGTGTGTTAATTCCTACGGGTTCAATTCCCTAGGAAGCGTTTAAATTCTTGCGGGTTTGTTTCCCCAAGATCAAATCATATAAAATCATATTGATCAAAAGTGAAAAAATGAAAATCCTGAAATACCTAATCGTGATGTACGGGAAAATTTTAAGACGTGAATGTTTTCCTTATTTAAGTTATACCTTTAAATTATGCCTTGCAATTATTTTACCATGTAATTTGAATTATGATCACGGGAAATCCTTGTGTTAAATTATGTCATTTATTTATTAGAGGATGATTAACTCAAATTGTGAATTACCTACAAGTATGTTTCTATCAAATTTAAATAAAGGCTTTGAAACCCCTTGATCATATTAGGTGTTAACTTACTCAGCACGTTTTTGCTGACCAAACCACATTTCCCCTTTTTCTTTCAGAGTATGAGGATTATGCATCATCATATGCATACATGGGAACATTCGGGAAAAACTCTATTTTAAATTCCGGCATTTAATTACAACTTGCATGAACGGGCCTGTTTAACCCGTGTTTTGGACATGTTGGCCCAGTATTTAAATTTCCGCTGCATTACAATTATATATATGTAAATATTACATTCCGCTGCAACTTTGATATTATTATTTTTAAATTATATTACAATGGGCTGTTTGAATGATTTAAATTCTGAAAAATCATAGCCTTGCATCTCTTTAGCAAGCTCGGAGAAACCGTGTCTTGTTAGGGAGGTGTGGCGGTGACATCCCGGCCTGGGTTATCAAATCCGGGGTGTTACATTTTCGGCGCCGCCAAGAAGGTGCGGTGCATTCTGACAATTTCCTGAAATTTAGTCCGCGGCGCAAAAAGTGCCGCCTGGAGGGCATTTTATGCGCCACCAAGAAGGTGCGGCGCATCCTGAAGCTTTTTCCATCCGAAATTTTCCAAAGTGTTGATGCGGCGCCTGATGCGGCGCCTGAGCATGATTTTAGGCACCGCCATGCCTATTTGGCGCATTCTGGGACTTTTTCCAGTGTTGAAAATTCCGAATTTGACATCCTTTATCCTCCGAACATCTTCTTTCTTCATTTTAATGCCTGAAACATCATTGCGATGTATTAGAATTGCCAAAGTCTTATTATTAAGCATAAAACAAGGTAAATTGGACTCGAATAAGCTCAATTTAACCAGTCTTATTAATATTTACAAACCACATGAAATATAAACTAAAAAGCAGTAAAATAGGGTCACATGCATGCAATTTAGGTTCATTTTAACACAATTTAAGCTCAACTAAATGTGGTTTCACAGGGTGCATCAACATCCTCACACTTAAATATTGCTCGTCCCTTGAGCAATGACAATTAACACATCAACTTGCCAATCAAGATAATAAAGATAAAGTCTCTTTAGTTCTGCCAAATCATAGATTTCAACAACAAAATGGGCTAAAAGGGTTCAAAGTTTAATATACTAGAACTAGGCAAATTGATATGCATCAGCTAATCGAACCAGATACCCAAAGCACTTACAATACAGAAAACAGATTAATTATACATAGCACTCAATATGGGAAAGTGAATAATGTAAATATGTTTTTCTATTCCAGTTTTTAAATATGCTCAATCCATGGCTAGGTTTCACTATATTCTAGACACTTTGGCTGAGTTGTAGACGGTTGAATTCCAAAAGCTACTCATGTCACCGAATATGTGCCAGTCATCCAGTCAAGAGTTTATGAATTTTTATTGAATCCCCCTTTTTTTTTGATCTTGCATTTTTCAATATATATTTTTTTTCTGTTTGCAAGATTTGAGTACCATTTTTTTTCTCGAATATAGGGTTTCACTCTGACTTTATTTTAATTAAGCATTTAAAAAGACTTGGAACGAGCATATTTATTTATAAATAATGATAACTCTCCACATTTTAAATAACTAGTCTAATTAATCAAATAGTTTTCTGCAAGGTAAATAGAATTGTCACCAATAGCTCAAACAACTTGCATAACAATTTGACAAAGTCTAGGACTTTAAACTAAGAAACCCAATACTCATTAAGTTGTAAAATCGGATTAAAGCAGAACATTTAGACTTATTTAGATTTTCTCCAGATTGGCAATGATGTGATAATCTCTACATAATAGCACCACTGGGAAAACACAATTTAAATTTAAAATAATTAATCATGCATGTACCATTTTATTCTAAGCGTAATAAATAGTAAAATAAAATTAAATCAAGCTCTTACCACATACTTCATGCAAATTGATAACATATAACATGAAAAGATCACACCTGGAATGTTTAGATCCTAGAAATTCTTTCACCATCTTGGATGTCCCCTTTCTGCTTGCTTCTTCATGGCATATCCTGCTTCTTTGTATATTTATATGGTATTTGCTCATACAAAAGATAATCGTTAGAACACATGGTAATTTATGAATTAAAATAATAAAATTCCATCCATAATTTATTTAAATTCAGATTTTTATTATTTTAAATTTTAAATTTCAGATTTTTAATTTTTATTAACTCTTTTTATTAATTAAATAAAAATGGACAGATTAAATAAAATATTAAATTTCATAACTTACCAAAAGCAAAATACCACAAGTTCTAGCAACTATTACATAAAGATGCTAATTAAACAAGCAAAATATTACCAAAATTATTCTAATCATTACAAATTAAACCAAAAAGGGAGCAATCCTATCTAATCAAAAATCTAGAGTTCCAAAGATCTATCCGAATCATCTACTTCATCTTCCCCAGGACCATCATCACTATCTTTAGAGCTCGAATCAGTAGGAGGGGCATATCGATCACCTAAACTTTCAGACATGAAATACTCAAGTCTGGAAGAAAGTCGTGCAAACTGTCTGTGTACTATCCTCCTTCCTCTTCATCTCGGCTCTAAGCTGATGAATCTCATAGGTCATCCTATTAATTGCGATCTCTGCAGGCTCTGCCCTAGTACCAGATGCACTAGGTATATCAGGATGATGAGTGGGTGCTTCACGGGGTGCAGTAGGGTAAGCAAGCTATGCACATCTTACTCCAGGCTTATTATAGTAATTCTTGAAAGAGATAGGAGGCTTTGGTTTCAAATCATGAGCATAGGCCGTCATGTCCACTCCAGCTCTCTTACAAAGTGTCCAGATAAGTGCAGGGAATCCAAGTACAGTCCTTGCAGCATCAGATGCAATGCCATCCAGTTCATGTGCTATCATCTCTCCAACATCGATAGGCAATCCTTCCTTCACACAATACACAAAATATAACTCCTCAGCAGTAGGCTGTGACGTGTGTGAAGTAGGAAAAACCTTATGCTTATAAAGCAAGTAGAGCTGATACAGCGGTGCATCCATCAAAGTGGCAACAACTCTCTCTTTCTTCTCTCCTATGTAAGCAACTTTCCTTTGATTCCCAAACATCTGCTTTAAGATCCTTTTCTCCAATTCTGGTCCTCCTTCCTCCTCATAAATAGGCTCATGGAAATTTTTCTTCTTTGTAGCCGGACAAGAGACATCCTTAGTTCCATAGAGCTCATTAATTATGGCAGGACCATATGGTACGGGCACTCCCCTAATCCATGAAGTAAAATGCTCGTATCGGGAGTTGCATAAGAATTGTCTAGTAAGCTCCCAGGAGTAAATTCCGGTTGGATGCTCAGCAAACTTCATCCATCCTCGACTCATCAACGCATCATGAACCAGAACTCGATCCATATCATCTTCAGTAAATCCCTTATCTTGGATAATCCATCTTTTCACCATTCTTTGATAGTAAGAATAGGCCTCCTGATTTATAATGATCGCCGGATTGAAAGTGTCTCCGGTTAGTTCCTCTAGAGGATGTGTATCATCTTTTCTATGATGACTCTTTCTCTTGGTTTTAGAACCACGTGGACCCTCCGGTGAAACTTCCTCCGGAGATTCAGCATCATCCTCCTCTTGCTGTGGATCATCCTCTTCTTGTTGAGCAGAACAAAAGGGAGCTTCGTTCCCATCCAACGAATCAGGAGCCACCAAATCATTCACAAACATATCTTCAGCACCCACAACAGCCGGCTCTGGATCAGGTTCCCTAATAACAAGTGGCTGTGATGGGGCAGGCTTTGTGGCTTTCTGTTTCTTTCCACCATTGTTTCTCGGGTTATTTTTTCTCTTTGGTCTCATGATGGCAGAATTTGGGAAGAAGGAATTGAGATTAGAAAGCTAATTAAACTGAAAGAGAAGAGAATTGACAGGTTTGGTAGAAAGTGAGAGTGACCGATCGGTCTTCCCCCTTTTAAAGATGGTGAAATCTTGATTTTGTTAAGATAAGGAGTGACTGATTTAATCTAGATCAAAATATACACTAAACATATAATTTGGAGTCAGTATAATGCTGTTTAGGATCCCAAAAATCGATTAGATATGATTTGAATCTTTTGGATTCGCGGGTTTTTCAAAAATTCGCGTCGGCGGCGCAAAAAGTGGCGCTTCGAAGCCAATTTAGGTGCCACACAGTGAGTGTGGCGCATTTTAAAAATAAAATAAAATTTAAAAATAATCCGCGGCGCCAAAAGTGGCGCTCAAGGGGGGTTTTAGGTGCCTCACAGTTGATGCGGCGCATCCTGAAGCAAACTTGGAAAATTCCTATTTTGCGGCGCCAAAAGTGGCGCTTCGAGGCAGATGTAGGCGCCACCAAGCACATGCGGCGCATTCTGGAGAAACTTAAAAAATTTTCTAAGTTTTGTGGCGCATAAAGTGGCGCTGGAAGGCATTTTTAAGCGCCACCAAGCACATGTGGCACATTTTGTGCCAAATTCGGGCAGAATGTGTTCTTCCTAAGTTCATCCCCATGATGTCCAACATCTCCAAATCACTCAACAATACCAATTTCACTTCTTCCACACCTCAATCATGTCCAAATACACTTCATTGATCTTTTCAACAGTTCAAAACAACTCAATCTAACATGCTATTGTTAAGAGCTACTTTATTGAATTTAAAAGCAACTAAAAACCTTATCAGCTAAATAAAAACTATCTACTGCTTCTTAAAACCAAAACAATTAAAGTAATGTAAATGACATATGTAGAATAGCAAAATAATAGAAATAGAGTTTAGGAAAACACAATTCACATGAATAATAACTAGAATGTAGCAGAACATAATCCATCAATATACATAGGCTTACTAATACATAAAACCTGTCAAGATCAAAGCCTATCTATATCTCTCCGAATCAGTTCGAATCATCCTCAGAATCCTCATTATCTCCTACTTCCTCAGATCCATCTCCAGCATCAGCATCCTCAGCATCATCATCATCTTCATCCTCGCTACCATCTCCAGAGCCTACATAGTCCTCATCATCATCGTCCTCAGAAGGTGTCTGAGGAGCAACATATCTCTATCCTAAGCTCTGGGACATAAAGTACTCCAGTCGGGCTGCGTGGTAAGCCTGGGCTCGAGCATTCTTTGCAATCTGATCGCTCAAAAAGTGTTGCCTCTGAGCTACCAACTGCATCCTCTCATCCATGGTGTTCATCCAATTTTGCTGGTTGGTCATCATTGTCTGCTGGTCAATCCGCAATGCCCTAGCCCAATCAGGCTCTCCCTGATACTGCTATGACTGTTGTGACTGCTGTGGCTGAGCTCTGCCTCGCCCTCTACCTCTGCCTCTACCACCTCGTGTACCCCGGGTGGACTGTGAAGGAGCCTCAGAATGCTCCTGGCTCCCCTGTGATGGTGCAGGTGGTGACTGCCTAGGCAACTCCCTGGGAAGTATCATAGGCTGGTATCTTATGCTAGGCAACTTGAAGTTCTTCTTCCCAAATGGAATCGGAGGCCTCATTCTCCAATCTCTATCAAACTGCCCCATGTTCACTCCTGCTTGAGCACAAAGTAGCCATATCAAACTAGGAACATAAGAGCTGACCTCTTAGACACCCCCGGTGTCTGTCTCAGCTCAAGCGATACAAGCTCTCCCATGTTGATCGGGCTCCCCATCTTGATGCAATATGGAACATATAAATCCAGGGCAGTGGGTCCAGAAGTGTGAGTCGAAGGACTCAATCTCGATCTGTAAAACATGAGAAGCTGGTACATAGGAGCATCCATGTTAGGCCCATGTAGCCTACTCAGGTCATCATCATCATACGTGAGGATGTCCTCCTGGCCCTCAAACATAGACATCAGCACAATTTTCTTAAAATCTTCCCTGTCATCTGCTCTCATCACCGGCTCCCAGAAGTCTCTGCCATAGGGCACATCCACTACTCCAAATATCTGATTAATGTGCTGAGGAGTAATGGGCACTCTGACCCCAAAAATCCAAGAATCCTCCTCCTCAGCATTGGCTAGAAATAGCCTAGTCAGCTCCCATGAATATGATCCGGCTGGGTGTCTCCCAAATCTCTCCCAACGCCTGGATCTAATAGCATCTCGAAGCAAAGGGTGCTGCAAGTCTTTCTCTGAGAAACCCCTATCTGCAATGATCCTCTTTTTGTGGAATCTTTTGTAAAGCTCATATGCCCTGGCACTCCTGAATATAGTGGCATCGAATATGCCCTCCTTGACATACAACAGATCAGGGACATAGGCTCTGGGATCTTGCCTTTTCTGACCCCCCCTTGCTGGTTGCTCCTCCTACTCCTCCTGATCAACCTCATCATCATCTTCCTCCCCACCCACAGCCTCAGGGACAGGCTCCTGAATAACTAATGCAGCAGATCTCCCTCTCCTAGGTCGAGAGGAAGTGGAACTCGTGGCGGGTGCTTTCCCCCGAGAGGCTCTAAAGGGGGCCTGTGAATGATCAGATGCCTCAGGCTGGTCAGGCTGAACGGGCTGGTCAGGCTGATTGACCTCCTGCTGGTCATCAGCGGGTACTGTAGTATGCCTCGAAGAAGCAGCACTCTTGGACTTGCTCTTCCTGAAATAGGAGAGAAGTCCTTTGGACTTGGAAGTACCTCCTGAGCCCTGTGGTGGATCCATCTGTATCAAATTTTTCGTACGGAGTCTGCGATGTTCAAAAATATGCTCATCAGGAATAGGAGTAGGAATGCTATCTGGTGACTGTGGATCATAAATCCCCATCATTCCCTCGGGCATGGGTATATACCTATAACCCGATTTCTTAGGGAGGTTTGGAGGATTATACATTATTTCAGTACCTGGTTGTACAAAAACTCTGGG
This sequence comes from Hygrophila difformis, assembly GCA_030278955.1. Classification (NCBI taxonomy): domain Eukaryota; kingdom Viridiplantae; phylum Streptophyta; class Magnoliopsida; order Lamiales; family Acanthaceae; genus Hygrophila; species Hygrophila difformis. The sequence continues at coordinate 11,234,595 of JAOANR010000004.1, read as the reverse complement.
TTAGTATCATATATATGCATTGCCTCCCATCCTCACACTTAAGTTAAACCTTTAAGTTTAAACCAAAGGTTTAACTTAAGTGTTAAGTATAAAGTAAACATATACATCAACCTAGAATGTGGGATTTAAATGACTCAATGACTAAAATGTTGCATTTTAAAAGTTATAAATCCTAAACTTTGTTTAAATATATCATCCATTTTATTCTAGAGTTTAAAATTCATGTTAAAGCATGCTTTTTAATAAAAACTCATTATTTTATTAAACTCTCAGATTTAATAAATAAAAATAACCTAAGTTATTAAACTAGTGTATTACAAATGGTTTAAATTAATATTTAAACTCATCCCTATTTATTTATATGTTAAATTAACCTATTTTAATTAACTAATTATAAATAAAGGAGTTTTTATCAAAGCATGCTCCAATTGATTCACATTATGAAGAACATGGAATTTTTGACATGAAAATAACTTTATATTTTTAATATAACTAAAATGACATGTTCTAGTGATGTTTCATCCATTTAATTAATAAAAAGTGCCATTTTAAATAATTTTAAAGCAATTTCCAGATTTAAATTTTCAAAAATCCCAAATTTTTAAATGTAATCCAAAAATTTCACAATATGCGTTCAATCCATGTTCTACCACACTTGTTCATATTCAAACTAAGATTTAGACATTTAAAAACAAGTTTAATCCCACATTTTGACAATACCCAAAATTTGAGCAACAACACAAATACCACAATTAATGTATTCCAAAGCACTAGAATATGATAAAATTTGAATTGGGATAGCCATTCTTACCTAAATTGAAGCTTTAGAACACTTTGGAGTAGAATCCCCAAACTTGAAGAACTAGGGTTGAAGAACCCTAATTTGATTTAAACAAAGCAAAATTTGGGTTTTGGAATGAGAATTTGGACAATGTGGATGAAAATTGATGTATGAAATCAAAAATAGGAAGAATTTTACCGGAGTGGCGCAATTTGTGTCGCTTGGGATGAAGGTGTGGCGCTCGGTTGTGTATTGGGAGGAAGAAGGAAGCTGCCGATCGATTTTATGGAATGGGAGGAAGAAAAGAATTTTTTTGAGCTTAAATTCCCGTTCTGAACCGGGTCTGGCGCCCTGACCCGCCGGACCAGGCGCCAAAATGGCGCTCGGAAGGCTCCTTCGGCGCCGCACAGGCTGTGCGGCGCATTTTCGGATCAAAAAATTTTCTAAGTCCTTATGCGGCGCAATTTTTGGCGCTCCGGAGTGATTTTATGCGCCACACATTGTTTGTGGCGCATAACCTGACTTCAAATTTTCCAGGTTAAAAAATGGTGCATATTGTGGCGCTCGACATGATTTTAGGCGCCACCATGAAGGTGTGGCGCCTAATCTGAGTCTGTGACACTCGAATTTCAGCTCAAATTCAACCACAATGACAGTCAATTCACTCTCTAAGATTAGCAAGTCAGATTTAGCATATATAGCCTCCTTAAATCCTCCCGGGTCATAGTTCTCCTCAATTAAACCAATCAATCCATACAGATTCCCTTCCTCACTTCCAAACCAAGTCAACTTACACATGTTAAGATCAATTGCCAAACACACACAATTCTATCATTACTCAATATTTTGCTATTTATTCCAATTCATAGGCAATGTCCCACTCAATTTATTCAACACATGCAATTAACATAGCATAAAATTCAAACAACATAATTAAACTAAAAACAACATTTAAATTAAATTAAAACACGAACAATAAAGCAAATAAAAATGCATAAACACTAAAATCTAGAATACTTTTGTCCTTTTCTTTTATTTATAATTTTTATTGGTTTTTATAAGTTTAATTAATAAAAACTTAACATAATTAAAGATGCAATGCAATTGCTTCAATAATTAGATTTAAATAACCAAAGGCTTAACATCAATTTGTTCGATGAACTTAACCTCATCTCCAAAATAATGTTTAAGTCTTTGACCATTTACAGTGAATTCCCTTTCATCTTCAGCTTTTAAAACTACTGCACCATTATCCAACACTTTAACAATCGTGAAAGGTCCCGACCACTTTGTCTTCAATTTACCAGGAAACACCTTAAAACTAGAATTATATAAAAGCACTAATTGTCTAGCTTCAAACACCTTAGGCCTAAGCATTTTATCATGATAAAGCTTTGTTCTTTCCTTATAAATTAGAGCATTATCATAAGCTTGACGTCTAATTTCCTCTAATTCAGTAAGATCTACCTTCCTTTTTTCTTGAGCCTCTTTAAATTCAAAATTCAACTTTTTCATAGCCCAAAGTGATTTAAACTCAAGTTCAAACGGTAAGTGACAAGCTTTACCATAAACCAATTTAAAAGGAGTCATACCTATAGGTGTTTTAAATGCTGTTCTATAAGCCCACAATGCTTCATCTAACTTAAAAGCCCAGTCTTTTCTAGATTTCCTTACAGTGGCTTCCAAAATCTTTTTAATCTCACGATTAGTGACTTCTACCTGACCATTGGCTTGAGGATGATAGGGTGTTGTTATCCTATGATGAACATGAAATATAGATAACAATTGATTAACAGCCCTATTGACAAAATGAGATCCACCATCACTAATGATTGCTTTAGGTACCCCAAAACGAGTAAAAATTTGCTTTTTCAAAAATTTAATCACTTGTTTAGCATCATTTAAAGCACATGATTCAGCTTCTACCCATTTTGATACATATTCTACAGCAACAAGAATATACAATTTCCCATTAGATGGTGGAAATGGACCCATAAAATCAATTCCCCACAAATCAAACAACTCAACCGGCATAATTCCTTTTAGTGGCATTTCATCTCTTTTAGTGATATTACCATCTCTTTGACATACATCACATTTTTGCACAAATGACCTAGCATCACGATAAATATTAGGCCAATATAAACCACCTTCGAGTACCTTATGAGCTGTCCTATTCGGTCCAACATGTCCTCCTCCAAGTCCTTCGTGGCAAGCCTTTAAAACTTTTTCAAAATCCTCATCAGGGATGCATCTCCTTATGATTTGATCTGAACACAGTCTAAACAAATAAGGTTCATCCCAAATAAAATATTTAGCATCAGTTTTAAATTTTTGCTTTTGACTATGCCATTTTAAATGATCAGGAATTACACCACATGCTAAATAATTTACAAAATCAGCAAACCACGGATCAGAGGAAGTGTTATTTATTAAATACAAATTTTCATCAGGAAATGTATCATTAATTAATCTTTCTTCCCCTTTTTCATGCTCCAGTCTAGATAGATGATCAGCTACAGGATTTTCATCTCCTTTTCTATCTTTAATTTCTAAATCAAATTCCGGTAACAATAATATCCATCTAATTAACCGTGGTTTAGCATCTTTCTTTGCAAATAGATATTTAATAGCAGCATGATCAGTGTAAACTACAGTCTTAGAGCCAATCAGATACGGTCTAAACTTTTCACATGCATAAACAACAGATAATAGTTCTTTTTCAGAGGTGGCATAATTTCTTTGTGCAGAATTTAAAGCCTGACTAGCATAATAAATAACATGAAGCTTCTTATTCTTTCGTTGACCCAGTACTGCTCCAACAGCAAAGTCACTAGCATCGCTCATGATCTCAAATGGTAAACTCCAGTCAGGTGGCTGAATAATTGGTGCAGTCACCAATGCTTCCTTGATCCTATTGAACGCCTCAATACACTCGTCAGTAAAATCAAACTCGACATCTTTACACAGCAGCTTAAACAGAGGCAATGCAATTTTAGAAAAATCTTTTATAAACCTTCGATAAAATCCAGCATGTCCCAGAAAACTTCTCAGAGTTTTTAAATTATTAGGAGGTGGAATTTTTGCAATTACTTCTACTTTAGCCCTATCAACTTCAATGCCATTTTTAGAAATCCTATGTCCTAAGACAATACCTTCATTAACCATAAAATGACATTTTTCCCAATTAAGAACTAAATTTGACTCTTCACATCTAATCAGAACTTTTTCCAAGTTAAGTAAACATTTCTCAAAGTCAGACCCGAACACAGAAAAATCATCCATAAATACCTCAATGCATGTCTCAATTAAATCGGAAAATATAGACATCATGCATCTTTGAAATGTAGCTGGAGCATTACACAAACCAAATGGCATTCTCCTATATGCAAATGTGCCATAAGGACATGTAAATGTAGTTTTATCTTGATCCTCAGGTGCAATTGGAACTTGATTATAACCAGAATAGCCATCTAAGAAGCAATAAAACTCATGACCAGCTAAACGCTCTAGCATTTGATCAATAAAAGGCAATGGAAAATGATCTTTCCTAGTCTTATCATTCAATCTCCTATAATCAATGCATACACGTCATCCAGTAGTAGGTCTAGTAGGTACTAATTCACCATTTTCATTTCTAATCACAGTCATACCTCCCTTTTTAGGCACTACTTGAATTGGACTCACCCACTGACTATCAGAGATAGGATAGATAATACCTGCATCGAGTAGTTTAATCACCTCTGCTCTTACAGCTTCTTGTAGATGTGGATTCAGTCTCCTTTGGGGCTGTCTCACTGGCTTGTCATCCTCCTCTATATAAATCCGGTGTGTGCACAATGCTGGACTTAGTCCCTTGATGTCGGCTATGGTCCAACCTATTGCTCTAACATGCTTACTCAACACTTGGGTTAATGCATTTAATTGATCATCATTTAATTTATTACTTGCAATAACAGGTAACGTATCATTCTCACCAAGAAAAACACACCTCAAATGTGATGGCAGCTCCTTCAATGTCAATGTAGGTGGCTTTTCAACAGACGGGACTAACTTAGACTCTTCTATCGCACATGTTACTTGCACAGGTAATCCTCCCTCACACTTACTTTCTGCTAAGTCCTCACAACTCTCCACTAACTGCTCAAATTTCCTATAGGGATCATGTCTAGCAAAGAACTCTCTCTCAATCACCTCATCCTCCTAATAGATAGCTGTAACTCTATTACACGGGTAGGTGTCAGAACTAGCATGTTGTGTTTTAGTTGTCTTAGAAATGTCAAACGACACTTGTTCATTACCTACTTTTAGTGTAATTTTACCATCATCCATATCAACCATAGCCCTACCAGTTTGCAGGAATGGTCTACCTAAAATCAGAGGAATATCAATGTCTTTTTCCATATCAAGAACAACAAAGTCGACAGGGAAAATGAAACTCTCTACTTGAACAGGAACGTCTTCTACAATGCCTAAAGGAGTCCTAATAGACCTGTCAGCAAGCTGTAGCTGCATCCTAGTAGGTTTTACAACTCCTACCCCTAGTTCTCTAAAGACATGTAAAGGCATCAGATTAATACTAGACCCGAGATCACACAGAGCTTTGTTGAATTCTTTAGTGCCAATAATGCACGGAATAGTATAACTCCTAGGATCTATTTGTTTAATAGGTTGCCTTCTTTGTAAGATTGCACTACATTCCCTAGTCAATGTCACTTTCTCTTTATCATCAACACTCCACTTTTTTGATAGAATTTCTTTTAAGAACTTAGCATACACGGGCATTTGTGCAATGGCATCAGAAAAAGGAATATCAATTCTTAAATTCTTAAAGACTTCTAAGAATTTAGCATCATCTTTATCTTCCTTAGCCTTTTTAAGACGCTTTGGATATGGAACAGGTGCCTGATACGGCTTGACTGGGACAGTAGACTTTCCCTTACCCTTATCCTGTTTAACTCTAAGTTTCTCATTCTCCTTAGGCTCATCTGTGTTTTTATGCTGACTTTCTTCCTCTGTATTCTCACTTTGATCATCTACAGCATCAGCTAAAACCTCTGGATCATCTAGGGTAGGGTAAGGATTCGGCAGTTCCTTTTTATTCCTTAAAGTGATTGCTTTACACTGCTCTTTTGGATTAGGATCAGGCATGCTTGATAGTGTTCCTTGCTGTCTATTTGAGGTATCCCTAGCAATTTGACCAACTTGAACTTCTAAATTTCTCATTGAGGCTTGCATTTGCTGAATTGTTTGTTGTTGAGACACGATTGTGTTCATTAACTCTTTTAAATTGACCTCATCACTTCCTTGGTTTTGTTGCAGCTGTTGTTGAGGTTGAAAGTTCCTAGACTGTTGGTTAGGGTAAAAAGGTTGATTTTTATTTCTGTTCTGATTAAAGTTTTGGTTCTGATTCTGGTTTTGAAAATTTTGATTTTGATTTTGATTTGGATAATTCTGATTTTGGTTTTGAGGGTAAGGTTGACGGTTGTTTTGGGGTTAGGTGTTTTGTTGAAATTGAGAATTTTGGTTCGGATAGAAGTTTTGGTTTTGAGGACGGTTTTGGTTGTAGTTTTGCTGCCTATTTCCCATGTAGTTCACATCTTCCACTTGCTCCTCACTCCCTTCACACTGCATAGTCTCTTGAAGTCCTTGATCGAGCAGGTGACAGGCTGATGACTCGTGAGGTCCATGACAAATACCACATCTCACAACTTTAGCTTGACCTTTCTTGAGCGTAGAAACCTCCCTCATCAAAGCATCTAACTTAGAATCTATAGCAACTGCCTTTTCTACCTCATAAATTCCTCCTTTTGTTTTGTTTCTAGCATTTTTCTTACCAGGAAATTTTTTAATGTTAGAAATCTTTTTCTCTATGATTTCCTTAGCTCTAGAAGGTCCTATAGATAGAAAAGAATCTCCAGCTGCTGCATCCAACAAATTCCTCCAATGATCAATCAACCCATTGTAAAAGAAGTGCATCTGATGCCAATCTTCAAAGCCATGATTAGGACATCTCGCCAATAAAGTGTTGTATCTATCCCATGCTTCAAGTAGAGTTTCACCCTCATCTTGCACAAATTCTTTGATTTTTTCTTGCAATTCTAAAACCTTGGATGGTGGGAAGAATTGTTCTAAGAAAGCTTCTAACATTTTATCCCAAGTAGTAACATCCCTTAATTGAAGTGAGTTGTACCAAGTTTTATCTTTATCTCTGAGTGAAAATGAGAATAATCTCAACTTAATTTCATCACTGGTAACACCATTTATTTTCACTGTGTCACAATAGTCCAGAAAGTTTCTTATGTGTTCTACAGCATCATTAGTAGGTGCTCCATTATATTGATTAGCTTGAACCATTGTGATTAGTGCAGGCTGAAGGGTAAAGCTTAAAGCATCTACATCTGGCCTTGGAGGTCTATTAAGCAGATTTCCACTAGTTCTTCGTAAGTGTTCTTCAATGGTCATTTCAGCTTGATCATCGTGTTCCAAATCACCACCGTTACCTCCATTATTACCCTGATTATTATCATTATTTGCTGCCATGTTTAACCTATTGAACTGAGCAACTAATTGATTAGTTTGAATTGTTGAAACTCCAGTCGTTGGAGAATAGTTTTCTTCATCAGAGGATGAATTAATTAAAATTTCCAACTGAGCAGGTCTCCTACGTTTCCCTAATCTAATAGCTCTAAGAGTACGCTCAATTTCAGGATCATAAGCTATTTCTGCCTGTTTGCTTCGCACTGCAAATATTAAATAAAATTAAAATAAAATAAGTAACAATTAAATTAATATTTAACTTAATAAATTTTAATTAATAAACTAAAAACAATTAAAAGTTCATAACAAATTCCCCGACAACGGCGCCAAAAACTTGATGGGTGATTTTCACTACTCATATTTTTACCACATGCGGATGGTTGTCATCAAGTAATAAAAACCGGTGAATACCGGGTCGAACCACAGGGAATTTCAGAATATTATTTCATTCCGGAGAAGATTTTAATTGTTTTTAAGTTCATTAATTATATTTTATATATTTTAAAAGAGTTTGTTTAATTCTTGTGGTGATTAAATTAAAAATAGTGACATTAAATTTAAAATAAAGCAGGTTAAAATTTTAATTAATAAAAATATAAATGGTAGATGCTTGTAATATTTTAAATATTGCCATCTTTATATAAAATAGAAATTGCATATTGATTTAGCATTTTCCAATGTCTAAAAAGATCAATTTCTTAAAATTGCATATATGTGGCACGGAGGTTGATGATTGGAAGCATGCATTGTTTACTTGTTATTGGGCGGCGGCGGTCTGGCGTCGAGGGGGCTTGGAGCATGATAATGCTGTCCATGCTGTGGTTGATGGAGGTGTTCACCATTGGCTTGAGTGGAGGTTTCGCATGCGAGGTGCTTATTTTCTAGCGCTGTTGTGGGAACTCTGGAAAGAGCGTAATGCTAAAATCTTTAGGGGTGCTTCTGCTAATACGGAATGTTTTCTTCATCGGGCGAGTATGCTTCAACGCGTCTTAGGGGAGCAGTTGCAGCGGCATCCAGTCTCACGCCAGGTCCGCGAGGTCTGTTGGAAGCAACAAGCTGATGAAGGTTGGATTTTACACTCGGATGGGTGTGTCATTGCTAATGAGGGGCTGTCCAGATTTGGGGCAGTGGTGCGCAGTTCGGCTGGAGAGTGGACACTCGGCTGCTGCGGTCAACTTCATCACAGATCCGTCCTTGAGGTCGAGCTGCTGGCATTGAAACTGGGGCTGGAGTTGGCTTTTACTGCTGGTTTGATCTTGATTTGTTGCTATGACAACTCCATGGAGGTGGTCAGATTGGTCCATACTTCGGTGGAGGTGTGCCATACCTTTTGGCCTCTCATTGCAGGGATTCGACGTTGTTTGCAAGCCATGGAGGGTTGCCAATTACGGCATGTGTACCGTGAGGGTAATCAGGTGGCCGATGCCTTTGCGAGGAGGGCGGCCCGGTTGGAGGAATTTTATACGACATGGGCATTCCCGCCAGACAATGTCAAGACGTTTGTGGAGATGGATGCAGCAGACACGATTTATTTTCGTAGTTAGTGGCTTAGTATGATTTTGTGAATAGCTTTTCCTATTTTTGTTTTCTTTTCTCTTTGCTCGCCTTCTTAGGCTGTGTCACCAAAAAAAAATATTGTAATCTTCTACAGTTCAAATTATGCTTAAACGGATTTCATGGAAGCTGATTAAATTATCTAACATTCTGCAATCATTATTCTAGACCTAAATTTGAGTCTTTCCCAAGCATACAAATTCTCCTATAGCAATTAAAAGGCACTTTTCATTTCCCAAATCACTGTGCACATGCCAGAATCCATTTATAATGTAATTTATTGCCAATTCCGGTACTAAAATATTAATTCTACTTTTTATCTCCCAATTTAAAAAAGCAGAAATCACTAGATTAGATTCTAACATTCAATTATGCAGAATAGTGTAAATAATCTAACAATTATGGTAAAATAATAATAAAACATGGTAAAATGGATTTTATTAAGGATATTAAAATGCAGATAGATTAGAATTATTGCCAGATTACTAAAAATAGGGAATACAGATTGATCGATTAATTCAGGGCTTTAGCAGATTAACAATTTAAATAGCAGATTTGACAAAACACAAAATATCGATCAATTCAACAACATCTAACATATAATCCTAATACAGATTCTAACAATTCTTGCAGATAAATCCAGATTACACAGATAAACATCGACATTTTATATTACTTCCATAAAAAGATAAATTCATACTTCAAAGTGATTCTGAACTCCCGTTCTAGATCACTTCTAACACGAACAATATAGAAATCCGTCTACAAATTTGAAACATAATAGCAGATTACATTTAGAAGCAAATTCTAATCATTAAAAAGCAAGAAAAAGAAAGGCAACACCTAGAATAGGAAGAACACGTCCAGAACTGTTTCTTGAAGCATTCCTCCGGCTTGATTTTGTGTTTCTGGCCTTCTTCTCCCATTGGAATGTGTTTTCAGAGAGTTTCATTCGACTATTATGAGTCTGGCTCGAGAAAAATGACGAAAAATGGTGTTTAAAACCGAGTTCGGGAGGTTAGAAAACTGCCCAACCGCGACTGTGGCGCAAAAAGTGGCGCTCGGAAGAGGTTTTCGGCGCCACCAAGGAGCTGCAGCGCATCCTGACATTTTCCAAATTTTCTGCTGCGGCGCAAAAAGTGGCGCTCCAAGGTGCTTTTCAGCGCCGCCAAGAAGGTGCGGTGCATTCTGACAATTTCCTAAAATTTAGTCCGCGGCGCAAAAAGTGGCGCTTGGAGGGCATTTTATGCGCCACCAAGAAGGTGCGGCGCATCCTGAAGCTTTTTCCATCCGAAATTTTCCTAAGTGTTGATGCGGCGCCTAATATGGCGCCTGAGCATGATTTTAGGCGCCGCCATGCCTATGTGACGCATTCTAGGACTTTTTCCAGTGTTGAAAATTCCGAATTTGACATCCTTTGTCCTCCGAACATCTTCTTTCTTCATTTTAATGCCTGAAACATCATTGCAATGTATTAGAATTGCCAAAGTCTTATTATTAAGCATGAAACAAGGTAAATTGGACTCGGATAAGCTCAATTTAACCAGTCTTATTAATATTTACAAACCACATGAAATATAAACTAAAAAGCAGTAAAATAAGGTCACATGCATGCAATTTAGGTTCATTTTAACACAATTTAAGCTCAACTAAATGTGGTTTCACAGGGTGCATCAACCCCTTAGAGTTCTATTTGATTCTGGAGCTAGTTGCTCAATCATAGCATCAAGGATAGTGCCTGAGTTAGATCTACCTAAGTGCGAGAGAATTAGCTTAGGAATTTAATTGCCTTCTGGAGAAGTAGTATCTTGCTCTAAACGATATAACGGAATTTCTATAGTGATAAAGAACGTAGAATTCTTCGCGAACTTAGTAGAATTTAACTTAAGAGACTTTGACATCATACTGGGGATGGATTGGTTATCCCAGTATAAAGCGGTGATCGAATGCCAAAAACAAAAGATCACCTTGTCAAAAAGTAGGGGAAAGAGAGTTATCTTTTACTCTCAGTCCCCTAAGAAGAGTAACAAAATCGTTAGCGCACTCAAACTAACTTGATGCGTAAGGGGTATGAGCTATATGCGTGCTACGTGCACAACCTTGAGGCGGAAGAGAACAATGTTGATAGCATACCAGTGGTAAGAGAATACCCGGATGTGTTTCCTGAAGACATCCCGGGCATGCCACCTGAGAGGGATCTTGAATTCACGATAGATCTCATTCCGGGCATAGAGCCTGTCTCAAAAGCTCCGTACCGGATGGCACCACTGGAAATGAAGGAGTTAAAGGACCAACTCGAGGAGCTGTTAGGAAAAGGGTACATAAGGCCGAGTACTTCCCCCTGGGGAGCACCGGTTTTATTTGTTAAGAAGAAAGACGGAGGATTACGTCTTTGCATAGACTATCGAGGGTTAAACCAAGTGACTATCAAGAATAAATACCCTTTGCCGAGAATTGAGGATCTATTTGATCAACTGAAGGGAGCTTCAGTATTCTTGAAGATCAACTTACGATCTGGGTATCACTAGTTGAGAATGGCCGAGAAGGATATCCCGAAGACGGCGTTTCGAATTCGATATGGCCACTACGAGTTCACAGTGTTATCCTTTGGGTTAACAAATGCTCCAGCAATGTTCATGAACCTCATGAACAATGTATTTCGAGAGCTGTTAGATCAGTGTGTAGTGGTGTTCATTGATGACATCCTGATCTACTCGAAAAGTGAGGAGGAGCATGCCCAGCACTTGCACCAAGTGTTAGGGACCTTTCAAAAGAATCAACTATACGGAAAATTGTCCAAATGCGACTTTTGGTTGAAAGAGGTAGCATTTCTTGGACACATAGTATCCGCTGATGGAGTTTCAGTGGATTCGGCAAAAGTCTATGCCGTAACTGAATGGGCAACTCCAAAAGGCCAAACAGAGATAAGGAGTTTCCTTGGATTAGCCGGGTATTATAAACGGTTCGTGAAGGATTTTTCGAAAATCGCACGACCTTTGACCCAGCTACTGAAGAAGGGAGTAAAATACATGTGGACAGAGGCTTGTGAGACAACGTTTCAAGAACTGAAGAAACGACTCACAACCACACCCGTATTGACACTACCATCAGAGAATGGTGACTTCGAAGTTTATAGTGATGCTTCGAAGGAAGGTTTAGGTTGTGTCTTGATGCAAGACTCGAGAGTCGTAGCGTATGCATCACGCCAACTAAAACCTCACGAGGAGAATTATCCGACACATGACCTGGAGTTGGCAGCGGTCGTTTTCGCTCTAAAGATATGGAGACATTATCTTTATGGGCAAAAGTGTCGAATGTTCACCGACCACAAGAGCTTGAAGTATATATTCACTCAGAAGGAGTTGAATTTGAGACAGCGAAGGTGGTTGGAAATTATTAAGGACTACAATTTGGAGAAAGCCTACCACGAGGGGAAGGCGAATGTGGTAGCCGATGCCCTAAGTCGGAAAACCCAACACGTGACGAACTCGTTGGTAATTCCGCCGGCATTGTACATGGATTTAGCGAGATTGGACGTGGAACTTGTGCATACGGGCACAGTGAGTGACACGATCAATGCCATGATCGTAGAAACTCCAATATTGGATGAGATTAGACTCGCCCAACCGGGCGATGCGAAATTGGAGAAGATAAAGGGGTACATTGCCGACGGGAAGGCAATAGGATTTGTTGTCCACGAGGATGGAAGCATTCGCTTCAAAGGGAGATGGTGTGTGCCTCAAAAGTGTGCCGAGTTGAAGCGAAGGTTGATGGAGGAAGGCACAACACGCCATACTCAGTGCATCCCGGAGGCGATAAGCTTTACAAAGATCTAAAGAAGATCTATTGGTGGTCGGGAATGAAGAAGGAAGTGGCAGACTTCGTGGCGAAATGTCTCACCTGCCAAAGGGTTAAGGCAGTGCGACATAAACCCTTAGGACTGACGCAACCACTAGAGATTCCAAGTTGGAAGTGGGATAGCATCTCGATGGACTTTGTCTCGGGATTACCCCGATCACCTAAAGGCATGAACAAGATTTGGGTGATTGTGGATAGGCTAACGAAGACAGCCATATTTATCCCGATGAAGGACACGTGGACTATGGACCAACTGGCCCGAGCCTACGTTGATAATGTGGTACAACGACATGGAGTACCACATGACATCATTTCTGATAGAGACAGTAGATTTGTCTCTCACTTTTGGACGGAGTTACAAAAAGCTCTCGGTACTCAAATCAAAATGAGCACCGCATTCCACCCGATGGCGGATGGTCAAACCGAGAGAACAATCCAAACACTAGAAGGCATGCTGAGAGCATGCGTGTTGGAATTTAAGGGAAATTGGGAATCCCATTTACCCTTAATCGAATTTTCTTATAATAATACTACCATGCTAGCATTGGCATGGCACCTTTCGAGGCGTTGTATGGACGAAAGTGCCGAAGCCCGTTGAGCTGGGAAGAAAACGATAAGTCGGTGGTAGTGGGACCACAACTTATCGAAGACATGGCTCAACAAATCAAAGTGATTCAAGGAAAAATGAGAGCCGCTCAAGACCGTCAGAAGAGTTACGCTGACGTGAGACGACGAGACCTAGAATTTCAAGTGGGAGATAGAGTCATGCTAAAGATATCACCCATGAAGGGGGTGATGCGCTTTGGCAAACGTGGAAAGTTGAGTCCTCGATACATAGGACCTTATGAAATTCTAGAACGAGTCGGGAATTTGGCCTACCGACTGGCTTTACCACCACAATTAGATCGAGTTCATAATGTTTTCCATGTCTCACAACTAAAGAAGTATGTGCCGGACCCGACACATGTACTTCAACCGGAGATAATCGAACTCGATGAGGATTCGACTTATGAAGAAGTCCCAGTGCGAATTCTGGACACTAAGGAGCGAGTAACGAGGAACAAAACCGTCAAAATGATCAAGGTTCTTTGGTCGAACCACGAAAGTGGGACAGCAACTTGGGAGGTAGAATCCGACATGAGAGAACGCTACCCGACACTATTCCAAACCGACACCGACACAGTTATGGGGACATAAATGCAATCTTAAGGGGGAGAGGATGTCATACCATGTACTTTTCGTGCATTTTTGTAAACAAACAAACAAATTCAAATTGTTTTGAACTACGTTATGGCTTGATCCCTTCATAGGGTACGTAGGCAGCTTAGAAGTTTTAATTCTAAGTTCAGTCACAAAATAATAAAACAAACAAAAGACCTTAGGACGAAGTTGAATCTTAAGGAGGGTAGACTGTAATACCCGAGAATTTTGCAACATAAAACAATAATTAAATAAATAAACAATAAATAAAATAAATACCATAAATAAATAAATTCAGCAAATAAGTGAATAAGGATAAGGAAATGAGAAATGAAATTTAACTTAAAAAGGAATTAAAGGAATTTAATTAAATAAAAAGAATTAAATAAAGATAAATAAATTGCACTCCGAAACCCGACACCAATGAACTCGAGAATTCGAGTCCAAACATGCAATTAGACCCGAGTAAAATTTAGAGAGGAAATAGGAACCCGAAGATACCCCGGAAATCGGAATCCGGGAGCATAGGGGGATAGAAGTCCGAAAGAGAGGAGGAAAGGCACGACGGATCGCACGACCCGCCCGGACCGAAGTCCAGGCGAGTGCCGCGCGGTGGCCGCGCGGTCAATAGGGAAACGGCGCGCCACGACCGCGCCACACGACAGATTCGCCGGTTGCGAGATTCACTCGCCCGAATCCGGATTTTCTGACTTCGGTTGAACACCTTTCGGCTCAAGACTCCCCAAGGCCGACCTTGGACGTCCCTAGGTCATGTTTACCTATAAATAACCCCTCTTGGAAGCCCCGAACACTTTTCAAAACCCTACGATACTCTCTATACACAAAACCTTAGATCCGGAAGTCATCGGAGGCACCAAAACCGAGCGGGGACTGCCGTGGATGAATTCGGAAGTCTTCCAACGTCGTGGTAAGTCTGATCCATTCATCCATCTCGTGTTTGTTTCAAAAACGAAACCCTAACTTAGTCTTTTTCTTTCTACACCCCGAATCGGATCCAGAACGAGGAACCCGACGAACGGAGAGGATAAACGGTGGACTGGAAGCCACGCCTCCGAACTCGACGATCCCGGACGACTATGAATCTGTAAGTTGACACTTACATGGTTTTGGGAGTAATTAAAACACGTAAAACTAAAAGCTTAATCGAAACTTTCGTAAATCTGACAACATACGATTTCTACCGGCGCAGCGAATTTGTCTAATTTTTCCGAACCTTTAAAAGTCTTCAAACGAAAAAACATAAAACACAAAAAACGTTCCTAAGGCTTAGATCTATATCCTGTAATATTTTCAGAATGTTTCACTATGATTTGATATCTGAAATCCACCCAAAATCGAACTGCTTGAATTGGATCTTGAATTTCTTGACAGAACATAGGTCTGAAATTGATGACGTTCTTGACTAGGGTTCTAGGCCGATTTAGATCTTTAGCCGAACATGAAAGTTGTAGTTAAATGTCTTAAAAAGGTCTCTGTAAAATTTCGTTGAGTTTGGAGTAGATTTGCTATGGTAGATCTTGATAATCTTGAACTGCTGTATGATAAACTCGGACAGATTAATGTTTCTACGAAAATTGATGTTTTTGACCTATTTCGGTATCTCGGATTGAAAAAGTTAAAACATGAAAGTTGTTCATCTCAATATTTCAGAGTCAGTGGTAAAGTTTCAGAATTTTTGGACTTAAATCGGATTTTAAATTAATTTTAGAGTAAATTGTGGTTGACCGAGTCAAATCTTGAAATCTGGTCGAAACGGTGAAACTAGCCTTTAAGTTTTAAACGAGTAGAAGACTCTTTGAAATAAATACATGAAATCTGAAATTTAGGAAATCCCCTTTACAAACTTGATCTTTTAAAATTAGGGGGTGAGTGCTCTGCAGGGTGTCCTCCTAACGATTCACTTCGTGCCTTTATGGACGATGGTGACCCCGCGTGAAAATTTGAGATATGATATTGCCAAAACGGCATGAGATATATGACCTACACTCTCGTGAATATCCATATGGGTTTCCCGAGGCTCCGGAGTGGTACTGGGTATGGCAGATACGGCTGCGGCCGCCGGTTTCCGGCTAAACTTGTTGATATCTCGATGCGATCGTGAAATACTTGAAATACTAAATCTTGGGTGTAATGGGGATAGTTAAATGTTTAATTATTGTCCATTTAAATTATTAAATGCTTTATTTGAATTAATTATGGCTTTTATTTAAATAATGCTAAATGTACTATTGGTTAGTGCCATGATTTAATTATGCGAATTGGTTATATTATTAAATTAAATTATTTATGAATATTATCATGCTTTTATGTAATTATTAAATTAATGGCTTTTAAACCCTACGATCATGCATGTGTTAACTTACTCAGCAAGTTGTGCTGACCAAACCGTTTATTTTTCCTTTTTCCTTACAGAGTATGTGGAACAAACATGAGCACGTTCATGCATGGGGGGACTTATATTTTGCGAAACTTATTATTTAAATTCTTGCATTAGACGATTGAATAAACGGGCCTGTTTAACCCGTGTTTTGACCATGTCGGTCTTATTTACATTTCCGCCGCAATATTATACTTAAATATTATTTCCGCTGCATTATAATGTTATTATTTTCGAGACTATATTGTATGGGCTGCTTGCGAATGTTTTAAATATTTTTAAATACTGAAATACCTAGCCTTGCATCTCTTTAGTAAGCCGGAGAAGGCGGGTCTTACTAGGGAGGTGTGGCGGTGACATCCCGACCTGGGTGACCAAAAATCGGGGTGTTACATGCACTCACACAGGACTCAAGAATAGACTTTGGCAGAAAAGGATAGCAGTTGAAAGGAACTCAACCCTATCTTAGAAAATAACCAAGGCCTATGTATTGTTCCTCTAGAATTACCTATCACACTGTATTTCAATCCAAGTGGATCCCATCTCGGTGTGATAGTTAAGACTAAATTCCCAACACACAACAATTTCGGAAAATAATAAATTTGAAAACCATTCCCTAAACAGGTACTAGACTCTCAATAAGAACACAGACCCTTTCAGTCTAGAAGAGACCTAATCACTGACTCTGCTTCTAATTTCCCCAAATCCACCCTCGACAGATTTTAAACTAGACATAACTGAGGAATTTATCCTTTACTTAGATCCGGATTTTCTAAAGGAGTTTTTGTTGGAAATTTACTATGCGGTATCTGTTTTAAAATCAACACTTCTAATGTCCAAGGGAAGGATCCCAAAATATTATAGACCACAATAATTACATAATAATATCATGCATACAGTTATATGGAAATGTAAAATTAATTTAACCCAAAATATAATGGCGGGTTTAGACAGAAAACGAGACACAGATATGAAGCAGCCGAGAGGCAAAAATGATGGCAGAATAATCAGGTGGACTGCAAACATCCGCTGTCAAATTTCCCGATTACTCGGATGGAATGAATTTAGACAACAGAAACCCTATAATGGCAGTGTCGCTACCAGTTGTGCCTCTCCTCTCTGTGAATTCAGATAAAAACTTACATGTTTCCTCTCTGCAATGATCATCAGCTAATATTGACAGATATTGACTGACTCATATTACAGATTGGAATTTGGGTCCGGAAATTAAGATAAACAAAAAGAAACTGTATCCGGATAGGAGTCAGCTGAGCAGCTATTATAATCCCGGATGGACGAACCGCCAAGGCTTCCATCGACCACTACCCAGACCATGCAAAATAACAACCAGTAATTAATGTTCAGACTACAAGCTAGTTTATCCGTGTAGGAATACCCCCCAACATTAGTCTGATATATTTCTTACTAGATGTTTCACACAACACGGGAAAGACAAAACAAAATAAAATAAAATGAAATGAAATGCCTTGTATGAGAGACATTGGTTTCTCATGCAAAGGTATGGAATTAATCCATAATTAATGACTTAAATAATCCTTCATACCATAATTAATTACAGTCCGGATTATCTGCTTAAGACATCAAGGTTTTGTTTATAGAAAAATGTTTTAATGGAAATTGAACAAAGATCCTTTAATCATAGTAATTATAGATCTTAATTATTGCTAATCGAGATCTTTAATTATCGACTTAAGGGTTCAATTAATTAAGAGTGAAAATGGAGAATGAAAATTTTGGCAGCATAACGCCTTATGTTGCAACATGGAATATTACATTTTAACCCGTGATGTGAGTGATGCAACATAATGGTGGGTTAAAGATAATTAAAAAGAATTTGGATGAAAAGGGTTAGTATGACGCCAACCAACCTTTTGACGTGATCCCAAGATCATGTCATATGGTTGGCGTCAAACAGGTTAGAATAGAGGTGAGGGTCACTAATGACGCGGAACCTTATGCTATGACGCCAGAGGTTGGCATCATTACAGGGGTTGGCATCATTGCATGACTTAGAATTTTTTTGTTTGAAAATGGGAAGGGTCATGACGTGAAACATTAAATTATGACGTGATCCTAGGATCACGTCATGAGTTTTGCGTCATGAGGAACAAGAAAATAACATGTACAAATTTGGGGTTCCTCATCATGAGTCATGGAAATTACGTCATGACCTGTGGGGTCATGACGTGGACATGCACGACATGGAACAGGTTTTGACCGAAAAGCACTTATGACACCAAACCTGCCCTATGACCCCAACGTGGTTGGCGTCATGGGGTGGTTGGCGTCATAGCACTTCCAGCATGCAAATGGCCAGAAACACTTATGACGCCAAACCTGCCCTATGACCCCAATGTGGTTGGCGTCATGGGGTGGTTGGCGTCATAGCATTCCCAGAATGCAACGAACAATATTTGGGCCAAAAAATGCTTATGATGCCAAACCTCCCCTATGACCCCAACGTGGTTGGCGTTATAGGGCGGTTGGCGTCAAGCATTTTCCAGAATGCACCATGATGATGAATCAATGCAGAATATGCCATTATAACATTTTCTTGGGCCTACGGGTCCGATTAAGATAAGGAATAACATGACAAAAATTAATCTACACTATAAAAATAAGATTAAGGGGGAAAATATGCCATCCAATAAGCAAAATAGAATCCAAAGCCTTTAATAATGCTTCTAACCTCATACTCACACATTTAATCACCCATTCAAGGAACAATTAATAAAGTGAAAGCAAATAAAGACCAAATGGTCCAAAAATAAAAGAAAGCAAGTAAAATCCATGGATTGGAGTATCCATTTCATATTTGTGGGATATGAGAGAAGACTGAATCCCATTTTCTTATAAATGGGTTTGATAACACCATTAATGGGTGTTTCAAACCATAATATCAAAAGTAACAAAGGTTCAAAACTAAATAAAACAGGAAGTATGAAAATGGCTACCTAATGCTATTCTAAGCTAACATCAATGAAGATTGGCAAGAATTAAGCTAGACTATGGACAGAAATTTAAATAATACAAAAAAAAAACTAACTAAGACTACCTACGTGAATCTGCTCCACAATGTGCCTTCAAGAGTAAGTAATGTGTAACCCCAGCACCTTGGGATCATGCCCTATTTATAGGCACAAAACCCTAGGCCCATGGGCCTTATTGACGTGGAACACGCTTCATGCATGTCGTGGAACATGCTTGATGTCAAACCTCCCTTTGACGCGGAACTCCTACTGATGACGCGAAAGATTGATGTCAAAGGTTGTTTGGCGTCATAGGACTCCAGCTCGAAAACACTTGGATGTCCCTAACTTGGTAGCCTACGACGTGACTCTCGGTCTATGATGCGGAACCTTTGACGTCAAAGGTGCAAAGCCTGCTTGACGTCAAAGGTTGGTTTGCATCAAGCCTTCTGGGTTGTCTTCAATGACTCGGAACTCCACCCATGACGCAATCCTTTGGCGTCATGCTTTCTGCTTGACGTCAAAGGGTGGTTCCCGTTTTGGTCGTTCCTGGCCCATGACGCAGATCTCTCCTCTCATGACGCGGAACATTGGCGTCATAGAGGACTTGGCGTCAACCCTGTAAACATGCATTTTTGTGGAATTTCATTTTCTTTTTCTATCTTTTTGGTTTTTATGGGCTATTTTATTCTTTTGCCCATCTTTTCCATTCCTTTTCCTTTTCTTTTCTTTTTCTCATATTTTTGGATTTTTCCAACATAAATGTGTAATAAAATTACATATTTATGCATTTTTCATACCAGGTTATTATTTTTACAATTATGCATAAATCAGTCCAATTCAACTGCTTTCTTATTTAATATAAGACCGGAATGCGATTAAATGCTCGTTTCAGACACGGAAATGGATTGAAAATAATGGGTATTTCTGGCCATTATCAACATCCTCACATTTAATACTGATCGTCCCCGAGCAGTCAGAGTCAATGTTCCTTGGAACACGGACTCTGCATATTCAATTCATTTTCATGGCTTCATAAATCACATTCTTTTTGGATTGGGATAAGACAATCAAAAACTACAAGTATGAAATTCCCTTGATTGCAGTGTTTTGAAATGATACTTGCTCACTACATCGGGCCTACAAATCAAGCATTGCTGTTAATCCTTCATGAATATTATGCTGGAAAGATGCAAAGATTAAAAATTAGAATTAAGGCATGACATTAACAGCTTCAATGAAACAGAGCCTCACATATAGTAGAATTGGAAAATTCACTCACTCTCAATTGGGTTTGATCATGAACGCTCAAAATCAATTTAATTAAATTATCTCATAAGCTTGCAATCAGACCAACTCGCCACCGGCTCATTTCTTCAAATCGAGATCCCGAGGTCTTATTTAAGGTTATAACAGGGCATACGGTTGTAACATTTGATAAGAAAGGGAATTGATTGGGCTAAAAAGTGACAAGATATTATTCTATTATGACTTGGCATTTTTATTTAAAACTTGTGATCATCAATTTTTCCTTCTCTTTCTTTTGCTTTTCTTTTTCTATTGCATGACATTAGACTATGTCTAATTGCTTTGTCATTGCAATTTTATTTTTGTTGAAATGAATTCAACATATCTCTTTTTCTTTTTCTTTTCATTTTCTCTTTTTTTTTTGAATCGGTTTATTGAATATCGATTTATGTATTTTTGATGATCGCAAATTTAATGCCTTTGATGGAATTTATCCTCGTCCACTTGGGTTGAATATTTTGGTCTTTTTATAAGGGTAAGGAAAATATAGTAGGTTTCAAGAAAAATTAGGCTTAAAGGCTCAAATTGGTTAATCCTAAAGGGAAAATATTTTTGGGTTTGGATTTCATACGAAGGCCAAAAATTTGAGTTTTCTAAGTGCCTCGATCATATGCTCGATTTCGGGAATATGGCATGGTCTTGAATCGGTCCCAATTGCAAGTTATAGTTTCCTTTAATCAAATTGATTCACACATCAAAGAAAATAAATGAGTAAAAGTGACTCATGGCTCAAATCTCACAAGGTTGGATTGATTCATATCATACAATATTCTCAGGTTTAAGCAAAGCTCAATTCTAACAATTTATTCAATCAAAATCTTCAACATGCAGATTTATTACCCAATAAGCTGATCGCATCATTAAATTTTTATAGCTCAAAAACCTCAGAAATTTATTTAATGCATATTTTCAATTATATTATCTCAATTGAAAAGTTTGAAAATTTAATCACAAGCCTAAATTCAATATGTGAGTTTAGGGCAGGTTTATGCATGCTTTTTGCTGGTTATTTAATTTAAAGCAGTAAAAGAGACACTGTTAACATACAAAGTATGTCAACAGTATATTTTTGGCCTGATAGTCACTTATTCATCTCAGACTGTCAGACATCTTTTTGAAAATAAAATATGTTGTTGGACTGCAAAATTCCTTATGAAAGCGGTAATTACATCAATTACAAGAGCTTTCATGCAATAAAGATCGAACTTGCACAAATGATTGAAATTCTCTTATATGATGTGTACAGTTAAGCTCGCAAATGATAAAATCATGAATCTCCATCTTTCTTCTCATCCAATTTCTTGGAGGATCCGGCTTCATTAGGAATCTTCTTGAGCAAAGCTTGCAGGACCTGATTTTGGCTCTGGAAAAGTGATTCTATCATTTTCCGGTTTCGCTCTTCACTCTCCTGTCGTTCTCTGTGCATTCTCTCTTCCCTTTCCAGCATCAATTTTCCGAATTCTTCATCCTTCCTCTCCTTCTCCAATTTTTCCTTCCTCTTTTCTTCCTTTTCTCTCCTACGCTCTTGGTGTTCTTCTTCTTCCCTCTTTCGCTGTTCCTCATGACTTGACATTATGACATCAGTCATCGATTTCATTCCTTGGAGCATAGACTGGCTCATCTGGTTCATCATTTCAAGTGCCTGGGAATCAGGAGGGAATTGAGAAACATTTTGGCTTCGTGGAGGTTGAGATGGTACTGGAGCAGGTTGTGAAGGTGTTGGAGCAGGAATGTCTTCTTCTTCAGCTTGATGCTCTACTCCCTCGGGCTGCTCAACTTGTGGAACTTCATTACGAGCCTTGGAAGGTTCCTCTCCAGTCTTAGCTATTTTTCTTCTTCTCTTAGGAGCAGGAGGTGGCATTTCTTATCTAACTCGAGATGGTGCCAAATCACCAGATATATGCGATGACTGAACTCCAGAATCAGCAGGCAGCGGGGGAAGTGCATATCGAATCCTTTCTTGAGTCAGCATGTATGGCACTTGGATGGGGGGGTCCATGATCACCATTTTCTACCCTGTAAACACCTCTATATCTAGGCCTTGATCAATGCAGATTCTTCTAATCAGATTAGGGTAGCAGAGTGCTTGCTTCATTGGGAGCCTAGAGGTGATGACTTCAAAGATGTGCTCCCCTGCATTCAGTTTCATTCCATGCCAGAGTTTCGCCATCCCCATTAATATACTGCCTGAAGTGGTTTGGGGGTGCGTACTTGGCTTGATCCTTGCCATATAGAATTCATAAGTGGGCATGAATTCTACCTTGAGCTCTGAAGCTTGGAAGGTGTTTGCAGTGGTAGGCCTTTTGGTTAGGCTATTTGCGATGGCACGATAGGTGTTTCTTCTTGTAGTTTTGCCTCGCTTGCAGAAGAGTTCGTCTTTCGGGATCTCAGTGGGGTGATCGGGTTTAGCGAGAAACCTGTTTAAGTACTGCGGGGAGAAGTCTATAGTATGTCCCCGTACCCAGGTTGTTCTTTCCTCCACATTGATATTGGCGTAGAATTCTCGAGTGAGCTCAACATATCCCGGTTCCCCATGATGTTGCAAGAATTCCCACCCCCCCCATCCCTGTTGAGTCCTCCAAAAATCAACAGTTGGATGTGTTAGGGCATTTGCTTCAAACCCCTTGTTGGGTATGATGTATTCCTGCAGCCGTTCATATGCCCTAACACATTCAATATTGCTGTCGAATTTGGCTGTGACATCAGCTGCTGTGATCTGTTGCTTCCCGGGTGCTGTTGTTGGAATCCCCATTCTTGTGCGTACCTCGGTTTCCGCCCAGAAATTGACTGGCTTGATTGATCCAATCGATTCCTGAGGTTCATCTTCACTGGTATGCCAGTCAGTCGGGTCATCATCTTGATTGATTGGCTCATTCATTTCTGCTTCACGCACAGGCTCATTATGCTGCGTTTCCTCCACCTCCATATTTCCTTCAAATGCCTTCTGTATAATTACATTGTTTACAACATTGAGTTCACAGGCTTCTAGAATATGAAAATCTATAATAGGGTAGTAAGGGTTATCAACGTTAGTTGATACCTCCTCCCGTCTACTTGATTGTGCATGCACCGATTCATTTACAATTTCCTGGATATTATCCTTGAAAAGCGGGACTATTGATTGATTGCCTGGTTGTTCCTCCAAAATATTAGCAAGTGCAGCTGGGTCAATTGATGCTTTTGAGCCTTCTGCTCCAGCCTGCTGAACTTGTTCCTCTACTTTCCTTTTCCTGTATTGTTCTAGTTCAACCAAGAATGCCACCCATAAGGGGTCATCCTTCTTGAATTTGAAGAATGCTCGGAATTTTTCAGCTCTTTGCTCTTGAGTTAAGTGTGCATGAAGATCAGGGTCTTCTCTGGCAGGAGGTCTTGTTTCAGGCATAGCGTCCAGCACTTGCAGCTCTTCATCCTCTATCTCCTCTATTGGCTTAGCATGGGTAGCTTTTTCTTTATGCCTTTCAGCCCGCTGTTTTTTCATTCCTCCTCTTTCTCTATCTTTACTCTCTTAAATTTTTCAAGTGTTTGCTCCTCTACCTTCTCAGCTTCATCTCCCTTCTTTGATTTAAGCTCAGCCTCAAGCTTCCGGGCAGCTTCCTCATCTTTTGTTAACTGAATATTTTTCCTCATTTCGGCCTCCTGCATCGCCTTCTCTTCTCTTTCAATCCTTGACCTTATTTCGGCCTCATTGGCAGGTATCTCTTCAGCAGATTGTTCTTGCATGCCTGCTATTGCATTTTCTTCTTCTTGCATTTTCCTGGCCATTTCAGCGTCAAAAGCAATCTGATCTTTCTTCTTCGGAGGCGGCGGTGGCATCTTCGCTTTGCCTTTATCTGTAGGATTAGCCAGCTCAACTGTTTTCTTAGACTGTGGTTCGGGCTCTTTAATTACAACTTTTGGTTCCGGTGCCCGCCCACTCTTTTCCTTCTCTGCCAACTTAACTAGCCTATTTCTAGTTTGCACTTGATCAGTTTTCTCAGGGATAACCGGTTGATCCTTAGGCTCAGGTTGTTGATGCGGCTCTTGCTCTTGTTGAGTGAAAATTTGAGGTGGAGATGCCCTAGCAGTATACTGGTTGATTAGAACATCAGGCTCTTCTCCCTCTGCCTCTTGCGTCCCAAACTGCTTGTGTGCATATCTCAAATAGTCTTTCACAAATCCCGGATTGGTGATCCTTAGCAGTTTCAATTCACATGCTCCCTTGATCCGGTTGCATATTAGGCTTCTAAGTTTGTGGTTATAGTGCATGATCTTAGCCTTATTCCCGGTATTTCCATAGTCTAAGGCCTCTTTATCCATTTCCATAAGGAGTTCGAGACAGAGGTTCTATAACGCTCCATCATGGCGCCCACCATATCCCTTTCCAAGGGTTCCTTCAAGTAGGACATATCCTGTGCCAGATCATATTTCAAATATCTTTTGCTTCAGCCTCGGTCATCAATCTATATTGCCTTGCATCGTTTTTCAGTACTGACCATTTCCTGTACCTTATCTCATGGATTATTTTTTCTCTCAGGATTCTGATGTGCTCAGGAAACTCAGGATCCACATCAGTTCCTTTTTCAGTTATCCCTACCAGACCAAATCGTTTGTTCACAAAGATTGCCTCAAAATTATCCTCTTCCGGCAAGACCAGTCCTTTATCCAATCGTTCTTGCATGATCACCCCTCTGCCCTTTCCCCACAGATATGTCAATTGATGCCATTCATGTCGGGCAGCATCAATTTCTTCCCTGAATCTGTTCAACATAGTTGAGTTTCTTTCATCGTTGTGCTCTTCTATTTTCTTCAACTTGTGAAACAAGTTGTAACTCAGTTCTCTATGCCTCCTATAGACCTGAATGTCACCCATCTTTGCTCCTCCGTACCCATGTTATCAAACAGGTGCGGGTTTCAAATGCAGGGGAAAGCTTCATGCATCATTATGGCCCCCTTTCCCAGTACCCGGCTTACATCCAAGGGCTTTTCCACAAACTGCAGTCTCACTTGTGGGTCTATTGGTTGATCGGGGATAAGTATGTCGTAATTTGATATTGCTATTCCCACTGTTCCATTCTCTAAATGACGCTCCCATGTTGCTTTGTGTATTTGGAATTTTAATGTAATCCACTCCAGGTGGACTGCTGGGGTCATTATGGAGTCATTCGGCGCATGGTCCATCATTAGATTCCAAAATTTCAGCATGTGGTGGAAAAAATCTCGTTCAATGGTTGTGAGGACAGTGGATCTCTCTGCTGGTGCAATATTCACATCCCATCCTTGCCTTATTCCAGTTCGGCCTCGGTTGTATGATCCAACGGGACCTTATATTCGCTTGTCAAGGCATCCCTGATCTTCTTTATCTGAATTCTGTTTGTAGAAGCCTCTATTGCTGCCTGTTGCAGAGTACAGTCAGGCAGCCCAATGGCTGACTTAATAACCTTCTCATTCCTGAAAAATATAGAGAGTAATAATTCCAATCAAGTTTCAAGTTAAAAATCAACATCCTCACATTTTGAGCTTTGCTCGAAATGTGATTTATTTGATTATTCTTGAATTTTATTACAAGGCATTCGTAGCAATATTTACAACTACAAATTTAAATAACAAAAATTTATTAAAAAGTTAGGTCATTGGACCTAAAAATATTTTTAATGGGCCATTGGGCCCAAAATGTTGATTTTCTCAATTTCAATAAACAAGCTCGAGGCACTTGTTGAAAATGGGATGAGATGAGACGAATGGAATGAAAGCTCGAATTTGGAATGTGCATTGGAGACGTGGTGAGAAGGATTGCTATTCCCTGATTGCTTGGACTGTATTGGACAGTTAAAAAATTCCCAAAGATTTGCAAACACAATTTTTAATTTTGAAAAGGTTGACTTGATTTATTAAATGAAAAGTGGGGTGTGTGTGGCCCCATTTTTGGATTTTTGAAAAGGATAGCAGTTGGGTGACAAAACTACTGCTATTTAACTCACACTATTAGCTCCATTGGGAACAAAAATACCCAAGTCAAATATTATTTCTACCAACTATTTTTGTCTTTTGTAAAAAAAAAATGAATTGCAGAAAGTGAGTTGGTGGTGCAGGGTTTACCACAAACAAACACACAGCCACTTTCCAGGATTCCCACATAAACAAACATAGTTGCCTGAACATGGTAATGGCATTAATTGGCTGCATTGGCATGCAAGTCATATGAACACAGTACCACAATAACAAAAGGTCATGTTTCTCCTCAAACTAAAACATAGAAACTAAGACAAATTCATCAATCATGCTTAGCAATTCTGATTAACAATCTGGAAACCAACAATGCCAAGATATTCAAAAATATCCCGAACATCTCTTGGCTTCATAGAACACAGATTTCAAAGAATTTGGGATTTTCAAAAGATAGGCCTCAAGCACAATTTCAGGATGATTGGCCAACAACACATGAAGCAGTGAATCACCAAAACTCCGAATGGATAAACAACAAGCAAATGAACCTTAAAAGCTTCAAAATCCAACAATGGCGAAAATGCTCCCTGTCTAACCCTAACTTATGTCACTGCGTTCTCTAAACAACCTAGATACAAAAGTCGATCTCCTAAACATGCTTCAAACACTTCCACACCTTAAAAAAAAAAAAAAAAAAAACATCAAGCTATCGCATTCCTCCTTCTACAGGACAAACTCGGCCAACACCCAAATCAAAAGCCTCTAATAAGCACTGCCCATAGTAAATAATCCTCAAAATCGAGCTAAAACAGGGGCGATAAACACATTGCGACCCTATTTACACATTCGCACAACCAAAAACTCAAAAATCCTTAAAATCGCGAGAACAGGGGTACAAGAATCAGATGGAGAAATGATTACCATGGCTCGGCCTTCTTCGGAGATGATGACGAGGACGCCATTGGGGATTTTAAAAAAATTTTGCCGGAGTTTCGCCTGAGTTTGGTTGGGATTGTGCGAAGAACATGTGGTGTTCGTTCGGGAATAAGGGTTTGAGTTCGAGAGAATTTGAAAATTTTCTAAGTGTTGGGAAGAAGTGGGGAAGAAGAAAGGTCGAAAGGGGTTTTAAAAGGGTGGAGAGAGAAAGAATGACGCGGAACCCGTAGGTATGATGCCAAAGGTTGGCGTCAAAAGGTTCTGCGTCATTAGGTAGTAGAGAGGCTGGGGAATTCTTGACGTTCGAACAAGGGGCATGCGCCAAAGGTTGGCGTCATCCCTGAAGGTTTGAGTCATGAGGCGGTTTGGCTGGTTGACGTGGAACTCCTCTCATGACGCCAAAGGTTGGCGTCATTCGAGGGTTCCGCATCATTAGAGAGCTGGGTATAGGGAGTGTCGTCAATCTGCTTTATGACGCCAAAGGTTGGCGTCATACGAGGGTTTGGCGTCATACTCCCAAGCCAGGCTAGAATGCTGACCATGACGCCAACCAAATGTTTGACGCCAAAGGTTGGCGTCAACACTTAGGTTCCGCGTCATGGCCTCTAAATTCAAAATTAATGGACTGGGCCCAGGGTGCAATTGGGCTTTGGTCCATTCTTTATTACTATGGACCAAGAAATTTTTGGTCCATAGTATTTTCATTTATAACAGATTATCGGCTTACAGAATTAAATATTTACAGCATTTATTAATTTGCATAAATTAGGTTGAATTAATCCTATTCCTTATAAAATTTATTCCAGATTTTAAATTACTTTAATTTCCGGGAATATTTTTCACTTTAGTCGTGGAATTAATTCAACCGGGAACCTGTTTTGCAGCTTTAATTTTTCTTTTTGTTGGTTCCTCAAATTCCTGCAAAACAAAAGCAGATAAAAGATATCAGTTTTCTCCAAATATCAACATCCTCACATTTAGAGTCTTAGTACTCTAAATGTTTAGTTGATTTTTGGGTACTTGATTTGTTCAACGAGATTAATAAAATAAGAAAAAGATAGAATAAACTCGGGTTGCCTCCCGGAAGCGCTGTTAATTATGGTCTACAGCTAGACTTTTTTTTTTTTTGCATTTTTATTTTTCATAAGCCAGTTCCGTCACATGTTGGATCTCCTTTTCAGGCTCGAACTGTCCGAGATACTCCTTCAGTCGGTGCCCATTTACCACTATGTTGCCCTTGTCAGTTCGGATCCTGACGGCCCCACATTCAAACACCTCTAACACTTCATGTGGTCCTTCCCATCTAGATTTCAGCTTTCCGGGGAACAGCTTTAACCTAGAATTGAATAGCAATACATTTTGACCAACATAAAAATGCTTAGGCTTGATCCAGCGATCGTGTAACTTCTGGGTCCGCTCTTTATAAATCCGGGAGCTCTCGTAAGCTTGCGCTCGTATTTCCTCAATTTCATTGAGGTCCAACTTGCGCTTGCCCTAAGCGACTCTTGGGTCAAAATTAAGCGTTTTGACGGCCCAGTAAGCTTTATGCTCTAACTCTACGGCCAAATAACAAGCTTTTCCGAAGACAAGCCTATATGGAGACATCCCAATGGGAGTCTTATAAGCTGTACGATATGCCCATAGAGCATCATTGAGCTTACGTGCCCAATCCTTACGGGTTCTCCCGACAGTGGCTTCGAGTATATGTTTGATCTCGCGATTGGATATGTCGACTTGACCACTTTTCTGGGGATGATAAGGCGTGCCTATCTTATGGAGGATTCCA
This sequence comes from Hygrophila difformis, assembly GCA_030278955.1. Taxonomy (NCBI): domain Eukaryota; kingdom Viridiplantae; phylum Streptophyta; class Magnoliopsida; order Lamiales; family Acanthaceae; genus Hygrophila; species Hygrophila difformis. Next base: position 11,205,322 of record JAOANR010000004.1, on the reverse strand, counting down.
GTTTTAAGCATAAGGTTCTCAAAGGATTTATTAAAAAAGTGTGTTCCTCCATCAGATATTATCACCCTAGGTATGCCAAATCGATTAAAAATGTTGTTCTTGAGGAACTTTATGACTTGGCTACCATCATTGGTTGGTAATGCGACAGCCTCGACCCATTTGGACACGTAATCGACAGCTACCAAGATATAATGATTTCCACCAGATGGTGGAAACGGTCCCATGAAGTCAATGCCCCAAACATCGAAAATCTCAAGAGTGAGAATTCCTTTCTGAGGCATTTCATCCCTCTTGGAAATGTTTCCTAATCTTTGGCATCTGTCGCAAGCTCTCACAAATGTCCTGCAATCCTCATAGATGTGAGGCCAATAGAATCCACACTCGAGGACCTTGTGGGCCATTCTAGTGGGACCGTGGTGACCCCCATACTCTGATTCATGGCATTTTCTGACGATTTGATAGGCTTCATGCTCAGTCACACATCGCCTGATTATTGAATCGGCGCAGTGCTTAAAGAGATAAGGTTCTTCCCAGAAATAATTTAATACTTCTCGGTTGAACCTATTCTTGAGATGATTGCTTGGAAATGGTGGGATTATTCTGCACGCTAAAAAGTTAGCAATGTCGGAAAACCATGGACACGCTTGGGATTATTCTTGAGATGTATCGCGAACAGCTGTTCGTCTGGGAAATCCCCATTAACGTCTATTCCCACTGTTCCATTCTCTAAATGACGCTCCCATGTTGCTTTGTGTATTTGGAATTTTAATGTAATCCACTCCAGGTGGACTGCTGGGGTCATTATGGAGTCATTCGGCGCATGGTCCATCATTAGATTCCAAAATTTCAGCATGTGGTGGAAAAAATCTCGTTCAATGGTTGTGAGGACAGTGGATCTCTCTGCTGGTGCAATATTCACATCCCATCCTTGCCTTATTCCAGTTCGGCCTCGGTTGTGTGATCCAACGGGACCTTATATTCGCTTGTCAAGGCATCCCTGATCTTCTTTATCTGAATTCTGTTTGTAGAAGCCTCTATTGCTGCCTGTTGCAGAGTACAGTCAGGCAGCCCAATGGCTGACTTAATAACCTTCTCATTCCTGAAAAATATAGAGGGTAATAATTCCAATCAAGTTTCAAGTTAAAAATCAACATCCTCACATTTTGAGCTTTGCTAGAAATGTGATTTATTTGATTATTCTTGAATTTTATTACAAGGCATTCGTAGCAATATTTACAACTACAAATTTAAATAACAAAAATTTATTAAAAAGTTAGGTCATTGGACCTAAAAATATTTTTAATGGGCCATTGGGCCCAAAATGTTGATTTTCTCAATTTCAATAAACAAGCTCGAGGCACTTGTTGAAAATGGGATGAGATGAGACGAATGGAATGAAAGCTCGAATTTGGAATGTGCATTGGAGACGTGGTGAGAAGGATTGCTATTCCCTGATTGCTTGGACTGTATTGGACAGTTAAAAAATTCCCAAAGATTTGCAAACACAATTTTTAATTTTGAAAAGGTTAACTTGATTTATTAAATGAAAAGTGGGGTGTGTGTGGCCCCATTTTTGGATTTTTGAAAAGGATAGCAGTTGGGTGACAAAACTACTGCTATTTAACTCACACTATTAGCTCCATTGGGAACAAAAATACCCAAGTCAAATATTATTTCTACCAACTATTTTTGTCTTTTGTAAAAAAAAATGAATTGCAGAAAGTGAGTTGGTGGTGCAGGGTTTACCACAAACAAACACACAGCCACTTTCCAGGATTCCCACATAAACAAACATAGTTGCCAGAACATGGTAATGGCATTAATTGGCTGCATTGGCATGCAAGTCATATGAACACAGTACCACAATAACAAAAGGTCATGTTTCTCCTCAAACTAAAACATAGAAACTAAGACAAATTCATCAATCATGCTTAGCAATTCTGATTAACAATCTGGAAACCAACAATGCCAAGATATTCAAAAATATCCCGAACATCTCTTGGCTTCATAGAACACAGATTTCAAAGAATTTGGGATTTTCAAAAGATAGGCCTCAAGCACAATTTCAGGATGATTGGCCAACAACACATGAAGCAGTGAATCACCAAAACTCCGAATGGATAAACAACAAGCAAATGAACCTTAAAAGCTTCAAAATCCAACAATGGCGAAAATGCTCCCTGTCTAACCCTAACTTATGTCACTGCATTCTCTAAACAACCTAGATACAAAAGTCGATCTCCTAAACATGCTTCAAACACTTCCACACCTTAAAAAAAAAAAACATCAACCTATCGCATTCCTCCTTCTACAGGACAAACTCGGCCAACACCCAAATCAAAAGCCTCTAATAAGCACTGCCCATAGTAAATAATCCTCAAAATCGAGCTAAAACAGGGGCGATAAACACATTGCGACCCTATTTACACATTCGCACAACCAAAAACTCGAAAATCCTTAAAATCGCGAGAACAGGGGTACAAGAATCAGATGGAGAAATGCTTACCATGGCTCGGCCTTCTTCGGAGATGATGACGAGGACGCCATTGGGGATTTTAAAAAAATTTTGCCGGAGTTTCGCCTGAGTTTGGTTGGGATTGTGCGAAGAACACGTGGTGTTCGTTCGGGAATAAGGGTTTGAGTTCGAGAGAATTTGAAAATTTTCTAAGTGTTGGGAAGAAGTGGGGAAGAAGAAAGGTCGAAAGGGGTTTTAAAAGGGTGGAGAGAGAAAGAATGACGCGGAACCCGTAGGTATGATGCCAAAGGTTGGCGTCAAAAGGTTCTGCGTCATTAGGTAGTAGAGAGGCTGGGGAATTCTTGACGTTTGAACAAGGGGCATGCGCCAAAGGTTGGCGTCATCCCTGAAGGTTTGAGTCATGAGGCGGTTTGGCTGGTTGACGTGGAACTCCTCTCATGACGCCAAAGGTTGGCGTCATTCGAGGGTTCCGCATCATTAGAGAGTTGGGTATAGGGAGTGTCGTCAATCTGCTTTATGACGCCAAAGGTTGGCGTCATACGAGGGTTTGGCGTCATACTCTCAAGCCAGGCTAGAATGCTGACCATGACGCCAACCAAATGTTTGACGCCAAAGGTTGGCGTCAACACAGGTTCCGCGTCATGGCCTCTAAATTCAAAATTAATGGACTGGGCCCAGGGTGCAATTGGGCTTTGGTCCATTCTTTATTATTATGGACCAAGAAATTTTTGGTCCATAGTATTTTCATTTATAACAGATTATCGGCTTACAGAATTAAATATTTACAGCATTTATTAATTTGCATAAATTAGGTTGAATTAATCCTACTCCTTATAAAATTTATTCCGGATTTTAAATTACTTTAATTTCCGGGAATATTTTTCACTTTAGTCGTGGAATTAATTCAACCGGGAACCTGTTTTGCAGCTTTAATTTTTCTTTTTGTTGGTTCCTCAAACCTGCAAAACAAAAGCAGATAAAAGATATCAGTTTTCTCCAAATATCAACATCCTCACATTTAGAGTCTTAGTACTCTAAATGTTTAGTTGATTTTTGGGTACTTGATTTGTTCAACGAGATTAATAAAATAAGAAAAAGATAGAATAAACTCGGGTTGCCTCCCGGAAGCGCTGTTAATTATGGTCTACAGCTAGACTTTTTTTTTTGCATTTTTATTTTTCATAAGCCAGTTCCGTCACATGTTGGATCTCCTTTTCAGGCTCGAACTGTCCGAGATGCTCCTTCAGTCGGTGCCCATTTACCACTATGTTGCCCTTGTCAGTTCGGATCCTGACGGCCCCACATTCAAACACCTCTAACACTTCATGTGGTCCTTCCCATCTAGATTTCAGCTTTCCGGGGAACAGCTTTAACCTAGAATTGAATAGCAATACATTTTGACCAACATAAAAATGCTTAGGCTTGATCCAGCGATCGTGTAACTTCTGGGTCCGCTCTTTATAAATCCGGGAGCTCTCGTAAGCTTGCGCTCGTATTTCCTCAATTTCATTGAGGTCCAACTTGCGCTTGCCCTAAGCGACTCTTGGGTCAAAATTAAGCGTTTTGACGGCCCAGTAAGCTTTATGCTCTAACTCTACGGCCAAATAACAAGCTTTTCCGAAGACAAGCCTATATGGAGACATCCCAATGGGAGTCTTATAAGCTGTACGATATGCCCATAGAGCATCATTGAGCTTACGTGCCCAATCCTTACGGGTTCTCCCGACAGTGGCTTCGAGTATATGTTTGATCTCGCGATTGGATATGTCGACTTGACCACTTTTCTGGGGATGATAAGGCGTGCCTATCTTATGGAGGATTCCAGTTTTAAGCATAAGGTTCTCAAAGGATTTATTAAAAAAGTGTGTTCCTCCATCAGATATTATCACCCTAGGTATGCCAAATCGATTAAAAATGTTGTTCTTGAGGAACTTTATGACTTGGCTACCATCATTGGTTGGTAATGCGACAGCCTCGACCCATTTGGACACGTAATCGACAGCTACCAAGATATAATGATTTCCACCAGATGGTGGAAACGGTCCCATGAAGTCAATGCCCCAAACATCGAAAATCTCAAGAGTGAGAATTCCTTTCTGAGGCATTTCATCCCTCTTGGAAATGTTTCCTAATCTTTGGCATCTGTCGCAAGCTCTCACAAATGTCCTGCAATCCTCATAGATGTGAGGCCAATAGAATCCACACTCGAGGACCTTGTGGGCCGTTCTAGTGGGACCGTGGTGACCCCCATACTCTGATTCATGGCATTTTCTGACGATTTGATAGGCTTCATGCTCAGTCACACATCGCCTGATTATTGAATCGGCGCAGTGCTTAAAGAGATAAGGTTCTTCCCATAAATAATTTAATACTTCTCGGTTGAACCTATTCTTGAGATGATTGCTTGGAAATGGTGGGATTATTCTGCACGCTAAAAAGTTAGCAATGTCGGAAAACCATGGACACGCTTGGGATTATTCTTGAGATGTATCGCGAACAGCTGTTCGTCTGGGAAATCCTCATTAACGGCTAGCTCTTTTTATCTTTTTCTAATCGAGATAAGTGGTCAGCAGCACCATTATCTAGACCTCGCCTATCCTTTATTGCGATGTCAAACTCTTGCAGCAACAGCACCCACCTGATTAAACGAGGCTTTGCGTCTTGCTTGTTGAACAAGTATCTAAGTGCACTGTGGTTAGTGTACACTATAGTCTTCGTACCAATAAGATACTATCTGAACTTGTCAAACGCAAAGACTATAGCATACATCTCTTTTTCTGTAGTGGTGTAGTTTATTTGGGCTTCATTCAAGGCGTGACTTGCGTAATGAATTACGCAATGTCTCCCATCCTTATGTTGCCCTAGAACTGCTCCCACTACAAGACAACTTGCATCACACATCACCTCGAATGGCAGTGACCAATCGGGTGGCTGCACAATTGGAGCAGAAGCTAACATCGTTTTGAGCATGTCAAAGGCTTGGACACACGCTTCATTTATTACAAAACAATTTTCTTTACAAAGTAGGTTAGTAAGCGGCTTGGCAATTTTAGAGAAATCCTTAATGAATCTCCGGTAAAAACCGGCATGCCCTAAGAAGCTCCTAACCGATTTTATCGAGTTAGGGAGAGGGAGATTGGAAATGACAGATACCTTGGCCGGATCAACCTCAATGCCTGCACGTGAGATGCGGTGACCTAACACTATGCCCTCAGTGACCATAAAATGGCACTTTTCCCAGTTTAAAACCAAGTTAGTATCCCCACATCTCTTTAAAATTTTAGCAAGATTGGTCAAACATTCTTCAAATGTATCTCCATATACAGAGAAGTCATCCATGAAGACTTCAATGCATTTTTCGATAAATTCAGAAAATATAGACATCATGCATCTTTGAAATGTTGCTGGTGCATTGCATAATCCAAAAGGCATGCGCCTATAGGCAAAAGTGCCATAAGGGAATGTAAAAGTTGTTTTTTCATGATACTCACTAGCGATCACTATTTGATTGTATCCTGAATAACCATCCAAAAAACAATAAAACTCCCTTCCCGCCAACCGTTCCAACATTTGATTATAAAAGGTAAAGGGAAACGGTCCTTGCGAGTGGCCTCGTTCAGCTTCCGGTAGTCTATGCAGACTCTCCATCCGGTGACCGGCCGTGTGGCAATTTCCTCCCCTTGTTCATTCTTGGTGATGCACATCCTACCCCGCTTTGGAATAACCTGCATATGACTGACCCATTTGCTGTCAGAAATCGGGTATATAATACCGGCATCTAACAGCTTGATCACTTCCTTTCTTATCACTTCTTGCATGGGTGGGTTCAATCTTCGTTGGGGCTGGTGCGGAGGCTTGAAATTCTCCTCCATTAAAATCATGTGCATACAAACAGAAGGGCTTATTCCTTTGATATCAGAAATGGTCCAACCGATTGCACGCACATGTTTTTTAAGCACTCCCACCAGTGCATTTTCTTGATCTTGTGTAAGCTTAGCTGACACAATTACCGGTAACATTTTATGTTCAGCGAGAAACACATACTTAAGATGATCCTATAGTACTTTTAGTTCAAGCTCTGGTGGTCATTCCACAGAAGGAAGTAATTTGCGAGAATTAGATGGGGGAAATTCAGATTTACCTTTCGGATCCTGCATTAGTACAAGATCCGCCTCCTCTTGTTGGCGTCTTCATGGAAATCGGCGCCGTCAAACTCCTCCAAATCCCCAGTTTCGGGATCGGCAAAATGGACGGCGCTGCATCCTTCGTGCTCCACGCCAGCAGGCTTCAGGACCTGCTTTGAAAAGTCATCATCCATCATCATTACAATCCCAGTTTCAGAGTCTAGCTCTCTCTCTCTCTCTCCTATCTATTACATCGTCAAACGAAAAACAAGAACTGTCATTTGGGATTTCTGCAATTTTGCCATGTCGAAGACAACTTCCTCCCCATCTACTCGGAGAGTCACTTTTCCAGATTTAGCGTCAATGAGTGCTCCGCCGGTGACCAAGAACGGCCTTCCTAAGATGAGGGGTGAAACTTTTGACGAGCTTCGCCAACACGAGTGATTTTCTGAAAATTCCTTTACAGGTTTATTGCTTAAGGAGGAAACTGTGATTTCAAATGGTGCCTCAAGAGTCCCCGGTGACGGCCATGAAACTTTTGCACCCAAGCCAAGTTTCATTTTGCTACTAGGGGGTTGAAGAACCGTCTAAATACAATTTCCAAGTTCGGATTTATTAAATGAAAAGAGTTATAATTGGGGGAAGGGGTTTAAGAATATATTAAGATTTCCCTTTTTATTACTCCAGTGGGGTTCAAATGGCGCTGTGGTCCTCCCAGCCATGAAACTTTTGACAAATATCACAGTGCAACAGGGATGGACCTTCAGTCTGTCACCCTGAAAGTCCCTGATATCTGCACCATGATGCTTCTCTAAATTTCATGTCAAAGAGATACCTGCCATGAAATTCTTGAACATCTTCCCACTGTAAGAGTATTTGCCCAAAATGTTGTTTTTATTTACTCGTGTCACGAAACTGTGCTCCCGAAAGCGCACGGGTCAAAAATTGCAGTAATTTATAGTAAGTACCGGATCGTTCACTGGAGGATGTGCGATGGAAGCAGGGCCCACGTCGTTTACTAAGATTTTCCACTCGGTTACTCGTTTCAAGTTTTGCAAGGGTTTCTAACAACTACTTGACATAAATTAAACCAGATCATGAAAACAGTAAAAATTATTCTACAAGGCATGGTAAACTAGATCGAAGAAAGCAATTAAATCTATACTACGAAAGCAATAAAAATTATGCTACACTATCTAGAAAGCAAGTTTAAATATGTGACAGAAGGGACAGGGGGGAAATAATAAAGATTGGACAAGATTCAGATGAAACACAATTAAACTTCCATTTTCATACACAGATCTTAGCTTGGGATAATCCTCTAGTTAGCTAACTCTCATGCTTTCTACACCATGTTCCCTTTAACAGACAGGTACTTACGGTAAGAATTTACATGCTCTTAAGACAACAAATTCTAAGGTACCACAGACTTATAACTCCCTCCACAGGCCTTGTGAAGTTACATTACATATCTGTGGTGGATAAGCAACACCTAACACATCATTAGTTGACATGCCAAGTACTCCTATCATTCCCCCATGTCACACCCAAAGTTTCAAATCAAGCCCCAAACCATTCCATAACTCTCAAACCTTTTAACAGATGGACAGCCCCTAATTCTTCCGAGTGACCTCTATGAAAGCATTTTAAAGGAAAGCAGTAAGAAAGCTGTAAAGAAAGCATTTAAAGCTATCACTCGGAATCGTTAAAAACGTCTCTTTCCGTTAGTATAAAAGAGCCCCTGGTCTTGGTGACCAGATGCAGATCAAGAACTCCCAAGATATCAATAAGCCACAGGGCTTACAACATCTGAGTAGTTATGAGATACAAACTAAATGAAACAGATCCATAAATGAACCTATTCCGGATGTACTCACTCAAGACTCAATTCTAGACTTTGGCAGAAGAAGATAGTAGTCGAAGGAATACTCGACCCTACCTTAGAAATTCACCAAGGCCTATATGTTGTTCCTCTAGTATTATTTATCACATCTCATCTATACCCAAGTGGATATTGACTTAATGCGATATCTAATATCAGATTTCCAACACACAGCAATTTTGAGAAGCAAACGAATATTTGAAAATCATTCCCTAAACAGGTAATAAACTCTCAATTAAAACACAGATCCTTTCAGTCTAGACAAGACCTAATCGCTGACTCTGCTTCTAAGCTCTCAAAATCAACCCCCAGCGGAATGTGAATTAGTCATAACTGTTGAATTTATCCCTTACTCAGATCCGGATTTTATAAAGGAATTTTTGTTGGAAATTTACTATGCAGCATCTGATTTAAATCAAGACTTCTATGTCCAAGGGGAAGGATCCCCAAAATATCAATAAGACCAGAACAGCTACATAATAGTATCATGTATACGAGTATATGAAAAGGAAAATAAAATACCCCAAAATATATGGTGGAGTTAGACAGAATGCGATACACAAAGTTGGATTAGCCTGAGATGAGAAGAAATTGGCTAAAAAGAGTGCCAGAGATAATTGAGGTTTTCCGGACTGCAAACATCTGCTGTCCGGTTCCCAATTTTCCCAGATGATTGATTTTAGACAGAAAGAATCCCAAACAACGGTGACCGCCGTCATTTGGTTTTCTTTTGTCTGTGAGTGGAAGAAAAACCCACATATTTCTTGCTGTAATATTTCTCAACTGATGTTGGTCGACATCAGTTAATACTATTGCAACTTGAATTCAGGTTGAGAAATTAAGATAAGAAAAATTAAAACTGTATCTGATTAGGAATTGGCTGAGTGACTAATCGAAACTCTTAGTGAAGAGAACGCTCGCCGAAGCTTCCACCAACCACTAACCAGACCATGCAAAATAACAGATAATGATTGACACACAGAAGACGGGTTAGTCGATATCCCTGTGAAGGGACCTTTCACCAACATTAATCTGTGGTGTTTCTCAATATCCGTTCATACACACAATGAAAGAGAAAACATAAAAGTAAGAAAATATTTTTGGTATTGTGTGGGTGTTAAGCACACAATAAGTAGACACTAGTGGGCTGAAATGTGTAATGGGTAGAAATCAGATGAACTGGGCCTAGGCCCAATACACCCATGCAACTTACACAAATCATGAGAGAAAAATGTTTTTGGAGTTTTCAAAAGAGAAGGGATAGTTCAATTCGAATTATTGGGGTAATTCGAATTGAGAATGTATGAAGAATGAAGTATAATCTTACCCAATTAATCCTTGCAAGGGAATGAGATATCATCTAATTCGAATTGTTGAGCAATTCGAATTAATTCGAATTAGACAACTCGAATTGATGAAGTCCTTTCATTGCTCAAAATTGACTAAGGCATATACCTCAAAGGGAAGGTGAATTCGAATTGTTCAGCAATTCGAATTAATTCGAATTGCACAATTCGAATTGGTAAGAGATGGAAAATAAACTAAGGCATGAAGGGATGACAATGGATACAATGTGGTTTTCAAGCCAATTCGAATTGTTGAGCAATTCGAATTAATTCGAATTGAATAATTCGAATTGGTTGGAAACCACATGAAGAGAATAATTCGGCTATGCAATTCGAATTTCTTAGGCAATTCGAGTTAATTCGAATTGCCTCAATTCGAATCACATATTTTTTAGGCAACAACAATTTTTGTTCTCACAAGTATGGGTTAGGTGAACACTGTACTGTAATGATGGGTTTAGATTTACTAAATCCCTCATCTCACATCAATGTCATTTCACAGCCACCCTAGTGAGATTTTCAAGAAATAAACAAATACATGTCTAGTGGGTATTGGCCAGATTCAAACCCTATTTCTACAAACAAGAAATCAAAGATCAAAAAGCCTAAAACATCTAGTTATCTAAGAACTGCATGAGTAAACTAAGAACACTCAAGTTATCTAAGGTAGCATGAAATAAGATAAGGCAGGATGAATAAAACTTAAATATAAATTAAAACAAACCTTAAAAACATCTAAAAACCTAAGAACACTTATTTGAAGCTCTAAGGCACTAAATCAAGCCAAAAACCCACCAAACATGCATTTATTAAGTTTGAATGTCAACTATGACATAATAAATGTAACCTAGTTGAAACAAACAAACATACTAAGCATTTATTTCTAGGGAAAGCATTAAAGAATGCCAAAACAAATGGATAAAACCATTTCTGGAAATCTTCCTTGTATTGACACTTGAAAGCAAAATAAAGAACCCAAAACCATCATTAGCTTGAGGGTAGGGTTTATTCTAACTAGAAAGCATGTAAAAATATGGAAAATGGCTACTCTAAAGGTTGCACAAACTGCTTCTACACTAAACTAAGATCAAAGCATGTAACGATTATACTACTTGCAAGAAAAATAAACTAAACTAAACTAAACTACCTACCTAACCCTTAAGGGGTGTGGAACCTCCTGCTGTTCTTTTTGTCCCAAGCTGCTTTTTGGTTAAAATTCTTGATCTCTTGATTCTGTTGTGGAAAGTCTGCTTTTATAGACAATCTTCAAAACCCTAGGCCCACCAATGTTGTGCTCATGCTCCACAGCTTCAATGAGTGAAGTTCGAATTATCTCAACCAATTTGAATTAATTCGAATTGTGAGATTTCTTCCTTGAGCTGGAATTGTAGCCTTCAGTAATCAATTCGAATTGTTGTGAATAATTCGAATTGGTCTTTTCTCGAATTGGATGAGGGTTTCTGCTTGGCTTCCTTGCACTTGTTGGCAATTCGAATTGTTTGTGCCAATTCGAATTAATTCGAATTGGACAATTCGAATTGCATCTTCTTCTTGCCTTTGGGTTTCTTCTCTCTTCATTCCCTAATTCGAATTAATTCGAACTTGAATAATTCGAATTAGCCTTCTGCATCCCTTCTAACACTTAATCATTTCTTTGCTCATCTTTAGCAATTCGAATTGTTGTGCAATTCGAATTAATTCGAATTGTCTACAATTCAAATTGTGCTTCAACACTTAACCAAATTTCAGTTGTGGGATTTTCATTTTTTTTTTCATCTTTTTGCATTTTTGTGGGCTCTTTTATTCTTTTGCCCATCTTTTCATTCCTTTTTCTTTTCTTTTTCCTTTTTTCATGTTTTTGGATTTTTTTTAACACAAATACAATTCAAAATTGCATATTTTGTGTCTTTTTGTTACCGGCTCGATGTTTTTACAAACTTGCATTAATCTGTCAAATTCAACTGCTTTCTTATTGAAATAAGATGGAATCACGATCAAAATGTCCGTCTCAGACACGGAAATGGATTGGAAATAATGGACATTTTTGGCCATTATCAACATCCTCACATTTAATACTGATCGTCCCCGAGCAGTCAGAGTCAGTGCTCCTAGGAGCTTGGACTCTGCACATTCAATCCATTTGCGTGGCCTCAGAAATTTCATTCTTTTTATATTGGGATAAGACAATCAAAATTACAAGTATTAAACTCTCTTGGTTGCAGTGTTTAATGGAATGATACTTTTCACTTGAGTAGACATACAGACCAATCATTATTGTTAATTCTTCTTGAATATGTGTTTAGAAAATCACATTGGCTTAATTCTTGAATTCAAGCATGACATGAATCATTAATCAATCAAAGCAGAGCCTCACATATAATAGAATCGGAAAGTTCACTCACTCTCAAGATTGGCTTTTATCATTAACGCTCAAGATCAAATTCAATTAAATTCTCCCATAAGCTTGCAACTGGACCAACTCGCCACCTACTCATTTCTTCAAATCGAGATCCCGAGGTCTTATTCAAGGTTATAACGGGGTATACGGTTGTAACATTTGGTAGGAAAGGAGTTTATTGGGCTAAGAAGTGACATGATTCCATTCCATCATGACTTGGCATATTTTATTTAAAATTTATGATCATCATTATTTCTTTCTTTCTTTTGTTTTTCTTTCTTTTTCTATTGCATGACATTAGACTTTGTCTAATTTGCTTTGTCATTTGCAATTTATTCTTGTTGAATGGATCTCAACTTTTTTTTTTTGGATCGGTTTATAGCATACCGATTGATACATATTTAATGATCAAAAATTACAATGCCTTGATGGGATGGCTCAGGTACACTTGGGTTTGATTTTCTTGGTCTTTTTGTAAGGCTAGGAGTAATATAGTGGCTTCAAAGAAAAATTAGGTTTAAAGGCTCAGATTGGTTGATCCTAAAGGGAAAATGTTTTTGGGTTTGGAATTCAAACGAAAGCCAAAATTTTGGGTTTTTCTAAGTGCCTCGATCATATGCTCGATTTTGGGAATATGGCATGGTCTTGAATCGGTCCCAATTGCAAGTTCTAGTGCCCTTTAATCGAATTGATTCACACAATCAAAGAAGTATTGAGTAAAAATGACTCGGCTCAGATCTCACAAGGGACGGTTTGATCATGACATGCTTTTATTCTCAAATTTAACCTTTGAAAAATCCTTACGACTTATTCAATCAAATTCTCAACATGAAAGTTTGTTAGTCTTTCAAGAGATCATATCATTGGATTTTTATAGCTCAAAACTTCAAGAATTTATGTCATGCATATTTTTAATGTTTTATCCCAATGTAATAGTCTGAAAATTTCGTCATCAGCCTAAATTCAACATGTGAATTTAGGTGACAGATTTATGCTTGTTTTATGCCGGTTTGTTTAATTGAAAGCAATAAAAAGAGACACTGTGAGCATGCAAGCATGTCACAGCTTGTTTTTGGCGTGACAGTCACTTATTCATTTTGGACTGCCACACATCTTTTTTTTTTTTTGAATAATGGAGAATTCAAGACGAAATTCTCTTGTGGAAAGCAGTAGTTGTACGACTGCCAAAATATGTCGTACACCCATCATAGCAGACGATTCTAAGGTTTGTTATACAGTACACGACCTTAATTACAACCAGACATCAATACAGACAAAGCTGTACACTTGAATGGGTTAGCATCACAGATCAGTCAAAAGATTACCCCAACCATAGTCCCAGTCAAAAATGAATCTTTACAGATTCCATCCTTCTTCAGCATCGTTCCCCTCTATCCTTGGAAGAAAATCCTGGTCCAATGGACATAATTCGTCAAGCTGCAGGGTACGCAGAAATCTACCATGTCATCCTCCTTTTCCTCCATCACCCTGGTGCAGTAGACCCTTGGTCCTTGATTTCCAAACAGGTCGGGTGTCTCCAGGCTATCAGCCAACCATGCGAAGACGTTAGTCCCAACGTATTGCATGACGAACCTGCTGGTTATGATCCTGTCGATCATTGACACTCCCTGCTGGACCTGTTCATTGTCCAGCTTGCTGAGCAGCATGTATCCCCGGACAAAGATTGAGGCCTTGTGGTTGTCCTCAATCCCTTCCTTTAGTAGCTCACACGCCAGAGTCTCGTTTCCTGCTCCGAATGCCTGGAGGGCTGGAATGAGTTTCAGGTTGTAGTTGCCAGCTTCTTCGCACCTGGCCAGGAGTGCCTCCTTCTGCAGTTCAACTCTCTGCTCCCACATCTTGACGATGGTGGTCTCCAGTTCACACCTTCTGTAGACGACGGGAAGATCAGCTGCATCCCTGAGCTTGGTGCACACTTCTCTGACTCTCCACACTTTCTTAATGCAATCCTCTCCGATGCGGGAGAGGATTTCTCCTAAGAGCTCCACTGGCAGATCCAGTAGTTGGGTTTCTTCCTCGTGATCTTCGTTTGGGGCTAGGGGAATGATGTCTCTGAAAAGACATGGAGAGATGATTAGGTCTGAGACCCTCAGCCTAATACCTTCAGCCACTTCAAAGTACAGTTCACTTTCTAGCACCTGTCTCACTTGAGGTACACTATGAAAGTCCAAGGGGTCAGATTATCAAATCTACTCTTATTACAACAAAAATAAGGAAAGCAAGAGATATAAGGATCTTGGATCCTTAAAATTTTTCTTAGACTATAAATAGTCTAAGATGTTTTTGGGTGGTCAAGGGACCAAAAAGAGAAAATTTCGTAGGTTATTGAGCCTACGAAGGAATTTGATTTTTACCACTTAAAAAGTGATTTAAATCATGTGAGGTCGGGAAAATAAGAGATTAATGATGACAATCGAATGCAAGCGATAAATTATGCAATTACTAGTATGTGTAATGGACCATGACCAAAAATAAGAAATAAAGATAAAAAAATAGACATGCATACATACAAAAGGCGATTTTTAGATTTTTATGAAAAGGTGTTGACTTGTTTATTTAATGAAATTGGGGGTGTGAGTGGTCCCCCATTTGGATTTTGTTTTGGAAAGTGGGTTTTTTAAGGAATAAAACAAAACATTCCTTACAAGTATTCCCCACTTGTTCCAAGTTGACAAAGATCAAACACTTTAAACAAAAAGAACAATCTATCATTTTGTCTTTTTACAAATAAATGCCATGCCAAAAGTGTTGGAGAAATTTTGGCATGGTTTCGTCTGTACCATGTGTCCCGGATGTGCAAAAATCAACTTCTAGAGTTGAGTTTGCAAAATGTGGGCAACATGTACCCGACAAAAGCATTTATTACCAAAATATTCATATAATATTATACATGCAAACACCAAAACAAACGAGAACAGTTGATCCATCTATACTACTGTAATGTACTAATGTTATCAACAAAACTCATGCTTTAAAAACATGAATTTTGCAGATATTATCTATATGCATTTTCAGTCATCATCGACAATTATCTATTGAAAAACAACACAGTGGCTGAAGAAAGCATGACCACAGTGTTAACCCTATTCACAGATTAGCAAAACACAAATACAGATAACACAAATACACACAAAGACACAAATGGAAAAACAATACTGCAATATGAACATAAATCAAATTTTTAAGGGTTTTGAGACCCTCATTTTCAAAATAAGAACATCCCCTTTACCACAGAAAACTTCGAACCCTTAAATGGCAGTTTTTATCAAAAAGATCCTCAAACCCTAGGTTCTGCCTAGTCGGTTTCTACCACATTTCTGAACAAACCCAACATACTCCGACCATTTTCCGACTCCTCCCGACATGAGAAACAAAAGCATTCCCCTCCCCAACCTCGATTTCGCAAGGAATACGAAAAGACAAAACTGAACTGCGAAAACCGAGTGCGAAAACGGAAAAGAAACACTTACCCCCTGCTCCCACTTGGATTGGATGATGAAGAAGCCATTACCGACGAGTTCAAGCGGAGGGAATGTCGAGATGAGTGACTGGTTTTCGCGAGGGAGAAGGGTTCGCGAGAGAGAAAACACGGGTGTTTTGGAAATATGAAAAGTGAAAGTGATGGAAGTGGGGGGGGGGGGGAAACACGGATATATAAAGGATTTGGACAGAGAGGTTCGAATTATGCACCAATTCGAATTAATTCGAATTGGTGCATTCTGTGAGAGATGCGAGTTATTCAGGCCAATTCGAATTAATTCGAATTGGCTTGAAAGACAAAGAAACCCAGCAAGTTCGAATTATTGAGATCAATTCGAATTAATTCGAATTGGCTCATAATTCGAACTTGAGAATGTGGGCAAAATTTGCACAAGGCTGAAATGAGCTAATTCGAATTATTCAGGCAATTCGAATTAATTCGAATTGCTGGAATAACTCGAATTGCTCACTTGCTGAGGAAAATGCCTTGTGCATGCTAATTCGAGTTAGTTAGGCAATTCGAATTAATTCGAATTGCACTACTTGGCCAAAATTAAATCCGAAAATTTCTGCCTTGGTTGCCAATTCGAATTTTCATGGCAATTCGAATTAATTCGAATTGCCTAACTAATTCGAATTAACAATTCAGAGAGTGAAAATTCCAAGGCAAAATGTCTTATGTGGTATGTTCCAAGCAATTCGAATTAATTCGAATTTTCTTGAAATGAAAAGTTTACCACATTCAAGACTTAGGAAAATTTTTAGGTTTTCCAAAAACTATATGAACTCAAAAGCAAACATATCTACACCGAATGAGGATCTAAAACATATTGCTTGCATAAATTAGGTTGGGTTAAAAATTTTATTTTATGAATGTATTCTGGATTTTAGATTTCTCTAAATTTCAAAATTAACCTCCATTAAATATAATGTTACCCCAACCGGGAACCTGGTTTTTGGAAGTTTTATCTTTCTTTTTGTTGGTTCCTCGAATTCCTGCAAAACAATTATGAAAAGGTATTAGGTTTTCTCCAAATATCAACATCCTCACATTTAGAGTCTTAGTACTCTAAATGTTCACTTGATTTTTGGATACTTTGTCCAAATAAAAATAAGTGAAGAAAGTAATAAATAAGTAAGTAAATATATGTATAATTTTTATTGAACATAAGCCGGTTCTGTTGTCATCTGAGCTTCTTTTTCGGGGTCGAACTGCCCAAGATACTCCTTCAGTCTGTGTCCATTCACCACCAGCTCTCCTTTGTCAGTTCGGATCCTGACAGCTCCACTTTCAAACACGTGCATCACTTCGTATGGCCATTCCCATCTGGATTTAAGCTTTCCGGGGAATAGCTTCAACCTAGAATTAAATAACAAGACATTCTGGCCAACATAGAAGTGTTTAGATTTAATACGACGATCGTGTAACTTCTGGGTCCGCTCTTTATAAATCCTCGAGCTTTCATAAGCTTGCGCACGTATTTCCTCAATTTCATTGAGGTCCAACTTGCGCTTACTCTGGGCAACTCGGGAGTCAAAATTGAGCATTCGTACGGCCCAGTAAGCTTTATGCTCTAGTTCTACGGGCAAATGACAGGCCTTTCCGAAGATGAGTCTGTATGGAGACATCCCAATGGGAGTCTTGAATGCAGTGCGGTATGCCCATAAAGCATCATTGAGCTTACGTGACCAATCATTGCGAGTTGTCCCCACAGTGGCCTCGAGTATGTGTTTGATTTCGCGGTTAGAGACCTCGACTTGACCACTGGTTTGGGGATGATAAGGCGTGCCGATCTTGTGGAGAATCCCATTTTTGCT
Organism: Hygrophila difformis; assembly: GCA_030278955.1. Taxonomy (NCBI): domain Eukaryota; kingdom Viridiplantae; phylum Streptophyta; class Magnoliopsida; order Lamiales; family Acanthaceae; genus Hygrophila; species Hygrophila difformis. Next base: position 11,187,780 of record JAOANR010000004.1, on the reverse strand, counting down.
CATAAGATTTGCAAATGCTTTATTAACAAAATGGGTTCCTCCATCTGATATGATCACCCTGGGTACACCAAATCTATTGAAAATGTTATTTTTCAAAAATTTGACGACCTGGTTGCCATCATTGGTTGGCAGAGCAACAGCCTCAACCCACTTGGAAACATAATCGACAGCTACCAAGATGTAATGGTTCCCATCAGACGTCGGAAATGGTCCCATGAAGTCAATACCCCATACATCGAAAATCTCGAGAGTGAGAATTCCTTGTTGAGGCATCTCATCCCTCTTGGAGATATTCCCTAATCTTTGGCATCTGTCGCAAGCTTTAACAAACGCTTTGCAATCCTCGTAAATGGTAGGCCAATAAAAACCGCACTCGAGTACCTTATGAGCTGTTCGAGTGGGGCCATGGTGACCTCCATATTCCGATTCATGGCATTTCTTAGCGATTTGGTAAGCCTCGTGCTCAGTTACACATCGTCTAATAATCGAATCCGCACAATGCTTGAAGAGGTAAGGGTCCTCCCAGAAGTAGTTAACTACATCTCGGTTGAACCTCGCTTTGTGGCCTCTGCTTTGAAATGGTGGGGTTATTCCGCATGCTAAAAAGTTAGCAATATCGGAAAACCACGGACAAGCTTGATCATGAAGATGCAAGGCAAACAGTTGCTCGTCCGGAAAATACTCATTTACGGCTAGCTCATTTTTATCATTTTCTAGTCGAGACAAATGGTCAGCAGCACCATTGTCTCTGCCTTTTCTATCTTTTATTATGATGTTGAATTCTTGCAACAAAAGTACCCACCTGATTAATCGAAGTTTGGAGTCTTGTTTGCTAAACAAGTATCTCAGTGCAGAGTGATCTGTGTACACTGTGGTTTTCGTACCAATGAGATATTGTCTGAACTTATCAAACGCAAAAACCACAGCATACATCTCCTTCTCCGTGGTGGTGTAGTTAATTTGGGCCTCATTCAGGGCATGACTTGCGTAATGAATCACGCAATGCTTCCCTTCCTTATGTTGCCCAAGAACTGCACCCACGGCAAGATCACTTGCATCACACATTACCTCGAAAGGTATTGACCAATCGGGTGGTTGCACTATTGGAGCAGAAATCAACATTCCTTTGAGCGTGTCAAAGGCTTGAACACACGCTTCATTTATTACAAAAGGGTTTTCTTTACAAAGCAAGTTAGTGAGCGGCTTGGCAATTTTTGAAAAGTCTTTTATGAATCTCCGGTAGAAACCGGCATGCCCTAAGAAACTCCAAACTGCTTTTATTGAATTAGGCAATGGTAGGTTTGAGATGACTGAGACCTTAGCTCTGTCGACTTCGATACCTGCGCGCGAGATGCGGTGACCCAACACTATTCCTTCGGTGACCATGAAATGGCACTTCTCCCAGTTCAAAACTAGGTTGGTGTCCTCACATCTTTTCAAAATTTGTGCAAGATTAGTCAAACATTCATCAAAAGTATCTCCATACACAGAAAAGTCATCCATGAAAACTTCAATGCATTTTTCGATAAATTCTGAGAAAATTGACATCATGCATCGTTGAAATGTGGCAGGCGTATTACAAAGTCCAAAAGGCATGCGCCTGTACGCAAAAGTTCCGTAAGGGCACGTGAATGTGGTCTTGTCGTGATCCTCACTAGCTATTACAATCTGATTATAGCCAGAGTACCCATCCAAAAAGCAGTAGTACTCCCTTCCGGCCAACCTCTCCAGCATCTGATCAATGAATGGCAAGGGGAAATGGTCCTTCCTGGTAGCGGTATTGAGCTTCCGGTAGTCGATGCAAACTCTCCAACCGGTCACTGGACGCGTCGCCACTTCTTCTCCTTGCTCATTAGTCATTACACAGATCCCTCCACGTTTCGGCACGACCTGCACTGGGCTAACCCATTTGCTATCAGAGATAGGATAGATGATACCAGCATCTAAGAGCTTGATAACTTCTTTCCTTACCACTTCCTGCATATGGGGGTTCAGACGCCTTTGTGGTTGCCTTGAGGGCTTATACTCCTCTTCCATTAAAATTCTGTGCATGCAAACAGAGGGGCTTATTCCTTTTATGTCAGAAATGGTCCATCCGATTGCATGTACATATTTCTTTAGAATGTCTACCAGAGCTTTTTGTTGTTCTTGTGTCAGCTTGGCTGACACAATCACCGGTAATCTTTTATGTTCAGCGAGAAAAACGTACTTAAGATGATCCGGAAGTATTTTAAGTTCAAGCTCTGGTGGACATTCAACGGAAGGCAGTAATTTGCGAGAAATGGGTGGGAGAGAGAGATCAGATTTACCTTCAGGATCCTGTGTCAGTACAGGATCCACTTCCTCCTCAGCAGTGCTTTCCTCTTCCTCCGGGATGAACTCAACTCCATCGAATTCTTCAAGGTCCCCAGAGATAGGATCCTCGAAGTGGACAGCGTTGCAGCTCCTTGGTTGCTCCGCACCTTCAGGTTTCAGTACCTGTTTTGAAACTTTGCTTGGCTCATCAGTCACAGAGTCTATGCTCTCATCCTCACTCCTACTATCTATTACATCAAAAATGGAACAAGATCCCTCAGACGGGAACTTCTGCAGCTTTCCCATTTCGAAATCCAATTCTTCTTCTCCGACTTGGAGCTTGATTTGATTTGATCGAGCGTCTATAAGTGCACCACCGGTTGAGAGAAAAGGGCGGCCTAAGATCAGTGGCATCTCGTAGTCCTCCTCTATATCCAAAATAATGAAGTCGACGGGGAAGAGAGTCCCTCCCGTCTTGACAATTACGTCCTTCAGGATTCCGATTGGGTGGGTAATTGATCGGTCTGCCAGCTGTAACTTCATTGTAACCGGTTCAATTGTCCCCAAGTGAAGACGTTTCACCATGGCAAGTGGCATGACGTTGATGCTCGATCCCAGATCGCACAATCCTTTTCCAACATTAGTTTTCCCAATGTGGATCGGCAATGTAATGCATCCTGGATCTTCCTTCTTCTCCGGTAGCACTCTTTGGATAATGGCACTGCAGCTGCTGTTCAAAATCACTACTTCCTCCTGCTCAACTTTTCTCCTCCCTGAAATCATTTCTTTAAGAAATTTAGCATAGACGGGCATTTCTGAAATCATTTCGACCAACGGAATAGTGATCTCGACAGCTTTCAGTCTTTCTAAAAACTTTTTAAATTTTTCATCTTGCTCCTTATTTTTAAGACGTGCCGGGTATGGCACCCTTGGCATGTACTTATTATTGTTTGTTTTAGGTGGTAAAGAGAAGGAAGTTGTACCTTCAACCCTACCCTTTTCAGCTCCCTTTGCAGCTTTAGCCTGCGAAATAGCTGTTTCTGATTTGTCCTTGACCAGTCCAATACCATCTCCTCCTTCGATCCTTTCGCTTTCTTTTTCACCCTCCACTAGATCCTTTTCCTCCTCGGCCGTTTCTTTTCCATGTCCAACAATTCCTTTCAGAGTCTTGCCTCCCCGCAATGTGATTGCTTTACACTGCGGGTTAGCTTCAGTACTGCTTGGAAGTGTTCCTTTCCCCCTGTTCTGTAGTTCCTTGGCCAATTGGGTGACTTGCGTCTCCACATTCTTGATTGATGACTGCAGTTGCTGATTTATATCCTTCTTGTTGGCTATAAACTCAGTCATCAGGTTCTCCAAACGAGATGGTGGTCTTTGGTTATATTGCTGATTCTGATCAGGTTGGGATTGGAAATTCTGGAAATTCTGGCCTTGATTCTGATTAGGCCTCTGTTGAATTTGAGGTTGGAAATTCTGATTCTGATTTTGAAAGTTCTGCACTCTTTGCTGGACGAATCCTTGGTTCTGAGGTCTTGAAGTTTTGCTGTGGGTTTTGGAACTGGTTAGGCTGGTTTGGCTGCAACAAATGCGCATTAAGTGCATTGTTGTTGGAATAAGAGAGGTTGGGATGGCGATTTTGGTAGTTCCCGGCATAATTACAACTCTCAGTAGCTATCTGTTGGCACGTATCAGTTGGATGAGGTCCTGACACAGTCCACAGACAACTCCCGATTGCTGTGTTTGAACTTGGTCAGGTGAGGTTCCTGCCTGAGAAGCATCCGTTCCCTTCCCTTTATCCTGACTCAGCTGTATCGCAGCTACCTGTTCCTGTAATTTTTCAAAATCTGTTTTCCCTTCACTTACAGCAAAGACTTTTCTAGGAGGGTCCTCCTTCCTATCGTCTGTGTTTAGGATGGATCTGTTGACAGACATTGTCTCAATCTTCTCCCAAGCTTGGTCCATAGGCAAGTGGAGTAAATGTCGTCCGCCAGCCGCGTCTAACATTGTTCTCCATGGATGGGTGAGTCCTCCGTAGAATTTCCTCAATTGCTCCCACGGTGCGTACCCGTGTTGGGGGCATCGCCTGATGAGGCCCAAGAATCTTTCCTTCGCATCATATAATGACTCGTCTGGCTTCATCTTAAAATCTCCAATCTTAGCTCGTCCTTCCTCAATCTTTGATTCTGGAAAATACTTCAGCAAAAAGCTCCTCACCAAGTCTGCCCAAGTGCTCCGCAGATTGATAGGCAATGACTTATACCAGTCCCTGGCACCACTATACAAAGAAAATGGAAACAACATTAGCCTTATAGCATCAGGAGAGACTCCCTGATTTTTGATCGTGTCGCAGAGCTCCAGGAAGGTCTGGAGATGATCATGAGGGTCCTCATGATTTGCACCGCAGAACTGATTGTTTTGCACCAAATTAATGAGTGTCGGTTTGAGCTCGAAATTGCGTGCGGGAAAATGTGCTCTCCCAGGTCCATCCAGATAGGGCTCTACAATTGGTTGCATGAAGTCTGCTGCTGCTTGCTGCTGTTGTTGATTTCCTTGTTCAGCTTGGTTCTGGTACTGTTGGTGGTAATTGGGAAATTGCTGGAAGTTATGTGGATCTTGTGGGTTGTTCTGAAACTGGTCTGGATTGAAAGCTTGGTTTTGGTATTGTTGGTTTGGTATGTTTTGGTTTTGGTGAAATTGGTTTACGGGTGGTGGTGGTTGTTGGTGGAATTGCTGGTATTGCTGCTGATTAGGATTTGGTAGATTCTCCTCTTCGTTGGCACGATTAGGATGCTCTACCACTCCTCCGTCAGCTCCATTACCAGGGTTATTTGGTGGTTGGTCTATGGGTAAGATCGGGGGATTGTTTTGGTTTTCTGCCATATCTGATAAATCGCTGCTTGATGTTTCAGGTGAAGTGCGGCTCCGACGCACCTGCTCTTTCCGTCTTCTGGCTTCTGCCCTCAGTTGGCGAGCGGTCCTTTCTATTTCTAGATCGAACGGTAGCTCCGGTAATGTGTTCCTTCTCCGTTGCATAAGCAGTTGGTATCAAGCTTTTGACAGTACCTGTACAACCCCCAGGTTAGTAACGGCTCAAGAATATATACAAAAACTATCTATGAGTAAATCAGGAGTGTAATTCTCCTAGTAAACGGCGCTGCATCCTCCCCGGCAACGGCGCCATGAAACTTTTGACGAGCTTCGCCAACACGAGTGATTTTCTGAAAATTCCTTTACAGGTTTATTGCTTAAGGAGGAAACTGTGATTTCAAATGGTGCCTCAAGAGTCCCCGGTGACGGCCATGAAACTTTTGCACCCAAGCCAAGTTTCATTTTGCTACTGGGGGGTTGAAGAACCGTCTAAATACAATTTCCAAGTTCGGATTTATTAAATGAAAAGAGTTATAATTGGGGGAAGGGGTTTAAGAATATATTAAGATTTCCCTTTTTATTACTCCTGTGGGGTTCAAACGGCGCTGTGGTCCTCCCAGCCATGAAACTTTTGACAAATATCACGGTGCAACAGGGATGGACCTTCAGTCTGTCACCCTGAAAGTCCCTGATATCTGCACCATGATGCTTCTCTAAATTTCATGTCAAAGAGATACCTGCCATGAAATTCTTGAACATCTTCCCACTGTAAGAGTATTTGCCCAAAATGTTGTTTTTATTTACTCGTGTCACGAAACTGCGCTCCCGAAAGCGCACGGGTCAAAAATTGCAGTAATTTATAGTAAGTACCGGATCGTTCACTGGAGGATGTGCGATGGAAGCAGGGCCCACGTCGTTTACTAAGATTTTCCACTCGGTTACTCGTTTCAAGTTTTGCAAGGGTTTCTAACAACTACTTGACATAAATTAAACCAGATCATGAAAACAGTAAAAATTATTCTACAAGGCATGGTAAACTAGATCGAAGAAAGCAATTAAATCTATACTACGAAAGCAATAAAAATTATGCTACACTATCTAGAAAGCAAGTTTAAATATGTGACAGAAGGGACAGGGGGGAAATAATAAAGATTGGACAAGATTCAGATGAAACACAATTAAACTTCCATTTTCATACACAGATCTTAGCTTGGGATAATCCTCTAGTTAGCTAACTCTCATGCTTTCTACACCATGTTCCCTTTAACAGACATGTACTTACGGTAAGAATTTACATGCTCTTAAGACAACAAATTCTAAGGTACCACAGACTTATAACTCCCTCCACAGGCCTTGTGAAGTTACATTACATATCTGTGGTGGATAAGCAACACCTAACACATCATTAGTTGACATGCCAAGTACTCCTATCATTCCCCCATGTCACACCCAAAGTTTCAAATCAAGCCCCAAACCATTCCATAACTCTCAAACCTTTTAACAGATGGACAGCCCCTAATTCTTCCGAGTGACCTCTATGAAAGCATTTTAAAGGAAAGCAGTAAGAAAGCTGTAAAGAAAGCATTTAAAGCTATCACTCGGAATCGTTAAAAACGTCTCTTTCCGTTAGTATAAAAGAGCCCCTGGTCTTGGTGACCAGATGCAGATCAAGAACTCCCAAGATATCAATAAGCCACAGGGCTTACAACATCTGAGTAGTTATGAGATACAAACTAAATGAAACAGATCCATAAATGAACCTATTCCGGATGTACTCACTCAAGACTCAATTCTAGACTTTGGCAGAAGAAGATAGTAGTCGAAGGAATACTCGACCCTACCTTAGAAATTCACCAAGGCCTATATGTTGTTCCTCTAGTATTATTTATCACATCTCATCTATACCCAAGTGGATATTGACTTAATGCGATATCTAATATCAGATTTCCAACACACAGCAATTTTGAGAAGCAAACGAATATTTGAAAATCATTCCCTAAACAGGTAATAAACTCTCAATTAAAACACAGATCCTTTCAGTCTAGACAAGACCTAATCGCTGACTCTGCTTCTAAGCTCTCAAAATCAACCCCCAGCGGAATGTGAATTAGTCATAACTGTTGAATTTATCCCTTACTCAGATCCGGATTTTATAAAGGAATTTTTGTTGGAAATTTACTATGCAGCATCTGATTTAAATCAAGACTTCTATGTCCAAGGGGAAGGATCCCCAAAATATCAATAAGACCAGAACAGCTACATAATAGTATCATGCATACGAGTATATGAAAAGGAAAATAAAATACCCCAAAATATATGGTGGAGTTAGACAGAATGCGATACACAAAGGTGGATTAGCCTGAGATGAGAAGAAATTGGCTAAAAAGAGTGCCAGAGATAATTGAGGTTTTCCGGACTGCAAACATCTGCTGTCCGGTTCCCAATTTTCCCAGATGATTGATTTTAGACAGAAAGAATCCCAAACAATGGTGACCGCCGTCATTTAGTTTTCTTTTGTCTGTGAGTGGAAGAAAAATCCACATATTTCTTGCTGTAATATTTCTCAACTGATGTTGGTCGACATCAGTTAATACTATTGCAACTTGAATTCAGGTTGAGAAATTAAGATAAGGAAAATTAAAACTGTATCTGATTAGGAATTGGCTGAGTGACTAATCGAAACTCTTAGTGAAGAGAACGCTCGCCGAAGCTTCCACCAACCACTAACCAGACCATGCAAAATAACAGATAATGATTGACACACAGAAGACGGGTTAGTCGATATCCCTGTGAAGGGACCTTTCACCAACATTAATCTGTGGTGTTTCTCAATATCCGTTCATACACACAATGAAAGAGAAAACATAAAAGTAAGAAAATATTTTTGGTATTGTGTGGGTGTTAAGCACACAATAAGTAGACACTAGTGGGCTGAAATGTGTAATGGGTAGAAATCAGATGAACTGGGCCTAGGCCCAATACACCCATGCAACTTACACAAATCATGAGAGAAAAATGTTTTTGGAGTTTTCAAAAGAGAAGGGATAGTTCAATTCGAATTATTGGGGTAATTCGAATTGAGAATGTATGAAGAATGAAGTATAATCTTACCCAATTAATCCTTGCAAGGGAATGAGATATCATCTAATTCGAATTGTTGAGCAATTCGAATTAATTCGAATTAGACAACTCGAATTGATGAAGTCCTTTCATTGCTCAAAATTGACTAAGGCATATACCTCAAAGGGAAGGTGAATTCGAATTGTTCAGCAATTCGAATTAATTCGAATTGCACAATTCGAATTGGTAAGAGATGGAAAATAAACTAAGGCATGAAGAGATGACAATGGATACAATGTGGTTTTCAAGACAATTCGAATTGTTGAGCAATTCGAATTAATTCGAATTGGTTGGAAACCACATGAAGAGAATAATTCGGCTATGCAATTCGAATTTCTTAGGCAATTCGAGTTAATTCGAATTGCCTCAATTCGAATCACATATTTTTTAGGCAACAACAATTTTTGTTCTCACAAGTATGGGTTAGGTGAACACTGTATTGTAATGATGGGTTTAGATTTACTAAATCCCTCATCTCACATCAATGTCATTTCACAGCCACCCTAGTGAGATTTTCAAGAAATAAACAAATACATGTCTAGTGGGTATTGGCCAGATTCAAACCCTATTTCTACAAACAAGAAATCAAAGATCAAAAAGCCTAAAACATCTAGTTATCTAAGAACTGCATGAGTAAACTAAGAACACTCAAGTTATCTAAGGTAGCATGAAATAAGATAAGGCAGGAAGAATAAAACTTAAATATAAATTAAAACAAACCTTAAAAACATCTAAAACCTAAGAACACTTATTTGAAGCTCTAAGGCACTAAATCAAGCCAAAAACCCACCAAACATGCATTTATTAAGTTTGAATGTCAACTAGGACATAATAAATGTAACCTAGTTGAAACAAACAAACATACTAAGCATTTATTTCTAGGGAAAGCATTAAAGAATGCCAAAACAAATGGATAAAACCATTTTCTGGAAATCTTCCTTGTATTGACACTTGAAAGCAAAATAAAGAACCCAAAACCATCATTAGCTTGAGGGTAGGGTTTATTCTAACTAGAAAGCATGTAAAAATATGGAAAATGGCTACTCTAAAGGTTGCACAAACTGCTTCTACACTAAACTAAGATCAAAGCATGTAACGATTATACTACTTGCAAGAAAAATAAACTAAACTAAACTAAACTACCTACCTAACCCTTAAGGGGTGTGGAACCTCCTGCTGTTCTTTTTGTCCCAAGCTGCTTTTTGGTTAAAATTCTTGATCTCTTGATTCTGTTGTGGAAAGTCTGCTTTTATAGACAATCTTCAAAACCCTAGGCCCACCAATGTTGTGCTCATGCTCCACAGCTTCAATGAGTGAAGTTCGAATTATCTCAACCAATTTGAATTAATTCGAATTGTGAGATTTCTTCCTTGAGCTGGAATTGTAGCCTTCAGTAGTCAATTCGAATTGTTGTGAATAATTCGAATTGGTCTTTTCTCGAATTGGATGAGGGTTTCTGCTTGGCTTCCTTGCACTTGTTGGAAATTCGAATTGTTTGTGCCAATTCAAATTAATTCGAATTGGACAATTCGAATTGCATCTTCTTCTTGCCTTTGGGTTTCTTCTCTCTTCATTCCCTAATTCGAATTAATTCGAACTTGAATAATTCGAATTAGCCTTCTGCATCCCTTCTAACACTTAACCATTTCTTTGCTCATCTTTAGCAATTCGAATTGTTGTGCAATTCGAATTAATTCGAATTGCCTACAATTCGAATTGTGCTTCAACACTTAACCAAATTTCAGTTGTGGGATTTTCAATTTTTTTTTCATCTTTTTGGATTTTTGTGGGCTCTTTTATTCTTTTGCCCATCTTTTCATTCCTTTTTCTTTTCTTTTTCCTTTTTTCATGTTTTTGGATTTTTTTTAACACAAATACAATTCAAAATTGCATATTTTGTGTCTTTTTGTTACCGGCTCGATGTTTTTACAAACTTACATTAATATGTCAAATTCAACTGCTTTCTTATTGAAATAAGATGGAATCACGATCAAAATGTCCGTCTCAGACACGGAAATGGATTGGAAATAATGGACAATTTTGGCCATTATCAAGGGGCATGTCAGAATCCTCCTCAATGTCCAGAATAATGAAATCTACCGGGAACGGGGTGCTGCCTGCTCTAATTATGACATCTTTCAGGATCCCGATTGGCTGTGTGATCGATCTGTCTGCAAGCTGCAGCCTCATTTTTATTGGCTCCACAGCTCCAAGCTTGAGACGTCTTGCCATGGCCAACAGCATGACATTGATACTTGATCCGAGATCACAAAGCCCTTTTCCAGCGCTGACTTGGTCAATCCGGATCGGTAGGGTGTAGCAGCCAGGGTCTTCCTTCTTCTCCGGCAGTTTCCTCTGAATGATTGCACTGCAGGTACTGTTGAGTACCACCAATTCTTCTTGCTCAACCTTTCTTTTTCCTAAAATCATTTCTTTTAAGAACTTAGCATAGGTTGGCATTTCAGAGATCATTTCAATCAAAGGTATGGTTATATCAACTTCTTGCAATCTTTTCAAAAACTTCTCGAACTTTAGATCTTGTTGTTTATTTTTCAGCCTTGCTGGGTACAGAACCCTCGGCATGAACTTTTTATTATCAAAAGTTTTTTGTGGTGAAAGGTCAGAAATTGTACCTTCACCTTTACCATTTTCAGCCTTGTCTGCTGCAGCTTCAGTCTGCAAGTCGGCTATCTCATTTTCAGCATCATTCTTATTCTCCTCATTATCATCTCCCAGTTCCTGTTCTTTTCCTAGTTTCTCCTTGCTTTTTGGTCCCTCCAGAACTTTACCAGATTTCAGTGTGATGGCTTTACACTGAGGGTTTTTCTCAGCAGTGCTGGGCAGTGCTCCCTGGTCCCGTTTTTGCATCTCCTTGGCCATTTGTGTGACCTGAGTCTCCACATTTCGAATGGAGGCATGCAACTGATTATTGATTTCCTTCTGATTGGTAATGAAATCAGTCATGAGGGTCTCCAATCTGGAAGGTGGTTTTTGCTGGTTTTGGTTCCAATTCTGGTTCTGTTTTGGTTGGGATTGGGATTGAACTACTGCTGGCCCTGAAAATTCTGTTGGTTTTGGAAATTCTGGTTCTGATTAGGTCTCTGTTGTATTTGGGGCTGGAAGTTGGGATTCTGGAAATTTTGAGGCCTGGGTTGGAATTGTTGGTTTTGTTGGAAATTTTGTGGCTGATTGAACTGGGTGGGCTGGGTTAACATGTGCGCATTCAGAGTGTTGTTGTTTGAGTAGGACAGGTTAGGGTGACGGTTAGGAACCCTCCAGCGTAGTTTCAGTTCTCAGTTGTGACTTGTTGGCAGGTATCGGTGTGATGTGGTCCCTGACAAAGGCCACAAGTTGCGTCTGACTGTACTTGTGCGGAACTGCCTGCTTCTTGATTCAATGCTAACACTGCAACCTGATCCTTCAACTTTTCGAGTTCCGTTTTCCCTGGAGTACCTACAACACACAGACCACGGGGAGGGGTTTCTGCATTATCATCATTCAATATTGTTCTGTTTACACATTGTTTCAATCTTAGCCCACGCTTGATCCATGAGCATATGCAGTAAATGTTGTCCCCCTGCAGCGTCGAGCATGTGTTTCCAGGCTGGCGTCAGCCCACTGTAAAACTTTCTCAGCTGCTCCCACGGTTGGAATCCATGCTGTGGGCATTTCCTCAGCAAGTTCATGAATCTCTCCTTTGCATCGTACAACGATTCCTTTGGTCTCATGTTGAACTCAGCAATTTTTTATCATCCCACATCAACTTTCCACTACGGAAAATACTTTACCAAGAAATTTCGCACTATGTCCTCCCACGTACTTCTTTTATTGACTGGCAACGACTTGTACCATGACTTTGCTCCGCTTGCAAGTGAAAATGGAAACAACATCATTCGGATCGTGTTCGGAGCAACTCCTTGATTCTTTATGGTGTTGCATAGCTCCAAGAACGTTGCCAAGTGGTCATGCGGATCTTCGTGGTTGGCTCCAGCAAATTGACTATTCTGCACTAGATTAATCAATGTTGGTTTAAGTTCAAAATTCCTTGCAACAATAGGTGCCCTTCCTGGAATGTTTAGGTAGGGTTCTATGATTGGTTGCATGTAATCCGTTGCGGCAGGTTGTTGATTGTTGTCCATTTCTCCTTGATACTGAGGCTGCTGGTTGTAATTCTGATAGTAATAGGGGGATCATTGGGATCATTCGGATTGGGAGGAAACTGGTTTTGGTTAAACTGGGGATTGTGATACTGAGGGTTCTGAAAATTTGGGTTATTAGGGATGTTTTGGTTATGAAGGTGTTGGTTATTTTGGTTGTTGGGAGGAATCTCGAAGGGTTGCTGGCCGAGGTTTTGTGCGTTCTCGCCTCCCTGAATGACCTGAGGAGGGGGATCGTCCAAATTCTCGTCATTCACGTCTTCGGGATCCTCTTGGATATGCTGGAGTGGTGGGTTTGGTGGTATGATGGGTGGAATGTCAGGGTTTGCCATTTCTGAAATATCACTACTAGTGCTCGGAGAGAAAAGTTCATGCCTTTCCCGTTCCTTTCTCTGTCTAGCTTGAGCCCTTAGACGTCGAGCTGTTTTTTCAATTTCTGCGTTGAATGGGATCTCGGCGGGAGTTTCCTTTCTTCGTTGCATAAACAGCGGTTTAGCAATGACAGTACATGTACAATCCCCAGGTTAGAAATGGTTCGGTGAATAAGATATATTTATATGTATAAGCTAATCTATGAGCAATCAGGAATGTAATTCTCTAATAAAACGGCGCTGCATCCTCCCCGGCAACGGCGCCATGAAACTTTTGACTATTTCTTGCTACGAGTATCTTTGAAAGTAATAATCCCGGTCTAAATTTTATTTAATGAAAATCAATTTACGATGATGGAGTTGGGATTAAGGATATATTTATAGGTTGTCACGTTTTTATTACTCGTGTTGAGAAACTGTGGCCCGAAAGCGCACGGTGTCAAAATTGCAATAATTTGTAGGAAAGTCCGGATCGTTCACTGGAGGATGTGCGATAGAAGCAGGGCCCACGTCATTTTACTAGATTTTCCACTCGTATTGCTCTAATCAGTTTGAAGTTGGACTAACAACTACATGACTGAATTTAATCTAAACTATGAAAGCAGTTTAAACTATTCTACAAAGCACATTAATTCTATTCTAGAGAGCGGATAAGTTTATGCTAAGAAGCGATTAAGATTAGATCTACAAAGCAGATAAAATTATCCTAAGGGAGCAGTAAATATTACTCTAATAAAGCTATAAATTTAAGTTATACTAGCTATGAAGCTGATTCAAAATGATGACAGAAGGGACAGGGAGAAAAGAATAAAGATTGGACAAGATTCAGATAAAGCATAATTAAACTTCCATTTTTAATACACAGATCTTTGTTTGGGATAATTCTGTCAGATAGCTAATTCTCATGCTCTCAGTACTATGTTTCCTTTAACAGACAGGTACTTACAGTATGAGTTTACATGTTCCTAAGACCTCAAATTCTAAGATACCACAGATTCATAACTGCCCCGGCCAGGGTATGTTATTTCATCTGTGGTGGACAAGCAACACCTGAAAAATCATTAGTTGAAGTGCCAAGTACTGCTATCATTCCCCCATGTCACACCCAATGTTTCTAATTAAGCCTGAACTATCCCATAACTCTCAAACCTAGAAGCAGTTCCACTACTTTCAATACATCCGAGTGACCTCTAAAGAAAGCATTTAAGAGAAAGCGGTAAAGAAAGCATTTAAAATCCTATCACTCGGAGGTTTCAAAAGAGTTACCCTGGTAGTAGTATAAGAAGAGCCCCCAGTCATGATGACCGGACGTGGATCAAGAATTCCCGGATCTAGATGAACCGCTCGCAGTGTTCACTTCCTTCCGGGTGGTTATGAGATACAAACTAATGAAACGAACTAATAAATTAATTCGTTCCGGATGCACTCACTCAGGACTCAAGAATAGGCTTTGGCAGAAGAGGATAGCAGTTGAAAGGAACTCAACCATATCTTAGAAAATAACCAAGGCCTACGTATTGTTCCTCTAGAATTACCTATCACACTGTATTTGAATCCAAGTGGATCCCATCTCGGTGTGACAGTTAAGACTAAATTCCCAACACACAGCAATTTCGAAAAATAATAAATTTGAAAACCATTCCCTAAACAGGTACTAGACTCTCAATAAGAACACAGACCCTTTCAGTCTTGAAGATACCTAATCGCTTACTCTGCTCCTAATTTCCCAAAATCCACCCTCGACAGATTGTGAACTAGAGATAAATGAGGAATTTATCCCTTACTTAGATCCGGATTTTATAAAGGAGTTTTTGTTGGAAATTTACTATGCGGTATCTGTTTTAAAATCAATACTTCTAATGTCCAAGGGAAGGATACCAAAATATTATAGACCACAATAATTACATAATAATATCATGCATACAGTTATATGGAAATGTAAAATTAATTTAACCTAAAATATAATGGCGGGTTTAGACAGAACATGAGACACAGATATGAAGCAGCCGAGAGGCAAAAATGATGGCAGAATAATCAGGTGGACTGCAAACATCTGCTGTCCAATTTCCCGATTACTCGGATGGAATGAATTTAGACAGCAGAAACCCTATAATGGCAGTGTCGCTACCAGTTGGGCCTCTCCTCTCGGTGAATTCAGATAAAAACCTACATGTTTCCTCTCTGCAATGATCATCAGCTAATATTGACAGATATTGACTGACTCATATTACAGATTGGAATTTGGGTCCGGAAATTAAGATAAACAAAAAGAAACTGTATCCGGATAGGAGTCAGTTGAGCAGCTATTATAATCCCGGATGGACGAACCGCCAAGGCTTCCACCGACCACTACCCAGACCATGCAAAATAACAGCCAGTAATTAATGTTCAGACTACGAGCTAGTTTATCCGTGTAGGAATACCCGCCAACATTAGTCTGATATATTTCTTACTAGATGTTTCACACAACACGGGAAAGACAAAACAAAATAAAATAAAATGAAATAAAATAAAATGAAATGAGATGCCTTGTATGAGAGACATTGGTTTCTCATGCAAAGGTATGGAATTAATCCATAATTAATGACTTAAATAATCCTTCATACCATAATTAATTACAGTCCGGATTATCTGCTTAAGACATCAAGGTTTTGTTTATAAAAAAATATTTTAGTGGAAATTGAACAAAGATCCTTTAATCATAGTAATTATAGATCTTAATTATTGCTAATTGTGATCTTTAATTATCGACTTAAGGGTTCAATTAATTAAGTGTGAAAATGGAGAATGAAAATTTTGGCAGCATAACGCCTTATGTTGCAACATGGAATATTACATTTTAACCCGGGTTAAAATGTGAGTGATGCAACAGAATGGTGGGTTAAAGATAATTAAAAAGAATTTGGATGAAAAGGGGTTAGTATGACGCCAACCAACCTTTTGACGTGATCCCAGGATCACGTCATATAGTTGGCGTCAAACAGGTTAGAATAGAGGTGAGGGTCACTAATGACGCGGAACCTTATGCTATGACGCCAAAGGTTGGCGTCATTACAGGGGTTGGCGTCATTGCATGACTTAGAATTTTTTGTTTGAAAATGGGAAGGGTCATGACGTGAAACATTAAATTATGACGTGATCCTAGGATCACGTCATGAGTTTTGCGTCATGAGGAACAAGAAAATAACATGCACAAATTTGGGGTTCCTCGTCATGAGTCATGGAAATTACGTCATGACCCGTGGGGTCATGACGTGGACATGCACGACATGGAACAAGTTTGGCCGAAAAAGCACTTATGACGCCAAACCTGCCCTATGACCCCAACGTGGTTGGCGTCATGGGGTGGTTGGCGTCATAGCACTTCCAGCATGCAAATGGCCAGAAACACTTATGACGCCAAACCTGCCCTATGACCCCAATGTGGTTGGCGTCATGGGGTGGTTGGTTTCATAGCATTCCCAGAATACAACAAACAATATTTGGGCCAAAAAATGCTTATGACGCCAAACCTCCCCTATGACCCCAACGTGGTTGGCGTCATAGGGCGGTTGGCGTCAAGCATTTTCCAGAATGCACCATGATGATGAATCAATGAAGAATATGCCATTATAACATTTTCTTGGGCCTACGGGTCCGATTAAGCTAAAGAATAACATGACAAAAATTAATCTACACTATAAGAATAAGATATAAGGAGGAAAATAAGCCATCCAATAAGCAAAATAGAACCCAAAGCCTTTAATAATGCTTCTAACCTCATACTCACACATTTAATCACCCATTCAAGGAACAATTAATAAAGTGAAAACAAATAAAGACCAAATGGTCCAAAAATAAAAAAAGCAAGTAAAATCCATAGATTGGAGTATCCATTTCATATTTGTGGGATATAAGAGAAGATTGAATCCCATTTTCTTATAAATGGGTTTGATAACACTATTAATGGGTGTTTCAAACCATAATATCAAAAGTAACAAAGGTTCAAAACAAAATAAAACAGAAAGTATGAAACTGGCTAGCTAATGCTATTCTAAGCTAACATCAAAGAAGATTGGCAAGAATTAAGCTAGACTATGGGCAGAAATTTAAATAATACAAAAAAAAAAAAAACTAACTAAGACTACCTACGTGAATCTGCTCCACAGTGTGCCTTCATGAGTAAGTAATGTGTAACCCCAGCACCTTGGGATCATGCCCTATTTATAGGCACAAAACCCTAGGACCATGGGCCTTATTGACGTGGAACACGCTTCATGCATGTCGTGGAACATGCTTGACGTCAAACCTCCCTTTGACGCAGAACTCCTACTGATGACGCGGAAGATTGACGTCAAAGGTTGTTTGGCGTCATAGGACTCCAGCTCGAAAACACTTGGATGTCCCTAACTTGGCAGCCTATGACGTGACTCTCGGTCTATGACGCGGAACCTTTGACGTCAAAGGTGCAAAGCCTGCTTGATGTCAAAGGTTGGTTTGCATCAAGCCTTCTGGGTTGTCTTCAATGACTCGGAACTCCACCCATGACGCAATCCTTTGGCGTCATGCTTTCTGCTTGACGTCAAAGGGTGGTTCCCGTTTTGGTCGTTCCTGGCCCATGATGCAGATCTCTCCTCTCATGACGCGGAATATTGGCGTCATAGAGGACTTGGCGTCAACCCTGTAAACATGCATTTTTGTGGAATTTCATTTTCTTTTTCCATCTTTTTGGTTTTTGTGGGCTATTTTATTCTTTTGCCCATCTTTTCCATTCCTTTTTCTTTTCTTTTCTTTTTCTCATGTTTTTGGATTTTTCCAACATAAATGTGTAATAAAATTACATATTTATGTATTTTTCATACCAGCTTATTATTTTTACAATTATGCATAAATCACTCCAATTCAACTGCTTTCTTATTTAATATAAGACCGGAATGCGATCAAATGCCCGTTTCAGACACGGAAATGGATTGAAAATAATGGGCATTTCTGGCCATTATCACATGACCGTGAATTCAGAGTGTCCATAACGAGTCCTGAATGCTGTCTTAGGCCTATTAGCCTCTGCCACCCATATCTGATGGTAGCCCGATCTCAAATCAATCTTACTGAATACACTGACCCCTCTCAACTGACCAAACAGATCCTCAATCCGAGGTAAAAGATACTTATTCTTCATAGTGATTCGGTTCAAACCCCTGTAGTCGATGCACATCCTCATCGATCCATCCTTCTTCTTAACAAACAGTACAGGAGCTCCCCAAGGCGAGCTACTCGGCTGGATATACCCCTTACTAGTAAGTTCATTCAACTGATCCTTCAACTCCTTCAATTCAGCAGGAGCCATCCGGTAAGGAGCCTTAGATATAGGAGCTGCATCAGTCATCAGCTCGATAGAAAAATCAATCTCCCGAGCAGGTGGGAGACCAGGAATTTCATCGGGAAACACATCCCTGAACTCAGAGACAACAGGGACACTCGAAGCAGCAAGAGCCTCTGCTCGAAGATCCCTCATGTGCCACAGGGAAAGAGAACAACCCTTGTGAATCAAATCACACAACGCAGCAACAGAGACCACACTAATAGCATGTGGAATCACCGAAGGTCGGTAAGAAACATACTTACCGAGAGGATCTCGGAAGGAAACACGTGGAATACCACAATCGATAAGAGCACGATGGCGAGTCGGCCAATCCATACCCAGAATGACATCAAAATCAGCAGGACTAAATACCACCAAGTCAGCTCTGAATTCACGGCCCTCGATGCTCAATACCGCATCTCGCCATATGTGATCACTACGGATGATATCGCTGGAAGGCAAGGAAACAGGCATCTGGTAGGGCACCAACGGCCTACTCCGTGCTCCCGCATAAATCGCAAAGCCACAAATGAACACGAGGCTCCCGAATCAAACAATACAAAGGCAGAATGATTCGCAACAGTAATAGTACCTAAACGGGGTACAAAGTTTACAAGGACAGAGCAAAACAAAAAGAAAATAGCCAACTGCAGAAATTTAAAACACACCTGCAAGAACATCATCCCGGCGATCCGCCTCTTCGCGGTCCAGAACGTTCAGCCTGCCACCTCGGTCAGCCGAACCGGTCTACCCCTTCCAGCATGCGGGCAATCCGCTCGGCGATGATCCACCTCGTGGCAAGTCCAGCAACGATACACAGGTCGCCCGTCTCGTCCAACCTCACGAACAGGTAGCGGTGCACAGCGACCACCCCTGCCCACATCAGCACGACCACCATCATGACGACCCCTAATAGCAGGCTGGCCCCTCTGATCGCCGCCTCTATGCCCCTCACGACCCTGCTCCTTATGCGTCTTTTTACTTTGTCACTGTTGGCGTTCTTCAGCCCGACTCTCCTCCACATATAGGGCCTGATCGAACGCCTCAGACAATGTATCATAAGCTCGATACCCGAATGAAAACTTAATCCCTGCCCTGAGACCCGAAATGAAACGACGAACTTCGTCCCTACCAGTGGGCATAACCTCCGGAGCATACCTCATAAGCTCCACAAACTTCATGTGATAAGCTGTCACGCTCATACTCTCCGTCTGTCTCAAACCCAAAGATTCCAACTTTTTCGCCTCCAAGACGTGAGGTGGATAAAAGTAGGAACTAAGAGCCTCTGTAAACTGCTCCCAGTTAAACCCGGGTCGAGCGACTAGGTCGTGCTCGCGGGTCCTCCACCAATGTAGTGCTTCCCCTTCCAGGTAGTGAGAAGCCACATAGACCTTCTGGTCCTCAGGACAATTGATGCTAAAAAGAACCCGACCCAACTGGTACTTCCAGTTCTCAAGATCAGATGGACTGGCACCCTCTGTAAACTTTGGTGGATAGTGCTTTGTGAACAGATCCACATAATCCACATGGACTGGAACACGTACAGGAGCAGGCTGCAGGACAGGCTGTGGTAACATCTGAAAGAACTGTGCCAGCTGCCGGGCGAACTCAATTGGATTGAAGGCAGCTGCACCTCCTACTGGTGGATTCCCGAGAGGCACCTGAGCAACAAGTGGTACCTCCGGTGCGGGTGGAGGAGGAGGTGGTAGTCCGTCGTTCCACTATTCAACACCATCAGGTGGGACCATATTTCCCATCTCCTCATATGCAAAATCCCCTACCCTATCTCCAACGGGTGGGCCCTAGTTTCTGCGGGGCCTTCCTCGTCTGCAAAACAGACATAACATGAACGAACATGTCAGCAGAAATCACCAACATTCCATATATCCCAAATAACTGATAGTAGAGTACAAAATATAACAATTAAATAAATAAATAACAATTCAATTCTCAGTGCTCAATGACTATGAAGTCATAAGGATCCTTACAGAAGTACCATTGTTCTTCCACAGTTCCCCAACTGTGGCTCGACTTGGTATGCGCAAACTCAACAGAAATAAGAATAAGAATGCAATTCTACACTATATGTATCCCACGCACATCTCACCGCCTATGTCTATAAAATTTTAATGCTATAAAAGAGCACACATGCTCTGATACCACTCTGTAACGCCCAAAAATTTAACACTGATTTTCGCAAGCATTACTGCCGTACTAACTATCCTAAACTAGTAGCCAGCTAATTTAAAACAGCTAGTACAAGGCTGACAAACCTAAGTGATCATCTGATTAAACCAGTTTCATGCAGAATCTAAAATAAAATAAAAACACAAAGGCACATAAATAATCCCCACAGAATAACTAAATCAAAACAATCCCTGTCAGGGTATCAGGCTACAAGACTCTCAAACATAATCTAGCATCCTTCCAATATATCAGAAATAGGACTACCAGCCCAAAGCAGTAAACACATAAGGCCACAGGGCGACATAATGTAAAATCCTAGGCTCACAGGCGTCAACTAGTCAACTAAGTATCAAGTAATAGCTATCAACAGAGTACCACATAAATAAACATAATAAAAAGAACATGAGAATCCTATCTATGTGATCTCATCCCCATACCCCAGTCATGCTCCCGCGCCTCCAGCAGGATCTATAAAACAGACAAAAGCAAAGGGAGTCAATACAACGTACTGAGCAAGGCTACGTGCCGGGGAGTAAGGGATAAAAGAGCAAAAAGAGTAATAATAATAATAATAATAATAATAATAATAATAATAATAATAATAATAATAATAATAATAATAATAATAATAATAATTAAAAACATGAATAACATGACAGAATATAGATAAAGCAATTAACCATCACACTGTCTCATACCGGTGCTTCAACCACAATCATGCAATTCATGCGCATGATACATGGCCTAACATACACCTATATACCCTATATGCAAATGCAAATGAGTATGCCTAGCCGGCACCTAAAGACCTGGGCGGTATGAACCCACGGGTGAGGATATCATCAACTCCAATCCTTTACAGGGTAACATACACCATCTCCGTAGGGACCACAGGCATCACAGCCCAAATCATACACCCCGAAGGGCCAACAGGAATCACAGCCAATAATCACACCCCAAAGGGACAACAAGCATCACAACCAATAATCCACCCGAAGGGCCATCGCCATCAACGATAGACAACAATAATCAACATATAATTAGTGATATCAAGATCAATAATATAACCCTTCAACTCATAATTAATCATAACAAAGTGTCCATGATACAGTTACTTAAACTCTCTAACAGTGCCCTTGAACACCACTAATAAACAAGCATGTCCATGTATACAAAATCAGACCGTGACTGAGGACATTCTACTACCTTGATTAACGAAAAAATCAGTCCGCTACTCACCATTTTAATAACAAGAATTGGAAATCATCTCACGCACTACCGAGTTGAGGAAGTCAACTATATTTTCAAATTGATTAGAATAGTCACTCAGTACACATTATACACTTAAGAATCAAACTATTTCATACTGAGAATGGCGTGTGGCTTTACTGAAATCAGACTAGATACCAAGTGGTCTAACAACAAAAAAGAAAAACACCACTCCACACGCTCCCTGAGATACTCACAGTGGAGAAAAAAGAAACGCAATACAGCAACTCGGAACTCATGAACGACATTCAATAATCCATTAATCAAAAGCCAAATGCAAGTTTAACCCTAGCCGGAATTCACTCCCAATACCTCCCCAAACACGTAATTTAAGCATACAAATTCCTTGCCTGTTGATAATGGCCAGAAATGTCCATTATTTTCAATCCATTTCCGTGTCTGAAACGGGCATTTGATCGCATTCCGGTCTTATATTAAATAAGAAAGCAGTTGAGTTGGACTGATTTATGCATAATTGTAAAAATAATAAGCTGGTATGAAAAATGCATAAATATGTAATTTTATTACACCTTTATGTTAGAAAAAAATCCAAAAACATGAGAAAAAGAAAATAAAATAAAAAGATGGGAAAAGAATGAAAAACCCACAAAAAACTGCAATTTTCAGGTATTTACGACGCTAGACAGACCTACGACGCTAAACATGTTTCACATCGTAGGTTGGGCTAGCATCGTAGGCAGACATGAAGGAAGAGTTCAGACTGAAGATACCTACGACGCTAAGCAAGGATAGCATCGTATTCATGGATAGCGTCGTACTCAAGGCTCACGTCGTAGGCTGTTCAGTTAGGGATAAGAAGTGCTCAAGTTCTTGAGGTGTGTGTAGATAGTTTAGTTAGTTAGGGTTTTTTTTTTGTATTATTTATTTTTCATGCATTGTTCTTAGTTTTTATTCATTGTTAGCTTAGATTAGTGTTAGTTTAGTGTTTCTAGACTTAGATAGCCACTATTTTCCTTATTTACAGTTTTGTTAAACTTTTATTAAGGTTTGAAATACCCAAATCATGGGTATTATCAAACCATTTCTTATAAAATGGGAAGTTAAGCCATCAAAAAGAGTCTCAAATCATGAAATGGACTTTGGTTCCATGGATTTATGGTCTACTTTCTGTTTCATGACCATTTGGTCATTTTATTTTGTTCAAAATGTGGGTTTTCTGTCATTTTTATTATTTTTTTGGGTTCTTATGCATGTTAATATGGTTGAAAACCTCATTTGGGTTGGTGGTTCATGTTTGCTTAGTTTTAGCTTATTTTCCCTTATATTTTGTGCATTATAGTGTATTGTTCATTCCTGTTTTATTATATGTATGCATTTGGGAACCATGAATTTGAAAAAGGGTCTTGCAATCGCATAGATTGCATTACCCAAACAAAACCTTATGTTCTGGGGTGGCTACGATGCTAACCGCCCTACCACGCTAACCTAGGTTGGCGTCGTAAGGGAGGTTTCACGTCGTAGTTGTCTCAGACTTAAGCAAAATTTGCCCTACGACGTTAGTCTCACGACGTGATCCTAGTATCACATCGTAATTTTTAGTCTAACGTCGTAGGACCCCAAAACACTTCTATTTTCACAAAAACCCACCTACGACGCTAAGCTCACGACGTGATCCTAGGATCACGTCGTAATTTAATATTTGGCGTCGTACTCCCCAATTTTACAAACACTTCTAAAAATTATGCTACGACACTATCCTCACGACGCGGTCCTAGGATCACGTTGTAATTTAATGCCTAGCGTCGTAGTATCCCTTCTTTTTCAAAAACCATCTTTTCCCTACTACGACGCTAAACCCTACGACGTGAACCAACATTTGACGTCGTAACACTTGCTTAGCGTCGTAGTCCCTCAATTTCTGATCCAAATGCACGACGTCAAACCCTGCGACGTGAACCATGTTTCACGTCGTAATCATGTTTAGCGTCGTACATTATACCCTCTTCCACTCCAAAATTTTCACCTCTTTCTCCAACCTATGACGACGCTAATCTCACGACGTGATCGTCGTGATCCTAAGATCACGTCGTAAAATCTATCTAGCGTCGTAATTGGCAATTTTTGCCAATTTTTCCATTTCTCCATTTTCTCCATTAATTAATTGAACCCTTAAGTCAATAATTAATGATTATGATTAGCAATAATTAAAATCAATAATTACCATGATTAAAGGACCTTTGTTCAATTCTCATTAAAATATTTTTCTATAAACAAAATCTTGATGCCTTAAGCAAATAATCCGGACTGTAATTAATCATGGTGTGAAGGATTATTTAAGTCATTAATTATGGATTAATTCAATATCCTTGCATGATAAACTAATGTCTCTCATACAAGGCATTTTCTTTTATTTTACTTTATTTTGTCTTTTCCGTGTTGTGTGAAACAGCTAGTAAGGAATATATCAGACTAATGTTGGCGGGTATCCCACACGGATAAACTAGCTTGTAGTCTGAATATTAATTACTAGTTGTTATTTTGCATGGTCCGGATAGTGGTCGGTGGAAGCCTTGGTGGTTCGTCCATCCGGGATTAAAATAGCTGCTCAGCTGACTCCTATCCGGATACAGTTTATTTTTCTTATCTTAATTTCCAGACCCAAAATTCTAATTTGTAATATGAATCAATTAATATCTGTCAATATTAGCTGATGATTATTGCATAGAGGAAACATGTAGGTTTTTATTTGAATTCACAGACAGTAGAGGCCAAACTGGTAGCGACACTGCCATTATAGGGTTTCTGCTGTCTAAATTCATTCCATCCGAGTAATTGGGAAACTGGATAGCAGATTTTTGCAGTCCACCTGATTATTCTGCCATAATTTTTTGCCTCACGACTACTTCATCTCTCTGTCTCACATTCTGTCTAAACCCGCCATTATATTTTGGGTTAAATTAATTTACACTTCCATATATCTGTATGCATGCTATTATTATGTAATTATTGTGGTCTATAATATTTTTGGATCCTTCCCTTGGACATTAGAAGTCTAGATTTGAACAGATAGCGCATACTAAATTTCCAACAAAAATTCATTTCTAAAATCCGGATCTAAGTAAGGGATAAATTCCTCAGTTATGTCTAGTTCATATTCGATCAAGGGTTAAATTTTGGGAAATTAGAAGCAGAGTGAGCGATTAGGTCTCTTCTAGACTGTGTTCTTATTGAGAGTCTAGTACCTGTTTAGGGAATGGTTTTCAAAATTCATTATTTTCCAAAATTTCTGTGTGTTGGAAGTCTAGCATTAAATATTACACCGAGATGGGGTCCACTTGGATTCAAATACAGTGTGATAGATAATTTTAGAGGAACAACATTTAGGCCTTGGTTATTTTCTAAGATAGGGTTGAGTTCCTTTCAACTGCTATCCTCTTCTGCCAAAGCCTATTTTTAAGTCCTGAGTGAGTGCATCCGGAACGAACTAATTTATTAGTTCATTTCATTAGTTTGTATCTCATAACCACCCGGAAGGAAGTGAACACTGCGAGCGGTTCACCGAGATCCGGGAATTCTTGATCCACATCCGGTCATCCTGACTGGGGGCTCTTCTTATACTACCAGGGTGTAATGACCCGATTTAATTAATTGGACTGTTTAAATAATTTGATATTTGGTTATTTTGCATTTCAGTCTAAATGTGGTCAATTTGATGTACTTGAGATTGAATGGGGGGTCATTTATAATTATTAAGAAGTTGGTAGTTAAATGGGGCTATTTTGTAATTTGGACTAAAGGAAGAAAGAATCGGGAAGGAGAGGAGAGAAGAGGCCAAGACAGAAAAGGGTTTCTAGGGGTGATCTTCGACTCGTTCAAACTATCGCGTTTCTTGGCCGATATATTATATTTGTTGCAGCTTGCTATATTGTTTAGTCTGTTTTGTTGCTATATTCTTCCTTTTGTCTATTTTGTCCTAGATGCAGTGATGTGGTGCTGCGTTTTGATAGAGGAGAACTGTGCTATGTGGCCGGTGATGTAATAGTGCAAAAGCTGGCTTTGGCCTGGAATAATAGTAATACAATGTTGCTCTCAAAAAAAAAAAAAAAAAAACAGAAACTTACGAAACGGCTGCGGCCGCTGGACTACCGGCTAAACTAAATATTGTTGAGATGGTGACGTAACGGGAGAAATTAAAAGACTTAATCCTTTTCTTTTATGTATTTATTTATTTTTGTCTTTAATTATGCATTTAAATTATGTCTTAAATTTTATACCATGCTTAAATTATTATTTATGAATTTAAATGCATGTTCAAGTATACAAATTAAATTCTTATTTTTAAATTGGTAAATGGATTGTTTGTATGCATGATTAGGAGTAAAATTTTAATTATTAAATTAAATCCCTTTATTGCTATGTTAGGATCGACTTACTCAGTATTTTATAATACTGATAAAATTGTTGTTTTCCTTTTTTTTTCAGAGTATGGAGAGAATGCATAAGCATGTGCATTTGGGGGACATCTTTTTAAACATTAAACTGTCGTTTTTATGATACTTACATATCGGACCTGTATAACCCGAGTTTTGGCCATGTCGGCCCCAGTTTAGTATTTCCGCTGCGACATATTATGATTACTATTATGTGTGGATGAGACTAAATTATTATTTTTAAGTAATTTCCGGACTTGTTTTAAATCTCTTTGCAATACCCATAGCCTTGCATCTCTTAAGCAAGCTCGGAGAATCCATGTCTTGCTAGGGAGGTGTGGCGGTAGCATCCCGGCCTGGGTTATCAAATCCGGGGTGTTACACATTCATAGCAGTAAAATTTCCTTGCTTAGCAGTACGTTCGATTGCAGTTAATTCATCTCTTCTTGCGAGTCGAGGCGGAGGCTGTTCAGCACCTTCTGTTGCTGGTTTGTCTGTTCTCATGGGTGGTTCTGTAACACCCCGGTTTTTGGTCACCCAGGTCGGGGTGTCACCGCCACACCTCCCTAGCAAGACA
Organism: Hygrophila difformis; assembly: GCA_030278955.1. NCBI lineage: Eukaryota > Viridiplantae > Streptophyta > Magnoliopsida > Lamiales > Acanthaceae > Hygrophila > Hygrophila difformis. The sequence goes on along the minus strand of JAOANR010000004.1, from coordinate 11,161,204 downwards.
CGGTTTCTCCGAGCTTGCTAAAGAGATGCAAGGCTATGATTTTTCAGAATTTAAATCATTCAAACAGCCAATTCATATATAATTTGAAAATAATATCATTACGGTTGCAGCGGAAAATAATATTTACATATATAATGCAGCGGAATTTAAAAATAGGGCCAACATGGCCAAAGCACGGGTTAAACAGGCCCGTTCATGCAATTTCTATTCTAACGCAAGATTTAAAAATAAAGTATTTCCCCAAAATTCCCATGAATGCATATGATGATGCATATTCTTCAGCTCTGAAAGAAAAAGGGAAACAATATGATTTGGTCAGCAAAAACTTGCTGAGTAAGTTACCACAGACATGATTATGGGGTTTCAAAGCCATTAATTAGATTTAAAGAAAACATGTGCATAACACCCCATAATTTAATTTATTTATCTAATAATAATTTAATTGCATAATTTATAAGACAGGGATTTCGTAAGATCGTCAATATAGCTCGCAAGTAATTAAATAAATCGACATAAATTTAAAAGCACAATTTAACCGGAATTTAATTTAAACAAATATCTCGCTTCGTTTCTTTCACAGATCACCATCGCTAGGGCTCTTATGTCCGCCAGCCTTACGCTCGGGCTCTTATGTCCACGAGTATCATGGTCAATCTTTTAAAAGGTTCATTACGTCCGCTGACCATACAATCAATATGTCGCTAGGGCGCTTATATCTACTAGCCATACACTTGGGCTCTTATGTCCCAAGCCGTAGACAAAATTGACAGTATCCAGCTTAGTCATAAACCCCAATGTTTTAATCTTCTCTTTGTTTAGAAAGACCCGTTTTTCAAATTTAGTAAATTTCTCAAAATATACTATTTCAGGACGCTATCCGCTCCGATATCATTTAAAATTCTTTTCAACAAGATTTTCAAGATTTGATTTGGTCAAAACCACAGTTTACTCCAAAATTAACTAAAAATAGGTTTCAAGTCCAAAATTTCTGAACTTTGACCAGTGACTCGAAAACAAAGAGATGAACAAGTTTCATGTTTTAAGTTTTTCGATCCGAGATACGTAAGTAAGTCAAAAACGTCAATTTCTAACAGGTCACAAATCTGTCCGAATCTTTACGACAGCAGTTCATAAATTTCGAGATCTACCATAGCAAACTAACTACAAATTTGATAAAATTTTACAGGGAAATTTTTAAGACATATATCTACAAGTTTTATGTTCAACAAAAGATCTAATTCATCCTATATCTATTGTCAAAAATGCCTACAAGATCGGACCAAGAATCTGTCAAGATTTCGAGATCTAAATTTAGAACAGTTCGGTTTGGAGTCGAATTCCGGTATCAACCCTCAACAAAAAATTTCAAATATTTACGGAGATGTTCTTAACGTATAGATCTACAACTCTTATGTTCAACACCAATCCTAAATTGGTCTAGATCTAAGGTAAAAATCAACCTCAAGTTCGGATAAAGAATCTATCACCGTTTCAAGATCTAAATCGATAGCAGGTCTGTTCACGGTCGTTTTCGGATAACAAATCACGATGAAAATTTATAAAATTTTTACAGGAGATAGATCTATGTCTTAGAAACGTTTTTTGTGTTTTAAGTTTTCTCGTTTGAACAGATTTAGGGGTTCGGAAAAATCACGCAAGTCTGCTGCGCCGTGGTTTCCTTCGGGTCGACAGATTTTTAGGTTTCTTGATTAGATCGTTCCGTTAGGTGTATTTTAAATCGCCCAAAACCATAGTAAGATTAACTTACAGATTTATGGTCGTTCCGACTCGTCGATTCGGAGGCGTGGCTTCCAGTCCTTCGTTCTCCCTCCGAGATCCTTCGTTTTTCCTCAACGCGTCCGGATTGAGGTTTAGAAGCGAAAAGAGGTTTAGTTAGGATGTCTTGAGTCGCAAGGTGTGCAACCGAAGTCGAAAAATTCGGATTCGGGTGAGTAAATCTCGCAACCGGCGATTCTGCTTGCTGGCGCGGCCGTGGCGCGCCGTTGGGCCAATGACCGCGTGGCCACCGCGCGACTGCCGCCTGGACTTCGTTCCGGGCGGGTCGTGCGATCCGTCGGGCATTTCCTCCTCTCTTTCCGACTTCTATCCCTCTATGTTCTCGGATTCGGATTTCCAGGATATTTTCGGGCTCCGATTTCCTATCTTAATTTTATTCGGATCTAAATTTACATTTGGACTCGAGTTATGGAGTCCATCGGTGTTGGGTTTCCGTGTAACCATTTATTTGATTAAATCGTCTTCGGCTTCCCGGGTTCTCAGAATTTTGATTCCTTTTTAATTTAAATTTCATTTCTCATCTCTTATGATTCTTTATCTATTTATCATGTTTATTTATTTATTTATTTATTTATTTATTTTATGTTGTAAAATTCTCGGGTATTATAGTCTACCCTCCTTAAGAATCAACTTTGTCCTCGAAGTTGTGTTTCGGCTTCTCTCGTATTAGGAACTAATCCTTTTGTTTATTTTATTATTTTGTGACTGAACTTAGAATTAAAACTTCTAAGCTGCCTACGTATCCTGTGACGGGATCAAGCCATAACGTAGTTCAAAACAATTTGAATTTGTTTATTTATGATTTAGGATACACCGTATCGAGTCGAACTCCAAAAATAAATTATCACGGGGTATCACATCCTCTCCCCCTTAGGACTTCAGTTATATCCCCATAACTGCCTATACGTTATTCTCAAGAGAGTTCGGGTTTTAGTCTTGTTCCTCGTCGCTCTCTCCTTGCTGAAGGTTCTCCAAATCTATCCTCTTTTCGATCGCCTCCTCCGGCGTTCGACATCCCCTAGCCTTGTGACCAAGCTTGTCGCACCTATTGCAGGTTCCAGGCTTCGGGCATTGGCGCACCAGATGTGTATGGTTGCATCGTGGGTAGCGTGGTATAAACGCACCACGGTTGTCATCTCCTCCATTGTTGAGACCTTTATCTTCTTTCCTTCGAGGTCCATTGCCTTTCCTAGAGTTGTTGTTGTTGTCTTTCCGATCCTTCTTCTCAAATCCTTGCGAGTCCTTGCTCGACTCACCAAGTTCCTTACGCTTCAATTGCTGGATTCGAGCAATTGCTACAGCACGGTCATATGTCGTCTGCAGGTTCGTGAATTGTCCTACTGCGAGTATCTCCCGGATACTAAGGTTCAGACCCATCTCGAATTTCTGAGCCTTGTCAGAGTCGGTTGGTACTAGCCTCGTAGCAAATCGTACTAGCTCCTCGAATTTGCTGTAGTATTCTTGCACCGTTTGTGCACCTTGCTTTAAGTTGATGAATTCCTCGTACTTCGCAGTCTTGGTGCTCAGTGGGTAGAATCTTTCCCTCAAAGCTTCCTTAAGTTCTTCCCAGGTGTAGGCTTCTTCATCTTCCTCTGAATTCGCTTGGAGATTTTGCCACCACTCATCGGCTTCGCCTCCTAGGTAGTAGGTCACTACGTGTATCTTCTCCTCCTCAGGGCATTTGATAGCATTCAAGAGTTTGTCAAAGGTACGGATCCAACCTTCCAACTTCGTCGGATCCTCTTGGCCCTCATAATGGGGTGGGTTGTAGGGGTTCACTAATGCCAAGTAGTTGACTCGGGCTACTGGCGGAGGTTCTGTTTGTGCCCTATGCACCTCGGCATTTCCTAATGCTACAAGGACTTCCTCCACAGTCCTTAAACGTTCTTCCATGTTGTTGGGTGCAGGAGGTACTCGTTCTCCTAGGTTTTGAGGGGTCTCATTGTTATTGGCCACGTTAGGGAGGTTAGCGTCAGTTCCGTTTGGACTTACCTTCGTTGGTTTTCTCCTAGGTGCCATTTTCTGTTATAACGTATATAGATTAGTTTATCAGAGTTTAGATATATCGCTTGAACAAGAAATTTGCTAAATCGTATGTGAGATCAAGTGTTAAACGCGCGCCCATAAGGCAACGTTTAGAGCATCGTGAGTTTCAAATTTCGAATTTCGAATTTTCGGATTTGTTGTTTGGAAATCCAAACAAGATTTTTGGAATAAAGAGTGTTTTAATAAAAACTTGATTTTTATTGTTCCACATAAGGAAATTTTCTAATTCGTACAAGGATAGGAATGGCTAAGGTCGAGATTTGTTATGCTTAGGCGTGCGCTTAGATGAACGCGATCCAGAACTAAGGCAAGATCAGTCTCTAGTTAGCGTTCCTAATTTGATGTCAAGCATCTAAGTTATCTGGGTGTAGCAAGAGATCTAAGTTAGAACAACTTCGCTTCTAGGTTATCTAAGGTATAGAGAAAAAAAGAATGTGGTATGCACATGCATATGATAATTCCCCCCAAAATAATTCATGCACTATATATATATATTTTTCTAATTTCCATGGGGTTTAAAATAAAAATTTCTTCCATGGAACTAATGCTTTAAAAATTTAAAATAATAGGTACAATTCTTGGACATCTATATTGGGTCAAAAATTAATTATCATTTGGGCTCAAAAATGATTTGGGCTAAAAATTTGGGCTTAAATTTAAAAATAATATTTGGGCTCTATAGATATATTAATAGCTTAAAAATAGTAGTTTAAAAATATTCCGGGCTCTGATACCAACTTGTCACACCCCGGTTTTTGGTCACCCAGGTCGGGGTGTCACCACCACACCTCCCTAGCAAGACACGGTTTCTCCGAGCTTGCTAAAGAGATGCAAGGCTATGGTTTTTCAGAATTTAAATCATTCAAACAGCCCATTCATATATAATTTGAAAATAATATCATTACAGTTGCAGCGGAAAATAATATTTACATATATAATGCAGCGGAATTTAAAAATAGGGCCAACATGGCCAAAGTACGGGTTAAACAGGCCCGTTCATGCAATTTCTATTCTAACGCAAGATTTAAAAATAAAGTATTTTCCCAAAATTCCCATGAATGCATCTGATGATGCATATTCTTCAGCTCTGAAAGAAAAAGGGAAACAATATGGTTTGGTCAGCAAAAACTTGCTGAGTAAGTTAACACAGACATGATTATGGGGTTTCAAAGCCATTAATTAGATTTAAAGAAAACATGTGCATAACACCCCATAATTTAGTTTATTTATCTAATAATAATTTAATTGCATAATTAAAAAGACAGGGATTTCGTAAGATCGTAAATATAGCTCGCAAGTAATTAAATAAATGAAAAAAAGGCCAAATAGGTCCTTTTTCTTTTCCAAAAATCCAAATCAGTCCTTTTTCTATTTTATTACCAAAACAGTCCTCTACAAATGCTAATTATGTCCAAATCAGTCCCTTTTTCACTAATTATACTCTAATTGCTGACGTGACAAGGGTTTTAATTTAAATCTGACACGTGTGCATAATATTAGTCATTTTTCTTTTATATTTTGCCAATTCAGTCCTAAACTTTAGTTTTGTTCTATTTAGCCTTCTACCCCAATAACTCATTTTTATATTAATGGACCTCCAACCTTTCAAATTATTTCATTTTAGGCCCAGAACCTTAAATTTTTTATCATTACTAATCCATTTATCAAATAAATGCCAACATATTTTCGTAAATAAAATTAAATACCAAACCTCATACATTGGGTTTGACCACCTTGTTATCGGGTCTTCGAAGTTCCGGATTTTACGGACTCTCTCTAACCATCCGACCGTAACCGATGGTTCATTGGTTCTGGTTTCCTTCAGCAACTATCAACACAATCATACTTTATGGACAATAAAATTCAGGCTATTTTTTAATATTTTTAATAATATTTTTTAATATTTTTTTCATAAAACCAAGGCTTCCTGTATCCATAACCTTCCAAAAATTCAAGTTAAATCATTACTCAAACATTGCTATATCTTAAGGTAGGATGCAAAGTAAGATTGTGTTGATTGTTGCGGAAGGAAACCAAAACCAATGAACCATCGGTTGCGGTCGGGTGGTTAGAGAGAGTCCGTAAAATTCCGGTACTTGGAAGACCCGATAACAAAGCAGTCAAACCCAATGTATTATGTTTAGTGTTTAATTTTATTTATGGAAGTATAGTGGGCATTTATTTGATAAATTGATTAGTAATAATAAAAAAATTTAAGGTTCTGGGCCTAAAATGGAATAATTTGAAAGGTTGGAGGTCAATTAATATAAAAATGAGTGATTGGGGTAGAAGGCTAAATAGAACAAAACTAAAGTTTAGGACTGAATTGGCAAAATATAAAAGAAAAATGACTAATATTATGCACACGTGTCAGATTTAAATTAAAACCCTTGTCACGTCAGCAATTAGAGTATAATTAGTGAAAAAAAGGACTGATTTGGACATAATTAGCATTTGTAGAGGACTGTTTTGGTAATAAAATAGAAAAAGGACTGATTTGGATTTTTGGAAAAGAAAAAGGACCTATTTGGCCTTTTTTCCTTAAATAAATCGACATAAATTTAAAAGCACAATTTAACCGGAATTTAATTTAAACAAATATCTCGCTTCGTTTCTTTCACAGATCACCATCGCTAGGGCTCTTATGTCCGCCAGCCTTACGCTCGGGCTCTTATGTCCACGAGTATCATGGTTAATTTTTTAAAAGGTTCATTACGTCCGCTGACCATACAATCAATATGTCGCTAGGGCTCTTATGTCCACTAGCCATACACTTGGGTTCTTATGTCCCAAGTCGTAGACAAAATTGACAGTATCATTTAAAATTCTCTTAGTCATAAACCCCAATGTTTTAATCTTCTCTTTGTTTAGAAAGACCCGTTTTCCAAATTTAGTAAGTTTCTCAAAATATACTATTTCAGGATGCTATCCGCTCCGATATCATTTAAAATTCTTTTCAACAAGATTTTCAAGATTTGACTTGGTCAAAACCACAGTTTGCTCCAAAATTAACTAAAAATCGGTTTCAAGTCCAAAATTTCTGATATTTGACCAGTGACTCGAAAACACAGAGATGAACAAGTTTCATGTTTTAAGTTTTTCGATCCGAGTTACGGAAATAAGTCAAAAATGTCAATTTCTAACAGGTCACAAATCTGTCTGAATCTTTACGACAGTAGTTCCTAAATTTCGAGATCTACCATAGCAAACTAACTCCAAATTTGATGAAATTTTACAGGGAAATTTTTAAGACATATATCTACAAGTTTCATGTTCAACAAAGATCTAATTCATCCTATATCTATTGTCAAAAACGCCTACAAGATCGGACCAAGAATCTGTCAAGATTTCAAGATCTAAATTTAGAACAGTTCGGTTTGGAGTCTAATTCCGGTATCAACCCTCAACGAAAAATTCCAAAAATTTACGGAGATGTTCTAACGTATAGATCTACAACTCTTATGTTCAACACCAATCCTAAATCGGTCTAGATCTAAGGTAAAAATCACCTCAAGTTCGGATAAAGAATCTATCACCGTTTCAAGATCTAAATCGGTGGCAGGTCTGTTCACGGTCGTTTTCGGATAACAAATCACGATGAAAATTTATGAAATTTTTACAGGAGATGGATCTATATCTGAGGAACGTTTTTTATGTTTTAAGTTTTCTCGTTTGAACAGATTTAGGGGTTCGGAAAAATCACGCAAGTCTGCTGCGCCTTTCCTTCGGGTCGACAGATTTTTAGGTTTCTTGATTAGATCGTTCCGTTAGGTGTATTTTAAATCGCCCAAAACCATAGTAAGATTAACTTACAGATTTATGGTCGTTCCGACTCGTCGATTCGGAGGCGTGGCTTCCAGTCCTTCGTTCTCCCTCCGAGATCCTTCGTTTTTCCTCAACGCGTCCGGATTGGGGTTTAGAATCGAAAAGAGGTTTAGTTAGGATTCATTTTCGAATCTTGAATGGAAAAGAATGGACAAGATCTTACCACGATGACGGGAGTCTTGGATTTTCATCCAACTCACTCTCCTTTCTTGCCTTTGTGCCTCCGACGACTCCGGGATTAGGGTTTGATACGTATAGAGATTTCCGTAGGGTTTTGTAAAGTGTTTGGGGCTGATTAGGATGGTTATTTATAGATGTAAAGGACCTAAAGGTCGTCCAAAGGCAGCCCTAGGATGTCTTGAGTCGCAAGGTGTGCAACCGAAGTCGAAAAATCTGGATTCGGGCGAGTAAATCTCGCAACCGGCGATTCTGCTTGCTGGCGCGGCCGTGGCGCGCCGTTGGGCCAATTACCGCGCGGCCACCGCGCAGCTGCCGCCTGGACTTCGTTCCGGGCAGGTCGTGCGATCCGTCGGGCATTTCCTCCTCTCTTTCGGACTTCTATCCCTCTATGTTCTCGGATTCGGATTTCCGGAATATTTTCGGGCTCCGATTTCCTATCTTATGTTTATTCGGATCTAAATTTACATTTGGACTCGAGTTATGGAGTCCATCGGTGTTGGGTTTCCGTGTAACCATTTATTTGATTAAATCGTCTTCGGCTTCCCGGGTTCTCGGAATTTTGATTCCTTTTTAATTTAAATTCCATTTCTCATCTCTTATGATTCTTTATCTATTTATCATGTTTATTTATTTATTATATTTATTTATTTTATGTTGCAAAATTCTCGGGTATTACAGGTTCCCATGCTGTTTCAACAGCATCCCAGACTTCATCTCCTAGTGCCATCAGATAGAATTGCATTATGCATTTCCAGTAACTATAGTTTGACCCGTCAAAGATCGGAGGCCGCAAATGTGAAATCTCTCTGTCATTGTGAATCTTTTTCTTCAACTAATCTTCTTTAGAAGAATTGCTCTGATACCAATTTGAAGGTCCCTTGTTGTCAGAGAGATATGCAAACAACCGAAAAATAAAGTGCGTAAAGTAAAGAACACAGTGGTTGTTGACCCAGTTCGGACCTCCTATTCTACATTTGGGGGATTCCAATCCAGGCTTACACTCCACTAAATCAAGACTCAAAAACCTCACAAACTATTCTAACTATCTCTGCACCTAGCTCGGTCTGGTAGTTAGAGCTCCCCCTCAACTACAGATCTTCCTCAGAATACAAACGATCAAGAACAGTCTAAGAACTCGAATCCCTGTCTAACCTGTAATATGAAATCCTATCTATCTTTCATTCATTCAAGATACTATCTTAAATTTACAGAATTCTCTCAATCAATCTCTCAAGATACAATCTATCTATTGAACACGAACTAATTGAGATAAGAACAGAATGATCACTCAATAATTTTCTCCAAGAACTCCTTGATCAATCTCAGTGAAGTATATCAGAAGTATGTGTAATACCCCAGATTTTTATCAACGCCCAAAGGAATAAAAATTTATTCCGATCAATGTCGAAATATATCCGAGAAGAAGAAAATAATTTATCACAATAAATTATTTCTCGGAAATGAAACGCCGATAGATTTAAATTTAAAATGGAATAAAAGAGGGAAAGGAAGCCCGAAGACATTCCATGAATTGAGTCAAGATAATTGGAATTAAATTTAATAAGGAAAAGAATTTTAATTCCAAGAACCCGTGAAGTCGGAAGAAATTTAATGAAACAAGTTATTGCACGGGAATCAAAAGACGACGAATTGGAAGCCGACGAACCCGAGACCGACGGACTTAAGATCTCAAACATGAAATTCATTTGAGTCGAGATAAACTTAAGATAAGAATTTATGACCCGAGAATGACCCGAAAAATCGAGCCCGAAAACGTAGGAGGATAGAAGTCCAAAAGAGAGGAAAAAAAGCCCGACGGATCGCACGACCCCGCCCGGACCGAAATCCAGGCGAGTTTGGCGTGCTCTCCGCGCGGTTTCTTGCAAGAAACCGCGCCACCACCGCGTGGGAGGCCTGACAACAGCCCTTTGTCGCGTTTTGGCGACTTTCTTGCCATATTCCTTGGCCCCAACGCGGGAATCTTGCTTGATCACGGGGGAGGCTTATTTTGGACGTTATTAGTTGTCCCTAACACCCCATTTCAGTCATCAACACCCCAAAGTTTCCTCCAAAACTCTCCCAAAACTCTCCCAAAGCCAAACACCCTTCCGGCGGACTTTCCGGCGACTTTCCGGCAACAAAATCCGACCGAGGAAGTGTGTAGATCAAGGATTGCAGGCTTTGGATTGTTGGTAAGATGTTAATCAAGTTTCCATATGGTTTTAAGATCATAACCATCATCCTAACTTATGAATCTTCGTATTCAAACACAAATCGGAGCCAAGGGAAGAATAAATCGGGTGGAAGAGATTCGTTCGTGACATCCCGTGGATTCCGGACGACCCCGTGACCTCCTAAGACATCATCCCCACTGTAAGTTAACCTTACTATGGTTTTGGGTGACTTAAAATGCAACCAAACATAGAGTTTTAGAAACTCTAAAAATCTGTCAACAAGAGAAAACCTCAACGCAGCGTTTTCGTATGAATTTTTCGAACCTCCAAAGCTGCTCAAACAATAAAACTCAAAACATGAAAAGTGTTCCTAAGACTTTGGTTTAGCTTCTGTAAAAATTTTAGAATTTTTCATGATGTTTTGAAACCTGAAACCAACCCAAAACTGAAGAGTATTAAATCTGGATCTTAGAACTTTGGCAGATTTCACTCTCAATCTTGTTGGTTATTTTGACCATGGATCTAGGCCGATCTAGGATTGGTGTTGAACATAAGAATTGTAGATCTATGAGTTTAGAACATTACTGTAAGTTTTTAGAATTTTTCGTTGAGATTTGAGCCTCCGAATCTGAGCCGATCCGATCTGCGTTAGAACCGAATTCATGAACCTTGACAGATTTCATTATCAAACTTGACGAGCAAAACTCTTACTTCGAGTGTTCAAACCTGAAAACTCAAAACTAAGATTTTGATCCAAAGATCTTAAGCTATATTGTGTAAAAATTTCAGAAATTTTCATCAAGTTTTGATACCCCAAATCGTGTCGGACATATTCTGCGTTTTTAAGAATTTTCAAAGGATGACAGATTTCATAACCGATCTTGAGGAGCTTATTCCTATCATTTCTAGCCCGATCCAATCTTTGAGTTCTAAACAAAAGTTGCATATAATCATGTCTAGTATATGCATATGAAATTTCAGAATTTTTGGAGTCCATTTGATATGATAAAAAGTCAAATCTTTGAAAGGTGTCAAACCTGAATCCTGACAGCATACTATTTGAGTCGAAAACTTGATTTTTGACATGCTTCCCATCGTTTTTCCGAAAAACTTAAAACACGAAAGTTGTTCATTGGGATGTTTTTGAGATACTGTGAACATTTCAGATCAATCGCCTAAGAAATGGATTTTTAAACCAAAAAGGCGCAAACTGTGACGCCAAATGATTTTTAAATCAAAGAGATTTTGAAATTTCGAAACAAACGGTCGAGACGTTGAAATACGATATATCTATACTTTTGAAAAATCCCGTTACACCAAATAAAAACATTTTCTTTAAAAGAATTCTTTTGAAACATTGGGGATTTGTGACCAAGTTTGATATTATCAATATGGACCAGAAGGCTTGTGGACATAAGAGCCCAAGCGAACGGCTAGTGGACATAAGAGCCCTGGCGAATGGTCGACCAAAAGGCTTGTGGACATAAGAGCCCAAGCGAACGGCTAGTGGACATAAGAGCCCTGGCGAATGGTTATTTATGAGGCTTGTGGACATAAGAGCCCAAGCGTACGACTAGCGGACATAAGAGCCCTAGTGAAATATTGATTATGAGGATTGCGGTCACAAGAGCCCTGGTGAATGGTGAACTATAAAAGAAACGAAAAATAATGAGAAATGATACTTTTGATATTGACTGCGGCCGCCGGATCACCGGCTAAATGATATATTGTTGAGATGATGGCGTAACGGGAAATAAATTAAAAAAGCTCATATTTTATGAAATTGGCTGCGGCCGCCGGATTCCCGGCTAAATTAAATATTGTTGAAATGGTTATGTAACGGGAGAACAAAATATTTAATATTTTTAAGTATTTATTTAATTATGCCTTGCAAATCGTTTTACTATGTAAGTTGAATCATGATCACGTGGAAATCTTTATTTTAAATCATGCCATTTATTTATTAGTGGATGATTAACTTAAATTGTGTATTACCTACAAACATCTTTTTATTAAATTTAATTAAAGGATTTGAAACCCCTAAATCATGCTATGTGTTAACTTACTCAGCGCGTTTTTGCTGACCCAAACTATTTATCCCCTTTTTCTTACAGAGTATGAAGATTATGCATCGTCATATGCATACATGGGAATATTTGGGGAAATCTCTATTTTAAACCCCTGCATTTAATTACGACTTGCATGAACGGGACTGTTTAACCCGTGTTTTGGCCATGTCGGCCCTTATACTTTATTTCCGCTGCAACTTTGATGTATTATCTTTAAATTATATATGAATGGGCTGTTTGAATATTTTAAATTCTGAAAAACCATAGCCTTGCATCTCTTTAGTGAGCTCGGAGAAACCGTGTCTTGCTAGGGAGGTGTGGCGGTGGCATCCCGGCCTGGGTTACCAAAACCGGGGTGTTACAATGTGGTATCAGAGCCCGGAATATTTTTAAAGTATTATTATTTTTAAAGTTATTATCTCTAAACTAGTAGTATATTTCAAAGAGCCCAATTATTATTTTGAAGTTAAAGCCCAAATTTTTAGCCCAAAATTTTTTTTAGAAGCCCAAGAAATTATTTTGGTCCAATAGCCTTGTTTTTATTTAAAGCCCAAATAATTTATTTCTTTCGGCCCAATATAGTGGCCCAAACCTTTTATCCTTATTTTAACCTATCCATGGAATAAATTTATTTTTAAAACCCATGGATAAATAAGTGCATGCATAAAATTTTTTTTGGGGGAGATCACATATGCATATGCATACATAAATATTTATACTAACTCTTTTTATGTGAATTATCGGTAATAAGAAACACTCCTACCTTAGAACTCGACATGACCTTGACTTAGGAGCGCTTGCTAAAGACTAACTTTGTCTTAGTCCTAGATCTTGATCACTTAGAAACTCATCTTCGCGTGCTTCTATAACAGAAAATGGCACCTAGAAGAAAACTGAGGAAGGTAAGCCCAAACGGCACTGACACTAATCTCCCAAACGCACCTAACAACAATGAGATTCCTCCGAACGTCGGAGATCGAGCGCCTCCTATTCCCAACAACATGGATGAACGTTTAAGGACGGTAGAAGAAGTACTCATAGTATTAGGGAATGCCGAGGTGCATAGGGAACAAGCGACAATACCTCCGCCAGTAGCCCGAGTCAACTACTTGGCATTGGTAAACCCCTACAATCCACCCCATTATAATGGCCAAGAGGATCCGGCCAAACTGGAAGATTGGATTCGCACCTTTGATAAGCTCCTTAGCGCTATCAAATGTCCCGAGGACGAGAGGGTCCAAGTGGCGACCTACTATCTTGGCGGAGAGGCCGACGAATGGTGGCATAACCTCCAAGGAAATTTGACTAAAGCCTGCCTATGGGAAGAATTTAAGGAGGTTTTGAGGGAAAGGTTTTACCCAATGAGCATTAAGGCCGCAAGGTATGAAGAATTCGTCCATTTGAAACAAGGTGGGCAAACAGTACAAGAGTACTATGCCAAGTTTAAGGAGCTGGTTAGATTTGCTGCTACAATGGTGCCAACTGACTTCGACAAGGCTCAGAAGTTCGAGATGGGTTTGAATCTTGATATTCGAGAGATATTGGTGGGAGGACAATGCACGACTTTGCAGGAGGTATATGACCGGGCAGTAGCAGTCGCGCGTGTCCAACAATTAAAGCGAAAGGACAATGGCGAATCGAACAAAAACTCGCAAGGATTTGAGAAGAAGAATCGTAATAAGAACAACAATAATAACTTTAGGAGGGGCAATGATCAAGCTAAATTCGATGGGTCTAGAGGAGATGGCAACCGTGGTGCGTTCATACCACGCTGCCCACGATGCAACCATGCACATTTGGTGCGCCAGTGCCCGAAGCCTGGAGCCTGCTATAAGTGCGGCAAGTTTGGTCACAAGACTAGGGAATGTCAAACCCATATTGAGAATATAACCAAAAGAGATGACCTGGTCGCTGGACCTAACTAGCCACAAGTAACCAAGGGGGACTCATGGGACGTTAAATGTGGTAAATAAATATATACCTGTGCTAGGCAACGATACTTGAACCTCCGTGGATGTGTAGGCAGTTATGGGGACATAACTGTAATCTTAAGGGGGGGAGGATGTAATACCCCGTAAGAATGCATAAGCATTTAATTCGAAACTCGAATATTTTGTATCCCAAATAAATTCTTTTTGAACTACGTAATGACTTGATCCCTTCACAGGGTACGTAGGCAACTTGGAAATTTCAATTCTGGGTTCAGTCAAACAATAATCAACAATCGAACAATAATTCAATAACACAATATCGCAAATAGTAAACAAAAGAACCCTAACTCTTAGCGCGAGAAAAGCCGAAACACAACTTCGAGGACGAAGTTGATTCTTAAGGGGGGTAGACTGTAATACCCCAGATTTTTATCAACGCCCAAAGGAATAAAAATTTATTCCGATCAATGTCGAAATATATCCGAGAAGAAGAAAATAATTTATCACAATAAATTATTTCTCGGAAATGAAACGCCGATAGATTTAAATTTAAAATGGAATAAAAGAGGGAAAGGAAGCCCGAAGACATTCCATGAATTGAGTCAAGATAATTGGAATTAAATTTAATAAGGAAAAGAATTTTAATTCCAAGAACCCGTGAAGTCGGAAGAAATTTAATGAAACAAGTTATTGCACGGGAATCAAAAGACGACGAATTGGAAGCCGACGAACCCGAGACCGACGGACTTAAGATCTCAAACATGAAATTCATTTGAGTCGAGATAAACTTAAGATAAGAATTTATGACCCGAGAATGACCCGAAAAATCGAGCCCGAAAACGTAGGAGGATAGAAGTCCGAAAGAGAGGAGAAAAAGCTCGACGGATCGCACGACCCCGCCCGGACCGAAGTCCAGGCGAGTTTGGCGCGCTCTCCGCGCGGTTTCTTGCAAGAAACCGCGCCACCACCGCGTGGGAGGCCTGACAACAGCCCTTTGTCGCGTTTTGGCGACTTTCTTGCCATATTCCTTGGCCCCAACGCGGGAATCTTGCTTGATCACGGGGGAGGCTTATTTTGGACGTTATTAGTTGTCCCTAACACCCCATTTCAGTCATCAACACCCCAAAGTTTCCTCCAAAACTCTCCCAAAACTCTCCCAAAGCCAAACACCCTTCCGGCGGACTTTCCGGCGACTTTCCGGCAACCAAATCCGACCGAGGAAGTGTGTAGATCAAGGATTGCAGGCTTTGGATTGTTGGTAAGATGTTAATCAAGTTTCCATATGGTTTTAAGATCATAACCATCATCCTAACTTATGAATCTTCGTATTCAAACACAAATCGGAGCCAATGGAAGAATAAATCGGGTGGAAGAGATTCGTTCGTGACATCCCGTGGATTCCGGACGACCCCGTGACCTCCTAGACATCATCCCCACTGTAAGTTAACCTTACTATGGTTTTGGGTGACTTAAAATGCAACCAAACATAGAGTTTTAGAAACTCTAAAAATCTGTCAACAAGAGAAACCCTCAACGCAGCGTTTTCGTATGAATTTTTCGAACCTCCAAAGCTGCTCAAACAATAAAACTCAAAACATGAAAAGTGTTCCTAAGACTTTGGTTTAGCTTCTGTAAAAATTTTAGAATTTTTCATGATGTTTTGAAACCTGAAACCAACCCAAAACTGAAGAGTATTAAATCTGGATCTTAGAACTTTGGCAGATTTCACTCTCAATCTTGTTGGTTATTTTGACCATGGATCTAGGCCGATCTAGGATTGGTGTTGAACATAAGAATTGTAGATCTATGAGTTTAGAACATTACTGTAAGTTTTTAGAATTTTTCGTTGAGATTTGAGCCTCCGAATCTGAGCCGATCCGATCTGCGTTAGAACCGAATTCATGAACCTTGACAGATTTCATTATCAAACTTGACGAGCAAAACTCTTACTTCGAGTGTTCAAACCTGAAAACTCAAAACTAAGATTTTGATCCAAAGATCTTAAGCTATATTGTGTAAAAATTTCAGAAATTTTCATCAAGTTTTGATACCCCAAATCGTGTCGGACATATTCTGCGTTTTTAAGAATTTTCAAAGGATGACAGATTTCATAACCGATCTTGAGGAGCTTATTCCTATCATTTCTAGCCCGATCCAATCTTTGAGTTCTAAACAAAAGTTGCATATAATCATGTCTAGTATATGCATATGAAATTTCAGAATTTTTGGAGTCCATTTGATATGATAAAAAGTCAAATCTTTGAAAGGTGTCAAACCTGAATCCTGACAGCATACTATTTGAGTCGAAAACTTGATTTTTGACATGCTTCCCATCGTTTTTCCGAAAAACTTAAAACACGAAAGTTGTTCATTGGGATGTTTTTGAGATACTGTGAAAATTTCAGATCAATCGCCTAAGAAATGGATTTTTAAACCAAAAAGGCGCAAACTGTGACGCCAAATGATATTTAAATCAAAGAGATTTTGAAATTTCGAAACAAACGGTCGAGACGTTGAAATACGATATATCTATACTTTTGAAAAATCCCGTTACACCAAATAAAAACATTTTCTTTAAAAGAATTCTTTTGAAACATTGGGGATTTGTGACCAAGTTTGATATTATCAATATGGACCAGAAGGCTTGTGGACATAAGAGCCCAAGCGAACGGCTAGTGGACATAAGAGCCCTGGCGAATGGTCGACCAAAAGGCTTGTGGACATAAGAGCCCAAGCGAACGGCTAGTGGACATAAGAGCCCTGGCGAATGGTTATTTATGAGGCTTGTGGACATAAGAGCCCAAGCGTACGACTAGCGGACATAAGAGCCCTAGTGAAATATTGATTATGAGGATTGCGGTCACAAGAGCCCTGGTGAATGGTGAACTATAAAAGAAACGAAAAATAATGAGAAATGATACTTTTGATATTGGCTGCAGCCGCCGGATCACCGGCTAAATGATATATTGTTGAGATGATGGCGTAACGGGAAATAAATTAAAAAAGCTCATATTTTATGAAATTGGCTGCGGCCGCCGGATTCCCGGCTAAATTAAATATTGTTGAAATGGTTATGTAACGGGAGAACAAAATATTTAATATTTTTAAGTATTTATTTAATTATGCCTTGCAAATCGTTTTACTATGTAAGTTGAATCATGATCACGTGGAAATCTTTATTTTAAATCATGCCATTTATTTATTAGTGGATGATTAACTTAAATTGTGTATTACCTACAAACATCTTTTTATTAAATTTAATTAAAGGATTTGAAACCCCTAAATCATGCTATGTGTTAACTTACTCAGCGCGTTTTTGCTGACCCAAACCATTTATCCCCTTTTTCTTACAGAGTATGAAGATTATGCATCGTCATATGCATACATGGGAATATTTGGGGAAATCTCTATTTTAAACCCCTGCATTTAATTACGACTTGCATGAACGGGACTGTTTAACCCGTGTTTTGGCCATGTCGGCCCTTATACTTTATTTCCGCTGCAACTTTGATGTATTATCTTTAAATTATATATGAATGGGCTGTTTGAATATTTTAAATTCTGAAAAACCATAGCCTTGCATCTCTTTAGTGAGCTCGGAGAAACCGTGTCTTGCTAGGGAGGTGTGGCGGTGGCATCCCGGCCTGGGTTACCAAAACCGGGGTGTTACAGTATGTAAAAGTTGCAAAGCGTATATTCTGTGTAGAACAACTTTAGTCGGGCAAGCTGCAAGGTATTTATAAAGTGTCGCAGGGCAGTTGCAGTAGCAGCGGCAGTTAAGTTCCACAAAGAGTAATTTCTTGTTGTTAGCAGGTAGTGCAAAACATCAACCTGCATGAAAAGCAAACAAGTGTGCCAACACGAAGGACTGCTTTGGAAAGTACATCATCGTGGTTCGGAAATAGTGGGTTTATAAACATAAAAATCCCAATATGCTTAAATAAAGAAGAAAACCCATAACGTTAGTTATTAAAAAAACACACACAGACACAACCTTGAATAATTAATGCTCTGTTCTCTAGGCCTTAAATAAGTTGTTTTGATATGAATTTTATAATATCTGGTCTGATCTGATCTGAATTTGCCTGGTCTGGTCTGAATATTTATGGTCTGATTTGATTCAATCCAGACTGACCTGATCTGATCTGATATGGTCTTGATCTAATCCGGTCTGGTCTGATCTGAGTTGATTTGGTCTGATCTGAATATTTTTTATCTGATCTGGTCTTATCTAATTTTAATAAAAATAAGTAATAAATCATGGAAATATGTTCTAGAAAACGAGACCTAAGTGGGTTTAATATCCAGTACAGAGCTAAATTAGTGGGTAATGTATTTAAGTATACAAATGAGTGGGTTTCGTAATTTATTAAGTCCCATACTCCAGATAATAAGAGTTTCACTTTCCGTGGCCTCTATGCCCATTTTGTAATTAGAGGGTTTTGTATCTGGCCCTTAAATAATTTGTATACTTAAATAATATATTTTATATACTCAATAATATAATAACTATATTTGACTTCATCTTTGCTAAAAAAGATAAAATAATTTATATCCATGAATATATTGAGATAACATTAGAAACATTGAACACCCCGCGCGTCCATTAAGCCTAGACATCAAATTATTTCCATGTTGCTTAATTTGTAATCACTCATAATTTATTCAACAAATAAGCCTGTGAATTCAATAAGTCTACTTTACTTTGAACAAGTTTTCATAAATAAGAAGTGAACTTTCATGAGTTCGAGATTTCTTTAATTAGGACCTCACCATTAATAGTAATTAAGTTTTCGTAAGGCATTCTTGTAATCATTATTCATGTTTTTTTGAATGAAAAGCATATTTCATCTCTTCATAGATCATTGTAAGTTGTGATATGCGGTCCACACACCTAAGAGAAATCTCTAAATCTTTAGTGCTTAGACTTGTGCTAGGTGCATGGTTGGAATCTTAAGGCTAACTCCAAGATTGAACAACCATTAATGAAGATTATCATATGGGATGAGACATGTAGTTAGATCTTGATTCCTCTCCCCAAGTGTTCTTCATTGTTGGTTGCTTTCTATCCCTTTATTTGCTTTAATTTTTCTTCTCCTTCGTTAATATTGAATTTACTGGGAAAGGTCAACGGCTCAATATCAGTCTACATTACAACCTCCAAAACCATTCCCAACATTGCTTCTTGCTCCGTCCGATTGATGTGGTTAGGGGTTTGAGGGGGAAGACCGTTCTTAACGTTGAAGTGGGTGGGGTGAGGGGAATTAATGTGGTGGATGTGAATAAATGGGTGGGGTGAGGGGAATTAATATGGTGGATATGAATAAGATGTGTTTGTATAGGGTGTTGAATGAGTGATATTCAGTACCTACTGAAATGTTGATTCAATGAGATGTGTGTGCCGAGTGTTAATGAAGTGTGTCCTGAGTATCTAATGGTGTTTGAGTTGTATAAAAACATACAACACATACAAAGACTCATTCAGCGCAAACAAAATACTATTTCAACACTTCAGCACCCAAACCAAATCAGAATAAGGTTATGCGTGTGCTTTAAATTTAATTCTATGTAGTACTTTAAATTTAATTCCAGAGGGTAAATTAGGTAATTAAGTCGTGGGTGGGTGTGTTTTTTTTTTTTTAGGAGAAAAAGGCATTTTATTCCATCCAAAGTCCAAATGGTTGAAGTACGTACAACATACAAGATCTAGAGATCCGAGATCCAAAGTAGGAAGAAAAGGAGATAACTAATAGACAGACATCTCAACAACATTGACAAAATCAAACATCTGAAACAAAACAAACACCAGTGGACTATAAACCTCCACTGCCGAGACTAACCAAAAAGCGTCACTACTTCATCCTGTTGCGGCGCCTTGAGGCCGGCTACATTAGCCTTCCCAAAAACAACATCAGTCAGCGTGAAATAGCGTTACTGCTAATCAACCGAATCGGACAAAATCCATGCACCAGCACCTTTCTTCAACCCCCGGAATACAATAGAAATCTCAAGGGTCAAATCGAAAATGACTATCCCAAACATTTACTTAAAAATCACGTCTCCCTTGCCTAAAGTTTTCAAATCCAAATGCATGGAAATCAAGAGGCTAGGTGAAAATTGGAAACGGGGACAGCAAGAAGAAACAAAACATGGGTGAAGATAGAACCTTATGAACAACTTGAAATATTCCAGACGAGTTACCACAAAGAGCCCTAAGCAAATTGAGATACAAAGATTTAGCATGAGCACACAAAAGGAATCCAGAAGCTCTCACACACTCAAGACTTTCTAGCAAAATTCTTCATGTTGAGACAAAACCTTTATCATGTCATGGAGTCATAATCCCCTCTAACAAAAACTTTTGTATTGTTCTGACTACCCTCCGACTTTTTTTTTATATATATTTTTTCTACTTTTTCTTTTTTTTTTCTTTTTTCTCTTTTTTTTTTTTTTTACGGGTTGCCCAAAGACCAAATAGCATCAGTATAATGCTTATGACAATCCTTGTTATTCAATATCCCAAGCATAAGTCCAAGCATAAAATACACGATCCCATACTTATAAATACTTACCACCCATCTATCAGACATTAAGCATTTCCGAACACTCAATGGTCAAAGAAGCTATGTGGCTAAGACCTGGTGAAGGCTATAGTTTATGGACAGGCAGTGAGCTGACGAAACAAGGTTTAACAGTAAAGCTCAAGAGTGGCTCACAAGTAGTGTTTGAAAAGAGAATGGGAGAAATGTAGGTCGAACAACCTAGGACCCTTATATTAGATGCACTGAATTGAAAGAAGGCAAGCTCGACATGATTTTTAAAGCAAGTTCTAGGGAAGCAGAATGGCCCCAACATATGCATGCAATCAAATGAGACTTAAAGCTCAGATCTCACCGGGTAATTAGTAGGTTGGCTTGACGTATTTGTTGCAAGAAATCTTCAATCCTGTGGGATCCCGAGCACCATGACTATGCTCGTATTTAGCTTAAAATTTCAATATGTTGCTTCAAGCCAGCCAGATCAGCAAACTTGATAGCTCGAGCAGTACCAGAATAAACAGCAAACCTCAGAAAACAGCCGCAGCATCAGCAACCTCCTGTTAAAGTATCTCCATTGTTGGACCCTCAAACCGTGATGATCAACAGCACCGGGTATTTAGTCAGATGACTTGGAATATTCATTGCACAATATCCTCAATCCTATGGCGGTCACTCATTAGCAATCTTGAAAAGGTCAAGCAGCACCGACACAAGCAGCAGTCCTCCGAACAGCCAAGCATTATCATCCTCCAAAAGCGACTTAACTTCTTCCTGTGGCGACGCCTAGAGACCGGCTGCATTAGCCTGAAAAATCGAGCAGCATCAGTAGAAAACAACAATCCTCAGAAACAGCCAAGCATCAGCATCCTCTTGTTAAAGCAACTCCATTGTAGGACCCTCAAGACCACAAGTATCAGCAGGACCAGATATTAAATCAGTTGGCAACTTAAACAGCAATCCTTAGAACAGTCAAGCTTCAGCATCCTCCTATTAAAGCATCTCCATTGTTGGACCCTAAACCCGTAAGCAGCAGCAGCACCTCATACCCAACCAGCACTTCCTAATCTTTGTGTGTCCACAGCAGCAAAAAGCATTTGCGACTAAGGCATAGCCAACTCCGCCAAGAAAGTGTACATCCCTCCGCGCAGCACATCAAAAGAACTCCAAAGAGACCAGCGAAAACTCCACTCGAGCATCCACTGGTGGCCCTCCATCAATACCACTCTTCAACCTTTCCTTCTCCCTTTGCTCCCATCCTAGCCCAATGATCAGCCATGGAGTTCCTTTCCCTAAAAATTTGTTGAAACCTTACCTCCCCCGCGACGTTAAGAACAACAGCGATTGGTCCGACAAGTCCATGGAAACGCCAAGGGACCTTACCCTGATTTTCCAGCCATTTAACCACATTGTGCGAGTCACATTCAAAAGCAAGCTTTTGTAAAGGAAAACCTTGATCATGAATAATTGCCCGACATACCCGACTTATGGTTGTAATTTCTGCTCCCGACGAGTCTGCATAGCCAATAGAATCAGATAAAATAAAAATCACATTCCCCTCATCATCCCGAATGACTCCTCCAATCCCTGCCGGCCCCGGGTTACCGAGAGACGAGCCGTCCGAATTGATCTTCCACCAACCCTTTTCGGGTCTAGTCCAAGTCAGCCCCCTTCGCACTGCCTTGACCCTCCAAACACCTGATCGAGCCACTCCTGCAAGCAATGCATCATCTGAACAAATCGGACTGGTAAACACATTCAGCCCGGCTGCTTTCCACCATGTAATTATTCTCCATTTCAACTCCTCGGTTGCTGTTCCTTGTTGACAGGTAGCCCTTTGAATATTACTTCATTACGTTGTTTCCAGACCGACCAAATAATATCCAAACAAGTAATGCACCATCTCTCCCATCCGCCTCTGTGTGTATTGCTCCACAGCCACCAAGAGATAAGACTAACAACATTGTCCGGTATTGCCCACTGCACCCCAAACATGCAGCTCCTTGGTACCAAAGGATCTTAGCAAACTCGCATTTGCATAAAAGGTGGTCCAATGATTCTGTCGTGCCTGAACAGATGCTACATGTTGCATCCAATATCTGGTTCATGCCTCTTCTAATTAACTCGACTTTAACAGGTAGCGCATGGTGGAGGGCCTTCCAAGCTAACAATTTGGCTTTCATAGGTGCCTTAATCTTCCATAGCCTTGTCCACAGACCTTGATCCTCGCTCCCATCATTTCCTGCTCCAGGATACCAATAGGATCATAACATTGCATGGTGGGTGTGTTAACAGGTAGCGCATGGTGGGTGTGTTAACATTGCAATATTTCTAAATGTATGGAGTGATTGTATGTAAAAATGATTTTTGAAGTAAAAATGGGGTGTAGATATCTGTCCCTAAAATAAAATCATAGACAACATAAATGTTTTTTTTTTTTTTTTGTAGAACTTCTAAATGTTGATATTTCTAAAAGAGAACGGCGTGGGGTCTAATTTTTTGAATTTTTTAATCATAATTTTGAATTAATTTTAAAAATAGAATTAACATGATTATATCCTATATTCATTTATTCATATAATCATGAAACTAATTAAAATTATTAATATAATTATATTTTGATATTTTATTATCTTCTTATGCAAACTATATTTTATATATCGGTATCATATATCATTCTCACCCTTCGGATTGAGGCGTAATAATAGTAACTAGAATTTTAACCCGCGCTTCGCGGGCGGTATTTTGTTTTCCAAATAAAATCAAGTATTTGTGGTCTTATTATTATTTGTGCATAAAGTTTGCTTATTTTAAATTCATAACATAGGCGTAGGAAACCATAAGAATATGTGTCAATGTGATCATAAAACATGCGATAAAATAAATAATCAATTCATTACCTCGAGATAATCAACCTCAATTTTTATATGTATATCTTGATCCACCAATTTCAATAAACCAGACTATTCTAAACTATGAGTACGAATCTCCGCAATTTCATTAAGATAGTAGTAGGGATGGATTCAATTAATTATATTATAAAAACGATTATTTAGAAGACCTAGAAAATATTAGAAAATAAGTTCTTAGTTGGTAAGAAATCGAAAAATCTCAATCCTTTTGGCTATAACTACAATATATATATATAAATATATATATATACTGGTGGTAATCATCAGGTTATTCCCATTATATAATTGTTCATCATTCTACACAATCAGTTTCATAACGTTAAATTTTCTATGAGATCACTTTCTCAGGCTAGCAAAATTTTTTTGTTTTCAGGTTCCCACATTCATATACAGCTACTAACCTAAAAAATTGTCAATAAATATGATCAAAAGAAAGGGAAGAAAAAAGCAAACAACTAACTTGTATTCAAAGACAACCAAGACCAACTAATTGTAAAACTAAACCTCATAACTCATAGCCCCACACAATATGAAGAGACAAAGTATACAATAAAATATGAAGAAAAATATTATTATGTTACTAAAGGAAAATTTCTTGGGTATCATAAGAAAATAACAATCACCTGAAATTGGTACAATCACATTGAATGAGGTATGAGCAATCAAATTCAAATAGGAACAGAAATGATAGGAGAGAATTAATTCCATACTATCATTATATAACTATTGTAGTATAAAAACTATTTACGTGGAGGTGATTATGTATGAAATTAGTATATATCATATTGACATTCAATAAGAATATGTATGACATTTGATTTGTTTATTTACTTATATATTGTAACTGTCCCATATATTAATCACTTTCACAATGATTCTCCAATCATATTTGCTGTTATTGAGTGAATTCAAACTATCATACTTCATTATATTCATCATTTATCTTAATATGAAGATGATTTAACTATGGAGAATGAATCCAAAAATGTGTGATTGATAATTGAATATAAAATTAGTGGAGAACAATAATTTACTACAATAAAAAAGTATCCACTTTTTATACTTACAATTTCAACAAATTAGCATTTTTTCAACTATCATAGAATGATTGTCTTCCTATTTTCCTTAGTAGTAATATATAAGCGAATACATTTTTGGCACATCATTAAAAGTATTATGCATGTTTTTAATGTTATGCATGCTTCGATACACAGAAGGGCTTTGTTCTATTTTCATCTTTTTCTTGGCAATATATCAGCAAATGACATCGCAAAATCGACTAATAAAATTGTTGACCTTTTTGAGAAACTAAAAAAAATGCAAAATTCTGGATTATGTTCATAAGAAAAAAAATATTTTTTCAATAATTATTTTTTCTTTATATTATTTTCTTTTATTAAAATTATTTTTATGATAAAAAATATATTTAAAAATTAAACCTTATACAAAAAATCAGGATTGAATTTTGATTAAATTTTTATAACGGAGTATAATTTCTTATTAACAATATATATTTGGATAAATTACTGTTTTTATTTTATTATTTTTTGTTAAATATTGACACCTATATATGTCGTCAAAGGTGTGTTCAAACCCAAACTATACATTTTTTTATTTTATTATATTGATTAGGTTAATATTTTAGATTTGAATTCTAATATAAATAATAGTATGATATATATTTGAAAAAAATTACTTATTTAATTAAAGAATTTATAATGTATTTGTTTAACTAAATTTGTCATAAATATCAAATATATTATAATTTATTTTTAACATATATATATATAGTTTTAAAATATATGGAAAGATTTTCTCAAGAGTCCTAACAAATAGATTTATTATCTAAATATAGAATATTTAAAAGATTGATTGTAATGACCCTACTTTTACAACTCAATTAATTGGTGATAAGTCCAAATACTCAAAGTTCAATTATCCTTTCAAACCAAGCCCAATATTCATTAACCCTACATATGGCCCAACCCTATTCCCCCTTCTCTCCAAGACGTGATTTTGGGATGGAGCAGCAGGGAAGAACGCAGATGAGGGTTGGAGCGGCAACTTGAGCAAGAGAAGAAGAAGCAATCGGAAGCTTGGAAGCCATTCGATTTAATCAGGCAAGGGAATTATGTGTATTTAATTTGTGTTGGGGTTCCCTTTCTTTCTCCCTATTTCTTTCTTCACTTTTCTTCACCGGAATAAGAACACTAATGGAGGCACTGCTGTGCGCCGGCGGACGGAGATGGAGCAGAGGCCGGGGTAGTCGGCCTCGCCATGGCAGTGGTGATGGCGTCGCACAGTGCGACGCCAAGGCAGCGGACAGGTGGTGCTGCCGCTGCGCTGCAAGCAGGGAATGGCGGCAATGTCGCCCTCCGACGAGGGTGGCCGGCGGTTGTGGCGGTGGCCAGTCTTCTTTCTCCTACCCTCTCCTCATGTTCTTCTCATTCTCTTTTATGTCTCGTTTGTGCTACTGTGGGTTTGGAATAAGTATAATACTGTGATAGGTTTATAACTATTGTGCTAGGTTTATAAAGATACGACATCAACTATCAAATTGCCCTTTTCCCCATACTACTGTGTTAGGCCTATAACTATAACTTTCATAATAAAACATTAACGTGGTATGCTTTGGTGCTCTCCCGTAGGCTCTGTACTGATTTCAGAAAATAATAAAGCTCCTAATAACTATTGTTGCCTCTGTGGCATTAAAGATGAGTTAATCTCTAATTGATAAAGTATTTTGAGAATATGTTGTACTAATGTTGGGTTTGTTGAATGTTTGGGTAATCATTTTGTTTAAAGGCTTATAGAAGGATAGAGAAGTATTATTTAGTATAATTGACGACTGATTGGGCATGGTTGTTTAATAAATATGAATGTTGGAACTAATTGATAGTTTGGATGTTGGGAAATGTTTAATTGTGGATTTAAGTTGGTATTTTTATTTAACTAGTCAAATGTGGAACATGATTAATTAATTGTGAATTGATGAATGTTTTGGTAAGAATCGTTTATGAGTATTATTTGACAATTATATAGATATATGTGTATGGGTATGTCTTTAAGGGGTATGTAATGGGATTCACTGTTTCACTATTTACGGAATGAATTTTGGAAGATGACAACTCTTTTAAAACTTGATTAACAAGTTGGGAAATTATTGTAGGGAGCTGGAGTATTTGTCTGATTGGGTATGTTTTGATAATTGTAAAGTGTTGGGCAACCTTCGAGTACTTGGCTATTTTTGAGTCTTGAAGTTTGAAGAAGAATAATTTGGAGTTGCTAAGTATTGGGTTTTTAGGAAATTGAGTAATAGTGGATTAAATTGGTGATGATCGGTAGATTGGAAATTGGTGATTGAGTAATAATTGGGTTATGATGATTTAATTTAAACCTTGTTGGGTTTATTTTGATATTGGAAAAATTGGGAATTTGTGGGAAGAATATAATTTAATTCACTGCTCGGTGTGCATTCTGGAAATTCCATAGACTTTAATTGTATTGGTGGAGAGTTTGGATCTCACACTAGCCTAACTAGAATGCATGGGATGGACGTCTCTGTACATGTATGGCTGGGAGTATATTGGTGGGATTGATTATTAGTGTTGAGTGGCCTGTGTCCGCGATTTGTATGTGTATGTATAATACATTAACTTAACTATGATGTTACTTATTTTTATTAATCCTATATATGTATTTTATATTCAGCTCAGCTAGCTATATAAATATTGGAGAAGTTACCAGACTTGCTTTTGATTTTATGGAAATTTAATGTAGTTTCTAAATGACTATCTATATATAAATGGAGGCTTCAGATTTACTTTACTGTGTTGACTACACCTCTAACCGAGAGTGTATATGTATTTTATATAAATGTGTGTGATTTATATTGAATTTAATTTATAGACATTAGCTCAATCCTTGGATGAATGGGATTAATGCATAGAGATGCTCAGACAGAATACCAGGATATAATTCATATTTTTTTATATGTTATTTATTTCTTTGTCTACCTGTAATGAGAAGTTGCTCATGGAAAATGGGAGGTAGTAAAATATTGGTAAGCATGTTAATTGTTAGTAGAACATCAGTTTATAATATTGATTATATTATGGCTTCCCAGTATACGTGTCAATCTGAATAGTGTGAGGAATCGCTACCATGCTTGACCATTATATTAATTGAGTGGTAAGGTATGCATGTCTTGGGAAATGAGTACATACTCGATTTCGGTACTTGTCGATTATGAGGAAAGTTGGGTCTACATTTTAATATAGAGTACCTACATTTAATTATTTATTATCTTATTTCATTGGAATTGACGGTTATTAACCCGATGGGTTGTTATGATGATTATGATTGATCGGGCAGCCTTTAGCCTTTACAGGTGTTGTTGAGTCCCGATGGCTGATAATGACCAAAATTGACCATTATTTTCAATCTATTTCCGTGTCTAATACGGACATTTGATCGCATTCCGGTCTTATTTAAATAAGAAAGCAGTTGAATTTGACAGATATATGCAAATTTGTATAAATAATAAGCTGGTATTGAAAAATACAAAAATATTGTTATTTTTATTAAATTTATATTAAAAAACCCAAAAACATGATAAAAATATTAAAAATTCCACATTTGATAATTATGATTTGGTAGTATCTGTTCAGTGGAACACGAATCCATTAAACGGAACACAAACAAAATGTCAAGTGGAGCAAATATCTTTTTTTTCATTATATTTTATATTTTATACTTTGATGTATATATTTTTAGTTTTTATGTTTATTTATTTTTATTTATGTTTTTCTGCTATTATTAAATTAATTGATCCACTAATCCTTATTTAATTTCACGTGTTTAATTGAATTCGCCTAGTCCAGTCCATTTCCAAAGTCCAAACACCCCAAGCCCAATACCACTCAAACATTTTATCAAGCCCATACACCAAAGCCCAATACCCAACCCTAATCTCAACCCTAACCCTAACCCTATCTCCCGCCGCCGCCGCCCTGCCGACGGCACGCCGCCGCCGCGTCCGGCCAAACAGCCCAGCCACCACCTCACAGCACCACTTTTACCATCCCCAACTCCATTCCCTCCACCGAGCCACTGCTCCGGCCACCACTGCCGCTCCACCAACAGTCCACCATCTCCGGCGGAGCTCCAAGGCAACAACCGCCCACCTCCATCAACCTCCTTCCTCCTCCGTCACCTGCCAACAACCATCTCTACCATCCCTCCGCCCACCATCGCCATCTCGCCTCCACCACTGTGGCATCTCCGCCACCACCATCCTCAACAAATCGAGCCACGGCCACAACCCCAGCGCCACCCGCACTACCACCACTACCCTCAGTTCCGACCACCAGACGCCGCCCTCACCTCACCATCCATCCGCCATCGCCGCCCTGCTCACGCCACAGCTCCGTCACAACCATTCAACCTCAGCCCCCCTCCTCCGGAGCTCCGCCGCTGTAGCGCCTCCGTCTCCCCAAACAGCCACCGCCGCTGCCTCCAAGCTCGCCTTGGCCAGCGGCCGTCTCCGGCGAAATCCATCCTCAAGGCCCAAAAAAAAAAGAGAAAGCAAAAAAAAAAAAGAAATTAGAGAAATGGAGGAAGAAAACTGACACAGAAAACAGGAAACAAGAAAAATAAGAGAAGAACTGAAACAAGAATGAAAGAAAGAACACAGAGCATAGAAGAATTGGAAACTGGAAATGGAGGAGAAGAACGAACTGGAGGCAAGAAGAAAGAAAGAAACGAAAATGTGGAAAGAGAAGAAAATGAGAGAGAGAGAAAGAATGAAAGAGAAAATAAGAAGAGGATGAAAATTAAAACATTTGTCGCGGAGGGCTACATCGCGACAAAATGCTCCGCGGCCAAAAATTGCTCCGCGACTGTGAGAGGAGTATCAAGACACATAATTTTGTCGCGGAACATGGTTCCGCGACAAAATGGAACGCGACCGCGACAAGCCTTCCGCGACAGAGACACACATTCCGCGACCAGGACAGAGACGGGTCACGTGACCTCATTTATTCAAATTTCCCACATGTTAAAAGACTCGGGAGGTCCAGGGACCTCAGCTCCCGCAAGCATGGATTTTTGTCTTCTTCCCCTCGGACCTCGAGCTCCCGCCCCCTCCTCCTGTGCACCATCTTGGAGCTAAAAAGTGTTTTGTCCCTAGCCAATTTATTCCGCGACAAAGCAATTGTTTAGCGACCACGTGGGCCTTGAATGGGCCTAGGGCTTAATCCTACTCTATAAATATATCCTCCTACCCCCTTGAACAGTAACCTAGCTACACTTAGTTTTTTTTTTTTACTGTTCTTGGAGGCACCACTGTGCTCTCCAAAATTAGTGTAGGTAGATAGTTTAATTTTATGCAATGTAATAATAGACTTTAGCTTAGTTTTAATTTATGGTTTGTAATAAATTAGTGTAGCTAGTGTTCACTTTTTATTTTTCCAGTTTATTATTTTTGTACTTTTGGGTTTGAAACACTCAATTAATGGGTGTGTTTAAACCATTTTTGATTTTCTATGTTATAAGAGAAAATGCCCCACAAAAATCTGTATGGATCTCTCTTCCATTTTGTATACTGCTTTGTTTTTTATTTTTGGGTCACTTGACCAATTTTTTATTTAGTTAGATTTTAATGCTTTCTTAGTATTAATTAAATGCATAATCATTTGATATTATCCCTTGATAGGTTTATTAGCTTAGTTTATCTTTTTCAGATTTTTGTTCCAGTGTGATTTATCTTGCTTTTTAGTTTAGTAGTTGCTTTTATTTTTATTTTTATTTTAGATGTTGTTTTATTTTATTTTTAGTTCTAGTATAATAAATCTAGAAAGGGATGTTACTAAAGTGTTTATGCATATCTAAAAATTGCATCTCCTATATTGTATTGCATCACGTTGTAACCCCACGGGTTGCAACGTAATTTTTCCCGTTGTGATCCCACGGATCACAACGCACACCCATGTAATGCAATATTAGGCGTTATGCTGCCAAAATTTTTATAGAAATTTTAAAAAAACCCTTTGTCGCCATGCACTTTGTCGCGGACCCACGGTCCGCGACATAACCCTGTTTAGCGACAGAGGACCAAATTCTTGCATTTTGTCTGCATGGCTTCTGTCGCGGAACCTTTGTCGCGGAACCATGCTCCGCGACAAAATCCTATTCCGAGACAGAAAATTATGCCTTGCCATTAATTTTGAAACCCTTGGTCGCGAAGCAATCTTGTCGCGGAACCACGTTCCGCGACATAACCCTTGATTAGCGACCAAGGACCCAAATACTTGTAATTTTATTCTGGGAGGACTCTGTCGCGGAACCTTTGTCGCGGAACCACGGACCGCGACAAAATCCTTGTTCCGCGACCAGGAATTATGTCCTTACCAATTTTCAACCCTTTGTCGCTATACCTCTTTGTCGCGAAAATTTTTGCTTAGCGACAAAACAAACCCTAATTCTCAAAATATCAATTCCTCTTATTTCCTACCCCTTTGTCGCGAAACCCTTGTCGCGGACCCATGGCCCGCGACACAAACTCTATTTCGCGACAAAGTGGCACCTTTTTGCCAAATTTTTATTTTTCATCTCACTCCATTAATTAATTGAACCTTTATATTAATATTTTGAGGTTGAAATCCAATGATCTCAACCCATGATTAATTTGATATAAAGAATTTTGTTCAATTTCCCATTAAAAGATTCTTCTACAAATGACTAAACTCTAATGATCTAAGTATATTGTAACACCCCGGTTTTGGTAACCCAGGCCGGGATGCCACCGCCACACCTCCCTAGCAAGACACGGTTTCTCCGAGCTCACTAAAGAGATGCAAGGCTATGGTTTTTCAGAATTTAAAATATTCAAACAGCCCATTCATATATTATTTAAAGATAATACATCAAAGTTGCAGCGGAAATATAAATTGTGCAGCGGAAATAAAGTATAAGGGCCGACATGGCCAAAACACGGGTTAAACATTCCCGTTCATGCAAGTCGTAATTAAACGCAGGGATTTAAAATAAAGATTTCCCTTAATGTTCCCATGTATGCATATGACGATGCATATTCTTCGTACTCTGTAAGAAAAAGAGGATATATGGTTTGGGTCAGCAAAAACGCGCTGAGTAAGCTAACACATAGCATGGGTTAGGGGTTTCAAAGCCTTTAATTAAATTTAATAAAAACATTTCTTGTAGGTAATGATTTGCAAGGCATAACTAAATAAATACTTAAAAATATTAGATATTTTGTTCTCCCGTTACATAAACATTTCAACAATATTTAATTTAGCCGGCAATCCGGCGGCCGCAGCCAATTTCAAAAGTATCATTTAGCCGGTGATCCGGCGGCCTCAGCCAATATCAATAGTATCATTTCTCAAAATATTTTTCGTTTCTTTTATAGTTCACCATTCACCAGGGCTCTTGTGACCGCAATCCTCATAACCAATATTTTTCGCAGGAAACATTCAATCGCCCTTGGGGAATCTAACCCGCAAGAACTCAATACATCCTGGGGAATCTAACCCGCAGGAAAACATACAATCGCCCTTGGGGAATCTAACCCGCAAGAACTCAAATATATCATAGGGAATCAAACCCGCATGAATCATATTGATAATATCAAACTTGGTCACAAGTCCCCAATGTTTCAAAAGAATTCTTTTACAGAAAATGTTTTTATTTGGTGTAACGGGATTTTTCAAAAATATAGCTTTATCGTAATTCCAACGTCTCGATCGTTGTTTAAAAGATTTCAAAAATCGATCGATGTCACAGTTTGCGCCTTTTTAGTTTAAAAATCCATTTCTTAGGCGATTGATCTGAAATTTGTACAGTAGCTCAAAAACATCCCAACGAACAACTTTCGTGTTTTAAGTTTTTCGGAAAAACGATGGGAAGCATGTCAAAAATCAAGTTTTCGACTCAAATAGTATGCTGCCAGGATTCAGGTTTGACACCTCTCAAAGATTTGACTTTTTGACATATCAAATGGACTTTAAAAATTTTGAAATTTTACAGACACATACTAGACTTGATTTCCAACAACTTTTATTTAGATCACATAGATTGGTTCGGGCTAGAAGTGATAGGAATAAGCTCATCAAGATTGGATAAGAAATCTGTCATCCTTTGAAGATTTTTAAAAACGCAGAATATGTCCGATACGATTTGGGGTATCAAAACTTGATGAAAATCTTTGAAATTTTTACACAATATAGCTTATGATCTTTGGATCAAAATCTTAGTTTTGAGTTTTCAGATTTGAACACTCGAAGTAAGAGTTTTGCTCGTCGAGTTTGATTATGAAATCTGTCAAGGTTCTTGACATCGGTTCTAACGCAGATCGGATCAGCTCGAGTTTGGAGGTTCAAATCTCAATGAAAAATTCTAAAAACTTACAGTAATATTCCAAACTCATAGATCTACAATTCTTATATTCAACTCCAATCCTAGATCGGCCTAGATCCAAGGTCAAAATGGCTAAAAAGATTGAGAGTGAAATCTGTCCAAAGTTCTAAGATCCAGATTTAATACTCTTCGGTTTTGGGTTGGTTTCAGGTTTCAAATCATCATGAAAAATTCTAAAATTTTTACAGAAGCTAAATCAAAGCCTTAGCAACACTTTTCATGTTTTGAGTTTTGTTGTTTGAGCAGCTTTAGAGGTTCGAAAAATTCATACAAAAACGCTGCGTTGAGGGTTTCTCTTGTTGACAGATTTTTATTAATTTTCTTGAGTTGAATCTCTATGTTTGGTTGCATTTTAAGTCACCCAAAACCATAGTAAGGTTAACTTACAGTGGGGATGATGTCTAGGAAGTCACGGGGTCGTCCGGAATCCACGGGATGTCACGAACGAATCTCTTCCACCCGATTTACTCTTCCTTTGGCTCCGATTTGTGTTTGAATACGAAGATTCGTAAGTTAGGATGATGTTTATGATCTTAAAACCATATGGAAACTTGATTAACATCTTACCAACAATCCAAAGCTTGCAATCCTTGATCTACACACTTCATTGGTTGGATTTGGTTGCCGGAAACTCGTCGGAAAGTCGCCGAAGAGTGTTTGGCTTAGGGAGAGTTTTTGGAGAGTTTGGGGTGAATGATTGATGAAAATGGCTGACAAATGAAGATGGGACTCAATACATAACGTCCAAAAGATGCCACACCCGTGATAGATCGAGATTCCTCACTTGGGCCCCGAAAATTGGCGAGAAAGTCGCCAAAACGCGACAAACGCAGCTGCTGCTGCAATGGCGCGCTGGCGGCGCGCTTTTTAGCTAAAGTCCGCGCGGAGGGCGCGCCACACTCGCCTGGACTTCGGTCCGGGCGGGGTCGTGCGATCCGTCGGGCTTTTTCTCCTCTCTTTCGGACTTCTATCCTCCTACGTTTTCGGGCTCGATTTTTCGGGTCATTCTCGGGTCATAAATTCTTATCTTAAGTTTATCTCGACTCAAATGAATTTCATGTTCGAGATCTTAAGTCCGTCGGTCTCGGGTTCGTCGGCTTCCAATTCGTCGTCTTTTGATTCCCGTGCAATAACTTGTTTCATTAAATTTCTTCCGACTTCACGGGTTCTTGGAATTAAAATTCTTTTCCTTATTAAATTTAATTCCAATTATTTTGACTCAATTCATGGAATGTCTTCGGGCTTCCTTTCCCTCTTTTATTCCATTTTGAATTTAAATCTATCGGCGTTTTATTTCCGAGCAATAATTTATTGTGATAAATTATTTTCTTCTTCTCGGAAATATTTCAACATTGATCGGAATAAATTTTATTCCTTTGGGCGTTGATAAAAATTCGGGGTATTACATCCTACCCCCCTTAAGAATCAACTTCGTCCCCGAAGTTGCGCCCTCACTTTCTTTTGGGCTCAATTTAATGTTGGGGTATCTCCATCTACTTTCCTTAAGGATAAACGTCTTTCACAAGAAATTAATTCCATTCCTTTGAATGTGAATTAAATTTCTCGGGTGTTACATCCTCTCCCCCTTAGAAATCAACTTCGTCCTCGAAGTTGGGCGTTAGCTCCTTGCGAGCTCGGACATTGTTTGGTTGCGCGATTGTATTAATGTGTGTTGTTGTTTGTTATTATTTGACTGAACTTAGAATTGAAATTTCCAAGTTGCCTACGTACCCTGTGAAGGGATCAAGTCATTACGTAGTTCAAAAAGAATTTATTTGGGATACAAAATATTCGAGTTTCGAAATAAATGCTTATGCATTCTTACGGGGTATTACATCCTCCCCCCCTTAAGATTACAGTTATGTCCCCATAACTGCCTATGTATTATTCACAACCATGTTCGGGTATCATCGCATATGATCCTTCCTCAGTATTCTTCTAGGTGTTATTCTAGAAGCACGCGAAGATGAGTTTCTAAGTGATCAAGATTTATGACTAAGGCAAGGTTAGTCTTAAGTTAGCGCTCCTAAGTCAAGATCATGTCGAGTTCTAAGGTAGGAGTGTTTCTTATTACCGATAATTCACATGAAAAGAGTTAGTGCCAATATTTATGTATGCATATACATATGTGATCCCCCCAATAAAATAAAAAAAATTTTATGCATGCATTTATTTATCCATGGGTTTTTACCAAAAATAAATTTATTCCATGGATAGGTTAAAATAAGGATAAAAGGTTTGGGCCACTATATTGGGCCGACATAATTTCTTGGCTTCTAAAAAAAATTTTGGGCTAAAAATTTGGGCTTTAACTTCAAAATAATAATTGGGCTCTTTAAAATAGTAGTTTAAAAATATTCCGGTCTCTGATACCACATTGGTATCAGATATTTTCTTTAAAATAAATAGCTTTAAAATAGTCTGGGCTCTGATACCACATTGTAACACCCCGGTTTTGGTAACCCAGGCCGGGATGCCACCGCCACACCTCCCTAGCAAGACACGGTTTCTCCGAGCTCACTAAAGAGATGCAAGGCTATGGTTTTTCAGAATTTAAAATATTCAAACAGCCCATTCATATATTATTTAAAGATAATACATCAAAGTTGCAGCGGAAATATAAATTGTGCAGCGGAAATAAAGTATAAGGGCCGACATGGCCAAAACACGGGTTAAACATTCCCGTTCATGCAAGTCGTAATTAAACGCAGGGATTTAAAATAAAGATTTCCCTTAATGTTCCCATGTATGCATATGACGATGCATATTCTTCGTACTCTGTAAGAAAAAGAGGATATATGGTTTGGGTCAGCAAAAACGCGCTGAGTAAGCTAACACATAGCATGGGTTAGGGGTTTCAAAGCCTTTAATTAAATTTAATAAAAACATTTCTTGTAGGTAATGATTTGCAAGGCATAACTAAATAAATACTTAAAAATATTAGATATTTTGTTCTCCCGTTACATAAACATTTCAACAATATTTAATTTAGCCGGCAATCCGGCGGCCGCAGCCAATTTCAAAAGTATCATTTAGCCGGTGATCCGGCGGCCTCAGCCAATATCAATAGTATCATTTCTCAAAATATTTTTCGTTTCTTTTATAGTTCACCATTCACCAGGGCTCTTGTGACCGCAATCCTCATAACCAATATTTTTCGCAGGAAACATTCAATCGCCCTTGGGGAATCTAACCCGCAAGAACTCAATACATCCTGGGGAATCTAACCCGCAGGAAAACATACAATCGCCCTTGGGGAATCTAACCCGCAAGAACTCAAATATATCATAGGGAATCAAACCCGCATGAATCATATTGATAATATCAAACTTGGTCACAAGTCCCCAATGTTTCAAAAGAATTCTTTTACAGAAAATTTTTTTATTTGGTGTAACGGGATTTTTCAAAAATATAGCTTTATCGTAATTCCAACGTCTCGATCGTTGTTTAAAAGATTTCAAAAATCGATCGATGTCACAGTTTGCGCCTTTTTAGTTTAAAAATCCATTTCTTAGGCGATTGATCTGAAATTTGTACAGTAGCTCAAAAACATCCCAACGAACAACTTTCGTGTTTTAAGTTTTTCGGAAAAACGATGGGAAGCATGTCAAAAATCAAGTTTTCGACTCA
The DNA here is from genome assembly GCA_030278955.1 of Hygrophila difformis. NCBI lineage: Eukaryota > Viridiplantae > Streptophyta > Magnoliopsida > Lamiales > Acanthaceae > Hygrophila > Hygrophila difformis. Next base: position 11,124,666 of record JAOANR010000004.1, on the reverse strand, counting down.
AATAGTATGCTGCCAGGATTCAGGTTTGACACCTCTCAAAGATTTGACTTTTTGACATATCAAATGGACTTTAAAAATTCTGAAATTTTACAGACACATACTAGACTTGATTTCCAACAACTTTTATTTAGATCACATAGATTGGTTCGGGCTAGAAGTGATAGGAATAAGCTCATCAAGATTGGATAAGAAATCTGTCATCCTTTGAAGATTTTTAAAAACGCAGAATATGTCCGATACGATTTGGGGTATCAAAACTTGATGAAAATCTTTGAAATTTTTACAAAATATAGCTTATGATCTTTGGATCAAAATCTTAGTTTTGAGTTTTCAGATTTGAACACTCGAAGTAAGAGTTTTGCTCGTCGAGTTTGATTATGAAATCTGTCAAGGTTCTTGACATCGGTTCTAACGCAGATCGGATCGGCTCGAGTTTGGAGGTTCAAATCTCAATGAAAAATTCTAAAAACTTACAGTAATATTCCAAACTCATAGATCTACAATTCTTATATTCAACTCCAATCCTAGATCGGCCTAGATCCAAGGTCAAAATGGCTAAAAAGATTGAGAGTGAAATCTGTCCAAAGTTCTAAGATCCAGATTTAATACTCTTCGGTTTTGGGTTGGTTTCAGGTTTCAAATCATCATGAAAAATTCTAAAATTTTTACAGAAGCTAAATCAAAGCCTTAGCAACACTTTTCATGTTTTGAGTTTTGTTGTTTGAGCAGCTTTAGAGGTTCGAAAAATTCATACAAAAACGCTGCGTTGAGGGTTTCTCTTGTTGACAGATTTTTATTAATTTTCTTGTGTTGAATCTCTATGTTTGGTTGCATTTTAAGTCACCCAAAACCATAGTAAGGTTAACTTACAGTGGGGATGATGTCTAGGAAGTCACGGGGTCGTCCGGAATCCACGGGATGTCACGAACGAATCTCTTCCACCCGATTTACTCTTCCTTTGGCTCCGATTTGTGTTTGAATACGAAGATTCGTAAGTTAGGATGATGTTTATGATCTTAAAACCATATGGAAACTTGATTAACATCTTACCAACAATCCAAAGCTTGCAATCCTTGATCTACACACTTCATTGGTTGGATTTGGTTGCCGGAAACTCGTCGGAAAGTCGCCGGAAGAGTGTTTGGCTTAGGGAGAGTTTTTGGAGAGTTTGGGGTGAATGATTGATGAAAATGGCTGACAAATGAAGATGGGACTCAATACATAACGTCCAAAAGATGCCACACCCGTGATAGATCGAGATTCCTCACTTGGGCCCCGAAAATTGGCGAGAAAGTCGCCAAAACGCGACAAACGCAGCTGCTGCTGCAATGGCGCGCTGGCGGCGCGCTTTTTAGCTAAAGTCCGCGCGGAGGGCGCGCCACACTCGCCTGGACTTCGGTCCGGGCGGGGTCGTGCGATCCGTCGGGCTTTTTCTCCTCTCTTTCGGACTTCTATCCTCCTACGTTTTCGGGCTCGATTTTTCGGGTCATTCTCGGGTCATAAATTCTTATCTTAAGTTTATCTCGACTCAAATGAATTTCATGTTCGAGATCTTAAGTCCGTCGGTCTCGGGTTCGTCGGCTTCCAATTCGTCGTCTTTTGATTCCCGTGCAATAACTTGTTTCATTAAATTTCTTCCGACTTCACGGGTTCTTGGAATTAAAATTCTTTTCCTTATTAAATTTAATTCCAATTATTTTGACTCAATTCATGGAATGTCTTCGGGCTTCCTTTCCCTCTTTTATTCCATTTTGAATTTAAATCTATCGGCGTTTTATTTCCGAGCAATAATTTATTGTGATAAATTATTTTCTTCTTCTCGGAAATATTTCAACATTGATCGGAATAAATTTTATTCCTTTGGGCGTTGATAAAAATTCGGGGTATTACATATATAATCCGGACTGTGATTAATTAATTAATTATGGAATGAGTGATTATTTAGACATAATGAGTAATTATGGATCTAATTCCATACCCTTGCATGAGAAACCAATGTCTCTCGTACAAGATGACCCAAAAATATTTTCTTTTATTTATTTTGTCTTTACCCGTGTTGTGTGAAACAGCTAGTAAGAGATATAACAGACTAATGTTGGCGGGTATTCCCACACGGATAACTAGCTCGTGGTCTGTATATTAATTACTAGTTGTTATTTTGCATGGTCCGAATAGTGGTCGGTGGAAGCCTTGGCGGTTCGTCCATCCGGGATTATAATAGCTGCTCAGCTGACCCCTATCCGGATACAGTTTTCTTTTCTTTATTTTAATTTCAAACCCGAATCTGGAGCTGTAGTAATGTTAGATGATATATGCCAATGTCAGCTAATAATTATTGCAGTAATAGAACATGTGGGTTTTTATCCAAATTCACAGATAGTGGAGTCTGAGATGACGGCGGCAACTGTCATTTGAGGCATTCCACTGTCTAAAAACCGTTCCACCTGGAATAGTTGGGACCTGGATAGCAGATGTTTGCAGTCCGGATAACCCCAGTTATTTCAGTCATCTTTTTAGCCAAATAAATTCTTCTCATCCCCGATTATTTCATCTCTGTGTGTCAACTTCTGTCTAAACCCACCTTATATTTTGGGTTATTTAATTTTACACTTCTCTATAAATTTATGCATGATATTATTATGTAGATATTGTGGTCGATATTATTTTGGGATCCTTCCCTTGGACACAGGAGTCTTGATCTTAATCAGATCCCTCACAATAAATTTCCAACAAAATTTCATTTATAAAATCCGGATCTGAGTAAGGGATAAATTCTATAGTTATGACTAATTCATATCCGACTGGGGGTTGATTTTGGGAAATTAGAAGCAAAGTCAGCGATTAGATCTCATCCAGACTGAAAGGGTCTGTGTTCTTATTGAGAGTCTAGTACCTGTTTAGAGAATGATTTTTAAATCTATTATTTTCCAAAATTGCTGTTTGTTGGGAATCTTGTATTAAATATTGCACTGGGTGAGATTCCACTTGGATTCCGATAAGGTGTGACAGATAATACTAGAGGAACAACATTCGGGCCTTGGTTATTTTCTAAGGTAGGGTTGAGTATTCTTTCAACTGCTAGCCTCTTCTGCCAAAGCTTAATTTTGAGTCCTGAGTGAGTGCATCCGGAACGAACTAATTTATTAGTTCGTTTCATTAGTTTGTATCTCATAACCACCCGACGGGAAGTGAACACTGCGAGCGGTTCACCGAGATTAGGGAATTCTTGATCCACACCCGGTCATCCTAACTGGGGGCTTTTTTTACTACCAGGGTCAGACTTTCAAAAACCTCCGAGTGATAGGATTTTAAATGCTTTCTTTATCGCTTTCTTTTAAATGCTTTCGTTAGAGGTCACTCGGTTGTATTGAGAGTTGTGTAACTGCTACTAGGACTGATAGTTAAGGGATAGTTCAGGGCTTGATTAGAATCTTTGGGTGTGACATGGGGGAAGGATAACAGTACTTGGCATCTCAATAAATGATTTGTCGGGTGTTGCTTGTCCACCACAGATAAATGACATACCTCTGCGCGGGGGCAGTTGTATATCTGTGGTATCTTAGATTTTGTTATCTTATGAGCATGTAACTTTTACTGTAAGTACCTGTCTGTTAAAGGGAACATGGTGTAGAGAGCATGAGAGTTAGCTAACTGATGGATTATCCCAAGCTAAGATCTGTGTATTAAAATGGAAGTTTAATTGTGTTTCATCTGAATCTTGTCCAATCTTTATTCTTTTCTTCCTGTCCCTTCTGTCATAATTTAAATCTGCTTTCTTAGATAATTTTAACCGCTTTCTTAGAATAATTTTATTGCTTTCTTAGATTAAATTTAATTCGCTTTTTAGAATAGTTTTATCTGCTTATTTTAATTGCTTTCATAGCTTAGTTTAAATTATGTCAAGTAATTGGTAATTCAAACACAAACTTGAATCGAGTAACCGAGTGGAAAATCTTAGTAAACGGTGTGGGCCCTGCTTCCATCGCACATCCTCCAGTGAACGATCCGGTACTTACTATAAATACTGCAATTTTTGACTCCGTGCGCTTTCGGGGGCACAGTTTCTTAACACGAGTAAATAAAAAATGTGATTTTTCAGAAAATACTCATGTAGTGGGAATCTGCCGAAAGTTTCATGGTAGGTAATCTCATGACATGAAATCATGAGAAGTATCATGGCACATATGCCGGGGACCCTCAGTGTGACAGGCTGAAGGTCAATCTATCCTGATTGTGCCATGAGACTTGTCAAAAGTTTCATGACATGAGAGGACTGCAGCGCCATTTGAAATTAAAGCACCCCACCTGAGTAATAAAGAGTGATACTCTTAATATATCCCTAAACCCATTCCATAAATCATAACTCCTTCATTTAATAAACTCAAACTCGATATACTTCATAAAATACTCGTGTTAATGAAATTTGTCAAAAAAGTTTCATGGCGCCGTTGTCGGGGAGGATGCAGCGTCGTTTATTAAGAGAATTACACTCCTGATTACTCATAGTTAGTTTAGTGTTAGTTTTGTGTATTTATTTCAGAACAGAGAAGTACCCTCAAATCAATTAAACATTTAGAGTACTAAGACTCTAAATGTGAGGATGTTGATTTGAAGGGAAAACCTAACCAATTGGGTATTTTTGCTTGCAGGAATCATGGAGCCACCAAAATTGGTATAAGGAGTTAAATGTGGAAGTGTAGCATTGGGGCTACACTACTTTGATTTTTCGTTTAATTACACTTTCCCAAATTGCAAAATCTAGGTTAATTAAACGAGAAATCAAAGAAATGGAGAAGTGTAGCATTGGGGCTACACTAATTTGCAATTGTAAATTGCACAACACGTGAGACTCACGTGTTTGTCATCTCCACCACATCCGGACTTTGCTCACCACCATCGGACAAGCCACGTCCATCATCTCACCTTCCGTCGCCCCTGTCCCGACTGAGCATCTAAAGAGGTTCCGGTTGGATTAGTTCTGTAATTGACTGAAGATTATATCCGGATATCCGAAATTTAAAGAAATATAAAATCCGGAATAATTCTCACAAGCACAGAATTAATCCAACCTAAATTTCTGCAGTCAAAATCATATATATATATATATATATATATTTATATATATCACTTGTGAATCTTATTAAATAATTCGGGTATTAATCAATTAACTCACATTTAGAGTACTAAGACTCTAAATGTGAGGATGTTGATATTTTTGAGAAAACCCGATAACTTCTTCTGTGTTTGCTCTGCAGGAATTTGTGGAATCACCAAAAAGAAATTAAAGCTGCAAAACAGGTTCCCGGTTGGATCGATTCTGTGATTAATTGAAAGTATTCCTGGAATTTAAAGCAATTTAAAATCCGGAATAACTTTTATGAGAACAGAATTAATCCGATCTAATTTATGCAAGTAAATATAGTAGATTAAATTTTATAAAATTCAAAAATGTGATTGAACAATTTTGATGAAAATCAGAATTTTTCTTAAGTATTGGGCATCGAACAATCGCCTTGTTCGACGAACCAAACGATCACACATAGCCAAAATCGTCGAACATTTAATTGGTTTGACGAAAAAGGCTATCGGAATTATTTTTCTATTAATATTTTCCCCCTCCCTCCCTCCTCTATTATTTTTATTTTTGATCTTGATAATTTGTTTAAGTAGGAATTGATTTACTCGCATTTCGAGCAAGGCTCAAAATGTGAGGATGTTGACTCTTCACTTAAAAAAAAAAGTGTGTTATCTCTATTTTGTTTATTTTATTTATTTTTATTTTTATTTTTTATATATTCTTACCCAGCACAAAGCATGCATAAATCTGTCAGTTTAAATTCGCATATGAGATTTTGGTTTATGATTAAATTTTCAAACTTTTAAATTGGGATAATATAATTGAAGACATGCATGATATGAATTTTTGAGGTTTTGAGCTATAAAAATTTAATGATATAATCATCTTGTTGGGTAATGAGTCCTCATGTTGAGAATTTAATTGAATAGATTGTAAGAATTTTTCAAAGATTAAATTTAAGAATATTGTATGACATGAATGAACCATTCCATGTGAGATTTGAGCCATGAGTCACTATTACTCATTATTTTCTTTGATGTGTGAAAATCATTTTGATTAAAGGAAACTAGAACTTGCGATTGGGACCGATTCAAGACCATGCCATATTCCAAAAATCGAGCATATGATCGAGACACCTAGAAACCAAAATTTTTGGCCTTCTTTTTGAATTCCAAACCCAAAAATTTTTTCCCTTTAGAATTAACCAATTTGAGCCTTAAGCCTAATTTTTCTTTGACACCTTCTATATTATTCCAAGCCTCATAAAAAGACCAAAAAAATCAAACCCAAGTGTGCAAGAATGAATTTTATCAAGGCATTAAATTTATGATCATCAATTTATCAAATCGGTATTCAATAAACCGATTCAAAAAAAAAAATGTCGAGTTTCAATCGACAAAAATAAACTGCAAATGACAAAGCAAATTAGACATAGTCTAATGTCATGCAATATGAAAAGAAAAACAAAAGAAAAAGAAAAAAATATTGATGATCATAAATTTTTAAATAAAAATATGCCAAGTTATGATAGAATAAATTCGTGCCACTTCTTAACCCAATACATTCCCTTTCCTACCAAATGTTACAACCGTATGCCCCATTATAACCCTTAAATAAGACCTCGGGATCTCGATTTGAAGAAATGAGCCGGTGGCGAGTTGGTCCAATTGCAAGCATATGGAATAATTTAATTAAATTTGATTATGAGTGCTCATTGATAAAACCCTTTTTTTAGAGTGAGTGAAATTTCCGTTTCTACTATATGTGAGGCTCTGCTTTTAATTATGTTCATGTCATACTTTAATTCTAGAATTAAATCAATGAATTTTTCTAAACATGATGTTCATGAAGAATTATCAATAATGACTGATTTGTAGGCCTGATTAAGTGAGAAATATCATTTTATTAAACACTGCAATCAAGAGAATTTAATACTTATAGTTTTCGATTGTCTTATCCCAATCTAAAAAAGAATGATATTTTTGAAGCCGCGAAAATAGATTGAATATGCAGCGACTATGCTCTTAGGAGCACTGACTCTGACTGCTCGGGGACGATCAGTATTAAATGTGAGGATGTTGATAATGGCCAAAATTGACCATTATTTTCAATCTATTTCCGTGTCTAATACGGACATTTGATCGCATTCCGGTCTTATTTAAATAAGAAAGCAGTTGAATTTGACAGATATATGCAAATTTGTATAAATAATAAGCTGGTATTGAAAAATACTAAAATATTGTTATTTTTATTAAATTTATATTAAAAAACCCAAAAACATGATAAAAATATTAAAAATTCCACATTTGATAATTATGATTTGTAGTATCTGTTCAGTGGAACACGAATCCATTAAACGGAACACAAACAAAATGTCAAGTGGAGCAAATATCTTTTTTTTTTCATTATATTTTATATTTTATACTTTGATGTATATATTTTTAGTTTTTATGTTTATTTATTTTTATTTATGTTTTTCTGCTATTATTAAATTAATTGATCCACTAATCCTTATTTAATTTCAGGTGTTTAATTGAATTGGCCTAGTCCAGTCCATTTCCAAAGTCCAAACACCCCAAGCCCAATACCACTCAAACATTTTATCAAGCCCATACACCAAAGCCCAATACCCAACCCTAATCTCAACCCTAACCCTAACCCTATCTCCCGCCGCCGCCGCCCTGCCGACGGCACGCCGCCGCCGCGTCCGGCCAAACAGCCCAGCCACCACCTCACAGCACCACTTTTACCATCCCCAACTCCATTCCCTCCACCGAGCCACTACTCCGGCCACCACCGCCGCTCCACCAACAGTCCACCATCTCCGGCGGAGCTCCAAGGCAACAACCGCCCACCTCCATCAACCTCCTTCCTCCTCCGTCACCTGCCAACAACCATCTCTACCATCCCTCCGCCCACCATCGCCATCTCGCCTCCACCACTGTGGCATCTCCGCCACCACCATCCTCAACAAATCGAGCCACGGCCACAACCCCAGCGCCACCCGCACTACCACCACTACCCTCAGTTCCGACCACCAGACGCCGCCCTCACCTCACCATCCATCCGCCATCGCCGCCCTAGCGCCGCCCTGCTCACGCCACAGCTCCGTCACAACCATTCAACCTCAGCCCCCCTCCTCCGGAGCTCCGCCGCTGCAGCGCCTTCGTCTCCCCAAACAGCCACCGCCGCTGCCTCCAAGCTCGCCTTGGCCAGCGGCCGTCTCCGGCGAAATCCATCCTCAAGGCCCAAAAAAAAAGAGAAAGCAAAAAAAAAAGAAATTAGAGAAATGGAGGAAGAAAACTGACACAGAAAACAGGAAACAAGAAAAATAAGAGAAAAACTGAAACAAGAATGAAAGAAAGAACACAGAGCAAAGAAGAATTGGAAACTGGAAATGGAGGAGAAGAACGAACTGGAGGCAAGAAGAAAGAAAGAAACGAAAATGAGGAAAGAGAAGAAAATGAGAGAGAGAGAAACAATGAAAGAGAAAATAAGAAGAGGATGAAAAGCGGAAGGGGTACATCGCGACAAAATGCTCCGCGACCAAAAATTGCTCCGCGACTGTGAGAGGAGTATCAAGACACATAATTTTGTCGCGGAACATGGTTCCGCGACAAAATGGAACGCGACCGCGACAAGCCTTCCTTCCGCGACAGAGACACACATGACCAGGACAGAGACAGGTCACGTGACCTCATTTATTCAAATTTCCCACATGTTAAAAGACTCGGGAGGTCCAGGGACCTCAGCTCCCGCAAGCAATGATTTTTGTCTTCTTCCCCTTGGACCTCGAGCTCCCGCCCCCTCCTGTGCGCCATCTTGGAGCTAAAAAGTGTTTTGTCCCTAGCCAATTTGTTCCGCGACAAAGCAATTGTTTAGCGACCGCGTGGGCCTTGAATGGGCCTAGGACTTAATCATACTCGATAAATATATCCTCCTACCCCCTTGAACAGTAACCTAGCTACACTTAGTTTTTTTTTTTACTGTTCTTGGAGGCACCACTGTGCTCTCCAAAATTAGTGTAGGTAGATAGTTTAATTTTATGCAATGTAGTAATAGACTTTAGCTTAATTTTAATTTATGGTTTGTAATAAATTAGTGTAGCTAGTGTTCACTTTTTATTTTTCCAGTTTATTATTTTTGTACTTTTGGGTTTGAAACACTCAATTAATGGGTGTGTTTAAACCATTTTTGGTTTTCTATGTTATAAGAGAAAATGCCCCACAAAAATCTGTATGGATCTCTCTTCCATTTTGTATACTGCTTTGTTTTTATTTTTGGGTCACTTTACCAATTTTTTGTTTAGTTAGATTTTAATGCTTTCTTAGTATTAATTAAATGCATAATCATTTGATATTATCCCTTGATAGATTTATTAGCTTAGTTTATCTTTTTCAGATTTTTGTTCCAGTGTGATTTATCTTGCTTTTTAGTTTAGTAGTTGCTTTTATTTTTATTTATATTTTAGATGTTGTTTTATTTTATTTTTAGTTCTAGTATAATAAATCTAGAAAGGGATGTTATTAAAGTGTTTATGCATATCTAAAAATTGCATCTCCTATATTGTATTGCATCACGTTGTAACCCCACGAGTTGCAACGTAATTTTTCCCGTTGTGATCCCACGGATCACAACGCACACCCATGTAATGCAATATTAGGCGTTATGCTGCCAAAATATTTATAGAAATTTTAAAAAAAACCCTTTGTCGCCATACACTTTGTCGCGGACCCACGGTCCGCGACATAACCCTGTTTAGCGACAGAGGACCAAATTCTTGCATTTTGTCTGCATGGCTTCTGTCGCGGAACCATGCTCCGCGACAAAATCCTATTCCGAGACAGAAAATTATGCCTTGCCATTAATTTTGAAACCCTTGGTCGCGAAGCTATCTTGTCGCGGAACCACGGACCCTTTGAAACCCTTTGAAACCCTTTTGAAACCCTTTGAAACCCTTGATTAGCGACCAAGGACCCAAATACTTGTAATTTTATTCTGGGAGGACTCTGTCGCGGAACCTTTGTCGCGGAACCACGGACCGCGACAAAATCCTTGTTCCGCGACCAGGAATTATGTCCTTACCAATTTTCAACCCTTTGTCGCTATACCTCTTTGTCGCGGAACCATGTTCCGCGACAAAATTTTTGCTTAGCGACAAAACAAACCCTAATTTTCAAAATATCCATCCCTCTTATTTCCTACCCCTTTGCCGCGAAACCCTTGTCGCGGACCCATGGCCCGCGACACAAACTCTATTTCGCGACAAAGTGGCACCTTTTTGCCAAATTTTTATTTTTCATCTCACTCCATTAATTAATTGAACCTTTATATTAATATTTTGAGGTTGAAATCCAATGATCTCAACCCATGATTAATTTGATATAAAGAATTTTGTTCAATTTCCCATTAAAAGATTCTTCTACAAATGATTAAACTCTAATGATCTAAGTATATAATCCGGACTGTAATTAATTAATTAATTATGGAATGAGTGATTATTTAGACATAATGAGTAATTATGGATCTAATTCCATACCCTTGCATGAGAAACCAATGTCTCTCGTACAAGATGACCCAAAAATATTTTCTTTTATTTATTTTGTCTTTACCCGTATTGTGTGAAACAGCTAGTAAGAGATATAACAGACTAATATTGGCGGGTATTCCCACACGGATAACTAGCTCGTGGTCTGTATATTAATTACTAGTTGTTATTTTGCATGGTCCGAATAGTGGTCGGTGGAAGCCTTGGCGGTTCGTCCATCCGGGATTATAATAGCTGCTCAGCTGACCCCTATCCGGATACAGTTTTCTTTTCTTTATTTTAATTTCAAACCCGAATCTGGAGCTGTAGTAATGTTAGATGATATATGCCAATGTCATCTAATAATTATTGCAGTAATAGAACATGTGGGTTTTTATCCAAATTCACAGATAGTGGAGTCTGAGATGACGGCGGCAACTGTCATTTGAGGCATTCCACTGTCTAAAAACCGTTCCACCTGGAATAGTTGGGACCTGGATAGCAGATGTTTGCAGTCCGGATAACCCCAGTTATTTCAGTCATCTTTTTAGCCAAATAAATTCTTCTCATCCCCGGTTATTTCATCTCTGTGTGTCAACTTCTGTCTAAACCCACCTTATATTTTGGGTTATTTAATTTTACACTTCTCTATAAATTTATGCATGATATTATTATGTAGATATTGTGGTCGATATTATTTTGGGATCCTTCCCTTGGACACAGGAGTCTTGATCTTAATCAGATGCCTCACAATAAATTTCCAACAAAAATTCATTTATAAAATCCGGATCTGAGTAAGGGATAAATTCTATAGTTATGACTAATTCATATCCGACTGGGGGTTGATTTTGGGAAATTAGAAGCAGAGTCAGCGATTAGGTCTCATCCAGACTGAAAGGGTCTGTGTTCTTATTGAGAGTCTAGTACCTGTTTAGGGAATGATTTTCAAATCTATTATTTTCCAAAATTGCTGTTTGTTGGGAATCTTGTATTAAATATTGCACTGGGTGAGATTCCACTTGGATTCCGATAAGGTGTGACAGATAATACTAGAGGAACAACATTCGGGCCTTGGTTATTTTCTAAGGTAGGGTTGAGTATTCTTTCAACTGCTATCCTCTTCTGCCAAAGCCTAATTTTGAGTCCTGAGTGAGTGCATCCGGAACGAAATAATTTATTAGTTCGTTTCATTAGTTTGTATCTCATAACCACCCGACGGGAAGTGAACACTGCGAGCGGTTCACCGAGATTAGGGAATTCTTGATCCACACCCGGTCATCCTGACTGGGGGCTTTCTTTTACTACCAGGGTCAGACTTTCAAAAACCTCCGAGTGATAGGATTTTAAATGCTTTCTTTATCGCTTTCTTTTAAATGCTTTCGTTAGAGGTCACTCGGTTGTATTGAGAGTTGTGTAACTGCTACTAGGACTGATAGTTAAGGAATAGTTCAGGGCTTGATTAGAATCTTTGGGTGTGACATGGGGGAAGGATAAGAGTACTTGGCATCTCAATAAATGATTTGTCGGGTGTTGCTTGTCCACCACAGATAAATGACATACCTCTGCGCGGGGGCAGTTGTATATCTGTGGTATCTTAGATTTTGTTATCTTATGAGCATGTAAACTTTTACTGTAAGTACCTGTCTATTAAAGGGAACATGGTGTAGAGAGCATGAGAGTTAGCTAACTGATGGATTATCCCAAGCTAAGATCTGTGTATTAAAATGGAAGTTTAATTGTGTTTTATCTGAATCTTGTCCAATCTTTATTCTTTTCTTCCTGTCCCTTCTGTCATAATTTAAATCTGCTTTCTTAGATAATTTTAACCGCTTTCTTAGAATAATTTTATTGCTTTCTTAGATTAAATTTAATTCGCTTTTTAGAATTGTTTTATCTTCTTATTTTAATTGCTTTCATAGCTTAGTTTAAATTATGTCAAGTAATTGGTAATTCAAACACAAACTTGAATCGAGTAACCGAGTGGAAAATCTTAGTAAACGGTGTGGGCCCTGCTTCCATCGCACATCCTCCAGTGAACGATCCGGTACTTACTATAAATACTGCAATTTTTGACTCCGTGCGCTTTCGGGGGCACAGTTTCTTAACACGAATAAATAAAAAAATGTGATTTTTCAGAAAATACTCATGTAGTGGGAATCTGCCGAAAGTTTCATGGTAGGTAATCTCATGACATGAAATCATGAGAAGTATCATGGCACATATGCCGGGGACCCTCAGTGTGACAGGCTGAAGGTCATCTATCCCGGTTGTGCCATGAGACTTGTCAAAAGTTTCATGACATGAGAGGACTGCAGCGCCATTTGAAATTAAAGCACCCCACCTGAGTAATAAAGAGTGATACTCTTAATATATCCCTAAACCCATTCCATAAATCATAACTCCTTCATTTAATAAACTCAAACTCGATATACTTCAGAAAATACTCGTGTTAATGAAATTTGTCAAAAAGTTTCAATAGCCCTGCGGGGTAGATTATTGATTGTTATGTCTTTTGGCCCTGCGGGGTGGATTATTGGCTGTTATGCCTGTTGGCCCTGCGGGGTGGATTATTGGCTGTTATGCCTGTTGGCCCGATGGGCGAGATATGATATTCAGCTACGGCTGGCGCGATTGCGGATCCCTGTGGGGATGGTGTATGTTACCCTGTAACGGGTTGGAGTTGATGATATCCTCACCCGTGGGTTCATACCGCCCGGGTTTTTAGGTTGCCGGCTAGGCATGTTCATCTGCATTTGCATATAGGGTAGATAGGTGTATGCTAGGCCATGCATCATGTGCATCATTTTTATTTACTTGTTTCGTGTATGTTGTGGTTGAAGCACCGGTATGGGACGGTGTGATGATTTAAGTATGTGCTATATGTCTTTTGTATGTTATGGTTGCAACAATGATATGTGATGTGGTGATTTATTTATACATTTTATTTACTTGCCATATTAATGAATTGCTTCCCCTTATATTTCCCCTGCACATAATTCTCTTGCTCAGTACGTTGTACTGACTCCCTTTGTTTGTCTGTTTTGTAGATTTACTGGAGGCGCAAAAGCATGACATGGGATTTGGGGATTTTGAGAGATCACTTAGATAGAATTATACATATTTCAGTCAATTATGTTTATTTTGTTTGTTATTACTTGACTTCTACCGGCCTACATGTTAGTTGAGGCTTGTGAGCCTAGCGATTCCTTTTTGTCGGCCTGTGGCCATATGTGATTTTCTGCTTTGGGCTGGTAGCCCGTTTTCTTGAAATATTTGGCTTGGTGCTTGTTTTTTGGATTATGAGGCTTCTAGCCTGAGTAGAATGTTAGTTCCCTATTATTAGATTTTTGTAGAGACTTGTTACCTTCTTATGTGATTTATTTTTTTTAGCTTCCGCTCATAATTGGTTAATCAGATAATCACTGTAGGTTTGTATTAAGCCTTGTATTAGCTATCCTAAGTTAGCTGGCCACTAGTTTAGGATGGTTAGTACGGCGGTAATGCTTGCGAAAATCAGGTTTGCATTTTCGGGGCGTTACAGAGTGGTATCAGAGCCTCTGTGCTCTTATATCTAGTTAAAATTTGTGTAGACATAGGTGGTGAATTGTGGGGGAATGCATATAGTATAGCATTGCATTGTACTTATTTGTGCTTTGGTAATTGCGCATACCGGGTTAAGTCACCGTTCAGGGAAACTGTGAAGGAACCGTGGTACTCCAGTTGGAATCGTCGTTTCATCACGGTCATTAAGGGCTGTGAAGTGTTTTTATATTATTATTATTGTTCGATGACTGTGCTAGTATATATTAGGGATTTCTGCTAACACTATATGTATGTTACTGTTGGGTGTTTTTTGCTTACCCTTTTGTTGGATGGCGAAATCGTACCCTAAAAACCAGTCTAATTGCATGCGCTGTTGCGATTGTTTTGTTTGACTCCGGACTTGCATGTCTATTTGTGGATATGAAATTCATATAGCAATGTGGAGTATGGTCGTTAGTGCTCTACCAGATGTTGGTGTCTCTGCCCTCGGGCGATAATTTATTATAATGATCACAAGTGGAAAGATGCAGTGTAAGGCATCGAAGGTCATGAGATCAGGGTGGATCTGATGGTTTGGGTGGGATAGAATTCATTAAGTATGTGGGTTTATATATGTTGAGTGAGTAGCTCGGTTGCCACATAATTTGATGATGATGCATATTACATGGATCTGCATAGGAATCAATCACAGTGATGTAACAAGCTACCATATGCGAGTCTACGTTTTTGTTTCATTAGACTATATTTCGAGGACGAAATAATCCTAAGGGGGAGAGGATGTAATGACCCTACTTTTACAACCTAATTAATTGGTGATAAGTCCAAATACTCAAAGTTCAATTATCCTTTCAAACCAAGCCCAATATTCATTAACCCTACATATGGCCCAACCCTATTCCCCCTTCTCTCCAAGACGTGATTTTGGGATGGAGCAGCAGGGAAGAACGCAGATGAGGGTTGGAGCGGCAACTTGAGCAAGAGAAGAAGAAGCAATCGGAAGCTTGGAAGCCATTCGATTTAATCAGGCAAGGGAATTATGTGTATTTAATTTGTGTTGGGGTTCCCTTTCTTTCTCCCGATTTCTTTCTTCACTTTTTTTCACCGGAATAAGAACACTAACGGAGGCGCTGCTGTGCGCCGGCGGACGGAGATGGAGCAGAGGCCGGGGTAGTCGGCCTCGCCATGGCAGTGGTGATGGCGTCGCACAGTGCGACGCCAAGGCAGCGGACAGGTGGTGCTGCCGCTGCGCTGCAAGCAGGGAATGGCGGCAATGTCGCCCTCCGACGAGGGTGGCCGGCGGTTGTGGCGGTGGCCGGTCTTCTTTCTCCTACCCTCTCCTCATGTTCTTCTCATTCTCTTTTATGTCTCGTTTGTGCTACTGTGGGTTTGGAATAAGTATAATACTGTGATAGGTTTATAACTATTGTGTTAGGTTTATAAAGATACGACATCAACTATCAAATTGCCCTTTTCCCCATACTACTGTGTTAGGCCTATAACTATAACTTTCATAATAAAACATTAACGTGGTATGCTTTGGTGCTCTCCCGTAGGCTCTGTACTGATTTCAGAAAATAATAAAACTCCTAATAACTATTGTTGCCTCTGTAGCATTAAAGATGAGTTAATCTCTAATTGATAAAGTATTTTGAGAATATGTTGTATTAATGTTGGGTTTGTTGAATGTTTGGGTAATCATTTTGTTTAAAGGCTTATAGAAGGATAGGGAAGTATTATTTAGTATAATTGACGACTGATTGGGCATGGTTGTTTAATAAATATGAATGTTGGAACTAATTGATAGTTTGGATGTTGGGAAATGTTTAATTGTGGATTTAAGTTGGTATTTTTATTTAACTAGTCAAATGTGGAACATGATTAATTAATTGTGAATTGATGAATGTTTTGGTAAGAATCGTTTATGAGTATTATTTGACAATTATATAGATATATGTGTATGGGTATGTCTTTAAGGGGTATGTAATGGGATTCACTGTTTCACTATTTACGGAATGAATTTTGGAAGATGACAACTCTTTTAAAACTTGATTAACAAGTTGGGAAATTATTGTAGGGAGCTGGAGTATTTGTCTGATTGGGTATGTTTTGATAATTGTAAAGTGTTGGGCAACCTTCGAGTACTTGGCTATTTTTGAGTCTTGAAGTTTGAAGAAGAATAATTTGGAGTTGCTAAGTATTGGGTTTTTAGGAAATTGAGTAATAGTGGATTAAATTGGTGATGATCGGTAGATTGGAAATTGGTGATTGAGTAATAATTGGGTTATGATGATTTAATTTAAACCTTGTTGGGTTTATTTTGATATTGGAAAAATTGGGAATTTGTGGGAAGAATATAATTTAATTCACTGCTCGGTGTGCATTCTGGAAATTCCATAGACTTTAATTGTATTGGTGGAGAGTTTGGATCTCACACTAGCCTAACTAGAATGCATGGGATGGACGTCTCTGTACATGTATGGCTGGGAGTATATTGGTGGGATTGATTATTAGTGTTGAGTGGCCTGTGTCCGCGATTTGTATGTGTATGTATAATACATTAACTTAACTATGATGTTACTTATTTTTATTAATCCTATATATGTATTTTATATTCAGCTCAGCTAGCTATATAAATATTGGAGAAGTTACCAGACTTGCTTTTGATTTTATGGAAATTTAATGTAGTTTCTAAATGACTATCTATATATAAATGGAGGCTTCAGATTTACTTTACTGTGTTGACTACACCTCTAACCGAGAGTGTATATGTATTTTATATAAATGTGTGTGATTTATATTGAATTTAATTTATAGACATTAGCTCAATCCTTGGATGAATGGGATTAATGCATAGAGATGCTCAGACAGAATACCAGGATATAATTCATATTTTTTTATATGTTATTTATTTCTTTGTCTACCTGTAATGAGAAGTTGCTCATGGAAAATGGGAGGTAGTAAAATATTGGTAAGCATGTTAATTGTTAGTAGAACATCAGTTTATAATATTGATTATATTATGGCTTCCCAGTATACGTGTCAATCTGAATAGTGTGAGGAATCGCTACCATGCTTGACCATTATATTAATTGAGTGGTAAGGTATGCATGTCTTGGGAAATGAGTACATACTCGATTTCGGTACTTGTCGATTATGAGGAAAGTTGGGTCTACATTTTATTATAGAGTACCTACATTTAATTATTTATTATCTTATTTCATTGGAATTGACGGTTATTAACCCGATGGGTTGTTATGATGTTTATGATTGATCGGGCAGCCTTTACAAGTGTTGTTGAGTCCCGATGGCCCTGCGGGGTAGATTATTGATTGTTATGTCTTTTGGCCCTGCGGGGTGCATTATTGGCTGTTATGCCTGTTGGCCCTGCGGGGTGGATTATTGGCTGTTATGCCTGTTGGCCCGATGGGCGAGATATGATATTCAGCTACGGCTGGCGCGATTGCGGATCCCTGTGGGGATGGTGTATGTTACCCTGTAACGGGTTGGAGTTGATGATATCCTCACCCGTGGGTTCATACCGCCCGGGTTTTTAGGTTGCCGGCTAGGCATGTTCATCTGCATTTGCATATAGGGTAGATAGGTGTATGCTAGGCCATGCATCATGTGCATCATTTTTATTTACTTGTTTCGTGTATGTTGTGGTTGAAGCACCGGTATGGGACGGTGTGATGATTTAAGTATGTGCTATATGTCTTTTGTATGTTATGGTTGCAACAATGATATGTGATGTGGTGATTTATTTATACGTTTTATTTACTTGCCATATTAATGAATTGCTTCCCCTTATATTTCCCCTGCACATAATTCTCTTGCTCAGTACGTTGTACTGACTCCCTTTGTTTGTCTGTTTTGTAGATTTACTGGAGGCGCAAAAGCATGACATGGGATTTGGGGATTTTGAGAGATCACTTAGATAGAATTATACATATTTCAGTCAATTATGTTTATTTTGTTTGTTATTACTTGACTTCTACCGACCTACATGTTAGTTGAGGCCTGTGAGCCTAGGGATTCCTTTTTGTCGGCCTGTGGCCATATGTGATTTTCTGCTTTGGGCTGGTAGCCCGTTTTCTTGAAATATTTGGCTTGGTGCTTGGTTTTTGGATTATGAGGCTTCTAGCCTGAGTAGAATGTTAGTTCCCTATTATTAGATTTTTGTAGAGACTTGTTACCTTCTTATGTGATTTATTTTTTTTTAGCTTCCGCTCATAATTGGTTAATCAGATAATCACTGTAGGTTTGTATTAAGCCTTGTATTAGCTATCCTAAGTTAGCTGGCCACTAGTTTAGGATGGTTAGTACGGCGGTAATGCTTGCGAAAATCAGGTTTGTATTTTCGGGGCGTTACATTGATCACGTGTCATGTAGGATGATTCAGCGCTGACGTGTAATTATTTTGGATGACTGTACGTTTCTGGATGATTAATCAGCATTTATGTGGAAACCTAAGACATAATTACTGTATAACCCTTAAGATTAAGAAAGAATCAAGTATATTTAATATGGGAATACAGTCTGCACATGCCAAAAAGTATTCAGGATTTATTATATAGATAGTGAAACTAATTAATTAGTATTATAATTAAACACTTAGTGCTGTAAACATACCAGATAAGTACTCTACATCTACTAGTCCCACTCACACACAAATTCGCTAATGGTCCAATCCACACCAATCCTCAAGCATTAGTTCAAAGCACAAATTTATGGGATCATTACACTATTTAGCTAAAGAGTTTTAGGCTATTCCTTATAAATGGCTATTAAGAGGGTGTTTGAATGTGTAGTTTGAAAAGTGTTGCAACGTTTAGCAAATTGATAATTAGATAATTCTAGTAATAAAACATGCTGTAGAAAATTAAGTGTTTGAATGAGCTTATACTATTCCAAATCGCAATAATCATATAGTCAATTTTTAAGTGTTTGGCTTTGTGTTTTCAAGTTGTAAAATGATTACTATAAAGACAGAAAGATTTTGATTGAATATGTTTTGAGCCTAATTTTGGGAATTAATTTGGGGATTGTATGGTCAAATCCATTTATGGCTACAACGTGACAAAAATTGAGCTGTAGAAAAATAGTGCTATCATTATTATGAAACACAGATAATAGATTATTAGAAGGTACGTATAGAAACATGATTAACTAATAATTTATGTTTCGAAAACACAATGATCAGATAATGTGGTCAAAATTGTATAAACAAACACCCTCTAAACCTATTAGATCGCAATATTAAAACTTATTTAATAAAGTTTTATGATTTATTAAATATATTAATTAATGTTATTATTTATTATTACTTTAATAGTTAAATATAACCTTTTATAAAATTTAAAAATATGTAAGAAAATGAGAATCAATTTACAAATATATAATATTTTCTATTGCTTCTCATTTTCATGGAGATTTGAGATGATTTGGCTATTACTCCATCTATCCCATTAATTATGTATCAAAACTTTTGGACACGCCGTCCAATGCAATTTTTTAGTAGTTAATATTTTAAAATATATAAAACTAAAAATTCTTTAAAATATACTTCCTCTGTTTTCTAATTCTTTCTACGGACCCACCCAGCACGCAGTCTAATGCACATTTTAAATTATTAATAACTCAAATTCGGTATAAATAAAAATTATAAACGGTCCATATTTATAAACTACAAGACGAGACGAATCTAACAAGATCTTATTTGACTATATTTGAACTAGTATATCTATGATAAAACTTTAAATCAAAGTCATTATGTGAACAGTAGCCATTTGCTTGCTCAATGGAGCAAATAAAAACAAACGGAGGAAGTATATTGTAAAACTATGCGAAAAGACGAATTCAACAAGATCCAACTAGATTATATTTTTTCTTATACAACTGTAAAAATAAGTTATGTCAAACAAACACAATGAACAGTATAAAAAGACCAAACGAGACACAAATAGCGGGACGGAGGAAGTGTTTCTTTTAATAAATTATTTTGTTTTAATTTTACAGATATATTGCATAGGAATATGTGGTATATATTACTACTCCATGTGGCATTAATACTCCACTTGGCCATTTGTGGCTCTACTGACCAATAAGAAGTACTACTACATTATATTTGTCATATTTTCTTGGCTAAACAATTCGTCCAGTTGGTTGATTTTAGTCCCATTTTATTGTTTTATGAAATAAATTTGTTAATACATTGCACTTCCAAAATAGAAGTAATTAGTTCACACAGACAGTGACATTGTCTCCGTGTAGTACCATCTTTCATGACTTGTTAGCTGTGCCTGCCTTCAGGCCTTGTCTGACTACGAACACAATTAATTTCACAGAATTGTCTCAATCAATTCCAACTGTCTTCATTAATCACAAAGACTTTTCATACACTCGTACCGATCGGATTAATTCACAGCCCTCATCCACTCATCCCATGCACTGCTGTCTTCATTAATCATAACAGTCCCACTGACGTTGTAGTTTTGTTTTGTTACAGTTAATTAGAACTTATATAGCACTCAGAACACAAGGCATCACTTCATCACTTACATAGCACTCAGCAACCAAATAAAATGGCGGAGGCAGTGGTATCCATGGCTCTCGGCACCCTACGTGATTTGTTGCAGGAAGAAGTCCGTTTCCTTTATGGTGTGAGTCGGGAAGTCAAGGCATTAGAAAAGCAGTTGAAGGAGATGAAATGTCTCCTTGAAGACGCCGAGAGAAAAAAACACAAAAGCAAATCTGTGGGCAACTGGATCTGCGAAATTAGAGATCTTGCTTACAGAGCTGAAGATGTGATCGAGACATACGCCTTCATTGTTGCATCCACAAAAAGAGGTGGCTTCCTCAAACAAATCTTTCGTCGACTTGCCTGTGCCGTGAAGGAGGGCAGCACCACTCACCAAATAGGCTATGAGATTTCACAAATCAAATCTGACCTTGCAACAGTCACCAACAACATGAAAGATTATGGCATAAAAAGCATCATTGAAGGGGAGAGTTCCACCAATCCTATTGATGATGAGAACCAAAAATTGAAAAGGATAACTTTTCCATCTCAAAGTGATGATTGTTTTGTGGGAAAGGATCAAGAGCTTAAGAGCCTTGTGTCTCTTGTGGTTGAGGATCAACATCACCACCTCATTACAATATGGGGCATGGGTGGTATTGGCAAGACCACAATAGCACGAAAAGTCTACAATCACAAGGATGTCAAACGCTCTTTTGAATCTTTTGCGTGGGTTTGCATATCACAGCAGTGCCGAATCAGATCTGTCTTGGAGGATGTTCTTATGCAATTGAACCCAAGCATGAAAGAGCAAATCACCACTATGGGTGAGACAGTCTTGTTTGAGAAATTGAGTGAAGTACAAAGGAACAAAAGATGCATAATTGTTCTGGATGACTTATGGAAGCTCGATCACTGGAATGCCCTAAAGCATGGTTTTCTCACTCAAGATTCAATCAGCAAAGTGATGGTAACAACCCGCATAAAAGATGTTGCAGCAAAAGGTTATATGCAGGAAATTGGACTTCTAAATGAGGAAGATGGATGGATTTTACTCAAAACAAAAGCCTTGGCAAAAAATCATATAATTTTTGGTGAGTAACTACTTTTCATATATAAATTTATGTCAATATAGTAATTGATTTTTCCTTATTTATACAC
This sequence comes from Hygrophila difformis, assembly GCA_030278955.1. Classification (NCBI taxonomy): domain Eukaryota; kingdom Viridiplantae; phylum Streptophyta; class Magnoliopsida; order Lamiales; family Acanthaceae; genus Hygrophila; species Hygrophila difformis. Next base: position 11,102,841 of record JAOANR010000004.1, on the reverse strand, counting down.
TTTAATATGCAAGTTATAAATCTAAGCACTTTCAACATTCAAATCCATGTTGATATACAAAAATATCATTCACAAATAGGTCTAGTGATAAGTTGCCCAATGATTCGTTCAAATTGTTAATTACTTCCCTGTCCCAAGAATGCGATACATGACTTTTTTTTTTTTTTTTAATGTTCATTGTTCAGCTTTGCCTCAAATAGTGTTTCTTTTTTGCTACACTTATTTTAAAAGGTTTTACCTTCCTTGTTTCTAAACAATTTTTAATTATTAACAAGGACATTTCACAAAAATATCATTGTTTCTCTCCCATTGCCTCTCGTGTTTGCCAGCAACATCAATCACCCCCATTTTAACTTCTATTAGCTACATGGATGGGCCACAAACACACCAATTAATAAAGAGATGGGCTGGGCCACACCAACTCATTGGGCCAATACACACTGTTTTAACCATTAATAATTCGGTCATTAAAATTCCTATTCGATGTAATGTTTTGAAGATGTCATATAGCAAATGTTTAGTCAATGTAGTACATTATTATATTAATTAAGTTAAAAAATTATTGATTTAATTTATACAGTATATAAGTAAAAATTCTCCATGTGGATCGAGTACAAAATTTGACAGCGAGACGGAATTATTGGGACTGGAGTAATAGCTTTTTTAAAAATTTGACAATGAAACCAACTAAATGAAAAAATTGCTAACTATCAGATAATACAATCAAATTATATATTAATTAGAGTTTAATAGTAAAATAGATAATTACATATAATTAGAGTAATATAATAAAATAAATATAAAAAATTATATAAAATTAAATAAAATGAAATATTATAAAACTAAAAAAACTAACAGGAAATAAAATATCGTATGTATAGGGCTTTATTTTATGAAGATTCATCAATTAAAATAGAAAAAAAATCAAATTTTGGGGGGTCTAAATATTTTTTTTATTATCTTAAATAAGATAAAATATAATTATAAAAAGAAAAAAAAACAGAAAATGGAATGTAGTAAAAAAAAAAAAGGTCATTTGATTGATATTTTTTGTAAAATGAGAGGATGAAGACTTACGTTAGTGGTCATGTCCCCGACTCCCAACCTATACGTTGGGGTTCGACCCCCCACCCGGCCCCCTATCCCGCTCCTTTGTAGCTGTTTTGGGAGAATCACCCTTAATTGCCTTTGCAGATTCTCAATGAATTAGTCTTGGGTCCAATGTGACATGGGGATACCCGGTTTCACCAAATATTAAACTCGATTAACCAACACCAAATTCTAGCCATAGTTCCAGATAATAATCCTAAATTATCCAATAATATCCACTTTACTTTACTCGGCTCATTTGCTCTTTACAAAAATTTCAACATAAAATCAACATCACAACAATCGCGGGATTGGGATTTGACCCAAGTAATCAAGCTTCCTGACTCTCAACTTTCAGGTTGAGGGTTCCCACCCAGCTTCCTATCCCTCCCTTCATCCATTTGTAATTGTGTAACATTGACTCACACCACCCATTTCCTAATCTGTATAGGCTGTTAAGAAAAAAACAAAAGAAAAAAATCATAACAATCAATAAATTCTGTATAAACTAGGATATTATGAATATGTGAGTTATTTTTCAAGATAAGAAATACTAAAATGTAAATTATATGTAAATGGTACCTACATTCAGATAAAATTGGGCCATTAGTTAATAAAAGAGCAAATCACAAAACATATACATCAAATTATACCAAAAATTTAAAATTAGTACCTAAATTAATTCTTTTGGCAAAAAAATGGACCTCAACTTTATAATGTGAGAAAAAACTATACTTTTCCCTTTTGATATTATTTTAACATTCATCAAATTTTCAAAATTTTTATTTTGGCCCCAACAATTTAAGAAAGGTATTTGGTCATCAAAATTTTCTTTTTTAGTAAATATATTTAAACAATAAAATTCCATATATTAAACTATAAAATATTAATTATATAAAATATAATAATATAAAATTTAAAAAAATAAAACAATTAGCAGGAAATAAACTATAAAGTAAAATTAAGTTTAAATAAACTAATAGTATGAAATTATGAAGTTAAAATATTTAAATAAAATAAAATAAAAAATGATATCAAATTAAAGAGTTAAATTAATTTTTAACATTATTTTTATATTGATTTTAATATTATATTTTTATTTAACATAATATGATATTATTATTATATTATTTAATTATGATATATTTCTTTGTAATTTAAAATTTAAAATTTTAATTCTTAAATTTTAATTATATTTTATTTGAACAGTTTTTTTTTTCATTTTACTCAATTTTAATTTATCTATATTTCATTGCATGATGTATTTCTTTTTCAGATTTTCTATTTGTATAATTTTTGTTTTATTTAATTTTTTATAGTACATTATATTTTAATATAATATTATTTTATTTGATACTGTATTAATGAATTTCTTAATTTAGTTATTTTCTTATTATTAATGGTATAATTTAACTTCATTGCTTAATTATATTTTTCTTCTATTTAAGTGAAAAAGGGAAATTTGAGGACCAAAATAAATTTTTTGGAAATTGTTGGTGCCAATATGAGAAGTTTCTACAGTAAATGGGTCTTTAAAAAATATTTTAATGGGCAAAGGTGTAGTTTTTTTCTAGCATGAATGAGTTGAGGTCTATTTTTTACAAAAAAAAAAAAAAAATAGTTTAGGTACTAAAAGAAACATTAATATAGTTGGGGTATATTTTTTGAAAATTGCTCTTAATAAAAATGTCTATATATCTTCAAATTATGTTTCCTATTTTTTTATTTTTTTATTTTTTTATTTTTTTATTTTTTTGAGGAAACGGCATTTATTTCATTCGAACCCAAGTTTGAAGTACAACAACATACAGATAAGTCCATATTAGCAGTAATGGGATTTCCCAGAAAACAAACAACAAAAAACACTCAACTAAAACAGCCAGCTTGATTCGGTGCATGACGATTTATGGATTTAGGGTTTAGGGTTATTATTATTATTATTATTATTATTATTATTATTATTATTATTATTATTATTATTATTATTATTATTATTATTATTATTATTATTATTATTACTATAAAAGCGAAAAAATTATTTTCACTATTTAATAAATTTAAATATTTTAGCAATTAAGTTTTAATACCTGGCTTCGGCTCTTTCAAAAAAATTAATTTTATATAATAGTAAAAATTATCCATGATATTATGTAATATTAATTTATTTCCTTATGATATTTTAGAAATAGTGTTTATATTTAATCCAATTAAAAATTAATAAAATAATATTTATATTTAAACTATTAAATTAATAATTTAGATTTAAACAATTGATATCTCATGTTTAATTATTGGTGAATTAATTTTGGTTGAATCAACAAACAAGTAATTTAAATCTATTTATCTTATGAATCAACAAACAATAAATATTAAATTTCAATATTACATTATTCAAACTATATTAATCCATCGTTAACATAATTCGGCCCATTCAGACTGGAGTAATCCTAGTATTTTATTAAAAGGTTATTGAACAATCCTTTATTTGACAGATGTGGTTAGAGAAGGGAAATTAATAGAAGAAATTGGGAAACGAATGGTAAAAAAGTGTGGTAATTTACCATTGGCAATTTCTTTACTTGGAGGGGTTTTACAGCAAAAAACTTCCATCGAGGAATGGAACTCAATCGAGATGAATATTAATACATCACTTGAAGGTGAAATGGAAGAAGTGTTGGATTTAAGTTTTGATGAATTACCTCATCACTTGAAACCATGTTTCCTTTATATGGGTCTTGTTCTTAAAGAGGATCAATCAATCTTTGGAGTTGACTTGTATAATATGTGGATAGCACAAGGTATGGTTTCATCAGATGAGGATAAAGGGAAGAAGAATAATATATTAATGGATATTGCAGAGTGCTATATGTCTGAATTGGTTTCCAGGTGTCTGGTACAAATGGAAAATCAGGAAATTTATGGTGGTGTTAGATATGGAGGTTACTTTAAACTTCATGATGTGGTATGGAAACTATGTTTGTCAAAAGGGAGGGAGGAGGAGTTCGGTGTCTACAGTTTGGATTATCAGGTTGAAAATTCTGATAATTTATGGGATGAATCGTTGCCAAGTATTAAAGTACGCCATGTAGCGATCAATTTTCAGGAAGAAATAGATCCAGAACATTCGTGGCGTATGCCTATGAATGATAGTATGAAACACATCCGCTCTCTTCTACTCATTAATAAAACCACATCCGGTGTTCCAATTGGAATTCCGACGAGTGCAGCAATTGATATCCATGAATTCAAATTGCTCAAAGTTCTAGTCTTCTCCCGGATTAGTTTCAAAGCTGGAGGAAAGTTACTGAGAAAGATTGGTAATCTAATTCACCTTCGGGAACTTCGCTTGCATAAGTGTGAACTGGATGATGAGCTTCCTTCTTCCATATGTAGTCTGAGGTACCTAATAATCCTTGATCTGCAAGGTTCACGGAATGTTAAGATTCCGCCAAGTAATTTGAAGAACATATCTCGACTGAAATTCCTGCATCTTCCAACATTTGATATGGAAATAGGCAAAAATAATCAAATCTCATTGGAAGGGCTGGATGAGTTGGAAATTGTTTTCGGCTTTGATAGTCGCATATCCGATTTTAAATCACTGTTAAGCATGAAAAAACTCAGATTTTTGCATGCAATGGTACATGACAATGGAAGCTTATCATCTATTATAGACGGTACGATGCATGATTGGAAAAGTATGCATACATTGAGGCTTGCAATTAACGAAGGTTGCAAGTTGACAATGGAAGAAGACAGAGAAGGAGGGTTAATGATTCTCCAGAAACTCTTCACTTGTCCCCCACTAAATGCATTGGGTATATATACCCAAATAGGGGCTTCATCATTGCTAGAGGAGTGTAAGACCCATATGCTTGCATCATCAATTGTGCATTTATGGTTGGAAGGATGCAGAATTGAGAAAGATCCAATGACGACGCTAGGGCAAATTCCTTCCTTGAAACTTTTGTGGATGCGGTACAATTCCTTTATGGGGGAAAATATGATGTGTCCCGCATCCAGTTTCCCTAAACTCAAATATCTTATACTTGAGGAATTACCAAATCTAAAAGAATGGAAAGTGGAGCAAGGAGCAATGCCTCTTCTCTCTCACTTAGATATTTCTCATTGTCCGAAGTTGAAGATGCTCCCTGAGGGATTGAGATTCCTCAACTTACTTGAAGAATTGATCATCCGCGGAATGCCCGAAATGGGGAGACGATTCTCAGTAGAAGAAGAAGGTGAGGACTACGACAAAGTTAGGCATGTTCCTTCCATTCTCATTTACAGATGAAATGAAATGAAATGGTCCTTCACTGTATGTATGTCACTGATGATGAATTGATATATGACGACTCAAGAGAAACAAAGAGGTAATTAATTAATGTAGTGGTAATCTATAAATGACGTCCTTCACTTATGCGGCACTCTTGTATCTTATTCTATAATTCACTCTTAATTTGTTGTTCTTTACAGGTAGAGAGGTACATGTGATTATTTCGTGAATTGAACAAACATGAATCTAATACTTTAATTATATTATTATTATTATTATTATTATTATTCCTGATTTATACTGTATTTGTTTGATTTGATGTATTAGCATGAGTTATTTGTGTGTGTCACTGTCAATTGAATTTTATTGGAAACCTATAAAATACTTGACCGATCAAGTGACCTTTTTCATATAAACATGTTTATATATGTCATTATATTTCATAAATCTAGCTAGACTCTTAGCTCGAAATTACATACAGTATATAAGTATATTTTTCTTGTGTTTTATATTATTGCTGCTTTTTCTTTTCTTTTTTTAGCTTTAATTAATAATAATAATGAATAGAGATGTTTCATTGCGATCAAGATTCTTCTCCATGTATAGAGATGGTTGAATAGATGATATTCCAAACTTCTGTTTGGCATGTATTCTTATACAAAGTAATATCTGCATGCTCGTCTCCCCATCCCCACCGCACAATATCCAGCTATAAGACTATTCATAGTTTCAGCCAGAATATTAAAAAAAGAAAAAAAAAATTAATAAAAACACAACATTACCAGAACTGCAGACACAATGAAGAGTCAGAGACATATTTTCAGGAACAACATTATATATACAAAATACAATTGACTCTCTGCAGAATGTCCAACAAGAAACAAAAACAGAACATGGGATACAACAGTACAAAACATAGAAAATTTGAAAAAATTTCATCTACAAACATAATGAAATAATCAAAATCCAAATCCAAGCTACTTTTAGAATCTAAAGTTCGTTACACTTACAGACTCTAGTGCTCTACAACAAATTGAAAATACATAGGATGAATCCTTTCATTACATAACAAATTGAAAATAAAGCCAACTATCTTATAGACGACAAAAATTAAACAAATTTTGAACTAGAGTATTAAAAGCTGCTCAAGAGATCATCAATATAATCAAGCCAAGGAAGCAATGCAAGGCTAGTATCATCAACACGGGATCGCTAAGTTTCATTCTTCAGTTGGTGGCAATGGTTTGTTTTAAAATAGTGTACCCAATATGGTTTAAGCTTTCAGAAGATTTGTTCTGGTCCTTTTTAAATCGATAATTGATCCCAAAAGTTTTGGCTGCAGAGGCTTGAATCGAGATGCAAAGCTCAACGTCCTACAAAAATACTTTACCAGGATTAGGATTTTGTGAGGAATATTAGCCGTTATATCAGCCATGTTTCCGCTTGTATGAGTTCATTTTTAGTTAGTTCATCAGTACTCATGTTCTGTACAGCAGATTGTAAGGAATATGTTGCAACCTGGAGAGAAATCTTAAGACACACCTGGAACATGTTATATTCTCATAGTATGATTTAACAGACCAATAATGCAATGGGGACTAAACAAGCCAATTTTCCTCTGCATCGGTATTCAGCGTGGGAAAGAGAGTTACTATCAGTTGTTGCTTCGTCAATACCTAAATGACAGATTGATGTGATGAAGCTGAAATTGAGAGACAAAGATTTTTGTTGGGAATATACTGTCACATACTATACAAAAAAAGAATAAAAAAAGAGTTGGAAATATGAAACTCTTATGTACTGTGTTGAAATGTTATAATGCTGACAACTTAAAAAGCTCCAACCAGTTTCTGAAAATAAGCTCTCACAGAATAAATCCTGGAAAAATACAAATCTGAAAATATTGCTGTAAAGAACTTTCTATTAATTTATTAAGCTGAAATTAAATGTTATAATGTTGAAATGTTTTTAAAATTGTGGATTGTTGGATATTCCTTCTCTTGGGGCCATGTTCACTTGGGCTCGATCTTGTGGTCGTGGACCAGATAAATGGATTCAGAAAAGGCTCCATCGGGGTGTGGCGAATTTGGAATGGCATGACTTATTTGGTGAGGCACGGATTCATCATTTACCCAGGCTTAGGTCCGATCATCGCCCTTTATTGCTCATGTATAGTAATCCCATTAATACACATATACGAAAACCATTTAGATGGGAGGCAGCATGGCCGAGTCATCCAGCTTATTTGGAGGTGGTGCAACGTTGTTGTGAGGATAACGTTGACAAAACGCTTCAGGGATTGTTATCTGCAGCTGAACAGGCTTCTTGTAAATTTAATGTTGATGTGTTTGGTCATATTGTGGACAGGAAAAAGAAGCTGGAAAGGCGGATCATGGGGATAGAGAAACGCGTGGAATTAGTTGATTCTGCGTGGCTATGGCCTCTTGAGGGGGAATTAATGATGGAACTGGAGCAAGTTCAATTTTGTTGCAGGAAGAGTTGTTCTGGTATAAAAAAATCACGGGATAAATGGGTTACTCTGGGTGATTGTAATACTAAGTAGTTTCATGCTAGGACCAAAATCCGACGAAGCCTACTCGAATATATGGTCTGGAGGGTTACTAATCGTATATATGGTCTGAAAAATATCCAAAGTGAGCATATAATAAGAAAGTTCAATACTGATGAGTGTGACTTGGATTTACTGCGTAAAAGCAGTCAGCTTGGTAAGCACCGGACACGCCAATAATCGAGCAGTGGCTGTTTACTCCCAGAGTATGAAAACGTCATGCTTCCAATGGCTACTGCTGATCTTCGCCATGACGACCTTTGTATTTGTCATGGCGATACTACTAATAATCCGCGTCACCAAAAAAACATTTGCCCATGCCATTATTGTAGTTGCCATCGACACAAGTACTATATATTACAATGTTTGCATCTTCTATAGGAAACTAGTAAATTTTTATTTACATGTTTGGTGTAAAAGAATATGATACTGCAGGTGCCATGGAACGGTCTTTCCAAGAAGAGATAGAAGGTAATGAAGTAGTCGTAGTTATCGAAAGGTCGGTCACAGCTCATGTGGATAGAAATTTATGTTATTAGTCAACTCCAAAACTTGCTGACCCTGTCATTTGCTGGCTTATCAAACAATAAGGCCCTGATTTGGTTGCAAGCTAGTATATACTTTACTACTTACTATATTACACTTTTAACTGGCATTAATTCGTGCTAAGCTGTACTGCTTTGTTAAATAAAAGGGGCAACAACTTCAGTGTTCCCGCGTTCTGATTGAAACTTGAGGGAACACAGGGTAATAATTACAATTCACATGGAAAAAATCGGAGAAGAAGATATAGTCGAGAGGAGAAACTCCAGTAGTACCAGACGGGTCAATTTGATGCCCAAAAGCTGTGTTGCTGCTGTCTTCGCACAAAAGCGCTGCAAGCAAATTTTTTCCGCACATTACTTTTATTTTGATGATGGCGATTTTTATATGCTATTGAGAACTGGAAAGTATGGAAGGAATTCATTGAATTTAGTGTTTGAGTTAGACAGTTGGTAGGTTGTCAAAAAGCTTAAAACAAGATTTTATTATAGCTGAAAGTGTATATAATTGAAGTGAATACAATTTTTTTCTTATAAATTGTTAATGGTAAAGCATATACTATTGTAATGTATACACCCTAATCCTACCTACTAAATGTGTTTTTGTTATTGATCGTTCTGTAAATTCTGTTGGTTAATTTGGTGATGACAATGTCATTGGCACATACGTTTTTGTGTTTGCTGGTTGGGGCGAGGCCATTGTCAATAAAGAAACGCCTTACCGGCCCCGTGGGCTGACTACACATCAAACGAAAAATGGAAAAAAGGTCTAAATAGTCTTTTTTCATTTTTATTTGTCCAAATCGTCATTTACTAATTTTTTTTGTCCCTTATAATTCTCTACATTTTCTAATTAAATCCAAACCAATCCTTTTTACCAATTACTTCGTATGAAGTTTAATTACCTGAGATGGCATTTTTAAAATTTTTTCTTACGGATGTGGCATCCACAACAGTGTCCAACTCACCGCACTACAAAATTTTTGTGAGAAGGTGACGAAGCGATTTCGTCGACTCGTTCGTCGTCTGGTGCACTAGGTGATGAACAAGGCGACAAACCGTCAGGCGATGAAATTTTAGGCGACCACTGTAATAAAATTTCGTTGCCAAATTTATCTCCTTCCCGCAAATTTCTTCTAGTGCTGGGTAACTAACCCGACTCAGTATTTGGGGTCTAGGGTATAAAGCGGACTCCAATTTTCACAATGATCTCCCTTTCAAGTGAAGCCATCCAAATCGCCCTTGAATTCCGGTGAAGGCCTCGAATACGCAAGCTATGGCATTCCCCAACACTCCAATTCGCACGCTGCTCCGACAACGCTCGAATCCTTATCCAAGTACCTGTTCCTTACTTTCTTATGTCTGGGTTACAACTTTTCTATATGATGTTTATTGTTTTGTTAAGCTCTTACGTTGGTTTGGTTGATGTTCCTTGCAATATGTCAAAAGAAAATGGGAGTTAGATATGAAGTTTTGTATTTTAAAGAAAAATCAAAAACAGAAACATACACATCGAAAAGAGGAAAGAAGCGGGTAGAGTTATCTGGGCTAGAAACGGAAGTAGACATTGTCGCTCATTCCAATGACTATGTCTTTAGTCAATTTGGTTCCTATGGTGGAGTAGTATATACTGGGATTATTTCCAACCGTTAGATAGAGTTTGCATCAAATGGTTTATATTGAGTGTAGGGATATTTGAGTTTTTTTCCTTGTCTTTATTAATTTAAATAATAATAATAAAAATTGATCAGGTCATCATTGCAACCCATTCTCTTAATTCTTAATATGCCAATTACGTAATTGGTTCTTTCTTTTTTCACGCCTGACACTGAGTTTTTGAAATAATAATGGAGATTTGAATTTGAAGAGTTTCTCCGGTTATCTCATAAGCAACCACCATAAGTAGAGTTAAAAAAAAAAATCAGTGTTGAGGAAAGAAAAGGCTGAATAGAGAACATGTGAAAATAGTGGTTTCATCAAGCTTAGGTCCGATCATCGCCCTTTATTGCTCATGTATAGTAATCCCATTAATACACATATACGAAAACCATTTAGATGGGAGGCAGCGTGGGCGAGTCATCCAGCTTATTTGGAGGTTGTGCAACTTGTTGTGAGGATAACGTTGACAACACGCTTCAGGGATTGTTATCTGCAGCGGAACAGGCTTCTTGTAAATTTAATGTTGAGATGTTTGGTTATACTAGTATTACCCCGCCCATTGGGCGGGAATTTGAAAAATGTAAATAAAAAATTAAATTCAACCAAAAGAAAATTAAACTATTTTGAAAATTACATGAATACATTTATACATTGTACAACAACCGAGTAATATAGTCACTACAATTAATTTATACTTTCTCCGATTGTTTTTTAGATATTATTGTGAATGAATCAATTGATAAATTAAAATTTAGAAGTGACTTGCAAAAAACATTATTTAATGTTTGGTATTCACCCAAAAAAACATTAATGTACCATCTACACAAATTTCATAATGATATTGTTAGGTCCGTTTGCGTGGATAACCAATTAAGTAGTCCTGAAAACTAGTTCAAACACCTTTCGTGGACACGTTAAACAGTTTAAGATATTAAGCAGCGGAAAGTAAATAAACTGTAAGAATAAAGAACTCAAGGTTTGTTGACCCAGTTCGGCACAAGCCTACATCTGGGGGATACCAATCCAGGAGATTCACTAATTGTTTTGACTTGATCCTCGATCTAAACAATAGTGATTTGTTTCGCCCAACTCCAATCACCAAGCGGACTGAATTGTCAAACCAAGACACTCCCCCTGTCTTGGTGAAGATCTCCCCGACCTTGCTTCAATCCCTTGAAGGCTCCTCCTTCAAGTTTGCCCTTGGTCGAAACCTGTTGGCGACTCTTCTCCTTGAATCTTTCAATTAAGCTCTTGAGTTTGATGACTCCTTGAAAGCCTTGATTGAATCCGTCTACTTCAATCAAGCACACAGTAGCACTCTATCGATTAATCCACCCAAGGAAGTGTTGATCGGATTTCTTCCTTCGAAATGATAACTTCACGAACACGGAAGGAATATAATTCTCTCTTCACGATTGCTTTCGATTGCTCAAGTGTGTAAGTAAGTTCATTCGTCGTACAGATGCATCCCTTGGCCGTCCTATTTGAAGAGAATCATCTTTCCTCCATTCTAAGGCTGAATATCTTCTTTCCATAAATGCGAAGATCCTTAGAATGGAGTTGCCCGAATTAAGAGATCTTGGTTTCCATACTCCGTGTGCAAGATCCGGGCAGAAGATCAGCTAGCCGTTGGAGGATCTTCATGAGTATATTCGCCAGCTCTTCTTCCTTTACTTAGTTTGTCTGCTGTTGACGAGGTTGGTCCAACAAAGTAGTTCAGACATCGGTTGTGAACACATTTGCTCAAAACTGGTTCCCAACAATCTCCCCCTTTTTGGCAGAATGTGGGCCAGTACAAGAGTTGATTCAACCGATGTCTAAACAATTGACACAAGAACAATGGTGTAGAAATACTTCCCATTGAGACCCAACCACCAATTACAATGATTCCCAAACACAAGACAAACTATACTAATGCTCCGTACAAGATTGCCTATCAAATATTCTAGGAGCATTTACATCAAAAGTAAGCACATGGCAATAATCATAAAATAAAGCATGTAAGATCACAATTTAATTATTACAGGCCATTGTGCAATTGTCCAGCAAAAACAGTTATAACTAGTTCACGAAAATAGTCCAGACAAAAAAAATTACCCTTCATCAGCAGAGACTTTCTTCCACCAGGCTGCCCCATGTCGATTGTAGTGCATACCAGAGGAACCGATCAACGGCTACATCAACTTAACTCCCCCTCTGGCGCACATTTTGCCCAAAAAGGGCATGTCACTCAGATTCCTCAGAGGAATCCTCAGCCGAGTCGCTGGACTCCTCTGCTGGATTGGTATCCAAATCCTGTTCATCATCAGACCAAACATCAGGAAGCTGTCTGAACAGCTTTTCAGCAGCTTTGACCCGACTGTGCACTTGAGCTTCCAGCACTTTGAGGTGGTTAATGTGGTCTGTGAGTTCATCTCGGAGCATGGAGAAGGCGTCTTTTGCAGGGATCCTCCCTCCTGGTCCAGCCAAGTCTGGCTTCTTCTTTGCAAGATTTGAGGAAAGTTTGAAGTCGGCAATGTCCTCAGGGCGATCATGCTTGCTCCCAAGAATGTGGAGATGCTTCAGGTACTCAGAAATGAGGCCGGGGAAGGGAAGAGTGGTGTTGTACTTCCTTTTGATTGTGCCCGCGAACGCCAGCATTTGTTCGAGCACGAGGGCTCCATAGTTGATCTCGTACTTCTGGTCTATGGCAAACAACAATTTACACATGCTTTTTGACACAACAGAGTGGTTAGCAGTGGGCATGATGTTGTGTGCGCATAATTTGTAAAGCAGTGAAAACTTTTGGGTTAGGACACCAGCACTTAACCCCTTTCCTTGAAACTTTTTCCCTTCAACTCCAGTGAGTGTTTCAGCAATAGTATTCATAGGGAACTTGGCACTTCGAGAATAAACAGTTTTCAGATGAGTTCGGGGTACCTGGAGAAAACGATTCAGTGCTCTAGCTTTGAGTTCAAACAGTTGGCCATGTGTATAACTGAGTTCGAACCAGGGGCTTTTGGAGTTGAGGACTTCAGAGCTCAGGTTTGCATAGAAATGCCTAACTAGCTGTCCCTTATATTGCTTGATCTCCATTCCCCAGAATAGAAGAGATCTGTCCTCCAAGTATTTGTGCCATCCCATTTCCTCATACCGCACAGCTGCAAATCTGATCTCAGGGTGCACCTTCATCCTTTCCAGAACAGTTGAGAAGTATTGCTCGGACACTACATAGTAGAAGGCCGTGGATATGGCGTTTCCAGCATCAATGATCTCAGGTTCATGTTCTTCAGACGAGGATAAGACGATTTTTCTCTTCTTGGATCCAGTGGCCTTGGAAGACCCTTCAGGTTCAGAACGAGTCCGCTTCTGGGGTTCGGACTCCTTGGGTGAACGCCTTGGTGGAGTAGGCTCTCGGGTTTCTGGCTGAGTTACCGCTTCTTGCACAGTGACTGGTTCAACATTGACCTCGACTCTTTCTTCAGATTCTTCCTCTTCGGAACTTTCTTCATCGGACTCTTCCTCCTCGCTTTGAGTGTCTTGAGATCCCAACTCCTCGGACTGGTTGTCAGTGGGATTCTCCCCCTCAAGTGGTTCCTGGGTATCGATTTGAGGGTGCTCAGAGTCTCCTCCGGACTCATTGTTCTGGTCGTCTTCAGAGTCAGATGAACTCTCATCTTCTTCTTCTTCTACTTGCTGACAGTAACTTGGGCAGGAACAACGGGCTCGGGTTCTTTTCTCAGAACATGCTTCCGTTTCTGACTGGCAGTCCAAGCAATTTCTTCGGTGATTTCGTTCACAGCATAATCTCTTTCGTCATCGCTGATATCAATCATTGACTCGTCTCCAGAACTTTCATCAGCATCCTCTTGAACATAGTCTGAGTCCAGTTCTTCCTCGTCGAGTGGTTCAGTGACCGGTTCGGACACCTTGGGTGAACCAGCTTGGGTCACTGTGGTTGTGATCGCGGGGGTTCTTCTGGGGTTGCTTCAACGGTGGTGACTGGTGCTGGGTTGGTCGGAACACTTGGCACTGTTACTATCTTCTTTGCAGGATTTTTCTTCTTTGGCTTTTTAGTGGACACCTTTGGTGCAACTTTTGGTGCAGGCTCAGCAGATTTGGTGGACACTCCTGTTTCTGTCACATTGTCAGCGCCCAAGTTGGGGAGGTCAGCCAAGATTGCATCGATGGGTCCAAGTGCCATGGCTAGGTCAGCCTCAACTCGTTCACTGATCGAGGCGTTCTTCCTTGCAACTGCCTTCTCACGGGTCTTTGAAGTTGAAACTGCTTTTCCCTTTGCCTTCTGTACCTCTGCTTCCTTTTGTTTCAAGGCTTTGGCTCCGGCTACTTCGGCTCGAATGTCGAGCGGGTCTTGAGCGCCACCAGTGGCTCCCCTTTCTCCGGCAGTGGATGGAGAAGAAGAAGGGAATGGGACAGCAACCAAGGATGGAGTTTACTGAGATAGTTTGCTCCATGATCGCTTTCTGAACAGCCTTGGCACGACCCTTAGCACTGGACTCCTCAGGAGATATGCCTTTCTTGCTACTTGTGGTTGATGCGGGAGTAGGACCTTGAGATTTTGAGCTCTGGCTTCCTCTTGTCTTCACCATGGTTGCTGAAAAGAAAGGCTTTTGGCAAGAACAAGTGAGAGAGTAATGTGTTTTTGAGAGAAAACTAGAGAGAGTATTTGAGGTCGAGAGAGGGTGAATGCCAAAGGAAATCTGATCACAATCAAATCTTATAGAGGTAGTAAACAACTTCCCTTAATTAAAATATGGTAAGAAGATCACAACTTCCCATAACCGCAATCATCACGTTTTTGAATGGAGTTATGTGAATAACCGTTCCCGCCTCATCACTTGTCAGTTCAAGCTGTCACATCAATTTTGAATTTTGAATTTGTGAGGAATAACTTCCTTAGTAGAGAGATCCTGCGAGATACACTTAACAAGATAGTTAGAATAACATAATTAAGGTAATAAAATATTAAAATTACACAAAATATGGAAATTGCAAAAAGGTAAAAACTTATTCCACAATTTTCGGGATTTTTATGTGATCGTGCATAGACCAAGATCCCTTCTCAATTTTTCAAATCTCTCTCGATCAAGAGCCTTAGTGAAAATATCCGCATGTTGCTCAGTAGTTCCGACATGGTGTATGGACACTATTCCTTCTTCAACAAGATCCCTTATGAAGTGGTGTCTAAGGTCAATGTGCTTAGTTCTCCCATGTTGGACTGGATTCTTTGAGATGTTGATCGCACTCATGTTGTCACATAGTATAGTGAGGACTTCTTGATCAATCCCATAGTCTAGCATCATTTGCTTCATCCATAGCAATTGTGCACAGCAACTTCCAGCTGCAATGTATTCAGCTTCGGCAGTTGAGAGGGAGATGGAACTTTGCTTCTTGCTATACCAACTAAGTTAGTTCCAATGTAAAAGCATCATCCGGTTGTGCTTTTTCGATCGTCCGCATCACCTGCCCAATCTGCATCGCTATAACCAAGTAGTGAAAGATTAGATTCTTTAGAATACCATATACCAAGATCACTTGTCCCTGAGACATATTTGATCACTCGTTTGGCGGCTTTTAGGTGTGACTCCTTGGGATCGGCTTGATAACGTGCACATACTCCTACTGCATAGCTTATGTCTGGTCGACTTGCAGCGAGGTATAGCAGGCTTCCAATGATACTTCGATAGAGTTTTTGGTCCACACTTTGTCCACTAGGGTCTTTGCTCAGTTTGTCATTAGTCCCAATAGGCGTTCGGACCGGTTTGCTGGAATCCATGCCAAATTTCTTAACGATATTTCGGGCATACTTGGTTTGACTTAGAAATATCCCGTCTTTCTTCTGAGCAACCTGCAGCCCAAGAAAATATGTTAGTTCCCCTACCATGCTCATTTCGAACTCCTTACCCATGATTTCGATGAATTGATCTTTGAGCACATGATGAGTTGAACCAAAGACAATGTCATCAACGTAGACTTGAGCAATGAGGATTCCTTTGTTTTCCTTTTTGATGAAGAGGGTCTTATCCAGGCTTCCTCTTTCAAACCCGTGTTCCAGCAGGTACTTGGAGAGCCTTTCGTACCAAGCCCTAGGAGCTTGTTTCAATCCATAGAGTGCCTTGTTGAGCTTGTAGACATGTTGAGGATGATGAGGGTCTTCAAACCCTCTAGGTTGTTCTACGTACACTTCCTCATTTAGCCATCCATTTAGGAAGGCACTTTTGACATCCATTTGATAGAGCTTGAATCCTAGCGAGCATGCGATGGACAGTAGGAGTCGGACTGCTTCAAGTCTTGCTACAGGAGCAAATGTTTCACTGAAGTCCACTCCTTCGACCTGGGTGTAGCCCTGAGCAACTAACCGAGCTTTGTTCCTTGTAATATTCCCTTTTTCATCACTTTTGTTGCCGAAGATCCACTTGGTTCCAATTATGTTCTTGTCTTGAGGTCTTTCAACTAGGGTCCAGACTTCATTTCTTTCGAACTGGAGTAGTTCATCCTGCATGGCATTTATCCAGTGTTCATCTTGAAGAGCTTCTTCAACTTTGGAGGGTTCGATTTTTGAAGTATAGCAGTGCAAGCCAGCTAGTTCTTTAAAGTCGATCTTTTTCCCTCGAGTCTTTCTCCTTTCATTTACATCACCAATAATGTCTTCAGGGTCATGGTGCTTGTGAATGCGTTCATTTAGATCCTTTTGAGGCTATGCTTCTCGTAACGAGGCGTCCATGTTCGGCGTTTGGACTCTTTTGGTGGACATGTCATCAGAAGTGGTTTGAGCTGCACTGTTTTGATCATTCTAACCGCTGAGAGTTTCATCATCATAAGGTGGAACATCCTCCTTGCTGGCCACATCTTCTATGGTCACATTTGTGGACTCCAGTACTTTCCTTGTTTTAGGAAGATATACTCTGTATGCACGACTTGTGGTAGAGTATCCCACAAATATTCCTTCATTACTTTTTTCTTGAAACTTCCCAACATGTTCCCTGTCATTTAGAACAAAACACTTGCTACCAAAAATATGGAAATAAGTAATTGAGGTCTTTTTATCATTCCAAATCTCATATGGGGTCATAAGAGAGTTTGGCCTTAAGTAGACTCGGTTTATGGTGTAGCATGCTGTGTTAATGGCTTCGGCCCAAAGGAATTCAGCCACTTTCTTTGAATTGAGCATCACCCTAGACATTTCTTGAAGAGTTCGATTTCTTCTTTCGACTACTCCATTTTGTTGTGGTGTTTTTGGTGCTGAATATTCATGCTTAATTCCATGTATTGTGTAGTATTCCTCAAAGAACTGATTTTCGAACTCTCGTCCATGATCACTTCGAATTCGTTTCACCTTGGTGTCCCTTTCGGTCATGAGTCGATTACACAGCTTCTCGAAAGCTTTGAACGTGTCGCCTTTTTCCCTGAGAAAATCTACCCAAGTGTATCTGGAGTAATCATCAATACATACAAAAATATATCTTTTACCTCCCAAACTTTCAACCTCCATTGGACCAATAAGATCCATGTGCAGTAGGTCAAGACACTTGGTCGATCCAGGGTGTTCGGACAACTTGTGTGAACTCCTATGCTGTTTGTTTTTGGCACATTCATTGCAGAATTCTGCATTTGATTTTTTGAATTGAGGAAGACCTTTGACTGCCCCGGTTCTGCTGAGTCTGATTAGATCTTTGAAATTGAGATGTCCGAGTTTTTCATGCCATAGTGTGATGTGATATTTTCCTGCAGCTGCACCAAAATTGCAAGTTTGAACAAGATGATAGCAATTATTTTTAGAGCGCAAACCTCTCATGATGCATTCTTGATCTTGGTTGAGCACTTGACAATCTTTCTTGGTGAACTGCACCACGAGGTCCTCATCACACAGCTGACTGATGCTAATCAAGTTTGCTTGGAGTCCATCAACTAGGAAAACTGGAGACAATTCCCTCGAGCCATTGTTCTCAATGGTGCCTTGTCCAACTAGGGCACCCTTTTTCCCATCTCCAAATACAAAGAATCCTCCATCAATTTCTTTGTAGTGTTTGAGCAGACTCCTTTCACCCGTCATGTGTTTGGAATAGCCACTGTCGAAGTACCATACTTTGTCCGCAACATTCTTCTTTTGTGAGAGAAAGGCAACCTGACATCTGTTCTGAATTTTAGGAACCCATTCGCACTTGATGGAGATCAGCTTCATCTTGATTTTGTCATCTGGCCAGGTGATAGGTTTTCATGTTTGTAGATCTCTTACTAAGATTCCACAGTTCTTGGTTTTGTGGCCTTCAAGCTTGCAGTAGTCGCATCTGAGTGGAATTGGAGGAGGTGGTCTTCTTGTCCATTTGTTCCTTCCTTCATGATGGAATGGTTTCTTGATAGTTCGGTGTTCATTTAGCATCCCTCCGGACACAAACTTGCTTTTCTTTTCTCTTCTTGAGGTTGAGGCTTGATATCCCAAGCCTTGTTTGTTGCTGCTCGGTCTTCCCATAGCAATTACATCATCTAACTTGGCTTTTTCCTTTGTTTAGGGCTGCCAGAGTGCTTTCTGCCTTGGCAAGTTTGTCTTGAACTTCGGTGAGTTCAGTGTGAAGAGCATCTTTCTTTCCAAGCATACTATAGTACCATAGTTTATAGTCAACTTTTTCAACCTCCAGTTCCTTGTTTTCTTTCCGGAGTTCTGCATTTTTCTCACGTAGTTCGTTCACCTGTTCAGACAGTTCTGTGGACACCTTTTCAAGTTCCTGATTTCTGTTTGTGAGACATTGGAGTTGTTCCCTTAGGCTCCCATTCTCAACATGTAATTCTACTGATTCAGCGATAGACATTTCCAGTTTCTCGAACGTTTCTTCATAGAGATCATTAAGTTTACTGATGCTTTCATCCTGATCCCTAGCAAAAGAACGAACCATGTTAGAGGAAACCATATTGACTGAGTTGGTACCAATACCTGCCTCGAGTTCATCATCACTGTCGGAATCCCATGTGCCGATGAAGGCTACTCCATAGTCTACACCATGTTCATTGGACTCCTTCTCATCTTCAGAGTCACTGAACGTTACTTGGTAAGATTTGCTTGACTCCTTTGGTCTGAGATTGGCACAGCCCTTCTTCATATGTCCTCTTCCCCCACATTCAAAGCAGATGATCTCCTTGTCATCTTCAATCTTTGAAGATTTGGATTTATTTCTGTCGAATGACTTCGAGCCTTTCTGAGTGGACTTTGAGTTTGATGTCCCGGCATCCTTCTTCATAGAGGAGTTGAATCTTGATCTACGGTTCTTGATGATCTGATTGAGTCTTTTGGACAGCATGGCCAATTCTTCTTCGTCACTATAGTCCTCATGATCTTCCATGAAGGAGTTATCCACATCCTTGGTCATAGATTTGAATGCCACTGGTTTACTCTTGCCCCTGGGGCAGTGATCTATTTCCCACGATTGTAGGATTCCCATTAGTTCATCAACCTGCAATTTATCAAAGTCTTTGTATAGTTCAAGTGCGGCTACTTTTGCATTGAACCTTTCCGGAAGCGTCCCAATGATTTTTCCTACAATATCCTGCTGAGAATACACTTTACCAAGCTGAATGGCTTGGTTGGTTAGATCACGAATACAACCGATATATTGGCCGACTGATTCATTATCATCCATAGAAATCTTATAAAATTGAGCATCGAGAGTAATGATCCTAGATTTCTTTACCGGAGCCATACCCTCGTAGGTATTGGCTAAAGTAGTCCAGACATCGTATGCGACCTTACATCCAGCGATGAGTCTGTATTGATCCTTTGTGAGAGCATTGTGAATGGCATTCAGGGCTTTGGAGTTCTTTGAAGCGGCAAGGTTCTCGGCAGCAGTCCATTCACTCCTTGGTTTGATGGTTTTTACACCGTCTTCTTCTTTTACTGGAGGATGGTATTGGTTTTCTACTGCATCCCAAGCCCCTTCATCTAGAGCAATGAGAAAGGCCTCCATTTGATCTTTCCAATACGCATAGTTAGATCCATCAAGCAATGGAGGTCTGGTTACTGATGTGATACCACCTACTTTTCGTGCATTTTTGTAAACTTTTGAACTACGTTATGGCTTGATCCCTTTACCGGGTACGTAGGCAGCTTAGAAGTTTTAATTCTAAGTTCAGTCACAACATAATAAAACAAACACAAGACCTTAGCACGAGAAAAGCCGAAACACAACTTCGAGGACGAAGTTGATTCTTAAGGAGGGTAGACTGTAATACCCGAGAATTTTCCATCATAAAATAAAACAATAATTAAATAAATAGATAATAGATAAAATAAATACCATAAATAAATAAATAAATCCAGCAAATAAAAGAAGTAAATAAAAGGAAATGAGAAATGAGATTTTTACTTAAAAAGGAATTAAAGGAATTTAATTAAATAAAAGGATGGATTAAAGGTAAATAAATTGTACACCAAAACCCGACACTAATGAACTCGAGTATTCGAGTCCAAATCATCCAATTAGACCCGAGTGAAAATTTAGAGAGGAAGTAGAGACCCGAAGATACCCCGGAAACCGGAATTCGGGAGCATAGAGGGATAGAAACCCGAAAGAGAGGCGGAAGGGCACGACGGATCGCACGACCCGCCCGGACCGAAGTCCAGGTGAGAGTCGCGCGGTGGCCGCGCGGTGAAGGGGGATTAGCGCGCCACGACCGCGCCACTTGACAGATTCGCCCGTTGCGTGAATCTCTCGCCCGAACGCGGATTTTTCGACTTTCGGTTGAACATCTCTCGACCCAAGACCTTTAGGTCAGATGTTGGACGCCCTAGGGATTGAGAAATCTATAAATAAACCCCTTGGGAGCCCCAAACAAGTTTACAAAACCCTACAACCTTCTATACGTTCGAAACCCTAAATTCGGAGTCAACGGAAAGCACCAAACGGAGGCAGCAGCTTTGGACGAAAATCCAAGGATCTCCAAACGTTGTGGTAAGCTCTAGTCCGATAAATCTTTTCACGTTTCAATCCGAAAACGGATTCTAACTTCGGTTCTTTTCTTTCTACACCCCGTATTGAATCTAGATCGTAGAACCCGACGAATGGAGAGGAGAAACGGTGATCTGGAAGCCACGCCTCCGAATTAGACATCCCCGACGTTCATAAACTCAGTAAGTTAACTCTTACATGGTTTTGGGATGAATTAAAACATTCAAAACTAAAAGATTATCAAGAAACCGTAAATCTGTCAATTCTTACTTTCTACCGGCGCAACAGATTTGATGAATTTTTCCGAACCTTAAAACAAACTCAAACGGAAAAACTTAAAACACGAAAAACGTTCCTAAGACTTAGCTCTAGCTACTGTAAATGTTTGAGAATTTTTGGAATTGATTTGATAAGTGAAAACCCACCGGAACCGAGCTGTTTGAATCTAGATCTTGAAATCTTGGACAGAACTTAGGAATGATCTTGATCACGTTTTTGACATAGGATCTAGGCTGTTTTAGATCTTTGGCCAAACATGAAAGTTGTAGATAATTGTCTTAAGATGATCCCTATCAAATTTCATTAAATCTGGAGTTGAATTGCTATGGTAGAATTCGAAATCTTTAAACTGTGACACATTAAACTCGGACAGAATTATTCTTATGCGAAAATTGGTGATTTTGACCTACTTAGGTATCTCGGATCGAAAATGTTAAAACACGAAAGTTGTAGATCTTGATGTTTCCGAGTCAGATATGAAATTTTGGAATTTTTGGAATTAAATCTGATTTTAGACGAATTTTGGAGTAAACTGTGGTTTACCGGAAACAAAATCTTGAAATCTTGTTGAAACATGGAATTAACCTTTAGGGTTGAAATGAGTTGAGATATTATTTTTAACTAAATACAATTGAAGTCAGATTTTTAAAATTAAATCCCCTTACAAACTTGATAAATTAAAATTAGGGGTGAGTGCTCTGCAGGGTGCCCCCTAACGATTCACTTCGTGCCGTAATGGACGATGGTGACCCCGCGCGCTAAACTTGAGATATGGATTGCCTAAACGGCGAAATATAGAGCCTACACTCTCGTGAATATCCGTATGGGTTTCCCGAGGCTCCGGAGTGGTACTGGGTATGGCTGATACGGTTGCGGCCGCCGGGCTACCGGCTAAACTTGTTGACATCGCCATTTTATCGTGAAACTTTGAAATACCAAATCGGGAATGTAATGGGGATTCTAAACTAAATTAAATTAGATTAAATTATGTTGCTGTCCAATTAAATTATTTAAATGCTTTATTTAAATTATGGCTTTTATGATTAAACCATGTGATATGTGTCATTAAATAGAGCCCTGAGATAAATTATGCTATTGGATATGGATTAGATGAAATTAAATATTATGTTATTATCATGCTTTTGTTAAATTACTAAATTTATGGCTTTAAAACCCTGCGATCATGCATGCGTTAACTTACTCAGCAATTTTGCTGACCAAAACCATTTTTATTCATTTCCTTACAGAATATGTGGAATGAGCATGTGTGAGCACGATTCATGCATGGGATTTTGGGGAACACTTATTTTGCTTTTAAATTTCGTACTCAGACTATATTATGAACGGGCCTGTTTAACCCGTGTTTTGGCCGTGTCGGCCCCTTTTATATTTTCCGCTGCGATACTGTACTAAACTAAATATTTCCGCTGCGCTATGCTACTATTATTTTCGAATTATATTGTATGGGCTATTTTGAATGCTTTAGATGTTTTAAATACTGCAATACCTAGCCTTGCATCTCTTTAGTAAGCTCGGAGAAACCGTGTCTTACTAGGGAGATGTGGCGGTGACATCCCGACCTGGGTGACCAAAAACTGGGGTGTTACAAGTTGGTATCAGAGCCCGGCTATTTTTAAACTACTATTTTTTTTAACCATTACTATTTTTAAACTATTATTAGTATTTTGACTATTCTTTTAAATTATAAAGTATTATTTCCATGGAAAAATTTTTGTTTTAAAACCCATGGGAATATATATATATAGGTGGTGCATTAAATTATTGTTGGGGGGAAATATCATTTGCATTCGCATGTTGCATCTCTGCTATGAACTTAGAATCTTGGCGAAACTTGAACTTAGCATCATGGCGAAACTTGAACCTAGAATCTTGGCGAAACTTGAACTTAGCATCTTGGCGGAACTTGAACCTAGAATCTTGGCGAATTGAACTTAGAATCTTGGCGAATATTAACTTAGATCTCTTGCTTGCGCTAGATGGCTAGTCAAGACATGATGCAGTTGATGGTCAGGATGATGAGTGTTCATCTCGATTCCCACCAAACCCTAGAGCAGATGAAGTACTGTATGGCTCAATTGGAGGCCGATTTACGCCACATGGGCAACTTGAGAGAGGCGGATCATCACCGCATAAACCAACTCGA
Organism: Hygrophila difformis; assembly: GCA_030278955.1. Classification (NCBI taxonomy): domain Eukaryota; kingdom Viridiplantae; phylum Streptophyta; class Magnoliopsida; order Lamiales; family Acanthaceae; genus Hygrophila; species Hygrophila difformis. The sequence continues at coordinate 11,079,326 of JAOANR010000004.1, read as the reverse complement.
GCGCCAAGTCCAAACCCTTACTACGCAAAACTTAATACTAAAAGAATACATCGATGCCCACGGGCAGGATTTAAACACTATCTTTGACGAGCTAATGCCGCCGAGTTCGGAGGAGGAAGATCCGGAGGAAGATCCTGCTACCCCACCGGAGGATGTCATGAGACACTAGAGCTTCTATTATTAGATACTATTTTGCTAGGAAAATATTTCTACTTTGTACTAAATTTCTTTTGAGGAAATAAAATGCCCGATTTATTTTTTTTAAATCAAAACAAAACAAAACAAAATAAAATAAAACCCCGAAGCATACGATGCTTCTTAATTCGAACGAAGCACCACGTGCTAAATTGCTACACACATAAACATTTATAGAAATTGCTTAGACTAAATGCTATTCACTGGTCCTAATCCATCCCATTTGTACCAGAATGGCACCCAGAGGAAGAGGAAGAGGCAGAACCCAACCCGCTCCCCAAACCACCACTGAAACACCTACTGAAACACCACCAAACGTCACTGAACCGATTCAACCTGATGAGGAACAGCCCCAAGGTGCGCAGGACGCCCCCGCACCGAACAATGTGGGCGATCGTCTTAGGACGATAGAGGAAGTGTTGATTGCGCTCGGAAACGCGCAAGTCAACCAGGGTCAAGCTGCAGCTGTACCTCCGCCCCAAGCTCGCCCTAACTACCTGGCGATGGTGAATCCTTACCAGCCACCCCACTACGCTGGTGAGGAGGATCCAGCTAAACTGGAGGAATGGATCCGGACTTTTGACAAGCTGCTGGGAGCGGTCAAATGTCCGGAAGGAGAGAGGGTACATGTCGCTTCATACTACTTGGGAGGCGAAGCTGACGACTGGTGGCAAGCAACGCAAGCCAAACTGACTGAAGATGACGAGCCTTACTCGTGGATGGAGATGATGGAACTACTCAGGGATCGATTCTATCCCTTGAGTACCAAAGCTGCCATGTACGAAGAGTTCCTGTCGTTGAAGCAAGGAAGCCAAACGGTGCAGGAATACTACACGCGCTTCAAGGAGCTGGTGAGGTTCGCACCAAGGCTAGTGCCTACTGATGCGGAAAAGGCACAGAAGTTCGAGATGGGACTGAACCTGTCTGTGCGCGAGGTGATCGCGGGGGTACACTACCCCGATTTGCAAGCCGTATATGATCGCGCCGTAGCGGTAGCCTGCGTGCAGCAGCTGAAAAGAAGGGTGAGTGGGGAGTCCAGCAGGGGCCCTCAAGACAAGAGAAGCCAAGACTCAAGAAACGAGAACAACACTGGAAGGAACGAGCAGCGCAGAGGGTCGAATAGGCCCCAACAAAACAACACTGGGAGGAGGTTCAATCAAGAAGATCCGGTACCGCCTTACCCGCGATGTGGACGACCACATCTGGCAAGGGGATGCCCGCAACAAGGCGCTTGTTACCGATGCGGTCGAATGGGTCACGTTCGACGGGATTGCCGAACTAGGCTCGAGAACATAACAAAGAGGGACGATTTGGCCGCGGGGCAAGAACAGCCTCAAAATCAAAACGGGCGAAACGGGAACAACGAAGGGTACAGACCCCCTCAAAATAGACCGCAAAACCAGAACCAGAACCAACGACCTCCGCCCCCACAGAATCAAAACCAACAGCAAAACCAGCAGCAGAACGCGAATCAGCAGGGCAACCAAGGACGCCCTGTGGGGAGGCTCAATGTGGTGAATCAAGCGGACGTGCCTGCGCAAGGAGAAGTGATGGCAGGTACATTCTATGTGTTGAATACGCCCCTTAGAGTTCTATTTGATTCTGGAGCTAGTTGCTCAATTATAGCATCAAGGATAGTGCCTGAGTTAGATCTACCTAAGTGCGAGAGAATTAGCTTAGGAATTCAATTGCCTTCTGGAGAAGTAATGTCTTGCTCTAAACGATTTAACGGAATTCCTATAGTGATAAAGAACGTAGAATTCTTCGCGAACTTAGTAGAATTTAACTTAAGAGACTTTGACATCATACTGGGGATGAATTGGCTATCCCAGTATAAAGCGGTGATCGAATGCCAAAAGCAAAAGATCACCTTGTCAAAAAGTAGGGGAAAGAGAGTTATCTTTTACTCTCAGCCCCCTAAGAAAAGTAACAAAATTGTTAGTGCACTTAAACTAAGTAACTTGATGCGTAAGGGGTATGAACTATATGCGTGCTATGTGCACAACCTTGAGGCGGAAGAAAACAAGGTTGATAGCATACCAGTGGTAAGAGAATACCCGGACGTATTCCCTGAAGACGTTCCGGGCATGCCACCTGAGAGAGATCTTGAATTCACTATAGATCTCATTCCGGGGACAGAGCCTGTCTCAAAAGCTCCGTACCGGATGGCACCACTGGAAATGAAGGAGTTAAAAGAACAACTCGAGGAGCTATTGGGAAAAGGGTACATAAGACCGAGTACGTCCCCTTGGGGAGCACCGGTTTTATTTGTCAAGAAGAAAGACGGAGGACTACGTCTTTGCATAGATTACCGAGGACTAAACCAAGTGACCATTAAGAATAAATACCCCCTACCGAGAATAGAGGATCTGTTTGATCAACTGAAGGGAGCTTCGGTATTCTCGAAGATCGATTTGCGATCTGGGTATCATCAACTGAGGATCGCCGAGAAGGACATTCCAAAGACGGCGTTTCGAACACGATATGGCCATTACGAGTTCACAGTGTTATCCTTCGGGTTAACAAATGCTCCGGCCATGTTCATGAATCTCATGAACAACGTATTCCGAGAACTACTAGACCAGTGTGTCGTAGTGTTCATCGACGACATCCTGATCTACTCGAAGAGCGAGGAAGAGCATGCAAAACACTTACATCAAGTGTTGGAAATCTTGCGAAGAAATCAGCTATACGGCAAGCTGTCCAAATACGACTTCTGGCTGAAAGAAGTGGCATTCATCGGACACATAGTATCCGCTGATGGAGTATCAGTGGATCCGGCAAAAGTCTCTGCCGTAACTGAATGGGCAACCCCCAAGAGTCCAACGGAAATAAGGAGTTTCCTTGGATTAGCCGGATATTATAGACGATTTGTGAAGGACTTTTCAAGGATTGCACGTCCTTTGACCCAGCTACTAAAGAAAGGAGCAAAATACGAGTGGACCGAAGCGTGTGAGATTGCGTTTTTCAAGAGCTGAAGAAACGACTCACAACCACACCCGTATTAACACTACCATCAGAGAATGGTGACTTCGAAGTATATAGCGATGCTTCGAAGGAAGGCTTAGGTTGTGTCTTGATGCAAGACTCGAGAGTCGTAGCCTATGCATCACGCCAACTAAAACCTCACGAGGAAAATTATCCGACACATGACCTGGAGTTGGCAGTGGTCGTATTCGCTCTAAAGATATGGAGACATTACCTTTATGGGCGGAAGTGTCGAATGTTCACCGACCACAAGAGCTTGAAATATATATTCACTCAGAAGGAGTTGAATTTGAGACAGCGAAGGTGGTTGGAACTTATTAAAGACTACGATTTAGAGATAGCATACCACGAGGGGAAGGCGAATGTGGTAGCCGATGCCCTAAGTCGGAAAACCCAACACGTAACAAACTCATTGGTAATTCCGCCGGCATTGTACAGGGAGCTGGCGAGATTAGAGTTAGAACTTGTGCATCCTGGCACAGTGAGAGAAACGGTCAATGCCATGGTCGTAGAAACTCCAATATTGGACGAGATTCGACTCGCTCAACCGGGCGATCCGAAACTCGAGAATATAAAAAGGTATATTGCCGAAGGAAAGGCAATAGGATTTGCTGCCCACGAGGATGGAAGCATCCGCTTTAAAGGAAGATGGTGTGTGCCCCTTAAATGTGCCGAGTTGAAGCAAAGATTGATGGAGGAAGGGCACAACACGCCATATTCCGTACATCCCGGAGGTGACAAGCTATACAAAGATCTGAAGAATATCTATTGGTGGCCGGGAATGAAGAAGGAAGTGGCGAACTTCGTGGCGAGATGTCTCACCTGCCAAAAGGTTAAGGCAGTGCGACATAAACCCTTAGGATTGATGCAACCACTAGAGATTCCAAGTTGGAAGTGGGATAGCATCTCAATGGACTTTGTCTCGGGATTACCCCGATCACCCAAAGGCATGAACAAGATTTGGGTGATTGTGGATAGGCTAACGAAGACAGCCATATTTATCCCAATGAAAGATACGTGGACTATGGACCAATTGGCCCGAGCCTACATTGATAATGTGGTACGACGACATGGAGTACCACATGATATCATTTCCGATAGAGACAGTAGATTTGTCTCTCATTTCTGGATGGAGTTACAAAAAGCTCTCGGTACTCAAATCAAAATGAGCACCGCATTCCACCCGATGACGGATGGACAAACCGAGAGAACAATCCAAACACTAGAAGACATGCTGAGAGCATGTGTGTTGGAATTCAAAGGAAATTGGGAATCTCATTTACCCTTGATTGAGTTTTCCTATAATAATAGCTACCACGCTAGTATCGGCATGGCACCTTTCGAGGCGTTATATGGACGAAAGTGCCGAAGCCCTTTGAGCTGGGAAGAAAACGATAAGTCCGTGGTAGTGGGACCACAACTTATCGAAGACATGGCTCAACAAATCAAAGTGATTCAAGGGAAGATGAAAGCCGCACAAGACCGTCAAAAGAGTTATGCCGACGTGAGACGACGAGACCTAGAATTTCAAGTGGGAGATAGAGTCATGCTAAAGATATCACCCATGAAGGGGGTGATGCGCTTTGGCAAACGAGGGAAGTTAAGTCCTCGATACATAGGACCTTACGAAATTCTAGAACGAGTCGGAACTCTAGCCTACCGATTGGCTTTACCGCCACACTTAGATCGAGTTCATAATGTCTTCCATGTCTCGCAACTAAAGAAGTATGTGCCGGACCCGACACATGTACTTCACCCGTAGATAATTGAGCTCGATGAAGACTTGACTTACGAAGAAGTCCCAGTGCGTATTCTTCACACTAAGGAACGAGTAACGAGGAATAAAACCGTCAAAATGATCAAGGTTCTTTGGTCAAACCACGAAAGTGAGACGACAACTTGGGAAGTAGAATCCGACATGAGAGAGCGTTACCCGACATTGTTCCAAACCGATACCGACACAGTTATGGGGACATAACTGCAATCTTAAGGGGGAGAGGATGTGATACCACCTACTTTTCGTGCATTTTTGTAAACTTTTGAACTACGTTATGGCTTGATCCCTTTACCGGGTACGTAGGCAGCTTAGAAGTTTTAATTCTAAGTTCAGTCACAACATAATAAAACAAACATAAGACCTTAGCACGAGAAAAGCCGAAACACAACTTCGAGGACGAAGTTGATTCTTAAGGAGGGTAGACTGTAATACCCGAGAATTTTCCATCATAAAATAAAACAATAATTAAATAAATAGATAATAGATAAAATAAATACCATAAATAAATAAATAAATCCAGCAAATAAAAGAAGTAAATAAAAGGAAATGAGAAATGAGATTTTTACTTAAAAAGGAATTAAAGGAATTTAATTAAATAAAAGGATGGATTAAAGGTAAATAAATTGTACACCAAAACCCGACACTAATGAACTCGAGTATTCGAGTCCAAAACATCCAATTAGACCCGAGTGAAAATTTAGAGAGGAAGTAGAGACCCGAAGATACCCCGGAAACCGGAATTCGGGAGCATAGAGGGATAGAAACCCGAAAGAGAGGCGGAAGGGCACGACGGATCGCACGACCCGCCCGGACTGAAGTCCAGGCGAGAGTCGCGCGGTGGCCGCGCGGTGAAGGGGGATTAGCGCGCCACGACCGCGCCACTTGACAGATTCGCCCGTTGCGTGAATCTCTCGCCCGAACGCGGATTTTTCGACTTTCGGTTGAACATCTCTCGACCCAAGACCTTTAGGTCAGATGTTGGACGCCCTAGGGATTGAGAAATCTATAAATAAACCCCTTGGGAGCCCCAAACAAGTTTACAAAACCCTACAACCTTCTATACGTTCGAAACCCTAAATTCGGAGTCAACGGAAAGCACCAAACGGAGGCAGCAGCTTTGGACGAAAATCCAAGGATCTCCAAACGTTGTGGTAAGCTCTAGTCCGATAAATCTTTTCACGTTTCAATCCGAAAATGGATTCTAACTTCGGTTCTTTTCTTTCTACACCCCGTATTGAATCTAGATCGTAGAACCCGACGAACGGAGAGGAGAAACGGTGATCTGGAAGCCACGCCTCCGAATTAGACATCCCCGACGTTCATAAACTCAGTAAGTTAACTCTTACATGGTTTTGGGATGAATTAAAACATTCAAAACTAAAAGATTATCAAGAAACCGTAAATCTGTCAATTCTTACTTTCTACCGGCGCAACAGATTTGATGAATTTTTCCGAACCTTAAAACGAACTCAAACGGAAAAACTTAAAACACGAAAAACGTTCCTAAGACTTAGATCTAGCTACTGTAAAGTTTTGAGAATTTTTGGAATTGATTTGATAAGTGAAAACCCACCGGAACCGAGCTGTTTGAATCTAGATCTTGAAATCTTGGACAGAACTTAGGAATGATCTTGATCACGTTTTTGACATAGGATCTAGGCTGTTTTAGATCTTTGGCCAAACATGAAAGTTGTAGATAATTGTTGTAAGATGATCCCTGTCTGCTATGGTAGAATTCGAAATCTTTAAACTGTGACACATTAAACTCGGACAGAATTATTCTTATGCGAAAATTGGTGATTTTGACCTACTTAGGTATCTCGGATCGAAAAAGTTAAAACACAAAAGTTGTAGATCTTGATGTTTCCGAGTCAGATATGAAATTTTGGAATTTTTGGAATTAAATCTGATTTTAGACGAATTTTGGAGTAAACTGTGGTTTACCGGAAACAAAATCTTGAAATCTTGTTGAAACATGGAATTAACCTTTAGGGTTGAAATGAGTTGAGATATTATTTTTAAATAAATACAATTGAAGTCAGATTTTTAAAATTAAATCGCCTTACAAACTTGATAAATTAAAATTAGGGGTGAGTGCTCTGCAGGGTGCCCCCTAACGATTCACTTCGTGCCGTAATTGACGATGGTGACCCCGCGCGCTAAACTTGAGATATGGATTGCCTAAACGGCGAAATATAGAGCCTACACTCTCGTGAATATCCGTATGGGTTTCCCGAGGCTCCGGAGTGGTACTGGGTATGGCTGATACGGTTGCGGCCGCCGGGCTACCGGCTAAACTTATTGACATCGCGATTTTATCGTGAAACTTTGAAATACCAAATCGGGAATGTAATGGGGATTCTAAACTAAATTAAATTAGATTAAATTATGTTGCTGTCCAATTAAATTATTTAAATGCTTTATTTAAATTATGGCTTTTATGATTAAACCATGTGATATGTGTCATTAAATAGAGCCCTGAGATAAATTATGCTATTGGATATGGATTAGATGAAATTAAATATTATGTTATTATCATGCTTTTGTTAAATTACTAAATTTATGGCTTTAAAACCCTGCGATCATGCATGCGTTAACTTACTCAGCAATTTTGCTGACCAAAACCATTTTTATTCATTTCCTTACAGAATATGTGGAATGAGCATGTGTGAGCACGATTCATGCATGGGATTTTGGGGAACACTTATTTTGCTTTTAAATTTCGTACTCAGACTATATTATGAACGGGCCTGTTTAACCCGTGTTTTGGCCGTGTCGGCCCCTTTTATATTTTCCGCTGCGATACTGTACTAAACTAAATATTTCCGCTGCGCTATGCTACTATTATTTTCGAATTATATTGTATGGGCTATTTTGAATGCTTTAAATGTTTTAAATACTGCAATACCTAGCCTTGCATCTCTTTAGTAAGCTCGGAGAAACCGTGTCTTACTAGGGAGATGTGGCGGTGACATCCCGACCTGGGTGACCAAAAACCGGGGTGTTACAACTGATCCGCCTTGGTTTTCCATGTTTCTTCGTCTGGATCTCGCTTTCCAAAGCGTGTAGCTCTGATACCAATTGTTAGGTCCGTTTGCGTGGATAACCAATTAAGTAGTCCTGCAAACTAGTTCAAACACCTTTCGTGGACACGTTAAACAGTTTAAGATATTAAGCAGCGGAAAGTAAATAAACTGTAAGAATAAAGAACTCAAGGTTTGTTGACCCAGTTCGGCACAAGCCTACATCTGGGGGATACCAATCCAGGAGATTCACTAATTGTTTTGACTTGATCCTCGATCTAAACAATAGTGATTTGTTTCGCCCAACTCCAATCACCAAGCGGACTGAATTGTCAAACCAAGACACTCCCCCTGTCTTGGTGAAGATCTCCCCGACCTTGCTTCAATCCCTTGAAGGCTCCTCCTTCAAGTTTGCCCTTGGTCGAAACCTGTTGGCGACTCTTCTCCTTGAATCTTTCAATTAAGCTCTTGAGTTTGACGAATCCTTGAAAGCCTTGATTGAATCCGTCTACTTCAATCAAGCACACAGTAGCACTCTATCGATTAATCCACCCAAGGAAGTGTTGATCGGATTTCTTCCTTCGAAATGATAACTTCACGAACACTGAAGGAATATAATTCTCTCTTTACGATTGCTTTCGATTGCTCAAGGGTGTAAGTAAGTTCATTCATCGTACAGATGCATCCCTTGGCCGTCCTATTTGAAGAGAATCATCTTTCCTCCATTCTAAGGCTGAAGATCTTCTTTCCATAAATGCGCGGATCCTTAGAATGGAGTTGCCCGAATTAAGAGATCTTGGTTTCCATACTCCGTGTGCAAGATCCGGGCAGAAGATCAGCTAGCCGTTGGAGGATCTTCATGAGTATATTCGCCAGCTCTTCTTCCTTTACTTAGTTTGTCTGCTGTTGACGAGGTTGGTCCAACAAAGTAGTTCAGACATCGGTTGTGAACACATTTGCTCAAAACTGGTTCCCAACAGATATAATTTTGTAGGATGCACGACTATATAGTTGATCATACTATTTTTATATTGTGATTTATCATATTTAGTTAATTTATCCAATACAAATATTATTTTCATTGATGTATATCATATCATTCCATAAATTCTTTAAGAAAGTTTTTATTTTATCATATCTAATATAATAAATATAATACCAACCCATAATTATATTATTTGTTAGCATTTTTTATAAGGGTCCATCACTATTCATAAGGGTCCATTACTATTCCTGATGAATCATCACTATTCATAAGGGATTTACAATGCAAGGACAATAGCTTTTATATTATAATAGATAAATAATCGATTCTTTAATAAAGTCTTTTTTATCATATTTAAATTATATTTAAATAATAAATATAACATCAACCCATAAATTATATTATTTGTTAGCATTTTTATAAGGGTCCATCACTATTCATAAGGGTCCATTACTATTCTTCATAAGGGATTTACTATTCATAAGGACAATAGGTTTTATATTATAATAGATAAATAATAGATTCTTTAATAAAGTTTTTTTTTATCATATTTAAATTATATTTAAATTTAAATAATAAATATAATATCAACCCATAAGTTATATTATTTGTTAGCATTTTTTATAAGGGTCCATCACTATTCATAAGGGTCCATTACTATTCCTAAGTACCCATCACTTTTCATAAGGGATTTACTATTCATAAGGACAATAACTTTTATATTATAAATAGATAGATTGTGGATAGAGAAAAGAAGCTGGAAAGGGGGATCATGGGGATAGAGAAACGCGTGGAATCAGTTAATTCTGGGTGGCTATGGCCTCTTGAGGGGGAATTAATGATGGAACTGGAGCAAGTACAATTTTGTTGCAGGAAGAGAAGTTCTGGTACCAAAAATCACGGGATAAACGGGTTACTCTGGGTGATCGTAATACTAAGTATTTTCATGCTAGGACCAAAATCCGACCGAAGCGTACTCATCTTGTGCAATGTGTTATATATATAAAATATGTTTGTATAAATGTGTAAATTAATAACTTAAATAATAAAATAAAAAAATATATTATTAAATAAATAATTGAATAATTAATTAATTAAATAAATATACAATTAAATTAAAGGATAAAATTAATTAAATCAATAATTAAATTTAAAAAACATGAAATCAATATTATTAAATATTAGTTAGACTAAAAAATTTCATTATAAAAATATTAAATTCAATAATTAAAATTAAAAATTACATATTAAATCCAACATTAGTTAAATTAAATATTTAAAATAAAAATTAATATATAAATATAAAATAAATTAAAGAAAATTTAATTCAGGAAAAATAATTAAAATTACAAAGATAAAAAATAATTAAAATAAAATAAAATAAATTTAAATTATGTAAAAAGATTTGCGATCGAATTTTCGGTTGCGAATGCGGTAGCTAGTTTGTGACTAAATATTTTCGGTCGCTAATTCGGTCGGTAAACATATATTTAAAAAGATTTTTTTTAAAAAAATAAAAAAATAGGAAATTGGATTAGCGACCGAAAGTTTCGGTCGCTATTTCGGTCGCGGACTGGATTTCAGTCGCCAGGTAGCCACCAAATGCGTTTCGGTCGCTATTTCGGTCGCTAAATTGCGACAGAAAATTTCGGTCGCTAATTCGGTCGGCAAAGTAGCGACAGAAAATTCGGTCGCTAATTCGGTCGGTAATAGCGACCAAATATTTTCGGTCGCGAATTTCGGTCGCTAAACTGACTTTTTCTTGTAGTGATGATCTGCAGGTCCAGCCCGGGATAGGGTTGTTACATTAATAGTTAAATATAAAATTTAAAAATATGTAAGAAAATGAGAATCAATTTACAAATAATAATATTTTCTATTGCTTCTCATTTTCATGGAGATTTGAGATTGTTTGGCTATTACCCCTTCTGTCCCATTAATTATGTCTCAAAACTTTTGGATACATCATCCGATGCAATTGTTTAACAGTTAATATATTAAAATATATAAAAATAAAAATTCTGTAAAACTATGCAAAAAGACGAATTCAACAAGATACCATTTGACAATATTTTTCTTATATAACTGTAAAAATAAGTTATGTCAAACAAGTACGATGGACAGTGTAAAAAGTTCAAATGAGACAAATAGTGGGACAGAGGAAGAGGAAGTATATTTTTTAATAAATTATTTTGTTTTAATTTTACAAATATATTGCATAGGAATATGTGGTATATATACTCCATGTGGCATTAATACTCCATTTGACTTTGTGGCTCTACTGACTAATAGGTAGTAGTAAGTACTACATTATACTCCGTATATGTCATATTTTCTTGGCTAAACAATTCGTCCAGTTGGTTGATTTTAGTCCTTACCCTTTTTTTTTTTTTTGAGAGTAATGAATCTTTATTTCATAGCCAAAAAACTTGATCTCTCCACCATAGCAAGGTCATTCCTTACAGCTGAAACTACAACATTACAAACTTCAACAAGCCCACATTGACGCACAAAATTAAATTTCGATAGATACAAGACCAATAAGGTCGGTCAGGACCAGCGGCAGTTGGTCATCCCATTCAGGGCCATACAGCCGGACCTCCCTGCACCTTGGAGACAGCAACATACCCATTAACATCAGAAGTAGCACCAACCATCCTTCTCTACTGATCTTCAATAGCAACAGCAGTAACACAGATAACCAGAATAACTCCTTGTTCAAACACTTCAACTTCCCAGTATGCGAAGGAGCTTTCAAGTGACGAATCAAGATGACAAGCCCAAAACCAGCTTTATAGTCACATTACCACGGTTGTATTATTCAAATCCAAATGCATCGACACAAAGCTACTAGCTAACAGGAAAGATGGGAACACGCTTTGGATATGGGAAATGGAGCGTGGCAAAGAGGGAATGAGGAAACCATTTGGGATGGATTTACAAACTTCATAGGCGAAAAGCAACAGGGTGAATTTTACCAAATGGAATTCTAAACCATTTGGGATGGATTTACAAACTTCATAGTCCTTACCCATTTTATTGTTATATGAAATAAATTTCTTAATACATTGCACTTCCCAAATAATTAATTCACATAGTGACTTTGAATTATGATTTATGTGCAGAAATGAAACAAGACATGTTAAATGGGATGAAAAGAGTACTATTTAAAACTACTAAGATATTCAATTCAGGTTTTAAAAAGTTTTTTAAAAATCTTGAAGTATTTAATACAAATTTTAAAAAGTCTTAAAAATCTTTAGTTATTCAACAACCTAATGACTTGGACTCCATCAATTTTAATAGATTCTCTTAAAAAAATATAATCATACAACTTTTTTTCCGAAAAGTTTTCTACGGATTTTGTAAGTTTTATAAAATCAACCAACTCTACGTGAAGTCTATGAATTTTCTAAATATACCGACTTTTAAAAGTCTAAAATTGTAACAAAATTTTAATTGAACACATCTTCCCAAGGTTAGTTGTTCACTCTTTAAAATTTTCGACCCACCAAATAAAAGATTCTGGATCCGCCACTGCTGGTATGTCTGGTGTTTTTCAGCTGGTTACAAAAGTTATATGGGTAGATTAACAAACGGATAAGTTTTGATAAAGTTATGAGCTTTTGAAACATTAGTGTGTTTTTGGTACAAAAACAAAGATACAAATTTGATCCAATATATATAATCGTCAAGTCTACACAATTAACAAAGTAAAAACAAAAAAAAAAAAAAAAAGGAAAGCAACAAAAATTAAATAAACAAAACATTTAATCAAACTAATTTAATTTAACCTCTAAACTTTAATTTAAAAACACTAATACTTAAAATTATTTTAATTTAAAATCATTTTTATTATTATTAATTACTCCAAGGATAAACTCTAAATGGTAAAGTCCTCTAACTTCTAGCTGTGCCTACTTTCATGACTTGTTAGGTGTCTTCATTAAAATCATAAATACACATAATTTCACAAAACTGTCTCAATCAGTTCCAACTGTCTTCATTAATCACAAAGACTTTTCAGACACACCCAACTGATCGGATTAATTGATCAGTCCTCACTTCATTTGTGAATTGTGACAGGCTGTGACAGCTGTAATTGATTGAGTCTCCTCATCCCATTGCTGTCGTACGTCATTAATCAGAACAGTAGTACACAGTCCCACTAATGTTGTACCAGTAGTTTTGTTTTGTTATTACAAGTTAGTAGAACGCACTGAGAACACAAGGTATAGTTCACTTCATCACTTACATATCAGTATCACACAGCAACCAAATACTAATAATATCTACAGCAACTCCGATCCATAAAAAATGGCAGTGGCAGTGGTATCCGTGGCTCTTGGCACCCTACGTGATTTGTTGGAGGAAGAAGTCCGTTTCCTTTACGGTGTGAGTCGGGAAGTGAAGGCATTAGAAAAGCAGTTGAAGGAGATGAAATGTCTGCTCGAAGACGCGGAGAGAAAAAAACATAAAAGCAAAACTGTAGCCAACTGGATCTCCGAAATTAGAGATCTTGCTTACAGAGCTGAAGATGTGATCGAGACATACGCCTTCAATGTTGCATCCACAAGAAGAGGTGGCTTCCTCAAACAAATCTTTCGTCGACTTGCCTGTGCCCTGAAGGAGGGCAGCACCACTCACCAAATAGGCTCTGAGATTTCACAAATCAAATCTGACCTTGCAACAGTCACCAACAACATGAAAGATTATGGCATAAAAAGCATCATTGAAGGGGAGAGTTCCACCAATCCTATTGATGACGAGAACCAAAAATTGAAAAGGATAACTTTTCCATCTCAAAGTGATGATTGTTTTGTGGGAAAGGATCAAGAGCTTAAGAGCCTTGTGTCTCTTGTGGTTGAGGATCAACATCACCACCTCATTACAATATGGGGCATGGGTGGTATTGGCAAGACCACAATAGCACGAAAAGTCTACAATCATAAGGATGTCAAACGCTCTTTTGAATCTTTTGCGTGGGTTTGCATATCACAGCAGTGCCGAATCAGATCTGTCTTGGAGGATGTTCTTATGCAATTGAACCCAAGCATGAAAGAGCAAATCACCACTATGGGTGAGACAGTCTTGTTTGAGAAATTGAGTGAAGTACAAAGGAACAAAAGATGCATAATTGTTCTCGATGACTTATGGATGCTCGATCACTGGAATGGCTTAAAGCATGGTTTTCTCATTGAAAGTTCAAGAAGCAAAGTCATGGTGACAACCCGCATAAAAGATGTTGCAGCAAAAGGTTATATGCAAGAAATTGAACTTCTGAATGAGGAAGATGGATGGACTTTACTCAAAACAAAAGCCTTCCCAAAAAACCATATAATTTCCGGTGAGTAACTACTTTTCATATATAAATTTATGTCAATATAATAATTGATTTTTTTTCGTATTTATACACTTTAATATGCATCTTATTATTCGAAGCACTTTGAGCATTAAAATCCATGATGATACACAAAAATATCATTCACAAATAGGTCTAGTGATGAGTTGCCCAATGATTCGTTCAAATTGTTAATTACTCCTATATTATTTCACAAATAGCATTTCCTTTTTGCTACACTTATTTTAAAAAGTTTTACCATTCCTTGTTTCTAAACAATTTTTAATTATTAACAAGGATATTTCACAAAAATATCATTGTTTCTCTCCCATCGCCTCTTGTGTTTCCCAGCAACATCAATCACCCACAATTTGACTTCTACTAGCTACATGGATGGGCCACAAATACACCAATTAATAAAGAGATGGCCAGGGCCACACCAACTCCTTGGGCCAATACACAGTATTTTAACCATTAATGTAGCAAATGTTTAGTCAATGTAGTACATTATTTTATTAATTAAGTTAAAAATTTATTGATTTAATTTATATATTATATATAAGTAAAAATTCTCCATGTGGAGCGAGTACAAAATTTGATAGCGAGATGGAATTATTGGGACGGAGGGAGTAATAGCTTTTTAAAAAATTTGATAATGAAACCAACTAAAATGAAAAAACTGCTAACTACGTATCAGATAATACAATCAAATCATATATTTATTAGAGTTTAATAGTAAAATAGATAATTACATATAATTAGTGTAATATAATAAACTAGATATAAAAAATTATATAAAATTAAATAAAATGAAATGTTATAAAACTAAAAAAAACTAACAGGAAATAAAATATCGTACGTAGGGCTTTATTTTATGAAGATTCATCAATTAAAATAGAAAAAATTCAAATTTTGAGGGGTCTAAATATTTTTTTTATTATCTTAAATAAAATAAAATATAATTATAAAAATAAAAATATAACAGAAAATGGAATGTAGTAAAAAAAATAGGTCATTTGATTGATATTTTTTGTAAAATGAGAGGATGAAGACTTACGTTAGTGATCATGTCCCCGACTCACAATCTATACGTTGGGGTTCGACCCCCCACCCGGCCCCCTATCCCGCTCCTTTATTCTATTTTTAATTTGTGTGACATTGACTTTCATCTCTCATTTCCAAGCCTATATACACTGTTCAACAAAAAAAAAATATGGGTCAAGAATTATGTTTGAGAATTTAATTCGCCTATTTTTACATTAGGATGCCTTTTAGTTGCCTATTTTAACCATTGGAGATCCTCGATGAACTAGTCTTGGGTCCAATGTGACCTGGGGATACCCAGTTTCACCAAATATTAAACTCTATTAAACAACACCAAATTTCTAGCCATAGTTCCAGATAATAATCCTAAATTATCCATTAATATCCACTTTACTTTACTCGGCTCATTTGCTCTTTACAAAAGTTTCAACATAAAATCAACAGAATCCAAGCATAGCTGACCGAATCACCACTTTGAGCGACACGGATTTGATTCAGAATTTGAGTTAAATTCAAAGAAACAAAAGGTTGATTAACTCACATTCTACTGGGGGTTGATTTTGAGAGCTTAGAAGCAGAGTCAGCGAATAGGTCTCACCTAGATTGAAAGGATCCGTGTTTTAATTGAGAGTCTAGTACCAGTTTAGGGAATGATTTTCAAGTATCTATTTGCTTCTCAAAATTGCTGTGTGTTGGAAATCTTTTATTAAATGTTGCATCGAATCAGTGTCCACTTGGATTCGGATAAGATGTGATAATTAGTATTAGAGGAACAACATATAGGCCTTGGTTAATTTCTAAGGTAGGGTTGAGTATTCTTTCAACCACTATCTTCTCTCACCAAAGCCTAAAATTGAGTCTTGAGTGAGTACATTCGGAACAACCCTTCATAGGTCTGTTCCACTCATGTTTGTATCTCGTAACTAACCGAATGTTATAAGCCATGTGGCTTACTGATATTTGGGTAGTTCTAAATCTGCATCTGGTCACCAAGACCAGGGGCTCTTTTATACTAACGGATTGTGAATATCTTTTAAGATTTCCGAGTGATAGGTTTTTAAATGCTTTCTTTATTGCTTTCTTTACCGCTTTCTTTAAAATGCTTTCATAGAGGTCATTCGGAAGAACTGGAGATGTGTCTGCCGGTTGAAAGGTTTAAGAGTTGTGGATTAGTTCGGGGTTAGATTTGGACTTTGGGTGTGACAAGGGGGACGATAGGAGTACTTGGCATATCAACTAATGATATGCTAGGTGTTGCTTGTCCACCACATATGATTAACATACTCTTGCAAGGCATTGCAAGGGGAGTCATTAATCTGTGGTATCTTAGAAATTGAGGTCCTAAGAGCATGTAAATTCTCACTGTAAGTACCTGTCTGTTAAAGGGAACATAGTGCAGAAAGCATGAGAGTTAGCTAACTGACGAACTACCCCAAACAAAGATCTGTGTATTAAAATGGAAGTTTAATTGTGTTTCATCTGAATCTTGTCCAATCTTTATTATTTTCTCCCTGTCCCATCTGTCTCATTTCAATTCGCTTTCGTAGAATAATTTTATACGCGTTCCTAGCATAATTCTTATCGCTTTCTTAGAATAAATTTAATCGCTTTTTAGACTAAATTTACCATGCTTGTAGAGTAATTTTATTGCTTTTCATCATCTAATTTAAATTATGTCAAGTAGTTGTTAGAAACCTATGCAAAATTTGAATCGAGTAATACGAGTGGAAAATCTTAGTAAACGACGTGGGCCCTGCTTCTATCGCACATCCTCCAGTGAACGATCCGGTCTTACTATAAATTACTGCAATTTTTGACACCGTGCGCTTTCGGGGGCACAGTTTCTTAACACGAGCAATAAAAACGTGACAACCTATAATATATCCTTAAACCCCTTCCCCACGAATCATAACTCTTTCCTTTTAATAAATTTAACTTGGGATATTTTAGAAAAGCTCGTGCTAATGAAACTTGTCAAAAGTTCCACTGGCCTATCTCGCATCCCAAAATATTAGTTGCATCTGCCACCATTTCATCAGAGCAATTGATTCCATATAGAAAATCTTCCTAAAATTGATTTTTAATCCCGAAGTAAACTGGAAGCTACGGAGCAATCTTTTGATATTAATAACATGTTGAATATCCCCTTCACAGAATATTACTGTGTCATCAGCGTACTGCAAGTGTGTGATAGTCGGCCCCCTGTCTGATGTTTTTAGCCCCTTAACACTCCCCATCTCGACTGCTCTAGCTATCATATTTTTCAGTATCTCAACAATTAGCACAAATAAATACAGAGACAGTGGGTCACCTTGTCGTAGTCCCCGTTGCAATTTGAAAAAACTGGTGGGAGATCCACTAATCAAAACTGCGGTTGAAGCTGACTAAACACATTCTCGAATCCACCTGATCCATGTTTCTCCAAATCCCATCACCTCTAAAGTAAGAAAAAGCGCCTCCCGAGAGATGTTATCGTATGCTTTCTCGAAATCTAGCTTTATCACAAACCCCATCCTCCCCGCAGATTTAGTGAAATGAATGGTTTCCGCTGCCACTAGTACTCCATCAAGGATTTGACGTCCCTTCACAAAGGCCATCTGAGACGCACCCACTAGTTTATCAAGCGTTTCCTGTAGCCGCCTTGCCAACACCTTGGTAACGATCTTATACACGCTTCCAACAAGTGAGATTGGTCGGAAATCCTTGAACTCCATTGGCGATTCAATTTTTGGAATGAGTGCAATGAAAGAGCCTCCAAGTGCTGCTGGCAGCCTGTTCCCTGATTTGATTCCAGACGTTTAAAGACTTCCATAACATCCTTCTTTATCACTTCCCAGTTTTTTTTATAGAATCCAATGTTGAATCCATCCGGTTCCGGAGCTTTATTCCCATCGCAATTCCAAATCGCCAATTTAACCTCTTCCTCTGAAAAACCCCGATCAAGCCAATCTCTTATTTCAATCTCCTCCCTCGGCATGCCAAAATTCATGATTTGAAATAATTCATCCCTATTTTTTGTGAACAACCCCTTGAAATGAAGGAGTGCCTTCTCTTTGATCTCTCTGGGATTCTCCACCATGATACCCTCCACCTTGATAGCACCAATATAGCTCCTACGCCTATTTAGAGCTGCCACTGTGTGAAAGAAACGCGTATTCTGGTCCCCCTCCTTTATCCACCTTAGTCTCGACTTTTGAAGCCAACGACGCTCCTCGGCCAACAATAACATATGAAGCTCTCTTTTTTTCCCCCGCCATTCCTCCCTTGCAACGTCCGCCACATCCCCAGCCTGAAACTTTTCCTCAAACTCCCCTATTTCGACCATCAGACTTTGAATCTTGTTATCTAGGTCTTTAGCCCCATATCCCTCCCAATTTTTAATCTTTTCTTTCAGACACCTCAATTTGCTGAATAGCCTGTTATCCCTATTTGTGCCCTCCACACCCCAAGCTTCACGCACTAACCCCTCAAACCCTATCTCATCCATCTAGTAATTATAAAATCAAAACGGTTTCGGTCCCCAAGACCTCTCATCCAACTCCAGACAGACCGGGTAGTGTCGTCGCCCTTTCATCTGAACTAAAGTACCAGCTTGTCTTACCCACTCGTTTGATAGAAGAACTCTATCTAATCTACTACCCGCTCGCCCCCCTCCCCCCAACCACGTGAAGTGTCCTTCCATCGGTAGATCAATCAACCCCAATTGGTCTATGAATTCCCTAAATTCTCAAATTGACCCATTATCAACGCTCTCCCCAAACCTTTCATCCGCCCTGCACACCGCATTCAAGTCTCCCACGAGACACCATAACTCCCCATTATGCACATCGCATTCTTGTGCTAGCAGCTGCCAAAATTCAAGTCTGTCCCGCCTTGCATTCGGGGCATGAATGCACATTATGTTGACCACTCCTTCTACCCCATTTAAATTACCTCTTACCCACAGAAAATTATGTCCACTCTCAATTCTATGAAACGCTCCCATTCCAACATCCCAAATCACCAATAATCCTCCCATATTCCCGCTCGAAGGTTGGAACACAAAATTACACCTATTGGAGCCCCATAATCTACACACCAATCACTCCTTAATATCGCTCATTTTTGTTTCATGAAAACATGCAATTGAAGGCCGAACCTTTTTGCACATTCGCATCACCCCCCTCTTCCGAACCACCCCCCCCCCCGGTTAAGCCCTCGTAAATTGCACGATAACATTCGCATACTAATTCCCGACACTCAACCCCGAACCTCCCCCTCATCACTGCTCTCTCTCGATCTCTTCTCAAATTTTGGTCACAGCCTCCTCCCTACCTAGTTTGCTGTTTAACCCCCACTTTGACAGCATAATCAAAATTTGCTTCGGCCTCCGCTAGATTCACTAGTCTGACTCCATTCTTACCTCGAATCGTGGTGAATTGTAGTTTTGTGAATCTGTCCTCTCCTTGTCCGTCCAAGCTATTATCTTTCCCTTGAGAAACGTCTGCTACCCTACCTGTTGCACTCCCAACTCTCTTGCCCTTTTTTCGTCCCTTTCAATCCACCCTAAATTTTCCGGCCACTAATTTAGCCAATGTATCTTGTACCGCTCTCAATAGCAATCACCTCCACCCCAACTTCCTGAGGGATGCCAACTCTCGCCCTATGTTCCTCCACCGTCTCCACTAAATGTCCAGACTGCCTCGTTACACTATCCTCACCCACCGCTTCTTCCCTTCCCCTATCCGCCAAATTTTCTTCCTCCGTAGGCCGATCTGGCTCTACTCTACCCTCCGCTGACTTTCCCCCAACCGTCTCACCCTTTCCAATCCCTGCGGTACCTCAATCTCCCCATCGCCCTATGTTCCAATATTGTTTTCGTGCGTTACCTCTTGTGAGTGCCCACCACTAACCCCTTCGATCTCATTAGCCCATTTGTTGCAAATTCCCACTGGTCCAGTAATAGGTGATCCGCAGCCCATCGCTTCTAAATGTCCACCTTTTAAGGCCCAATTTGCAAGATCCATATGATTGTGTGGCCCACTCTCTTTAAATCCCGGCCCACTGACACTATCACTTCGAACTTCCTCCTCATTCTGTATGCGTTTTTGGGAACCATGCCCGCCCACCTCCATAATCATTTTGCTAGGTTCAACCATAGTATTAAAACTTCTCGATCCCCCATGCACTTTCTGTTGGCACTGTTCCACTTCCCCATGCAAAGAGGCCCCGGACTTCCCTTCTTCCTCCCGATCACTGGACTCCGGCACCGCCGGCAATGTTTCCACCGGCACCATCTCCAACTGTTCCACCCTATTGGCAGCTCGACCCACCTCTGGTTGAACCGCCTCCTCCACTACAATATCACTGAATTTTGCCTCTAGCCTGAGCACCGATATGTACCCCCCAACTCTAATCCTGAGTACCAATGGCCCCCGCCATCTCCACAAGCAACCTTACACGGTCAAGAAATTTCCTCTCCCTTGTTTCCTTGTCAATGGAAACCAGTCTTCCCCAACCTGTCAGCATACGTCGGTAATTCTCTTTGCACTGTGCATCGTAGGGTATTCCAAATACGTACACCCAAACTAAGTTCTTCCTCACCATCTTACCGGGAGTCCACCTCCTCTTCCATGCAACGTATGTCCTGTCCCTCCCGTTTAATAAGAAGGCATCCCTGTCCTTCTCGTTTTCAAACACCACAACCATCATAGGTCCTCCGCCATAGATAATGTCCCCACAACTTCGATACTCACCGTAAATCCATTCTTGGAAATCAACCAGTACCTCCAACTTTATTAGTTCCACAATCGTCGAACGCTTCAACCATTCAACTTCCCTTTATACGACCTCAAGCTGTACTGGCTCCAGAGCTGCACCCTTTTCCCCAGTCGTTCTCCAAACCTTGTCTCCTTTTATCACCTCGGCATACGACCGTTCGTCCCTCCAGGCCGCTCTGCCCTCTCCTTGCTTCCTTGCTATCTGCCCTCCTCCAGCTTTGATCGTGTTTTCCATTTAAGGTTTTCTATTTTCTAAGAGCTCGCCAATGACACTTCTATCCCTTCGACTCGGTATTGCCCAATTGACTTTCAATTTTTTTCCCATCCAAATCCTCCCGTCCCACCTCCTGATGACCCCCTCAGCATCTTGTTTATGCAGAAACCTAAAAAAACCAAACTTAACTCCCCTCTCCGGCCACCTTCTTGAGGGAAAAAACCAATCACAAACTTTCGCGGTTCTGTCTACTTCCTTCATTAAGTTCCTTACTGCAGCGTCCACCAGAACGTTGCCTATAAACACTCCATGCAATCTCCATCGGAAATGAGTACCTTCACTGTCATTGAGCCTTCCCGTGGATGAACCCCTCTGCAAAACTCCCTTACCCCTTACACCAACTCCCCGCCGGAAAGCTTCACCGTGCTTCATTCCTTGAGTCGTGAGTAGAAATATTTCTATCTTTGCTTCTTAATTTTTTCTTTGTCCATTCAATAATTATTTGTAGTATAAATATTTTTTACGATACTAAATTGTAATATGTAAATATTGGTAATGCATATGTTGATCGATTTCTATGCAATGTATAGATGTAATCATGTGATGCTTAAAATAGTTTAAGGAGATTGGAGAATATAATCGACATAATAAAATTGAAGAATTTTATTTGTTAAATTGGATAATTTTACTCATATTGTCCAAAATTTCCGCCCAATAATAATAATAATAATAATAATAATAATAATAATAATAATAATAATAATAATAATAATAATAATAACTGAAATGGAATTCCTTTTGGGTAATTTCTCGGATATTACAATTACTAATGAAAATAGAAAATTTAACCCAAAATATAAAATAACTTACCTAATTGTGACGACCAACTATGAGCTTTCATATCAAAATATAAAATAACTTAACCCAATTGGGACCCAAATAACTACCCAAGCGAGCATCACCTAGTTGGTTAGAAGACAATTTACAATAATAAGATGATCAATTCCTAACACTTCACGCGGTCCTGTACTCCTCGTGCCGTCGTGTGGTCTAACGATTATTCAAAGAAAACTAATAATAGAGATAAATATTAAAATATTATTAAATAAAATTTAAAAATATTAATAATATAAGTCTTTAATAAAATTTTATAAAATTAGATATCATAATATGTTAACGTAATTTTTAATATTTTAATTTATTTAAGATTTTAAATTATTTAATTTAATTAAAAGCTATTTTATTTTAATCTAGCTAATCCCTAATATAATACGGCTGGGGTGCGGAGTGCGGTGATCATGGACCATGGAATCTGGTGAAGAATCTGGCCACACAACAAAATTAATGCCTCGTTTTCCCTTACCTAGAAAAAGAGGATGATATCACCTCTTAATCCCTTGATTTAATCTCCCAATTCCAAAATACCTACAAATCCCTTCATAAAGGTTTCAATCTAAAATCAACGTCACATCAATCACGGAATACAACTAGGAAATACTAGGTGAGCTCGTTTTTCAATAAAGAAATACTCCCTCCTTTTCAAAATGTCACGTGATTTAATGTAATGAACAAAAGTGATTTAGTGAAAGCTTTTTAACTTTAAAAGCATTCTATATATGGTAATGTAAAATTTATTATGAAACATCTTAAAAAGGAAAGTGTTACGCTTAAAAAGAAACGGATGAAGTATTGAATTTAAATTATATGTAAATGGTACCTACATTCATGTAAAATTGGTCATTACTCAAATTCAAATGTGTGTGTATATATCTCCCAACTCTGTTTCCTATTGTTATTACCTTTTAATAAACGTTATTGACCGATCCTTTATTTGACAGATGTGGTTAGAGACCGGAAATTAATAGAAGAAATTGGGAAACGAATAGTAAAAAAGTGTGGTAATCTGCCATTAGCAATTTCTTTACTTGGAGGGGTCTTACAGCAAAAAACTTCCGTGGAGGAATGGAAGTCAATCGAGATGAATATTCATACATCCCTTCATAGTGAAAGTGAAAGTGAAATGAAACAAGTGTTGGATTTAAGTTTTGATGAATTACCTCATCACTTAATACCATGTTTCCTTTATATGGGTCTTCTTCTTAAAGAGGATCAATCAATTCACGCGACTGAGTTGTATAACATGTGGATAGCACAAGGTATGGTTTCATCAGATGAGGATAAAGGGAAGAAGAATAATATATTAATGGATATTGCAGAGTGCTATATGTCTGAATTGGTTTTCAGGTGTCTGGTACAAATGGAAAAACAGGAAATATTTGAAGGTGACAGATATGGAGGTTACTTTAAACTTCATGATGTGGTATGGAAACTATGTTTGTCAAAAGGGAGGGAGGAGGAGTTTGGCGTCCATAGTTTGGATTATCATGGTGGAAATTCTGATAATTTATGGGATGAATCGTTACCAAGTAGTATTAAAGTGCGTCATTTAGCTATCAATTTTGAGCAAGAAATAGATGCAGAACATCCCCGACGCATGTCTATGAATGACAGTATAAAACACATTCGTTCTCTTCTACTCGTTAATAACACCACATCCTATGTACCAATTAGGATTCCGACGAGTGTATTTCATATCCATGAATTCAAATTGCTCAAAGTTCTAGTCTTCTCCCGGATTAGCTTCAAAGCTGGAGGAAAGCTATTGAGAAAGATTGGTAATCTAATTCACCTTCGGGAACTTCGCTTGCAAGATTGTGAACTGAATGATGAGCTTCCTTCTTCCATATGTAGTCTGAGGTACCTAATAATCCTTGATCTGCAAGGTTCACGGAATGTTAAGATGCCGCCAAGTATTTGAAGAACATATCTCGACTGAAATACCTGCATCTTCCAACATTTGAGATGGAAATAGGCAAAAATAATCAAATCTCATTGGAAGGGCTGGATGAGTTGGAGATTGTTTTCGGCTTTGATAGTCGCATGTCCGATTTTAAATCACTCCTTAGCATGAAAAAGCTCAGAGTTTTGGCTGCACAAGTACATGACAATGGAAGCTTATCATCTATTATGGACGCTACGACGCATCATTGGAAAAGTATGCATACATTGAGCCTCCAAATTGAAGAAGGTTGCAAGTTGACAATGGAAGAAGACAGAGAAGGAGGGTTAATGATTCTCCAGAAACTCTTCACTTGTCCCCCACTTGAGATGTTAGGTATATATACCCAAATAGGGGCTTCTTCATTGCTAGAGGAGTGTAAGACCCATATGCTGAAGTCATCACTTGTGTATTTAGACTTGGAAGGATGCAGAATTGAGAAAGATCCAATGACGACGCTAGGGCAAATTCCTTCCTTGAAAATGCTGCGTATGGAATGGAATTCCTTTATGGGGGAAACTATGATGTGCCCCGCATCCAGTTTCCCTAAACTCAAATGGCTTTTACTTCGTGAATTACCAAATCTAAAAGAATGGAAAGTGGAGCAAGGAGCAATGCCTCTTCTCTTTCACTTGGGAATTGATGATTGTCCGGAGTTGAAGATGCTCCCTGAGGGATTGAGATTCCTCAACTTACTTAAAGAAATCCAGATTGGTCGGATGCCCGAAATGGGGAGAAGAGTCTCAGTAGAAGAAGAAGAAGAAGGTGAGGACTACGACAAAGTTAGGCATGTTCCTTCCATTATCATTCATTCATGAAATGAAATGAAATGGTCCACTGATGATGGATATATGACGACTCAAGAGAAACAAAGAGGTAATTAATGACGTCCTTCACTTATGCACTCTTATATCTTATAATATAATTCATTCTTAATTTGTATTTAATTTATTGTTCTTTGCAGGTACATGTGATTATTCGTGAATAAAAACAAACATGAATCTAACATCTTAATTATATTATTATTCCTGATTTATAGTATTTGTTTTAATTTTACTGATGTATTAGCATGAGTTATGTGTGTGTGTGTGTGTGTGTGTGTGTCAATTGAATTTCATAGAAACATGTTTATGTAAAATATATTTCATAAATCTAGACTCTTGAAATTACATATATAAGTAAGATATTGTTCGTGTGTTCTATATTATTGCAGCTTTTAGCTTTAATAATAATAATAATCAATAGAGATGCTTTTTCATGATTGTTTTTATAATTATAAATTAATTATTATCAAATAACACTCTTCAATTCAATGTAATTCCCTATTCAGATGAATAAAACATATTCTTGTAAGTGCATGTTCATTCATGTGAATATAACAAAATTGTGATGGGGTATATGTAGATGGATGAATTAATAAGATGAACCCAAATCAATCAATTCATCCCATATATAATTCATCATGCACCCGGCCACACAAAACATGCATATATCTATATGTAAGTGCCGTTTTCATTTCATACTATGAGCTTCAAATAATATATTTTGCCCAAAATCAACAATCTTGTTAATCTTTTTGCTTAATTAATCACAATTAACTTAATTAATTATGATTTAATTAACCAAAACGTTACATATATTATGTATAAAATTATATTTTTTTAAATCTTGACAATCAATATTTTTTCGTTGAATAAGCATGTATCCGATACATGCTTATTTGAGACGGTATATTAAGGTTGAGTTGTTTGGGGTAGATTTTAATAATTAATTATTTTAATTTTGATGAAAAATAGTTGAATTTATATATGTGGCAAATAGTTGAATTATAAATGTTTAGTAGTTGCAAAACATAGAGTGGATTGATGAATGCTTTAACTCTGGTACACAAACCACTATAAATTGTAACATAACAGTTAAATGAATATTGTACATGGGATAGCATAATTATACATGATGATGACGGTTAGTTAAAATACATAGCGTAAAATATTACTAATCTTAAAAATTTTTGTTTTATATAACGACTTATTTAAATAGTTAAATGCTATATAACTTTTGGTGTTCCCACATTCTGATTGATGAGACTTGAGGGGAAGAAATAAATCGCTAAACTAGACGGCAATTTGATGCCCAAAAGCTGTACTGCCTTCGCACAAAAGCGCTGCAAGCAAATTGTTCTGCTGCCACTGCACTGCAGTTACCAACTCAACTCCAGGTTGTTTTTGCACACACGCTTGCTTTTTCCTTTTTCCATCATTGCTGTTTCTCCTCATCTGTACATACTTTATACTGATGATTTTAAACTTTGACTCATCTCGGCTTTGAAGTTCATTGTTTAAACAACATTGAGATGGAGATGGTTCCATATATACAATGAGACGTAGGCCTGGACTCTTTTCAGAAAAATCTGTTTTGATAATTGTTCATCTGTTGATTTTTTTTTTTTTAAAAAAAAAAAACAAAAATTATAAAATACTCCGCACATTATTTCCGCACATAATGGAGTAGGTAGTACAGTAGTTACCTGACCGTCCATTTTTTCCGCACATTACTTTTATTTTGATGATGGCGATTTTTGTGTGCTATTGAGAACTGGAGAGTATGGAACAAATTCATTGAATTTTAGTGTTAGAGTTAGACAGTCGGTAGGTTGTCAAAAAGCTTAAAACAAGATTTTATAGCTGAAAGTATATAATTGAAGTGAATACAATTTCTTACTGTATTAAATTGTTAATGGTAAAGCATATACTATTGTAATGTATACACCATAATCCTACCTACTAAATGTCTTTTTGTTATTGATCGTTCTGTAATTTCTGTTGGTTCATTTGGTGATGACAATGTCATTGGCACATACTCCCTCCGTCCCAGCTAACTTGTCCTGTTTGACTTTTTAACACTGTTCATTGTACTACTTTGACTCGATTTTATTTCATCGATATATTTGGAAAAAATAGTCGAGTTGGGTCTTGTTAGAATCGTATAATCATGTAGTTTTAGAATGTATATCTTACATAATTTTTTGTTGTACAAATTTTGAGATATTAACGGTTGAAAAAGTACATTGAATTGTGTACAAAAGTGAAACAAGAAAAGTTAAGTGGGACGGAGGGAGTACATTTTTGTGTTTGCTGGTTGGGGCGCTGCCATTGTCAATAAAGAAACGCCTTACCGGCCCCGTGGGCTGACTACACATCAAACGAAAAATGGAAAAAACAAAAAAGGTCTAAATAATCCTTTTTCATAAATCGGTCATTTACTAATGTTATTGCCATAACATTTCTCTCTGTGCAGATGATGTAGTTTTATGGTTGTTGAAACTACGATAGAACTACGAACGGAACTACGCGAGCAGTTACTGACAGTTACTGACAGACATGTGCGGCAGTTATCTCTCTGTGTGCGTGTTTTAACCGACCCAGACGGATCTAATTTGTTTCTCTGAGTTCATGTACCTCTGTTAGATCCTCTGTAATTAAGAGTTCCAATTATTGAGTTGTATTTTACACACATTACACATTTTTACACACACTTGAGTCGGTTATTCTCTCCAAGACTTGATTGTTCTATTCTTTGAGAGAGTTTAGAAAATTCCTTGTGTTCTTTCTGCAAATTGAAGATCATTCCATACTCACAAGGTCTGCGCTACATTGATTCAACAAGATTTATTTGTTGAGAAAATCTTTCTTCAACACCCGATTGAAGAGGCTTCGCGGAAGCGCTCGATGTTTGAAGGAGATGAATTCAGGAGGACTTCTATGCCGAGATGCCATGGTTCTTGAAGCCTGAACAATCGGAGAATTCAAATTGGACAGGATTGTCCGGAGACTGAGTTGTGGGGGAGTCACTACTGCAGTCTGTCTGCAAACAGGGAAGTGTTGCATTAGAGTTTGAATTGGTTGTTTTTGAGTCTTTTAAGTCTAAGTCTTTCTTGAGTATTAGTATAAGTCGCCTGGATTGGAATCCCCCAGACGTATATCAGTTGGATCGAACTGGGTCACCAAATCTCTTGTTCTTGTTTTACGATTTCTGCTGAACACTCTGTGCACACACCACTCGTTATAACGTAGTTCTGACTACCGCTCGACAACACTTTTAATTTAAAGATTTCAGTATTATCTGGGACCGTCAATTGGTATCAGAGCCTGCTCTCTGACGTACTAGAAGCGATCTGAAGAAATCTTGGAAAGATGAATAGAGAAGGCGCTTCACTTTCAAGACCGCCTTTGTTCGATGGCACCAACTATAGATATTGGAGAACTCGGATGAAGATTCATCTAATGGCCCTTGGAGATGAAGTATGTGACGCAGTCGAGACAGCCTGGACAGCACCAACTCAACCACAGACTGTTCCAGCAGGCTCCACTGATCCACCTGGTAGTCGGCCAGCGACTAAAGCTGAGTATACACAAGCCGAGAAAGATGCCAAGAAAGGAAACTATACTGCCATTAATGCAATTTTCAGCGCTATGGACGAGACGCAATTTCAATTGGTCACCAACCACACGTTAGCTCATGATGCATGGAAAATGCTAGAGGTTATGTACGAAGGTTCTGAAGACGTTCGAGCTACCAAGTTACAGCGAGTTGAGACCATGTTCGAGAATTTGAAGATGAAGAATGATGAATCAATTTCAACTTATTATGGAAGGTTCAAGGATATTGTAAATCAAGCCTATTCATTGGGATTGATTTATGATAATCAAAAGCTCGTTCGAAAGATGTTAAGGACTCTCACCAAGAAGTATGCCCCGAGGATTGCTACATTGGAAGAATTGGATAAGTTGAACACTATTACCTTGGATGGTCTAGTTGGAATTCTTCAAACCTATGAAATGAACCACCTCGAAGAAGAGTCAACAAGGAGTCTTGCTCTCAATATGGAAGAAGATTCTGGAGACAGTTCTGAAGATGAGGTAGTCCACCTAATGAAGAAATTGACCAGAATGCTTCAAGAAAAGAGGAACAAAAGAAAGACTCAAAATCGCAATTCTGATGAGGTTCAGACGACCGACAGACCACCCCGCAGATATTCTAAAAGAAAAGACAGCAATAAAAGTGATCGATCAAATCGAAAGAGCAAAAACCATGAGAAGCCTGATAAATTCACTTCTGTGATATGTCATGAATGTGGAGGAACGGGACACTTTAAATCTGAATGTGCCACGGCCAAAAGGAAAGAGATGAAAGCAAAGAAAGCATTGCAAGCAACTCTCAGTGATCAAGATGACGATGAGACTTCTGATCAGATCAGTGACACAGAAGAAGTTGTTGCATTTACGTTGAGAGATGCAAGCCCCACTACATTGGAAGGTATAATCACATCAATATGTTTTTCACCTAACAAAGATGCTTCTGATTCAGGTGACAGTGATGATGAGTATGATCAACTACTTGCTGACTACAATGAGCTTAAAAAAGAATTTGAAGCTGCTGTTCGGGAAAATAAGAAGTTGTTGGGACAACTTGCGGACGTCGGAATTTCTTATGATGAAGAAGTCGAGAAGAATGAAGTAATACAGAATGAAGTAGATTCTTTGAAGAGGCAGAATGATAAGCTTAAAGCCCAAAATTCTGATTTGCAAAAGGAGTTAGATGATTTGAAACTCAAGAACGACGAATTTCAAAAGGTAGTAAAAGGTAAAAGTGCTCTTGATGAAATTATAACTTCTGGAAAACGTGTTGGAGATCAAACAGGTATAGGTTATATGAAGAAATCAACTCCAAGCAATACCATGTTTGTAAGTGGAGGATACTTGACTTCGCAATACAAGGAGACTGACAAAGTTGATGTTACAACATCGCCCAGACGAAGGCAGGACTGCAGTTATTGTCAACTACCTGGACATTCTGCTAACACATGTATCAGAATAGTAAGAGACGAATGGTCGAGCTGCTGTTTGGCCATCACAGGTACTTCGAAAAAGGATCAGAGTACAAAGAGTATGGATTCCAAAGAAGTATCTGCCACTGAAAGATGTTGAGACCACAGGAGAACAACAATCTATATCAACTAAAGAGAATTTCGGACTTATGATTTCGGAGTCAGAAAGGGAACCACTTGAGCTTGAGATAAAGATATGTAGCTGTGATGAAGCTGTTACTGAAGTGTTACCATTACTCACAGACTACAGTATCAATGGGTAAACAGATTTTATTTTGCATTGATATATTTTTGCACTTATGAATTTTTGAATGCTTGTTTTAAGAAGATATTAGGTTATGAACGACACATATGAGTTTGATGATTCTTCCATCATGGGGGAGATTTGGTGTTGATGTTGATGCACTTTTGGCTGGTTGGTATATTTTCTAGCAGTGCTGACTGCTTGGTAACTATTTCTGAACTACTTAGTTTTATTTGCACTGTGATTATGATCTGAATATCTGATGGATGTTGTTTCTGATTCATTTTGATTATTCTGTAACATCCTATTTGTGAATCATATTGTTTTGCTATGATATGATCTCTTATACTCTTTGGACTTAGATAGTTTCAACACCATTTGGTGATGGAATTATCATCTTCACAAAGAGTGGGGGAGATTGTTATTGCCATAACATTTCTCTCTGTGCAGATGATGTAGTTTTATGGTTGTTGAAACTACGAAAGAACTACGAACGGAACTACGCGAGCAGTTACTGACAGTTACTGACAGACATGTGCGGCAGTTATCTTTCTGTGTGCGCGTTTTAACCGACCCAGACGGATCTAATTCGTTTCTCTGAGTTTATATACCTCTGTTAGATCCTCTGTAATTAAGAGTTCCAATTATTGAGTTGTATTTTACACACATTACACATTTTTACACACACTTGAGTCGGTTATTCTCTCCAAGACTTGATTGTTGTATTCTTTGAGAGAGTTTAGAAAATTCCTTGTGTTCTTTCTGCAAATTGAAGATCATTCCATACTCACAAGGTCTGCGCTACATTGATTCAACAAGATTTATTTGTTGAGAAAATCTTTCTTCAACACCCGATTGAAGAGGGTTCGCGGAAGCGCTCGATGTTTGAAGGAGATGAATTCAGGAGGACTTCTATGCCGAGATGCCATGGTTCTTGAAGCCTGAACAATCGGAGAATTCAAATTGGACAGGATCGTCCGGAGACTGAGTTGTGGGGGAGTCACTACTGCAGTCTGTCTGCAAATAGGGAAGTGTTGCATTAGAGTTTGAATTGGTTGTTTTTGAGTCTTTTAAGTCTAGGTCTTTCTTGAGTATTAGTATAAGTCGCCTGGATTGGAATCCCCCAGACGTAGATCCGTTGAATCGAACTGGGTCACCAAATCTCTTGTTCTTGTTTTACGATTTCCGCTGAACACTCTGTGCACACACCACTCGTTATAACGTAGTTCTGACTACCGCTCGACAACACTTTTAATTTCAAGATTTCAGTATTATCTGGGACCGTCAACTAATTTTTTGTTCCATATAAACATATAATCCTATACATTTTCTAATTAAATCCAAATCAAGCATTTTCTCAGTTATGAAGCTTAATTAACTGAGATGGCATTTTTAATCTTTTCTTCTTCCGGAATAAGTCAGGCCGGACATCTGCCCGGTGTCATTCAGAACAGATTAAGAATGGCCACTTGTCTAATTTTATGCTATAAGGGGAAAAAAAAAGCATTGATTTGGATTTAATTTGGAAATATAGAAGATTTTATGAGACAAAAAATTAGGAAAGGACCGGTTTAGACAATAAGAAACAAAAGGATTATTTAGACTTTTTTTTTCCTATGGTAATAGAGATGAAATTTACACAACCTATCATTATTAATCCACAAATTATAATAAAAACAATTTTAAAAAAGTTATTTAAAAAGCTGAAAATAAAATTTGGGGCCTATTCTAAAAATGGGTCGTGGTAGTGACACTTCTGGCCTACGCCTGCAGCCAGCCTGCGTCATCGGTCACCATTCTCCATGGTCTGAGACTAATTTTAACCATGACAAGGTATTCCCAAGATCCACCTCCATGTTATTACTTAATTATAAAAAATATCCAAATGAGGTTGGGTCGACCAAATAAAAAAAGAGACCACTTGGTCTCATCTCCTTTGGCCAATGAGATAAGGACATTTGTTTCCTTCCCATTGGTCAACTAAAATTTAAACCAATTCTATTAAAATTATTATATTTCTTATATTTTAAAATAAAAATAAATAAAAAATATAACATATTTTTTAATTTTTCATTATCTACAAATAGAGATCACTTTTGCTATATTTTTGCTAAATACCTAATATTGATAGAGTATGTTAAATTCAATTAAAATAATTACATATAATATTATGGTTGGATGGTTGGGTGGTTATTGATAGAGTATGTAAAATTGGGGTGGTTGGGTTGGGATGGATATTGATGAGTTGGAGGAGAGAGAAATTAATTAAATAATGAGATGGTTGGATGATTGAGTGGTTAGGGTGGTCATGAAATTTTTGGTCGTCCTTCTTAGAGAGACCATCATGTATGTTTTACTTTTTCTTAAATTCCAATGATGAGGTGGATGGTTGGGTCTCTCCAAAAAACACATTGATCAATGTAGTCTTATCATTATCATTATCATTATATATATAATAACAAAATAGCCTCACCAACACCTACTTTCCCTCCAAAGCCTCTCCTCTCTCACATTTCAACAATATTTTCATTCTCTCACACACATTGAAAAAATTTCGAAAATGTCATTACATATTTTAAAAAATCTGAAAATAATTCATGTAATTTCATTTTTTCATTTCCCATGTACTTCTTCACATTTTCCATGCATATTTAATGTCACTCATTGAACCCTCTCATTTCCTCCTTTGTTGAGTAGTATATATATGCCCTATTGTGTTGATTTTTTCATTGCTCACAATCTCATCATTCTTCTTTGGTACTCATTTTCCTTCTTCCTCCCTCCTTATTCTCTTATTTGGCCGAGGTCTTCTATTGATTTATTTATTGATTATGAAGTTATTGCCAATTGTGATTGCACATTGGAGCTTTTAATTGGTTTGGTTCTGTATTGTTAATACATTGTTATGACAACTTAACCTTGTACTTTTCATTGAGATGTTTCTCAGGTGTTGGCACATCAGGTTGACGACGACAGTTAACTCTGCTGAAAGTTTTTTAATTGTACTTATTTAAATACCGCAGAGTCTGTAATCTTAGATAGGATTTTGAGCGATTTATTTTTCATCTTAGAGATTACTGTGAGAGAGTCTTTGTAAGTTGTTTTTCAAGAACTTATAGAGTGATTGTGAGAAGAACAAGAAAAGTGAGATTGAGTTTACATAGAAAATATCTGAAGGTATTGTGATCTACCATCAAGATTGTATTCTGGAGATTCAGGGAAAGAAGATGAAGATCATGGAGAATCGACAGATCGTGTTCATGCCTTGGTGAATTCAAATAGGGTGATTTCCCTACAGCCGTAGTTAAGGGGGAGTCTTGACTACACTGCTCTACTAGATTAGTTCGTCTAGGGTGAGAGTTTGATTTCTTGGTTTAGGGATTAGATTGTGTCTGTGATTTTGATCTTTAGTCTAGTTCAAGTCCCTGGATTGGTATCCCCCAGATGTAGGTTGCAAAACCGAACTGGGTTAACAAATTGATTGTGTTCTTTATTGCTTTCGCAAACACGTAGTTAGACCATCATAAAAACATCCATAACAGAATCTTGAAGCATTAAGGGACCTACAAATTGGTATCAGAGCGAGTTCTCTAACGTAACTGAGAAAATCCATTCATTCAAGATTCAAGAATCATGAGCCGAGAAGGAGCGTCTAACACTCGTCCGCCATTGTTCGATGGAAATGATTATGCCTATTGAAAAGCTAGGATGCGGAATTATCTGTTGGCACAAGGAGATGGTGTATGGGATTCAGTC
This sequence comes from Hygrophila difformis, assembly GCA_030278955.1. Taxonomy (NCBI): domain Eukaryota; kingdom Viridiplantae; phylum Streptophyta; class Magnoliopsida; order Lamiales; family Acanthaceae; genus Hygrophila; species Hygrophila difformis. Next base: position 11,045,274 of record JAOANR010000004.1, on the reverse strand, counting down.
TTGGAGCCATGGACTCAGCCAACAAGAACTGTTCGAACTGGAGAAGGAGAAACGGCCACAACGACGATTCGACCGGTAACAAACGTCGAACTCACACAGGCCGAGAGGACTGCAAGATCAGTGAATTATACAGCTCTCAACGCTATCAGTGGTGCTATGGATGAAGCGCAATTCAGGATGATCGCTAATTGTACATCCGCCTATGAAGCTTGGAATTTCTTGGAGACTCAACATGAAGGTTCTGAAGATGTCAAGACAACCCGTCTACAGCGCATTGAATCGATCTTTGACAGTTTGAGAATGACGAATGATGAGGATATCACATCATATTTTGGAAGATTTCAAGATATCGTGAATCAGGCCACAACTCTTGGAATGACATTTGAAGGATCAAAGCTCGTGAGGAAATTTCTTAGGACTGTTTCTAAGAAATATTCTGCAAAAGTGGCAGCCCTTGAAGAAGTTGAGAAGATCAAGACAATGTCCTTGAGGGAATTGGTTGGTATTCTTCAAACTTATGAATCAATCATCTAGCCTCAGAAAAATCGCACAAGAACATTGCGTTCAAGGCCGAAGATGAACCTGCTGATGATTTTGAGGAAGAAGTTTCTTTACTATCCAAAAGGATTGGAAAGATGCTTCAGGATAAGCATTTCAAGAAGTTTCAGAAGAAAAATCGTAGTTCTGACAACTCAGTGACAACGGAGAAGCAGAACAACAGATTTGAAAAGAAATCTGATAAGAAGTTCAAAAAGTTCAAAAAGGACAAAGATGTTGATAAGTCTGATAAATCTTCAGAGATTATATGTTTTGAATGTGAAGGAAAAGGCCATGTAAGAGCTGAATGTCCTACTGCTAAAAAGAAGAGAGGGAAAGCACTTCAAGCTTCTTTGAGTGATAAATCTGAAGTTGAAGCTGAGGATGAACAATCAAGGAATGATGAGGATATTGTTGCATTTGTGACAAGAGAAGCTAGTCCTACCCCTTCTACAGGTAACTGTGAGTCAATACAATTAACTACTGACATTTCTTCTATTGTTACAGCTGAATCAGGTAGTCTCTATAAAGAACTAGTTGATATCTATGAAGAACTCAAAGAGGAGTATGATGAAGCTGTACAGGAGAATGAGCAGTTGTCGAAACAACTCACTGACATCCGTCTGACTTTGGATAAAGCAGAAGCTGAAAAGATTAAGGCTATTGATGATCTAAGAGTTCTTAAGGGAAAGTATGATGAAGTGAAGCTTCAGATTACTACTGTGACTAAAGAGAAGGAATCATTCAGAGAGGAATCTATTAAATTGAAAATTCGAGTTGCTGACTTGGAGAAGATGACCAAAGGGAAAGGTAAATGATAATGGCCAAAATTGACCATTATTTTCAATCTATTTCCGTGTCTAATACGGACATTTGATCGCATTCCGGTCTTATTTAAATAAGAAAGCAGTTGAATTTGACAGATATATGCAAGTTTGTATAAATAATAAGCTGTTATTGAAAAACACAAAAATATTGTTATTTTCATTAAATTCATATTAAAAAATCCAAAAACATGATAAAAATATTAAAAATCCCACGTTTGATAATTATGGTTTGGTAGTATCTGTTCGGTGGAACACGAGTCCATTAAACGGAACACAAACAAAATATCAATTGGAGCAAATATCCTTATTTATTATATTTTATATTTTGATGTATATATTTTTAATTTTTCTGTTTACCTCTATTTTTATTTTATCTCCATTTTCTGCTTTAGTTAAGCATTAATTGATCCACTAATCCATATTTAATTAAATTGCAGGTGTTTAATTGAATTGGGTTCAGTTCAATCCAACAGTCCATTAACCATGTTTATTTAATCTGGCCCAGTCAAAAATTGGCCCAACCCCATCACCCCATTAGCCCAAAATTATCCAAGCCCAAACCCCTCAAGCCCAACAACACAATCCCAACCCTAACCCTACTGCCCCCGCCGCTGGCGCCGCCGCCGCCGGCCGGCGGCCCTCGCCACTACTACCAGCAGCCACCATCGGCCTCTATCCCCTCCGTTCCCGACCAAGCTCCTCCATCTCCGCCACTTCTTCGCCCCACCAAATCCGACAGCGCCACCACCAGTTCGGACGCCTCCGGCGTCCTCCCACTCCGGCAGCACCACTTCTCAACCTCTGCTCCACCCTCTATCGCCACCACAACATCGAGCCACCATCTCCACCATCGCCCACTCCACAGCCGCCCACCATTTCCAGCCACTCCAACAATGGCAGCCCCGCCACCGCTCTTCCAGATCCGCCGCTGCCGCCCTCCGATCTCGGAATCCAGACGCCACCTGCCCCGACTCTTCCCGCCGCCCATCTTCATCTTCTTCATCTCATCGGACCACCACCAACACTAAATCCACAGACCTAAAAAAAAAAAAGAAATCAAGAAGAAAGAAAATAAAGAAGAAATGGAGGAGGAGAAGGAAGAGAAGAACAAGCAAGAAGAGAAGAAGAAATGAGGATTACGAAAACTGGAAAAATGAAAGAAGAAAAAGAAAGAAGAAGAAGAAGGAATGAACGAGAATAATGGTAAAGAAGAAACTGGAAGGAAGAAAAGAAAACAGAGAAGAAACGAAGAGGAAAGCTGGAAACGAAAATGAAGAAGAAAGAATGGGGAAAGAGAAATGAGATGAGAGAGGAAAAAGAATTAGAGAAAAGAGAAAAGAAAAAGAGAGATAAATTTTACCCGGTCGCTAAACAAGACCCCGGTCACTAAACAAATCCGGGTCGAGATGCCATGAATAGCGACACGGAGCATAGGGACAGGGAAATTGTTTAAGGACTGGGGATGTTTAGAGACACAAAATCCGTGTCGCTAAATAAACCCCGGGTCGAGATACCACGTTCCGCGACACAGAGCTCCGCGACACAGAAAATGGGTAGAGACTGGGAGTATCAAGACACAAAATCTGTGTCGCGGAACAATGTTCCGCGACACATGGATCGCGACCGCAACACAGCCTCCTCGACACAGACAGAGAAAAATACAAGCAGCCTCACGTGACCTCACATGTGCTCTCCAATTTAAATTCCCCACATGCTCAATACATCACAAGCTCCATGGACTTGAGGTCCAGCTGGGTGGAGAATTTTTGTCTCATCTTGCTGGACTTGAGCTCCCGTTCCCTCCTGTGCGGAAGTCCTGAAGTTAAAAGCAATTTTATGTGTTGTGTCCCTAGCCAAATTGTTCCACGACACAACATTTTGCTTAGTGACACGGGCCTTGAATGGGCCCAGGGCTTATTTTTCCACTCTCTATAAATATAACCTCCCACCACTTTGAACAGTAACCTAGCCACACTTGTAGTTTAATTTCTGTTCTTGGGGCACCACTGTGCTCTCAAGTAGTTTTTAGTGTAGATAGTTTTATTTTTATGCAATGTAGATTTTAGTGTAGTTTTAGTTTAATTTCTGTAATAAATTAGTGTGGCTAGTGTTCACATTTTCCAGTTCATCTTATTTTTGTATTTTGGGTTGAAAACATTCAATTAATGGATGTAGTTGAACCATATTTTAGTTTGTGGAATGATCAAGAAAATGTCTCCAAAAATTCCATGGGTAGCTTACTGCTTATTTTTATTTTTGGTCACTTGACCATTTTTATTATGTTGTAGTTAGATTTAATGCTTTCTTTTAGATTTATTAAATGCACAAACACTATATGCTTATCTCTTGATGGATCTAGTGTAGGTTTTATTTCTTTTTAAATTTCAGTTTATTAGCATAGTCTGTTTAGGATTAGTTTTTGCTCTTCTTTTATTTTTATTTTTTTATGTTATGTTCTGTTCTTAGGTTTTGTTAGTTTTAGGTAGTTTATTTATTTCATTTTTAGCTCTAGTATATTAGATCTAACTAGGGATGATATTAAAAGTGTTTGTGTCTATTTGTTTAAAAATTGCATCTCCTATATTGTATTGCATCACGTTGTAACCCCACGGGTTGCAACGTAATTTTCCCGTTGTGATCCCACGGATCACAACGCACTTCCATGCAATGCAATTTAAGGCGTTATGCTGCCAAAATTTTATAAAAATTTTTAAAAAGCCCTCTGTCGCGGAACCCTTGTCGCGGACCCACGGTCCGCGACACACTTCTTGATTAGCGACAGAGGACCAATACTTGTAATTTCATTCTGGAAGGGCTCTGTCGCGGAACCCCTGTCGCGGACCCACGGTCCGCGACACACTCCTTGTTCCGCGACCAGGAATTAAGCCCTTGTTGGATTTTCTAACCTTGTGTCGCTAAACCCCGGTCGCGGTCCCATGCCTAGCGACCCGGATTTATGTTTAGCGACATAACAACCCTAATTTCCAAAATTTCAATTTCTCCTATTTCCCACCTCTCTGTCGAGATCCTCCTATCGCGGACCCATGGTCCGCGACACAATTTCTGTTTCTCGACAGGCTTGGCAATCTTTTTGCCCAAATTTTTATTATCCATCTCTTCACCATTAAATAATTGAACCTTTATGTTAATATTTTGAGGTTGAAATCCAATGATCTCAACCCATGATTAATTTGATATAAAGAACTTTGTTCAATTTTCCATTAAAAGATTCTTCTACAAAAATTAAACTCTAATGATCTAAGTATATAATCCGGACTGTAATTAATTAATTAATTATGGAATGAGTGATTATTTAGATATAAAGAGTAATTATGGATTAATTCCATAACCTTGGATGAGAAACCAATGTCTCTCATACAAGATGACCCAAAAATATTTTTCTTTTATTTATTTTGGCTTTTCCGTGTTGTGTGAAACAGCTAGTAAGAGATATAACAGACTAATGTTGGCGGGTATTCCCACACGGATAAACTAGCTCGTGGTCTGTATATTAATTACTATATGTTATTTTGCATGGTCCGGATAGTGGTCGGTGGAAGCCTTGGCGGTTCGTCCATCCGGGATTATAATAGCTGCTCAGCTGACTCCTATCCGGATACAGTTTTATTTTCTTTATCTTAATTTCAAACCTGAATTCAAGTTGTAGTATTATTAAATGATGTCGACCAACATTATTTGAGAATTATTACAGCAAGAAAATATGTGGGTTTTTCTTCCATTCACAGACAAAAAGGGAGCTGAATGACGGTGGTCACCGTCACTTGGAATTCCTTTCTGTCTAAAAATCATCTCACCTTAATGATTAGGGAACTGAACCACAGATAACTGCAATCCAATTAACCATAATTATTTTGTCATCTCTTTAGCCAAAATTCTTCTCATCTCCGGCTATTTCATCTCTGTGTCTCACTTCTGTCTAAACCCGCCTTATATTTTGGGTTATTTAATTTTACACTTCTCTATAAATTTATGCATGATATTATTATGTAGATATTGTGGTCAATGTTATTTTGGGATCCTTCCCTTGGACATAGAAGTCTTGATTTAAATCAGATGCCTCACAATAAATTTCCAACAAAAATTCTTTTATAAAATCCGGATCTAAGTAAGGGATAAATTCCACAGTTATGACTAATTCATATCCGACTGGGGGTTGATTTTGGGAAATTAGAAGCAGAGTCAGCGATTAGGTCTCACCTAGACTGAAGGGATCTGTGTTTTAATTGAGAGTCTAGTACCTGTTTAGGGAATGGTTTTCACATCGATTATTTTCCGAAATTGCTGTGTATTGGGAATCTAGTCTTAATTAACGCACCGAGATGGGATCCACTTGGATTCAAATACAGTGTGTTAGATAATTCTAGAGGAACAATACATAGGCCTTGGTTATTTTATAAGATAGGGATGAGTATTCTTTCAACTGCTATCCTCTTCTGCCAGAGCCTATTTTTGAGTCATGAGTGAGTGCATCCGGAACGAACTAATTTATTAGTTCGTTTCATTAGTTTGTATCTCATAACCACCCGACGGGAAGTGAACACTGCGAGCGGTTCACCGAGAATAGGGAATTCTTGATCCACATCCGGTCATTCTGACTGGGGGCTTTCTTTTACTACCAGGGTCAGACTTTCAAAAACCTCCGAGTGATAGGATTTTAAATGCTTTCTTTACCGCTTTATTTTTAACTGCTTTCTTTAGAGGTCACTCGGTTGTATTGAGAGTTGTGTAACTGCTACTAGGACTGATAGTTAAGGGATAGTTCAGGGCTTAATTAGAATCTTTGGGCGTGACATGGGGAATGATGGGAGTACTTGACACTTCAACTAATGATTTGTCAGGTGTTGCTTGTCCACCACAGATAATTAATATACCTTAGCAATACATTGCAAGGGTAGTTATGCGTCTGTAGTATCTTAGAATTTATTTTCTTAAGAGCATATAAACTCTTACTGTAAGTACCTTTCTGTTAAAGGGAACATGGTATAGAGAGCATGAGAATTAGCTAACTGAACGGATTATCCCAAGCTAAGATCTGTGTATTAAAATGGAAGTTTAACTGTGTTTCATCTGAATCTTGTCCAATCTTTATTCTTTTCTTCCTGTCCCTTCTGTCACATTTTAAGTCTGCTTTCTTAGAATAATTTAACCACTTTCTTAGAATAATTTTACTGCTTTCTTAGATCAAATTTAATTCACTTTCTAGAATAATTTTATCTGCTTTATTTTAATTGCTTTCATAGCTTAGTTTAAATTCTGTCAAGTAGTTGATAATCAAACACAAACTTGAATCGAGTAACCGAGTGGAAAATCTTAGTAAACGACGTGGGCCCTGCTTCCATCGCACATCCTCCAGTGAACGATCCGGTACTTACTATAAATACTGCAATTTTTGACTCCGTGCGCTTTCGGGGGCACAGTTTCTTAACACGAGTAATAAAAACGTGACAACCTATAACTATATCCCTAATCCCAACTCCGCCTTCATAAATCAATTTTCATTAAATAAAATTGAAAACCAGGATTATGATTTTTCAGAAAATACTAATGTAGTGGGAACTTGTCAAAAGTTTCATGGCAAGGATCTTCAAGGCACGAAATTGTCAAAGTTTCATGCCGGGGATGTCCATAATGCCGTTTGAACTTAAAGTTTCCCCTCATGAGTAACAAAAAGTGAACTATATCCTTAAACCCCTTTCCCACATAACATAATTTCTTTCATTTAATAAATTCAATCCTGATAAATTTTATCGATAAAAACACTCGTGTTAGTGAAACTTGTCAAAAGTTTCATGGCGCCGTTGCCGGCGAGGATGCAGCGTCGTTTATTAAGAGAATTACACTCCTGATTACTCATAGTTAGTTAGTGTTAGTTTAGTGTATTTATTTCAGAACTGAGAAGTACCCTCAAATCAATTAAACATTTAGAGTACTAAGACTCTAAATGTGAGGATGTTGATTTGAGGGGAAAACCTAACCAATTGGGTATTTTTGCTTGCAGGAATCATGGAGCCACAAAAAAATTGGTGTAAGGAGTTAAATGTGGAAGTGTAGCATTGGGGCTACACTAATTTGCAATTGTAAATTGCAAAACACGTGAGACTCACGTGTTTGTCATCTCCACCATCTCCGCACCACGAAGCTCCACCGCTGCTACATCGCCCATCCACTTCATTACCACCACTGCGCTGAGAAAGCCCTCATCACTGGTGAAACAACAAATGGAGCAGCAGACCTTCGGACTACAGGTTCCCGGTTGGATTAGTTCTGTAATTGACCGAAGATTATATCCGGAATTCAAAGAAATTCAAAATCCGGAATAATTTTCACAAGCGCAGAATTAACCCAACCTAAATTTCTGCAAGTCAAAACCATATTCATATATATACATATATATTTATATATATATAAACCTTCTTGTGCACATTATATTAAATAATTTGGGTATTAATCAATTAACTCACATTTAGAGTACTAAGACTCTAAATGTGAGGATGTTGATATTTTTGAGAAAACCCGATAACTTCTTCTGTGTTTGCTTTGCAGGAATTTGTGGAACTACCAAAAAGAAAATTTAAAGCTCCAAAACAGGTTCCCGGTTGGATCGATTCTGTGATTAATTAAAAGTATTCCTGGAATTTAAAGAAATTTAAAATCCGGAGTAACTTTTATAAGAACAGAATTAATCCGACCTAATTTATGCAAGTAAATACAGTAGATTAAATTTTATAAAATCCAAAAATGTGATCGAGCAATTTTGATGAAAATCAGAATTTTTCCAAGTATTGGGCATCGAACAATCGCCTTGTTTGATGAACCAAACGATCACACATAGCCAAAATCGTCGAACATTTAATTGGTTTGACGAAAAAGGCTATCGGAATTATTTTTTCTATCTTTTATGTTAATATTTTCTCCCTCCCTCCCTCCTCTTTTATTTTATTTTGATTTTGATAATTTGTTTAAGTAGGAATTGATTTACTCACATTTCGAGCAAGGCTCAAAATGTGAGGATGTTGATTCTTCACTTAAATATATATATTAAAAAAAAAGTGTGTTATTTTTATTTTTATTTTTGTTTAGTTTTATTATTTTATATTTAAACCCAGTGCAAAGCATGCATAACTCTGTTTAAGTTCGCATATGAGATTTTGGTTCATGATTAAATTCTCAAACTTTTAAATTGGGATAATATAATTGAAGACATGCATGATATGAATTTTTGAGGTTTTGAGCTATAAAAATTTAATGATATTATCATCTTGTTGGGTAATGAGTCCTCATGTTGAGAATTTAATTGAATTTATTGTATGAATTTTTCAAAGATTAAATTTAGAATATTGTATGACATGAATGAACCATTCCATGTGAGATTTGAGCCATGAGTCATTTTTACTCATTCTTTTCTTTGATGTGTGAAAATCATTTTAATTAAAGGAAACTAGAACTTGCGATTGAGACCGATTCAAGACCATGTCATATTCCTAAAATCAAGAATATGATCGAGGCACCTAGTAAACCCAAAATTTTTGGCCTTCGTTTGAAATTCAAACCCAAAAATATTTTCCCTTTAGGATTAACCAATTTGAGCCTATAAGCCTAATTTTTCTTTGAAGCCCTCTATATTATTCCTAGCTTTCTAAAAAGACCAAACATATCAAACCCAAGTGTGCAAGAATAAATTTTATCAAGGCATTACAATTTTTGATAATCAACAAAAATTTCAAATCGGTATTCAATAAACCGATTTAAAAAAAAAAGAAGAGAGAGAGAGAATAATGTTGAATTCAATTCAACCCAAAAAGAATTGCGAATGACAAAGCAAATTAGACATAGTCTAATGTCATGCAATATGAAAATATATATATATATATATATATATATTGATGATCATGTAACACCCCGGTTTTTGGTCACCCAGGTCGGGATGTCACCGCCACACCTCACTAGCAAGACACGGTTTCTCCGAGCTTGCTAAAGAGATGCAAGGCTATGGTTTTTCAGAATTTAAAACATTCAAACAGCCCATTTATATATAATTTTAAAATAATACATCAAAGTTGCAGCGGAAAATAATATTTACATAAGAACAATGCAGCGGAATTTAAATATAGCCAACACGGCCAGAATACGGGTTAAACATGCCCGTTCATGCAATTTCTAGTCTAACGTAACATTTAAAAATAATTTTTTTCCCCAAACTTCCCATGAATGCATATGATGATGCATATTCTTCAGCTCTGAAATAAACAGGGAAATAAAAACGGTTTGGTCAGCACTACGTGCTGAGTAAGTTAACACAAACATGATTAAGGGGTTTCAAAGCCTTTATTTAGATTTTGAGAAAACATGTACACAACTCCACATCATCTTCCTTATTTATCTAACAATAATTAAATGGCATAATTTGAAAGATAGAGATTTCATAAGATCATAAATATAATTCGCAAAGCAATATAATTGTAGGAAATAATTTCAAAATATAATGAACAATTTTTCGAGTCTTCTAGTTTCATATCTCATGTCTCATGTTTCAAGTTATTATCTCAATTGCCATTCGGCAAGCTTTATATTTCAAGTGCCTTTCGGCAAGCAGTATATTTCAATTGCCTTTCGGCAAGCAGGATATTTCAATTGCCTTTCGGCAAGCAGGATATTTCAATTGCCTTTCGGCAAGCAGTATATTTCAATTGCCTTTCGGCAAGCAGGATATTTCAATTGCCCTTTGGCAAGCAGTATATTTCAATGTGTATTTTATTTCAAAGGAATTCCCAAGCATTTAAACCTTATAGGCTAATTTCATGTTTCAATAAGATTTCAAGATTTGACTTCCGGTAAACCACTGTTTACTCTAAAATTCGTCTAAATTCAGATTTAATTCCAAAAATTCCGAAATTACACTACTGACTCAGAAACATCGAGACGAACAACTTTCGTGTTTTAACGTTTTCGATCCGAGATATCGAAACATGTCAAAAACGTCAATTTTCGCAGAAACACAAATCTGTCCGAATTTTTCATACCACAGTTTAAAGATATCGAGTTCTACCATAGCAAATCAAATCTTAATTTAATGAAATTTTACAGAGACCATCTTAAGGCGTGTATCTACGACTTTCATGTTCGGCAAAAGATCTAAATCAGCCTACAACCCTAGTCAAAAACGTCGTCAAGTTCTGACCTAAGTTCCGTCAAGAATTTCAAGATCCACATCCTAGCAGTTCGGTTTCGGGTGGATTTCATATATCAAATCATCACGAAAAATTCTGAAATTTTACGGAGGTGTTCTTAACGTATAGATCTACAACTCTTATGTTCAATGCCAAGTCTAGATCGGTCTAGATCTAAGGTAGAAATCACCAACAAGTTCGAACTAAAGTTCTGCCACCGTTTCAAGATCTAAACCAAAGGCAGGTCTGTTCATGGTCGTTTTTGGATATCAAAACACGATGAAAAATTATGAAAATTTTACAGTAGATAGATCTATGTCTTAGGAACGTTTTTCATGTTTTAAGTTTTTCCGTTTGAAGTCTTTTTAAGGTTCGGAAAAATTAGACAAAACTGTTGCACCGTTAGAAATCACATGTTGACAGATTTACGAAAGTTTTGATTAAGTTTCTAGATTTAAATATTTTAAATACTCCCAAAACCGTGTAAGCGTTAACTTACAGAGTTGTGAACGTCCGGGATCGTCTATTTCGAAGGCGTGGCTTCCAGTCCACCGTTTCTCCTCTACGTTCGTCGGGTTCTACGATCTAGATCCAATACAAGGTGTAGAAGAGAAAAGAAGAAGATTAGGATTCGTTTTCGAATCGTTTATTGAACTAGGATTGGATCGAGACTTACCACGACTATGGAGATCTTAGAATTTTCGTCCAACAGCGTTCGTCTTGGTTTCGTGCCTCTGACGACTCCGGATTTAGGGTTTCGAATGTGTAGAAAGTTGTAGGGTTTTGTAAAAGTATTCGGAGCTCCTAGGAGGTCTTATTTATAGATAACTAAGACCTAGGGCATCCAAAATCTGACCCCAAGGGTCTTGGGTCGAGAGACGTTCAACCGAAAGTCGAAAAATCCGGATTCGGGCGAGAGATTCACGCAACGGGCGAATCTGTCGCTTGGCGCGGTCATGGCGCGCTCCACCCTCTTCGACCGCGTGGCCACCGCGCCGGCTTCGCCTGGACTTCGGTCCGGGCGGGGTCGTGCGATCCGTCGGGCGTTTCCTCCTCTCTTTCGGACTTCTATCCCCCTATGTTCCCGGATTCGGATTTCCGGGGTATCTTCGGGCTCCGATTTCCTATCTTAATTTTATTCAGACCTAAATTTATATTTGGACTCGAGTTATTGAGTCTATCGGTGTCGGGTCCCCGTGTACCCATTTATTCGATTAAATTGTCTTCGGCTTCCCGGGTTCTCGGAATTTTGATTCCTTTTAAATTTAAATTCCATTTCTCATCTTTTATGATTATTTATCCAGTTATAATGTTTATTATATTTATTTATTTTATTTATTTATTTTATGTTGCAAAATTCTCGGGTATTACAGTCTACCCTCCTTAAGAATCAACTTCGTCCTCGAAGTTGTGTTTCGTCTTTTCTCGTGCTAAGGTCTTTTTGTTTATTTTATTAATTTGTGACTGAACTTAGAATTAAAACTTCTAAGCTGCCTACGTACCCGCTGAAGGGATCAAGCCATAACGTAGTTCAAAACAATTTGAATTTATTTGCTTATTTATTTGGAATACATATTGTTGAATCAAACTCAAAAATAAATGCATCTACTTTATTACGGGGTATCACATCCTCCCCCCCTTAGGACTTCAGTTATGTCCCCATAACTGCCTATTCAGTACTCTCGAGAGGTTTCGGGTTTTGGTCTTTATTCTGATGGTACTGGTGCCGTTGGTTGTTGCCACCTTGACCGTCTGGGTTTCGTGGTTGCTTAAGTCGAGTAGTCACATCCTCTCTCTTGTCGATATTCTCTTTCCGGGTCCGGCAATCACGCAGCTGATGACCACGTCGACCACATCGAAGGCATGCTCCAGGCTGAGGGCATCCTCTCGCATAATGCGGTTTACCACACTTTGGACATGGTGACGCATAGTCACAATGGTTGAAGACTATCCCCTTTTTCTGACCATTGTCATTTTGATGTTGTCCTTTCGAGTTTCCATCGAAATGGTCCTTATCCACCTTGTAATCTCCTTGTGGTCCTTGGTTAGCCTCATCTATCGGTTTCCGTTTCAGTCCTTGGACTCGTGCAACCGCTACCGCACAATCATAAACCGTCTGCAGGTTCGTGAATTGTCCTACTGCAAGTATCTCCCGGATACTAAGGTTCAGACCCATCTCGAATTTCTGAGCCTTATCAGTGTCGGTTGGCACTAGCCTCGTAGCAAATCGTACTAGCTCCTTAAACCGGGTGTAATACTCCTGCACCGTCCGTCCCTCTTGCTTCAGTGATAAAAACTCCTCGTACATTGCCGCCTTGGTGCTCATGGGGTAGAATCGGTCCCTTAGATCCTCCTTAAGTTTAGTCCACGAATAGGCTTCTTCAGCTTCCTCTAAATTCTTCTGGAGGTCTTGCCACCACTCATCGACTTCGCCTCCTAAGTAGTAGGTTGCTACTCGTGTCTTTGCCTCATCAGGACATTTGATAGCATCCAAGAGCTTATCAAATGTACGGATCCACCCCTCTAGTTTGGCGGGATCCTCCTGCCCATCATAACGTGGTGGTTGATAGGGATTCACCAACGCTAGATAGTTGGTTTGAGCTACGGGCGGAGTTACTGCTGCAGGTGTCCTATGCACCTCCGCATTTCCTAATGCTACTAGGAATCCCTCTATCGTTTTTAAACGTGCTTCCATATTATTGGGCGCTTGAGGCACTTGCTCCCCTAGGTTCTGAGGACTTTCACTGTTGTTGGGCGTGTTGGAAAGGTTAGCGTCAGTGCCGTTTGGACTCACCTTCCTTGGTTTCCTCCTAGGCGCCATTTTCTGTTATAACGTGTATAGATTAGTTTATCTTGGTTTAGATAGATAGCTCGAACAAGACGTTTCGTAAATTTCTAATTTCAAATTTTCGGATTTGTTGTTTGGAAATCCAAACAAGATTTTTGGAATAAAGAGTGTTTTAATAAAACTTGATTTTCTTATTGTTCCACATTAGGAAGTTTTCTAGTTCGTACCAGGATAGGAATGGCTAAAGCCGAGATTTGTTATGCTTTTTTTTTTTTTTTGAGGAAAGGATGCTTTATTCATAATAATGTAGTTCAAAACTGACTACATAATAACATTACAAAATCCAAAATTACCAAGCAATGTAAAACGACTAGTAGTACCAGTCCCAAACGACTGCATAAACCTACTCCGACTACTCAATTACATCCGCTTTATAACTGTTCAAGATTGGCGAACGTATCCAGGCGAAACAACTTACCAAGGCAGTATCTCAGCCATCCATAACACACCTAAACATACTCCGAGATTTGTTATGCTTAGGCGTGCGCTTAGATGAACGCGATCTAGAACTAAGGCAACATCAGTCTCTAGTGAGCGTTTCTAATTCGATGTCAAGCGTCTAAGTGATCTAGTGCAAGCAAAAGATCTAAGTTAGAATGTAGCACGCTTCTAGGTTCTCTAAGTTCAGGCAATGCAGTATGCACATGCAAATGATGATTCCCCCCCAAAAATAATTGATGCACTATATATATATATATATATATATATTTTTCCCCATGGGTTTTAAAATAAAAATTTAATCCATGGAATTAATGCTTTAAAAATTTAAAGTAATATTTAAAATCCTTGGACCTCTATATTGGGTCAAAAATAATTATAATTCGGGCTCAAAAATAATTTGGGCTAGGAAACTTTAAAATAATAATAATTTAGGCTTCTATAATGATGACAATAATAATTTAAAAATAATCATGGTTTTAAAAATAATAGTTTAAAAAAATAATAATAATAGGTTTAAAAATACTAATTTAAAAATAAGCCGGGCTCTGATACCACTCTGGTATCAGATATTTTATTTAAAATAAATAGCTTTAAAATAGTCTGGGCTCTGATACCAACTTGTAACACCCCGGTTTTTGGTCACCCAGGTCGGGATGTCACCGCCACAACTCCCTAGCAAGACACGGTTTCTCCGAGCTTGCTAAAGAGATGCAAGGCTATGGTTTTTCAGAATTTAAAACATTCAAACATCCCATTTATATATAATTTAAAAATAATACATCAAAGTTGCAGCGGAAAATAATATTTACATAAGAACAATGCAGCGGAATTTAAATATAGCCAACACGGCCAGAATACGGGTTAAACAGGCCCGTTCATGCAATTTCTAGTCTAACGTAACATTTAAAAATAAATTTTTTCCCCAAACTTCCCATGAATGCATATGATGATGCATATTCTTCAGCTCTGAAATAAACAGGGAAATAAAAATGGTTTGGTCAGCACTACGTGCTGAGTAAGTTAACACAAACATGATTAAGGGGTTTCAAAGCCTTTATTTAGATTTTGAGAAAACATGTACACAACTCCACACCATCTTCCTTATTTATCTAACAATAATTAAATGGCATAATTTGAAAGATAGAGATTTCATAAGATCATAAATATAATTCGCAAAGCAATATAATTGTAGGACATAATTTCAAAATATAATGAACAATTTTTCGAGTCTTCTAGTTTCATATCTCATGTCTCATGTTTCAAGTTTTTATCTCAATTGCCATTCGGCAAGCTTTATATTTCAAGTGCCTTTCGGCAAGCAGTATATTTCAATTGCCTTTCGGCAAGCAGGATATTTCAATTGCCTTTCGGCAAGCAGGATATTTCAATTGCCTTTCGGCAAGCAGTATATTTCAATTGCCTTTCGGCAAGCAGTATATTTCAATTGCCTTTCGGCAAGCAGGATATTTCAATTGCCCTTTGGAAAGCAGTATATTTCAATGTGTATTTTATTTCAAAGGAATTCCCAAGCATTTAAACCTTATAGGCTAATTTCATGTTTCAATAAGATTTCAAGATTTGACTTCCGGTAAACCACTGTTTACTCTAAAATTCGTCTAAATTCAGATTTAATTCCAAAAATTCCGAAATTACACTACTGACTCATAAACATCGAGACGAACAACTTTCGTGTTTTAACGTTTTCGATCCGAGATATCGAAACATGTCAAAAACGTCAATTTTCGCAGAAACACAAATCTGTCCGAATTTTTCATACCACAGTTTAAAGATATCGAGTTCTACCATAGCAAATTAACTCCAAATTTAATGAAATTTTACAAAGACCATCTTAAGGCATTTATCTATGACTTTCATGTTCGGCAAAAGATCTAAATTGTCCTAGAACCCTAGTCAAAAATGTCGTCACGTTCTGACCTAAGTTCCGTCAAGAATTTCAAGATCCACATCCTAGCAGTTCGGTTTCGGGTGGATTTCATATATCAAATCATCACGAAAAATTCTGAAATTTTACAGAGGTGTTCTTAACGTATAGATCTACAACTCTTATGTTCAATGCCAAGCCTAGATCGGTCTAGATCTAAGGTAGAAATCACCAACAAGTTCGAACTAAAGTTCTGCCACCGTTTCAAGATCTAAACCAAAGGCAGGTCTGTTCATGGTCGTTTTTGGATATCAAAACACGATGAAAAATTATGAAAATTTTACAGTAGATAGATCTATGTCTTAGGAACGTTTTTCATGTTTTAAGTTTTTCCGTTTGAAGTCGTTTTAAGGTTCGGAAAAATTAGACAAAACTGTTGCGCCGTTAGAAATCACATGTTGACAGATTTACGAAAGTTTTGATTAAGTTTCTAGATTTAAATATTTTAAATACTCCCAAAACCGTGTAAGCATTAATTTACAGAGTTGTGAACATCTGGGATCGTCTATTTCCAAGGCGTGGCTTCCAGTCCACCGTTTCTCCTCTCCGTTCGTCGGGTTCTACGATCTAGATCCAATAAAAGGTGTAGAAGAGAAAAGAAGAAGATTAGGATTCGTTTTCGAATCGTTTATTGAACTAGGATTGGATCGAGACTTACCACGACTATGGTGATCTTAGAATTTTCGTCCAACAGCGTTCGTCTTGGTTTCGTGCCTCCGACGACTCCAGATTTAGGGTTTCGAATGTGTAGAAAGTTGTAGGGTTTTGTAAAAGTATTCGGAGCTCCTAGGAGGTCTTATTTATAGATAACTAAGACCTAGGGCGTCCAAAATCTGACCCCAAGGGTCTTGGGTCGAGAGACGTTCAACCGAAAGTCGAAAAATCCGGATTCGGGCGAGAGATTCACGCAACGGGCGAATCTGTCGCTTGGCGCGGTCGTGGCGCGCTCCACCCTCTTTGACCGCGCGGCCACCGCGCCGGCTTCGCCTGGACTTCGGTCCGGGCGGGGTCGTGCGATCCGTCGGGCGTTTCCTCCTCTCTTTCGGACTTCTATCCCCCTATGTTCCCGGATTCGGATTTCCGGGGTATCTTCGGGCTCCGATTTCCTATCTTAATTTTATTCAGACCTAAATTTATATTTGGACTCGAGTTATTGAGTCTATCGGTGTCGGGTCCCCGTGTACCCATTTATTCGATGAAATTGTCTTCGGCTTCCCGGGTTCTCGGAATTTTGATTCCTTTTAAATTTAAATTCCATTTCTCATCTTTTATGATTCTTTATCCATTTATAATGTTTATTATATTTATTTATTTTATTTATTTATTTTATGTTGCAAAATTCTCGGGTATTACAGTCTACCCTCCTTAAGAATCAACTTCGTCCTCGAAGTTGTGTTTCGTCTTTCTCGTGCTAAGGTCTTTTTGTTTATTTTATTAATTTGTGACTGAACTTAGAATTAAAACTTCTAAGCTGCCTACGTACCCGGTGAAGGGATCAAGCCATAACGTAGTTCAAAACAATTTGAATTTGTTTGCTTATTTATTTGGAATACATATTGTTGAATCAAACTCAAAAATAAATGCATCTACTTTATTACGGGGTATCACAGATCATAAATTTTTAAATAAATATGCCATGTTATGATAATATTAATTCTTGACACTTCTTAGCCCAATAAATTCCCTTTCCTACCAAATGTTACAACCGTATGCCCCGTTATAACCCTTAAATAAGACATCGGGATCTCGATTTGAAGAAATGAGCCGGTGGCGAGTTGGTCCAATTGCAAGCATATGGGATAATTTAATTAAACTTGATTACGAGCGTTCGTGATTAAAACCCAAATTTGAGAGTGAGTGAAATTTCCGGTTATACTATATGTGAGGCCTCATTTCTAATTTATACTCATGTCATGCTTTAATTCTAGAATCAAATCAATGAATTTTTCTAAACATGATGTTCATGAAAAATTATCAATAATGACTGATTTGTATGCCTGATTTAGTGAGAAGTATCATTTCATTAAACACTGCAATCAAGAGAATTCAATACGTGTAGTTTTCGATTGTCTTATCCCAATCTAAAAAGAATGATATTTTTGAAGCCACGAAAATAGATTGAATATGCAGCGTCTATGCTCTTAGGAGCACTGACTCTGACTGCTCGGGGACGATCAGTATTAAATGTGAGGATGTTGATAATGGCCAAAATTGACCATTATTTTCAATCTATTTCCGTGTCTAATACGGACATTTGATCGCATTCCGGTCTTATTTAAATAAGAAAGCAGTTGAATTTGACAGATATATGCAAGTTTGTATAAATAATAAGCTGTTATTGAAAAACACAAAAATATTGTTATTTTCATTAAATTCATATTAAAAAATCCAAAAACATGATAAAAATATTAAAAATCCCACGTTTGATAATTATGGTTTGGTAGTATCTGTTCGGTGGAACACAAGTCCATTAAACGGAACACAAACAAAATATCAATTGGAGCAAATATCCTTATTTATTATATTTTATATTTTGATGTATATATTTTTAATTTTTATGTTTACCTCTATTTTTATTTTATCTCCATTTTCTGCTTTAGTTAAGCATTAATTGATCCACTAATCCATATTTAATAAATTGCAGGTGTTTAATTGAATTGGGTCCAGTTCAGTCCAACAGTCCATTAACCATGTTTACTTAATCTGGCCCAGTCAAAAATTGGCCCAACCCCATCACCCCATTAGCCCAAAATTATCCAAGCCCAAACCCCTCAAGCCCAACAACACAATCCCAACCCTAACCCTACTGCCCCCGCCGCCGGCCGGCGGCCCTCGCCACTACTACCAGCAGCCACCATCGTCCCCTATCCCCTCCGTTCCCGACCAAACTCCTCCATCTCCGCCACTTCTTCGCCCCACCAAATCCGACAGCGCCACCACCAGTTCGGACGCCTCCGGCGTCCTCCCACTCCGGCAGCACCACTTCTCAACCTCTGCTCCACCCTCTATCGCCACCACAACATCGAGCCACCATCTCCACCATCGCCCACTCCACAGCCGCCCACCATTTCCGGCCACTCCAACAATGGCAGCCCCGCCACCGCTCTTCCAGATCCGCCGCTGCCGCCCTCCGATCTCGGAATCCAGACGCCACCTGCCCCGACTCTTCCCGCCGCCCATCTTCATCTTCTTCATCTCATCGGACCACCACCAACACTAAATCCACAGACCCCAAAAAAAAAAGAAAACAAGAAGAAAGAAAATAAAGAAGAAATGGAGGAGGAGAAGGAAGAGAAGAACAAGCAAGAAGAGAAGAAGAAATGAGGATTAAGAAAACTGGAAAAATGAAAGAAGAAAAAGAAAGAAGAAGAAGGAATGAACGAGAATAATGGTAAAGAAGAAACTGGAAGGAAGAAAAGAAAACAGAGAAGAAACGAAGAGGAAAGCTGGAAACGAAAATGAAGAAGAAAGAATGGGGAAAGAGAAATGAGATGAGAGAGGAAAAAGAATTAGAGAAAAGAGAAAAGAAAAAGAGAGAGAAATTTTACCCGGTCGCTAAACAAGACCCCGGTCACTAAACAAATCCGGGTCGAGATGCCATGAATAGCGACACGGAGCATAGGGACAGGGAAATTGTTTAAGGACTGGGGATGTTTAGAGACACAAAATCCGTGTCGCTAAACAAACCCCGGGTCGAGATACCACGTTCCGCGACACAGAAAATGGGTAGAGACTGGGAGTATCAAGACACAAAATCTGTGTCGCGGAACAATGTTCCGCGACACATGGATCGCGACCGCGACACAGCCTCCTCGACACAGACAGAGAAAAATACAAGCAGCCTCACGTGACCTCACATGTGCTCTCCAATTTAAATTCCCCACATGCTCAATACATCACAAGCTCCATGGACTTGAGGTCCAACTGGGTGGAGAATTTTTGTCTCATCTTGCTGGACTTGAGCTCCCATTCCCTCCTGTGCGGAAGTCCTGAAGTTAAAAGCAATTTTATGTGTTGTGTCCCTAGCCAAATTGTTCCACGACACAACATTTTGCTTAGTGACACGGGCCTTGAATGGGCCTAGGGCTTATTTTTCCACTCTCTATAAATATAACCTCCCACCACTTTGAACAGTAACCTAGCCACACTTGTAGTTTAATTTCTGTTTTTGGGGCACCACTGTGCTCTCAAGTAGTTTTTAGTGTAGATAGTTTTATTTTTATGCAATGTAGATTTTAGTGTAGTTTTAGTTTAATTTCTGTAATAAATTAGTGTGGCTAGTGTTCACATTTTCCAGTTCATCTTATTTTTGTATTTTGGGTTGAAAACATTCAATTAATGGATATAGTTGAACCATATTTTAGTTTGTGGAATGATCAAGAAAATGTCTCCAAAAATTCCATGGGTTGCTTACTGCTTATTTTTATTTTTGGTCACTTGACCATTTTTATTATGTTGTAGTTAGATTTAATGCTTTCTTTTAGATTTATTAAATGCACAAACACTATATGCTTATCTCTTGATGGATCTAGTGTAGGTTTTATTTCTTTTTAAATTTCAGTTTATTAGCATATTCTGTTTTAGGATTAGTTTTTGCTCTTCTTTTATTTTTATTTTTTTATGTTATGTTCTGTTCTTAGGTTTTGTTTGTTTTAGGTAGTTTATTTATTTCATTTTTAGCTCTAGTATATTAGATCTAACTAGGGATGATATTAAAAGTGTTTGTGCCTATTTATTTAAAAATTGCATCTCCTATATTGTATTGCATCACGTTGTAACCCCACGGGTTGCAACGTAATTTTCCCGTTGTGATCCCACGGATCACAACGCACTTCCATGCAATGCAATTTAAGGCGTTGTGCTGCCAAAATTTTATAAAAATTTTTAAAAAGCCCTCTGTCGCGGAACCCTTGTCGCGGACCCATGGTCCGCGACACACTTCTTGATTAGCGACAGAGGACCAATACTTGTAATTTCATTCTGGAAGGGCTCTGTCGCGGAACCCCTGTCGCGGACCCACGGTCCGCGACACACTCCTTGTTCCGCGACCAGGAATTAAGCCCTTGTTGGATTTTCTAACCTTGTGTCGCTAAACCCCGGTCGCGGTCCCATGCCTAACGACCCGGATTTATGTTTAGCGACACAACGACCCTAATTTCCAAAATTTCAATTTCTCCTATTTCCCACCTCTCTGTCGAGATCCTCCTATCGCGGACCCATGGTCCGCGACACAATTTCTGTTTCTCGACAGGCTTGGCAATCTTTTTGCCCAAATTTTTATTATCCATCTCTTCACCATTAAATAATTGAACCTTTATGTTAATATTTTGAGGTTGAAATCCAATGATCTCAACCCATGATTAATTTGATATAAAGAACTTTGTTCAATTTTCCATTAAAAGATTCTTCTACAAAAATTAAACTCTAATGATCTAAGTATATAATCCGGACTGTAATTAATTAATTAATTATGGAATGAGTGATTATTTAGACATAAAGAGTAATTATGGATTAATTTCCATAACCTTGGATGAGAAACCAATGTCTCTCATACAAGATGACCCAAAAATATTTTTCTTTTATTTATTTTGGCTTTTCCGTGTTGTGTGAAACAGCTAGTAAGAGATATAACAGACTAATGTTGGCGGGTATTCCCACACGGATAAACTAGCTCGTGGTCTGTATATTAATTACTATATGTTATTTTGCATGGTCCGGATAGTGGTCGGTGGAAGCCTTGGCGGTTCGTCCATCCGGGATTATAATAGCTGCTCAGCTGACTCCTATCCGGATACAGTTTTATTTTCTTTATCTTAATTTCAAACCTGAATTCAAGTTGTAGTATTATTAAATGATGTCGACCAACATTATTTGAGAATTATTACAGCAAGAAAATATGTGGGTTTTTCTTCCATTCACAGACAAAAAGGGAGCTGAATGACGGTGGTCACCGTCACTTGGAATTCATTTCTGTATAAAAATCATCCCACCTTAATGATTAGGGAACTGGACCACAGATAACTGCAATCCAATTAACCCTAATTATTTTGTCATCTCTTTAGCCAAAATTCTTCTCATCTCCGGCTATTTCATCTCTGTGTCTCACTTCTGTCTAAACCCGCCTTATATTTTGGGTTATTTAATTTTACACTTCTCTATAAATTTATGCATGATATTATTATGTAGATATTGTGGTCAATGTTATTTTGGGATCCTTCCCTTGGACATAGAAGTCTTGATTTAAATCAGATGCCTCACAATAAATTTCCAACAAAAATTCTTTTATAAAATCCGGATCTAAGTAAGGGATAAATTCCACAGTTATGACTAATTCATATCCGACTGGGGGTTGATTTTGGGAAATTAGAAGCAGAGTCAGCGATTAGGTCTCACCTAGACTGAAGGGATCTGTGTTTTAATTGAGAGTCTAGTACCTGTTTAGGGAATGGTTTTCACATCGATTATTTTCCGAAATTGCTGTGTATTGGGAATCTAGTCTTAATTAACGCACCGAGATGGGATCCACTTGGATTCAAATACAGTGTGTTAGATAATTCTAGAGGAACAATACATAGGCCTTGGTTATTTTATAAGATAGGGATGAGTATTCTTTCAACTGCTATCCTCTTCTGCCAGAGCCTATTTTTGAGTCATGAGTGAGTGCATCCGGAACGAACTAATTTATTAGTTCGTTTCATTAGTTTGTATCTCATAACCACCCGACGGGAAGTGAACACTGCGAGCGGTTCACCGAGAATAGGGAATTCTTGATCCACATCCGGTCATTCTGACTGGGGGCTTTCTTTTACTACCAGGGTCAGACTTTCAAAAACCTCCGAGTGATAGGATTTTAAATGCTTTCTTTACCGCTTTATTTTTAACTGCTTTCTTTAGAGGTCACTCGGTTGTATTGAGAGTTGTGTAACTGCTACTAGGACTGATAGTTAAGGGATAGTTCAGGGCTTAATTAGAATCTTTGGGCGTGACATGGGGGAATGATGGGAGTACTTGACACTTCAACTAATGATTTGTCAGGTGTTGCTTGTCCACCACAGATAATTAATATACCTTAGCAATACATTGCAAGGGTAGTTATGCGTCTGTGGTATCTTAGAATTTATTTTCTTAAGAGCATATAAACTCTTACTGTAAGTACCTGTCTGTTAAAGGGAACATGGTATAGAGAGCATGAGAATTAGCTAACTGAACGGATTATCCCAAGCTAAGATCTGTGTATTAAAATGGAAGTTTAACTGTGTTTCATCTGAATCTTGTCCAATCTTTATTCTTTTCTTCCTGTCCCTTCTGTCACATTTTAAGTCTGCTTTCTTAGAATAATTTAACCACTTTCTTAGAATAATTTTACTGCTTTCTTAGATCAAATTTAATTCACTTTCTAGAATAATTTTATCTGCTTTATTTTAATTGCTTTCATAGCTTAGTTTAAATTCTGTCAAGTAGTTGATAATCAAACACAAACTTGAATCGAGTAACCGAGTGAAAAATCTTAGTAAACGACGTGGGCCCTGCTTCCATCGCACATCCTCCAGTGAACGATCCGGTACTTACTATAAATACTGCAATTTTTGACTCCGTGCGCTTTCGGGGGCACAGTTTCTTAACACGAGTAACAAAAACGTGACAACCTATAAATATATCCCTAATCCCAACCCCGCCTTCATAAATCAATTTTCATTAAATAAAATTGAAAACCAGGATTATGATTTTTCAGAAAATACTCATGTAGTGGGAACTTGTCAAAAGTTTCATGGCAAGGATCTTCAAGGCACGAAATTGTCAAAGTTTCATGCCGGGGAGGTCCATAATGCCGTTTGAACTCAAAGTTTCCCCTCATGAGTAACAAAAAGTGAACTATATCCTTAAACCCCTTTCCCACATAACATAATTTCTTTCATTTAATAAATTCAATCCTGATAAATTTTATTGATAAAAACACTCGTGTTAGTGAAACTTGTCAAAAGTTTCAGTAAACTTGATGAAGTTCTGTCTATTGGAAAGAGCTACAGAGACATGACTGGTATTGGGTATAAGAATCAAGCATCTACTGGAAAAAGACTATTTGTTAGTGGTGGAAATCTGAATGCTGAAGCAAATTCACTGACACATCAGGATCTTCCTACATCACCCAAACGACGAAGAGACTGTCTCTATTGCAGCTTACCTGGTCACACAGCAGAAACTTGCATGAGAATTGTTCGTGATCTCATGAATGGTCGCCCAGTGGTCTGGCCCCATGAAGATTTAAAGAAAAAGATCAGAATTCAAATGGAGTGGGTGCCTAAGAGAAAGGAGAGTAAATGCCTCGTTGTTCTATCATCACAGCAACAACCACGGTCCAAAAAATGGTATTTTGATTCAGGTTGTTCAAGGCATATGACAGGTAGTAAGGAGATTCTAAACAACTTTACAGATAAAGATTGCGGAGATGTGGTTTTTGGTGATGGTGCTAGAAGCAAAATCACTGGTTACGGTAATGTAAAGGATGGTGAACTTTCTAAACTTTCTAGAGTCTATCATGTTGAAGGGCTTACTACTAATCTCATTTCAATTAGTCAATTATGTGATGAAGATTCCCTTGTTATTTTTAATAAGCATTTTTTTCAAGTGTTTGATTGCAGGAAAGATAACATCATGACAGGCAAAAGATCTAAGAATAATTGCTATACTTTGGAAGCTAATCTGGCACAAGCACTAGTAAGCAAGGATGATCTCACAAACCTATGGCACAAAAGGCTTGGACATCTCAACTATCAAACCATGTATAAACTAAGTTGTTCAGCCGCTGTTAGAGGTCTGCCAAAACTACAGAATAACAAAGACCTTGCTTGTGTGGACTGTTCAAAAGGAAAGCAAACCCGAGCTCAACATAAGAAGACTGATGGAGTCTCTACAAATCATTGCTTAGAACTAATTTATATGGATCTTATGGGTCCAACAGAAACTGAAAGCCTAAATGGCAAAAGGTATGTTTTAGTTTGTGTTGATGATTTTTCGAGATTCACTTGGGTATGTTTTCTCAGGAGCAAAGAAGAAGCCTTCCAACACTTTGAAAAGCTAAGTCTGAAGTTGATGAATGAAAAGCAAACCAAAATCCAAAGGATCCGTTCTGATCATGGACGCGAGTTTGAGAATCAGGAGTTTGAACTTTTCTGCAACAACCATGGAATTTTTCATGAGTACTCTGCCCCAAAGACACCTCAACAGAATGGGATTGCTGAAAGGAAGAATAGAACACTTCAAGAGATGGCTCGTTCAATGCTACATGCTAGTGCTCTTGGCAAGTCATTTTGGGCTGAAGCAATTTACACAGCATGTCACATCATCAATCGTGTGTTGTTGAGACCTCACACTAACAACACTCCATATCAAATCTGGAATGGTAAAACTCCTACTGTTAAATACTTTCATATTTTTGGATGTAAATGTTTTGTCTACAGGGATAGAGAGCAAATTAAGAAGTTTGATGCTAGAGCTGAGGAAGGTTGGTTTTTAGGATATTCTAACAATTCTAGAGCTTATCGAGTTTATTTGATTCAATCCAGAAAGGTTATTAAGTCAGTAAATGTTCTATTTGAAGATAAGTATGCTTTACCTAGAACGGATGATGATGGTATTATTCCTAGTATTGATACTGCCTCAGTCAACCCTGATGTTAGTACATCCAGTCAACAACAGTCTGAAGGAATAGTTATTGATGATGAAAGAGATGCTAATCATGAAGATAACTTAGAGGATGCTGATTTAAGTTCTAAAGATGTTATATCTGATAAGAGAAAAGGTCCAAGGACTCTAAAGCATCACTCACAGCAAGATATTATAGGTGATCCTAGTGCTCAACGATTGACTAGAAGCAAGAAGGTTAATTACAGAGAATTAGCTGGATTAAACTGCTTTATATCTAGAGTGGAACCTAAGAATGTTTCAGAAGCTCTTAAAGACGAATACTGGATAGCAGCCATGCAAGATGAGTTGGTTCAGTTTGAAAGAAATGATGTTTGGGAGTTGGTGGAACAACCACAGAACATCAACATTATTGGTACAAAGTGGGTCTTTAGGAATAAGACTAATGAGCAAGGGAACATTATTAGGAATAAAGCTCGTTTAGTTGCTCAAGGTTTTACATAGATAGAAGGTCTGGATTATGGTGAAACATTTGCACCTGTTGCAAGGATGGAAGCTGTTCGAATTTTGTTAGCATTTGCATGCTCTATGGATTTTAAGTTGTATCAACTGGATATCAAGACAGCTTTCTTAAATGGGAAGATCAAAGAGGAGATATTTGTGGCACAACCTGCTGGTTTTGAAGATCCATCTAGACCAAATCATGTATATCGAGTAAAGGGTGCACTTTATGGACTAAAGCAAGCTCCTAGAGCTTGGTATGATCGATTGTCTTCATTTCTCATTCATAATGGATATAAGAGAGGAGAGGCTGATAAGACAATGTTTGTGAAGCATGAAGACAACCACTTCATAATTGCACAGGTATATGTTGATGATATAATTTTTGGATCGACGTCAGAACATCTCAGAAACAACTTTGTTCATGCTATGCAATCAGAGTTCGAAATGAGCATGATGGGAGAGTTGACTTACTTTTTAGGACTTCAAGTGAAACAAATGAAAGATGGAATGTTTCTTAGTCAAGAGAAATATGCTCGGAATATGCTAAAGATATTCAAGTTGGAAGATAGTAAAATTGCTAGAACTCCTCAAGGTCAACAACAAAAACTCTCAAAGGATGATCAAGGAGCAAGTGTAGATCAGAAACTATATAGAAGTATGATTGGAAGTTTACTTTACTTAACAGCTACTAGACCCGACATATCTTTTAGCACTGGAGTTTGTGCTAGATTTCAAGCAAATCCTAAGGAAGTGCATTTGAAAGCTGTTAAACGCATTATGAGATATGTGAAAGGAACTATTGGATTAGGGATTTGGTTCTCTAAAAGATCAAGCTTGGATTTGATAGGGTTCACTGATTCGGATTGGGCTGGCTGTTGTGATGACAGAAGGTCAACAACGGGAGGATGTTTCTATCTAGGAAATAATCTTGTATGTTGGTTTTCTAGAAAGCATAACATAGTTGCACTTTCTACAGCTGAAGCAGAGTATATAGCTGCAACGTGCTGCTGCTCACAATTGATGTGGATGAAACAAGTTTTGTGTGATTATGGGATCAAAAAGGATGATTTCAAGGTGTATTGCGACAATACAAGTGCAATTAACATTTCAAAGAACCCTGTTCTACATAGTCGCAGCAAACATATTGATATAAGGTATCATTTTATAAGAGATTTGGTTGAAGAGGGTGTGTGCAACATTGAACATATTGGGACGTTGGAACAACGTGCTGACATTCTTACTAAAGCTCTCAACGGTGAAAGGTTTGAAACACTTAGATCTATTATGGGCCTTTGTTACTCTAGCTAAATTTTGATACATGTTTATGTTTATTTTATACATTTACATTTGATCTAGCCCATAAGATTTTCAGGCCCAATCTCATTTTGGATAAAGTTTTGAGAAACCGTCGTCCCACAGTAATGATGACTGTGAACTGACATCTTTCACGTCGCACGTCGGGGAGAAACCGTCCTTCGCCTCTTCATCTTCGTTTTCTCTCTTTAAATCGATAGCTTGGGTTTTCTGTTTTACCACATTTCAGTTTCCAGTTGGAGTTTTCAGATTTCACAAAGCTGTGGCGTCTTCATCCTCAACCAATCTACCCGAAAAAGCTTCCGATCAAGCCCCAACTAGTTCGGAACCCCCAAACACTTCTGAGACCCTCAATCCCTCAGAAAATGTTGTTGAGGATCAAAATGCTACGCCTGAAAACACTACTCAAACCTCCACAAAAGCTACCGAAGCCCAACTCACGGAGTTTGCTGAGAATGCCGAACCCATCATTACCATGTTTCCTACCCCTCCTCAAAGTCCACTTCCAAATCCTCATCAGGAACCTACTGTAAACCCTACTGGAGCCTCTACTGCAGGAGATCCCACTGAAACTACTCCAAATCCTACTGATGCTGAAGCCGCACATGTCCAGGAAGAAGAAGATCATATTCTGCCGCATGATGAACCAGAGATTCCAAATCAAGCTGATGTTGGAACAGAGGTCCGACGACCTACTACTAGGTCTTCACAGAAAAAGAAGCGGAGCACCTCTACCAGTGATGTTGGTACACCTGCGAAACGACCAAGGACCCGAAGGACGCCGGAGAAAACACAGAGAGATTTACTATCACAACGAGCATTCAACATGACATATTTCACTAAGGAAATGATGTTGTTCGGGACCAAAGACCTTGTCAACAGGAAATTCATTCCAGAGGAGACTTTTGTCCATTCTACATATACCGAACTGGGGTTCGATGAGTTCCTTGAGGAAAGACATCTACTGAAGTGGGCAAGGGTGTTTAAAGCTTACTCTCCAACACTGGTCAGAGAGTTCTACGCCAACTTACACCCTGATGTTCTCAACAAGAAGTCTCAATGGTTTGGTAAGAAATACATTAGAGACAAGTTTATTGATTTAACCCCTGGAGTTATCAATGCGTTGTTAGAACTTGCACCAAACGACGATCTTGGTGATCCACTGGAGTATTTGCCTCATTCGCCTGTCGATATAGCCTACACTATTTCAAATGAGAGGGCTTTTGACTTTGGCCGGAACAAGTGCAGTGTTTCAAACATGACCACGAAGTTCCACTGTTTGTTCTATCTGTGTCGTGCAAACATCTTACCAACATCCAACGCCTCACAGCCTTCACTGGAAATGGGTAAACTTTTGTTTTGTATTGATTTTGGAATAGAACTTATGAATTTTGGTCTTCTGGTTTTGAAGCGCATGCTAGGTTATCACCAAGTCTGCTAGTTTACCATACACCGACCTTATCACATTGTTGCTGCATCAAAATGGCATTAAGACAAAGAAGGATGACCTGATCAAGATAAATGCACATTCCCCTTCCAATGAGCTTCGTGATAAGCATAATGACTTCAAGGAAGGACCACCACCGTCTGGGACTGATCTAATTTTGCAGATCAAGTCTGAGTTGCTTGCTTTGAGTGACAAGCAGACCAAAATCAGCCAGGAAGCCATTGCCACCAAGCGCAAGATTGCATAGATTATGAGTATGCTTCTCGTATCTCTCTCCCAACCCGCAAGGCCTCTTCAAGTGGAGCTCGTTCTGAGGAGCAGAATCCATTTGCTGATGAGGAAGAGGATTCTTCAGATGGAGTTAATTGATCCATCAAGGGGGAGAAACAAAGTGTGGTGGTGTCTATTTTGGTGGAGGTCGTCTCGATGTGGTATGGTTGTTGGTACATTTGGGTAACACTTTTCTGACTCTGACTAAACTTTTTATTGGTTTTTGGTGATTGTCTGATGACTGATGGATGTTTAAACTTTGTGCTGATGACACTATATTTTGATGTTTGTGTTTGTTTGTTTTGGATGAACTGTGATGGACTATTGACTCTCTAAAACTGTCGTCTTGTTTGGAACTTTACTTTGTTGATATTTTGCTATATTGTTTGATGTGCTTATTGATCTGAATTGCTTACTGTTTGCATTTTTGATAGACACCTTATTTGATGGATCATCATCTCCATGAAATGTGGGGGAGATTGTTAATACATTGTTATGACAACTTAACCTTGTACTTTTCATTGAGATGTTTCTCAGGTGTTGGCACATCAGGTTGACGACGACAGTTAACTCTGCTGAAAGTTTTTTAATTGTACTTATTTAAATACCGCAGAGTCTGTAATCTTAGATAGGATTTTGAGCGATTTATTTTTCATCTTAGAGATTACTGTGAGAGAGTCTTTGTAAGTTGTTCTTCAAGAACTTATACAGTGATCGTGAGAAGAACAAGAAAAGTGAGATTGAGTTTACATAGAAAATATCTGAAGGTATTGTGATCTACCATCAAGATTGTATTCTGGAGATTCAGGGAAAGAAGATGAAGATCATGGAGAATCGACAGATCGTGTTCATGCCTTGGTGAATTCAAATAGGGTGATTTCCCTACAGCCGTAGTTAAGGGGGAGTCTTGACTACACTGCTCTACTAGATTAGTTCCTCTAGGGTGCGAGTTTGATTTCTTGGTTTAGGCATTAGATTGTGTCTGTGATTTTGATCTTTAGTCTAGTTCAAGTCCCTGGATTGGTATCCCCCAGATGTAGGTTGCAAAACCGAACTGGGTTAACAAATTGATTGTGTTCTTTATCGCTTTCGCAAACACGTAGTTAGAACATCATAAAAACATCCATAACAGAATCTTGAAGCATTAAGGGACCTACATGTATCATCCAATTTATTTTATTTTCAGTAGCAAACCATTGGGATAATGGAGAAAGGCAAGTTTTTTTTTGTTGTTTTTTTTGTTTTCAATGATTCGTTTGTAGTTTTGGCTCAAATGTATGTGTATATAAATAAGAGTAAAACCCTATTATTTAGGGGCTGGGATGTGTTTCGATTTATTCTGTTTCGTGCGATAGCCAGTTTCGCATAATGATTATACAAGAAAAAAGGGAGATTGACATTACCTTTACCCTCTTGGTAGGTTGTGGATCATAACATTGCAAGATGTCGTCAAGAATCCTCCCCATTAAATATATCTATTGCATCCCTGTGTAGATCCAAACAATTGGAGAAAGCAGAAGCTGCTATAAGTGATGTACTGCTTCATTGAGATGTTGACAGATGGGTTCATGTTACCGAGTTACTCATCCCTTCCACCCCTCCTCACTCCAACGCCCCAAAAAGAGAGAACAAGAAATGAAGAAAGCGAGAAATAATTTTTTTCTTTGATAATTGTTTAATACTCTTTGTAGTTCTGGAATTAATTGTTTAATAGTGTTTGTAATTAATTATGCAAAATTGTAGTTGGACGGATGAACATTTAATTGTTAATTAATTTTGATGATGAACAATGAACCACTATTTTTTGCATTTAGTTGGACGGATGAATTTTTCGCATAATTAATAAACCAGTAATGAACATTTACTTTGACAGATGAATTTTTTGCATAATTAATAAACCACTATTTGTAGTTTTATTGTTCATTAATTCTTTTGTCAAAATTAAGGAACTATTATATGAACAATGAGTTGGACGGATGAGGAGGGAAAATTGTAGTTTCTTATCATAGAGAGAGGGACATTAATTATGCATGGGAATTGAACAATGAATTTTAAAAAAAAAAGATTATTTTCAATTTTTTAATAAATTAAAATGACATTTTGGTGAATAATTTAATTTGTGAGAGAGTGTGTAAAAATTATTTAATTGTGAGGGGAAGGAAGATTGGAGGGAAAGTATGTGTGGGTTAGACTATTTTCTCATCAATTAATTGTTTAATACTATTTGTAGGGTCAAAATTTTAATTTATTTTATGGGATACTAAATGTGTATTTTAATCCCTATTCATTATTCATCTCATATAAATTAATATATATTTAAATTTTCTTTCCTCATTCAAATTTGTAATGGTTTAGTCTGAGCATTTAAATAATATATATAATTGAACTTATCTAATCGTGTTATATTTCTTATTTAAATAGAACACACTTTATTCTTTGTGATTTGTTAATTTAATATTTATTATCTTATAAATAATATATTCATTTCTCTATTATTCCTTCTTGACCGATATTTTTATTGATTTAATTTCCAATAATTTTTTAATACGTTGTACTTGGTATATTGTAATTATTCACAAAAATTTTTTTTTGAGGCAAATGTAATTTATATCATTGGTCCCAACAAGAGACACAAAAGTTCAAGTACAACAACAACATGACGAACATCTAGGACATTTTCTCAAACTATATGGCACACATGCCAATCGCCAAACCACACTTTTCTATTTTTACTAATCAAACAAAGCAGACTACATTCATGCTCAATGGCCTTTCTTTAAATACAACAAAAACTCAATAACCGACTCAAAGTGGCTATCCCCAAAACTTTCTTTGTATTCACATATCCCCTGCTTACAGAATTCAAACCCAATGTATCGATTTAAAGGGACTATGAGGAAGCTACACCGGGAGCACACTGGAAGTCGGGAGAAAAGGATGAAAAAGCAAAGGGAGTGAAAAGGCCAAATGTAAAGGATATAGAAAAACCGGGAGGATGCGGCATATGCACTAGGCAAAGGTGGAAACCAAAGATAGGCAACTAGGACAGTCATAAGGCCAGAAACAAACATAGTTCTCAAAACAATAATCACATTCCTGCAACCTGAGAAATCCCCTTCTCGTTCAAAGGTCTATTTTTTTTTCTCTTTTTTTCTTTTTTCTTTCTTTTTCTTTTTTCTAAATATATCTTTCTATTTTTCTGCTTTTCTATTTAAACCTCCACTCAATAGCATATTGATTTTTTTTTTTTTTTTTTTACCACAGGTAGCCCAGAACCCACCGGCAAGGCACAGGTAGCAACTCAATCCCATTTCATTTAAAATCCTATGGTCAGAGAATATCCAAACATCCAACATTCCCATGCATAAGCCAAGTATAATACCACCCCATCTCTGACATGTAAAAACCACCCTCCTCAATCAAACCCTCCATCCATCCAAAATTCCCCAAACAGAAAATCCAGAAGCCTATAACTTCAAACATATCCCAAAACACCCTGTATGTCTAAAACAGGAGCATAAAAGTTCAAGAGGATAGAAAAGAGGAAGAGAAGAGTAAAATCCTCATTGGCTAAAAAGGGGGTCTTCGAGTAGGAATGGGTAAAGCAAGAATTTGTTGGCCAGAAGGGTAACCCTGAAATCCCTTTATTTTCGATACATTGAGATGAAAAAAGGCAAGCTTGATATGAATACAAAAGCAAGTTCAAGAGGAGCTTACCAGATGAAGTGGCATTATTCTTGGCGTTTTGTTGCAAATGCCTTTCAGTCCTTCCCATACATGGTTTTCATCTTCAAACATCGTTATTGAAAGTTCATTGCGAGCAAACGACAACAGCAGCCCCAGAGGAAACAGCATCAGGTCCTACTGGATGTCACATTATTGGCACCCTCATGGCACAGCTCACAGGATACATTCTACAAGGTTTAAGCAGCATCCATCTTGGATCAACATTGTACGTATGAAGCCCATACTAGATCAGCGGCGTCCTATTAGCAAGATAGTAACCAAAGCCTTAGCAGCCAAAATTATTGAAACGCATTGCTTTAAAGGCATCAATGAACACTAGCAGCAATGGATATATTCAAACTCTCCATCTTTAAACAAGAACCACCAGGTCGTATGCTCCTCACTTGTAGGGCCTTGTTCCTTCTTCTCCATATTAAATACCTGTTTAAAAAGAAATCAAAAGGAAAACTCAACAAATTAGCAGTATCAAGTGCCACCAAATTGTCCCTACTCCTCCCAGTTCAATCAAGGTTCATCCTCCGCCTTATTACCTACTCCGATCCATTACCACCCATTCCCTTTTTGACAAGGAACGAATACCGATCAAAATAGCACAACCAATATATGGCTACTCCAGGACTCAACAGCCTATCAAAATCCAAAACAAGATAATTCCTCTCAAGAAAGAGCACCAAAATTTTCCACAGCAGCCATCACTTGTCCCATATGAAAAAAGTCCCGCTCAGATCGACACCAGCACCCTTACAGAAAAAGACTAAACCATCTCTTTTTCCTGCCCTAGCGATTTGCAGCACCCCGAGAGAGCATCAGAAACATCCTCAGACTAGCCAGACAGACACTCCAGTATGGATCCCCCTGAGTAGATTCACATCACCTGCACTCAGACAACTAGGCAAAGAATTAATACCAAGCCTCCACTCTCCCTTCCCCGTTAGCACCTTTCCGCGCCCAATGATCAGCCAATGCATTTCTTTCCCTTACAATGTGCATCACTCGGACTTCTCCAGCAAACTTGAGTAAAACTAAAATTGGCTCCAGCAGCCTGTTCATCCTCCATGGAACACAGTCGGGATTGTTCAACCAATTCACCACATTTGATGAGTCACACTCGAAGATTAATTTAGGAAGGGGGAACCCTTGATCTCTCATGATCGCTGAGCATACCCGGCTAATGGCCATTACCTCCGCCATAGTGGAATCTGCATGCCCGATATAGTCCGATAAAATAAATATTGTATTTCCTTTATCGTCCCTGATCACGCCTCCCACCCCCGCGCTCCCTGGATTACCAAGCGAGGAGCCATCAGTATTTATCTTCCACCATCCAACGTTCGGTCTTTCCCACACCAATCCCAGTCGACCAGTACCATTTTTCATGCTTCTGCGGTGAATAAGATTACCAGGAAATCTGGTGTCAAGTCCCTGAAGATCAACAGTCCCTCCTTTGGAAAATGCATTCCACCACAAACTTACAGTCCACCTGAATTCCTCAATCACAGATTTTAAATCAAACCGAACCCCTTTGAAAATCAAAGCATTCCTGCCTTTCCAGATAAACCATATAGTAGCCATCCCCACCATTTGCCATGCTCGCCTACATCCACTCCTCGGTTGACAAGCAAACCACCACTCCAAAATGTCTCCAATCCTACCGGGGACAGCCCATGCAACACCAAACCATTCTATCCCTTTGTACCAAATTGAAGAGGCCACTTCACACCGGGCGAAAAGATGATTAACCGACTCCACCTCCTGCTCACAGAAAGGGCAGAGTGCATTTGTAATCTGGATAATCCCTCTATTTGCTAGGATCTCCCGAACAGGCACAACATCCATTGCCACTTTCCAAACTAAAAGTTTCACTTTCATGGGGCATTTGACCTTCCACATCTCTCTCCAAAACCAGCACCTGTTTGCATTCCCGTCCTCATCAGCACGAGCCCAACAAGAGGCAGTGTTGAAGATGCCATGTTTATCCTTTTTCCACAAGATCCTATCCCTTCGAAACCTACATAATGGTTGACTGTTAACCATTTGCAAGAAATTATCCCAAACCTCAAGTTCCCAATCAAATAAATTTCTCCGCATACGAATTGTCCACTCCCACTCGAATCCTACCCACTTCCCGAAATCTGCCACCCTGCCCTCTTTATTAATGGACAAAGCAAAGAGTCTAGGGAACAGCTCTTTCAAAGATCTCCCGCCCTCGATCCAATTATCAAACCAAAATCGAGCCCGAGCACCATCTCCAACCAAAATAGTAAATTTATTTTCCCACACCTGTCCATCAAACCTGCCCCAAGCTTTGCAAATTTGTCCCCAAACGGATCGCCCTTCCTTAACCTCCGGGATCAAAGGCGAGCTATTGCCATAGTACTTGGCATCAATCACCTTATTCCAAAAAGCATCCTCCACCCCAAACCTCCACCTCCATTTCATCAACAAAGCAGTATTAAAATTCTGAATATCCCAGACACCAAGGCCCTCAACCTCCTTGTGTGTGCAAATAGTCTGCCAACCTACTGAGTGAAATTTCCTATCTCCATCCCATTCTCCCCAAAAAAATCTCCTTTTTAATCTTTCAATCCGATCCGCCACCTCCCTAGGCACCCTAAAAATGGAAAGGAAATACGCCGGTAGGCTGCAAAGAACCGACTTGATCAGGCATAATCTACCAGCTTGCGATAGCATTTTCCCCTTCCAACCCTCTAATCTCTTCTCCACCTTATCTAGCACCGGTTTCCAAATAGCTACCCCATTAGTACGCCCTCCTATCGGAACCCCCAAATATTTCATCGGCCATGTCCCAACCCTACAACCAAGCACTGCCGCAGCCTCCTCCACCAGGTCATTTGAGCAGTTGAGACCAAAAATGCTACTCTTTCCAAAATTAATCATGAGGCCAGTAGATAAAGACACGCAAATCATGATCCACTTTATCAATCTTACCTGATCAACTTCCCCTTCGCAGAACAATACCGTATCATCAGCATACTGTAAATGGGATATCACCGGACCTCCCGCCCCAGTACCCAGCCCCTTATACAGCCCTAAATCCCTTGCCTTAACCAGCAATCTATTAAAAACCTCAGCCACCATTACAAAAAGATAATGTGAAAGAGGATCACCTTGTCTCAACCCTTTGTGCATTCTGAAGAAATTTGTAGGGGATCCGTTAACAAGAACAGCTGCCGTCGCGGATGATACACATTCTTTCATCCAATCAATCCAAACGCAATCAAAATTCATCGCACTTAATACTCGGTACAGAGCCTCCCAAGAAACGTTGTCACAAGCCTTAGCGAAATCTAGCTTAATGACAAATCCTTTTCGTCCAGCCGCCTTAGTCGAGTGAACCACCTCTGCTGCGACCAGGACGCTATCCAAAATCTGTCGGCCCTTAACAAAGGCCATTTGCGAAGAGCCCACTACACTGCCAACACACTCCTTTAACCTCCTAGCCAACACTTTTGCCACAATTTTGTAAACACTGCCCACCAAAGAGATCGGTCGAAAATCCCCAAGATTGGTTGGATCCTCCACCTTTGGGATTAACTTGATGAATGAACTCCCAGCCGCCCTTGGCAATTTCCCATCTTGTTCGAATTTTCTAAAAACATCCATAAGATCATCCTTAATTACATCCCAATATCGTTTGAAGAAGCCAATGTTGAAACCGTACGGGCCTGGCGCTCTATCCCCATCACAGCTCCATACCCCCTCCCTGACTTCCTCCATTGAGAAACTCCTAACCAACCAACGCCTGTCAACCTCCCCAAGCGTCGGCATCCCCAGATTACCGATTCCGAAGACCTCCTCCGAATCCTTTAAAAACATTCCCTGGAAATAATTAAAGGCCGCTGTTTTAATATCCCTGGGGTTTTCGACTACATTGCCATCAACTAAAAGCGCTCCAATATGACTCTTGCACCGATTGATAGCAGTCACCACATGGAAGAACTTGGTATTTAAATCCCCTTTCCGAAGCCATTTAATTCTGGATTTCTGCATCCACCGACGTTCCTCTGCTAAAAGGACATTTTTCAACTCCAATTTCTTCCTTCTCCACGCCTCACAACCATCCTCAGCCGAAACTCCTGACTGTATCTCCAACTCCAGATTGCCAATTTCGGTTTGGAGGCACTGGATTCTTTTGTCAAGCTCCGAACCGCCATACCCCTCCCAATTGCGGATACTATTCTTGAGCATTTTTAACCTTCTACACAGACTATTACCCCTATCCGGCACTGGCCTCCTCCATTCCTCACAAACTAGTTCAGAAAATCCTTTCTCTTCCATCCAGTAGTTGTAGAATCGAAACGGCTTCGGTCCCCATGACTCCCCGGAAATCTCCAATCTAACCGGATAATGGTCTGATAACACAGAATCACATCTTCTTTGAGACAGCTCACCCGAAGAACAAAGCCAACCAGGTGTCAGTAGAAACCTATCCAAACGGCTACTAGCTCTACCCCCCCTGCCAACCCAAGTGAAGTCCCTCCTCCATAGGTAAATCCAACAACCCCAACCTCTGAGCAAAGTCCCTAAACTCTCTAATAGAACCAGAATCCTCGCTAACACCGATCCGTTCACCCTCACTCAAAACGGCATTGAAATCACCAAGAAAGCACCATAGCTCCCCATTTGAAGTGTCGCACTTCTGTCCCAATTCACCCCAAAAAGCAGCCCTCTCACGTCTCTCATTAGGCGCATGAACATTTACCAAATTGACCACCCCATCCAACCCGACAATATTACCCTTTAACCACAGAAACTTATGGTCCCTCTCAACAATCTGAAAGGAAGCGAAATTAATATCCCATACCACCAATAGCCCCCCCGCATTACCGGATGCCGATTGAAAGCAAAATTGACAGCTCCACCTCCTTACCGGATCCCGAATCTCTTCCATTTTCGTTTCTTGGAAGCATGCCACAGAAGGCCTCAACTTCTTGCACAACCTTGAAACAGCCCGCCTCCTTACACCCCCATTTAGTCCCCTCAAATTACATGTAATTATCCTCAAGTATTCCATGAGAAACTGAAAACAACAACAAGCACGGTCGTCCTCACCGGTCACCCGACAACAATTCCTTGATTCTATCCACCGCCACTGCCTTGTCCACTAAACAACTCAGCCCCAATTTAATTCCAAACTGAAAGATCCCCTCTTCATCTGAGCAATTAACCACCTTTACACCATCCCTCGATCGGACCGTCATAAACTGCAAATTCGCAAAATCGCTTTCCAACCCCCACTCCTTCCGAATTGTAGCCCCCTTCCCATCAGTCTTCCCACCCAGTAATTATTCACAAATTAATCATTGTCAAACATGGTTTTTAATACAACAAATATAATTTTTTATTTGATTTAAATGTATTATACTTTTTTAATGCTACATATATAATATATTACTAATTATATTTTATTAGCTAGATAAAATGTACGTTTGATAGAATAATCTATGGTCTCATCTATATTTAATTGAAATACTTAATTTATTGAATGTATCAATATATGTTTTTTTTTCTAAAACGGTGACACTAATATGTCGGCAAAGGTGCATGGTAGTCTAAACCACACAAATTACAAAGGAGTATCAATATATGTATTAATGATCTATATTATCTAGGTTCAATGTATCAATGTTATTGTTAGTGTTACCCACATGTCTTACTTTTGTCTTATCTATTATTTTTGAGTTTGTTTATTGATCGTATTCTAATTATTAATTCATTCTTTAATAATCGTACTTTACCGATGTTTATATTAATTTATATTCCATATATATCGTACAGTTCCAATTTAAATAAATTATTCTCTTTTTTTTAGGAAATGAGTATTTTATTCCAAAACCAGTCCCTAGCAACAACATACAAAAATGATCTGGTCTGATTAACACCACAACAACATAAACTATTCTTAATAAAATAAATGCACTTTTTCTGTTGTTTAATACTTTTATATTTCTAAAAATCTATATAATGGTTTGATTTTCATTTACACTATCCTAAAATTAAAAACCCTTGCAAGTGTTAATGAAAATATTGTCAATATCAAAGATTTATGTTCTCCTGGATTGGTAATTTTTTGGTTTTCTTTAAATAGTTTTTTATTGTACTTTAATCTTTAACCTTGAATATTCTATTGTATAAAGTTTTCTTTTTTTTTTTATTTCATCTAGGTTGGTTCGTTGTATCTTAGTGCAGTAGTTGTGCATGTAGATGATTCAGCTGGGTAGTTCTTCCATCCATGCAATACGTGCTCTTGGCACATTAGAAATCCATATGCATTCAAATTAGAAATCCATATGCATTTATACTGTGCACTTGGCACATTCTATTTAAATTTTTATCAATTTGCATTCCTTACAAAGGTCTGTCTAACTATTGTAGCCAAGAGGGCAATGATGTATCATTATTATGTTAAATTTCCCATAATGTATCATTATTATGTTAAATTTCACATAATGTTACAGTGCATTGTAATGATCATTCCACTATGACAATTGTGCAATGGAATGAAGTCATCAACATTAAATGGACATTTTTCTCTACGGTGTATACCTCTTTATTAGGTGTATAATTACAAAAATATATATATATATACTAGGAAAAATGCGCTGTGCTACGCACAGCATATTTGTACGTACAGCTGCCCATAGGAAAAAAAGAAACAAGTGTAAGTAAATAAAAGTGAGTTAATGATATCCAATTTATTTGGGAGGTGAAAGTAGGCAATTCCATATTTTTTTGATACGAATGAGTATAGTACAGAGTAACTACGGGACAGCTTCTTAGGATGATGGCATGTAAATATGATGAATACTGACTAAATGAGTTTAATGTTATAATATGGATGCAAGATTGAAACTTTTCTAAAGATCGACAAATTGTGAATAAATTATCCTATGAAAATGTAGTTTGCATATTTTTTGGATTTTTCTATTTCGTTTGGGAAAAAGAACAGTAGATGGTGATATGAAAAGGGCGGTAATGATAATGGTCAAAGCAATAATCTGTGGTACCAATAATGGCCAAAGCCATAAGTTGTGGTTTCGACAGTATCAATGTGTTTCAATGTTATGTCGTTGTTTGGTGTGGGCATACCATCTTTACTGGGTGGGATTCGAGGGAGTGGTTTGTTGGGCCATGTTATTAAAGTAATCGATTAGTGGAATAGGGACTTTGACAAATTTTATTCTAGACGGAACGGATTTGATATGGTTTACTGGGCTTAGCAAGGATAAAGTAATGGATTTGTTGAATAATGATCTTGACAATTTTTTGGTAAAATTAGAAAATAAATCTAATTATTGCAAAAAAAAATATTAATTTTCTAATATTAATGGCTCTTATGTGTATGGCCTCTTGTGTGTACAATTTTTGGGGAATCATCAACGAAATGTAAATTAAATTCTTGAAGAAACTACCAACAGTAGGGGCAGGATTTGAGAAAGTAAAAGCAGGATGGAGGCAGTCTCAAGAATTCGCAAAAATGACTTGATAGCTGTAATATCCAGCTGGATATTTATGTGGAAGTTGAGTAACATACACGATCAATATATGGTTGGTCCTATTCATATTTTTGATTTGTATTGGATAAGAACAATTAACTAAGCTGCAAATATATGACTGAAACTGCAAAGGAATCTGTCCACTAGGAACAATGGAATTGGATGAGGCCTTAATCCAATTTTTTGAGCCACATCATATATAGGCTCTAACCCTCCAGGGACATAACTTGAGTAAAGTTCTAAATCCACACAAGCGTAGCGAACCTGCAAATGCCAGAGGCCACAAGCATGTGAAGTTATTTTATCCAAACGTTTTGAACAAGGAGCAAAATTGTTTAACTGAACCATGTAAATTTAAGTACAAGTTTTCTTCTTTTTTTAGTTCTTGCTTTTTTCACGTTTCTCTAACGTTGTTTGGATTCATTGTAGAAGATTAAGCTGTCTCTTGTGCAGAGGCTGAAAGATGTATTCTAATGGTTTGATTTGAGACTATTTGAAACAGTCATTGGTGACTTTTGTTAGTAATTTAATGAAGAGTCCTATATCAACTGAAGTAGCAGCGATTAGATATTATAGTTCTTACATTCGATTAAGATTGATAACTTAGTGTAAAATCTCAAGTATTTTTGCTGGATTAAACTTTTGAACTATTTTAGACAATTTTACGAGCTCCAACACGGAAGTGCATAATATATCTTTGATTGATATGTAAACAACATATTGCGGCCATTAATGGTGAGGAAAAGAGGGACAATAGCAGAGTTAGAAGCAGCAGTGGATGAGTAGTAAAAGAAAGAATAAGAATAAAAGGAGGTGTATTATTCAGATATAAGCTTGTTATTTCCATGGGCAATTATAGACAGGAATATGTATTGTATAGTGAAGTTGAAGAGCTTGTTAATAGACACATGGAAATGAAGTGATAGGAATATAGTGTTATAATTGAAATATAAAAAAAAAGAGAATATAAAAAAGTAAGTAGGATTAATAAAAAATTTGCGCAGTAATCTAAATAAAAATGATGATAGCGAATGGACATTCTAATTTTGTCATACGTGTTGCTCCTATCCATATTCAAATTAGGATTGGATTGTCTTTTCCCATGGAAAGAACGGACAAAATTTGCTTAGCAAGACGAATAATGGGAAAAGGTGAAAACTGACTTTGTAAATTGTATATCCTTTCAATTGAGCACTGGACAAGATGGGGCCATCGATGATGACAACTTTTGGCTAAGCGTGTTTTTCTTAGATAGGCTGAACATTATTATTTTAAAGAAAACTAACAAACATTTATAAGAGGGTATTATGTCACACAAGTGACTGATGAAAAGAAAAAGGAAAGCATACATGACTAAGCATTTGATAAGATTAGCAGTTCAAATAGCAAGTATATAAGCTAAGTGGCACAGGAAAACATTAAGAATAGATCAGTAAGGGAAGGGAAGTACTTTTAATAAAGGGAGAGGCAAGCCACTGTTCGCATGTGAGTACTGCTATGCTGCTGCAGCTGTCGACATGTCTCTGTAGGTCACTTTCCTATTTGCATTATTATTGTAGCTGTTAGCTATTGCTGAACATTAGCAGCAACTGGTGGACGGTGCATGTGACTCTGCTACTTTAATATAAGTGTGTGGAGAGCGATGCATATGTAGGAGTGGGGCTGTAATAATTGGTGTGTTCGGAGGAGGTCTGAAAGAATGGAGTTTTTTGTGTGTCTAGGAAAAGATTTTGAGAAATATCTGGTATGTTATTGATAATTTATACAGATAATTGTAAATATGATAGTAGCTGGTAGATGCTAATGTTTTTTGTGCCAATACAACAGCAATTACCAAGGGGGATACTGAATGTTGTAGAAGAAGATAATATACCCTCAATAATTGGAGTGCAAGGGCAGCGAGTGGAGTGTACTTTACCTGTTTTTTTTTTTTATGGGGAAGATCTATACATTTCAAAGAGTGATGTCTGGGATATTTTCTGCGATGCTCATGAACTTAAGGTGGGAGATGTATTATTTTTTAAATCAAGCAGTCAGATGGAGTTCATCGTAAAAGTATTCGATGCAGGCGGTGAGGCCAAGGATTTTTCGGAGATGATACCTCAATACAGCAGTGGCAATCGTGAGCATAAATATGGCCAAGGGTTTTTTTCTCTCTCTTGGAATAGACAGTGAATTGTGTGTTCGGATGGTAGCATTTTTACTGACGTTTATGGATGTGCAGAGGCTACTGTTTGTTTTGTCTCACAACTAACAGCTTCAACTTATAACAAACCATTGGTAATGTGCAAGCTGTGGGGGTAATTGTTTAGGTGTTTATATTTTGCTGTGGAAATGATCAGGTAAGTGTACATTTGCATTTTGTTTAATTGTAGGAAATCCCGAAGGCTATTTGGCAAGGCTTTAATTTGCATGTCCGTGAAAGAATCTGGCTACAGTTGAAAGGCAGCAGGCGGCTCCATCTGGTTTCGGTGTTGCATTGTGCTGTTAGTGGACGGGAGAGGCATGAAACGGTGCTAATGAATATTGGACTACAGCGTTTTTGGGCACAACATGATTTAGTCGTTGGAAATATATGTAGGTTTGTTGTTAAATCAGTAACGTTTGGACGCCGACGTAATGAGGTCATAATTGAAGTTGATGTTGTAGGCCGTATGTAATGTTGGCTATTTATAATTTGTACATGCTCCTTGCAGGTATGCATGTTGTATTTTTAAATAGGTAGTGCTATGGAATGTGGAAATGTTGTGGGGTTTGTTTGTAGTACGTGTAAAATATGGATGGGGAAGATTTAATAATGCATCGATATTAAATGTGAATTTAAAAAAATGAAATTTATACCCTAAACATATTTTATATATGAATGTTAAAAAATGGAATTTATATATGACAAAAAATTTATTTTTTATATTCTTATGTTAAAAAATATTGAGGCTTCTTATGAATGTGAAAATGCTCACGAAGCAACTTAGTCCCCAAAGAAGGGTCCTACTGGGTGGTTTCCCAAGTTACTTGGCTCACCAGTTGCTGAACTTGTGGACAATTTTTTGTTTCATAATAATTAGGCATCAAACCAGATAATTTTGTTCTTTGACCGAGGTCATTTCCTAGTCGTTGATGCAATTGGTGTTGGAGAAAGGCTTTGTAAGGAGATCTTTAAAATTTAGTTTTTTCCCCCCTGATATAGCAGCGGGCATAAAATGAAGATTACAGTTATTTGAAATCAGATCGGGCTAATTGAAAACGGTTAAATATAGGGGCGCAGAAGCAGAAGATAGGGAACATTTCAGTTTGTACATTGCAAATAGGGGAAGAAGATTAATGCAACTTATGAACTGTGAAGTACCAGATATGAACAGCGAATGTAACACCAATAAAAAACAAGGATGCAAACCAACAGAATAACATATACTGAAGAAGTAATTGTAAAGGAGTGCAAGGGAAAAACCAAAAGTTATATAATGAGAAATTAACCAGCATTGATACGAAGTAGGGGTAAAAGGAATTGGGGAATATGTTACAAGGGGTACAGCAAGGAAATAAATATTATTGTAATATAGAAGGATGTCTAACGGCAAAAGGGGGGAAAAAAGAAAGCGAACATGATCAACTGCACCACAAGCACATGAACAATAGGAAGGCAAATACATAATGAGGAACTTAGATGCCGTAGGTGATGAAAATGTATGGATTCATAGAGAAGTTCAACCGACTGGGAAGTTTGCCTTGACCATATCTGCCTGGAACAAAAAGTCAGTATGCTGAGGGCCATGTATGGTGGAAATGATCGTCAATTTCCACCATTCGTTCCTCACCATGCCGCAATGGGCATAGAAAGCTGACCAACCCGTTGATAGTTTTATGGAATCGCTACATCCACGGCGAGATTCATGAGTATATTTCAAGTCCACGATGAACGACCGGGGTGAATTGCCAAACCGGATGTACACATGATGCTTTGAATCCAGACGGTGGTGTTGCCAAAACGTAAGAGGAATTGTCTGTGGAGAATAAAACATGTTACTGATATATATATAAAGGAAAAATGCTGTATAAGTGTGTGGTTTGGTAGATAGCAGGCTTACCAAAGTCTTTTTGTGCGCAGCTTTGATCTCGAACTCGAAGGAAACAAAACCGTCTTCGTCTTCGCCATCGGAGCTAATTGAGATGATGTCTGCATCGTCTTCGGAATCATAAATGACATCTGTTTCTGGCTCTGGGGAAAATTAAAAGCAAATGAAATTGGTTTTTAGTGGC
Organism: Hygrophila difformis; assembly: GCA_030278955.1. NCBI lineage: Eukaryota > Viridiplantae > Streptophyta > Magnoliopsida > Lamiales > Acanthaceae > Hygrophila > Hygrophila difformis. The sequence goes on along the minus strand of JAOANR010000004.1, from coordinate 11,000,793 downwards.
GAAGATAGAACGAGTGGATGTGCATGAGATTTCATGACCTGAAGAGTTATAATTGGTATTATCTGAGTCAGTGGAGTGAATAGAAATGATGCTGGTTGAGTCGTCTGTCGAGTCCATAATCTCTTAAGTTTTGCTAGCTGCAAAAGGTCAAATGAAAATGTTTTTAGTGCTCTATATGGATATTGCAAATTTTTTCATAATTAAAGGTTTGTACTCTGATCAAGTTAGATTAATAAAGGTAATTAGTTTTTTATTAATTATTCCAAAGAATTGTTCATGGCATGTAATTAAAGAGAAAAGAGGCAGGAAGAAAAGGGCAGTAGAAACTGTTTTGTGATTGGGCATAGATGAAGAACAATTCAAATATTGGATAGGCGCGACACTTAATATCATGTTGGTTGATTTGTTTGGCTGATGAACAAGAAAATGAACCATGAAGTTCCTGGTGGAAATGGAAAGCATAATGTACTGATACATAGTTATTAACATCTAAATTGTTTTGTATTGGTGGTGTAATGCGTAAATTATTTGCTATAACAGCAGGGAATGCATTCAAGGTGACAATACCACTGAATTTAACTTTATAAATGTATTGATGAGCATCAGAGTTTGGAAACAAAATGGTGTTGTTGTGACTTTAAAGCAAGTGTTAGCTTCTATTTGTAATACAAAAGAGGTGTAATGTCGTATGCGGAAGCGAAATTATGACTAACACAGGAGCACCGGGGGGGGGGGGGGACTACCAGACAGCAGAAGCAAACGGTTTCCATTTAAAAATAGAAGTGGAAAATATTACCGGGATAAATAGTGGTTCTGAACAATGTATGTTGCGCTACACAACAACGGTGGAACAAGAGTCTGCTATGAAGCTCACAACTATTTTTGGAAATACGGGCGCGGTGAAATGCACAACAGGGTGTGGGAAAGAAGTTAAAATATGGTAGATTAACATAGTAAACTAAGGTTACTCGTTTGGCAGGACCATCGCCCTGAACTCCTCATAATAGAGTACGGTATATCCTAATTATAACTATGTTCATAAAAGAACCTACACTGATTGGAAAGTTATGCAGGTCACAATGCCACAAGGAAAAAGAAAGATGAACCAATAGCAATCAATGTAGGCATGGCGTCTGTAAGTAAATATTGATGAGAATATTCAATCCAGAAGTCTAATTATTTACTAATTGAAATTTCTACAACAAAATAGGCTCAATCAATTAATTGAAAACAAAAATTATCTCACTAATTCGATCAATTGTTCAGGTAGTGATTAGGGCTCAACAACTTAGCAATATTGGGAAAATAACTTACAAGCAAGTAGCTTACCGATGGAACCCAATGCGAGCAATGTTGACGGAATGGAGAGAAGGTCCGACGACCGCCACGGTAGAGGCAATCGTAAGGAGTTTTGGAAGTCCGGAATTGCGAAGCAGACGGGTTTGGACAAATGAACCCTTCGATTGCTCCAAGATAGTGGTTTCCCGTTTATTATTGCCCACTATGAAACTGACAGTTTAAAAAGTAAGGGGTAGAATGAGAATGGATTGTGGTTGTGTTGTTGAATTATTGACCCATTCACATGTTAGGGAGGGTGGGCAGGAGATGGGGGGGAAGGCCTGTTGAGATGCCAGCGGTGTCAAATCGGGTGGGCAGTGTCAAATTGAGCATCTTGCAGAAAAATCACGGGTAAGAATTTAAAAGAAGATCACATATCATAGGTTTTCTGCTTTCTAAAAGAAGAGATAAAAATAAGACTACCACAAGCAATAAATTTTATTTCCCAGTTAACTTTATTATATTTTCCAATCCAGTTTACAGATTTTTACTTTTCATTTTCAACAATGAACTCTAAATTTTTCTCTGTTTAAGTATATTACTCCCTCCGTTCTATTTAACTTGTCTTGTTTCACTTTTGCACATAATTCAATGCACTTTTTCAATTGTTAATATCTCAAAACATGTTCAATGAAAAATTATGCAAAATATATATTATAAAACTACATGATTATACGATTCTAATAAGACTCAACTTGACTATTTTTCTCTAAATATATACTTGAAATAAAATCGAGTCAAAGCTAAATAATGAACAGTATAAAAAAGTCAAACAGGACAAGCGTGGGGGGACGGAGGGAGTACATTTTCATTCCTTTCTATTTATTTAATTTTTTCAATTTTAATAAGTAACTTTAATGTAAATTGTATGTTAATAAATTTTAATGACCATATTGAATAAGTAAAATTTGTTCAATCCGAGGTATAGGCTGGGAATTTGGTTATAATTTAATTATTAAAATAAATTGAAAATTAATAATAAAATATAAATATCAAAAGGAAATAAAAAAAAAGAAGAGAATAAAAAAGGGATTACCGTCCAGTTTGGCGTCTAGTATTAACTATTAGATCATATTTGTACGACATTTTGATGTTTCCTTTTAGTTTAGAGGGACTGCTGGAGAAGCCTTAATGGGAGTGTAGTACAAAGGGCACATCAACTAATTAGTGAAGTAGACCTCAAGAAATTTGAACATTGGTATGTTTGTTGTTATTCGATAGGAATTTTTAAAATGTGTTATATTTGAAAGAGTTAATGCTTAATATTCACTCTATTTTTGAATAATTGGAACATCGTAGTACATTACGCAATTTAATATATAATTTTAACGCTTAATATCTCAAATTCAGTAAAAGTTAAAATTATAAAAATTCGATATTTTAAAAGTACATAATTACATAAATTTAACAAGATGGTACTCAATTATATTTTATCTTATGTAAATGGGTTAAAAAGTTGAATTAAAATTATTCTATGAAGTGTAAATACTATTGATTTGTTTGAATTTTAGAAAAACGGAGGAAGTATCTAATACATTTGTCTGTGTCATTGGAATTGCTATACACATTTTTAAGCATTGATAACTTAAATATGGTAAAATGGGAAAAAAAATTGATTGTCTATAACCATAAGATTAGACGAATTTAATAAGATCTAATTTGGCTAGGGTTTTTTTTTTGCATAATAAGTAAAATTAAAAACTAAAGCAAATGATATTAGACAATAGCAGAAAAAAATGATTTGTAATAAACGTAGGTATAAGACCTTGAAAAGCAATGGAAGAGATATGATCGGAGATTAAAAACAGCAATTAGACGTAGTAACAATTATTGATATCTAGATTGTGCCCATTCTGTGCATTGTATATTACAAATCACTTTTGTAAATATATGTAATTAAAATATAGATATCTTATTTTACAAATATATTAATTAAAATATAGAAATTTTATTTTACAAATATATGTAATGTTACAAATCTTTTTTGAAGTTTACAGAAAAAATCAATTATATTCGTAAATATATGTAATTAAAATATAAATATCTTATTTTGTGCTGTTGTTGTGACCACGATGTAATGATGTAATTTTTTGTCACTACTCATAGGTTATAATTATATGGTTGTAGATATATAGTTTAGCAAGGATCAGCAGTAACTGAGCTATTAGAAGTAGCGTCCAAACATAATCAGCGTCAAATAAAAAATAGTACGTTTATGAAAATCAGAAGTTGGGTTAAATTCACAATTTAGAGGGAGGTCCGTATCTTTGGTTTATCCATATCATTAAATATTCTTAACTGATACTGTGTGATTGGCTATATGGGGTGATGGTATATATGTGGCCAATGCTGAAGCCCAATTTAAGTACAAATTGTGATTATATAGTGTTTAAGGAAAAGTTAAGTGGTATTATTGGTCATTACACAGTTTATTCATTATAGGTATATAAAATTGCCAATAGACATATAATAAGCATTATATAATGTATGTCAGTTCACATATCGTCTTGAAGACGGTTTTTATTAACAGAATATAATACAAAGGTGAACACAAAGCGTGCAATGACATTATGTAATACAGAAACAAATGAATGTACGGGCGAAGTTGTAACGGGTGGCTAGAGGGATAGAGGTCTAACAACGCTTTTTAACGTCCCCAAAATTTTAAACCAAAAATTTTCGTGACGTCACTGCCGTGCTACAACACTTAAGCTGTTGGCCAGTCAACTTAGGGTCTGTAACACGAAGCCGAGTACCTGTAGAATCAGAAAATCCAACCACACCCATATAATGAGTCGACAAAAACAAATTAGCATATCCGGGTCACCGCCCTGTTACCATTTCCCTATTCCGTTTATAGTAAATAACGACAATCAGATCAAAGCTCTAACTCAAGTACGGCTCACCGGCCCTTTCTAAATATATTTCCAAAATCTTAAGATAGCATAATGATCATATACAGTAAAATAAATCATGTTAACTAACTATATATGTAATGACCATTCAAAGTAACTAATTTACATTCACTCATCCCCAACCCTTCAATATGCCCAATGCACTGCGCCATCCTCGGAGTATCTATAAAAGAAAAACAGCAGGGGGTCAGTACGGGTACTGAGCAAGGGAAGAATAATGGGGGATGGGGATACATCAACCACATACTACTGTCAAACATTAACAAAGTAATTAAGTAAATAAGTAAAAGAATGCAAACCATCACACCGTCCCATACCGGTGCTTCAACCACTGCAATCAAATAAATGTTATGACATGATGAATTGGATGATATGACCTAGGTGTCTATCTATCCTAAATGCAGCAGATAGTCATGTCTAACGCGTTTCCTAATAACCATGGTCGACAGTCATCATTGGCGAGAGGACACCACCCTCTCCCATCACAATGAACTGCCCGTCAACGTCGCCCCCGCCGCGGACGAACAGCCTACGCAGGGCCAATAACACTGGTGAGGGAGCCGGATAGTCGTCACTAACCAGAGCAGCGTCTAGCGGGTCATGGCAAAGGGTTCACTCCCCAATTGCCGCATCGTGCCACACGCACAACACACAGACCCGGAATATCAGCTGAATATCCCTACGGGTCAATTCCAGTCAAGGGAGTAAATCCCAATCAAGCACATAGAATAAATCAACATATCCATATATATACGACTGAGGTTTGCCAAGCCTCGCATAACGGCAACCACAATATAATCCCAATTTTAACGCATAATCACATAAGATGAACTTATGAATTTGTCTAGGTTCGTATCTCGTAAGTTCCAACATACTCCAACATCAATAACCATATATCAAGGAGGATATAATAGTAAGAAGTCACAAAAACATGAAATTTGAATTTCTGGCGTAGACAAGGCTAACTACGCCAAAACAGGATGTCTGGCGTAGATAAACGCCAACCCTGAAAAATGGAAAATTTCAGCAGCTGGCGTCGGCAAGGCTACCGACGCCAAAAAGAGCCTCCTAACGTCAGTTGACGCCAGGACTGAAGGAGGGAAAAACTCCCCTGCTTAGCGTCGCCTAGGCTAACGACGCCAAGAATGGCTCCCTGGCGTCAAAATACGCCAGGGCTGACTGTCCAGAACTAAACTCGTTTTCCCATCTTACTACCATTATTCAATTCAAGCATTATTCTATCCCTTGCCTGGAATTCCTTGATGAATTGAGCTCCAAACTTCAAGAGACATAAGCTCCTCAAACTCCAATTCAACACCAGTCTACAAATTTGAAATCAAAAATCCATTACCCCTTCCTTTGTCACCCTCTTCCTCCAAGTATCAATTTTCCCATTCAAAATGACAAACATGCAAACAAGAAAGTGAGCAAGAGTGTTACCTTATGCACATGCAAAGCACCAATTCCAATTCTTGAGGTATTTCCAAGTCCTCATCAATTCTACAATAAAGATTCTTATATTAAATATCATCTTCTACCCTTCTTCATCATTTCCATAACAATCCCCAATTCTAATCACAAACCCCATCCAAGAATCAAGAGAATAAATAGAATTTCAATAATTTGACAATTAAATCATGTTTTACTCTCATCTTGGGAATATCCATTTTAAGTTCCCATCCAAGTTACAAAAAAAATTCCCATATAATACACCATTCCCGTCACCCCATTGCACCCACCTTAAAACCCATTCAAAACTCAATAAAAACCCCAATTAGATGAAGAAGAAAGCTTACCAAAGCATGTAGTATCAAACCCCCAGGTTTCCTTAAGTTTCTCCTTGCTAAATCCTCTCCAATTGAGCTCTAAATCCACCCTATCTCACTCTAGCGGGAATAGTGTTTCTTGATTGCAAATGAAGACATTTTAGCATAGTGGCTGCCTTTAGGGTGTTTATATATGGTCTAGGGTCATCCGGGCCGGGTCAATGGAGCCGGGTCGGGTATGGGTAAGAGTGGTGGGCTGGGCTCTTGGTTGGACTCTCCCATTTTTCCATTAGTTGTTGATTGACCCATCCCTATTCTTTCTTGTCCTCAAACACTTGGGCTTCTCTTCTCTATTTAATTTTCTTCATCTTGGAAAAGGCCCTTCATCTCTTAATTAATGAGCCCAAGCTAGTTAGTTGCATTCAACTAATTGTAATTAATTTAATTAATTATAAATTAATTACCCAGGATGTTACAATCCCTCCCCCTTAGGATCATTCGTCCTCGAACGACACATGGCTATGATCCAAGGAAGTTAGCATCGTTCGTTGTCATCGTATACTTATATTACTTGCGGCTCTTGCCACATTCACCACATTATGTTAAACAGTGTTGCCTGATCGTATGCACTATTCTTCCTCTGAATTACGTGGGGCCTATCGTTGGCATTCATGCCTACAACGGTCCTATTGAGTTGATAAACCCGATTCCAGATTTTCTTTACTTCCAAATCGGACTTATGGATTGAAACTTAACGAGCACAACCTTTTAGAGTCTAGAGTTTCTTTCAACCTGCCTCTGAAAATTCACCAGCCCCCGCTTTCACTTGACGAGCTAAGGATTCAACTGTACTCCATCCGAGGAATTACTCTTTCTCACATGATTCTTAGCTTCTATTTTTGTTGATTTTGGCACGACATCAATATATTTCTTGAGTGTTGCTGCTGATAGTAAGATCATATTCTTAGTGGGCGATTTCCTTTCATCTTGCTTCCGCTGAGTTTTGCCGATTTTGGTTGTCTGCTTGATGAGTCATGCACTCAACTTTACTATTTTTAAGAATCATCCCCTTTTTCCGTATGTGCCCACACTTTCTTTCCCCATGATTCTCGAACGACATCAAGATGCTCCTTGTGCGTTGACAATGGTCATAAGAGAATTACGACAAGCACGGGCGATCTTCCTAAGTGCGCAAAAATTGATCTTGTAATTTCGTAGAGATTCACCACCTCTCATCCATCATAGATATATTGTTTTCAACCTGTTCCCTTCCATTTATTTTTCCATTTTTTTTATGCTTTCTTTAACATCTCTTAGCGGGTAAATACTCCTCAAAAGGTCGATATCCATTGTAGTTCCTGAGTCTCGTGCTCATTCAACGCCTTCTCTTGAGCCTTCTTGTATGTTATACTTTCCAAGATTGGATCATGTTGTTGAACTCAATTCCCCGGTTCCAATACATCACGCTGCATAATTGTTCTTCCAATCTCGTCGTCTCCGTGTTGGAATACTGGAAATTTAATAAACTTACTCGGGTTTTCTGTCTGCCGACTCGAACTTTGCTCATTTGCCATATTATTATGACTTCTGCTCGTTAATTCGATGACGTTCCTAAATTTTGTCTCACATTAAGGAGTACTATCCACTGCTCATAACTGATTTGATAGATACTCGATCCTCAAAATTTACCTCTGACCCTTCAGTCTCAATTCGATTCCGATTATTTGCTACCAACTTGTTGCTCCTCGCCCGATAATATTACGGATTTTTCTCCAAGTCTCCGGAGTTGAGGATACTACGCGCGACATTATTGCAGTTGCTTAATGAAAATTCTTGATTTGACTGGAACTAATTACAGCCTGTAAAAAGGAAACAAGCGATTTCTATCTCACAATAGAAGACAAGATTGAGTTCCCCAATATACTGGAATTCCATGATAGCATCGAGAACTATATCATTGAATGCTAATGGAGGGAAAATGCTAATAAATCAAACATTGTTGTGAATGAAACCCTATGAAGATAAACCAGTAGGGCATTTTCCCTTATAGAAAAATGCCATATATTAGGAAGAGGCCTCAGCTCACAAATTGAAGCGATCAACGGTATTACAGATATGATACCGCCACGCATAAAAGCACAATTGATTGCTTCCGGGCATTTCACTTGAAACTTGATAATAGTACCCAGTAGGTTTCAAAGAAACCTATTCGTTCTTGTACTATTGGTTAGAAATAGACTCGTAATTCTATAATAGAACGAGGGATGGTATCTTTTAAATTAGTTCCAAGACAATGCCAACCGGGAACTCGAACGTGGTTGAATGACATAAGAGAAACCTAGCATCACCAGATGTTTCTCCCTCTTACATTGGAACCAAATACACAACCCTGTATTCAGTCACAAAAATCCAAATTATATCACATATTCCATTTTAAGCAGTAGCCTTTTCTCTAATGCTACGTCGACTCCGGCAGGTCGATTAGATGTGTCGTCTTTAAATGAGCTCACTATTCGTTGGGAATCCGTGAGTCTCAAGCTCTTGCCGTGATTCTTCTCACACTTTTTTTTACGGCTTGCATCACGATTTCTGAGATGCAATCGTTATGTTGGCCTGGAACTATGTGTTTGGTTGCATCTCCTACAATTCTATCGTCGGTCTCGTGTGTTTTTTTTTTCTCGTTGAAACACTGAAAATTTAATACAATCCACTCCGGTTTCATGCTTACCGATCCAACTATAGTGAATTTTATCCCGAGAGTCATCTCAATCTATGGCTTGTAGTGTTCATCTTGATGGCATTCCTGGATTCCAATGTCATTCGGATGATATTTTACATAATTCTTAAATGTTAAAGTCGTTAATCATCCCATAAGACTTTCTTTGAATTGTGTTGGGACTTAATTCTATTCCGAATAATCCACTTACATCTTTACTCAGTCGCTCACAGCTTCGCATTGTTGGGAGGTTTTGCTTCGTATCTCGGATGGCAATTGCATAAAGTGTAGTGCTATCTCAACGGCTCCATAGACGTTCTTGGCTTGGTACGAACCTGCATCACAAAAAGTAACAACAATCCCCACACAATGTAGAAAGTGAGATCAACTTCCCAAGGGTATGGTAAATTCAGGGTTATATCGGGAGTCAAAATATTCCTATACTGGTAGAAGGAAAATGCTAAACAACTAAAATCGTTGTTTGCATAAATAAGGATACTGAGACGGAAGCTATTATATAAAGGAACAATATAATAGAATAAGCAAATCAATAATGAGATGATTCAAATTAGCAACATGAATCATACTGACGGATATAGACTCCGAGTTATTATAAGAATAATAATTCCGTAGAAATTAGAAGGCACTAACTGAATACTCGTTATGCAACGACTCTACTTCGAATAGAAATGAAGCAGTAGTACAATTTAAACAATGAATGAAAGGAAAGCTGACTCAAACAAAAACTTAAGAAGCTTCCAATGAAATAAGGAAGTCAGTGAGAATGTAGCATATAATTTTGGGGAACTGTAGAAGAGTTTGAAAAATTTTAAATAATGTACTGATAATATACCATTGTAGATGACAAGTAATTCGAACTATTAAAATATCGAAGCGGTAGAAAAATATTAATGCTGCTAGAGTATCGATGAGCATCATTCGGATGGCCTCATGAGTGATTTAACAATGTTGATCAGCTTCAATAAAGTACGGGGCCTCTCGAAGAAATTATTGTTGATGGTGACCCCACGCTTAGCGGTTTGTGTGCTTCTTGTCGATATTTCGCACTCGTGTCATCCGGATATTCCGTACCTGCATTGGCCTCAAAGACGGCTCCAAACATACCACAATACCATAAATTAATAATAATATTAACATAACTGTTCAACAACTTCTAAATAAGTTGCTAACTGAAATTTATCATAGATCCCCTAAGGATATCCTTGTTATTTACCCATGGTTATCTTCCAAACCATGACTTAATACAAGGTGCGCAGTATATATAGAAAACCAATAACCTAAAATAAATCTAACTAGCATACGACAATGCAAAACCTATCCTATATGCAATCCCCGCACACCTTACCACATGCTTTTATCAAGTTTTAAACACATAATAGAGCAAACCGCTCTGATACCACTTTGTAACGTCCCGAAAATTTTAAACCAAAAATTTTCGTGACGTCACTGCCGTGCTACAACACCTAAGCTGTTGGCCAGTCAACTTAGGGTCTGTAACACGAAGCCGAGTACCTGTAGAATCAGAAAATCCAACCACACCCATATAATGAGTCGACAAAAACAAATTAGCATATCCGGGTCACCGCCCTGTTACCATTTCCCTATTCCGTTTATAGTATATAACGACAATCAGATCAAAGCTCTAACTCAAGTACGGCTCACCGGCCCTTTCTAAATATATTTCCAAAATCTTAAGATAGCATAATGATCATATACGGTAAAATAAATCATGTTAACTAACTATATATGTAATGACCATTCAAAGTAACTAATTTACATTCACTCATCCCCAACCCTTCAATATGCCCAATGCACTGCGCCATCCTCGGAGTATCTATAAAAGAAAAACAGCAGGGGGTCAGTACGGGTACTGAGCAAGGGAAGAATAATGGGGGATGGGGATACATCAACCACATACTACTGTCAAAGATTAACAAAGTAATTAAGTAAATAAGTAAAAGAATGCAAACCATCACACCGTCCCATACCGGTGCTTCAACCACTGCAATCAAATAAATGTTATGACATGATGAATTGGATGATATGACCTAGGTGTCTATCTATCCTAAATGCAGCAGATAGTCATGTCTAACGCGTTTCCTAATAACCATGGTCGACAGTCATCATTGGCGAGAGGACACCACCCTCTCCCATCACAATGAACTGCCCGTCAACGTCGCCCCCGCCGCGGACGAACAGCCTACGCAGGGCCAATAACACTGGTGAGGGAGCCGGATAGTCGTCACTGACCAGAGCGGCGTCTAGCAGGTCATGGCAAAGGGTTCACTCCCCAATTGCCGCATCGTGCCACACGCACAACACACAGACCCAGAATATCAGCTGAATATCCCTACGGGTCAATTCCAGTGAAGGGAGTAAATCCCAATCAAGCACATAAATAAATCAACATATCCATATATATACGACTGAGGTTTGCCAAGCCTCGCATAACGGCAACCACAATATAATCCCAATTTTAACGCATAATCACATAAGATGAACTTATGAATTTGTCTAGGTTCGTATCTCGTAAGTTCCAACATACTCCAACATTAATAACCATATATCAAGGAGGATATAATAGTAAGAAGTCACAAAAACATGAAATTTGAATTTCTGGCGTAGACAAGGCTAACTACGCCAAAACAGGATGTCTGGCGTAGATAAACGCCAACCCTGAAAAATGGAAAATTTCAGCAGCTGGCGTCGGCAAGGCTACCGACGCCAAAAAGAGCCTCCTGGCGTCAGTTGACGCCAGGACTGAAGGAGGGAAAAACTCCCCTGCTTAGCGTCGCCTAGGCTTACGACGCCAAGAATGGCTCCCTGGCGTCAAAATACGCCAGGGCTGACTGTCCAGAACTAAACTCGTTTTCCCATCTTACTACCATTATTCAATTCAAGCATTATTCTATCCCTTGCCTGGAATTCCTTGATGAATTGAGCTCCAAACTTCAAGAGACATAAGCTCCTCAAACCCCAATTCAACACCAATCTACAAATTTGAAATCAAAAATCCATTACCCCTTCCTTTGTCACCCTCTTCCTCCAAGTATCAATTTTCCCATTCAAAATGACAAACATTCAAACAAGAAAGTGAGCAAGAGTGTTACCTTATGCACATGCAAAGCACCAATTCCAATTCTTGAGGTATTTCCAAGTCCTCATCAATTCTACAATCAAGATTCTTATATTAAATATCATCTTCTACCCTTCTTCATCATTTCCATAACAATCCCCAATTCTAATCACAAACCCCATCCAAGAATCAAGAGAATAAATAGAATTTCAATAATTTGACAATTAAATCATGTTTTACTCTCATCTTGGGAATATCCATTTTAAGTTCCCATCCAAGTTACAAAAAAAATTCCCATATAATACACCATTCCCGTCATCCCATTGCACCCACCTTAAAACCCATTCAAAACTCAATAAAAACCCCAATTAGATGAAGAAGAAAGCTTACCAAAGCATGTAGTATCAAACCCCCAGGTTTCCTTAAGTTTCCCCTTGCTAAATCCTCTCCAATTGAGCTCTAAATCCACCCTATCTCACTCTAGCGGGAATAGTGTTTCTTGATTGCAAATGAAGACATTTTAGCATAGTGGCTGCCTTTAGGGTGTTTATATATGGTCTAGGGTCATCCGGGCCGGGTCAATGGAGCCGGGTCGGGTATGGGTAAGAGTGGTGGGCTGGGCTCTTGGTTGGACTCTCCCATTTTTCCATTAGTTGTTGATTGACCCATCCCTATTCTTTCTTGTCCTCAAACACTTGGGCTTCTCTTCTCTATTTAATTTTCTTCCTCTTGGAAAAGGCCCTTCATCTCTTAATTAATGAGCCCAAGCTAGTTAGTTGCATTCAACTAATTGTAATTAATTTAATTAATTATAAATTAATTACCCGGGATGTTACAGGAAGAAGGGAAAAGGGCAAAGGATAAGAAGTAGCAAGGCTTTACAAACGACCGGAGCTAGGCCAGATAGTCTGAGTGGAGCAGGTCAGCTTGGAGAAGGAAGTCATTACGTTTAGGACCGTACATGTTAGAGACAATAGTGAATGTCCAAACTTCTTTCACTAAATCTGGCAGTGGTTGAAGAAGTCAGACCACCCGGTTGTTAGTTTCAGAGAGTCATCGCAGGCGGGGCGGTTGTCAGAAGAACATTTGAGATTTATGGCGAACGCCGTGGGAGCATTACCAAATCTCATGTATACCCTGGGCCTTGAATCCAATCGGTGGGCATGCCAGAAGCTAACAGGAATAGTCTGGCATTGGATCAGGTTATTGTGAACTATATGTATTAAAGATGATTGTATTAATCGAACATTAATTTCAGAGCGGCCTTACCAAAGTTTTTTTGTGACGTGGTTTGATTTCAGCATCAAAGGAAGTAGGGGCATCGTCATCGTCAGAGTCATCGGACGTATGGACAATGATGTTATCTGAGTCGCTGTCCGAGGCCATAAAAATGCTAGTTGGTATATCTAAGATGAAAGGCATGGAATGATATATTAGTGTACATAATTTAGAGTGTAAATGGTAGATTTAATATATTATTTTCACTATAAATGGGTGGAGTTCAGTACTCAGGCAAACATACTTATTTAAAAGGAAATTTATACGAAGCAGGTAACTGAGAAAGTTTTTTACAAAAGAGTAATATTGTTCAAGAGTGTTTTGTTAGTTGTATATTCCTATTCACGTATTGTACAATGTATTGCATACCAATTTTACACACCACAATGCGTTTGTCAAGAGGATAAAAGAAAGCACGACAATATACAGAGGTTTTTTTAGTCGTTTTTAATATATGCTATCAGTTATTAAGCGTAACATAGAGATGGAAAATAGCATCGCTGGGAGGGGTTATTGAGAGATGAGTGAGTAGCAGAACAAAAAAATATGGGGATGGGGAGTATTGAAAAACAGGGAGCAGCATAAGAATGACTAATAAGAATAGAAAGCAGTACCTAGGATGGGTGGTAAGGGCAAGAATTAAGTAGAGGAGCGCGAATGGGTTGTATGGAACGGAGAGGGAAACCAGTGCCATTTTATGCTAGGCGGCAGGGGGGCCCTGCCAAAGGTGGTACTGGTATTGGGTGGGGGAAAACAGAGATTGTGGTTTCTTTTTTATTATATAGATGTATTAGTGAGTTTTGATTCTAGAGAGGTTGGATTTGATTAGCTTTATTGGGCCTATCGAGGGTAAAAAAGTGGATGTGGTGTTTACTGGTGTTCACAGTTTTTTTTTACTTTTCTGTACAAAATTTATTGTTTCACAATATGGAGAAGGTTGACAAAATTGTTTTGTACTTACAAGTAAAGAAAATCAATAATACATAGAATCCGGAGTTCAGGTGCATAAGGCAATTCTTGTGGGCGTGTAGTCTATGAGATGTAAATGCCATTACTACTGTTCTAACTCCTTTTGTCACACGGAGTTCAGTCGTTATTTATTTTTTTTTTGTGTCTCACAATCTTTGATCATATTTTTTTTTGAAAATGGAAGCAATTTCAGTAAGATTGTACTATTTTGTGCAGGTTCCAATGCATTATTACTTTGCAATACAAAGTTCCTTAGGACTTGTTTAATCGTAATACCCCAATTTCAGGTATTTAAGCGCCAAATGGTCTGTATTATTGATGTAAATGTAGTTAATTAGAGCAATTTTTTAATTACATGAATGATTTAAGTAAATGTAACTGAGGTAAGACCGACCCATTAGAATGATCACCACCTTAAGATATCCAAGGATAAATGCAATGTCATTTCACATGTGCAAATTTAAATAAAGCGATTTCAATTCATAGCCTGGAAATCTAATGTGCAGTAGAATGTGAATTGAAGTATTAAAAAATCCCAAGGAATGTTGTATTTTCTAATAGTAGCACCATTGTGTATAAAGTAAATACCAACATGGACAGTAAAAGCTGCAAGAATTTGTCTGTGGGTTTTTGGAACAAATAAAGGAAAGAGCAGGCATTTTCGCGAACACATTGAAGGCATGGGCGGGAATACAGAACTTGTAATATGTAACATTAAGGACACACCGAGGACTGGAAAACGCAGGAATTTTACATTCAACACAAAGAATAAATGCAAAACTTGTAAATGTGTTAAAAACAAAGAATGTAAAGCAATTGTTAGAATACACATAAAGGAAATAATAAATAAGCCTTATCAATGAGTAGACAAAATAGTTGCTAAATGGCACCAAACAATTGGGTCGACATAAACTGATGCAGAAGGAAAATAATGATACGCACTTGGAAATAGAAGACGGAGGAGGAAAAGGTGCCGGCGAACGGAAGTGGGTAGGAAGCCGAGCGGCTGCTGTTTAACAGTGAAGGAGGAGGGGCCATACATTGTCGCAGTGACGAGCGCAGTCACGGGCGCATGTTTGTCCAAGGAGCTGGATAGGAAAGGGAAAGTGATGGGCTGTGCGAGTGAAGAAGTGTGTGTAAAAGCTGTTGAAAGAGGACGAATGCAGTAGAAAAGAAAAGCTATTGTCGTCGAGTGGTCAGTGATGTGGGAAAAGTGGTGTGTCTATTAGTGGCCTGCATAGATTTGAATAGCTTTTAAAAAAAAAAAAGAAATTGTATTGACCAAATACAGAATATTTTGCTGAACTTCAGATATCAAAATACTTATTGTTATTATAGGTATAGTCACGAGAGGAAGATAAGTTATAGTGTGGGGTGGAAGGGGGAAGGGGCCCGTCCGGCAGGTGCTGCTGGAGATCTGGTTTCTTGGCAGGGGAAGGGGGTCACGGGGGGACGTCTGGACAAGGGACTGGAGAGAAAGTAAAGGGGAAGGGTAGGGCAGCGATAGAGTGTGTATAAAAGCTGTTTTTAGAAGACCGATGCAAAGGAAATAGTAAGGCCTGTGTCCTGGAACGTATATTGACATTGGTAAAAGTATTGTGTCCTTTGGAAAGTTGGGTAGCATTACTGATAGTGTATTTAGAGGTTATTTGTTAAGCACATAATTTTTGTGTTGTAGATAATGGTGTATTGTGTCGATTAAAATTATTCTTAAACCTCTTACGACAACCAAAAAAGTAAGGTATTATTAAGACACATAGGTAGGCTGAGTTCATATAAAATCTTCAAACTTATGATACGCGATTATATATATCCTTAATATCTATAGTTTAAAAAAATCTATTTATTTTAATAAAATTTGTAAAAAATCTTTATATATATATATTTAAAAAGGAGAAAATTAATCACAAATATATATATATATGCATAAATTATATCATTGTATATATAATATTTTTTAAAAATATTAATATTATATTTTTATTCAATAAAATTAATTAGCTAAAAAATTTATGTTTGAAATATAAATAATCATATATTAATATAGGGATTACAATAATCATAATTTAAATAAAAATATTTTATTTAATATATGACGCAATATTAAATAAATGCTGAAAATATGAATGAATATAAAATTATTAATAAGTACAAAAATTTTATACCATTCTAAACATATGTTACATAATACTTTTTTCTTTTTAAAAAAGGAAACATATCAGAAAAAGGGAAAAAAAAGGAAAACATGACATAGTAATCTTCGTATATTATGAAAATTGAAGGAAATATTATCGATAAAAATAATATTTAAAAAATTATCAAATCATTAAAACGTAATTATAATTTAAATTGATTTTATAAAATTAAAGAGTAGTCTATAAAAGAAACACTAATTAAAATTTAAAATATAGCACATAATAAAATATAAGTTTTAAGTGGTGAAAAAGGAAAACAAAATATAAATAATACTTTTTTTAAAGTTTGAAAATAATAGTGGAAATTTACAATATATTAGGTAGTAGCGAAATATTTTTAGAACCTTAATAATGTAAAATAACCTTTGTCTAATCCGATAGTAGCAGGTCATCAATTTTAGATATAGTATTTTAGATATAATGGATTATTATGATAAAACAAAGAGGATAGCTGATACGAAGGTTTTCCGTATACTATTGATTATTTAATACTCCCTTCGTCCCATTTAAGATGTCTTGTTTGATTTCTGCACACAATCCAATGTACTTTTTAAATCGATCATATCTCAAAATATATATAAGTAAAAATTATGTGAAATATATATTCTAAAACTATACGATTAGACGAATCTAACAAGATCCAACTCGATTATTTTTTTCAAATATTTACTTGCAATAATATTGAGTCAAAGTTAAATAATGAACAGTGTCAAGAAGTCAAACAGGACGTCTGAAGTGGGACGGACGGAGTATATTTTAGAAGAGTAATCATGTTGGGTTTGTTTTGATGTAAAGGGGGAAAGAAAGACCTCGATAGTTGGATAGTTGTAGGTAAGTTGATCAGTAATAGGTAGAAAGATAGGTACAGTACATGCACGTCTTGTAATAATAAGCAAACCTGTCACATTTGCACATGAATGTGAATACCACTATTTTGTCTAGATTATTGCTTTCGTAGCTAATTCTATACATGTGAGTTTCAAGACTTAATATAAATATGTGCATAATTTTTGATAGCTCTTGTATTTGGAAGAGGAGTTGTTATCTTCAGAAGAGGTTTGAAAGCATGGAGTTTTTTGTGCAACTTAGTGAAAGTTTTGAAAAATATTTGGAATGATACAATTGATCAATATATATGAAGCAAATATTGGAGCAATTAGTAAGGGGTATGGTTTTGAATCGTAATAATTTTTATCTTTTTTTTTGCAGCGTTTGCCACGGGTGATACTTAATTGTATCGAAGAAGATGATATACCATCAGTAATTGGAGTGGAAGGGCAACGATTGCAGTGTAATTTGGGAATGTTTTTTGATGGGACTGATATTTATATTTCTGGTGGAGATCTTTGGGACATGTTTTGTGATGCCCATGCACTTAAAATAGGAGATGTCCTGTTCTTCAAGCTGGCAGGACGAATGGAGTTTACAATAAAAATATTTAATGAAGATGGTGAACCCAAAGATTATTCTGAGATGCTACTGCAATATAGCACTTTCAATGGTAAATCTAAATAGTGGGTATTTATTTTCCCTTCTGATAGATAACGTCCTATTTGTTCGGCTGTGTTACTATTTTTTGCAACACTTGTTTATATGCAGAGACATATGCTTCTTTTGTGACAAAGCTAACAGATACAAATTATTATAGGCCATTGGTAATGTATAAACAATCCCATGCAGTTTAGCTCTTCAAATTTTGTTCTTATTGGGGAAGACATGGATATATATGTACATTTTCTTTCTCTGTAGGAAATTCCCAAGACCATTTGGCAAGGCTTTAATTTGCATCTACGGGAAAAAATCTGGTTGCGGTTTAGAGAACATGGGCGACTCCACCTTGTATATTTATTGGTTCCACCAGCCAGTCGACATAGAACCGAAGAGATGGTATCAATGAATATTGGGCTCCAGCAATTCTTTGCACAAAATAATATAGTTGCTGGAAATATATGTAAGTTTGTTATTAAAGCGGTAACATTTGGCCGACGCTATAATGAGGTTATTGTTGAAGTTGATGTTATAAGCCACATGTAAGCCCGTGTATTTGTAAACTATGTCAATATGTTGTTTAATTTGATGCTGCGGAAAAAATTTAGTAGGCTAAAGAATTCCTATCAAACTTTTCATGTTTTCGAGGCAATTTAATTCATTGCTAATATCATATTTAGCGGTTCATTTTTTATTTAGAGGGTGTTTGGATAAGCTGCAGTAAAAGTGATTATCTGATTATTGCGTTTTCAAAACACAAATAATCAGTTTAACCGCTAAAAAATGGTGCTGCAAACCTGATTATTTGCGTTTTGAAAATGCAATAATCAGATAATCAATTTCACATCGCTTATCCAAACACCCACTTAGTAACCTTGATTTGTACCAAACTTATTATTAAGGGATTCATTTTTTTATTCAGTAACGTTTATCAATTTATGTAAACAGATTATTACACGATACATGGAAATTACAATAATGAAATTTGGCCGTTTTTACATAAACTTAGTTATTGGAAAGCATTTTTAACAGCGAAATTAAAATCCATAACTGCTAGGAAAAGTAAGATCTACTGTGCCACTCCTAACTGCTTGGATCAGTAAGAACTATGACTTGCAAGAAGTTGTAGATTAAAACTTAAAAAAAACTCATCCAAGCCGAAGAGGAAAAATTTCAGAGAGGAGATTGAGAAAATATAATCATAATTCACAAGGCAATTTCATAAAGTATATTAGTTCACATTTAGTCCTTATATTTGTTTTAACTACTTTATAAAGTATATAAGTTTACAACATTGTTTACTTCAAACATGATATGGTAAATTAAGTTCCCATATACAGTTTTTTTTCCTCTTTTTGGATAAGTAAGGGGATTAAGTATAAAAAAAAAAAAAAAGTGTTGTGAAACCCCAAACTTTTATTTGAAAGTGTGGGCAATCCGTTTTTTTTCCTAGCATGCGTTTAGAAATAACACAGCAGTTGTAAATGCAGAATGAGCATAAAAAGGGAAAAATATTTGCGACTGAAGGTTTGTCTGTTATAAATACAAAATACAACTCCGTGGAAGACTTCTTCACAACTTGGGCCTTCCCACCGAATTTGGTTCGGGAGGAGTTGGCAGCAGATTTAGCCGGAGTGTGGTTTCCTCGACGTTAAGCAGCCCTGTCCTTGTAGTGTCTCAGTCTTCGTGGTTTTCTGTTGTTTTCTGCTCCCCCCTCACCCTGTTCCTTCCGTTTTTTTCCTTGTTTTGCTTCTTGTTTTCAGGCCTTTTAAGGCTCAGCCAAAAAAAAGAAAAACTGCCGATGGAGGATTTATTGATTACCTGTAAATTTATTTAGTATTTGCTACAATAATCTGACAAAATCTAACCTGACTATATTTTACTTTGTATAACTATAATAAAACTTTAAGCGAAAGTCCGTATGCTAGATGATTATTTATCAGTATTGTTCTACTGAATTTAGGGTGTTCGTTACATAAGTTTAATTTGAAGTTGTTGGTTTTGGGCGGCCTGCGCTTTAAAAAAAAAAAAACAAAGAAAGAAATTGGAAAGTGTTCAAATGGCACTAATAAATCAGTAATTTCACCAAAAAAGAATGTAAATGTATTCATTTGTTTTTTTAATCTGGGTGTAATGCAGAGATATATCCCATTCGTCTTAACATTTTGTAATAAATAAGGAAATCCGTTCTTCTTTAAATGTATCATTCATGTATTTTATGTTATAAAAGACATATTTTTAAACGGTAATAATTTTAATTGTGCGCAAATAAAAATTATAAAAATTTCATATTGAAAAATTACGTAATTAAACGAATCTAACAGGATTGTAGTTGATTGTATTTTTTATTATATGTTTATGTAAAAAAATTAATCAAAGTTACTTAATAAATAATAATTATTATGCGTATGAATTATTCATTTGAGAATGAATATAGTAGAGCTTGTTTTTTGTTAAAGGAAAAAACAAATGAAAGGGAAAATAGATGACTATAAGGACTTATTTTTAATTCTTATTTTAGGCCAATATAAATATAAATCATCAAAATAGACTACTATAATAAATGCAATCTATTGTTAAAATAAGGCAAATTATCTTGTAATACTTCCGTTCTTATATAAGTGAACAATTTACATAGTAGTAAGTATTCAATAAGTAACTTTGTTTAATTCTTTAGACATAGTTATATAACAAAAAAACATAGTTATATGAGATCTTGTTAGATTTATTCAATCATATAATTTTACAATATTAAATTTTTATAATTTTTACTTATATACAATTTGAGTTATAAACATTTAAAAATGTGTTTCGGACTGCGTGAAATGCAAATATGGTGCATTTATATGAGAACAAAAGAAGTAATAACCTCTTTTTACATATTATGAAAATTGGAAGAAATATAGCAGGCAAAAGTGTTATCTAGAAACTATAGGGAGCAAAGGTCGGAGGAAGCGGTGCTTATGACTCATGGGTTATATAATTTGTTTTTACAAAATCATATAAGTGTTGGTGACTTTTGTAAGTTTGTTGTGAACTCAGCAACAGTTGGGCCTAGGAATAATGAGGCTTTAATTCAAGTTGATATCATAGATCATATGTGAAATGCAGTGGAGATGAAGATGTTGTGAAATGGATGCTAGACGATGGTTAATTATTATTTTGTTTATGGGATTAGAATGTTAAGTGCACAATTTGAATTTGAAGCTGCTGATTCTGGGGATTCAGTGTCAATACTATAGATTCAATATAGGGTATGAACGGTGGGTAGAGTATGTTTGTCACTGATACATACCACTGAAATGCATAGGTTTTTTTGAGAAATTGGAGTAGACCTAAAAGATTATTGTAACACCCCGGTTTTTGGTCACCCAGGTCGGGATGTCACCGCCACATCTCCCTAGTAAGACACGGTTTCTCCGAGCTTACTAAAGAGATGCAAGGCTAGGTATTGCAGGATTTAAAACATTTAAAGCATTCAAAATAGCCCATACAATATAATTCGAAAATAATAATAGCATAGCGCAGCGGAAATATTTAATTTAGTACAGTATCGCAGCGGAAAATTTAAATAGGGCCGACATGGCCAAAACACGGGTTAAACAGGCCCGTTCATGATATAGTCTAAGTACGAAATTTAAAAGCAAAATAACACTTCCCAAAATCCCATGCATGATTCGTGCTCATACAGGCTCATTCCACATATTCTGTAAAGAAAGGAATAAAAATGGTTTTGGTCAGCAAAATTGCTGAGTAAGTTAACACATGCATGATCGTAGGGTTTAAAAGCCATAAATTTAATAATTTAACAAAAGCATGATAATAACATAATATTTAATTTCATCTAATCCATATCCAATAGCATAATTTATCTCAGGGCTCTATTTAATAACACATCTCACATGGTTCAAAATAATAGCCATAATTTAAATAAAACATTTAAATAATTTAATTTGACAACAATATCATTTAATCCAGTTTAATTTAATTTAGAATCCCCATTACATTCCCGATTTGGTATTTCAAAGTTTCACGATAAAAATCGCGATGTCAACAAGTTTAGCCGGTAGCCCGGCGGCCGCAGCCGTATCAGTCATACCCAGTACCATTCCGGAGCCTCGGGAAACCCATACGGATATTCACGAGAGTGTAGGCTCTATATTTCGCCGTTTTGGCAATATCACATTTCAAGTATAGCGCGCGGGGTCACCATCGTCCATTACGGCACGAAGTGAATCGTTAGGGGGCACCCTGCAGAGCACTCACCCCTAATTTTAATTTATCAAGTTTGTAAGGGGATTTAATTTTTAAAATCTGCCTTCCATTGTAGTTATTTAGAAATAATATCTCAATTCGTTTCAACCCTAAAGGTTAATTCCATGTTTCAACAAGATTTCAAAATTTCGTTCCGGTAAATCACAGTTTACTCCAAAATTCGTCTAAAATCAGATTTAATTCCAAAAATTCCAAAATTTCATATCTGACTCGGAAACATCAAGATCTACAACTTTCGTGCTTTAACTTTTTCAATCCGATATACCTAAGTAGGTCAAAATCACCAATTTTCGCATAAGAAGAAATCTGTCCGAGTTTAACATGTCACAGTTTAAAGATTTCAAATTCTAACATATCAATTCAACTCCAAATTTAATGAAACTTGACAGGGATCATCTTAAGACATTTATCTACAACTTTCATGTTCGGCCAAAGATCTAAAACAGCCTAGATCCTATCTCAAAAACGTGATCAAGATCATTCCTAAGTTCTGTCCAAGATTTCAAGATCTAGAATCAAATAGTTCGGTTTCGACGGGTTTTCACATGTCAAATCAACTCCAAAAATTCTCAACTTTTTACAGTAGCTAGGTCTAAGTCTTAGGAACGTTTTTCTTGTTTTAAGTTTTTCCGTTTGAGTTCGTTTTAAGGGTCGGAAAAATTCAACAAATCTGTTGCGTCGGTAGAAAAACAAAAGTGGACAGATTTATGGTTCTTGTTGAATCTTTTTGGTTTCGAATGTTTTAAAATCTCCCAAAACCATGTAAGGCTAACTTACAGTGTCTATGAACGTCGGGAATGTCTAGTTCGGAGGCGTGGCTTCCAGATCACCGTTTCTCCTCTCCGTTCGTCGGGTTCTACGATCTAGATTCGATACGGGGTGTAGAAAGAAAAGAATCGAAGTTAGAATCCGTTTTCGGATTGAAACGTGAAAAGATTTATTGGACTAGAGCTTACCACAACGTTTGGAGACCTTGGATTTTCGTCCAAGCTGCTGCCTCCGTTTGGTGCTTTCCGTCGACTCCGAATTTAGGGTTTCGAACGTATAGGAGATTGTAGGGTTTTGTAAATTTGTTTGGGGCTCCCAAGGGGCTTATTTATAGAATTCTAAGTCCCTAGGGCGTCCACAACCGACCTAGAAGTCTGGAGTCGAGAGATGTTCAACCGAAAGTCGAAAAATCCGCGCTCGGGCGAGAGATTCACGCAACAACCAAATCTGTGGGGTGGCGCGGTCGTGGCGCGCTAAAGCCACTTTACCGCGCGGCCACCGCGCCGACTTCGCCTGGACTTCGGTCCGGGCGGGTCGTGCGATCCGTCGTGCTTTTCCGCCTCTCTTTCGGGTTTCTATCCCTCTATGCTCCCGAATTCCAATTTCCGGGGTATATTCGGGTTCATACTTTCTCTCTAATTTTATTCTCAGTCTAATTGGATGTTTTGGACTCGAATACTCGAGTTCATTAGTGTCGGGTTTTGGTGTACCATTTATCCATCCTTTTGTTTAATTAAATTCCTTTAATCCCTTTTTAAGTAAAATCTCATTTCTCATTTCCTTGTCTTTATTTATTTATTTATTTGCTGGATTTATCTATTTATTTATGGTATTTATTTTATTTATTACTTATTTATTTAATTATTGTTTTATTTTATGTTAGAAAATTCTCGGGTATTACAGTCTACCCTCCTTAAGAATCAACTTCGTCCTCGAAGTTGTGTTCCGGCTTTTCTCGTCTCGTGCTAAGGTCTTGTGTTTGTTTTATTGTTTTGTGACTGAACTTAGAATTAAACTTCTAAGCTGCCTACGTACCCGGTAAAGGGATCAAGCCATAACGTAGTTCAAAAGTTTACAAAATTGCACGAAAATAGGTGGTATGACATCCTCTCCCCCTTAAGATTGCAGTTATGTCCCCATAACTGTGTCGGAATCGGTTTGGAACAATGTCGGGTATCGTTCCCTCATATCGGATTCTACTTCCCAAGTTGCCGTCTCACTTTCGTGATTTGACCAAAGAACCTTGATCATTTTGATGGTTTTGTTCCTCGTTACTCGTTCCTTAGTATCGAGAATACGCACTGGGACTTCTTCGTAAGTCAAATCTTCGTCTAGCTCAATTATCTCCGGTTGAAGTACATGTGTCGGGTCCGGCACATACTTCTTTAGTTGCGAGACATGGAAGACATTATGAACTCTATCTAAGTGTGGCGGTAAAGCCAATCGGTAGGCTAGAGTTCCGACTCGTTCTAGAATTTCGTAAGGTCCTATGTATCGCGGACTTAACTTCCCTCGTTTGCCAAAGCGCATCACCCCCTTCATGGGTGATATCTTTAGCATGACCCTATCTCCCACTTGAAATTCTAGGTCTCGTCGTCTCACGTCGGCATAACTCTTTTGACGGTCTTGAGCGGCTCTCATCTTCCCTTGGATCACTTTGATTTGTTGAGCCATGTCTTCGATAAGTTGTGGTCCCACTACCACGGACTTATCGTTTTCTTCCCAGCTCAAAGGGCTTCGGCACTTTCGTCCATACAATGCCTCGAAAGGTGCCATGCCGATACTAGCATGGTAACTATTATTATAGGAAAACTCAATCAAGGGTAAATGAGATTCCCAATTTCCTTTGAATTCCAACACACATGCTCTCAGCATGTCTTCTAGTGTTTGGATTGTTCTCTCGGTTTGTCCATCCGTCATCGGGTGGAATGCGGTGCTCATTTTGATTTGAGTACCGAGAGCTTTTTGTAACTCCGTCCAGAAATGAGAGACAAATCTACTGTCTCTATCGGAAATGATATCATGTGGTACTCCATGACGTCGTACCACATTATTAATGTAGGCTCGGGCCAATTGGTCCATAGTCCACGTGTCTTTCATTGGGATAAATATGGTTGTCTTCGTTAGCCTATCCACAATCACCCAAATCTTGTTCATGTCTTTAGGTGATCGGGGTAATCCCGAGACAAAGTCCATTGAGATGCTATCCCACTTCCAACTTGGAATCTCTAGTGGTTGCATCAATCCTAAGGGTTTATGTCGCACTGCCTTAACCTTTTGGCAGGTGAGACATCTCGCTACGAAATTTGCCACTTCCTTCTTCATTCCCGGCCACCAATAGATCTTCTTCAGATCCTTGTATAGCTTGTCGCCTCCGGGATGTACGGAATATGGCGTGTTGTGCCCTTCCTCCATCAACCTTTGCTTCAACTCGGCACATTTAAGAGGCACACACCATCTACCTTTAAAACGGATGCTTCCATCCTCGTGGACAGCAAATCCTATTGCCTTCCCTTCAGCAATATACCCTTTTATCTTCTCGAGTTTCGGGTCGCCCGGTTGAGCGAGTCGAATCTCTTCTAATATGGGAGTTTCTACGACCATGGCATTGACCGTTTCTCTCACTGTGCCAGGATGCACAAGTTCTAACTCCAATCTTGCCAAATCCATGTACAATGCTGGCGGAATCACCAACGAGTTTGTCACGTGTTGGGTTTTCCGACTTAGGGCATCGGCTACCACATTCGCCTTCCCCTCGTGGTACGCTATCTCTAAATCGTAGTCCTTAATGAGTTCCAACCACCTTCGCTGTCTCAAATTCAACTCCTTCTGAGTGAATATATATTTCAAGCTCTTGTGGTCGGTGAACATTCGACACTTCCGCTCATAAAGATAATGTCTCCATATCTTTAGAGCGAAAACGACCGCTGCCAACTCCAGGTCATGTGTCGGATAATTTTCCTCGTGAGGTTTTAGTTGGCGTGATGCATAGGCTACGACTCTCGAGTCTTGCATCAAAACACAACCTAAACCTTCCTTCGAAGCATCGCTATATACTTCGAAGTCACCATTCTCTGATGGTAATGTTAATACGGGTGTGGTTGTGAGTCGTTTCTTCAGCTCTTGAAACGCAATCTCACAAGCTTCGGTCCACTCGTATTTTGCTCCCTTCTTTAGTAGCTGGGTCAAAGGACGTGCAATCCTTGAAAAGTCCTTCACAAATCGTCTATAATATCCGGCTAATCCAAGGAAACTCCTTATTTCCGTTGGACTTTTCGGAGTTGCCCATTCAGTTACGGCAGAAACTTTTGCCGGATCCACTGATACTCCATCAGCGGATACTATGTGTCCGAGAAATGCCACTTCTTTCAGCCAGAAGTCACATTTCGACAGCTTGCCGTATAGCTGATTTCTTCGCAAGATATCCAACACTTGATGTAAGTGTTTCGCATGCTCCTCCTCGCTCTTCGAGTAGATCAGGATGTCGTCAATGAACACTACGACACACTGGTCTAACAATTCTCGGAACACGTTGTTCATGAGATTCATGAACATGGCCGGAGCATTTGTTAACCCGAAGGATAACACTGTGAACTCGTAATGGCCATATCGCGTTCGAAATGCCGTCTTCGGAATGTCCTTCTCGGCGATCCTCAATTGATGATACCCAGATCGCAAATCGATCTTCGAGAATACTGAAGCTCCCTTCAGTTGATCAAACAGATCCTCTATTCTCAGAAGGGGGTATTTATTCTTAATGGTCACTTGGTTTAGTCCTCGGTAATCTATGCAAAGACATAGTCCTCCGTCTTTCTTTTTGACAAACAAAACCGGTGCTCCCCAAGGGGACGTACTCGGTCTTATGTAACCTTTTCCCAATAGCTCCTCGAGTTGTTCCTTTAACTCCTTCATTTCCAGTGGTGCCATCCGGTACGGAGCTTTCGAGACAGGCTCTGTCCCCGGAATGAGATCTATCGTGAATTCAAGATCTCTCTCAGGTGGCATACCCGGAACGTCTTCAGGGAACACGTCCGGGTACTCTCTTACCACTGGTATGCTATCAACCTTGTTCTCTTCCGCCTCAAGGTTGTGCACATAGCACGCATATAGTTCGTACCCCTTACGCATCAAGTTACTTAGTTTAAGTGCACTAACGATTTTGTTACTTTTCTTAGGGGGCTGAGAGTAAAAGATAACTCTCTTTCCCCTACTTTTTGACAAGGTGATCTTTTGCTTTTGGCATTCGATCACCGCTTTATACTGGGATAGCCAATCCATCCCCAGTATGATGTCAAAGTCTCTTAAGTTAAATTCTACCAAGTTCGCGAAGAATTCTACGTTCTTTATCACTATAGGAATTCCGTTATATCGTTTAGAGCAAGACACTACTTCTCCAGAAGGCAATTGAATTCCTAAGCTAATTCTCTCGCACTTAGGTAGATCTAACTCAGGCACTATCCTTGATGCAATAATTGAGCAACTAGCTCCGGAATCAAATAAAATTCTAAGGGGGTGTATTCAAAACGTGAAATGTACCTGCCACCACTTCTCCTTGCGCAGGCACGTCCGCTTGGTTCACCACGTTCAGCCTCCCCATAGGGCGTCCCTGATTGCCCTGCTGATTCGCATTCGGCTGCTGATTTTGTTGCTGGTTTTGATTCTGTGGGGGCGGAGGTCGTTGGTTCTGGTTATGGTTTTGCGGCCTATTTTGAGGGGGTCTGTACCCTTGGTTATTGCCGTTTCGCCCGTTTTGGTTTTGAGGCTGTTCTTGCCCCGCGACCAAATCGTCCCTCTTCGTTATGTTCTCGAGCCTAGTTCGACATTCCCGTCGAACGTGACCCATTCGACCGCATCGGTAACAGGCGCCTTGTTGCGGGCATCCCCTTGCCAGATATGGTCGTCCACATCGCGGGCAAGGCGGTACCGGATCTTCTTGATTGAACCTCCTTCACGTGTTGTTTTGTTGGGGCCTATTCGACCCTCTGCGCTGCTCGTTCCTTCCAGTGTTGTTCTCGTTTCTTGAGTCTCGGCTTCTCTTGTCTTGAGGACCCCTGCTGGACTCCCCACTCACCCTTCTTTTCAGCTGCTGCACGCGTGCTACCGCTACAGCGCGATCGTATACGGCTTGCAAATCGGGGTAGTGTACCCCCGCGATCACTTCGCGCACAGACAGGTTCAGTCCCATCTCGAACTTCTGTGCCTTCTCCGCATCAGTAGGCACTAGCCTTGGTGCGAACCTCACCAGCTCCTTGAAGCGGGTGTAGTATTCTTGCACCGTTTGGCTTCCTTGCTTCAACGACAAGAATTCTTCGTACATGGCAGCTTTGGTACTCAAGGGATAGAATCGATCCCTGAGTAGTTCCATCATCTCCATCCACGAGTAAGGCTCGTCATCTTCAGTTAGTTTGTCTTGCGTTGCTTGCCACCAGTCATCAGCTTCGCCTCCCAAGTAGTATGAAGCGACATGTACCCTCTCTCCTTCCGGACATTTGACCGCTCCCAGCAGCTTGTCAAAAGTCCGGATCCATTCCTCCGGTTTAGCTGGATCCTCCTCACCAGCATAGTGGGCGGCTGGTAGGGATTCACCATCGCTAGGTAGTTA
Source organism: Hygrophila difformis (assembly GCA_030278955.1). Lineage (NCBI taxonomy): Eukaryota > Viridiplantae > Streptophyta > Magnoliopsida > Lamiales > Acanthaceae > Hygrophila > Hygrophila difformis. The sequence continues at coordinate 10,972,386 of JAOANR010000004.1, read as the reverse complement.
GGGCGAGCTTGGGGCGGAGGTACCGCCGCAGCTTGACCCTGGTTGACTTGCGCGTTCCCGAGCGCAATCAACACTTCCTCTATCGTCCTAAGACGATCGCCCACATTGTTCGGTGCGGGGGCGTCCTGCGCACCTTGGGGTTGTTCCATCTCAGGTTGAATCGGTTCAGTGACGTTGGGTGGTGTTTCCGTAGGTATCTCAGTGGTGGTTTGGGGAGTGGTTTGAGTTCTTCCTCTTCCTCTTCCTCTGGGTGCCATTCTGGTACAAATATGATAGATTAGGGCTGGTGAATTTAGCATATAGTCTAAGCAATTTCTATAAATGTATATGTGTGTAGTAATTTAGCACGTGGTGCTTTGTTCGGATTAAGAAGCATCGTATGCTTCGGGGTTTTATTTTATTTTGTTTTGTTTTGTTTTGAAATAAATCGGGCATTTTATTTCCTCAAAAGAAATTTTTGTACAAAAGTAGAAATATTTTTCTAGCAAAACAATGTCTAACAATAGAATCTCTAGTGCCTCATGACGTCTCCCGGTGGGGTAGCAGGATCTTCCTCCGGATCTTCCTCCTCCGAACTCGGCGGTAGTAGGTCGTCAAAGATAGTGATTAAATCTTGCCCGTGGGCATCGATGTATTCCTTTAGTATTAAGTTTTGTGTAGTGAGGGTTTGGACTTGGCGTTCGAGTTGGTTTATGCGGTGATGATCCGCCTCTCTCAAGTTGCCCATGTGATGTAAATTGGCCTCCAACTGAGCCATACGGTACTTCATTTGCTCTAGGGTTTGGTGGGAATTGAGATGAACGCTCATCATCCTGACCATCAACTGCATCATGTCTTGACTAGCCATCTAGCGCAAGCAAGAGATCTAAGTTAATATTCGCCAAGATTCTAAGTTCAATTCGCCAAGATTCTAGGTTCGAATTTCCGAGATTCTAAGTTCATAGCAGAGATGCAGCATGCATATGCAAATGATAATTCCCCCCAATAATAATTTAATACGCCATATATATATATATATATATATATTTCCATGGGTTTTAAAATAAAGAATAAAAATTCTTCTCCATGGAAATAATAATTTAAAATTTAAAATAATAGTCAAAATACTAATAATAGTTAAAAATAGTAATGGTTTAAAAATAATAGTTTAAAAAAAGCCGGGCTCTGATACCAACTTGTAACACCCCGGTTTTTGGTCACCCAGGTCGGGATGTCACCGCCACATCTCCCTAGTAAGACACGGTTTCTCCGAGCTTACTAAAGAGATGCAAGGCTAGGTATTGCAGGATTTAAAACATTTAAAGCATTCAAAATAGCCCATACAATATAATTCGAAAATAATAATAGCATAGCGCAGCGGAAATATTTAATTTAGTACAGTATCGCAGCGGAAAATTTAAATAGGGCCGACATGGCCAAAACACGGGTTAAACAGGCCCGTTCATGATATAGTCTAAGTACGAAATTTAAAAGCAAAATAACACTTCCCAAAATCCCATGCATGATTCGTGCTCATACAGGCTCATTCCACATATTCTGCAAAGAAAGGAATAAAAATGGTTTTGGTCAGCAAAATTGCTGAGTAAGTTAACACATGCATGATCGTAGGGTTTAAAAGCCATAAATTTAATAATTTAACAAAAGCATGATAATAACATAATATTTAATTTCATCTAATCCATATCCAATAGCATAATTTATCTCAGGGCTCTATTTAATAACACATCTCACATGGTTCAAAATAATAGCCATAATTTAAATAAAATATTTAAATAATTTAATTTGACAACAATATCATTTAATCCAGTTTAATTTAATTTAGAATCCCCATTACATTCCCGATTTGGTATTTCAAAGTTTCACGATAAAAATCGCGATGTCAACAAGTTTAGCCGGTAGCCCGGCGGCCGCAGCCGTATCAGCCATACCCAGTACCACTCCGGAGCCTCGGGAAACCCATACGGATATTCACGAGAGTGTAGGCTCTATATTTCGCCGTTTTGGCAATATCACATTTCAAGTATAGCGCGCGGGGTCACCATCGTCCATTACGGCACGAAGTGAATCGTTAGGGGGCACCCTGCAGAGCACTCACCCCTAATTTTAATTTATCAAGTTTGTAAGGGGATTTAATTTTTAAAATCTGCCTTCCATTGTAGTTATTTAGAAATAATATCTCAATTCGTTTCAACCCTAAAGGTTAATTCCATGTTTCAACAAGATTTCAAAATTTCGTTCCGGTAAATCACAGTTTACTCCAAAATTCGTCTAAAATCAGATTTAATTCCAAAAATTCCAAAGTTTCATATCTGACTCGGAAACATCATGATCTACAACTTTCGTGCTTTAACTTTTTCAATCCGAGATACCTAAGTAGGTCAAAATCACCAATTTTCGCATAAGAAGAAATCTGTCCGAGTTTAACATGTCACAGTTTAAAGATTTCAAATTCTAACATATCAATTCAACTCCAAATTTAATGAAACTTGACAGGGATCATCTTAAGACATTTATCTACAACTTTCATGTTCGGCCAAAGATCTAAAACAGCCTAGATCCTATCTCAAAAACGTGATCAAGATCATTCCTAAGTTCTGTCCAAGATTTCAAGATCTAGAATCAAACAGTTCGGTTTCGACGGGTTTTCACATGTCAAATCAACTTCAAAAATTCTCAAATTTTTACAGTAGCTAGGTCTAAGTCTTAGGAACGTTTTTCGTGTTTTAAGTTTTTCCGTTTGAGTTCGTTTTAAGGGTCGGAAAAATTCAACAAATCTGTTGCGTCGGTAGAAAAACAAAAGTGGATAGATTTATGGTTCTTGTTGAATCTTTTTGGTTTCGAATGTTTTAAAATCTCCCAAAACCATGTAAGGCTAACTTACAGTGTCTATGAACGTCGGGAATGTCTAGTTCGGAGGCGTGGCTTCCAGATCACCGTTTCTCCTCTCCGTTCGTCGGGTTCTACGATCTAGATTCGATACGGGGTGTAGAAAGAAAAGAATCGAAGTTAGAATCCGTTTTCGGATTGAAACGTGAAAAGATTTATTGGACTAGAGCTTACCACAACGTTTGGAGACCTTGGATTTTCGTCCAAGCTGCTGCCTCCGTTTGGTGCTTTCCGTCGACTCCGAATTTAGGGTTTCGAACGTATAGGAGATTGTAGGGTTTTGTAAACTTGTTTGGGGCTCCCAAGGGGCTTATTTATAGAATTCTAAGTCCCTAGGGCGTCCACAACCGACCTAGAAGTCTGGAGTCGAGAGATGTTCAACCGAAAGTCGAAAAATCCGCGCTCGGGCGAGAGATTCACGCAACAACCAAATCTGTGGGGTGGCGCGGTCGTGGCGCGCTAAAGCCACTTTACCGCGCGGCCACCGCGCCGACTTCGCCTGGACTTCGGTCCGGGCGGGTCGTGCGATCCGTCGTGCTTTTCCGCCTCTCTTTCGGGTTTCTATCCCTCTATGCTCCCGAATTCCGATTTCCGGGGTATATTCGGGTTCATACTTTCTCTCTAATTTTATTCTCAGTCTAATTGGATGTTTTGGACTCGAATACTCGAGTTCATTAGTGTCGGGTTTTGGTGTACCATTTATCCATCCTTTTGTTTAATTAAATTCCTTTAATCCCTTTTTAAGTAAAATCTCATTTCTCATTTCCTTGTCTTTATTTATTTATTTATTTGCTGGATTTATCTATTTATTTATGGTATTTATTTTATTTATTACTTATTTATTTAATTATTGTTTTATTTTATGTTAGAAAATTCCCGGGTATTACAATTATGATGTCTGTGAATATAGCTGGAACAAAGTTATTTGAAGATAAGAGTAAAGGTGGAATTGTAGAATACATTATGTGCTAATAAACTGCCAAAATTGGAGAAAATAATCTAAAAATTGCGAATACATTGGAGTGAGGAATTGGACCGCAGACAATCAAAAATTAAGGTTGAGAAATTGAGAACATCCCATGTACTACTAATGTAATTCTGTCATTTGCAGCTACGAAAATAATTCATGTATGCTATTATGGTAAAATGAGAAGTAGTTACAAAACGTTGGGATTATAGTGAATCCACATGAGAAGTAGTTAGAAATGGGATTCTAGGAAATCCATAGGCAAAACACAACCGCTTGGTCGTAGCCAAAGCAATCATAAGGCATGAGAAGCAATTGTACGGAGGAGCGAAAGCACTGGATATATATACAAACAAAAGTCTGGATTACAGTAAATCCACATGACAAGTAGTTACAAAAGGGATTCTAGGTAATCCATGGACAAAACGCAACTGCTTGGTCATAGCCAAAGCAACCATACGGCATGAAAGTATTTCCCAGCACACAAGCAATTGGGCAGAGCAGCTTGCTTGGTGCATGGGGCAAAAGGAAATAGCTATAACATGACCATAAGTGGCCACAGTGAACAACATAGTATATCATATGCAACTTAGTAGCATGTCATATATTGGTGGGAAAAGTAATTAGCAGGAAGATCAGGTGGGCTTAGGTTGTGCAGTGGAAGGTTTTCTCATATGTGAACGGGTACCAGGAGGGTTGGGTGGAGCTGCACTTGTTGCTGGAGCTTTGCGCTTCGGTGGAGTGACAATTGCAGACAATGCTGGTGAGGCTGCAGTGGAAGGCAGGGCAGGTGAATTGGTTTTCAGTGGGGTTGGACTAATCTGTACGGGTGCAGCAGATGGGTGAGATTGACCAATTGCTTGGCCAGGTACTGAAAGTGGTGAGTAGGATGATTGGTCAGATGGAACAGGTATGGAAACGGTTGAGTCCCCTCCGGACATAGATAGTTGCGATGAGGGAGGAGTATCGTTCTTGTCAGTGGCAGCTTGTGAGGGCAATGGTGTGATATTTGGGATCGGATCCACATTAAAGTCTAATGACCTGTTTGCTCGTGTGTGTTCAGCAGTATCAGTGCCTGTAGATGTTAGAATTTCTTCCAAGGTTTTTTTTGTAGTTGGAGTGAAAAACTGATCATTTTTGTTTGAGGCAAGGTTGACAGCTGGGGCCAACGTAGTAGGAGATGGACAATTAGTAGCTGGTGGGGAGGCTGGCATTGGGAAATAGTAGTCATGCAGGTTTTGCTCTGTGCAACCCACGACAACCGAATACTTTGACTGAACTTGAGAGCCCTGGGAGAAGGAGTAGTGTCGAACATAGCAGAGCAACTCCTTGCCCTCAACTTCTGATATTATGTCTGCATCAACTGACAAGTTCTGTAATGGAGGAAAACAATGTGTTCATGATAAAGTTAGTATTGGAAAAACTGAAGAGGAATAGCAGAAACAGATGAGATACATGGTAAAGGGTAAATACATTCTCTGTGGCTGCGAGAAGATGCTCAGCTTTCTGGCCAATAATTGTTTCAGCAAAAGAACCAGATACGTTTATGACCATGGATGCAGTTGTGTCAGCAAGGATTAAATTCAGCCGTGCTCTATTAATAATAAGAAAGAGGAAAATTAAAACTGAATAAATAATGAAGGAAAATGTAGCATGACATGGACATTACGAAAGACCTTGGTTCAACGCCAGCTCGTTCGTGGCAGCTAGTGCAGCGAACCACCCAAGTGAGGTCAACATCCAGTGGTTTGTGACAGTTACTGCAAGCAACATACCAGTATTGTTGGGTGTACGTAGGTAACTGGAGTGTGCCACGGACCCAACAAGCGTGCTGAATGGAAAAGTAAAGTTAGTTTAAAAAGAAAGTGTATATAATGTCCGCAACATTTGTTGTATGGAGCATATTAAATAAGAAGATCACAATTAAGGTAAAAAAAATCAACAAAGAACAAGCAAATCAACTATATATGGTATATGTAGAAGGGAGTTTATGGAGATATATGGAGTTAAGCGACAAGCAGCAAATGCGAAGTAAGAACTTATTTATTGCAAGGAAAGAGTTCGTTCTGTCTATGCTCAAAAGTTATTCTATGGCGCTTTCTAGATAATAAGTATATATAAGTACAAATGTAAAGTCATTTAGAAGTCGTGCAGGGAAACTATCACTTTGAGAGGATAGCAAAAAGCAATTAGTTGCTTGTATGAACTACTGCTTTGGTAAATTTCTGAATGAAAAAAAAAAATAAGCCGATGGGAAAAAGATGGAAAAGAGGAAAAGGTAGGCCAACGAAGGTAATAAAATAAGCTAGGTTTTTTGGTTACCTCAGCAGAAAAACAGTACACTTATTTATTGAATGAAACTATAGGGAGCAAACAATCATATGGTCATTTATATAAGGAAAGCAAAGGCTGGATGGTTGTTGAATTACTGATGCGACATCACGAACGGCGATTGAAATGTATGCACAGGTGATGTATGCACCTGAGTGAGCACATCAAGAGCTGCTGATACTGATAATATGCATTCATTAGGTGGAGGCGGAAGCAAGTTTTGTTCATTCTTGTAGTGGCAAGCATCAAGTAGCTTCTTGACATCATCTGAATGTTTATTATACCTACAAAGAACAACACTTTGTGCTGCATATTAGAGAATAATAAGTATTGGGAACCAGCCATTGAACTGAAGCCAAAATATACCACTCCTTCATAACAAGCCCATCAACAAGTGGAGGGTTCACCAAGATGCAGGAGTGGAAGCGAGTTGTTAAAGAAAGTGCTGATGGGAAAAACATGATAATAATAAGTCAATGTGAAAGAACAAGCATTTGCAAAAGATGATATCTATAGAAAAGAAATGTGGGTCAGAGGCTTACTGTTGAAAGTTGAGACTTTCATGTTCAAAAATATTACGTTCGGAGCAGAAGCTACTTGAGCGGCAAGGCTGTCACCGTATTTTTGTCCGAACTCATTAGACAAAGATACAATATAGGAAACGTTCCTGCGAATAAGGAAAATGGTAGGAATATAGTGTAGTTAGGCACTGGGATACTCATACGAAAAGTAAGGCAAGATTGGGATAATGACATGTCTGTAACAGCAACAAATTCCCGAGAACTCTGCTTTCCATTAAGGATCCTTGGTGGGAGAGCTTCAACAATCACTGTATTAACATCTGCAAGTTCAAGGGGCGAAAACACGTAGTTTGATTGGAGCAATAAATTAGATACTGCAGAACAAAGCTAAAGAGTTGTAAGACTATACTGATCGTTGTGTCAGAGTCTGCTACTAAATGGAAGTCGTGGAAATCTGTATACGGAAGTTCGAAATGCAAGCGAGGCGGCAGAGCTTCCTCGAATGGTTCGACGATAGTCCTGCTACGAATGATCCATGAGAAACCGTAAGAACCGGTTTGGTATTTTTGGTTTGCGGGTTGGATGCCGAAGCCGGACAAATAATAGCGCTTGTATGGGACGAAGCTGTTTGCGTGCAGTCTTATGTCAGGGCCGAACATCAGTGCATGGGTAAGCGTACCCAGGACAAAGGATGAAAAGAAGAAGGCGCATGATTCTAACGAAACTAAAACGATGCGCAAAGGATGGCTATATGATTTGGTAAGCAGCGTAAGAGAATTTTCCTTCTGCCAACCGAAGGGAACGGAGCAACATGAAGACGTAAACTTGAAAATAAAGTGAACAATGCAGAAGAATGTTATGTAAAAAAAAAAGGCGTGAAACAAAATCGGCAAATTTGGGATTAACATACGAAAAGGCTGACACAGAAGATGAGCTCACCGCGGAATCTGTAAGCAGCAGGCGCTGGTAGGGTGTCCGATCAGCAGGGTTGGTGGAGAGAAGTTTTGGCCCTTTATCGACCGTCTGAACGAGTACCCAAAAAGAATGGGAGATCAGGTTCACCTGAGCAATTGGGATGGTACGTCTATCCATTGGCAGTGACCTTTTGAAGGGAACAGGTTTTGTTGGTTTTTGAGGAAGTAAAGAGCAAGATGGGAACACCCAGGGAAGAGCTAGTGGGTTGAGAGGAAAAGCAATGGAGAGATTTGAGGAGGATATGGAATTATTAAGGAGTTTTGGGGATAAAGCTGTTGTAACTTGTGATTGATTTGCTGATGGAGAAAGAGTGGATTGGAGAAAAAACTTATCTCTAAGGTAATAATGACTTCCTCGTATGAAGAGATAAATTAGTATTTGGTAATACTTCATTTGGCTTATGAAAATTTGTGTATTATTCCTTTTTTGGGAATCCCACGAAATTTGATCATTTCATATTTTTAAATAAATTAAATAATATAAATTTAGTAAAAATTTTAATTATTTTTAAATTACATTGAACGTATTTACTTTTACTATTTAATACAAATTTTAATATACTTTTACTTTCCGAAACAAAATTCTTATGTTTCTTTAATTTTTACTATTTCAAAATTAGTACTCTTTCCATCCCACATAACATGTCCTGTTTGACTTTTTGCCACTATTTATTGTTCAGCTTTGACTCAATTTTATTGTAATTATATATTTAGACAAAAATAGTCGAGTTGGGTTTTGTTAGCATCGTTTGATCATTTAGTTTTAGAATATATATTTCATATAATTTTTTATTGTATATATTTTGAGATATATTTAATTTTATTGTATATATTTAATTTTTGGATTGTGTGTAAAAGTTAAACAAGATAAATTAAATGGGACGGGGGAGTACAAATTAAAATTATATTCTTAGTATAAAATACTACATATTATAAAGTATTTAATTAGATAATTGCAGCAAAATTACATTTAATATTTTTTTCTAATTGTAGTGTTACATAATAGTAAATTAAAAGGAAACAAAAAAAGGTACCAAACTTTATTAGGTTGATAAACATAAAATGTTTTAACTACTCTAACTATTAAATTCTACTATCTAAATGACCGTGCCAAAACAAAGATATTTAAAAAAAGATAAAAAAAAATAGATGTTATTTTATTTATTTTGCTTATGACGTAAATCATCATCACGGAAGTAAATACTGTGGAGAAACAATGATATTTTCCTTATTTTGCTTATCACTTTTGTCTATCTCCTAAATACATAAAAAAGTGTACATTAACAGCTCTATGCACTTTCGTAGTTTATGTGTTCTGTTTCATTTTTTGGATTGTTAATTATTTAATTTTAACAAAGACATTACTATAAGTATGTACTTAGAAGGGAAAAAGCCAAGTTAAGTAAGATCAGGGAAATAGAATGTTAATGATTTATAAATAAAGCGTTTGTCAAAATAGGTAGCAGGGCAAGTGGAGGAGTAATGGAGAGTGAAGATGCGGTGATTATTTTTTGACTATGGAAGATTTATTTATTAATGATGATTAGAGATGTTAAATATTATTGATCAATATAGTAATTATTAGGGTATTTTTAATTTGTTTTTGATCAATACATTGTATAGCAACTATAAGTTATTAAATTGTTATTATATGCATAAATTTAAATGCTATGGTATAATTATTTATACCGTTTAATAGTAATAGGTTGGGAAGGATGAGGTATTTAGGGTTTTTATTCTCAATTTCATTGCTGATGGGCACATATGTGTATATTGTTAGGAACTTAGAACTCTTCACAGATTCCCAAAAAAGTGGATAAGCAAGTGGATCAAACAAAATATTGGTCAATGCAAGGAATGACAAACTAATTGTATATAAAGAGTATTGTTCTTCCACTTGACAGTACTAATTTTGTGGGGAAGTTAGATTGCCGAGGAAGCAAGGACAACGTAATTATGTATAAAGGGAGTACATAAAGACTATTATTCTCCCATAGAAGCAGAAATATTCCTCATTTCTAAAACAAGCTCATGCTATGTTTTAAATAAATGCCAGCATAGCTCCCCCGGGCACCTGAATTTTTAGACGCGGTCTGCGAGTTGGATTTGTATTTTTTTTCGCCGTTGCTTTCAAGCCTGATGCAAAGAATCCTCGAACTGTGACTGAAAGCAATGGATAGGCAAAAAAAAAACCGTACATGATCAATGGTTGGGATTAAGAATAGTAACTAACCATGCATGTTTTTCTTTGCAACGGACAGTTTAACAACGCTGGTTTTTGTACACAACACAGGCACCACGCAATTCTGGAGTCTGAACTGTGGATTACTATCGAGGAATTTTCAATATCTATCAATAACTGCCTCCCGAACGGTGGATTCCTGTTGAGGAATTTTCAATATCTACCAAGAACTGCTGTTGAGGAATTTCTGGCATTATCTTGATCAAGCAAACAAGAACATCAATACGCACATATCCCAGAATCTGGAAACAGAGGAACAAAAAAAATAGAGGAACAATCACACATCAAGGCTGTGATGCAATAGAAGTTGTTCCTTGTTTCCTGGGTTCATTCGGAAGCCACAAGAACAAGGGAAGAACAAAATCAACAATTATTTATGAATACGGATTGGGTGAGAAAGAGTTAAATAATTCAGAGCGAACTCACATACAAGGTATATCATTAAGACAACAGAAGCTCACTCGACATGCAGTTGGAGGAAACCGTTGTCTAACACTTGTATAGCAAACCCTGAAGTAAAAGATGACCTTCAAGCATATTGAACAACTTGGAATTTTGGTTTTCTCTGTGAAAGAGAAACGCAAATGAAAAATCCAACATAGGAGGTTCAAAAGACTGTCCAATAACACGAGACATTAGAAAATAGGATGTAAATAAATAGCAAAATCGATATCAAGATGAATAGAATTGTTCATTTAAAGAGAAATAGATTATGATTTCCTAACCCCTATTACACAAATTTTATTGAATTAAGTTAAAAAGTATAATTGAAGTAAAATCCAGCGGAAGCAAGAACATCAAACGCACATATCCCAGAACTTGGAAATCACATTGTACGAAAGAGCAAAATAATTTCAGAACACAGAAGAATAAAACCACTGACAAAAAAAAGAGAGGAAAAACCACGAACGAAAGTTTTGATGCAATAGAAGCTGGTTTTTTTTCTTGGGTTGATTCGGAAACCACAAGAACAAGGGAAGAATAAAACCAACAATTATTTATGGTTAGGTATTGGGTGGAAAAGACCGAAAGAATCCACAGCAAACCCACATACAAGGTATACCATTAAGACAAGGGTAGCTTACCGGACATGCAGTGGAAGGAGATCGTTGTCTAACAGGGGAATAACAAATCCTAAATTAAAAGATGGCCCTCCACCATAGCGAACAACTTGTAATTTTGGGTTCCTGTGCGAAATACAGCAACAAACGCAAAATCCAACATAAGAGGTTCAAAAGCCTGTCCAATAACACCAAACATTAGAAAATAGGATGTAAACAAATAGCAAAATAGATATTAATATGAATTGAATTGTTCAGACGTTTGTACTGACTAATTTAAAGGAAAATAGATTATGATATCCCAACCCGTAGCACACAAATTCTAATGAATTAAATTAAAGAGTACAATAGAAGTTAAATCCAATGGAAATCATTATAATTACAATATATAAATTGAAGTAAGAAACGAAATGAAACTAATAAAAGAATGGGATGAACAATGCAAAAGTTCAAAGTAATTTGTCGAAATAGTTGTTTGATTTTGTAAAATTAACTGATGAATAGATTATTTTTGTATCACAAAATTCTATTTAGGAAGAGATAAATTGAACGGAAGTATGCTGTAACACGGTGTAATTATGTACCTTCAATTGTAGGTGAAGATTGCTGAGAACAGAAATGGCTATGTAGGTGGTGGAACGATTCCTGTGTCCGTTCATGCTCTGAGATTACGAAACATGAGCTGATCATTGTTACCCCAGGTAAGAACAATGCACCGTTAAAGAAGAGCATAAACCAAAGTATGGTCAGATCTGTTACAGGGGCAGCAAAACAAAGATATAATTATTAGTTCGGCAAATGCCAAGCGCAGCGAGTTGTAGGGAGAAGTGTCAGGCACGAATTGGCTAATTTAAATTCCTACGTGTCTCGTATTATGTCTCTCTGAAATGACTCTAAAAAAGAAAAAAGATAGAACCAAACGAATAAGCATGAAGCAGCTAAAAAGGAGATGGGAAATTGAAGTAAGAAACAGCATACCCACGAAGAATTGGCACTGGACAAGCTGCTGGAACGTACATAGCGGGACCATGAATGTATTTACATATAAGAAAATGTTTCTAAGTCTGGAGCGCACAACAAAAATGTAAGGAAATCATACCTGCATCGAAGGACGGACATAGCACAGAGGGTTTCTGGACGCTCGTTCCAAACACAGTTGTTTATGAAAAGCAGACCAGCACAAAAAAAAATATGAAGTGCTCTGTAATTAGAAGGAAAAGATTGGAAACGGAAGCAGCGAAAGGGTAAATGAAGAAAGAAGAACATAACCTGCAGGAGGAGGACTACCTCAATTCTACAGATTAGTTGAAGAAAGAGGACTTGCCTCTTGCTATGGATATCTGCTAGGTGCCAACCCCCCTACATTTTAGATACATACAGCAAACCTTTCAACATCCAAGGTAAAAAAATATGAAGTGCTCTGTAATCAGAAGGAACAGATTGGAAATGAACACAGGGAAAGAGTAAATGAAGAAGGAAGCACATAACCTGCAGGAGCAGCACTACCTCAATTCTACAAATTAGTTGAGCAAAGAGGACTGGGTCTTCGTTACGAATATCTGCTAGTTGCCAATCCCCCTACATTTCAGATACATACAACAAACCTCTCAACACCCCAGATATCTGATTGTCAAAATATACAGCCACACAACAGAAAGAAAGAATGCTGGTACAACAAAACCATGCAAATGAAGGGGAAAACCTGGGCAGGCTAACTGCTACCTAAGGAAAAAAAGCAACAAAGTACGGGACTTGCATGAGGAAATAGGAAACGCAATGGTTTTTCCCTCAAAAAAATGCTTTTGTGGTGATTTTTTTTTAAAATCTTAAAAAAAATTTAGTGATGAAGACCAACATGGAAAATCAACAAATCTTCATAGAAAACAATCGCAAATATTTATAGAAAATAATCAGAAATATAAACTATAAAGAGGTTGCCACACAAGACCAAGCCTGAAGGAAACATAGGAGGTTCAAAAGACTGTCCAATAACACGAAACATTAGAAAATAGGATCTAAAGAAATACCAAAATAGATATGAATATGAATTGAATTGCTCAGACATTTGTGCTGACCAATTTAAAGAAAAATAGATTATGATTTCCTAACCTGCAGCACACAAATTCTAATGAAATAAATTAAACAGTACAATTGAAGTTAAACCCAATGCAAATCATTATAATTACAATATATCAATTGAACTAAGAAACTAAATGAAACCAATAAAAGAGAATGGGATGAAGAATGCAAAAGGGCAAAGTAATTTGTCGAAATGGTTGTTTGATTTGCTAAAATTAACTGATGTATGGATTATTTTTGTATCACAAAATTCTATTTAGAAAGGGATAAATTAAACGTAAGTATGCTGGAACATGGTGTAAGTATGTACCTTCAATTGTAGGTGAAGATTGCTGAGAACAGAAATGACTATGCTGCTGGTGGAACGATTACTGTGTCCGTTCATCCTCTGAGATCACGAAACATGGGCTGATCATTCTTACCTCAGGTGCAAACAATGCACTGTCAAAGAAGAGCATTAACTAAAGAATGGTGAGATCTGTTACAGGGGCTGCAAAACAAAGATATAATTATTAAGTGCACAAATGCCAAACGCAGCGACCTGTAGTGAGAAGTGTCAGGCACGAATTGGCTAATTTAAATTCCTACGCATCTCATATTATGCCTCTGTGGAATAACTCTAAAAAAAGTAAGATATAACCAAACAAATAAGCGTGAAGCAGCTAAAAAGGACACGGAAAATTGAAGTAACAAACAGCACACCCACAAAGAATTGCCACTGGGCAAGCAACTGGAACGGGAGCAGGAATGTATTTGCATATAAGAAAATGTTTGAAAATTTGAATCGCACATAAAAAATATAAGGAAACGATACCTGCATTGAAGGACGGACACAGCACAGAGGATTTCTGGACGCTCGCCCCAAACACTGGTGTCTATGGAAAGCAGACCAGCACGGGAAAAATATGAAATGGCCTGTAAGCAGAAGAAAGAGATTGGAAACGAAGGCACGGAAAGGGCAAATGAAGAAGGAAGGACATAACCTGCAGGAGCAAGACTACCTCAATTGTACAGATTAGGTGAACAAATAGGACCGTCTTCTCGTTATGAATATCTGCTAGTTGCCAACCCCCCTACAGTTCAGACACATACAACAAAACTTTCAACATCCCAGATATCTGACGTCGAAATATATAGCCACATGACAAAAAGAAAGAATGCTGGTAGAACAAAACCATGCAAATGAAGGGGAATACCAGGACAGGCTAACTGCTGCGTAAGGGAAAAGGAACAACAAAGTACGGGGCTTGCATGAGGAAATAGGAAACGCAATGGTTTTTCCCTCAAAAGAAATGCTTCTGTGATGATTTTTTTTTTTAATCCTCAAAAAAATTTTGTGATGAAGACCAAAATGGGAAATCAACAAATATTCATAGAAAACAATGACAAATATTCATAGAAAACAATCAAAAATAAAAACTATAAAGGGCCTGCCACATGAGACGAAGCCTGAAGAATTTCTTTATATACTATGTTCTTCGTCTTGTTCAGCTCTATCATTTCATTTGACGGACAAATTAGAATCCTTAAGTTAGATGCTGAGCGAACACGAGATAAAGCAACATATAATTGCCCATGCGAAAACACAGGTTCCTTCAAATAAATACCAACACGGTCAAGTGTTTGCCCCTGGGATTTGTTAATTGTCATTGCAAAACACAGCCGAATTGGAAACTGGACACGTTTGAAAGGAACAGGGAACTGAAGGTCAGATGGGCCTTTTAAAGGTATCCTATGTAAAAAAACATCTTTACTACTGTATTCACCAAAGGAAATGGTTGCATGAACAACATTAGAGCACAATTTCCTAACAACAAGACGTGTTCCATTGCAAAGGCCCTCGGCTGAATCTAAATTTCTGAGCAATATGATTGGTGCACCAACTTTCAAAACTAATCTATGAGGAGGAAGGCTACCAGGAGATAGTGAATTCAATAGGTCTTCATAGACAGCCTGGTCATCAGGACTGTCTGTTTCATCACGACTATAATATTCAACAAATTCACCTGGGAATCGGTCAATTAGCATAGAATTCAATTCATCAACGTAGCAATTTTTTGTGCTTAGAAGCATGCTATTGTCAGAAATGGAATTGACATCCGAGGCATTTTGGAACGAAGGGTACACAAACTCAGCCAATTGCCCAATAGAAGATAAGTCATTCTCATAAAACAGGCAAAGATCTGGCGGGACTGAAATAGCGCCATATTTGTCAACTGGTTCAATTCCATTGCCAACACGCAATAAGTAGGAACTAAATACAGGATCACACCGAGCACGCATATTTTCAGTTAGATGAAAGATGTGAAACGAAGGCCAAAGGCTTGAGTGAACTATACAAGATCCAATGATATCAGCTTCACTACCATTCCTAACAATAGGCAATGTCTGGCAGAAACCACCACCCAGCACAACTACTTTCCCTCCGAACAAAACATGTGTACTCATGAGATCCTGCAAGAGATCATTCAATGCTTCAATGGCACATTTCCTAGACATGGTAACCTCATCCCACAAAATCAGCTTGCTTTCTCTGATCAAATGTGCCAAAGAACTTTGTTTACTATTACAGCAATGTG
Organism: Hygrophila difformis; assembly: GCA_030278955.1. Classification (NCBI taxonomy): domain Eukaryota; kingdom Viridiplantae; phylum Streptophyta; class Magnoliopsida; order Lamiales; family Acanthaceae; genus Hygrophila; species Hygrophila difformis. The sequence continues at coordinate 10,956,746 of JAOANR010000004.1, read as the reverse complement.
TTCCAGCTGAAGTGTCAACTGGAATTTTGAAACGAAAATGGGCTGTACGACCACCAGGAAGCAATGAAGCTGCTATCCCAGAGCTTGCATTAGCGAGGGCAACAAATCCTTTTGATCGGACATCCGCAAGAAGAGCTCTATACAGGAAAGATTTCCCGGTTCCACCAGGCCCATCAACAAAAAAGGCTTGGCTTTGTCCAGAATAAATAGCTGAAGTGATTGCTGTAAAAGCATGCTGCTGCCCCTCATTCAATTGGTGAATAGCCTCCAAATCATTTGAATGGACAATAATATTTTTTTCAGCATCAATTTCTTTTGTAGAATGCTCAGGAACAATGTTACCCAGTTGGTGGTCAATTAAATTATAGGTTTCAATCCTTTTCCCCATTGAATCTAAGAACAAACCAATCTGGGCAAGAACTTTTTTCCGAACAATGTATGCCGGCAGCTGTGCACTAACAAATTCCTGAGATAAGGAATCCTCAAACATCTCCCACAAGTGCCGAGGGTTCTGCGGTTCACAATAGACAAGTAAAGTTGCAAAAAGGCGGCGGAGTTCATAAGGCATACTAAACGCAGCCGCTTCTTGAAGGCATAATTCCTGGCAGTTATCATCTGCAAACAAACCTCGCAGACAACACGCTTCTTTGAAAGTTTGGGCAGTTTTCCCTTCATACCTGAGCAAGTCCTGGAAAGAAGTTGGGCAGCGCACTTTCATTAGCAGCAACCTAAGGTAGTAACGCTCTCCTTCAGTAGGATGTGCGAGGGTCACACGACCTATAGCACCTTGATGTCTTTTCCGAAGCAGCCAGAATTTCTTTGTCGCATGCCAGACAAAATATGTGGGAAATTCAGGATACGCCAATTTAAGCCGTTGTGCTTCAGCATGTGTTCTGTTCATGAAAAAGAATTCAGTAAGCATGGTTTTACGATTGAATGGATTTCGCAAAACATTGGCTAGTTTCTCTCGCGCATTGAAATGAACACACTGAAAATTTTCCAAATGCAACTGAAGGTGAATGACAGGAGGCTTCATTTCAGTGAGTGTGAATCTAAAAATCCTCCAAGCTGCTTCAGGAGGTGAAACCCATCTAGCAGACTGGAACTGTTTGATCTCATCGACAGGCTCATGAGTTTTATCTGCACTAACATGGAAATGTATTTTATCATGGCCTTTACAAATTTACTTATATATGTACTTAATTGACTGGACTGTTGCACAAATTTCCACATTAATATGACAATTATACTTAGACAGCAAAAAAGGGTTATAAGGAACGACCCATCTATTATCTAATTGTTGCCCCCTGACACGGACCACAACACCAGTGTCCCGGCGCCTGTAAACAGGGTATGCATCATGTCCTTTCATTGTTTCTCTACAAAACTTTTTAGGAAAGCCATAAGAACAATTACCACGAGACTCCATACAAACATTGGATGGATTCAGATCCCCACATGGGCCATGCATCATATGAGTTTTGACCAAAATGTGCAAGTAAGGATTATCGTGTTTATTGGGAATTTCAGCAGATACAAGTGTATTATATTCATCAGTAGTAAGTAGCTTGGAACCTGGAGCAAGTATTAGCAACAAATGAGCATGGGGCAACCCTCTTTTTTGAAATTCAATGACGTATGTATATGCAATAACCTCACCAAAAAGTTGACCTTGAAATAAATCATGCTTCAGCTGCAAAAACTTTGAATGGAAGACACGAGCAGTTAAGTCAGGACGATTTTGAACTTGTTCGTTTGGCATTAACAATTCTTTTATTTCAGGCCAGTTTGGATTGCATGTCATCGTTAGGAAAATATCAGGCTTACCAAACCGTTGAACAAGAGCCATTGCGTCAACATAGCGGCGGCGCATATCCCGGGGCCCACCAATGAAGGAAGGAGGTAGGTAGGTCCGCTGGCCACAGTGAACTCCATCCCTCTCACCCCCTGCATAGCAATCCTGGATTCCCTGTAAAAATTCATTCCGGATGTCAGTCTGCTTGGTTCTATAAAAATCAAGACGCTGCGATTCTATTTTAATGTACTGATCAACAAAGAACTGCTGGGTTAAGCGGCCAAAATGCAAGACATATGGACAATCATGGGGTCTAATCTGAAACATATAAGCATAATACTCCCTCATTGAAACAAAAGAACTATAATCAGGATCAGCTATTGCTACTGCAAGAAAAGGGAAAAGAACGTAAACCACAACGAACAAGAAAATTGATAAATACAATCAAATTCCAATAAAGCAACTCACGTTGTGCCTCATGCGCAAAAAGATCATCTGCAGAAAGGACACGATTGGAAATCCCAGAGCAACCAGGAATGTTCACTGAATGTTGTGCAGAACGAAGTTTAGGTTTATTTCGTTTTATTCCTTGATGCCATCCACTCTCACCGAATGGGAAAAGCAATGGATACTGCAAAGGATCGTAACAGCCATAATAATATGACAAGGGATGGCTCCGACCACTGTGAGTATGTACTTTTATATGACTCGTAGTGGATAGCAAATCACCGTCCTCTTCAAGCCACAACGCAGCAACTTGGGAAACTGAAGGTTTGTTGAAAGTCTTTTGGTCAGTGGCTGGATTACAATGAAGAATAATATTATAGTCCGATAAGTTAGGAACAGCATTCAACGATCGGAAAAACTTCGAATAGGGATTTTCTGAAAGGATGTCAACAATCTTTTTTATCACACCAGGGTCAATGTGTGGAAAAGCCTCAGAACGTTCGACACATTCACTTCAGTGTCATAAAAATATAACTGTAAATTTGTTGATGTGTCGACAGGGTCAATGAAATGGAAAAGTTGTCCCTGGACCCTAAAGGTATAAACCCCTTTGTTGTTCTTTGCCAAATTCTTGTCATACCTAACACCTAAAGAAGTGAATGCAAAATCATTATTAATTGCACGGATATATGCCCTAAAAGCACCAGCTTCTTCCGAAGATGAAAGGAGAAGTTCCTTAATCGAAGCTGGCACTCGATTAAAAGCAATGCAGATATCCCCATCCATACAACAAAAATTTTTTGTTTCTTGTGGGAATTTGAAAGCACCACAATGCACACAACTTGGAACTTTCCCCAACACAAATGGCTCCAAAGGCAAATTGCAAAGGGAAGAGCGCGGCCCAACTACAGCACAGGGAGGGAAGAAAAATCAGCACAAGACGACAACGAATGTACAAAGCCATGGCAGTGCAACGACCCTAATTAAAGAGACAAAACCATACCACAGTAAAGACACACTAAACCATGGAAATATAAAAGAACCATGCAACTAACCAGGCGGTGCAGGGCTTTGGCGAAAGGAAGTACTGTTACGAGGATGAGGGACACAAGGCGACACCCTACCTGGAGGGAAAAGAACGAAAAACAGCACGCATAAAGAAACAACGGGAGGAGCTGGGGAGAAACGTGCGAACAAAATTATTTTTAATAGTTATACTTTGAGAACGGGGGAACTTTGGTGGGGGCTGCAAAGTCTCTCCAGAGAATGCAAGGAGAACTACAATAAATAACAGCACACCAAGGTGACAAACAGTGCAAAAAAAAAGCCAAAGAGTAACAAACTAATGTATGACAACACAGCCCACCATTTCTTTTGCAGCGTTCCACTTTATCTGCACAAGGAATAAAGGAACACACGGAAAACCAAAGCATAAAAACAAGAATTAACAACAATCATTAACAAAGGAAAATAGCTGACAACACCCACGAAGGAAACGGGAAAATTTCAACAAACCTAGGGATGAAGCAGAACCAACATGGGTAACAGAAACATGAACATTTGTTGCTAGATCGATTCCTGCAAGAACACCTTTTTTGACAGAACACAGAGAAACAGTAAGAGAAAAGCATAAGAAAATTTCACCAGAAAACAAATTCGAAAAGGAACAAAAGCCAAGTACACAGAACACACAGGTTCCCCCATTAACAGCAGCACTGGATTCAACACCAGCAGCAGCACCACCAGATGATAAAGCAAACATAGATGGGCAAGGCTTTACAGAGCAATCAACCAAACAATCCAAATCGGCAGGTGATGAAAAGGGATCCATGTGTAAAGACAATGTAACCTACTTAATAAAGAAAAACCAACAATCAGACAGAGATAATTGCGAAACACAAAAAAGGCGACCATAAAAAAAAAGGAACCACATCATATAATCTCCACAACAACTGCAAATTAAACATAGCTCAATATGAGGATTAACAGTAGGATAATCCCACATATTCTAGCACGAAATGCAATCACAACATTTGCCTCAAATTGACAAATGAACAATCCACTTGAATGAAGAACCCAATGAATTCAGTAAATTGTAGTTCAACCACAACCCGAACCACAAATTGCACGACCATTAGTGACATACAACTCCTGCATCAATGTATCATATGGCAAAACCTAGCAAGAATTAAACACATAAGGAACCCGTGGACAATGCAAATTATTAGTTGGAATACATAAATTGACAACATAAGTAGAAACTGAAAATTCCTTCCATACATAATGATCACTATTCAGATGACTCGTACTGGGAATGGCCACTCAACCAAAGAATTGCCTACTAAAATCCAGCTCTCCATAGAGTTATCCCGAAACCACACAAACATAAGAGGAAACTTCAGTTTCCCATCCAGGTTATTCACCTGTTACCAAAACCCCGTCCCTGACAATTATAGATTTGAGCAATCCCTGGAAGGTATCAAATTTCAATAGTTATAAAAAATCCAAACATTCTTCTCCAAAACACATCAAAGGGGAAAAAAGGAAAATAGCAACCTAGCTAGTTATTAAAGAACGAGTAAATTACTCGGAAAAACAGACGAATAACTCGCACGCACAGCTCATAATTACTTACTGTACTTGTACAGAAACAAGATTAGAACAAAATAGAACAAAAGTGTGGGCTAAAAGAAAACGGAATACGCAAAGGGAAAACAAACCTAGAGAAATTAACCTAGTCGCACAAAACTGCCGAGACGATGAGAGCCAACGAACGGGAGCGAGAGAAAGAAGAGGAGCGGACGGAGGGGACGGGAGTGGCAGAGACGGAGACGTCCGGAGGAGACCGCACGCCGACACCGGGCACCATGGGAACACAGCGGACGAACCCGACAATTTCCAATTAGTGGGTGGGAACGCACGAAGCCCACCTGAAGAGTAAGAGAGAAAACAGCAGAGCACCAGCGCAGGGCAGCAGCGAGCGAGAGCGACCTACGCTTTGAAGAGACCTGTGCGTCGAAGCAGCACCGGGGAAGGACGGACTACGTATACCCTTGTATGAAGCAGAAGAATCAGCGAACAGCAAGCAATTGGAGATAGCTCCAGCAATTGGAGACGCGGAGCTATCAAAAATCACAATCCAAGGGTCACCATTCAAATTGAAGCCCAATCGAACGGTCGATATTCCAATTCACCCTGTTGCGTTTTTGGACGTACCGCTCTTATAGAGTATTAGATATATATATCTATATATATTGAGTTTATCCATCATTTACATCTGGGAAGTTTTTTAATACTCCATATGAGTAGCTTAGAACTTCTTAGAATTCTCATTGTATCTTAGACTTAAATAGCATTTTTTAAAAAATTATTATTAAATGTAAGTGAAAAAGAGATATTTACAAATTTCAATAAAGTGACTTTAATTGCAGATTAATGTATATAGATAATCAATTACAGTAAATATTTAAAAAATTTGGGGTCCATACAAACTTATATTCTTTTCAATAATATCTAACTTTGGTGGCATTTTAACAATGTGATGCTTTTCTGAAAGCTATATATATTTTTTATAAATTAAATAATTCAAATATTATATGTATGTAGTATATAATTATATGTATGGAGTATATTATTACATATAGTCATGTATCCAAAAAATATTGAGGTAAGAAATTATTATTTTATAGTTCATATGAAAGTGCTGGAATGATACTTCAAATTTGGATATTTGTGCAATAGTTGTAATAATAAATTGAAATATTCTACACAATCAATGACAGTAGTTATAATTATGTATATTTACAAACATTAATGTAAAACTACTCCAAAACTTACACTTCCCGATTATAAGTTTGTTGTGAATTACTAATGAATTTTATATAATTATAAAGCTCTATTCTGTATCATATAATTATTTAGAAAACAAAATGAATTAATATATAATAATAATAATAATAATAATAATAATAATAATATAATAATAATAATTTATGTATTATCATGTCTTTTTTTAAGATTTTGAAATGACTTTATTTGGCCCTCTAATTAAATTTTAATTTTAATCCTTAGACAAGTAATAATAATAATTTAAATCAATCTCTTATTCTCTATGCATGGAAAAGGGTATATACATAATCATTATTCTCTTGATTATAATTTTTTTTGGACGAGTATTGATTATAATTAAATACATAGATGCAAATTATATTCTCTACGATGAAAAAAAAATCTATATATAACAAATTTTTCAATGAATTTATAATATTCTTTCCCTCGATTATTTGTGGATTATTTGGTTCTATATTAAAACTAATATCACTATATCCCCTTTGTAATTTGTGTGGTTTTGGCACCTACAAACATTTGCCGACACATGAGTTTCACTGTTTATAAAAAAAAATTAATATCACTATATAATACTCAATAAAATATTTATATTGAAGATATTTATAAATCTTAGTATATGCTAATTATAAATGCATATGTTGTTTTGCTTTTCTTTTTTTCATTTATATTCGTCACATCATTTAATTTGAAAAATCATTTGGAAATTGTGCAATGCTTACCCTGTACGGTGTTCTAAAAGATATATTTGTCACCATTATTGGTTTTTACTTCGTATTAAATTTGTTGAATGTCTCAAAATTAATTTTGTTCTAATAATTTCAAGACTATTAAATTCAGACTAATCTTTAAAACTAAGAATAAACATGTATATAAATTATTTTTTCACTGTAATCAGGATTTAATGAATTTTTTAGAATTTCAAATTTCGAAAATGATTATTTTATTTTTATTTTATTTAACCTTCTCAAGTTAAATTTTATTTTAAAAAATATAGACTTTATAGAAATTTATTGGAAAGTGATTTAAATTCATTTTAAATGATTTAATAACAATGTGTAATAGTCGTACATGCACTTGGTTTGTATTTGGTGGTAGCATATACACAAACTGACCAAATATTATCGTTTCTATTTTTTGAATCAGGTTGCATGAACTGACATATAATTTAATTTGTTAAAATATAATTAATTACGTTTAAATGAGTCATGAATAAATATCATATTATTTTGATTAATTGGTGAATGAAATTGACTTTCAATATCATATGGCTTCTCGGAATTTTATATTAGAATGAAATTGTAAAAGATTGATTTTATACGTGACATAGTTTTTGAAATACTGTTAATTCATGAAGCAAATAATTGGATTTTCATTTTTAATCAATGCATATGTTAATGAGATCATGTGGGTGTTCAACTAGCGATTATTGTAACACCCCGGTTTTTGGTCACCCAGGTCGGGATGTCACCGCCACATCTCCCTAGTAAGACACGGTTTCTCCGAGCTTACCAAAGAGATGCAAGGCTAGGTATTGCAGTATTTAAAAACATTTTAATCATTCAAAATAGCCCATACAATATAATTCGAAAATAATAATAGCATAGCGCAGCGGAAATAATTGGTTTAGTACAGTATCGCAGCGGAAAATATAAATATGGCCGACATGGCCAAAACACGGGTTAAACAGGCCCGTTCATAATATAGTCTAAAGTACGAATTTAAAAGCAAAATAATATTTCCCAAAATCCCATGCATGAATCGTGCTCACACATGCTCATTCCACATATTCTGTAAGAAAAGGAATAAAAAATGGTTTTGGTCAGCAAATTTGCTGAGTAAGTTAACACATGCATGATCGTAGGGTTTAAAAGCCATTAATCTAATAATTTAATAAAAGCATGATAATAACATAATATTTAATTTAATCTACTCAACTATCCAATAGCATAATTTATTTCAGAGCTCTATTTAATAACACATATCGCATGGTTTAAGATAAAAGCCATAATTTAAATAAAGCATTTAAACAATTTAGTTGGACAGCAACATAATTTAATCTAATTTAATTTAATTTAAAATCTAAAATTTAAAATTTTAAAATCCCCATTACATTCCCGATTTGGTATCTCAAAGTTTCACGATAGTATCGCGATGTCAACAAGTTTAGCCAGTAGCCCGGCGGCCGCAACCGTATCAGCCATACCCAGTACCCGGAGCCTCGGGAAACCCATACGGATATTCACGAGAGTGTAGGCTCTATATTTCGCCGTTTAGGCAATCCATATCTCAAGTTTAGCGCGCGGGGGTCACCATCGTCCATTAAGGCACGAAGTGAAGCAGTTAGGGGGCACCCTGCAGAGCACTCACCCCTAATTTTAATTTATCAAGTTTGCAAGGGGATTTAATTTTTAAAATCTGATTTAAATTGTGTTCATTTAAAAATAATATCTCAACTCATTTCAACCCTAAAGGTTAATTCCATGTTTCAACAAGATTTCAAGATTTCGCTTCCGGTAAACCACAGTTTACTCTAAAATTCGTCTAAAATCCGATTTAATTCCAAAAATTCCAAACTTTTACGTCTGACTCCGAAACATCGAGATCTACAACTTTTGTGTTTTAACGTTTTCAATCCGAGGAACCTAAACAGGTCAAAATCACCAGTTTTCGTAGAAGAATAATTCTGTCCGAGTTGAATATATCACAGTTTAAAGATTTCGAATTCTACCATAGCAATTCAACTCCAAATTTGATGAAATTTTATAGAGATCATCTTAAGACATTTATCTACAACTTTCATGTTCGGCCAAAGATCTAAAACAGCCTAGATCCTATGTCAAAAACGTGATCAAGATTATTCCTAAGTTCTGTCCAGGATTTCGAGATCTAGATTTAAACAGTTCGGTTTCGGTTGGTTTTCACGTATCAAATCGTCTTTAAAAATTCTCAAACGTTTACAGTAGCTAGATCTAAGTCTTAGGAACGTTTTTTGTGTTTTAAGTTTCTCCGTTTAAATTCGTTTTAAGGTTCGGAAAAATTCATCAAATCTGTTGCGTCGGTAGAAAGTATAGATTGACAGATTTTCGGTTTCTTGTTAATCTTTTAGTTTTGAATGTTTTAATTCATCCCAAAACCATGTAAGAGTTAACTTACTGAGTTTATGAACGTCGGGGGTCGTCTATTCGAAGGCGTGGCTTCCCGTCCACCGTTTCTCCTCTCCGTTCGTCGGGTTCTACGATCTAGATCCAATTCGAGGTGTAGAAAGAAAAAGGAGATGATTAGGATTCATTTTCGAATCGTTTATTGAACAAAGATTGGATCGAGACTTACCACGACTATGGAGATCTGTAGAGAAATTCGTCCAACAGCGTTCGTCTTGGTTTCGTGCCTCCGACGACTCCGGATTTAGGGTTTCGAATGGATAGAAGGTTGTAGGGTTTTGTAAACTTGTTCGGGGCTCCCAAGGGGTTTATTTATAGATTTCCCAAGCCCTAGGGCGTCCAACATCTGACCTAAGGGTCTTGGGTCGAGAGATGTTCAACCAAAAGTCGAAAAATCCGCGTTCGGGCGAGAGATTCACGCAACGGGTGAATCTGTCGTGTGGCGCGGGCGTGGCGCGCTCTCCCTTGTTCGAACGCGTGGCAACCGCGCGGCACTCGCCTGGACTTCGGTCCGGGCGGGTCGTGCGATCCGTCATGCTTTTCCGCCTCTCTTTCGGGTTTCTATCCCTCTATGCTCCCGAATTCCGATTTCCGGGGTATCTTCGGGTTCACACTTTCTCTCTAAATTTTTACTCGGGTCTAATTAAATGTTTGGACTCGAATCCTCGAGGTCATTAGTGTCGGGTTTCGGTGTACAATTTATTTACCTTTAATAATTCTTTTACTTAATTAAATTCCTTTAATTCCCTTTTTAAGTTAAATCTCATTTCTCATTTCCTTATCTTTATTTATTTATTTATTTGCTGGATTATCTATTTATTTATGGTATTTATTTATTTATTATTTATTTATTTAATTATTGTTTTATTTAATGATTGAAAATTCTCGGGTATTACAGTCTACCATCCTTAAGAATCAACTTCGTCCTCGAAGTTGTGTTACGGCTTTTCTCGTGCTAAGGTCTTGTGTTTGTTTTCTTATGTTGTGACTGAACTTAGAATTAAAACTTCTAAGCTGCCTACGTACCCGGTAAATGGATCAAGCCATAACGTAGTTCAAAAGTTTACAAAAGTGCACGAAAAATAGGTGGTCAAAAATAGGTGGTATGACATCCTCTCCCCCTTAAGATTGCAGTTATGTCCCCATAACTGTGTCGGTATCGGTTTGGAACAATGTCGGGTATCGTTCTCTCATGTCGGATTCTACTTCCCAAGTTGCCGTCTCACTTTCGTGGTTTGACCAAAGAACCTTGATCATTTTTACAGTTTTGTTCCTCGTTACTCGTTCCTTAGTATCGAGAATACGCACTGGGACTTCTTCATAAGTCAAGTCTTCATCGAGCTCAATTATCTCCGGTTGAAGTACATGTGTCGGGTCCGGCACATACTTCATGTCGGGTCCGGCACATACTTCTTTAGTTGCGAGACATGGAAGACATTATGAACTCTATCTAAGTGTGGCGGTAAAGCCAATCGGTAGACTAGAGTTCCGACTCGTTCTAGAATTTCGTAAGGTCCTATATATCGAGGACTTAACTTCCCTCGTTTGCCAAAGCGCATCACCCCCTTCATGGGTGATATCTTTAGCATGACCCTATCTCCCACTTGAAATTCTAGGTCTCGTCGTCTCACGTCGGCGTAACTCTTTTGACGGTCTTGTGCGGCTTTCATTTTTCCTTGAATCACTTTGATTTGTTGAGCCATGTCTTCGATAAGTTGTGGTCCCACTACCACGGACTTATCGTTTTCTTCCCAGCTCAATGGGCTTCGGCACTTTCGTCCATACAACGCCTCGAAAGGTGCCATGCCGATGCTAGCATGATAGCTATTATTATAGGAAAACTCAATCAAGGGTAAATGAGATTCCCAATTTCCTTTGAAATCCAACACACATGCTCTCAGCATGTCTTCTAATGTTTGGATTGTTCTCTCGGTTTGACCATCCGTCATTGGGTGGAATGCGGTGCTCATTTTGATTTGAGTACCGAGAGCTTTTTGTAACCCCGTCCAGAAATGAGAGACAAATCTACTGTCTCTATAGGAAATGATATCATGTGGTACTCCATGTCGTCGTACCACATTATCAAGGTAGGCTCGGGCCAATTGGTCCATAGTCCACGTGTCTTTCATTGGGATAAATATGGCTGTCTTCGTTAGCCTATCCACAATCACCCAAATCTTGTTCATGCCTTTAGGTGATCGGGGTAATCCCGAGACAAAGTCCATTGAGATGCTATCCCACTTCCAACTTGGAATCTCTAGTGGTTGCATCAGTCATAGGGGTTTATGTCGCACTGCCTTAACCCTTTCGCAGGTGAGACATTTCGCCACGAAATTTGCCACTTCCTTCTTCATTCCCGGCCACCAATAGATCTTCTTCAGATCTTTGTATAGCTTGTCACCTCCGGGATGTACGGAATATGGCGTGTTGTGCCCTTCCTCCATCAACCTTTGTTTCAACTCGGCACATTTAAGGGGCACACACCATCTCCCTTTAAAACGGATGCTTCCCTCCTCGTGGACAGCAAATCCTATTGCCTTTCCTTCGGCAATATACCCTTTTATCTTTTCGAGTTTCGGGTCGCCCGGTTGAGCGAGTCGAATCTCGTCCAATATTGGAGTTTCTACGACCATGGCATTGACCGTTTCTCTCACTGTGCCAGGATGCACAAGTTCTAACTCCAATCTTGCCAATTCCATGTACAATGCCGGCGGAATTACCAACGAGTTTGTCACGTGTTGGGTTTTCCGACTTAGGGCATCGGCTACCACATTCGCCTTCCCCTCGTGGTATGCTATCTCTAAATCGTAGTCTTTAATAAGTTCCAACCACCTTCGCTGTCTCAAATTCAACTCCTTCTGAGTGAATATATATCTCAAGCTCTCGCACTTAGGTAGATCTAACTCAGGCACTATTCTTGATGCTATAATTGAGCAACTAGCTCCAGAATCAAACAGAATTCTAAGGGGCGTATTCAACACATAAAATGTACCTGCCATCACTTCTCCTTGCGCAGGCACGTCCGCTTGGTTTACCACGTTCAGCCTCCCCATAGGGCGTCCCTGATTGCCCTGCTGATTCGCATTCGGCTGCTGATTTTGTTGCTGGTTTTGATTCTGAGGGGGCGGAGGTCGTTGGTTCTGGTTCTGGTTTTGCGGCCTATTTTGAGGGGGTCTGTACCCTTGGTTATTCCCGTTTCGCCCGTTTTGATTTTGAGGCTGTTCTTGCCCCGCGACCAGATCGTCCCTCTTTGTTATGTTCTCGAGCCTAGTCCGGCAATCCCGCCGAACGTGACCCATTCGACCGCATCGGTAACAGGCGCCTTGTTGCGGGCATCCCCTTGCCAGATGGGGTCGTCCGCATCTCGGGCAAGGTGGTACCGGATCTTCTTGGTTGAACCTCCTCCCAGTGTTGTTTTGTTGGGGCCTATTCGACCCTCTGCGCTGCTCGTTCCTTCCAGTGTTCTCGTTTCTTGAGTCTCGGCTTCTCTTGTCTTGGGGACCCCTGCTGGACTCCCCACTCACCCTTCTTTTCAGCTACTGCACACGTGCTACCGCCACAGCGCGGTCATACACAGCTTGCAAATCGGGGTAGTGTACCCCCACGATCACCTCGCGCACGGACAGGTTCAGTCCCATCTCGAACTTCTGTGCCTTTTCCGCATCAGTAGACACTAGCCTTGGTGCGAACCTCACCAGCTCCTTGAAGCGTGTGTAGTATTCTTGCACCGTTTGGCTTCCTTGCTTCAGCGACAGGAATTCTTCGTACATGGCAGCTTTAGTACTCAAGGGATAGAATCGATCCCTGAGTAGTTCCATCATCTCCATCCACGAGTAGGGCTCGTCATCTTCAGTCAGTTTGGCTTGCGTCGCCTGCCACCAGTCGTCAGCTTCGCCTCCCAAGTAGTATGAAGCGACATGTACCCTCTCTCCTTCCGGACATTTGACCGCTCCCAGCAGCTTGTCAAAAGTCCGAATCCATTCCTCCAGTTTAGCTGGATCCTCCTCACCAGCGTAGTGGGGCGGCTGGTAAGGATTCACCATCGCCAGGTAGTTAGGGCGAGCTTGGGGCGGAGGTACCGCCGCAGCTTGACCCTGGTTGACTTGCGCGTTTCCGAGCGCAATCAACACTTCCTCTATCGTCCTAAGACGATCGCCCACATTGTTCGGTGCGGGGGCGTCCTGCGCACCTTGGGGTTGTTCCTCATCAGGTTGAATCGGTTCAGTGACGTTTTGTGGTGTTTCAGTGGTGGTTTGGGGAGCGGGTTGGGTTCTGCCTCTTCCTCTTCCTCTGGGTGCCATTCTGGTATAAATAGGATAGATTAGGACTGGTGAATTTAGCATATAGTCTAAGCAATTTCTATAAATGTATATGTGTGTAGCAATTTAGCACGTGGTGCTTTGTTCGAATTAAGAAGCGTCGTACGCTTCGGGGTTTTATTTTAATTTGTTCTTATTTCGAATTTTTTTTTAGGGCTGTACGGACAGATCTGTCCATTTTTTTTCGATTTATTACAAATAAATCGGGCATTTTATTCCCTCAAAAGAAATTTTAGTACAAAAGTAGAAGTATTTTCCTAGCAAAATGGCATCTAACAATAGAATGTCTAGTGTCTCATGACGTCCTCCGGTGGGGTAGCAGGATCTTCTTCCGGATCTTCCTCCTCCGAACTCGGCGGCATCAGCTCGTCAAAGATAGTGTTTATGTCTTGCCTGTGGGCATCGATGTATTCCTTTAGTATTAAGTTTTGTGTAGTAAGGGTTTGGACTTGGCGTTCGAGTTGGTTTATGCGGTGATGATCCGCCTCTCTCAAGTTGCCCATGTGGCGTAAATCGGACTCCAATTGAGCCATACGGTACTTCATTTGCTCTAAGGTTTGGTGGGAATCGAGATGAACGCTCATCATCCTGACCATTAACTGCATCATGTTTTGACTAGCCATCTAGCGCAAGCAATAGATCTAAGTTAATATTCGCCAAGATTCTAGGTTCAATTTGCCAAGATTCTAAGTTCAAGTTTCCAAGATTCTAAGTTCAAGTTTCGCCAAGATTCTAAGTTCAAGTTTCGACAAGATTCTAGGTTCAATTTGCCAAGATTCTAAGTTCAAGTTTCCAAGATTCTAAGTTCAAGTTTCGCCAAGATTCTAAGTTCAAGTTTCGCCAAGATTCTAAGTTCAAGTTTCGCCAAGATTCTAAGTTCATAACAGAGATGCAATATGCAAATGCAAATGATATTTCCCCCCCCCCAAAATAATTTAATGCTATATATATTTTTTCTCATGAGTTTTAAAATAAAAATTTTCCATGGAAATAGTACTTTAATATTTAAAATACTAGTCAAAGTACTAATAATAGTTTAAAAATAGTAACGGTTTAAAAATAGTAGTTTTAAAAATAGCCGGGCTCTGATACCAACTTGTAACACCCCGGTTTTTGGTCACCCAGGTCGGGATGTCACCGCCACATCTCCCTAGTAAGACACGGTTTCTTCGAGCTTACCAAAGAGATGCAAGGCTAGGTATTGCAGTATTTAAAAACATTTAAATCATTCAAAATAGCCTATACAATCTAATTCGAAAATAATAATAGCATAGCGCAGCGGAAATAATTGGTTTAGTACAGTATCGCAGCGGAAAATATAAATAGGGCCGACATGGCCAAAACACGGGTTAAACAGGCCCGTTCATAATATAGTCTAAAGTACGAATTTAAAAGCAAAATAACATTTCCCAAAATCCCATGCATGAATCGTGCTCACACATGCTCATTCCACATATTCTGTAAGAAAAGGAATAAAAAAACGGTTTTGGTCAGCAAATTTGCTGAGTAAGTTAACACATGCATGATCGTAGGGTTTAAAAGCCATTAATCTAATAATTTAATAAAAGCATGATAATAACATAATATTTAATTTAATCTACTCAACTATCCAATAGCATAATTTATTTCAGAGCTCTATTTAATAACACATATCGCATGGTTTAAGATAAAAGTCATAATTTAAATAAAGCATTTAAATAATTTAGTTGGACAGCAACATAATTTAATCTAATTTAATTTAATTTAAAATCTAAAATTTAAAATTTTAAAATCCCCATTACATTCCCGATTTGGTATCTCAAAGTTTCACGATAGTATCGCGATGTCAACAAGTTTAGCCGGTAGCCCGGCGGCCGCAACCGTATCAGCCATACCCAGTACCACTCCGGAGCCTCGGGAAACCCATACGGATATTCACGAGAGTGTAGGCTCTATATTTCGCCGTTTAGGCAATCCATATCTCAAGTTTAGCGCGCGGGGTCACCATCGTCCATTAAGGCACGAAGTGAAGCAGTTAGGGGGCACCCTGCAGAGCACTCACCCCTAATTTTAATTTATTAAGTTTGCAAGGGGATTTAGTTTTTAAAATCTGATTTCAATTGTGTTCATTTAAAAATAACATCTCAACTCATTTCAACCCTAAAGGTTAATTCCATGTTTCAACAAGATTTCAAGATTTCGCTTCCGGTAAACCACAGTTTACTCTAAAATTCGTCTAAAATCAGATTTAATTCCAAAAATAACAAAATTTTACGTCTGACTCCGAAACATCGAGATCTACAACTTTTCTGTTTTATCTTTTTCAATCCGAAGAACCTAAACAGGTCAAAATCACCAGTTTTCGTAGAAGAATAATTCTGTCCGAGTTTAATATATCACAGTTTAAAGATTTCGAATTCTACCATAGCAATTCAACTCCAAATTTGATGAAATTTTACAGAGATCATCTTAAGACATTTATCTACAACTTTCATGTTCGGCCAAAGATCTAAAACAGCCTAGATCCTATGTCAAAAACGTGATCAAGATCATTCCTAAGTTCTGTCCAGGATTTCGAGATCTAGATTTAAACAGTTCGGTTTCGGTTGGTTTTCACGTATCAAATCGTCTTTAAAAATTCTCAAAACTTTACAGTAGCTAGATCTAAGTCTTAGGAACATTTTTCGTGTTTTAAGTTTCTCCGTTTGAATTCGTTTTAAGGTTAGGAAAAATTCATCAAATCTGTTGCATCGGTAGAAAGTATATATTGACAGATTTTCGGTTTCTTGTTAATCTTTTAGTTTTGAATGTTTTAATTCATCCCAAAACCATGTAAGAGTTAACTTACTGAGTTTATGAACGTCTGGGGTCGTCTATTCGAAGGCGTGGCTTCCCGTCCACCGTTTCTCCTCTCCGTTCGTCGGGTTCTACGATCTAGATCCAATTCGAGGTGTAGAAAGAAAAAGGAGATGATTAGGATTCGTTTTCGAATCGTTTATTGAACAAAGATTGGATCGAGACTTACCACGACTATGGTGATCTGTAGAGAAATTCGTCCAACAGCGTTCGTCTTGGTTTCGTGCCTCCGACGACTCCGGATTTAGGGTTTCGAATGGATAGAAGGTTGTAGGGTTTTGTAAACTTGTTCGGGGCTCCCAAGGGGTTTATTTATTGATTTCCCAAGCCCTAGGGCGTCCAACATCTGACCTAAGAGTCTTGGGTCGAGAGATGTTCAACCGAAAGTCGAAAAATCCGCGTTCGGGCGAGAGATTCACGCAACGGGTGAATCTGTCGTGTGGCGCGGTCATGGCGCGCTCTCCCTTGTTCGACCGCGCGGCCACCGCGCGACACTCGCCCGGACTTCGGTCCGGGCGGGTCGTGCGATCCGTCGTGCTTTTCCGCCTCTCTTTCGGGTTTCTATCCCTCTATGCTCCCGAATTCCGATTTCCGGGGTATCTTCGGGTTCACACTTTCTCTCTAAATTTTTACTCGGGTCTAATTAAATGTTTGGACTCGAATCCTCGAGGTCATTAGTGTCGGGTTTCGGTGTACAATTTATTTACCTTTAATAATTCTTTTACTTAATTAAATTCCTTTAACTCCCTTTTTAAGTTAAATCTCATTTCTCATTTCCTTATCTTTATTTATTTATTTATTTGCTGGATTATCTATTTATTTATGGTATTTATTTTATTTATTATTTATTTATTTAATTATTGTTTTATTTAATGATGGAAAATTCTCGGGTATTACAATTATCTTATAAATCAATTTGCCAGATTATTTTTATTAATTGGTGAATGACATTGGGCTTCAATGTCATTGGAAAATTCTCGGCATTTCATATTAGAAGAAATGGTAAAACATTGATTTTATATAAGGGTGTGCAAATTTCGGTCGAAACCGAACAAACCGACCGAACCGAACCAAATTTTGCAATTTGGTTCGGTTTTTGGATTTCGGTTTGGTTTTTGGTTTTGAAAATTCAAAATTTCGGTTTTCGGTTCGGTTTTTTGGTTTTTAAAAATCTACAATTCAGTTAACCGAACCGAACCGAAATTTGAATTATATATTTTTAAAAAATATAAAATACATTATGCCATTATATAATAAACACAAAATAATACCCCTATTCGGTGATTGTTTGCGTGGATGAGAAGTGAGAACTACTGTTGAAAGTTTTGAGATTTTTATATTGTTTCGTATTTGAACTATTCAGTGACTGTTTCTTTATTTTGTCATTTCATTTATGTGTAATTTGAACAATGCAATTTGGAATGGTTTTCTAATATGCACTCATAGTTATATGTAGATATGATATTTTTGTTTGACAGTGCGAATTTATAGGTTTGAAAATGGTAATAGAGATGTTTTGATAAAAAAATATTTTATTTTTTGGAAATGCAATTCGGTTCGGTTAACCGGTATAACAGAACCGAAATATTTCGGTTCGGTTATTTCGGTTTTCAGTAATTTTGGTTCGTTTTAGTTTTTAGAAAAAATTCGGTTTTTAATTCGGTTTTGGAGTTTGGTTCGGTTCGGTTAACCGAACCGACCGATGCACACCCCTAATTTTATATGTGACATCTTTTGAAGTACTATTCATTTATGGAAACAGATACTTTGATTTATCGTTTTAAATCAATGCATATGATAGTGAGATCATGGGGGTGTTTAATGGCAATCATCTTAAATAAAATTGAAATTCAAATGAGATTAATTGGGGGGGGGGGGGGGGGGGGGTTGAAATTCCAATAAGAAATTGAATTTTATGTAATATAATGTTTTTATGGTTTTATTTTTAATAACATACAGTTTTGTGATTATCTTTTCAATTATTTTTAACTTTGAAATAGTAAGGAGAATAATACTATTTTTTCTATTTTATAATTTTTTTAAAAAAACTTTACATCCACGGGATCGCGCGGGCGTGTACATTGGTTCCAACGAGAGTGGAGAAAATGTCCTGGAGGTGAAGCATTGACTGGCAGTACATTGGTTCCGACGAGAGTGGGAAAAAATATTTTGGAGGTTAAAGTATTGGGCAGTACATTGATTACGATAAGAATGAGAAAAAATATCCTTGAGGTGATGTATTGACTGACAGTATATTGGTTCTGACAAGAGTGTGAAAAAATATCTTGGAGGGTGAAGTATTGACTGGTATTACATTAGTTCCGATACGAAATGGGAAAAAATGTCCTGGGGTGAAGTATTGACTAGCAGTACATTAATTCCAACAACAATGGGAAAAATATCCTGCAGGGTGAAGTATTGACTCGAGAAAGAAGTGGACTAATAGTGCTTATTTCATGAACACTTTCACCTTATCTGATAATAGAATACCGTTTAAATTTTCAAGAAGCCAATTTCCACTAATTGTTTGTTATGTTATGACTATCACAAGAGCCAATGTCAATCTCTAAAGCATGTTGGAGTGTTCCTGAAAGTCCACTTTTTAGATTTAGGCCTGCATATAATGTAAATATTTTACAGTAAATGCCACAAAAATATGAATAACAAATTGAAGTTCATGTAATATAATCTTTTTTTAGTGGTTTTTATTTTTAATAACATACAATTTTGTGTGCTTATTTATTATATCTTTAGCTTCGAAATAATGAGGAGAATAATATTCTTTGTTTTCTATTTTATAAATTTTTTTAAAAACTTTACATCCACACGCATCGCGCGGGCGGATGTGCTAACACAAAATTAGTAATCATTTTAAATTTACATAACAAAATAATAATAATAATAATAATATAATTAGATTTACATATAAATTTATATTATATATTTTTAAAATTTACATTCCCGCGGGTACCGCGAGCGGGTGTACTAGAAACCAAACTTAGTACATTCAACTTTGTTCCAATAGCCACGAGAGACAAAAATAGCTAGAACAAATGGAATCAAACAGAAGTAAACAGACCAAACAGAACTTCCGCATCATAAATTAGCAGCAACCTTGAACATTAGCGTTCCCATTAAAACAATAGCCAGACCTCCCATATTTGCTTCCTACTTCAGACAGCATTCTCATCCGCCCGCCCAAGTTTGCACAGACTCTGCACCGCCCTCCCAATTTATTTGTTGTTTATAACTAATTCTTTAATTTAATATATCTTATTTTTATTATATGATTAGTAAGAAATATTGTGTTTTTATTTAATATAATATAAATGTTTTCTTACAATAATCGATCAATTTCAGTCAAACTTCCCGTATTTATAGAGAGATGATTTATATATAATATTGTTTAATATAAGTGTTTGAATATTCAATATACAATACTTTTATTACTTACAGGACCAAAGCTGCATGTTTCATTTAAAATTCTTAAATATTGAAATAATAAATAAAATTCTTTAGAATGTGTTGCATGTGAGAAGAAAGTGCGATTTGAATATTTTTTGTGTAAAGTCAACAGTCGTACGTCGGATGGAACAAATCCACGTATAACATTGTGCGATGTTATTGAAAATTTCATTCATTATGCTAACATATAAATTATATCTTGACTGTGGGATCTAATAATAATCTTAATTACATAATATTTTTTATATGAATATATTACTCTCAATTTTAGATCCGCGGGTATCGCGGGTGGGCTGTAGTGCACAGATATCATTCTACTAACCTAGCAATAACTTAAGCCTACAATACCTGTCTCATTCATGTGTTTTAAATTATGTATGGTTGTAACAAACAAACAAACAAGTAGGTTAGGATCTATGAAGCTCGGAAATAATTAAATTTAATAAGATATAAATCATCACTTATTCATTTAGTAAACTAATACTCCTATGATTGAAATTTCCGGTTCACGCATAGCTTTCAAGATTCTTCTTAGAATAATAAAATATAAACCAACAGTGGTTTAATTCATTTATGTACCGGTGAGTTTAATACTTTACTTAATGGACATATCTATCCCAAGTCAGCTTTCTAGGAGACTCTGTAGGCTGTAGCAACTAGCAACCACTCAAAATAAAATAGTATAGTAACTTTTTCAATTTTTCAATTTAGTGTCATAACTATGGAACTTTTTAATTTGGTGCTACAAGTTTGCTAATTGCCTTTAATTTGATCTTGTCGGGCCTTATTCATCCTCATTTACTGATGTCATGAGATTAGTGAAAATGATTAATTTAATTATGTCACTTGGCTGCCACATGAGTATTGACTGTGTTTGACATATACATGTGAAGAGCACTTTAGAACCCTAAAGAACTGGGAACATAGTGAGGATGGGTTGGGAGGGTTCAGAAATTGGGGTTCTAAAATTTACACATGAGACATGAAACTATTTCAATCCTTCATGAAAATTTATGTCTGAGAAAAGTTATTGCACTCTTTTGCACTTGTAATATCACCTTTAACTCATAGTAGCATCAAGTGTAAGAGTGTATCTTGTTTAATGAAAAAAGCAAAATGCCGCTTTGCTAGTCAACTTTCATTTTCTAAGTAAACTATTGCAGTAACCTAATTAATTCAGTCTAGAGATCAATCTCCAACACCAACTCTTCTAAAATACTAATAAAGAAAGCTAAAAAAAAAAAATGCAGATGAAGTTGAAATTTTGAAATGGTCCTAGTCGTCTAGTTTTTGATTATATACATGCTGGACTTGATGTGAACTTTTTTTACTACAATACAGCAGCTTGGGGGAGGAGTGCAGAATTAGAATTATGAGTAATGTCAATGATCATTACGTGTAATTATTTCACCTAGCGTTGTCTCTGTGTAGCATCTTCCAAATTAAATTTGTTAGTTGGGCCACTGCCTGCCTGCCTTTGACTTTATACATAATTTGAAAAAGACGAAATACAAACTGACGTAGTTGTTTGGCTTTGTTACAAGTAAGAACTCTCATAGCACTCAGAAAAGAAGGCATCACTTCGTTCCTAAGCAGCAACCAAATAATAGCTACAGCAACTCCGATCCATAAAATGGCAGAGGCAGTGGTATCCATGGCTCTTGGCACCCTTCGTGATTTGTTGCAGGAAGAAGTCCGTTTCCTTTTCGGTGTGAGTCGGGAAGTCAAGGCCTTAGAAAAGCAGATGAAGGAGATGAAATGTCTCCTTGAAGATGCGGATAGACGAAAACATAAAAACAAAACTGTAGCCAACTGGATCGCCGAGATTAGAGGTCTTGCTTACAGAGCTGAAGATGTGATCGAGACATACGCCTTCAATCTAGCATCTACAAGAAGAGGGGGCTTCCTCAAACAACTCCTTCGTCGACTTGCCTATGCCTTGAAGGATTGCAGCACCACTCACCAAATAGGCTCTGAGATTTCACAAATCAAATCAGAGCTTGCAGCAATCACCGATAGCATGAAAAATGAAGGCATAAAAAGCATCACTCAAGGGGATAGTTCCACCAATGCTATCGATGATGAAAACAAAAAGTGGAAAAGGATAACTTCTCCATTTCAGAGTGATGATTGTTTCGTAGGAAAAGATCAAGAAGTTAAGGACCTTGTGTCGCTCCTGATTGAGGATGAGCAACAACACCTCATTACAATATGGGGCATGGGCGGTATTGGCAAGACCACAATAGCACGAAAGGTCTACAATCACAAGGATGTCAAACGCTCATTTAAATCTTTTGCGTGGGTTTGCATATCACAACAGTGCCGAATCAGATCTGTCTTGGAGGATGTTCTTAAGCAATTGAACCCAAGTATGAATGAGCAAATCCCCACTATGGGTGAGACAGTCTTGTTTGAGAAATTGAGTGAAGTACAAAGAAACAAAAGGTGCATAATTGTTCTCGATGATTTATGGGATCTCAATCATTGGAATGGCTTAAAGCATGGTTTTCTCACTCAAGGATCAATCAGCAAAGTGATGGTAACAACTCGTATAAAAGATGTTGCAGCAAAAGGTTATATGAAAGAAATTAGACTTTTAAATGAGGGAGATGGATGGACTTTACTCAAAACAAAAGTCTTGGCAAAAAACCATATAATTTCTGGTGAGTAACTACTTTTCATATATAAATTTATGTCAATATAATTAATTGATGTTTTTTTTTGTTTTATTTATTTTTACACTTTAATATGCATGTTCTTATTCTAAGAACTTTGAACATTAAAACCCATGTTGATACACAAAAATATCATTCATAAATAGGTCTAGTGATGAGTTGCCCAATAATTCGTTATATTATTTCACAAATAGCGTTTCTTTTTCCCTACACTTATTTCACAAATTTCAGCAACACTCTTTTTCTTCGAAACTCTCCCATCGCCTCTCGTGTTTCCCACATAAGAATTTTCCCACCACCACCAATTGGGCTTCTATTAGTTACATGGGCCACAAACACACCAATTAATAAGAGATGGGCTGGGCCACACCAACTTTTTGGACAAATAAACACTTGGGCTCTTAAACTCCACGCACAACAAATAACACAACAAAATTAATCCTCATTATTCCTTACCTAGAAAATGAAAGTGATATCACCTATTAATCACTTGGAGCGTCTGGAACAACAAACTATGTTCCATCGCACACCATTTATAAGTTATCATATCATTCAACGGTTTATGTACTACCCCTTCTGATGAACCTCCTGTGGTATTCTCATAGAAGGGTTGAAATGTGTGTGGCTCTCCGTAGCACGTCCACCGTTCATAATGTGGAATAAATCCATGTCGATACAGATGGCCTCGAATATCTGGATCAGATAAATACTTGTAGTTCTTACATTTCTTACAGGGACACTTTAAGATCTATCTACATTCGGATTAGCATGGCAAACCAATAAAAATTTACTCACCCCTTCACGAAATTCAGTTGTAAGTTTTCCACCGCGGCGGCGGTACATCCAACTCCTATCCATCCCTAACTTCTTAACGTAAAATGCATTGTGTTAGGAAACATATAATGCTCCCTCCGTCCCAAAACTTTTGGGCACGGTATTTTATGTGAAAATAGTTAGTAAGTAATGGAGGGGTAGATTAGTGTTTAAAGTAAGGGTAAATTAAGAATTTTATGTGATGTGATAGTAATGAATTTGAATTTTTAATTAATTTATTTATGTGATGTGATGGTTGTGTGTTGAATTTATTAATATTAGTGAATTTGAGATGTTAATATGTTTTTTTATTAATTTGATGTGATGGGAATATGTTTGGTAATTAAGTATTGAATTATATCCTAAAAATGAAATGTGACATTTGTGTTGGACGTAGTAAAAAGGAAAGTGGGACAAAATTAATTTGACGGAGGGAGTATTATTTTTGTTTTACTCGTCATTGCTTAGTTTGTCATGAAACCTTAATAAATTACCTCCTAAGATTAACATGCTTGTAGTATTTTTTCTTTGGTTGAAATTAGATATTGGAACAAATGATTGAACATAGTATTTGACCATCTAGAGTTTTGTTAAAACGCAAAATTAGCTTTGTAGTATATTTATTTATGGTAACTTCACTACTCAAATGACAAAGACAAAACACCAAAGACAACACAGTGACTGAAATTATAGTGTTGTTAAATTCCATCTACACTGAATGTTGGATGTGGTTATTAATTATTTCCAGTTAAAAATCTAACAGGTCAAAATAAAGAAACACAAAAAAAGATAATTATGATAATCATGTCAAATATATAAAACATGAAAAATCTAATCATAACCAGGAGATGTGGTCTATATTAATAAAAGAAAAAAACAATTTGTTGTGTAATAATAAATCTATTAACTCTAGATATATGAGTATATACGTATGTGATGCACTATATATATATTGTATATTAAGAATAGAAAACAGAATTGGGAACGAACAGAGACGAGCAAGGCAGAAGAATTAAGCAGTACTCATCCTCCATTTCATTTCATTCGGACCTCTATTTATACAACATTTCTACCGCCTCTCTAGTAGGATAGTATAATGACTAATACATCAACATGAAACGTGGCAGACTTGTAGTCTCCCTTAGTGTTCAGACATCCACATTAAGTAATACGTGTATAACACTCCCCCTTGGATGTCGTCTATACAATGAATATGCCTCGTTAAAACCTTACTAGGAAAAAACCCTGTGGGAAAAAATCCTAGTGAAGGAAAAAGAGTACAATATTCTTGTATTTATTTCTCCCCCTGATTTAGACATCACTTTATATCTCGAAGCAGCCGCATTCCAATTTTCTTCACGAGCTTCTCGAACGTTGCAGTGGGCAATTCCTTGGTTAATAAATCCGCTAGATTTTCTTCTGATCGAATTTGTTGCACATTAATTTCACCTCTCTTTTGCAAATCATGAGTAAAGAAAAATTTTGGTGAAATATGTTTCGTTCTATCTCCTTTAATGTAACCTCCTTTCAATTGCGCTATACAAAATAATTGGAGGGCTTTTATCTTCGGACAATAAGCCACAATTCTTTTGTATGTAATTGGTCATAGATCTGACCCAAATACATTCTCGACTAGCTTCATGTATAGCGATAATTTCAGCATGATTCGATGAGGTAGCTGTCAAAGTTTGTTTCGTAGATCTCCACGATATTGCAGTACCACCACATGTAATTACAAAGCTAATCTGTGACTTAGTTTTGTGTGGGTCTGATAAATACCCAGCATCGGCATTTCCAATTAACTCATGTCGAGAATCTTTTGGGTAAAATAACCCAAGTTCTATTGTTCCCTGGAGATAGCGAAATATGTGCTTTATGCCTTTCCAATGTCGTTGAGTAGGGCAAGAACTAAATCTTGCGAGTAAATTAACAGAAAACGCGATATCAGGTCGCGTGCTATTTGCAAGATATATTAATGCACCAATTGCACTTAAATATGGCACTTTTGGGCCAAGTTGTTCTTCATTATCTTCTTTTGGCCTAAAAGGATCCTTTACAGGATCAAGTGCCCGAACGACCATTGGATTACTTAATGGATGAGCATAATCCATTCTAAATTGCTTCAATACCTTTTGGGTATAAGTTGATTGATAAACAAATATGCCATTTTTCAAATGCTCAATTTGCAGGCCAAGGCAAAATTTTGTTTTTCCAAAATCTTTGATTTCGAATTCCCTTTTAAGATACTCAACTGCCTTTTTCACCTCTTCAAGGGTTCCAATTAAATTTAAATCGTCAACATAGACTGCAACGATTATAAATTCTGACCCATTTTTCTTTATGAAAACACATGGGCATATAAGGTCATTTATATAACCTTCATTTATTAAACTTTCTGAGACTGGTAAATAACGTGCACTTAGATTGCACATAATACAAATATTTTCTTTAGCCGACATCCATCAACCGATTTTTAGGTTTGCAATATAATTTCATCTGGGTTCCAAATATTTTATTTGTGACAATTGCTTGAGATCTCATTCCTTTTAAGGGCCCTGCTCTTTTTGAGCTATTTGCTCATTTCTAGAGCTTGTTTCATCAATTGTGTCACTTTATAAAATCTGTAAACCTCGAGGATTTTTACATTTAGAACCAGATGATTTATCGCACTTTTGGCGTGAAAGAAATTCATCTTTCATATTTGTAATTGGTCCTTTTAGGACATGCTCGACACCAAGTGATTATCTTGTGCAATAAGCATTTTACTCAGGCAACAAGTTTTCCTTGGGCAATGCCGATATGTGGGATTTAGTAACCCTTTTAGAGTCACATGATAGTTTGGCTGTGAATTTGTAATTTCTTTCGGTTGATCCATATCTCCCCCTAATGTCGGTAAGTAATTTGCAAACTTTATATAAAATCACCAAATTTTGGTACCAAATAATTTTATTAATGGTGATTTGTATCCGACATATGTATACCCAATCGTCATTGGGAGCCCAATTAGGGTGGCATAATGGGGACGTATATTGCCGCACCCAAATATTTTCAATTATTATGCACTGGGCTTATATCAATGTTAGGGAAGAGAATTAATGACAGTCTGTCGGCTTTATTTACACAAGCGTTGTTGTATAGTATGTCCCCGGACTGTTGTAGGTAACTTTGACCTTATCAGTTCAGCGTGCACTTTAGTTATTACTTACTTTGGCATATACTTTGGCCAGTTCTGGCTTGCACGCGATTAAAATTCAGTGGCATTTCCAATCTTATTTTCTTGATTGGATGTCATTATGCTCACAATTAATTATGTGTAAGCAACACATATAGATTCATTTGAATTTGAATCTCCAATAATTCAACTCAGCATGATGCTTTTAAAAGGAGGCGTAAGCCGATCGTGCCAATTAAGAAAATTACTTATAGACTTCAGGTCTATCACATAATATGTTTCTGTGGCACACAGCTTTAATTTGTATAATACATGCAAGAAGATATTGATGCAATTTTCTTTAACAATTTTGTTCGCATCATGATTTGAGTAATCAAGAGTCTTATTGCCTCATTCAATGTTTCATAGTGATATCAATTTTTCTCAATATCACTGAAGCTTAGTAAGCTCTTTCGAGATTTTCATAATCATAGTGCATTTTCAAGCACAATTTTTATTCTCCTTCAGGAGGTATACAATGACTCTTTCAGAGTCTTTTTGAACTTCCACTGATTAAATTAACAGTGGGTTTTTCCCATCTTTAGTTGAGATAATGACTATTGCATTTCAGTATAACATGCGTAATAGTACTTTCGAAGATGCACATATCTCTGGCTTTATTCGGCATCCAAATTTAATTTTCCAATAAGTGTATAATTTATATACACAAAGGGAAATTATAACGGGGAATAAATCGTGCATTTTTATTGTATTTGGCACTAATATTGTGCTCAATAAAATTAATCTCATGTGCGTGATATCATATTTCACTTCTATTATCAAGTGAATAATCATGATCAATATACCCGATTCCAAAATCTGGCCTTTAATGTTTACTCTTTTGAGATTAATATAAGCGAGCCAGATGTCCAGTCAGATTACATTTAAATGCCCAACGACTTTTTCGATATCACAATAATGTGTATTTCCTGGCATAACAATACTAAACCTCTTTTGGGTTTAAAAGGCATTTTGTCCCCATATAGACAATTTATTTATTTCCAGGTACATTAGCATTATTCACCAATATGTAACCCGTTTCGATTTCGATCATGATTTGGTCAACATTTTGCCTTTTGGCATAACAATAATCATACCATGGATAATCATATTCAGTCATTTTTCTTTTTGGAAAAAACAATCACTTGTTGGCTTGAATTCATAATTTTCAGCAATGTTTCATTTCTCAGCCAAGAATTAAAGCCAATATGATCATCATTGACGGTATAATTTTTCCACATTTTAGTGGATTTTCAATACCCTTTTTCATATATAGGCGTAATGGTCTTTTTATACCATTTTGAGTATTTCACAATTCATCCGGTTTAACTGGGCACATATATACCCTCCTTTGGGGTTTACCCTCATTGTGGATTTGGCAGCATTTCATCATCATAAAGACAATTTGATTCGTACAAAAATTTATTTGATTCCGGCCAAATATTAGCCATTAACACAAATTGCTTTCCCAAGTCAAGTGTGATATTTTTATCACCACAATTTTTTTTAGGCTCATTAAGGCCAATTTCATTTCCATATCGTTGGCTCAAAATATGGCTATTCGGATAGAATCCAATTCTGCAAGGTTAGTTAAAATAATAATAATAACAATATTGGAAATAATAAATAAACAAGTATACCTCTGATTTTGGTAGATTTAAATCTTCAATCAGCAACACCATAGATATTTTGATTCAGTGGAATGGAGGAACACTTGTCGTCCTGGATTCATAATATTGTATTGCTTTATTCGGTCAAGAGAGACATTACGATCATTTTCAGGTGATCGAATAATATTTTCCACAATTTGGTGGATTTTTTCAAGTATGACATATTGTCACATTAAAAGCTCATCAAAGTGATGGCATAAATATATGATAGCAGTTACTCTGTCGGTATACATGACCAAACTAAAGATCCATTAAATCTGTTGGTATAACCAAACTAAGACCTATGGACCCTGTTGGTATTCATGACCAGGACTAAGAGCAAGCTTGTTTGGTGCAATTTACTCGATCTTGGCTTATTGCCCTTTCATCGGGGTAATAGTATCTTCTAACTCCATTGAAGCCAGGTGCCTTTTAACGTCTCGTGCCCAGGACATGTGTTTATCACCAGGAACTTATAATGGGAGAAATTCCTGCTTTGAAATGTTAGCCATAATTATATTGAAAAGCTAGGAATAAAAGTTGTACCTAAAATTTTGGTAGAACCTCGGCAGAGTCTGTTCGTGCTGATAACGTGTTGTGTAATAATAAATCTATTAACTCTAGATATATGAGTATATACGTATGTGATGCACTATATATATATTGTATATTAAGAATAGAAAACAGAATTGGGAACGAACAGAGACGAGCAAGGCAGAAGAATTAAGCAGTACTCATCCTCCATTTCATTTCATTCGGACCTCTATTTATACAACATTTCTACCGCCTCTCTAGTAGGATAGTATAATGACTAATACATCAACATGAAACGTGGCAGACTTGTAGTCTCCCTTAGTGTTCAGACATCCACATTAAGTAATACGTGTATAACACAATTGTATTTTTAGATCATTAATTATAAAAAATGTTTAAATTTATATAAAATACATTCTATATTGTTGGTAAGGTTTTAGCTGTGTTATCTAGGTGGACCTCGTATGGCAGCTCATATAGTGGTGAAAGGGTTTAGCAGGTGCCCCGGAATGCCCTTTTGAAATAGAATATACTAACATCTTTCTAAAAATGGCCAATTAATCAGCAATAGAGTTACTATTCAGATTCTGAGAAATCTGGATATCAATACGTGTTCTAGTTATGAAGAGGGTGTAATACATGTCTGATTGTTGTGCAATATTACCATTTTTGTGTAATGAAAGGAAAAGGTAAGTGTATCTGTCAAAAGCCCTAATTAATGGAGTAATTGACTGAATTATTATTGCCTTCCATGATGAACTATTATGTGTGGCCAAAACAAATCCATTACAACACAATCCAATTGCGACGGGAAAGATCAAAATCGAAATGTTAGACCTAAATTCAGTCCCGGACGGTAGCACCGGCGAGCATGGACTGTCACATAAGGTGTTTTTCATACATTTAATTAAAATGTTATCACATACTCCACAATACAGTTCCCAATTAAATTTTGACAACTCCAAAATGATTAAAACAATGAAGTGACAATTCTGGGAAGACATATTCTAAGATTCATGACATTAAAACACCCCAAAGAAAAGAACATAACATACTGTAATGTATTCCGTAGCACAATTTAAACTAGTGCAGAACACATATGTAGAGACTGTAAATCTCTGGTGGGTGCGGAATGAAAAGATAAATTGCAAGCATTAGTAAATCATGGGAAAAAAAGCTACAGTACGAATATGACCAATGTTCAGTAACACAATACAACTGCCTGCATACCATAATGAAGGGACAGAACCAACACTAACAAGGAGCACAAACATACTTTAATGTATTCTGTAGCACAGTTTAAACTCGTGCAGAACACAAATGTGGTGAATGGATAACACTTACTATATAATGAGGAAGCATAACTTTCAAATCCATGAGATTATGCCTGAATCAACACTCTGGCAATACGCAAGGAAACACAAAATAATCAACGACAAATCTTAAAATAAAAACAGATAACATTAATGCGGACCCCATGTCTAATTCAATTAAATCCATCCCAATAAAATCCCGTGATTTCTGGAAAAGAAAATGTAACCCCTTAATAAACGTATAATTACTAAAACATAAAAAAGGAAAGAATATACTAATAACTACTGCCATATTACACAATCCAACAAAATAGCACTCCACAAACATTTCAAAATCATCTCTGGATATCCAGAGTATGGATAGAAACCCATTCGATTAATCAGAACCCAAGACATGATGATATGTGGCTGCTAAACAATACCTATGCCCATCACATTTAGTAGTATAATGAAACATAAAAAGTAAATTCAGGTAGGGTTACCTATAATGGAAGACCAGATATGTCAACACCCTTTATTGAAATAAGCTCCAAAACTTTTCAACGGGTTGCAACAGGAAACTCTTGACTCGATGCTCTTTCAAACTGGACGCTCTTGACTAAGACGATTAGGGGAGAAAACCCTAATTGTATTCTTGCGACCCGCCATCCGATCGCTATACCGGTCGGCGGTCGCCCTTTTGCGACCTACCAGTTTAGGTAGCTAAGTCGGTCGCTATATTGTTACCCCAAGATCAGATCACAGAGATCGAGTCACCAAAGGACTATTCAAAGCCACCAATCGTCCATGTGGTTATTATTAGCGACCTCCCTTGCCCGATCGATATACTCCATATTTCTTGTAGTGTTGATCTCCCAATTCCAAAATACCTACAAATCCCTTCACAAAGGTTTCAATTTAAAATCAACGTTACATCAATCACCGAATACTACTAGGAAAGAGGTGAGTTCATTTTTCAATAAACAAATATTAAAATATAAATTACATGTAAATGGTACCTACATTCGTTTAATATTATATTGGCCATTAGTTAATTCAAATGTGCATATATATATGTTCCAACTCTGTTTCCTATTATTTTTACCTTTTTAATAAAGGTTATTGAACAATAGTTTATTGGGCAGATGCAGGTAGAGAAGCGAAAGTAATAGAAGAAATTGGGAAACGAATGGTAAAAAAGTGTGGTAACTTGCCATTGGCAATTCTTCTACTTGGAGGGGTCTTACAACAAAAAACTTCCGTAGAGGAGTGGAAGTCAATCGAGATGAATATTAATACATCACTTGAAGGTGAAATGGAAGAAGTGTTGGATTTAAGTTTTGATGAATTACCTCATCACTTAAAACCATGTTTCCTTTATATGGGTCTTCTTCTTAAAGAGGATGAATCAGTATGGGGTTTTGACTTGTATAACATGTGGATAGCACAAGGCATGGTTTCATATGAGGATAAAGGGGAGAATAATACATTAATGGATATTGCAGAGTGCTATATGTCAGAATTGGTTTCCAGGTGTCTGGTTCAAAGTGAATTTCAGGAAATTTATCAAATTTTTAGATACGGAGGTTGGTTTAAACTTCATGATGTGGTTTGGAAACTATGTTTGGCAAAAGGGAGGAAAGTCAAGTTCGGTGTGCATTGTTTTGACTACCAGGGTGGAAATTTTGATGATCTATGGGATGAATGGTTATCAAGTATTAAAGCACGTCATGCGACAATTAATTTTGAGCAAGAAATGGATACAGAGCATCCCGGATGTATGCCTTTGAAAGATAGTATTAAACACATCCGTTCTCTTGTACTCGTTAATAAAACCACAAGGAGTACAATTGGAATTCCGACGAGTGCATTTGATATCCATGAATTCAAATTGCTCAAAGTTCTAATCTTCTCCCAGATTAGTTTCAAAGGAGGAAATATGCTGAGAAAGATTGGTAAGCTAATTCACCTTCGGGAACTTCGCTTGACAAGGTGTGAACTGGATGACGTACCTTCTTCCATATATAATTTGAGGTTCCTAATAATTCTTGATTTGTATGGTGCTCGGATTGTTAAGATGCCAAGTAATTTGAAGAATATATCTCGACTTAAATACCTGCATCTTCCAACGTCTGAGATAGAAATATGCAAAAATTATCATATCTCATTGGAAGGGCTGGATAAGTTGGAGATTCTTTTCGAATTTGATAGTCGTATGTATGATATTAAATCACTCTTACGCATGAAAAACCTCAGATTTTTGGATGCAAGTATACATGACAATGGAAGCTTATCATCCATTATACACGCTACAACGCATCATTGGAGAAGCTTGCATTCATTGAGGCTTGGAATTGAAGAAGGTTGCAAATTCACATTGGAAGACAAAGAAGGGTTAATGATTCTGCAGAAAATGTTCACTTTTCCCCCACTTAAATCATTGTTTCTACAGACCCAAATAGGGGCTTCATTGCTAGAGGAGTGTAAGACCCAGATGCTTGCATCATCACTTGTGTTTTTATCATTGAAAGGATGCAGAATTGAGAAAGATCCAATGACGGCGCTAGGGCAAATTCCTTCCTTGAAAGTTTTAGTTATGGATTCTGATTCCTTTATCGGGGAAAATATGATGTGTCCCACATCCAGTTTCCCTAAACTCAAAGCTCTTCAACTTGATGAATTACCAAATCTAAAAGAATGGGAAGTGGAGCAAGGAGCAATGCCTCTTCTCTCTCGCATATTACTTTCTCATTGTTCGAATTTGATGATGCTCCCAGTGGGATTGAGATTCCTCAACTTACTTGAAGAGTTGACAATCATCGGAATGGGTGAAATGGGGAGAAGAGTCTCAGTAGAAGAAGGTGAGGACTACGACAAAGTTAGCCATGTTCCTTCCATTATCATTCATGAGTAGTCATTTCTTGATAACAGCAATGATATCGTCCACTCAAGACTCAAGAGAAAAGAGGTAATTAATGGTAATATATAAATGACCTTCACTTATGCACTCTTATATCTTACTATTATATAATTCACCCATAATTGGTATCTAACTTTTTGTTCTTTGCAGGTACTTTGAGCCCATGTGATTCCAAAATTCAACAAACATGAATCTATTATTTTAATTATATTATTGTTTCCTTACATTTGATTTAATTTTATTGATATACTACATATAAGCATAAGTTGTTTGTGTGTCTGTCAATTGAATTTCATTATTGGGAACCAGGAATCATATAAAATACTTGATCGTTCAAGTGACCTTTTCATAGAAAATGTTTGTCATATTGCATTGGAAGTACACAACTTTCCAATTAAATTTTGTGTTTTTTGGCGGGAAGAAGGCATCATTTGGAAGATCAGACGGAAGGAATATATGGAAGGGCGGATGGAATTCAGAGATGTTGGTCCCTTAGTACTTAAGTTGATTTCTTCTTCTTCTGTTGGTGCGTTTTATCAATCTCATACGTGCAACAGAACTTACACAAAACAAGCGACACATAAATTTGGTTACCCAGTTTGGTTAATTAATCTACATCTGTGGCATTTCAATTCAGGTTTTATCTTTTCAATGAAGTAATCTTATAAAGACAAACAATGCACGACGATTAACCAAACCAAATGTCATTATTGGTTGAACTCATACACGGGTCAAAGCTACCAGTTGAGCAGTTGTTGTTTCCACCTCGTGTGGATCGCTCCAGGACACCTTCTATTCAATCTGAGGCAAGGAATAATCCGTGGAACAATCCGCTCCTGCACGTGCTCTCTTCTTCAGATCACCAAGAGCTTCGAACACAACGAGCCTTGAAATAAACCCGAGTGCATCACCATGCACCTCTAAACAATATCATAACAAATTCTCACAAAAACTTAGCAAGCTAGATCTTTGACGCTTAAGAACATGCAAACAACTCAATATATGAACATATTGATTCAAGAGCATCAAGCTACTAAAAACATGAATCATCCGTATATATAGAACCTGAAGATGTGTATGAGACGGTTATCACACAAATCAGCTTTGAGAACCATCCAGAAAGTTCAACTATAACTGCCTCAACAGAAGTCAGTTTCAATCACAGCTGACAGCTAACGAATCAATGAGTCGTCTGAAGTCTGAACAACATCCAGACTTGCACAAACCACAGAGAGATTCTAGATTTTTAGAAGTACATAGAAATAAGACAGACAGAAATTACTTTATTTGAATCTTACATGTCAATAATTGTACCCATTTAGATTCCATGATTTAATTATAATCAGCCGAAAACTTTCCTGAAGATAAGGATGGGAATAGGCCACGCTTGGACTTGATCGGTCTAAGCCTATTTTAATTTTGCAATGCCACAGTGAGCCTGGCGTCATTATTAAAATAGACCAGGCTTTAAGTTTTTTAGAAGTCTATTTAAGCATTTTTTTTTTGGTGACACAGCCTGAAAAGGCGAGCAAACATGCAAAAATAAAAAAGAAAAAAGAAAGAAAAGAACAAGGAAAAAACAATCAACTCCTGATGTAGACCTCGCCGCTTGCATCTCTGTCGGCAAAGGCCTTCACCGTATCCGGTGGAAACGCCGAAGTAGTGAAGAATTCAACCTCTCTGGCAGCCAAAGAAGCGAAAGCATCCGCTACTTGGTTTCCTTCTCTGTAGATGTGTTGAACGTCACACCCATTCATGCGCCGTAACTCTTCTCGAACATCGGACACCAAAGGCCAAAGCGAGTGTCGCATAGTGATGTTCCCATTAATCAAACGAACCACCTCTAAGGAATCAACATAACAAACCGAGATGAGAACTCCAAGTTGCCTAGCCATCTTAAGTCCCCTCCATAGAATCTGTCTAGGCCCCAACTGACCACTACATGCATGCACCCAAGTACCATTATGCCGGCGAATGACAGCGCCAAACCCCGACCGATGAGGATTCTGGAGCACACACCCGTCAGTGTGGGAGAAGATATCCAGACCCCGCAGCATTCTTCCATGTTACCTGCCGACTAGGTCGCGCAACCCGACGAGGAGCAGCCCTATCCAACGCCCGAAGACTTTCAGCCTTGTAACTCAATGTAGAGAGATGAGTAACTTGGCCCCGGAATATCCTCTTGTTGCGTTCACACCATACCACCCATAAGTAGGCTAGGAACTTCCTTCCCCACAACGAAACAGCTGCCTTGAGCCAGTAGCAGATCTCATCATCTAACCCCATCGATCAAATCCATGTTTGCACGTTGCCAGACCTGGGATGCCCAACTGCAAGTAAAAAGGGAGTGCTTCCAATCGTCGATCCCCTCACCACAAATAGAACAGATGGGAGAAGCCGCTAATCCACGTCGAAACCGAAGCTGATTGCATGGTAGTGAGACGTGACTTAGTAACCACAAGAAGACTCCAAATTTTTCAGGCTATTTAAGCATATTTAATATTAACCAAATAATAATAATAATAATAATAATAATAATAATATAAAATATTAATAAATTATATGAATTAATAAATTATATAAAAGATTATATAAAAGAGTTTCACAAGGCGTCTATTTAGATAAATAATCATTTAATTATCCAAGGCTAGCCTATTGTGTAAAAGGGGGCAAGCCATCCCCCCCACCCCCCAGGACTCAGGTGGCCCTAGCTACTTGTAGATAACATAATAATAAATCTATGCCTTGAATCTTTTACTTGCTCCGTTCTTTAATATTTGTTTCATTTGCACAGTGAATATTATTCATTAAGTAATTTTAATCAAAATTTTTAATATAGTTACATATGAAAAATATAGTCAAGTGAAATGTTGTTAGATTTGTCTAATCACGTAGTTTTTTAATATTAAATTTTTATAATTTTTATTTATATAAAATTTAACTTATTAATGATTTAAAATGTGCATTGGATTGCGTGAAATGCAGAAGTGCTGAAGATATTAAAGAAAGGAGGAAATACCAAATAATTTTGCAATAACTTTTGAAATGTTTGGGAAAAATTTTGAAGGGAAATTCCTAAAAATATTTCCATAGCATGTAAATGGAGTCATGGACGTCAGCCTTTGTGGAGAGTACTATTAGAAATTGAAAATGTGAGTTATGTCTTGTTATCCTAATTGGGAATTTGAATTCTAGTCCAAGCAAAAGAGTTTTTGGGGCTATCATTTGGAGTATTTCAATTCATGGGTTGTTTTTTTGGCTTTCTTTTCCCATTTTATAACCCATTTAAACTTGAATTCTAACCCATTTCAACTTGTTTGTATTATACTCCCTCCGTCCCATTTCAAATGTTTCATTTTCTATTTTTGTCCGATCCCACTTCAATTGTCACATTTTCTTATTTAGAAAATTTTTACTCATTCAAACAAATATCACATCAATTATTTATTTTACTTTAAAACAATAACTCATTCTACCTAAAATACCGTACCCAAAAGAAATGTGACATCTCAATTGGACGGAGGGAGTATTATTTTTATGGCACTAAATTGGAATTTAAAAATTATTGGTAGTGGTTTACTGTCTACTGCTCAGTTAGTATGTAATGTATTGATGTATTTATGTAATATTTAAAATAGATTAATATAACACTCCATAGAATTTTTAAATGGAAATTAAAATTTTAATAAATCGATATTCAAAATTTCTCATAAATTTAATTTTTGGAAGACGAAAAGAAAAGATACCTTTTGAAGCGTAGATTAATTAGGTCAATCATAGTTGTGGATTAACTTTAAGGAATTAAAAAAAAAAAACCTTTAAAGTACAAGATTAAATTAGCTTATAAGTATTGTGCTATAAATTATAATGAATTTATTTAAGTTCACCGAATTATTTATATGAGTTCAATTAAAACCATTATTAAAAGTGTTGGGACTGCGACCGCCACCCTAAACTCCGGCATTAGTATGATATTGTCTGCTTTAGGCCGATTCCTCACGGTTTTATTTTGAGCACCCCCAAAAAGGTCTCAATACTAATGGGTGTTAGGTGGACACGTATAAGTTAGTCTTTCTTCTCTTGCACAACCGATGTGGGATTTGGTTTTGTTGGGACTGCGACCGCCACCCAAACTTTGGCATTAGTATGATATTGTCCGCTTTGGGCTAAGCCCTCCCGGTTTTGTCTTTGGGCTCCTCCTGATAATGGCCAAAATTGTCCATTATTTCCAATCCATTTCCGTGTCTGAGACGGACATTTTGATCGTATTTCCAACTTATTTCAATAAGAAAGCAGTTGAATTCGACAGATTGATGCAAGTTTGTAAAAATATTAAGCTGGTAATAAAAGACACAAAACATGCAATTTTAATTGCATTTGTGTTAGAAAAATCCAAAAACATAAAAAAAGGAAAAAGAAAAGAAAAAGGAATGAAAAGATGGGCAAAAGAATAAGATAGCCCATAAAAATCAAAAAGATGGGAAAAAGAATGAAATCCCACAATCTGAAATTTTGGCTAAGTGTTGAAACCAATTCAGTCTATAAGCAATTCGACCTAAATCGAATTGCTCAGTAGACCGAATTGCTGAAAGAAAGAAGAAAAAGAGGTGTTGAGGAAGAGAAGAGCAACCAATTGGGTCTGTGGCAATTCGGTCTAAATCGAATTGACCCCTAGACCGAATTGCACCATGGAAAGAAAGAAGACTTGGAGCAAAACAGAAAGAAGAGGTTCGATCTGTGCAATTCGGTTTAGGCCGAATTGATTGCAAAGACCGAATTACCTTAAAGCAAAGAAGCCAAGCAGGAACCATCTCCAATTCGACAAGGCCAATTCGGTCTACCCATAGACCGAATTGATGGATGACTACCACATTCCAGCTCAAGATCAAGAAGCAAGACCTCATGCAATTCCAATTGCATCAATTCGATCTAAACCGAATTGCATGAGGAGACCGAATCACATTCAAAAGTACAGCTGAGCACGTGAGAAATGCATGATGGGCCTAGGGTTTCGAAAAGAAGTATAAAAGCTGACCTTCCTCAACACAAGAAATATCCTGAGACACACAGAGACTCTTGGACAGTTGCTGGGAGACAAAAAGAAGCAGAAGGTTCTTCACCCCTTAAGGGTTAGGTAGGTAGTGTAGTTTAGTTAGTTTATTTCTCATGCTTGTAATGTAGTTTCATTGCTTTTGAGCTTAGTTTTTGTCTCATAGAAGCTGGTTACCACCCTTAGTGTAGCCATTTCCATAAACCTTAAATGCTTTGTAGTTAGAATGAACCCTACCTTCAAGCTAATGAATGGTTTTAGGGTTGTTTACTGCTTTCCAGTGTCAATACAAGAAAGAATCCAGAAATGGGTTTTCATTTCAAGTGTTTGGAATCTATTTAATGCTTTCTTTAGCAATAATGGTAGAATGTTTGTTTGTTTCAACTAGGTTATATTTATTATGCCCTAGTTGACTTGCATTCTCAATAAATGTGTGCTAAGTGGTTTGTGGCTTGACCTTACACCTCAGGGACTCAAATAAGTGCTCTTAGATTTTAGACAATCTTAGGCTTGTTAGAATTAATTTTCTCGCTTTTTAGTTGCTGCTTTAGTCACTTTTTTTAGCTTAGTGTTGCCTTAGATTATGCAGGTGTTCTTGTTTTTGAGCATGTGTTCTTATTTTGTTCAGTTTATGCTTGAGTCTTTAATCTTTGATTGCTTGTTTGTAGTTTTGAGGTTTGGTTCAAACCAATGCCTGTTAGCCACATAACCTAGGTCTACTCTCTTTAAAATA
The DNA here is from genome assembly GCA_030278955.1 of Hygrophila difformis. Classification (NCBI taxonomy): domain Eukaryota; kingdom Viridiplantae; phylum Streptophyta; class Magnoliopsida; order Lamiales; family Acanthaceae; genus Hygrophila; species Hygrophila difformis. Next base: position 10,917,998 of record JAOANR010000004.1, on the reverse strand, counting down.
CTCATTAGTGTGGCTCTGAAGTGACATTGATGTGAAATGAAGGATTAGGTAAATCTTATCCATCATAAACCACACAATGTAAACCAAATCCACACTTATGAGAGAAAGACATGCAATTCGATTTGAGGTAATTCGGTCTAGGCCGAATCACTCATGAGAATGGAATTGCATGGTAAAAATAGTTGTTAAATGCTTCACTTGAAAAATTTATATGCAATTCGATCTAGGCAATTCGGTCTATATCGAATTGCATAGCAAAAAGTGTTGTCTTCATGTGTTGTCTTCATGTGGTCTCCATGTAATCCGGTCTATGCAATTCGGTTTAGAACGAATTGCCCATATAGACCGAATTGACTTAGAAGACCACATTGTATGCATTCCATCTCCTCATGCCTTAGTTTATTTTCTCTGTTTCACCAATTCGAATTGTCCAAGTTCGGTCTACACCGAATTCGATTGGCAGTTCGAATTACCCTCTTTTTGGGGTAAATGCCTTAACCAATTTGAGTGAAGGAATGACTTCAGCAATTCGAATTGTCCAATTCGGTTTAGACCGAATTGCTTGACAATTCGAATTAGAGGATGCTTCATGACTTTACAAGGATTAATTGGGTATGGTGTTACTTCATACCTCATGCATCCTCAATTCGGTCTCTTTTGCATTTTGCCCAATAGACCGAATTGCCTTCTTCCTTCTATTTCTAAAACTCCCAAAAATATATTTTTTTTGTTGAGTTGTGTAAGTTGCATGGGTGTATTGGGCCTAGGCCCACTACATCTAATTTTATCCATTACACATCTCAACCCATCAGTGTCTAATTATTGTGTGATTAACACTCACACAATATCAAAAACATTTTCTTAACTTTGTTTATTTTCCCTTTCATCGTGTGTATGAACAACTAGTAAGAAATACATCAGACTAATGTTGGCGGGTATTCCCACATGGATAACTAGCTCGTATTCTGAGTATTAATTACTACTCCCTCCGTCCCACATAACGTGTCCTGTTTGACTTTTTGACACTGTTCATTGTTCAGCTTTGACTCAATTTTATTGCAAGTATATATTTGGACAAAAATAGTCAAGTTTGGTCTTGTTAAAATCGAATGATCATGTAGTTTTAAAATATATATTTTACATAATTTTTCATTGTATATATTTTAAGATATTAACGATTGAAAAAGTGCATTGGATTGTGTGCAAAAGTCAAACAAGACAAGTTAAATGGGACGGAGGGAGTAGTTGTTATTTTGCATGGTTCGGGTAGTGGTCGGTGGAAGCCTTGGCGGTTCGTCCATCCGGGATTATAATAGCTGCTCAGCTGACTCCTATCCGGATACAGTTTTCTTCTCTTTATCGTAATTTCAAACCTGAATCTAGAGTTGTATGAGTTATAGATGATACATGCCATTGTCATCTATCAATTATTACAATAATAGAATATGTGGGTTTTCATCCAGATTCACAGACAGTGAAGTCTAAGATGACGGCGGCAACTGCCATTTAAGGCATTCTACTGTCTAAACAGTCATTCCATCTGGAATACTTGGGACCCGGATAGCAGATGTTTGCCGTCCGGATAACCTCAATTATTTCTGGCATTCTTTTTAGCCAAATTCTTCTTATCTCTGGCTAATCAATCTTTGTGTATCGAATTCTGTCTAACCCCACCATATATTTTGGGGTAGTTTATTTTACTTCTCATATACATGTATGCATGATACTATTATGTAGATATTGTGGTCATTACTATTTTGGAGATCCTTCCCCTTGGACATAGAAGTCGTGAATTAAATCAGATGTTGCATAATAAATTTCCACAAAAAAATCACTTTATAAAATCCGGATTTGAGTAAGGGATAATTTCACAGTGATGACTAATTCATCTTCTACTGGGGGTTGATTTTGAGAACTTAGAAGCAGAGTCAGCGATTAAGTCTCACCTAGACTGAAAGGATCTGTGTTTAAATTGAGAGTTTAGTACCTGTTTAGGGAATGATTTTCAAATGTCTATTTGCTTCTCAAAATTACTGTGTTGAAAATCTTTTATTAAGCATTGCATCGAATCCGTTTCCACTTGGATTCGGATAAAATGTGATAATTAATACTAGAGGAACAACATATAGGCCTTGGTTAATTTCTATGGTAGGGTTGAGCATTCTTTCAACTACTATCTTCTCCCACCAAAGCCTAAAATTGAGTCTTGAATGAGTACATTCGGAACAAACCTTCATAGGTCTGTCCCACTCATGTTTGTATCTCATAACTAACCGGATGTTATAAGCCCTGTGGCTTACTGATATTTGGGAAGTTCTAAATCTGCATCTGGTCACCAAGACCAGGGGCTCTTTTATGCTAACGGATTGTGACGATCTTTTAAGACTTCCGAGAGATAGGATTTTAAATGCTTTCTTTGCTGCTTTCTTTACCGCTTTCTTTAAAATGCTTTCATAGAGGTCACTCGGAAGCAGAGATGTATCTGCCGGTTGTAAGGTTTAAGAGTTATGGATTAGTTCGGGGTTAGATTTGGACTTTGGGTGTGACAAGGGGGACGATAGGAGTACTTGGCATATCAACTAATGATATGTTAGGTGTTGCTTGTCCACCACATATGACTAACATACTCTTGCAAGGCATTGCCAGGGGAGTTATTAATCTGTGGTATCTTAGAAGTTGAGGTCTTAAGAGCATGTAAACTCTTACCATAAGTACCTGTCTGCTAAAGGGAACATGGTATAGAGAGCATGAGAGTTAGCTAACTGATGGATTATCCCAAACAAAGATCTGTGTATTAAAATGGAAGTTTAATTGTGTTTCATCTTAATCTTGTCCAATCTTCATTATTTTCTCCCTGTCCCTTCTGTCACATTTTAACTCGCTTTCGTAGAATAATGTTACTCGCTTTCCTAGCATAATGCGTATCGCTTTCTTAAAATAGATTTAATCGCTTTCTAGATATAATTTATCATGCTTTGTAGAATAATTTTACTGCTTTCATGATCTAATTTAAATTATTGTCGAGTAGTTGTTAGAAATCAATACAAACTTGAACCGAGTAACCGAGTGGAAAATCTTAGTAAATGACGTGGGCCCTGCTTCTATCGCACATCCTCCAGAGAACGATCAGGTCTTACTATAAATTACTGCAACTTTTGACACCGTGCGCTTTCGGGAGCACAATTTCTTAACACGAGCAATAAAAACGTGACAACCTATAATATATCCCTAATCCCAACTCCATCTTCATAAATTGGTTTCACTGAATAAAATTGAAAACCAGGATTGTTGTGTTTCAGAAAATACTCATGCAATGGGGACTTGTCAAAGGTTTCATGGCAAGGATCTTCATGACATGAAACTATGATAAGTTTCATGATGCAAATTGTTGGGGACCTTCAGTGTGACAGACTGAAGGTCAAGATTGAACTATCTATCTCGGCTGCACCATGGAAGTTGTCAAAAGTTTCATGCCAGGGAGAATCACAGCGCCGTGAAATTGGAGATTGTATTCAGAGGTCGCTTCACCCCCCGGCAGTGCAATGAAATCTGCCAAAAGTTTCATGGCGCCGTTGCCGGGGAGGATGCAGCGCCGTTTGAATTCAGAATACACCACATGAGTAATAAAAAGTGAAATATATCCTTAAACCCCTTCCTCACGAATCATAACTCTTTTCTTTTAATAAATTTAACTTGGGATATTTTAGAAAAAGCTCGTGTTAGTGAGAATAGTTCAAAAGTTTCATGGCGCCGTTGCCGGGGAGGATGCAGCGTCGTTTACTAAGAGAACTACATTCCTGATTTACTCATAGATAGTTTTTGTATATACTCTTGAATCATTACTAACCTGGGGGTTGTTGAAACTTTTGACAATTTCCTACACGAGTATTTTCTAAAATATCCCAGGTTAAATTTATTAAATGAAAGGAGTTATGATACATGGGAAAGGGGTTTAAGGTTATATTTCACTTTTTACTACTCATGGGGGGTGCTCTGATTTCGAACTGCGCTGTGGACCTCCCTGGCATGAAACTTTTGACAACTTTCACGGTGCAGCCGGGATAGATAGTTCAATCTTGACCTTCAGTCTGTCACACTGAAGGTCCCTGGCTATTTGCATCATGAAATTTATCATAATTTCATGTCATGAAGATTCGCGCCATGAAGCTTTTATCACATTCCCGCTACATGAGCATTTTATGAAAAAATCATAATCCTGATTTTCAATTTTATTTACTGAAACCAATTTATGATGGCGGAGTTGGGATTAGGGGTATATTTATAGGTTGTCACGTTTTTATTACTCGTGTTAAGAAACTGTGGCCCGAAAGCGCACGGTGTCAAAAATTGCAGTAATTTATAGTAAGACCGGATCGTTCACTGGAGGATGTGCGATAGAAGCAGGGCCCACGTCATTTACTAAGATTTTCCACTCGGTTACTCGATTCAAGTTTGTGTTTTGACTATCAACTACTTGACAGAATTTAATCTAAGCTATGAAAGCAATAAAATAAAGCAGATAGAATTATTCTAGAAAGCGAATTAAATTTAGTCTAAGAAAGCAATAAAATTATTCTAAGAAAGCGGGTAAATTATTCTAAGAAAGCATATTTAAATTGAGACAGAAGGGACAAGTAGAAAATAATAAAGATTGGACAAGATTCAGATGGAACCACAATTACGCTTCCATTTTAATTACACAGATCTTTGTTTGGGATAATCCTTGCAGTTAGCTAATTCTCACGCTCTCTATACCATGTTCCCTTTAACAGACAGATACTTACAGTAAGAGTTTACATGCTCTTAAGAAAACAAACTCTAAGATACCACAAATTTATAACTCCTCTTGCAATGCCTTGCGAGAGTATGTTAGCCATCTGTGGTGGACAAGCAACACCCGACAAATCACTTATTGAAGTGTCAAGTACTGCTATCATTCCCCCATGTCACACCCGAAGATTCTAATCAAGCCCTGAACTATCCCTTAACTCTCAGTCCTAGTAGCAGTTACGCAACTCTCAATACAACCGAGTGACCTCTAATGAAAGCATTTAAAAGAAAGCGATAAAGAAAGCATTTAAAATCCTATCACTCGGAGGTTTTTGAAAGTCTGACCCTGGTAGTAAAAGAAAGCCCCCAGTCAGAATGACTGAGTGTGGATCAAGAATTCCCTAATCTCGGTGAACCGCTCGCAGTGTTCACTTCCCTTCGGGTGGTTATGAGATACAAAATAATGGAACGAACTAATAAAATTAGTTCGTTCCGGATGCACTCACTCAGGACTCAAAAGTAGGCTTTGGCAGAAGAGGACATCAGTTGAAAGAGTACTCAACCCTACCTTAGAAAATAACCAAGGCCTATGTATTGTTCCTCTAGAATTATCTATCACACCGTATTTGAATCCAAGTGGACCCCATCTCAGTGTGATATTTAATACCAGATTTCCAACACAAAGCAATTTTGAAAAATAATAGATATTTGAAAATCATTCCCTAAACAGGTACTAGACTCTCAATTAAAACACAGATCCTTTCAGTCTAGGTGAGACCTACTCGCTGACTCTGCTTCTAATTTCCCAAAATCAACCCCCAGTCGGATATAAATTAGTCATAACTGTGGAATTTATCCCTTACTCAGATCCGGATTTTATAAATGAATTTTTGTTGGAAATTTACTGTGAGGCATCTGATTTAAATCAAGACTTCTATGTCCAAGGGAAGGATCCCAAAATAACATTGACCACAATATCTACATAATAATATCATGCATAAATTTATAGAGAATTGTAAAATTAAATAACCCAAAATATAAGGCGGGTTTAGACAGAAGTGAGACACAGAGATGAAATAGCCGGAGATGAGAAGAATTTTGGCTAAAGAGAGTGCCAGAAATAACTAGGGTGATCTGGACTGCAAACATCTGCTCTCCAGTTCCCAATTATTCCAGATGGAAAGATTTTAGACAGCAAAAGATCTTAATAACAGTGATCGCTATCATCAGAACTCCTACTATCTGTGAAATGAGAGAAAAACCTACATGTTTCCTCACTGTAGCATTATTTAAACAATGTTGATCGACACCGTTTGATAATATTACAGCTCAAAATTCAGGTTTAAAATTAAGATAAAGAAAAAGAAACTGTATCCGGACAGGAGTCAGCTGAGCAACTATTATAATCCCGGATGGATGAACCGCCAAGGCTTCCACCGACCACTATCCAGACCATGCAAAAGAACTTAGTAATTAATATACAGACTAAGAGCTAGTTATCCGTGTGGGAACACCCGCCAACATCAGTCTGTTATATTTCTTACTAGCTGTTTCATACACCATGGGCAAAGACAAAATAAAATAAAAGAAAATATTTTTGGGTCATCTTGTATGAGAGACATTGGTTTCTCATGCAAGGGTATGGAATTAAATCCATGATTGCTCTTTATGTCTAAATAATCTCTCATTCCATAATTAATTAATTAATTACAGTCCGGATTATATGCTTAGATCATTAGAGTTTAATTTTGTAAAAGAATCTTTTAATGGGAATTGAACAAAGTTCTTTATATTACATTAATCATGGGTTTAGGTCATTGGATTTCAACCTCAAAATGTTAGTATAAAGGTTCAATTTATTACGTGAGAGAAATGGAGAATTGGAAAATCTGGCAAGAAAATGCCAATTACGACGCTATACAGATATTACGGCGCTATCCATGTTTAGCGTCGTGATGATAGCGTCGTAGGGAGAGTGTTTAGAATTGTTGATAAAATTGGAGGGTACGGCGCTATATACTAAATGACGACGCTATCCGAGGATAGCGTCGTAGACATAGCGTCGTAAGTGGGTTTTGTGAATGATTGAGTATTTTGGGGCCCTACGGCGCTGAACAAAAATGACGGCGCTATCCAAGGATAGCGCCGCCGGTCTATCGCCGTAGGATAAATTTTGTTCAAGTTCTGGGCAGATACGACGCTATATCTCACCTACGACGCTATCCAAGGATAGCGCCGTAGGGCGGTTAGCGTCGTAGCTAGCCCAGAAACAAGTTGTTGTTCGGGTAATGCAATCTATGCGACTGCTAACCCTATTTTCAAGTTCATGGCTCATTTATGCAAGAAAGGAGACAAGAGAAAGCATTAACAGTTATAAAATAAAATAAAGTGCAAGGAAAACTCAAATATCAGTGAAAATAAAGCACAAATGAACCTTAAACTTGAGTTAGGGTTTTTAACCAACACATCATGCATGAAATTCCACAAACAGTAGCAAAAACAAAAACCCACATGAAACAGTAAAATAAAATGACCAAGTGGTCATGAAACCAAAATAAAGCAATAAATCCATGGACTCATGTCCATTTCATGATTTTGGGACTCTTTTTGTGATTAACTTCCCATTTATAAGAAATGGCTTGATAATACCCATCATTTGGGTATTTCAAGCCTTAATAAGAGTTCAACAAAACTGAAAATAATTTAAACAGTGGCTAGCTAAGGTTGTAAACTGTAATGAGACCACTAATCTAAATATTAATAAATCTATTCTAGGGCAGAAATGTAAATAATACAAAAAAAATAAAGACCTAACTACCTAACTAACCTACACCTCTCAAGAACACTAGGTTGTCTCCAAGTTTGAGTGCTGTCTGGATTGTCTGTGATCATTGGAGTCAACTGGTCCTTATATAGGTGGGAAACCCTAGGCCCATGGGCCCCCAGGCCTTGAAATTGAAGTTCTGAGCCTTAGTACGGCGCTATAGCTGGGTACGGCGCTATCCTACTACGGCACTATAGGTGTAGCGTCGTAGTCTTCCATCTCAAAGACACTCTTGCTTCTGAATGGACAGCCTACGGCGCTATCCCTGCCTACGGCGCTATGCTTGACTACGCCGCTATCCATGCTTAGCGCCGTCCTCCTTTCTTCAATAATCAGCTTCGGTTTACTCCTACGGCGCTAGACCAGGCTACGGCGCTATCCATGTTTAGCGCCGTAGTTGTGTCTAGCGTCGTAATATCAACTTTTGTGGGTTTTTCATTTCTTTTCCCATCTTTTCGTTTCCTTTTTCTCTTCTTTTCTTTTTCTCATGTTTTTGGATTTTTCTAACATGAATGTGTAATAAAATTACATATTTATGCATATTTCATACCAGCTCAATATTTTTACAATCATGCATAAATCAGTCCAATTCCACTGCTTTCTTATTTAATATAAGACCGGAATGCGATCAAATGCCCGTTTCAGACACGGAAATGGATTGAAAATAATGGTCATTTCTGGCCATTATCAGTTGTGCAGATGCTGTCAAATCTTGATACAAACTGCTTATGCAAAGGAGAAAGGCCACATTGCCTAAGCTACCGTACGATCTAGAAATAGAAAGGACCGCTCGCCAACTGAGGGCGCAAGCCAGACGAAGGAAAGAGCAAGAAGCCCGGACTCGTACCTCACCCGAAACCACAAGCAGTGATATATCCGATATGGCAGAGAACCAGGACATTCCCCCAATCTTGCCACTAGACCAACCACCCAATAATCCTGGTAATGGAGCTGATGGGGGTATGGTAGAATACCCGAATCGTGCAAACGAGGAGGAAGATCTACCTAATCCAAATCAGCAACAGTATCAGCAGTTCCACCAACAACCACCCCCTAACCAATATAACCAACAAAACCAAAATATGCCAAACCAGCAATACCAGAACCAAGCCTTCAATCAGGATCAATTCCAAAATAACCCTCATGATCCTGAAAATCTGTTCCAACAGAATCCCAACTATCACCAGCAGTACCAAAACCAAGCAGAGCAAGGAAATCAACAGCAGCAAGCAGCAGCTGATTTTATGCAGCCCATCGTGGAGCCCTACTTGGATAGGCCTGGGAGAGCACAATTCCCTGCACGCAATTTTGAGCTCAAATCGGCACTCATCAACTTGGTGCAGAACAATCAATTTTACGGTGCAAATCACGAGGATCCCCATGATCATCTCCAAACCTTCCTGGAGCTCTGCGACACAATCAAAAATCAGGGAGTATCACCTGACGCTATAAGACTGATGTTGTTTCCCTTTTCTTTATTTAGTGGTGCCAGGGATTGGTATAAATCATTGCCCATAAATCAGAGGAGTACCTGGGCAGATTTGGTGAGGAGTTTTCTGTTAAAATACTTCCCTGAATCTAAGATAGATGAAGGACGAGAGAAAATTGGAGAGTTCAAGATGAAGCCGGACAAGTCATTGTATGACGCAAAGGAAAGATTCGCCAGCCTTCTAAGGCGATGCCCCCAACACGGATACCAACCGTGGGAGCAACTGAGGAAATTCTATGGAGGACTCACCCATCCATGGAGAATGATGTTGGACGCTGCAGGCGGAAGACATTTACTCCATTTGCCCATGGATCAAGCCTGGGAAAAGATTGAGACAATGTCTGTCAACAGATCTGTATTGAACAGCAATGACAAGAAGGCGGATCCTCCTAGAAAAGTTTTTGTTGTAAGTGAAGGAAAAACAGATTTCGAAAAATTGCAGGAACAGGTAGCTGCGATACAGCTAGGACAAGAGAAAGGAAAGGGAGCGGGTACTTCTCAGGCAGGAGCCTCATCTGGTCAAGCACAAACGCAGCAATCGGAAGCAATTTGTGGGCTATGTCAGGGACCACATCCAACTGACACATGCCAACAACTAGCTACTGAAAGCTGCAATTATGCAGGGAACTACCAGAATCGCCACCCCAACCTCTCCTATTCCAACAATGCACTCAATGCGCATTTGTTGACACAGCCAAACCAGCCAAACCAGTTTGCAAACCAAAACCTTCAGCAGAACTTCAGACCTAAGAATCAAGGATTCGTCCAGCAGAGAGTCCAGAACTTCCAGAACCAGAACCAGAACTTTCAACCCCAAATCCAACAGAGGCCAAATCAAAACCAAGGCCAAAATTTCCAGAACTTTCAATCCCAACCTGATCAGAATCAGCAATACAACCAAAAGCCACCATCTCGTCTAGAGAATTTGACGACTGAGTTTATTTCCAATCAAAGGGAGATAAACCAGTAGCTGCAGTCATCAATCAAGAACGTGGAGACGCAGGTCACCCAATTGGCTAAGGAATTGCAAAACAAGGGGAAAGGAACACTGCCAAGCAGCACTGAAGCCAACCCGCAATGCAACGCAATCACATTGCGGGGAGGCAAGACTCTGAAGGGAAATGTTGGATCTGTAAAGAAGAAAGCCATGAAAGTAAAGATTTCATTGGAGGTGGAAAAGGAAAAGGAAAAGATTGAAGGAGATGAAAGTATTGAGCTGGTACAAGATAAATCAGATACAGCTAACTCGCAGGCTGAAGCTGCAAATGAAGCTGAAGAGGGTATGGGTGAAGGTACAACTTCCTTCTCTTTACCACCAAAAATAGATAATAATAAGTACATGCCAAGGGTGCCGTACCCTGCACGTCTTAAAAATAAGGAACATGACCTTAAATTCAAGAAATTTCTAGAACGGTTAAAGTCTGTAGAGATAACCATTCCTCTCGTGGAAATGATTTCAGAAATGCCCACCTATGCTAAGTTCTTGAAAGAATTGATTTCAGGGAAAAGGCAGGCAGAGCAGGAGGAGGTGATCATACTCAACAGCACATGCAGTGCCATAGTTCAAAGGAAGCTACCCGAAAAGAAAGAGGACCCTGGGTGTTGCACGCTTCCAGTACAGATTGGGAAGGCCAAAGTGAGCATGGGGCTATGTAATCTAGGATCCAGCATCAACGTGATGCCTCTAGCCATGGCAATTCGCCTAAGGCTCGGAGAGATTGAACCGGTCAAGATGAAACTGCAGCTGGCAGACAGATCAATCACTAAGCCCGTAGGAATCCTCAAGGATGTGGTGGTCAAAACCGGCCAAGTTCTTTTCCCGGTTGACTTCATCATCCTTGACATCGAAGAGGACTCCGAAATGCCACTTATCCTGGGACGCCCGTTTTTGGCCACTGGCGGTGCACTGATTGACGCCACATCTGGAAGAGTCACATTAAGGGTGGACAATCGGGAAATCTCTTTTGACATGGAAGAGCTGCAGAAGTTTCCGTCAGAGGAAACTTGTTCCAAATTTGATGTAATAGATGGTAGGTGTGAGGATGAGAACATGGACTCTATGACTGTTGTGACGGACAAAATTTCAAAACAGGTACTGACGCCTGGAGGTGCTGATCAACAAAGAAGTTGCAACGCTGTGCACTTCGAAGACCCTATCACTGGGGATCTTGAAGAGTTTGACGGTGTTGAATTCACTCCGGAGGAGGAAGGGAGCACCATGGAAGAGGAAGTGGACCCTGTACTGACACAGGGTCCTGAAGGTAAATCTGATCTCTCACCCCCAACCAATTCTCGCAAATTACTACCTTCCGTTGAATGTCCGCCAGAGCTTGAACTTAAAATACTTCCGGATCATCTTAAGTACGTCTTTCTCGCTGAACATAAAAGATTACCGGTAATTGTGTTAGCTTTGCTGACACAAGAACAAGAAAAAGCTCTGGTAGACGTTCTAAAGAAATATGTACATGCAATTGGATGGACCATTTCTGATATAAAAGGAATAAGCCCCTCTGTTTGCATGCACAGAATTTTAATGGAAGAAGAGTACAAGCCCTCAAGGCAACCACAAAGGCATCTGAACCCTCACATGCAAGAAGTGGTAAGGAAAGAAGTTATCAAGCTCTTAGATGCTGGTATCATCTATCCTATATCTGACAGCAAATGGGTTAGCCCAGTGCAGGTAGTACCTAAGCGTGGGGGGATGTGCATAACGACTAATGAGCAAGGAGAAGAAGTGGCAACGCGTCCAGTGACCGGTTGGAGAGTCTGCATCGACTACCGGAAGCTTAACACTGCTACGCGGAAGGATCATTTTCCCTTGCCATTCATTGATCAGATGCTGGAGAGGTTGGCCGGGAGGGAGTACTACTGCTTTTTGGATGGGTACTCTGGTTACAATCAGATTGTAATAGCTAGTGAAGATCATGATAAGACCACTTTCACGTGCCCATATGGAACTTTTGCGTACAGGCGCATGCTTTTGGACTTTGCAATGCGCCTGCCACTTTTCAACGATGCATGATGTCTATTTTCTCAGAATTTATCGAAAAATGCATTGAAGTTTTCATGGATGACTTCTCCGTGTATGGAGATACTTTTGATGAATGCTTGACAAATCTTGCAAAAATTTTAAAAAGATGCGAAGACACTAACCTAGTTTTAAACTGGGAAAAGTGTCATTTTATGGTCACTGAAGGAATAGTGTTAGGTCACCGCATCTCGCGCGAAGGCATCGAAGTCGATAGGGCCAAGGTCTCAGTCATATCCAACCTTCCATTACCAAACTCAATAAAAGCAGTTAGGAGTTTCTTAGGGCATGCCGGTTTTTACCGAAGATTCATTAAAGATTTCTCTAAAATTGCCAAGCCGCTCACTAATTTGCTTTGTAAAGAAAATTCTTTCGTAATAAGTGAAGCGTGTGTTCAAGCCTTTGACACGCTCAAAAAGATGTTGATTTCTGCTCCAATAGTGCAACCACCCAATTGGTCAATGCCTTTCGAGGTCATGTGCGATGCAAGTGATCTCACCGTGGGTGCAGTTCTTGGGCAACATAAGGAAGGAAGGCATTGCGTAATTCATTACGCCAGCCATGCCCTGACTGAAGCCCAAGTCAATTACACCACCACGGAGAAAGAGATGTATGCTGTGGTGTTCGCGTTTGATAAATTCAGACAATACCTCATTGGTACGAAAACCATAGTATACACCGATCACTCTGCACTGAGATACTTGTTTAGCAAACAAGATGCCAAACCTCGATTAATCAGGTGGGTACTTTTGTTGCAAGAATTCGATATCATAATAAAAGATAGAAAAGGCAAAGACAATGGTGCTGCTAACCATTTGTCTCGGATAGATAATGATAAAAATGAGATAGCCGTTAATGAAAATTTTCCGGATGAACAACTGTTTGCCTTGCATCTTCATGATCAAGCTTGTCCATGGTTTTCCGACATTGCTAACTTTTTAGCATGTGGAATAACTCCACAATTCCAGAGCAAGAGGCATAAAGCAAGGTTCAACCAAGATGTAGTCAACTACTTCTGGGAAGATCCTTATCTCTTTAAGCATTGTGCAGATTCGATTATTAGACGTTGTGTAACTGAGCACGAAGCTTATCAAATCGCTAAAAAATGTCATGAATCGGAATATGGAGGTCACCATGGCCCCACTCGAACAGCTCACAAGGTGCTTGAGTGTGGTTTCTATTGGCCTACCATTTACGAGGATTGTAAGGCGTTTGTTAAGGTTTGCGACAGATGCCAAAGATTAGGGAATATCTCCAAGAGGGATGAAATGCCTCAAAAAGGAATTCTCATCCTTGAAATTTTTGATGTATGGGGTATTGACTTCATGGGACCATTCCCGACGTCCGATGGGAATCACTACATCTTGGTAGCTGTCGATTACGTGTCCAAGTGGGTCGAGGCAGTTGCGTTGCCAACCAACGATGGTCACCGAGTCATCAAATTTTTGAAAAACAACATTTTCAATAGATTTGGTGTACCTAGGATGATCATATCTGACGGAGGAACCCATTTTGTCAACAAAGCTTTTGCAAATCTCATGTGCAAAAATGGGATTCTCCACAAGATCGGCACGCCTTATCATCCCCAAACCAGTGGCCAAGTCGAGGTATCTAACCGCGAAATCAAACATATACTCGAAGCCACTGTGGGGATAACCCGCAAAGACTGGTCACGTAGACTCAATGATGCTCTATGGGCATACCGCACTGCATTCAAGACTCCCATTGGGATGTCCCCATACAGGCTTATCTTTGGAAAAGCCTGTCATTTGCCCGTAGAACTAGAGCATATGGCTTACTGGGCCGTAAAAACGCTTAATTTTGACCCACGAGTGGCTCAGAGTAAATGTAAGTTGGACCTCAATGAAATTGAGGAAATACGTGCGCAAGCTTATGAAAGCTCGAGGATTTACAAAGAGCGGACCCAGAAGTTACACGATCGTCGCATAAAGTCTAAACACTTCTATGTTGGCCAAAATGTCTTGTTATTTAATTCTAGGTTGAAGCTATTCCTCGGAAAGCTTAAATCCAGATGGGAAGGGCCATACGAAGTGGTGCACGTGTTTGGAAGTGGAGCTGTCAGGATTCGAACTGACAAAGGAGAGCTGGTGGTGAATGGGCACAGGTTGAAGGAGTATCTAGGGCAGTTTGACCCCGGAAAGGAAGTTCAAATGACATCAGAGCCGGCCTATGCTCAATAAATATTTATATTTATATTACTATATAATTATCTATTATGTATTTATTCGTCTCGAACGATAAGTACCCAAAGATCAAATAAACATTTAAAGTACTAAGACTCTAAATGTGAGGATGTTGATATTTGGAGAAAATCTAATAATTTTTCCTATGTTTGCCTTGCAGGAATTCATGGAACCAACAAAAAGAAGGATAAAGCTACGAAAACCAGGTTCCCGGTTGGATTAACACCAAATTTAATGGAAAGTAATTTCGGAATTTAGAGAAATTTAAAATCCGGAATAACTCCATAAAATAAGGGTGTTAATCCAACCTAATTTATGCAAGCAATTTACCATAGAGGAATATTTATTTCTGTTTAATATGTGCTTTCAGTGTGTTAATTTTTGATAAAATCCATAATTTCAGAAAATTTGAAATTCGAAAAATTTCAAATTTTTTCTAAGTGTTGAATGCGGTCTATTTTACATCCCAAGCCAATTCGGTCTACATCGAATTGTTTGAGACAGATCGCATTGGATGTATGCCTTGGAAATTTTCAATCAATTCGATCTCCAAATTAATTCGGTCTAGACCGAATTGGCCTAAGAGACCGAATTGATTTCCCCAAGACACATCCTCCATCCTTGTGTAATTTGCCCAAGAAGCAATTCGATCTATGGCAATTCGGTCTAGACCGAATTAATTTTTATAGATCGAATTGATCTGCAAAAGGCATTTGTGTTTCCTTAGTTTTATTTATGCAAGTGAGCAATTCGATCTATAAGGCAATTCGGTCTACACCGAATTGCCCATATAGACCGAATTGCCTCACAAGAGTATCCCCCATAATTTTCCTAAGTAACCAGATTCGGTCTTCGTGCTGTAATTCGGTCTCTTAACCAATTCGGTCTAAGACCGAATTGACTTCAAAAAGATCACATTGCAGCAAGTGTGTTTGCTTCCCCTTCCAATTCGGTCTCTATGCCAATTCGGTCTAGACCGAATTGGCCTAAGAGACCGAATCTCTCACAAACACCTGGAGACCACATCAATTCGGTCTAGACCGAATTGATGGTTCGGTCTCCAGTAGACCGAATTACCCATATCCCCTACCCCTTTATATTCCTCTTTTCCCCTCTTTTCCCTTACTTTCACTCTCCAACACTTCGATATTTCCCCGAATCCCCTCTCGCGAACTCCGTCTTCCTCGCGAAACCAGGGCTCGAGCCAAAGCTTTTACTTGATCAACTCCGTTCAAAGTGTGTAAAAATGGCATCTTCTTCGTCTAATCCTGCTGGGAGTGTCGGGTAAGTGCTCTGTTTTTGATTTCGCACTCCCATTTTCGCGAGTCCAGTGTTGGTTTTTTATTGTTTTTGCGAAATAGGTAATGGGAAAGGGAATGATGATTGTTTTCGAGTGGGAGATGGTCGGAAAGTGGTCGGAATAGTTTGGGCATGATTAGAAAGAGGGTAGAACACAATATGCAGAATTTAGGGTTTGTGCGTTTTTGTTCGAAACTGCCATTGTTGTGATTTTGAGTTTTCTGTCGTATTGGGGATGTCTTATTTTGAAAATGAGAGTTGCAAAACCCTCAAAAAATTATGTATTTGTTCATTTTGTAGTTTTGTTGTTTTGTTTAACTGTGTTTGTTGTTTAAAATCTGTGAAAATGGAGAACACAGTGGTTTGTTTCTCCCCTACAATCACTGTGTTATTTTACTGGTTATGTGATAATGTTGATTAGATATACATGTTGATGGTGTTGCCGTAGCTATGTTTTTGAAGCATGAGTTTGTGGCAAAATTTTTGCATGTTCACAGTGTCTTTTTACTGCTTTCAATTAAATAACCAGCATAAAACAAGCATAAATCTGTCACCTAAATTCACATGTTGAATTTAGGCTAAGGATGAAATTTTCAAACTATTAAATTGGGATAAAAAAATTAAAAATATGCATGATATAAATTCTTGAGGTTTTGAGCTATAAAAATCCAATGATATGATCACTTGGAAGAAAAACAAAATTTTCATGTTGAGAATTTGATTGAATAATTTGCAAGAATTTTTCAAAGGCTAAATTTAAGAATAAGGGTATGACAAGATCAAACCGTCCATGTGAGATCTGAGCCGAGTCATTTTTACTCAATATTTCTTTGTTGTGTGAAAATTAATTCGATTAAAGGACACTAGAACTTGCAATTTGGACCGATTCAAGACCATGCCATATTCCCGAAATCGAGCATATGATCGAGGCACTTAGAAAAATCCAAAATTTTGGCCTTCTTTTGAATTCCAAACCCAAAAATATTTTCCCTTTAGGATTAACCAAGTTGAGCCTTTAAGCCTAATTTTTCTTTGAAACCACTATATTATCCCCAACCTTATAAAAAGACCAAGAAATCAAACCCAAGTGCACACGAATCAATACCATCAAGGCATTATAGTTTATGATCATCAAAATATCACTCGGTACTCATAAACCGATCAAAAAAAAAAATTTGCGTTGAGATTCATTCAACAGAAATAAATTGCAATTGACAAAAGCAAATTAGACAAAGTCTAATGTCATGCAATAGAAAAGAAAAACAAAGAAAGAAAAATTGATGATCATAGATTTTAAATAAAAACATGCCAAGTTATAATGAAATGGATTCATGTCACTTTTAGCCTAATAATTCCCTTCCATACCAATGTTACAACCGTATGCCCCGTTACAACCTTGAATAAGACCTCGGGATCTTGATTTGAGGAAATGAGTAGGTGGCGAGTTGGTCTAATTGCAAGCTTATGGGAGAATTTATTTGAATTTGATTATGAGCGTATTGTCTAAAAGCCAACTTTGAGAGTGAGTGAACTTTCCGATTCTACTATATGTGAGGCTTTGCTTTGACTGCTTAATGTTCATGTCATGCTTGAATTCAAGAATTAGACCATTGAAAATTTTCTATACATATATTCAAGAAAAATTAACAATAATGATTGATTTGTATACCTATCCAAGTGAGAAGTATCATTTCATTAAACACTGCAATCAAGAGAGTTTAACACTTGTAATTTTGATTGTATTATCCCAATATAACAAGAATGAAATTTCTGAAGCCACGCAAATGGATTGAATATGCAAAGTCCTTGCTCTTAGGAGCACTGACTCTGACTGCTCGGGGACGATCAGTATTAAATGTGAGGATGTTGATAATGGCCAAAATTGTCCATTATTTCCAATCCATTTCCGTGTCTGAGACGGACATTTTGATCGTATTTTCATCTTATTTCAATAAGAAAGCAGTTGAATTCGACAGATTGATGCAAGTTTGTAAAAATATTAAGCTGGTAATAAAAGACACAAAACATGCAATTTTAATTGCATTTGTGTTAGAAAAATCCAAAAACATGAAAAAAGGAAAAAGAAAAGAAAAAGGAATGAAAAGATAGGCAAAAGAATAAGATAGCCCACAAAAATCAAAAAGATGGGAAAAAGAATGAAAATCCCACAATCTGAAATTTTGGCTAAGTGTTGAAAACCAATTCGGTCTATAAGCAATTCCACCTAAATCGAATTGCTCAGTAGACCGAATTGCTGAAAGAAACAAAGAAGAAAAGAGGTGTTGAGGAAGAGAAGAGCAACCAATTCGGTCTGTGGCAATTCGGTCTAAACCGAATTGACCCCTAGACCGAATTGCACCATGGAAAGAAAGAAGACTCGGAGCAAAACAGAAAGAAGAGGTTCAATCTGTGCAATTCGGTCTAGGACGAATTGATTGCAAAGACCGAATTGCCTTAAAGCAAAGAAGCCAAGCAGGAACCATCTCCAATTCGACAAGGCCAATTCGGTCTACCCATAGACCGAATTGATGGATGACTACCGCATTCCAGCTCAAGATCAAGAAGGAAGACCTCATGCAATTCCAATTGCATCAATTCGATCTAAACCGAATTGCATGAGGAGACCGAATCACATTCAAAAGTACAGCTGAGCACGTGAGAAATGCATGATGGGCCTAGGGTTTCGAAAAGAAGTTTAAAAGCTGACCTTCCTCAACACAAGAAATATCCTGAGACACACAGAGACTCTTGGACAGTTGCTGGGAGACAAAAAGAAGCAGAAGGTTCTTCACCCCTTAAGGGTTAGGTAGGTAGTGTAGTTTAGTTAGTTTATTTCTCATGCTTGTAATGTAGTTTCATTGCTTTTGAGCTTAGTTTTTGTCTCATAGAAGCTGGTTACCACCCTTAGTGTAGCCATTTCCATAAACCTTAAATGCTTTGTAGTTAGAATGAACCCTACCTTCATGCTAATGAATGGTTTTAGGGTTGTTTACTGCTTTCCAGTGTCAATACATGAAAGAATCCAGAAATGGATTTTCATTTCAAGTGTTTGGCATCTATTTAATGCTTTCTTTAGCAATAATGGTAGAATGTTTGTTTGTTTCAACTAGGTTATATTTATTATGCCCTAGTTGACTTGCATTCTCAATAAATGTGTGCTAAGTGGTTTGTGGCTTGACCTTACACCTCAGGGACTCAAATAAGTGCTCTTAGATTTTAGACAATCTCAGGCTTGTTAGAATAATTTTTTCGCTTTTTAGTTGCTGCTTTAGTCACTTTCTTTAGCTTAGTGTTGCCTTAGATTATGCAGGTGTTCTTGTTTTTGAGCATGTGTTCTTATTTTGTTCAGTTTATGCTTGAGTCTTTAATCTTTGATTGCTTGTTTGTAGTTTTGAGGTTTGGTTCAAACCAATGCCTGTTAGCCACATAACCTAGGTCTACTCTCTTTAAAATACTCATTAGTGTGGCTGTGAAGTGACATTGATGTGAAATGAAGGATTAGGTAAATCTTATCCATCATAAACCACACAATGTAAACCAAACCCACACTTATGAGAGAAAGACATGCAATTCGATTTGAGGTATTTCGGTCTAGGCCGAATCACTCATGAGAATGGAATTGCATGGCAAAAATAGTTGTTAAATGCTTCACTTGAAAAATTTATATGCAATTCGATCTAGGCAATTCGGTCTATACCGAATTGCCCATCGGTCTATACCGAATTGCCCATGAGATCGAATTGCATAGCAAAAAGTGTTGTCTTCATGTGATCTCCATGCAATTCGGTCTATGCAATTCGGTTTAGACCGAATTGCCCATATAGACCGAATTGACTTAGGAGACCACATTGTATGCATTCCATCCACTCATGCCTTAGTTTATTTTCTCTGTTTCACCAATTCAAATTGTCCAAGTTCGGTCTACACCGAATTCAATTGGCAGTTCGAATTACCCTCTTTTTGGGGTAAATGCCTTAACCAATTTGAGTGAAGGAATGACTTCATCAATTCGAATTGTCCAATTCGGTTTAGACCGAATTGCTTGACAATTCGAATTAGATGATGCTTCATGACTTTACAAGGATTAATTGGGTATGGTGTTACTTCATACCTCATGCATCCTCAATTCGGTCTCTTTTGCATTTTGCCCAATAGACCGAATTGCCTTCTTCCTTCTATTTCTAAAACTCCCAAAAATATTTTATTTCTTGAGTTGTGTAAGTTGCATGGGTGTATTGGGCCTAGACCCACTACATCTAATTTTATCCATTACACATCTCAACCCATCAGTGTCTAATTATTGTGTGATTAACACTCACACAATATCAAAAATATTTTCTTAACTTTGTTTATTTTCCCTTTCATCGTGTGTATGAACAACTAGTAAGAAATACATCAGACTAATGTTGGCGGGTATTCCCACACGGATAACTAGCTCGTATTCTGAGTATTAATTACTAGTTGTTATTTTGCATGGTTCGGGTAGTGGTCGGTGGAAGCCTTGGCGGTTCGTCCATCCGGGATTATAATAGCTGCTCAGCTGACTCCTATCCGGATACAGTTTTCTTCTCTTTATCTTAATTTCAAACCTGAATCTAGAGTTGCATGAGTTATAGATGATACATGCCAATGTCATCTATCAATTATTACAATAATAGAATATGTGGGTTTTCATCCAGATTCACAGACAGTGAAGTCTAAGATGACGGCGACAACTGCCATTTAAGGCATTCTACTGTCTAAACAGTCATTCCATCTGGAATACTTGGGACCCGGATAGCAGATGTTTGCCGTCCGGATAACCCCAATTATTTCTGGCATTCTTTTTAGCCAAATTTTTCTTATCTCTGGCTAATCCATCTTTGTGTATCGAATTCTGTCTAACCCCACCATATATTTTGGGGTAGTTTATTTTACTTCTCATATACATGTATGCATGATACTATTATGTAGATATTGTGGTCATTACTATTTTGGAGATCCTTCCCCTTGGACATAGAAGTCGTGAATTAAATCAGATGTTGCATAATAAATTTCCACAAAAAAATCACTTTATAAAATCCGGATCTGAGTAGGGGATAATTTCACAGTGATGACTAATTCATCTTCTACTGGGGGTTGATTTTGAGAACTTAGAAGCAGAGTCAGCGATTAAGTCTCACCTAGACTGAAAGGATCTGTGTTTAAATTGAGAGTTTAGTACCTGTTTAGGGAATGATTTTCAAATATCTATTTGCTTCTCAAAATTACTGTGTGTTGAAAATCTTTTATTAAGCATCGCATCGAATCCGTTTCCACTTGGATTCGGATAAAATGTGATAATTAATACTAGAGGAACAACATATAGGCCTTGGTTAATTTCTATGGTAGGGTTGAGCATTCTTTCAACTACTATCTTCTCCCACCAAAGCCTAAAATTGAGTCTTGAATGAGTACATTCGGAACAAACCTTCATAGGTCTGTCCCACTCATGTTTGTATCACATAACTAACCGGATGTTATAAGCCCTGTGGCTTACTGATATTTGGGAAGTTCTAAATCTGCATCTGGTCACCAAGACCAGGGGCTCTTTTATGCTAACGGATTGTGACGATCTTTTAAGACTTCCGAGAGATAGAATTTTAAATGCTTTCTTTTCTGCTTTCTTTACCGCTTTCTTTAAAATGCTTTCATAGAGGTCACTCGGAAGCAGAGATGTATCTGCCGATTGTAAGGTTTAAGAGTTATGGATTAGTTCGGGGTTAGATTTGGACTTTGGGTGTGACAAGGGGGACGATAGGAGTACTTGGCATATCAACTAATGATATGTTAGGTGTTGCTTGTCCACCACATATGACTAACATACTCTTGCAAGGCATTGCCAGGGGAGTTATTAATCTGTGGTATCTTAGAAGTTGAGGTCTTAAGAGCATGTAAACTCTTACCATAAGTACCTGTCTGCTAAAGGGAACATGGTATAGAGAGCATGAAAGTTAGCTAACTGATGGATTATCCCAAACAAAGATCTGTGTATTAAAATGGAAGTTTAATTGTGTTTCATCTTAATCTTGTCCAATCTTCATTATTTTCTCCCTGTCCCTTCTGTCACATTTTAACTCGCTTTCGTAGAATAATCTTACTCGCTTTCCTAGCATAATGCGTATCGCTTTCTTAAAATAGATTTAATCGCTTTCTAGATATAATTTATCATGCTTTGTAGAATAATTTTACTGCTTTCATGATCTAATTTAAATTATTGTCGAGTAGTTGTTAGAAATCAATACAAACTTCAACCGAGTAACCGAGTGGAAAATCTTAGTAAATGACGTGGACCCTGCTTCTATCGTACATCCTCCAGAGAACGATCCGGTCTTACTATAAATTACTGCAACTTTTGACACCGTGCGCTTTCGGGAGCACAATTTCTTAACACGAGCAATAAAAACGTGACAACCTATAATATATCCCTAATCCCAACTCCATCTTCATAAATTGGTTTCACTGAATAAAATTGAAAACCAGGATTATTGTGTTTCAGAAAATACTCATGCAATGGGGACTTGTCAAAGGTTTCATGGCAAGGATCTTCATGACATGAAACTATGATAAGTTTCATGATGTAAATTGTCGGGGACCTTCAGTGTGACAGACTGAAGGTCAAGATTGAACTATCTATCTCGGCTGCGCCATGGAAGTTGTCGAAAGTTTCATGCCAGGGAGAATCACAGCGCCGTGAAATTGGAGATTGTATTCAGAGGTCGCTTCACCCCCCGGCAGTGCAATGAAATCTGCCAAAAGTTTCATGGCGCCGTTGCCGGGGAGGATGCAGCGCCGTTTGAATTCAGAATACCCCACATGAGTAATAAAAAGTGAAATATATCCTTAAACCCCTTCCCCACGAATCATAACTCTTTTCTTTTAATAAATTTAACTTGGGATATTTTAGAAAAAGCTCGTGTTAGTGAGATTAGTTCAAAAGTTTCACCTCCCAAAAAACCTCATACTAGTTGGAGTTTGGTGGACTCTTATATGCAAGTCTAATTTCTCTTGCACTACCGATGTGGGACTTAAGTTTATTATCCAACAATGCTCCCTTCAAACCAAGGACCACACACCGCGTGACCTCCCCTCGAGCGTTAATGAACTTGATCAGCCAACAATCTTGCACCGCTGCTCCAACTAACGAGACACGCCACCTGACCACCACAATATCAGTGTGACTTTCGATATAAGGCACCGACATGGATCTCAATCGCAAAGGCATAAATTGAGGGCCTCCAACACATGCAGGACACTACTGAGTCTGCTGCTGACTCGAACCTCGAACCTAGGCTCTGATACCACTTGTTAGGACTGCGACCGCCACCCTAACTCCAGAATTAGTATGATATTGTACGCTTTGGGTCGTGCCCACACGGTTTTGTCTTTGGGAACCTCCCAAAATGTCTTATTACTAATGGGTATTAGGTGGACACATATAAGCCTGTCTATTTTTCCTTGCACACCTATGTGGGATTGGGTTTGATACCCAACAATCCTCCCCTCAAACCAAGACCACAGACCACGTAGCCTCCCCTCGAACTGACTCAAGTTGATTTGCCAAATCGTCTTGCACCGCCGCTCCAACCAATGGGACACGCCGCCTGATCACTACAATATCAGGAAGACATTCGATACAAGGTACCCAACACGGATCTCAATTGTGAGGGCACAAACTGAGGGTCTCCTTTTTAGTGCCCTAATTTTGTTCTCCAATTTTTAAATTTCTCAAAAACTTCAGATTTCTGTTTTAGTAAGAAAACCCAGAATTTTCTTGAATAATAATAAATTATTAGTTAGAAATAATGGCACCCAACTCAGGTGGGCGTCTGTGTCGGTCCCCAAACATCGACATGCACATACTCAAGAACACATGTACACTTAGAAGCATCCTTAAAAGCAGATACCGGAAACTGAACTTGACACTGTTTACCAGATAAGTAGTGTCACAAAAAGGAACATGAGAGATACTGTCATCACCAAAAGCTCCACCTTGTTTCATAATTCCAAGGCCCCTACCACAAAAGAGTTTTATCCTTTACAACTGAAACAATATCACTATCACCAGGCACAACAAGCACGAAATCACATACATCAGAAGCACTAGTCTCAATAGAATTAACAGAAACATCATCAGATTTTCTTCTCAAGGTGGTACACAGATACAAATTATTCTGCGAACATAGCTTTGAAAATCACCAATGAACCTTTAAAGACCTTCATAACTCCCTTACCTCATTTACCTTCAAAGCCATCTCTTTCAAATGCTGCGCAGGATAAAATTTTAGGAATGATTAGGGACATGTCTCACCTATTTGAATACAATCGAGGTCTCTAAACCCTGAAACTTAAAATCACATCACCAACACCTGCAACTCTGCATCTCTTGTTATTTTCAAGCGACACATAACCATCATCAATAGGTCTATAACAAGAAAAGAGCCATCTCGAAGGACACATATGATATGTACAACCATAATCCAACAACCAATCAAGATCAATCGAATTCACATTACCATCTTTAACAGTGTTCACATTTTCATTATGTTTATCCTTTTTAGGATGCCTACAATTCTTTATAAAATGCCATGTTTTCCCACAATTGTAGCATCTTTAGGACCCTTTTGTTTACTCCTAGATCCACTCCGAGATCTATTTTCTGCTCATTACCATTTCCATCAGATTTCCTATTTTCTCTCTTTTCTGATCTACCCCTCACATGCATCACCTTCTCATCTTAATTCATTTCCTGCATATGATGTTTCCGATCCAATTCTTTGCATTACAAGCCATTAACAACTGTCTCTAGAGTAATCTCATCTCTAGCATATTTTATGGTAGATTTAACATCAGCATAGGAATCAGGAACTGCATTCAACAACACGATAGGGAAATAATAATCAATATGCTTATCACCAGTTTCCTTAATCTGTTGGACCAATTTAGTAAAATCATTGAGATTATCATCTATATCTTTACTCAAGTGCAATTTATACCTGAAAAACCATTCTAACAGAAACATGCGAGAAGGCAAATACGTCTCAATACAATTCTTCTCTAAAGCTATCCACAAATCACGAGCATGCTTAAGTCCCACATCGGTAGTTCAAGAGAAATTAGGCTTGCATATAAGAGTCCACATAACTCCAATTAGTAAGAGGCCTTTTGGGAAGAGCCCAGAGACAAAACCGTGAGGGCTTGGCCCAAAGCGGACAATATCATACTAATGCCGGAGTTAGGGTTGCTATCGCAGTCCCAACAAGTGATATCAGTGCCCAGGTTTGGGGATCGAGTCAGAAGCAGACTCGGCAGTGGCCTGAGTGTGTGGGAGGCCCTCAATTTGTTCCTTGGCGATTGGGATCCGTGTCGGTACCTTGTATCGAAAGTCATACTGATATTGTGGTGGTCAGGTGGCGTGTCCCCTTAGTTGGAGCAGTGGTACAAGATGATTTGGCGAATCAAGTTGAGTCAGTTCGAGGGGAGGCCACGTGGTTTGTGGTCTTGGTTTGAAGGGAGGATTGTTCGGTATCAAACCCAATCCCACATCAGTTGTGCAAGGAAAAATAGACATGCTTATATGTGTTTACCTAACACCCATTAGTAATGAGACATTTTGGAAGGAGCCTAAAGACAAAACCGTGAGGGCATGGCCCAAAGCGGATAATATCATACTAATGACGGAGTTAGAGTGGCGGTCTCAGTCCCAACTGGTTTGATACCCAACAAAAAGTTAATATAGTTATAATTAAACACATAACTACAATTTGAAAAATCTTTAATTCACTCTTGAGAAAAGCAAGCTGCAACTTTGCTAGTCGACTTTCATTTTCTAATTAAAACATTGAAGCAACTTAACTCAGTATTGAGATCAATCTCCCACACTCACTCTGTGAGTTGGGAATGGAACTTTCTAAAATAGTACTCCCTCCGTCCCATTTCAAATGTCTAATCTGGACTTTTTACACTGTTCAATATGCATGTTTGACCTAAAGTTTTGTTGTAGTTATATAAGAAAAATATAGTCAAGTGAGCTTGTTGATTCGTATTTTCGTATAGTTTTAGAATATACTTCCTCCGTTCTCATGAAAATGCAACATATCATCTGTGCACGCAGTCCAATGCATAATTTTATCAACGAATAACTCACGTTGTGTATAAGTAAAAATTATAAAACTTTGATATTATTAAACTACAAGATGAGACGATTCTGACAAAATCTCACTTGACTATGTTTGTACTTTTTTAACTATTGTATAAACGTGAATCAAAGTTGAATGATGAATAGTGTCAAAAAGCCAAACATTTCATATTCACAAAAACGGAGGTAGTATGTTTTTTATAATTTTTATTTCTCCACATTTTAAGATATTAACTGTTAAATAAATGCATTGGACTGCGTGTCCAGAAATTTTGGAACATTACAAATGAGACAGAGGGAGTAGTAAAGAAAACTAAAATTAAATGCAAATAAAGTTGAAAATTAGAAATGGTCCTAGTCGTCTAGTTATGGATTATACATTCTGGACTTGATGTAAATTATTCCCTCCGTCCCGTTAATACCGTCCCAAAATTTTTGGGCACAATATTTTAGGTAATGAGTTATTGTGTTAAAGTGGAGCAATTAGTTGATGTGATGTTTATTTGTGAGAAAAAAGTGAAGTAATTAGTTGATGTTTATGGCGTAAAAATTTTCTAAAAATATAAATGTGACAATTCTAATGGGACGGACTAAAGAGAAAAATGAGACAGAATTAGTGGGACGGATGAGTATTTTTTTTATTACTACAATACATCAACTTGGGGGAGGAGTGCCTGGGGGTGTACTTTTGACTTTCATGTGGCAAGGGGCAATGTAATAATGTAATTAAGAGTAATGTCAATGTTCATTACGTGTAATCAATAATTACTAATGTAATAATGTAATTAAGAGCAATGTCAATGTTTCCATTACGTCTAATTACTCATGTGAAGGTGAGGCTCCCCTTGGAATGAATGTTCAATTTTTACTATCAAATTCGATCACGAATTGAGTCGGGTAGCCTTAATGACCGATTAATTCAATCGAGATAATTGATGGAATTTTTTTTTTTTTTTTGGATATATGAATATGAATATGAATATGAAGCGTGCATGACAATTGCACAATAATCTATAATAAAAATAAAGTGCCAAAATGCAAATTATCCATCCTTACTAGGAGTATAAATACAAGAAGACAGGCAGAAAGAAGGCATTCAGAAACATAACTTTTGAGAGGAATTAATTCTTGAAGCTGAGGCCAAGTTAGCGCATAATTGGGTTGTTTAATGAAAAAGCAACCTGCAGCTTTGCTTTTCAACATCCATTTTCTATACTATTGCAGCAACCTTGATTCACTCTTGAGATCAATCTCCAACACTAACTCTGTGAGTTGGGAAACTTCCTATATTACCAATGAAGAAAACCAAAAATTAAATGCAGACAAAGTTGAAATTTGAAATGGTCCTAGTCGTCTACTTATGGATTAGACTGGAGTTGATGTAAACTTTCTTACAACAGAGTAACTTGTGGGTTGAGTGCAAAAATGGGAGTTTACTTTGACTTTCATGTGGCAAGTGGCAATGTAATAATGTAAGGTTAATGCCCAGTAACTAATTGAGAGCGGAAGCTTTCATAATGTAAGAGTAATATCCTGTCCTTACCCTCACACCCATTTAATAGGCGCGCGGAGAAGTTAGGGTGCCGAAGGAATGGTGACAATATGTATTGCCATTTGCCATATACAGTAATACTTTATTTTTCAAATGCTTTGGCGTTCAAATAAAACAGATTATTTCACAAAATAAAAGTTGATCTGGTTATAATTAAACATAACCACAATTTCAAAATCTTTACAGAAAGGATCAGTAAATTGTCAAATTAGAATTAATGGTTAGCTATAGCAGACAATTACAAGATATCATAAAAAATGAGAAGTTAAAAATTCGCCTGAGAGGAAGGCTTCCAAAATAATTAATTCACCTAGCTAGTGACACGTGTAGTCATGACTTGTTAGCTGTGCCTGCCTTCATTCACTATCAACATAATTTCACATATTTGGCTCAATAAATTGCAACTGTCTTCACTAATCACAGAGACTTTTTATACAGTACACTCCCACATATCGGATTATTTGAGTCTTCGTTTGTGACAGCGGTAATTGATTGAGACACCTTATCCCATAAGCCGTAGGTGTCTATGTTACCATAAAATAGCAATATGCAATAGCATTAGTATAGCTTCATATAGAGATCGTGGCTGTCACTACAATATTATTGCGATATTATTGCTGTATTATTTACTTTGAATATGGCGCTTGTCAGACACAGTGTGAGATATTATTGCTGTATATATACTTGCGAAGTAAATAATTCGATCATTTGATATCATCGTCAAAGTTATCTTGGACCATTCGATACCATCACGGCATCACCAAAGTTGGTATATTGCCATATCAATTGGACTTGCGAGATGAATTAGTCCGAGTTCATGACGTATTACATACTGGACTTGATGTGACCTTTTTTGCTACAATACAGCAACTTGGAGGAGGAGTGCAGGGTGTAATAATGTAACTAAGAGTAATCTCAATGATCATTACGTGTAATTGTTTCACCTAACGACATTGTCTCTGTGTAGCATCTTCCAAATTAAATCTATTAATACTTGTTAGCTGTGCCACTGCCTGCCTGCCTTTGGCTTCAATCATAATTTGAAATATTTGTCTCAATCAATTCTAGCACTCAGCAACCAAATACTAATAGGTATAGCAACTCCATAAAATGGCAGAGGCAGTGGTATCCATGGCTCTTGGCACCATACGTGATTTGTTGCAGGAAGAAGTCAGTTTCCTTTTGGGTGTGAGTCGCGAAGTTAAGGCATTAGAAAAGCAGTTGAAGGAGATGAAATGTCTCCTTGAAGATGCGGAGAGAAAAAAACATAAAAGCAAAACTGTAGCCAACTGGATCTCCGAGATTAGAGATCTTGCTTACAGAGCTGAAGATGTGATCGAAACTTACGCCTTCAATGTTGCATCCACAAGAAGAGGGGGCTTCCTCAAACAAATATTTCGTCGATTTGCTTGCGCGTTTAAGGATGCCAGCACCACTCATCACATAGCCTCTGAGATTTCTGAAATAAAGTCTGAGCTTGCAACAATCACCGATAGCATGAAAAATGAAGGCATAAAAAGCATCACTCAAGGGGATTGTTCCACCAATCCTATCAATGATGAAAACCAAAAGTGGAAAAGGATAACTTCTCCATTTCAGAGTGATGATTGTTTCGTGGGAAAGGATCAAGAGGTTAAGGACCTTGTGTCGCTTGTGGTTGAGGATGAACAACAACGCCTCATTACAATATGGGGCATGGGGGGTATTGGCAAGACCACAATAGCACGAAAAGTTTACAATCACAAGGATGTCAAACGGTCATTTGTATCTTTTGCGTGGGTTTGCATATCACAGCAGTGCCGAATCAGATCTGTCTTGGAGGATGTTCTTAAGCAATTGAACCCAAGCAGAGCTGACCAAATCACCACTTTGAGTGACATAGATTTAATTCAGAATTTGAGTCAAATTCAAAGGAACAGAAGATGCATAATTGTGCTTGATGACTTATGGGAGCTCAATCACTGGAATGGGTTAAAGCATGGTTTTCTGACTCAAGGTTCAATCAGCAAAGTGATGGTAACAACCCGCAAAAAAGATGTTGCAGCAAAAGGTTATATCAAAGAAATTGGACTTCTAAATGAAGATGATGGATGGACTTTACTGAAAACAAAAGCCTTCCGGAAAAACCATATGAATTCTGGTAAGTAACTACTTTCATATATAACTTTATGTCTTTTTTTTTGTGGGCAATAAGTTTTATTTCATAGGATCAGAACATTACAATGAAACCACTTTAAAAGAACACTTCAAAATGACTGTCTGCATATGACAATCGCAGATCTCCAAACAACAAGAAAAAATGCAGACAATCGCAGATCTCCAAACAACAAGAAAAAACACACTCACTCAATAGCACCTGCAACCACTTTAAAAGAACACTTCAAAATGACTGTCTGCATATGACAATCGCAGATCTCCAATCAACAAGAAAAAACACACTCACTCAATAGCACCTGCAACAATTAGAGATCACTTAGACTAGACTGTCAACTGTCAACTTTATGTTAGAATAGTTTTTTTTTTCCTTTTTTTTCTTGAATTACCGGGTATACTCAGGCCACATTAGACCTAATTAAGACTAATCCCTCGAGGATCTGCATGGGCAATGAATGTGCCTCTCTCCCTACGCAGTTTTTTTAATTGAATTTTTTTTTTAAAATGTATACCCTTTAATATTCATGTTATTATTCTAAGCACTTTGAAAATTAAAACCCATACAAAAATATCATTCACAAATAGGCCTAGTGATGTGTTGCCCGGATTCGTTCAAATTGTTAATTACGGAGTATATTATTTCACAAACTAATGTTTCTTTTTTGCTACATTTATTTTAAATTTTTTTACCATTCCTTCCAAACAATTTTTAATTATTCTTTTACATATTTATATAATTTTATATATATATTTTCGGCTTATTTCGATCAATTAATAGGAGAATCAAAATTCCAAAAGAACCGTAAACATAAACCCTTCCCTTTTGATCCTTAACAAGATAACACTCCTTTCAAGACACCAAATCAGCTGCCAATCTCGTCTTTGTCAATCAATCCACATAATCCCGCTGCCTCTTATGTTTCCCCCTTCACAATTTGCCTTCTATTAGCTAATACTCCCTCCGTCCCACCTTACTTGTCATGTAATCATGTTTGACTTTTTGTCACTGTGCATTGTTTAACGTTGACTCAATTTTATCGCAAGTATATATTTGATGAAAATAGTTGAGTTGTGTCTTGTTAGAATAGTGTAATTATGTAGTTTCAGAATATATAATTTACATAATTTTTTATTGTACATATTTTGAGATATTAACAGTTGAAAAAGTGGATTGGATTGTGTGTAGAAATGAAACATGACAAGTTAA
Source organism: Hygrophila difformis (assembly GCA_030278955.1). Lineage (NCBI taxonomy): Eukaryota > Viridiplantae > Streptophyta > Magnoliopsida > Lamiales > Acanthaceae > Hygrophila > Hygrophila difformis. Next base: position 10,887,315 of record JAOANR010000004.1, on the reverse strand, counting down.
ATGGGACAGATGAAGTATCATTTAATTAACTAGAGATGGGTCGACGACCCACACCAACTCGATGAGCCAATACACACTTGGCCTCTCATACACAATCCACATACGACTAATCACCCGACATGGATTAGAAAACTGCTAATACGATCAACTTAAATGAAGTATTAGTGTATTCAAGCCAGAGTTTTATGTATTTTAAAAAGTTTGTGAATTTAGGGGTCTATAAACTCAAGTAGAGTTGATTGATTTTGTGTAGAGTCCATTAGAGTTTGGTTGACTTTTAGAATTCTTGAATACATATACATTTTTAAAAACTTTTTTAAATCTAAATTGAATACACCCCAATTTTAAAAATCCAAAAAGATCCATACTCTGGATCAAATACACCCCTTTAGAGTTTAATAGCAAAATAGGTAATTACAATGCCATATCTTTTTATTTATTTTATTTTATTGTTATTTTATGCCACTAAAAATACCAGCAGTTAAAATAACTCTCTTCAAGTTCATATTTCTTAACTCCATCAACTTTTCTTTTATTTTATTTGACCTCAAACTTTTACTTTTTCCATTTCTCATTAATGGATCAATCCAATAAGCTATTTTTACGATAATTATTCTCTGATTATACTTTCTTTTTTTTTCTATGTTATATTTATTTAATTTAATTTTTCGAATTTTAATTAATTATAGAATTTAAGTTAATATTATCCTTTTTACTCTATTTAACATAATCGATCTAATTAAACATATATTTCTATTTAATATAAAAAGTGTAGTCTAGTTATTTAATTAAATGTACTTTTTTTTTATTATTTTGTAAAATTTAATTTATATATTATTTTTTATGTGTTTTAAATATTTTCTAGAATTTTTAAATTTATTTATTCAAGTTTCTATAATATTAAATATTTAATTTCATAAAAATTACTTTATTAAATATATATAATTTTTCAAATTATATCAATTTTAATTAAATTATTTATTATTCATAAAATTTTTATTTCATTGTAATATTATAGTTTAATTTTTTATATGAAATTGACAAGCCCAACCTATTAGATTTTACTGAATATACGTTGTTTACGTGTTGGTTCACCAATCTGCAATCAACAACCAAAAGACCATACAAAAAACATAGTGAGGAATATAATAAAGAAATGAACACAATAATTTTTTCATGGCATACCAAACCTGACATCTTTCACTAGCATCGTCAAATACGTTAAAAACTAATCAACCCATTTCCTATATAACACTCTCCTCCCTCCCCCCGTTGGAGATGATCGGGCCTAGCACAAATACATGAAAGATCACTGTTAGGTCCCTTTAGAGAGATAACATGTGATCTTTAATTCAAACAACTTTCATGGACATGTTATTCAGTTTAAAATTAATAAGCAGCATAATATGAATAAACTGAAATAAAGACAAACAAACTCGGAGATTTGTTGACCCGGTTCGGCCTAAGCCTACATCTGGGAGATACCAATCCAGGATGTTTCACTATGTGTTTAACTTGATCCAAGATCCAAACTATAGTGAGTTAATTTGCCAAACTTCAATCTCCAAGCGGTTGAATCGTCGGACCAAAACTCTTACTAGTTTTGGTGAGGTCTCCCCGACCTTGCTCCAATTCCTTAAAGGCTCCTCCTTTAAGTCATCATCGGACGAAACTTGTTTGCAAACCCTCCTTTTAGAGTTGTATCAATTAAGCTCGTGTGTTGACGACTCTTTGGAACCTTTGATTGAATTCATCAATCTCAATCAAACTCACAGTAGCACAATCTCGACCAAGTCACCCAAGGTTATGTTGATCGAGTGATTCCTTCGGTATGGATGTAACCACGAACACAGGAAGGAATACTTCTTTGTCACTTTAATTCTGTTTCAATGGCACAAGAACAATTGATTCAAGAGTCGTTTTTCAATGCTTCTTGGCCGGCTATATTTGAAGTGACCAATATCTGCATTCTAAGGTAATGAAATCTTTCCATAATCAACCTTCCTTAGAATGGAGTTGCCCAGAATAAAATATCTTTTTTCCCCAAATGGAGTTGTCCGGGCAGTAGTGCAACAAGTCGTTGGAAGATATTCCCGAGCAGATCCGCCAGCTACACTTTCCTAAAATAGTTTTTCGGATAAGATCGTGATAAGCGAATGGACCAAGTAGTTCAGACATCAATTGTTAACACATTTTCTCAAAACTGGTTCACAACAATCTCCCCCTTTTGGCAGAATGTGGGCCAGAAATGACTTGATCAAACCGATGTCCAACAATTACAATAACAGATGAAAAAATAGTACGTCCCTAGTATTCCCCAACCACAAAGTACAATGGTTCCCAAACAAGACAAACTATTCTAATGCTTCGTACAAAGAGTATTCCTATCACACTAGGAGCATTTACATCAAAAAGCACATGGCAAAAAGGATCAGCATCATAGAACAAAGTTTAATTACTAAAGGCCATTGTGCAACATTCGATCAGTTCACAAAAGTAGTCCAGACAGTATCACATAACATAAAAACATAAAACAGAATGTTAAGCAGAACAAAGTTACCGCTTTATCAGTAGCAGCAACAAGAAGCAGACTTCCCTTCTTTGTTGTAGTGCATGCAAGAGGAATCGCTCAACGGTTTCATCAACTTAACTCCCCATCTGGAGCACATTTTACTCAAAAAGAGAACTTCATTCAGATTCCTCAGAGGAATCTTCATTCTCATCAAATGCAGCCTCATCTGATTCCTTCTCTGGATTGGTATCCTCGTCCAGTCATCCTTGTCCTCACCAGACCAGAGGAAGCTGTCTGAACAACTTCTCAGCTTCTTGGGCTCTCGTTCGAACCTGCACTTCCAACACCTTCATATGATTGATATGATCAGCAAGTTGTTCACGTACCAAAGTGAATGCATCTTTTGTAGGAATGTTTCCTCCTGGTCCTAGAATGTCCGACTTTTTCTTCGCAAGGGATGCAGACAAATTAAAATCAGAGATCTCCTCAGGATGCTCATGCTTGCTTCCAAGGATGTTGAGATGCTTCAAGTACTCAGTGATGAGGGCTGGGAAGGGCAACGTGGTGTTGTAGTTCTTCTTGATTTTCCAGCAAAGGCCAGCATTTGTTCAAGCACCAGCTATCCATAATTGAGCTCATAGTTTTGATCTATGGTATACAACAATTTGCACATGTTCTTGGAAACAACTGAATGATTAGTGGTAGGCGTAATATTGTGTGCACAAAGTTTGTAAAGTAGAGAGAAACGTTGAGTTAAGGAGCCCGCACTTAACCCTTTACCATGAATTCTTTTCCCTTCCTCTCCAGTGAGTTCTTTAGCAATTTTAACCATGTTGAACTTTGCAGATCGAGAGTATACATACTTGAAAGATGGACAGGGTACCTGTTGCAAAGTGAACTTGCTTTCCGTTCAAACAGTTCACCATGGACATAACTCTGCTCAAACTAGGGTGCTTTTTTGTTTTGGGCATCCTCGCTCGGGTTTGCATAAAAATGCCTAACTAGCAGTCCCTTATATGTCTTGATATCCGTTGCCCAAAACATGAAGGACCTTTCCTCCAGATATTTTTGACATCCCATTTCTTCATAACGTTCTCTTCAAACTTTATTTCTGGGTGCACTTTCATCTTTTTGAATATTGTGACAAAGTATTGTTCAGATGCCTTGTAGTAGAACTGAGGGCATTGTCAGCATCAATGATCTCCGGCTCTTCATCGCTAGATGATGATTCAGTAATTTTTCTTTTCTTTGAAGCGGTCGCCTTGGTGGATTCTGCTGGACCAGAACGTGTCGGCTTTTTCAGTTCGGACGGGTTGGGTGAATGCCTTGAAGATTGGGGTGGACTGGGCATGTTGATGTCATCCGCAAGAGGTTCCTCCACTTCCATTTTATTCTGGTCATCCTCGGCTTCTTCTTCCTCCTTAGATCCCTCTTCATCATCTTCATGTTCAGATCTGCTTTATCACTCGCAGTATCTTGAGATCCAAGTTCCTCAGACTTGTCTTCCTCAACATCTTCTTGATGCTCCCCCTCAATCTGATCCTGAACACCTTCGGTGCCTTGTTCAGTGTCTCCTCCTGACTCCTTGTTTTCTTTGGATCCTGTTTCATCTGCAGACACCTCTTCCTCATCATTGGACTCTTCACCCTCCCCTACCTCTTCAGCGTCAGTAGGTTCAGATTCCTTTTCATTTTCTGGGGCAGTTTGTTCAGGTTCCTTTCTCAGAAAATGCTTCATTTTCAGACTAGCATTCTATATTATCTCCTCGGTCACCTCGTTCTCAGTATCCTTCCTCTCATCATCACTAATATCCACCATGGATTCTTCTCCAGAGCTACATTCATCTAACTCATCAATATAGTCAGAGTCTAATTCGACCGCATCAACTGATTTGGCAAATGGTTCTAGCGCCTTCTGTGGACTCTTTTGTACATCAGTGGGAACAGTGGAAGTAGTTTCCTCTTGATCTTTTGAAACTTCAATAGTGCGAGTTGCAGCTTTTGATCCATCCTTAGCGACAGGTTGTTTGGTAGCCCTTTTCACTGGAGTGCTCTTCTTAGACTTTGTGGTGGACACATTGGGGGCAGTAGCAACATTATTAGTAGTAGATGAGATTTGAACGCCTTTACCTGAACCCATTAATGGAAGATCCACCAGTATTGTATCCAATGGTTTTAATGCCTTCGCAAGATCAGCTTCAACTCTTTCGCTTGTGGCTGCCCTTTTCATATCAATTGCTTTTTCTTTGGGTTTCGACAATGAGGTAGTCTTGCCCTTTTGCTTTTGAGTCTCCACCTCTTTTTGTTTTGTAGCGGTAACTTCAACCACTTCGGATCGAATGTCGAGAGGATCACGAACGATGACTTGAGTTTCTGCGGTGGAATTTTCTTTATCACCCTTTTCTCCGGCAGTAGATGGAGATGATGGTTGGAACGGGACATGTACGATAGTTGGAGTCTCTGAAACAGTTTGTTCCATAATAGCCTTTTGAACAACTTTCGCGCTTCCTTTTGCACTTGATTCCACTGGTGAAATCCCTTTTCCCTTTCCTTTTGATGGAGTAAGAGTAGGATCCATTTACTTGGAGCATTGGCCTCCGCGTGTTCTCACCATGGTTATTCGGAAAAAAAAAAAAAAAAACTTAGAGAGACGAATTGAGTGCTCACAGAGTAATTGTTAAGAGATTTCAAAAAATTATTGGGAGGAGATGAGAAAACAGTATAAGTAAATGAGCGATATGATCGAGTATGAGAAGGTATGAGAGCCGGTTTAAGTAAACTTCCCTTAATTTTGAATTTGGAAAGAGTATCTCGATTTCCAAAAATTGCCATGATCACGTTTTTGAATTTTTGCTGATTACTGTTCCCGCCGGGTGGGGCTGTCACATCCGTGATTATGCCAGTCAAATCACAATTTGAATTTTGGATTTCAAATGACAATTTGCCATATTTAAGAAAATCTGCAAAAAATCATAAAGATAGTATTGGGATGAAATAAGGTAATAAGATATTTAGGAAATCTCAAATATATGTACATATGATTAATTAATGAAAATTTGCATAAATTTAAAAACTTATTCCATAATTGTTGAGATCTTAGATGATCGTGCATAGACCGAGATCCCTTCTCAATTTTTCGAATCTCTCATGATCCAGTGCCTTAGTTAGAATATATGCATGTTGCTCAGTAGTTCCGAATGTTGTATGGATATAGTTCCATCTTCAACCAGTTCTCTAATGAAGTGATGTCGAAGCTCAATATGCTTTGTTCTTCCATGTTGGACTGGATTCTTTGATATGTTTATAGCCCTCATGTTGTCACGCAAAATGGTTAACACTTCTTGGTTAATTCCATAGTCTTGTATCATTTTTTTCATCCATAGTAATTAAGCGCCGTAACTCCCTGCAACAATATATTCTGCCTTCACAGTTGATAAGGAGATAGAGCTTTATTTCTTGCTATAACAGCTAACAAGATTATGTCTAATGTAAAAGCATCATCCGACTGTGCTTCTCTATCTTCTGCATCACTATAGCCAAGCAATGTGAGATTAGATTCACTAGAATACCATAAACCAAGATCACTTATTCCCGAGACATATTTGATCACTCTTTTTGCAGCTTTCAGGTGTGATTCCTTGGGATCGGCTTGATTGCGAGCACAAACACCAACTCCATAGCTGATGTCTGATCTGCTTGTAGCCAAGTACAACAAGCTTCCAATAATGCTTCGATAGAGTTTTTGATCTACACTCTGTCGTCCAGGGTCTTTGCTTAGTCTGTCATTTGTCCTTTTAGGCATCCAAACAAGTTTGCTGGACTCCATTCCGAACTTTTCACAATATTTCGAGCATACTTGGTTTGTCTAAGAAATATACCATCTATCTTTTGAGTGACCTGCAAGCCACGAAAGTATGTTAGTTCACCAACCATATTCATTTCGAATTCCTTACCTATGAGTTCGATGAACTTGTCCTTAAGAGCATGAGAAGTTGAACTAAACACAATGTCATCCACGTATACTTGGGCAATGAGTATTCCCTTATTCTCTCTTTTGATAAACAAAGTCTTGTTGAGACTTTCTCTTTCAAAACCGTGCTCCAGCAGATGCTTAGAGAGGGTTTCGCACCAAGCTCTTGGAGCTTGTTTCAACCCGTATAGTGCCTTGTTGAGTTTCTAGACGTGATCAGGATGATGTGGATCTTCAAATCCTTTGGGTTGTTCCACATATACTTCCTTCTTGAGCCATCCATTGAGGAATGCACTTTTGACATCCATTTGATTTAGCTTGAACCCTATGGAACATGCAATGGATAACAAGAGCCTCATTGCCTCTAGTCTAGCCACAGGAGCAAATGTCCCACTGAAATCTACTCATTCGACTTAAGTGTAGCCTTGTGCAGCAAGGCGAGCCTTGTTCCATGTGATGTTTCCTTTTTCATCACTTTTGTTGCGGAATACCCATTTGGTGCCAATTACATTAGTGTCCTTTGGTCTCTCAACAAGTGTCTAAACTTCATTTCTTTTGAATTGAAGTAATTCTTCTTGCATGGCGTTAATCCAGTGTTTGTCCTGAAGAGCTTCTTCTACTTTTGAGGGCTCAATTTTGGAGGTGAAACAATGTAATCCAGCTAGTTTTTTATAGTCCTGCTTCTTGCCTCTGGTCCTTCTTTTATCATTCACGATGCTAATAATGTCTATAGGATTATGATACTTGTGAAATTCAGGTGTCCAAGCTTTTCATGCCATAGCATAGTATGATATTCACCTGCAGCAGTAGCTAAATTGCACGATTGAACAAGTTGATAACAGTTGATTCTAGAACGCAAACCTCTTATGACATGGTCATTGTTTTTGTTGTAGACTTCACAATACTCATTGGTGAATTGAACTATGAGATTCTCATCACATAGTTGGATGATACTGATAAAGTTTGCTTGAAGTCCCTCAACAAGAAAAACCGTGTTGAGCTTTGGAGCATCTTCACCTTCCAAGGATCCTTGGCCTGTTAGAGCACCCTTTTTCCCATCTCCAAACACTACAAATCCACCATCGATTTCTTTATAGTGTCCGAACAGTTGTTTGTTACCAGTCATGTGCCTGGAGCATCCACTATCAAAGTACTATATGATGCTTTTATCACCATGTGATAGAAAATCGGCATGGCATCGATTTTCGCCTTTGGGTACCCATTATCGTCTAAGATAGATTAGTTTCATCTTGATCTTGTCATTTGGCCAGACAATGGGTCTTCTTTCCTGTAGATCATTGATGATAATTCCACAGTTATTTGTTTTGTGACCTTCGAATTTGCAGTAGTCACACCTAAGAGGAATGGGAGGAGGAAGCCTTCTTGATTGATGGAAGGGCTTCTTAGCTTCCTTGTTGTCATTCAACATTCCTCCGGATACAAACTTCTTACTGCTTTCTCCCTTTGAGGTAGATCCTTGATATTCAATGCCTTGTTAATTTCCACTAGGTCTCCCCATGATGATGACCTCATCTAATTTGGCCTTCCCTTTGTTTAGAGCCATGAGGGTTCCTTCGGGTTTGGTATTTTTTCCTGAAGCTCAGTTAACTCAGTTTGAAGTGCATCTCTTTGACCTTGCATCTTGGCATACCACAATCTATAGTCATTCTTTAATTCCTCAAGATCATCATTATCCTTCTTAAGTTCAGCTTTCTCCATTTGCCGTTCAGCAACTTTTCACTCAACTCCTTTGCTCCACCTTCGAATTTTTTATTTTTAGCTTCGAGTGCACTAATGTGCTCAGCAGCCTTTCATTTTCAACTTGAAGTTCTACCACCTCAGCCATGGAAATTTCCAACTTTTCAAAAGTTTCTTCATACAGATCATTGACCTTTTAATGTTCTCATCATGTTCTCTGTTGAACAAGGAGTGTACCATGTTAGAAGAAACTGTATTGAAAGAGACAGAGGTTGTACCTTTAATATGTTCATCGTCTGTGTCTGAATCCCATGTGCCGACAAGTGCAATTCCATGATCAGAATCATTGTCACTGGACTCTTTATCACCTTCTGATTTACTGAATGTGGCTTGATATGACTTCTTGGTCTCCTTAGGTCTGAGGTTAGCACAATCAGCTTTCATATGACCTCGTCCTCCACATTCAAAGCAAATGATCGCCTTATCATTCTCAGATTTGGACTCTTTTGATCTATTTTTGTCTGATGACTTGGATTTCTTTGAATACTTGTGGCTAGATGTTCCCGACTCCTTCTTGGATGGATTGAATATGGCCCTTTTATTTTCATAATTTGATTCAGCCTCTTGGAGAGCATAGCAAGTTCCTCGTCATCACTGAACTCCTCAGTATCTTCAGTGGACTTGTTAGTGCTCCCTTTTGATTCTGATTTGAATGCAAAAATATTGTTCTTAGTCCTAGGGCAGTGATCCATCTCCCATGTATGTAGGATTCCCATTAATTTATCAACCTGTAATTCATCGAATTCTTTGTATAGTTCAAGTGCAACTATTTCAGTTGAACCTTTTAGGAAGCGTCCCGATGATTTTTCCTACAATGGCCTATTGAGAGTAGACTTTACCAAAAGGAAGAGCTTGATTGGTTAGATCACGTATGCGGCCAATATACTGGCCAATAGATTCATTGTCATCCATTGTGATTTTATGAATTTGATACTCAATAGTAATAAGTCGAGATTTCTTTACCTGAGCCATACCCTCGTAGGTATTGGCTAAAGTAGTCCAAACATCATAGGCAATTTTACATCCAGCAATGAGTCGATATTAATCCCGAGTGATGGCGTTGTGAATGGCATTCAGTGCCTTAGAATTTCTTGTAGCTGCAACTTTTTCAGTAGTTGTCCATTCATTTTGGGCTTTAGGGTTTTTATGCCATCTTTTTCAACCATTGAAGGCATGGCACATATTGATTTTCAACAACATCCCAACACCTTCGTCGAGAGATATAAGAAATGCCTCCATTTGGTCTTTCCAGTAAGCATAGTTGGATCCATCAATGTAACACCCATATTTTCGGTGCAGCGGTAAGGTAGGGTGCTACTCTAGATGTTGTCGGCTCCGGAGTGAAGGCTTTCCCCACAAACCAACATGAGCTCTTTCCAGTGCGCTTTGGCCTCACTAACGCACACCCTGAGAGACTTCCCAGGAGGTCACCCATCCTAAAATTACCCCAAGGCAAGCACGAATGACTTTGGAGTTCTTATAGAATGGCTACCAAGAAAGAAATCTACCTTATTGGTATGAGTAGCTTATTTCACTCCATTTAAGCCATTCTCAGGGGTACTACATTCCTCCCCCTTAAGATCGCAACATCCTCGTTATACTCGGCCATCCACATCCCATGGACGCCACAACCAATCCACATCACATGGATATTTCACCCTGCTATGCACCTGATAACCACAGCACGCGGTCGCGGTCTGGCTCTGATACCATCTGTAACACCCACATTTTCGGCGCAGCGGAAAGGCAGGTTGCTACTCTAGATGTTGCCGGCTCCGGAGTGAAGGCTTTCCCCACAAACCAACATGAGCCTTTTCTAGTGCGCTTTGGCCTGACTCGCGCACACCCTGAGAGACTTCCCAGGAGGTCACCCATCCTAAAATTACTCCAAGGCAAGCACGCTTAACTTTGGAGTTCTTATAGAATGGATACCAAGAAAGAAATGTACTTTGTTGGTATGAGTAGCTTATTTCACTCCATTTAAGCCATTCTTCGGGGTATTACAATCAAGCAGTGGGGGTCTGGTTACTGAACCACGTTGATTGTACGTCATCTCAAGTACTGGATCTCGCTCGAGAGCATGTGGATCTGATATCAATTGTTAGGTCCGTTTAGAGAGATAACCTGTCAAATAACTTTCGTGGACATGTTATTCAGTTTAAAATTAATAAGCAGTGCAATATGAATAAATTGAAATAAAGACAAACAAACTCGAAGATTTTTTGACCCAGTTCGGCCTAAGCCTACGTCTAGGGGATACCAATCCAGGAGGTTTCACTATGCATTTAACTTGATCCAAGATCCAAACAACAGTGAGTTAATTTGCCAAACTTCAATCTCCAAGCTGTTAAATTGTCGGACCAAAACTCTCACTAGTTTTGGTGAGGTCTCCCCGACCTCGCTCCAATTCCTTGAAGCCTCCTCCTTCAAGTTGCCCTCGGACGACACCTGTTTGCAAACCCTCCTTCTAGAGTTGTTTCAATTAAGCTCCTGTGTTGATGAATCCTTGGAACCTTTGATTAAATTCGGCAATCTCAATCAAAGTCACAGCAGCACAATCTCGACCAATTCACCCAAGGTTATGTTGATCGGGTGATTCCTTCGGTATGGATGTAATCACGAACACATGAAGGAATACTTTTTTGTCACTTTAATTATCTTTCAATGGCACAAGAACAATTGATTCAGGAATCGTTTTTCAATGCTTCTTGGCCGGCTATATTTGAAGTGACCAATATCTCCATTCTAAGCTAATGAAATCTTTGCATAATCAACCTTCCTTAGAATGGAGTTGCCCGGAGTAAAATATCTCGTTTCCTTCTATCTTGAGCATGGTCCGGGCAGTAGTGCAACTATCCGTTGGAAGATATTCCCGAGCAGATCCGCCGGCTACACTTTCCTGAAATAGTTTTTTGGATAAGATCATGGTAAGGGAACAGTTCAAGTAGTTCAGACATCGGTTGTGAACACATTTGCTCAAAACTGGTTCCCAACAATCACCAGATTCATCAATTAAACTACTAGATTGATCATCACGATATGCATCATCAAAACATAGTCATAATTGCTAATACCTAATAGAATCCCAATATCATCTAAAGCATGCCGTCATAATTTCCTACAGCAAGAAACCCTAAATATGCCATTAAGAAGAGACACAAAATACTAAAAATCCAAACATATCATAATATATCCAAAAATAAATTGTTTCACCATAGTAGTTCCACGGTGGTTAGAACAGCCCAAAATTTTCATGTAGACTCTCCCTTAATTGGGTCGATCATCCACTCTGGAGAGTAGGGTTTTTGCTTGTCTTGGGTGATGTATTTAGTTTCTTTCGGGAATAAAACAGTTATTATAAAAAATTAAAAAAATTGGAACGATCATTCATCGGAAGTAGTCTCTTCCTCAGGCTCAAGCTCAAATGTTCGAGGCAAACGAGCAATGAACTGACAAAGCTTTCTCTTTTGGCCATCAAGTCATCACTTAGTTCATTAAGCTTATTTCTCCACTGTTAAGAGCTCATCCCGAATGTGAGAAACAAGATCAGAATTAGTCATTTGTGCCCCCAACCTGAAGTCAGTGTGAAGGCCATGGAATGTGGGAGAAGGCTGATGAGGCTTGATCTTTAGGGAGATCTCACCATCAAGCAATAATTATGTGAAAGAACAAAGAGATTAATTAGAGCTGGATCCGATAATCAAGTATTGCGATCAATCTTGGCCTGTTTAAATCGAAGCATGTGTTTCAAAACAAGTCATCCAAAGTTGAGAATCTCAGAGCATTTGTCGACGGAGTACAACAACTTCCCTATAACAGTGCTCAATTGGCTAGCATTCGATGTTGGAAGAACTGAGCGGATACAAACAAGAGTACTTTAGGGTAAGCACAGAGGGGCTCTTAGAGTTTCTCTTAGATGCAGTCGTTTTCCCAGCAGAAATGGTATGGCCAACTTTTGAAACCAAGGCATTAAGATACTCAAAAGAGTCTGTCAGCTCTTCTTTGGAAAGTAGTTACAAAAACTTGTTGATAACAGAGGGTGACAGGTCAATCAACTTCCCACGCAAGTAAATTTTACAGAACCATGGGAAACATGATCAAGCAGCAAATCATAGTGCAAACCGGCATAAAAATCTCTAACAAAATGAGGCACACATCTCTTAAGCAAATCAGGGTGAAAATTGGCATAAAACTCTTTAAGAAAAAGAGGCACATATATCCAAGTACGCATAATATCAGCAAGATTCATACAAGGGATGAAATAAACTTCAACAATAATAAACTCCTTAGAGCGTAGGGTTTTCTCGATTTACCATTTAGCATTCAAAGAAAAAATATACTTTTCGGTTAATGCATAAGAAGCCTTTAGGGCAGGAACAAACCTTTTTTTTTTTTGTTTAGGTTGTATCGACAATGAGGCAACACCCTTTCGCTTGGAACTCTTCTCACGAGCATGGCCTAGAACTTCATCACGTGAAGTGTCATCGTCTCATCAGGGTTTAGCTGCTTTTCCTCCATAGTTGGAACAGCCGGATCTGTATCAGTTGCAAACGGCACTTGTTGGAAGAAATTTATGATCTTTATTGCCAGAAAGAACCAACCGCAATTTCCCAATTCTATCGCGCTCTAATCAGTACATAAATTCCCAAAAACCAGATGCCCCACCCTAATACGCTCTAACATATTTATAAACTCTATAAAGGCTCTAATTGGCCGTACGTACTACCAGGTTACAAAAATCAACTCAATTAAACAAATAAGCCAAATTAATTAATACAACTAAATACAATTAATCTAATGCCACAATCAACCCAAGGTGTTGTGATCCTCTAGTCTTAGCTCGCCTTGAATATACAATCGGAACCCGATGTTCGTTTCTTCACCACGCTTCATCATCCTCTTCTGTAACAAGTTTTTCCCCCCGATGGAAACACCTTGTCCCCAAGGTGGAAATCAGGAAATTGCAGCTGCAGTTCATCCTTTTTCATCCAGGAAGCATCTTCCGTGGACATGCCTTGCCATTGTACCAGCAATTTTGGTTTGCCATCAGTAGCAATACGTTTCCCCAAGATTTCTTGAGGCTCAAATATAGGAACATCAAACACTTCACTGCTTTCCGGAAGTGACTCCTCAATTGGGTGGTCGCCAATCACACGTTTTAGTTGGGAAACATGAAATACCGGATGCACGCGACTGTGAACAGGTAAAGACAACCGGTATGCCACTTTGCCAATTCTCTTTTCTATAAAATATGGTCCATAGAATTTGTTGGTCAAATTATGGTACTTTTGACCCCTTTATATAGAAGATTGGCGATGCCTGCGCAACTTAACAAACACTTTATCTCCCACTGCAAATTCTATATCCCGGCGATGCTTGTTCGCTTAAATACCATTCGTTGTTTAGCCATAGTTAAATGATATTTGAGGAGACGGAGCAGACCATCTCTTCCCCCAAGCATTTCAGCAACAACATCCGTTTGGCATTCACTTGGATTGAAACGTTGTAGGCTTGGAGGTTGTCGACCATAGACGACTTCAAAAGGGGTCAATTGTGAAGAACCTTGAAAGGCCGTGTTGTAATGAAATTCTGCCCAAGGGAGGAAACCAGCCCATTTCCGAGGTTGTTTAGACACAAAGCAGCAAATAAGTTTCAAGGATGCGAATAAGGACCTCAGTCTGTCCATCCGTCTCCGGGTGATAGGCAGAGTTAAACTTGAGATGAGTACCCTGTAAACGAAAAAGTTCTTGCCAAAAATTGCTCAAGAAAATCGGATCTCGATCCGTAACAATGGACTTAGGTAGCCCATGCAGTTGGACTATTTCGCGAACAAAAATGTCAGCAAGCTTCTAGGATGAGAGTACACCATGGAGAGCAATGAAATGACTGTATTTAGAGAATCTGTCCACGATAACCCAGATTACCGAATATCACTGTGAATTAGGAAGCCCTGTAATAAAATCCATTGATATATCTTCCCACACCATAGAAGGAATAGGCAACGGTTGGAGTAACCCGACCGGGGATAATGCTTCGTATTTCGATTTTGGGCAAACCAAACAAGCTCAGACATAATCTTGTACTGTCTTTTACATGCCTCGCCAATATAAACTGCCTGCCAGGCGCCTATAAGTCTGGTAAGTACCTGCATGTCCACCTTGAAGGGTACTATGAAATTCTTGTAGCAACTTAGGAATCCATGTTGACTTGTCTACCAACACCAAACGCCCTCTGTAATAAAGAACATCATGGATTAATTCATATCCCAGAGGTGCTTGTGAATTTGACCGAAGAGCTGCAATAATACTTAACAAGTCTAAATGTTCAGTTTGTTCCTTGACTATCTCATCAAACTCTGGCCAAACCACCATAGAAACGGCTGAAAGAAGAGACCCGCCTAAATGGTCATTGTCTGTTGATTCCTCACAACGGGATAAAGCATGTGCTGCAGAGTTAATACGACCTAGCTTGTAAACCACTTCATAATTGTAACCCAGAAGTTTAGCCATCCAAGTTTGTTGAGTTGGTGTCGCTATCTTTTGGGACAACAAATTTTTTAAACTGTGGTGGTCCGTGCGGATTGTGAAGCATTTCCCAAGCAAATACGGTCGCCAGTGCTGGATTGCGAGGATCAACTCCATTAACTCCCTTTCGTAGGCTAATTTAGTCATAGTGCGGTCGGCCAACTCCTTACTAAAATATGCGAGAGGTCGATCTTCCTGCATCAAAACCGCACCTATCCCCGTGTCGGAGGCGTCACACTCAATGATAAATGGTTTTTCAAAATTGGGCATGGCTAATACAGGAGCTGTGGTGAGCGCCACTTTCAAGGAATCAAATGTTGTTTGTGCTTCACTGGACTATATAAATTTTTCAATTGTATCCTTTTTTAATAATTGAGTCAGTGGTCGTGCCAAACTCCCATAATTGCGTATGAACCAACGATAATACCCCGTTAATCCCAAGAATCCACGGACTGCCTTGACAGATTTAGTCACCGGCCATTCCCTTACTGCAACAACCTTGTTTGGATCCATGGAGACACCGCTTGCCGAGACCACATGGCCCAAATATTCAACCTCCGTACATCCAAATGAGCATTTTTTCTATTAGCTGTGAACTGATTCCCTTGTCATAATTCCAACACGAGCCTTAAATGATCCATGTGATCATTCAATGTTGGGCTATAGACTAGTATGTCGTCAAAAAAAACAAGCACGGACCTTCTCAAATGTGGTCGAAACAAATTGTTCATAGTGGATTGAAAGGTCGCTGGCGCATTAGTAAGCCCTAAGGGCATTACCAGGAACTCATAATGACCGCTATTGGTGCGGAACGCTGTCTTAGGTACATCTCTGTCACAGACACGGATTTGGTGGTAGCCAGAATGCAAATCAATCTTCGAAAAGACCACCGATCCAGCTAATTCATCTAGCATTTCTTTGATGACTGGTATAGGGTATTTATCTGGCACTTCACCTTATTTAATTCCTGATAATCCACACAAAACCTCTAACTTCCATCCTTCTACTTAACTAATAAGACTGGGCTCAAAAACGGACTGGAACTTGGTTGGATTATTCCAGCAGTAAGCATGTCTTGCACCATGCGTTCCATCTCATCTTTTTGTAAGTACCCATAACGATATGGGCGCACTGATACTGGACCTGTTCCGGGTTGCAACTCAATGCGATGGTCACTTTCACGTTGTGGTGGTAGTCCGGGAGATTCACTAAACACCTGGTTATAATTATTCAATAATGTGGCAAACTCCAGCTTTTGCTCCTCCTTCCCGATCATCGCCAAGCCGCTGCTCCATGTGTTCAACCCATTGTTTGGCTCTACCATAAGAACCCATAATTTGCGTCTGAGGTTGCCAAAAGTGTTTTCAAGCTGACCTGAGAATGAGCCAAGGTAGGATTGCCCGTAGCTTGATCGATCTATGGCCTTGCTTATAATCCATGGTCATTGCATTCCAATGTACCTGGACATCTCCTAGAGTTTGACGCCATGCCACTCCCAATATAATATCCACATTACCGAGTGGAAACACATGACAATCAGCTATTATTGTTGCTTCACCAATAATTACCTGTAATTCCTTACAAACTCCCGTGCGAGGTAGTCGACGACCATCACCCAAGGTCATAGTGAATAATCCTGCATGTTGAGTGACCAGGGAGAGTTTTCCCACCAATTCTTGTGATGCGAAATTATGACTTGCGCCACTATCGATGAGAATAGTAACCTCAGTACCCCTTAGTTGCCCATGTAATCGCATGGTTTGTGGCCCTGTGAAACCGGCTAAAGAATATAGAGGAAGAGAAGCATCCGCAATCTCTTTAATGGATTCTTCCTGGTCGTCCAAAATCTCAATTTCTTCCAATTTATCTAACTGTGCATCCCGGGCTTCATCCTCCTCTATGATTAACATCCGAAACTGCTTCATGGGACACTCATGTGTCGGGCTAAATGGTTGTTTGCAGCGAAAACTCAACCCCTTGGCACGTAGATCACTCAATTTTTGTGAGGAAAGTCGTTTGAATTGAGGCCGTGTTGTAGGCTTCCCCGATGGAGAAGAGCGGACTGAACTAGCTCGGCCATTCCCAGAATGTTCTCTATCGGACGTCCTCCCTGGCAAGCTGCTCGATTGGTTGGTTACCACAATGCTATTGGGCCTTGAGAAAACTGTAGGCTTGTAACGGCTGATTGTCTTTCCTTGGGCTTCAAGTAGTTCAATCTCAAAGCTGCGACTCACCATTATAGCGGTGTCCAGGTCACGAGGATCCAAGGATCTCAGTTTATTACGGATAGTTCGATCCAACCCACTGAAGAAATACCCCATGATATGATCTTCTGCTAAACCTATTGTCTGCTGGGCAAGTTGCCAGAATTGATCTATGTAGGTGTCCACATCCCCGTCTTGTTTAAGGGAGTCCAACTTTTCATAGGGACTACCGGCGTAATGGTCATCAAAACGTCGTATCATTGCTTGAGTGAACTCCTGCCATGAGGAATCTTGATGCCTTGACCGGAAGTAGCGGAACCATGTGAGTGCAACCCCTTCCATAGCGACCATGGCTAGCAAGATGCGTCGATTTCCTGACCGCATATAATTCGAACTATTGTTCAGCTTTTCCAATCCAAGTAATGGGATCTTCTCCAGTAAAACTAGGTAGCGTTATCTGAGGGATGGCTCCCGGTGTAGCTTGGTTTGAGCGATATACTACTTCCGCCTGAATGTGATTCTTGCACCGGTCAGGGGGAACATATGCTATGCTTGTAGAGCCCGAAGGCTCGGAAACAAGGACGGTCAGGTGAGGGTTCCTTTGTAAAGGTGCCATTAATTGCTGGAACTGATCTTTTAATTGATTTTGTTGTTCGACGAGTTGATTTTGTATAACACCAATGTGGAAGAAAGTTATGATCTTTATTGCCAGAAAGAACCGACCGCAATTTCCCAATTCTTTCGCGTTCCAATTAGTACACAATATTCCCAAAACCCAGATGCCCCCACCCTAATACGCTCTAACATATTTATAAACTCTATAAAGGCTCTAATGGGCCGTACGTACTACCAGGTTACCAATATCAACTCAATTAAACAAATAAGCCCAAATTAATTAATACAACTAAATACAATTAATCTAATGCCACAATCGACCCATGGTGTTGTGATCCTCTAGTCTTAGCTCACCTTGAATATACAATTGGAACCCGATGTTCGTTTCTTCGCCACGCTAGGGGTGTGCATTGGTCGGTTCGGTTAACCGAACCGAACCAAACTTCAAAACCGATTTTTTTCTAAAAACCAAAACCGAACCAAAATTACTGAAAACCGAAATAACCGAACCGAAATATTTCGGTTCGGTTATACCGGTTAACCGAACCGAACCGAATTGTTTTTCTAAAAAATAAAATATTTTTTGATCAAAACATTTCTATTACCAATTTTAAACCTGTAAATTCGTCCTGTCAAACAAAAATATCATATCTACATATAACTATGAGTGCATAATAGTAAACCATTCCAAAATGCATTGTTCAAATTACACACAAATGAAATGACAAAATAAAGAAACAGTCACTGAAAAGTTCCTATACGAAACAATATAAAAGCCTCAAAACTCTCAACAGTAGTTGTCACTTCTCATCCACACAAACAATCGCCGAATATGGGTATTATTTTGTGTTTATTATATAATGGCATAATGTATTTTATATATTTTTTTAATATATAATTTAAATTTCGGTTCGGTTCGGTTAACCGAATTGTAGATTTTTAAAAACCAAAAACCGAACCGAAAACTGAAATTTTGGATTTTCAAAACCAAAAACCAAACCGAAATCCAAAAACCGAACCAAATTGCAAAATTCGGTTCGGTTCGGTCGGTTTGTTCGGTTTCGACCGAAATTTGCACACCCCTACGCCACGCTTCATCATCCTCTTATGTAACTAGGGGTGAAAGCGGTACGGTAAATATCCGACCGATCCGATGCCGTATCCGATTATATTCGAATCCGAATCCGTTTTTGACTATCCGGACGGATATTTCAATATTCGTATCCGAATCCGAATCTGTATTTTAATATCCACATTCGTATCCGTATCCGAAAATATCTAACCGTATCCGAGAATATCCGATCGTATCCGAAAATTGATAGGATATTATCCGGATTTTAAATATGGATACCCGAATATATTAATATATTATTATTTAATAATTAAAAATGATTAATGATTATAAAAAAATATCAAATTTTCAAAAAAGATTATAAAAAATTAACCGATAATCTGTATCCGATTGAATCTGTATCCGTCATATATCCGTCCTGTATCCGTACCGTATCCGTAATCCGAAATATCCGAAACCGTATTCGTATCCGGCCCATCCGTATTCGATACCGAATTCGACAAAAAAAATATGGATAATATCCGTATCCGACACTATCCGACCGTATCCGTACCGTTTTCATCCCTATATGTAACAACACTGCTTGCGGATTCCTAGAATATGGCAAAGGAGGGTTTCTTGGATCCAACATTAGAAGACCTTAATTCTAGGCTGTTAGGTCCGTTTAAGAGATAACTTGTGAACTAGTCTTGTAAACTTGTCCAAACAGATTTTATGAACACCTGTTATTCAGTTTAAAGTAACATGCAGCGGAATATAAAATAACTGAAAAACATAAGGGAAACAAACTCAGAGATTTGTTGACCCAGTTTGGCCTAAACCTACAACTCCAGGAGATTTCACTATGTGATTAATGCGATCTAAGATCCAAACAATAGCGAGTTAAGTCTGCCAAACTCCAATCTCCAAGCAGTTGAATTTTTGGCCAAAACTCTCCCTAGTTTTGGTGAAGATCTTCCCAACCTTGCTTTAATTCCTTGAAGGAACCCCCGTCTAGCTACCCTTGGACGAAACCTTTTTGCAAATCCTCCTTTCAAGATATGGCAATTAAGCTCATGTATGATGAACCTTTGGTAAACTTCTTTGATTGACTTTCGTCAATTTCAACCAAAGTAACTTCAACTTCTCTTTGATCCAAGATTCCAAGGTGGTGAGGATCGATGATTCCTTTTCAACAAGATAAGTCACTGACACAACGAAGGAATGAATTTGCACTTCAAATAATAAAAGGCTCAATGTAAAAGTGAATGTGTGAATCATTTTTCATTCATTCACCATCCACTGTATTTGAAGTGCTCGGCCGACTCCATTCCAAGGTAAGAATATCTTTCCTTATTTCATCTTCCTTAAAATGGAGTTTCCATTGATAGATTATTTGGTTTCTTCTTTCGAGAACACATTCCCACAATGCTAGCCGTTGGAGATTCTCTAGTGCATATCCGCCAGCCGTCCTTCCTTAAATAGTGTGTCCGGATAAGATCATAGTTGGGTATTTATACTAATTTGTTCAGACATCAGTTTTGAACACATTTGATCAAAACTAGTTCCCAACAATCTTCCCTTTCTGGCAAAATGTGGGCCAGAAATGAGTTGATCAAACGGATGTCAAGCAATTACAATAATATTTAAAACAAGACAATTCCTATGTATTCCCAACTACCAATTACAAAAATTCCCAATCATAACAAACTATTTTAATGTTCCGTACAAAGTTTAGCCTATCACATTAGGAGCATTTACATCAAAACAGCACATGCTTGGAAATAAAAAACTATTATTTTATTATAAATGCAATAATAAAATAATCAAAAATAGAAAATTATTAAAAAAAGCATAAAATTATATTTAAAAAATCATTATAATATAATATTTTAGTTCGTTTATACAAACTAATAAAATAGTAAAAAATCAAAATAATATAGTAATTAGTCCATATGTTTAATAATTAAATAGAAAATATATTTGAATAGTAAAATTATATTGTACTAAAATAAAGTAATAATTAATCAAATAAAAAAGAAAATAATATAGAAACTTAAATAAAATATATTAACATAAAATTTTATAATACTTAAAAGAAAATATAACCAGAAATAAAATATTGTATTTATGGCTTTATGGCTTTATGGCTTTATAATGTCACATGGCTGAACATGTGATATTCAACAGGTGTTGGTGTGCTAATGAGGTGTGTGTGTTGAGTGTTAATGAGGTGTGTGGTATGTATTTAATGATGTCTAAACTGTATTAAAACACTTAGCACATACAAAGTAGTCTTTCAACACATACAAATCACTGCTTTAGCAATTAAGTATGAGCAGATTCAGCTCTCAAACCAAATCTGCAGATAATATCCTTAATTATCCATTAATATCCTCTTTATTTTTCTTGGCTCATTGGCTCTTTAAAGAAGTTTTTGAACCAAAAATTAACAACACCAGAATCACTAAATACAACTAGGATATTAAGAATGTATGCGTGTGCGGTCATATTATTTTCTGAATAGGTGAGTTCTAGGAAATATTAAAATGTAAATTATACTCTATGTAATTACTGGTACCTACATTCATATATAATTAATTCTGTATATATCTTCAAATTCTGTTTCCTATTAATTGTTATCACTATAAAAGGTATTGAACAATAATATTATTTGACAGATATGGTTAGAGAAGAGAAATTAATAGAAGAAATTGGAAGACGAATGGTGAAAAAGTGTGGTAACTTGCCTTTGGCAATTTCTCTACTTGGTGGGGTATTACAGAAAGAAATTTCCGTGGAGAAATGGAAGTCAATCGAGATGGATATTAATACATCCCTTGATGGTGAAATGGAAGAGGTGTTGGATTTAAGTTTTGATGAGTTACCTCATCACTTGAAACTATGTTTCCTTTATATGGGTTTTGTTCTTGAAGAGG
The DNA here is from genome assembly GCA_030278955.1 of Hygrophila difformis. Classification (NCBI taxonomy): domain Eukaryota; kingdom Viridiplantae; phylum Streptophyta; class Magnoliopsida; order Lamiales; family Acanthaceae; genus Hygrophila; species Hygrophila difformis. Next base: position 10,865,743 of record JAOANR010000004.1, on the reverse strand, counting down.
ATGAATCAATATATGGTCGTGACTTGTATAACATGTGGATTGCACAAGGTATGATTCCATATGAGGGAAAACGGAAGAATGACATATTGATGGATACTGCAGAGTGCTATATGCTTGAATTGGTTTCCAGGTATCTGGTTCAATATGAATTTCCGGAAATTGATGAAGGTAATAGATATGCAGGTGAATTTAAGCTTCATGATGTGGTGTGGAAACTATGTTTTTCAAAAGGGAGGAAGGAAGGGTTCGGTGTACATAGTTTGGATTATCGTGGTGGAGATTTTGATAATTTATGGGATGAATCGTTACGAAGTATTAAAGTACGTCATGTAGCTATCAATTTTGAGCAAGAAATAGATGCAGAGAATCCTCGACGTATGCCTACGAATGACACTATGAAACATATCCGTTCCCTTCTACTTGTTAATAAAACGAGGAGTACAATTGGAATTCCGATGATTGTATCCGATATACATGAATTTAAATTGCTCAAAGTTCTAATCTTCTCCAAGATTAGTTTCAAAGGAAGAAAGCTACTGAGAAAGATTGGTAATCTAATTCACCTTCGGGAACTTCGCTTGAAAGAGTGTGAACTGGATGATGAGCTTCCTTCTTCCATATGTAATCTAAGGTACCTAATTATCCTTGATTTGGAACGTTCACAGAATGTTAAGATGCCAACTAATTTGAAGAATATATCTCGACTGAGATTCCTAAATCTTCCAAGATTTGAGATAGAAATATGCAAAGATAATCATATCCCATTGGGAGGGCTGGTTATGTTGGAGATTCTTTTCAACTTTGATAGTCGATTGTCCGACTTTAAACCACTCTTAAGCATGAAAAACCTCAGATTTTTGCATGCACGGGTACATGACAATAGAAGCTTATCTTCTATTATAGACGCTACGTCACATCATTGGAAAAGTTTTCATAAATTAACGCTCGACGTTTACGAAGGTTGCAAGTTCACAATGCAAGACAGAGAAGGGTTAATGATTCTTCAGAAACTATTCACTTGTCCCCCACTTAAGAGATTAGTACTATTTGCCCAAATAGGGGAATTTCCAGAGGAGTGTAAGACCCAGATGGTAGCATCATCACTTGTGTATTTACACTTGAATGGATGCAGAATTGAGAAAGATCCAATGATGACCCTAGGGCAAATTCCTTCCTTGAAGGTTTTGAGTATGGAGCTCAATTCCTTTATGGGGGAAACTATGATGTGTCCCGCATCTAGTTTCCCTAAACTCAAAGTTCTTCAACTTATTAAATTACCAAATCTAAAAGAATGGAAATTGGAGCAAGGAGCAATGCCTCTTCTCTCTCACTTACTAATTTCTTATTGTTCGAAGCTGGTGATGCTCCATGAGGGATTGAGATTCCTCAAGCTACTTGAAGAATTGACAATAGAAGGAATGCCTGAAATGGGCAGAAGAGTCTCTGTACAAGAAGAAGGTGAGGACTACGACAAAGTCAGCCATATTCCTTCCATTCTCATTCTTGAGTAGTCAAGAATCACTTATGCACTCAAGAGAAAGAGGTAAATAATGGCAATCTATAAATGGGCCTTCACTTATGCACTCTTGTATCTTATAAGACAATTCACTCTTAATGGGAGTCTAATCCGATAAAATATTTTAATTATATTCTAATTCGTGATTTATATATGTTTTAATTTTATTGATGTATTAGCATGTCTATTTGTCTGTGTCACTAATTTGAAATCTACTGGGAACCTATAAAAAATACTTGATCGATCAAGTAATTACTTTTTCATAGAAACTTGTTTTTGTCATTATATTTCATAAATCTAAACTCTTGAAATTACTATTATTGCTTTTAGCTTTAATAATAATAATCAATAGAGATGTTTCATTGCTATCAAGACTGTTCATGATTATTTTCATAATTAGTACTGTATAAATTATCAAATATCACTCTTCAATGTAATTTGGACTCAGTTCGCATTCCCATGACCCCATTGAGGGCTGTGTTAACAAACAATTATGATAACCACGTATTCTTGCAAGTCATAGTACATATTCATTCATGCCCACACAAAACATGCATATATAGGCATATGATGAATTGCATGCTCCTTATCACCAATTTCTCTTTTTCACATTTGAAAATTCTAACAACGAATCAAACCCGGAATCCCCTTATTCTACACGTGGGCTTCTTCGTTCAAAGGTGCATGAGAAAGAAATCTACGTGAAGCATGTGGACACATCACTACAACTTGCAGATCATGCTCATTGTTGAGAACTTTCAGAAATTCAAGAAGGAAATGAGAATTAGAAATTATGAGGGGATATTAACTAAAAGTCAATTTTGTAATTCCCAAGACTCAAATTAATTCTGAAGATACAGAGACATGAAGGTATCTCAATCCTTCATGAAAAATTCTCTCTTTATTGCACTCTATATTATTACGCACTTGTAATATCACTTTTAATACAGTAGTGGCAACAAGTGTATGAATGTATCATCAATGAAAAAGCAATCTGCAGCTTTGCCGTTCAACTTCCATTTTCTATACTATTGCAGCAACCTTAATTCACTCTTGAGATCAATCTCCAACACCAACTCTATGAGTTGGGAAACACTCTAACATACAAATAAAAAGAGACCTAAAAATTAAATGCAGTTAGAGTTGAAATTTTGATAACTTTTCAACTTGATGTAAACTATTCTACATTAATACAGCAACTTGTGGGCAGATCGAACTGGGGTTGTACTTTGACTTTCATGTGGCAAGTGGCAATATAATAATGTAAGAGTAATGGCCGAATGAAACGACTACTCCAAATTAAATGTGTGTCAATGTTCATTAGGCCTAATGTGAAGTGACGCTCCCCTAATTAAGAATGAAAGTTCCCCAAAAATAAAATTGCATACCCTGTCCTTACCCGCTGCACTACTCCAAATGTGTGCCAAATCAGACCTGCTTTTATTGCACAATGCACATTTTCCAGTAAACGATACCATTTCACTTTCACCTACAAGAACCACATGCTTTCCATTCATATATTTTTTACATAGATTTATAGCTGCGTCAACATTTTTTACTCACATCTCAAAAGTCACAACATAATTGAAAACATGTTTTTATAAAACAAGTGAACATTGACGACTTGTAATCTGACCAATAAAATGTGAAGATATATTTGTAATGATTTTTGTTTTGTTTAACTGGAGTTTGGAGTTTGCAATTGCAAAGTGTCGAATTTCTTAAAAGACCAACACAAGAAGCTGAACTACTGAACTTTGTATGCACCATTGTCTTCCATTTAGTTTTCGTTGTTTTTGGGTATAATGGAATCACAGACGATAAACACACAAGGCGACAGAGGACGAATTCGGAAATACTATAACTTTTGAGAGGCGTTAATTCTTGAAGCTAAGGCCAAGTGAGGGGAAAGTCTTGGGGTTAATTATTAATTTTCATATCAGAATTCTAGTTAGAGAATTGTTGCTTGTATGCATTTTCATATCTAACTTTTGTGTGTTTAAGTTATCGCTTAATTGGGTTCTTCCTTTTTCCATTTTTCATATCGAAATTATTCGAACCAGTGGCCGACGTATATATGGGCTTGGCCCTTCTCCCAAGTTCAAATTTTCTCATTAATTTTTTTTATATAGCTACATAAACTTTAATAAAAGTATAAGATACCCGCCCCCTCCCCCAGTTCAAAGTGTACCATATAATGTTTTTTTATAGTTGTGGACATTGGCGGATACAGAAATTTTTTTTAGTGGTATCACAAATGATAGAAACTATGTTGAAATTAAAGATGGTAGTAAAAATACAAAAACTATTAAAAAAATACTAAGTTATAATTGATTATAGTGGTATGACCACAAAAAAAATCAGTGGTTGCACAAAGCCAAATCAAGCAAATCTAAAAAAAAGTTTAAAATTAAAATTTTATCAATTTGAGTGGTATCTCGTGCCACCATCCGTGTCTATGTAGTTCCGCCTATGGTTGTGGATTTTAGCTATGGTAGAAGATATTTTTCTTTAATTTACATTGGGAATAAAGAAAGAACAAGAAGATACTATGTTTCTTCGTTGGTGAGATTTTTTTTTCTATAATATATACTCATCTACAATTTCATCTTAATAAATTAAAATAAACAAGTAAAAACAAACTTGAGCCTACTATCTAAAGTTGTAACTAATGCCCATTTTATTGCTTGATTAATTACTCGAATTTCTAACAACGGTCAACGTGAGAGGAGCTTGTTTTTTACCCTACCCGAAGCGGTGAACGGATGTGCAGTCGGGAATAATAGAACTTGGAAGGAATTTCAATCTCGGCCCTCTAATAAGTGTTGTAAAAAAAAAAAAAGAAAAAGATGGTTGAGCTGAAGGATGGTACTCGTTTTGTTTTGTATACTGGCTTATCCTATTAGCATTGGTGCTACAATTGAAAGTTTTTTGCACCCAAGTTTATTAAGATGGATTTGTATAGCACAAAGAAAAATGATTTTCTTTTACGTTGAAAATAATATTATTGTAAAAATTGAAAATAAAAGGATTTTACAACACTTCCAAAATATGATGAATTTAAGTTACTATTGTTTTTTGGTGAAACCGGGTATCCCAGACCACATTAGACCCAAGACTAATCCCTCGAGGATCTGCAGGGGCAATTAAGGGCGCCTCTCCCAAAGCAGTTTTTTGTTGACGCTAATGTAAAAATGAAATATATATATATAAAGAATTTTTTATATAATATTACTTTTTATTATTTTACATGTGCAAAATAAATATTATACGGAGTACTAGAATTCCACCCGGTCTTGATAGTGAGTCTACCACTGATTCTAACAACGAATCAAATCTGGAGTCCCCTTATTCTGCATGTGAATTCAAACCCTCATTTTTTTTTTGGAGGAATCCTTGAAGTCTGGGAAATGGGTGGTGGGAGTCCATGCCACATTTAAAACCCTCATTTGGATTATATTATTTGCATATCTATAATATACTAGTATTACCCGCCCGCGCGATGCGCGGGAAGAAAAGTTTCTAAAATATCAAAAAAAATATTATTTAGAGATTCAACAAAAGAATGAATTGTCCGCACGATTGAATAAAAGAAAATTTATAAGGTAAAATAGTTGATGACTGAAGCAATGAATAAGAAATTGATCAAGATTAAAGGAATGAAAGTTTTGGTGGTAAAACTCACATGTAATTGTCAAGGTCCTATTTGTTTTCTTGCTCCGGCTCCTCTAAAAAAAATAATTTATACATGCGTAAAAGTAATAGAGATGACAAAATAAATTTTTTTTAAGAACAAAAGAAAAAAAAAACCATTCTAATAACGTCCTACATTCCTTTCCCATAGCATTTTTAAAAGTAATGAATTGCTTGACAATTTCATGTCACTAACCACATGAATAAAATTGCCCTTATCATTATCAGCATGTTAAAAATAAAATATAGCTTATTTAAAACTGCCAAATGTTAATTCCATCGAATACAGATTATGGAATAAATATGTTTTTAAATACAATTAAAGTTTTTTGAAAATAAATTTCAATTACATTTTAAATCAGCAAGTAAGATCATAAAAAAAAATATACAGTTTCATAGCCTATAGGTTTTATAAAGTAGATTATCTAGAGCAGATCAGTCACAACGAATATGTAAGCCTGGATCAAAAAATCAATATAAAGCTATACCATATACATGACCACTAATGCAATAATATCAATTATAAAGTTTACTTTTATTTATATGAAAAATGAAATAAGTATCATTTTTTCAAATTTAGTTTACACAATATGATTTCTTTAATTGTAACCCCATTTAAATTCTTAAAAATTATAACTTTTTTTAGAAAAAAAAACCTAAGAATAAATGTAATGCACTTACAATTCCTGTATATTTATTGGCATCGCGACAATCAAGTATAAGATTCATTTTAAAGCGGCTAATATTTAGAGAATCAAACAATGCTTCATTGAAAAAGATAAATTATAAAGCGGTTAATAAAATTCATCAAACAATATGTAATCATCCGGATCATAGAGCAAAACATTAAACTTCGATTCAAACATTCGTATTAACAAATCCATCATAGCACATCACTTGAAGATTTTGATACATCAATGACGATTAAATTTATTAGCCAGTCCGATAAGACCCTTCTTAATATTAGAAAACCAAACGTCGTCAAACTTCTTCAACAAAGGTTTCGCAACAAACTTCCTCAATAAAGGTTTCGCAGCACAGAAATAGTTACTCTTCAGATACTCAGAAAAGTTACAATATATTCAAACATAGCATCTGGAACGGCTAGGAAAGTTACATTGTCCAATCATGCCTCATTTGTTCAATATCTTATCATCATCATTGGATAAAATTCTCTGGTCTTCATGTATATGTTTAAAAAATGCAGCATTTATATTTTGAAGGAGAATGAAGGTATAGGCAGAGTATTTCTACTTGCAATTTTTTTTTCCAGACAGGAGTTCGAGGGAATGACGAAGAATTTTGTCAATAACTTGAGCAAATCCAGATGAAACAGAGCCAACCACATTCCCCATTGATGGCAGGATATAAATTTTTCATGTGCTTGTAGAGATTAGTCTTCTGTTTGTCACAGCATTCTGCAAAATGACAATTGTATATGATTAAAATTCAGTTCATAATTGCAGTAAAAATGGAAATAAAACTAAAGAAACAAAACAATTGATTCAAAAAATCATCACAAACACACCTTAATGTTCAAGTAAAAATTAAGCTTGTATCGCATACTTGCATACCATTTTCTAAATTAAAGCCCAAACTTCAAGCTATATTCAAAGCCAAAATTAAAGTTAAGAAATTCATTTAATTAGGAGAAACTCCATGTCATTGGTACTATATTCAATATCCATATCAAGATAATCTTGGAAGTTTATGCAAAATCAAAATACTTTGTGCGAAATAGGCTTGCTCCTTTTTGTCCAATGGCATGACCTGAATTCATTTCAGGCAGATGTTTCGAATTCTTGTTAGTTATTAGCCAATGTATACATCTAATTCCTATTAGTTATTAAAAATCCTAAATATTTTATTTCCCTCCATCTCCCCATTGTAAAAATTCTGCATATGCGTTCCCCATCACCGCAAATCTCATTTGCACAAATAAATAATTAATACATATTACATACATATTTTATTATTATAATGATTTCTCCATCATGATTTTATTACCATATAATTAATAATATATTTTTTATTTTTCTTGCTAAATTAGACTTAATCCGTGCTATATTTTGGCATATTAATTTTCCCATCATCCTTTTCTATTATTAATTAATCCCAAAAATTGTGCACTTAAATTGAGCAGCCGGGATCTTTTTCCAAATTATTCAAAGTGGCCAATATGGTAATAAATTATTTGATATATACATGATAAAATAAATTTGCGATGATTAACATAAATGTCAACATTCTTCATAAAATATATCGGATTACATAATTTATCTATAACCTCTTTTAATTTGATAGAAACAACACCTAAATGGTAACAGATTTTCAATAAAGTCTATAATTAGTTGTCTAATATTATAAGATCTACCAAACAATACATAGTAAATATACAGAATTAAAGTAAATTACCATTTTTGACATGATTTTTAACTATCCAATTAGTAATAATGTTTCCCAAATTACATCCTTTAATTATGGGATCATTTCATTCTCTATTAATGTACATGATTTAAATATTTATGATTTTTTTATCTAATAAAGTAACACACATTTTTTTTAAAATTTAAAACCGCATATCTAGAAATTTTTTTAAAAAATTATATTCTAATATTTAGTTTTTATTTTTTATTTAATATTTAGTTTTCAAAATACGGATATACTTATATGAAAAGATTTAGTTGCCAAGACAAATAAAACGATTCTAAAATATGAATATATTTAAATAACTTGATCTAATGTTAAATCATCACAATATATCTATAATTAAAACGAATCACAATAATTAATTCTATAACGATATGTTAAACAATTCCATTTAAAAATGTAGTATCTATATTAAATCATCATGTGGTTTGTATGTTTCTTGTAGTTCGAATACAATTGGTTGTATCTGGTCTTCTGCTTTTGCAACTTTGGTTTTTGGATTGCTCTGCTGTAATCAACCTTGTTGGTATGGAATGAAACAATTTTCCTCAAAAAAAAAATTAAATCATCATAATATTTTTTCCAAAGTTAATATTATAATAAACTTATTGCTATAATTAGCGAATTGCTTTAATACAATTTTTTTTAGAATTTAAATACAATATTTTAATTTAAAGCAATGATGATTAACATTGTCATATTTAACTTGTAAGGATCAATAAATGTTATAATGAAACTTAATGTTAGTAAAAAGTCAATTAAAATTAATGACATAATAAATTCATGGTTGAAATCATTTCATTATTTATTTATATCAAAAATTTCCATTTTGTGAAATTGAGAATACAATCCCATAAATCTAACATTGAAATGATTATTTTATTATAGAATTAATTTTACTTTTTGGAATTATTGACTAAAAATTAGGCTGGAAACTTTTGCATATGATTTTAGGTTAATACATGGATTTAAGTGTAAATTGAATATTATTTATATAGATAAATAAATTCCTAATATGTATTCATTATTCACCACAAATAATAAAATATCATATTTGTAAAAATTATAGTAATAGTTGAAAGGCTAAATTACATTAATTATTCTTTATTTAAGGGGTAATTTATTTATTTTTTCGGGGAAAAGGGAGGGCCTAAGCTTTTTATTCAAAAAATTGTTGTGCCGAGCACACGCCAACTACATCATTTTGATACAAGCTAAGAATATAATCCGGGGGCCTAGAATGGTAGAAAATGTCTGCATAAGATAAACGCCCTTTGACAAAAGCATCAGCAAGCTTGTTGCATTCCCTCGGAATTGTCTGGAAGAGGACAGTCCAATCCCAGCTTCTCATGTCATGGATTTGAGCAAAAGTTCTAGGAAGAGGACCATGGAATGAACTGCGATTATTGATGAACTCAATGACCTCCGAATTGTCAGATTCAATAATAAGCTTTGAGATGCCTTTCTCCCAAGCAAGTTGTAAGCAAAGGAGGATACCTCTGGCTTCAGCAGCAGCAATAGACATGGTTGGAAACTGGGCATGTACCCCACCCAACCAAATACCAACAGAATTACGAAGAATGCCTCCAACTTGGCAGGTAGAATTGGAGATATGGCCATCACTGTTTGCCTTGATCCACCCATCTGGAGGTTTGTTCCAGCACACTAGTCTTGTTGCCCAACGCTTGGCACCAGCTTTTCTAAGAGTTTCTTGCCCTGAGAGATATTCTTTGGAGGTGCGACGGATCAACCAATGCAGGGACTCCCAAGGGATGAAATCTTCGCCATGCAACTCCTTACACCTATTTTTCCAAATGTGCCAACAAGCAAGACCAAACAATGTGGCATGCTTTTCTCCCACATGAGTGCTAGACATACTCAGAATCCAATCATGAATAGGCAACAACCAAAAGGATTGGGATAGAGGAAGACCCAGGTTCTTCCAAATCATCCTTGATGTAGGACAATCACGTAGGGCGTGCATACAATCATCCACATCACCGCACGTCCAGCAGGATCCAGTATCAGCTAGCGACCTTCTACACTTCTCCAAGTTGGTAAGGAGTCTGTTGTGAGCAGCGAGCCACAAAAATGCTCTCGTTCTTTGGGGGGCTGGCCAGCGCCAAATGAGTCGCCAGGTAGGATTTAAAGGAGCAATATTGCGGCTGTCCTCCATTACCTGAATAGCACTACGAACTGAGAAGAGACCATCAGGGGTGTATCGCCAATATGGAGAATCCTCACTAGAAAGTGGACTTGGAGGAGTAATTTGAAGCAGCTGCTGAATAATTTGAGGAGGTAGGAGGGAAGAAAGTCGTGGCAGATCCCAGCCATTGTCCACAACATAAGAATCCACAGTGTTAAATCTTTCTCATAAGGGAAGCTCACCAATGGTATAGTCCTGCAAAATAATATCCTCATTAAGCCATCTATCCACCCAAAACAATATCTGCTTACCATTACAAAGATGCCATCCAAGGTGCAAACTAAGACTATCCCAGACTGAAGACAGGTCTTTAGCTATGTTGGAGAAAGATTGCACATTGTGGCTGAACTTATGTCCTTGCCAACCATATTGAGCTTTCATAATAAGTGTCCAGGGTGTAGTTCTGGTTAGGAGACTCCAACACCCTTTCATGAGTAAAGCATCATTAAGATCCCTAGACCTTCGAAGGCCGATTCCCCCGCGAACAATGCTCTCTGTAAGCCTATCCCAGGCCAAGAGGTGGATTTTTCTTTTTGAGACCGAGGATCCCCAAAGAAAATTTCTAAGAGTCTTGTCAATTGCAGAGGTGACCGTGGTAGGGAGTCTTATAGCTTGCATGATATGGATCCCTATTGCTTGGAGGACAGATTTAGTTAAAGTAATACGGCCTGCAAAACTTAGAAATTTATTAGCCCAGTTATCAACTTTAGAATGGAGCTTGTCTAGGAGAAAACCAAAGTGGGAAGCAGTACGACGGCCTGTAATAATCGGGACTCCCAGATAAGTACCCACTGAGCCAGCATGTTGGATACCCAGCTCGTGGAGGATGTTACGTCTATCAGCATGGCCAACAGCTTTACCAAAAGTAACATGGGATTTTCGAACATTAATAGAAAGGCCTGAGCTAGCACAGAACTGATCTAAAATAGATTTAATTATGGAGGCTTGAGATGTGGTAGCCTTTGCAAAGAGTAAGATATCATCCGCAAAGAAAAGATACGGGACTGTGATGCTGCCATGAGCCCAGCCCTTAGTTTTCCATTGTCCCCTATGCACAGCTTCACGAATTAGGTTCCCTAATCTCTCCATACATAGAATAAAAATATAGGGAGAAATGGGATCGCCTTGCCGAAGACCTCTTGATGGTGTAAAAGGCTGAGACAAGGAATTATTCCAAGAGACCTGCAAGGAAGTTGTTTCTACACATTGCATAAGAAAATTAACACAGAAAGAAGGGAAACCTGCAAGTAACAAGGTTTCTCTAATGAAACTCCATCTGAGACGATCATAGGCTTTCTCCAGGTCCAAGCTAATCATCATGAAACCAGGGTTTGCTTTAGATTTCTCCATACGATGAACAAGCTCTTGGCAGGTTATGATATTATCATGCATTAACCTGTTCTTGACAAAACTAGCTTGGCCAGGGGCAATCAATTGAGGCATAATATTTGCAAGTCTTAAAGTAAAAAGTTTAGTAATAATTTTATAAAAAACATTACACAAACTAATAGGCCGAAACTGAGATACTTTCCTTGGATTATGAACTTTCGGGATGAGAACTATTTGTGTATGATTGATCTCCCTCATATCGCGTTGGCCAGAAATATACTCACATAGGGTTTTATGCACCAGAGTACCTGTGATTCTCCAAGTTTGTTGGAAGAAAAGGGCCTGAAAACCACCAGGTCCAGGAGCTTTAAGAGGAGCCATACTTTTAATGGCTCTATAAGTTTCCTCCAAAGATGGTAACTTTTCAAGTACTTCAGCAGCTTCCTTATTGAGTTTCAGAGGAAGATCAGGCAAAGAAGGATGGCCAGTAGGGGGAACAGGATCATCCTTATAGAGGTTAATGAAGTAATCGACCACCATCTTCTGAACTTCCTTTTCTGAGTTAACAACATTCCCCTGATCATCCTCAAGGATGGATATATTCTTCCGAAGCTTTCTTTGTTGGACAAATCTGTGATAGAATTTTGAATTCTTGTCCCCGGCCAAATTCCAATCCCTCGTACTTCGTTGTATCCAATTAAGCTCTTCAATACTCAAGATTTTACCCAGGTCTGCACTAAGCTGTGAATGGAGTCTTACCAAGAAAGGTGATTCATCCCAATTAAGGACTCTTTCAATGCCAGCTAGTCGAGCCCTAATCCTTAGTTTCTTCCTGCCTAAAGGAGCATAATTATTGTTATGCCACTCCAACGCCTTAATCTGCAAATCAGAAAGCTTATCAATGATAGTACCAGGGCCTTGCCAGACAGAATTGATTAAGTGGCAAAAGGTAGGGTGTTCAAGCCAGGCTGCTTTAAATCTGAAAGGCCTACTGGAGGATCCGTGTGTGGAACTAGTGACTGAAGTAGATAAACGAAGGAAGAGAGGGGCATGATCTGACTCAATTCTGGGTTTGATCTCCACTGTGGCATTAGGAAAGACATCAAACCAAAGATCATTACCAAGCAATCTGTCTAACCTCCTCCTGATCAAACCCCTAGCCCATGTAAACCTATTCCCAAAAGTTTTGAGTTCCCTTAAGTCAGCATCTGTGATCCACTGATGAAGTTCAAAAGGAGCATTTGCTGAGATATTTCCACCACGAGCTTCATCCATCTTGGCAATACAGTTAAGATCCCCACCAACCAACCACGGCTCAGATCTACTATTATTAATACGACTTAATTCAGGCCAAAGCCATGCCCTCCTAACTTTATTTGGAGCAGCATACACAGCCGTTATGAAGACCTGCATGCCATCAAAGGTAACTCTAGTGTCAATGTACTGAGAATGGGAATCAAGTATCTGAACTTCCACCTTATCATTCCATAATAACCAAATTCCCCCAGAGAAACCATGAGCTTCAACTCGGAATGAATTATGAAAACCACTTTTCCTGATAAAAAAGTCTGCATGTCTACCACTAATCCGAGGTTCGAATAATGCTAAGAAATCAATCTTATTTGAAGAGATGAGATCCTTGAACTCTCTTCGAAAGGATCGGGAACCAGCTCCCTGAACATTCCAAAAGCCAATATTAAAATTCATAGTAACAGAAATATAAGAAAAAAGAAAAAGGCAGGGTAAGAAATTATGGAGGCAGTCTAGCAGGAAGGCTAGCCGCCCGAAACTTTTGTTGGAAGCAATCCTCCATTTCTGAGTCCGGTGTTCCTGTTCCACCATGATCTTCAGGCAGGTCAGGAGGGCGTCCCCGTGGACTGTCTGAGGGGCTTCTGATTCTGCGCTTCTTAAGAGTAGAGGGATCATTCACGATGACCGCCAAATGCCTTTCAGGAGGGAGAGAAGAATGTATATTGCGAATCCAGGCTCCAGACGGTTGTTGGGACCAAGATGGGGACGCGTCATAAGCCTCATCCTTATCGAAAACTGGTTGTTTGCCATGGTTATAACGTGATTTCGGAGAACTAAGGGAATCACGAGCCAAAATCTTGGGCGATGCTGCATGGGCGCTGGGAGGACGCAAAGAGTCCTAAATCTTGGGCGAAGCAGCAAGATGACTGGGAGAATTCGGAATGGCCTGAGGGATGGGTTGAATGTCTATAGCATCCTCCACCTCAGGATCAACAGCTAGAGTAGTAAAGCGATTTTGGTTCAGAGTAGCGCGCCTATTAGGTTGAGGCTGGAGGGATGGTTTCTGCTGGCGACGTCGAGTTTGAACGACCATCCAGGGGCCAAAGGTTGAGTTAGAATCATCGCCAGGCTCCGGAGGTTGATTAGGAGCAGGTTGGTCAGCCGCATTATGATTAGAATCCATCTTCTCCGGACACCTGTCTTGAGTATGGCCGAATTTGCCGCAAGAAAAGCAAATGATCTTTGCATTCTCATATTCCACAGATAAAGATAAGGAATCAACTTCAACCTTCGGTTCAAGAGGCTTTGTTACGTCTATGCGAACTGCAATCCTAGCGAAGCGGCCACGGGAGGAAGCATCAGTAGAGTAGTCAATGAGAAGAACTTGGCCAAGCAGAGAGCCCAATCTGTAAAGGGCCTTTCTGTTATACAGATACATAAGAATGTGAGGAAATCGAACCCAAGTAACCAGGGATTGAATAACATGAGTTCTTGGGTCGAAAAATTCGTCCCATTGTTGCACATGGAGATAATTTCCTAAAATCATCCATGGACCACCTGTTAAAGCATGTAGAGAATCGGACTCGTTCAAGAACCTAACAACATAATAACCATTCACCAGATCGATAAGTGGGAGATTGGCCATGGCCGGCCATAACTTTTCAAGCCGATTCTTTAAAACTCGATAGGAGACAGTCCGTCCAAGCACCTTAAGTACAACAGCATACCTCCAGTGTCGAAGTAAACTGGCTTTGAATGCGTCGGAAAGAATCAATTTAGGAACACCGTTATTAGTTGTTGTGATGATATCATCGGGATCCCCCTCAAGATCAGATTGGAGGTCATCAATATGAATGTGGTTTTGCTTGATCCCTTTCTTGGCTATGTCACTGTAGGAGGACGCCGGAGGAGCAGTAAAACCTGGATCTGTAGAGTCAGGCGGCAAGCCACCATGGTCTTCCATGCTCTCATCGGCCATGCGGAGGAGGAGAAGTCAAATCAGGGTGGCGAATGAAGGAAAAAACAAGACTGCTGGAGGAAATCTTGGAGCATCCAAGAAGACTCAATCACTCACTATAGACTTAAGGGGTAATTTATTTATTCCATTGATCATCTCATCTTTTATGATTATTCTTTGCTCTTTCCATAATCATTTCATTTATGGTAATAGTCAACATTTCATTTTTTTATCCAATAGAAATCAATTTAATCAATATAAATTAATTTAATATCCGATAGTAAATTAATTTAATCAATGTAATCAATATAATCAATTGAAATCAATTACCCATCATCTTTGCTTTATTTATGGGGTAATACTTAGTTTCTATTTTTTATTTGATATTGTGTTTTCAAAATACGGATAAATTTAGGAAAGATTTAGTTGCAATATAATTAAAAATAATTTCATAGACAAATTATATTCAATATCTTAAATATTTTATTTCCCTCCATCATTCCCATTGTAAAAATTCTGCATCTGCTTTTCCCATCACCACAAATCTCAATTGACAAATAAATAATTAATACATATTACATATATATTTTATTACCATCACTTGTTAACATTAATTATATCTCTTCATTGATTAATTTCTGTAATCCCTAATTTTCTTCCCGATTTTATTCAATAATAATAGTTTTAATATCCATTGATCATTACATTAATTGTGAATATAATATAATTAATGTTAATGCGAGTAATTATTGAAGGAATTATTCATAATTTCATTTAATCTTAATCAATCGTTGATTTGATTACTTTATATTATATTTTTATACCTTTTCTGGACTATTGACTAAAAATAAGGGCTTCATTGAGATAATAATCGAGAATAGAAATAATTTAACTTTTTGAAATTATTTACTAAAAATTATGTATTTTAAAAAAAATACATGTTCTAAAATTTAGTTTCCATTTTATAATTTAATATTGTGTTTCCAAAATTTTCTCCATTGATCAATTCAAAAATCCATTGATTTTTCTTCCCGATTTTCTTCCCATTTCAAAAGTAATGTTATCCGATAATTCCTCCACATTAAGTAAAGTAATCACTTGAATTAATAAAAATATAGGAAGAACCTTATATAATTGTAGGACTATCCTTAAATAATTGTAATAGATATGTATAAATTAATTAATAAGACATCACACTAATATAGAATGGTTTTTTTAAGAAAAAATACACATTCTAAAATTTAGTTTCCATTTTATAATTTAATATTTTGTTTCCAAAATTTTCTTCATTGATCAATTCAAAAATCTATTGGTATTTCTTCCCGATTTTAATAATTTAACACAATAATTATTAATTGTGTTTTCATTTTCTTCCAAAATTTTCTTCATTGATATTTAGTTTTAATATCCATTGATCATTACATTAATTGCGAATATAATATAATTAATGTTAATGCGAATAATTATTGAAGGAATTATTCGTAATTTCATTTAATCTTAATCAATCATTGATTTGATTACTTTATATTATATTTTATACCTTTTTTGGATTATTGACTAAAAATTAGGGCTTCATTTTCACTAATAATCGAGAATATAAATAATTTGACTTTTTGGAATTATTTACTAAAAATTATGTATTTATAAAAAATACATGTTCTAAAATTTAGTTTCTATTTTATAATTTAATATTGTGTTTCCAAAATTTTAGTAAAATCCAATATATTTTTGTTCCAGCAAGCAAGGGGCAATTTAATATTGTGTTTCCAAAATTTTATTCATTGATCAATTCAAAAATCCATTGATTTTTCTTCCCGATTTTCTTCCCATTTCAAAAGTAATCTTATCCGATAATTCCTCCATATTAAGTAAAGTAATCACTTGAATTAAATAGAATAATTTATATGGAAATAATAACTTGATTTCAATATGATTTCAATAGAGAATAGAAATAATTTACCTTTTTGGAAAATGATTTCAATAATGTGGGAAATGAGTATATTTTCATTAGTTCAATTCAAATAAAAAACTTATCTTACAAAAAATATAGATTTTGCTAGGCATTGTGTTTAATTGTATACAATACTCAGTTGAATGAAACACCAAAGATTGTGAGAAACAAATGGATAAAAATGATATAGACAAATTTCAGACGATCTCTTACTGAATGAAACACAAAAGATTGTGAGAACCTAATGCTACAAAAACTAAATTCATCCAATTATTTACACTTGGTGGAACAAATCTCTCCACAAAAACAATAGCCAAACAAATCTTTCCCCAAAAGATGAAGTGAAATGGGAAGTCGCCGATTATTTGACATGAAAAAGATATCGCAACAATTGATTTATTCTTGTATGGTTATGAATAATCCCTTATCTCTTCATCTGTTCAAAATGCTTTTCGTCATTTGAGTTTGTACTCTCGTTTTCCCAATAACTGTCACCAAAACAACAACAAAAGAGAACAAAAATATTAGCAAAATAGGGAGAAATAAACATATGAATGCTCTTCGTCATTTGAGTTTGTACTCTCGTTTTCCCAATAACTATCACTAAAACAACAACAAAAGAAAACAAAAATATTAGCAAAATAGGGAGAAATAAACATGAATTTGAATAATAAAAGCTAGAAAATGGTGAGAGGATATTTGTTAAATGGAACATTGAGAGAAATGTTAAATGAAGATGTAAGGATATGATTTTGAGGAATTGTAATAGACACATATTTATAGGAGAATGAGATAAATGAGATATAGGGATTGTTGGAGCACGGTCCCGGGCAATTTTGTAATAATCAGCGAGGTGGAGCACGGTTCAGTGGCAGTGCGGTAAATATTTCAGTGTGTGAGAGAGAGTGTAAAAAAATGGATTTTATGAGGGGAAAAGGTTTGGGCGGGAAAGTGTGTGTGTGTTAGACTATTTTGTTTTAGATTATTATATAGATTATTAAATCTGTTGATGTTATGAAGAGTAACTTTAACATTTCAATAATGGGCTTTGAGCATGATTTCATTAAAAAAGCCCATTAATGAGTTTTCTAATAAATATTTAATAATTTTGATATTTTAACAATTAATTAATTTTTTTTTGGTAAACAGTAACATTCATGTGTCGGCAAAGGTGTGTGGGAACCCAAACACACAACTTACAAAGGGGGATAAAGGGGAGGGGATAGGGGACGGGTGGAATCGAACTCCCAACCTATGGTTGAGAGAAGGGAGACTTGACTACTAGGGTAAGTCCCAACCCCTTAGCAATTAATCTTTGTTTAGTCCATTATATTATGTAATATAGTGAATTTATTTACTAAGAATACTTTTTAGTTAAATATTTTATTTGCTTTAATTTGTATCAATTAGGTTATATTATCTATATTGAATTTATGCATTATTATTTTTGTTAATTTTCAAAACAATGATCTAAATTTAAAGAAAAAAAATTAGTTGTTTTATTTAATATAATTTTGTTTGATTAAAATTTTTTGGCCTAAAAACACTTTTTGCTTAAAATTTTGATGAATTTATATTGTACATTTTGTTTTTTTTTTTTCGGTAAACATTAACACCTATGTGTCGGCAAAGACGTGTAGGAGCCCAAGCCACACAAATTTAATGTTTAATCGTTGGTAATTTAATTATATACACAATTATTGGGCAAAATATTTCGACGAATAACTATTATTTCATACATTTTTCAAGTAAATTTGGGTGTGTGTTATTTTGTATTTGCCAACAAAACCATATTACATGTTAATAGTTTATTATTTCTTATGCGAACTATATTCTATATATCATTTTCGAATATCATCCCCACCCATTCGGGTGGGGTAATACTAGTTTTCTCTATAGTTCATGTTTAGATTCGTCTTCTTTTTTCTTTTTCATTATTTTTTCTTTTTTTGATAAAACGAAGGCCGACGCCATTTTTCATCATCTTTTTTTTCTTTCCATAATATAATGATTTTATTTCTTTATTTGTGTGTTATTTCTATCTTGTTGGTGTGTTATTTTTGCATCTATGCGCTCATTATTTTAGAAGTATTCATGTTTTAATAACTTCATGGAGCTTGATGTTCTATTGTGTTCTTGTAGCTCTTGTTCATCTTCATTTTTCCTTGATTTTAGGTTTGTTTTTGCTTTATTTTTATTTAATATGATATAATGTCCCACATCGGTTATATGTTGGGATATGCCCTGTTTATAGGGACACGAGTCAATTTAGATACTGCCAATTAGTTTTGGGTTCAAGTCCCTATGTGCATCTTCTTTCTAACATGGTATCAGAGCCATGAGTACTCATTTGGGTATCAAAGCAAATATATAACAACCGAGGATTACATAAGAAGCTCCGCTTTCTAACATAATCAATTCTTATTTTTGTTTGTGCTTAACCTCCCAATGAAGTTAATGCTTTCGTTATATTTTTCCCTTTGAAATCGATATTTAACATCAGGCTCACATCCTTTATATATATATTTTTTTAGTTTGAAAAAGGGCACATGTGATTTGATATACGTAGTGTTATAATAGCTCATTTAGTACTTTTTCAAGAATCCATTTTTCATTGTTGTTATTATTTTATTAGTTAAAATATTCAATTTGTTAATGGCGCATGTGGGATGAGGTCTCAAGGCCATTTCCATAGGTGTCTTTGTCGGCCATCAATATGCAATACCATATAAATAATCATTTATTATTTCATTTATTTGTCTGAATCTTTCGGTGCACAGGTATAGGCGTATAGCTTTCAAGATTCTTGTTAGAATATTTAAATATAATTTTTTTTATTTTTTTTTGAAAAAAGTGCATGTTAGAAGGGGTGACAGGCTCGATCCATAGCTGTCTTCGTTGACAATCAATGCCAATAGCATTAGTATAACTTCATTAGGGTTGTTGTTTGTTACTACAACGTAACTTACAGAGAGCACTGAAAAATGGAAGGAAAAAGCAGTTGAAAAGAAGTGGTGTCCATTCTGAAAGCAAAAGGCAATCAGATGGCGGAGGCAGTGGTATCCATGGCTCTTGGCACCCTACGTGATTTGTTGCTGGAAGAAGTCCGTTTCCTTTACGGTGTGAGTCGGGAAGTGAAGGCATTAGAAAATCAGTTGAAGGAGATGAAATGTCTCCTTAAGGATGCGGAGAGACAAAAACCTAAAAGCGAGACTGTAGGCAACTGGATCTCCAAGATTAGAGATCTTGCTTACAGAGCCGAAGATGTGATTGAAACGTACGCCTTCAATGTTGCATCCGCAAGAAGAGGTGGCATCCTCAAACAAATCTTTCGTCGATTTGCTTGCGCCTTCAAGGAGGGTAGCACCACTCACCAAATAGCCTCTGAGATTTCACAAATCAAAGCGGAGCTTGCAACAGTCACCAACAACATGAAAGATTATGGCATAAGAAGCATCATTCAAGGGGAGAGTTCCACCGGTCCTATTAATGATGAGAACCAAAAACTGAAAAGGATAACTTTTCCATCTCAAAGTGATGATTGTTTCGTGGGAAAGGATCAAGAGCTTAAGAGCCTTGTGTCTCTTGTGGTTGAGGATCAACATCACCAGATCATTACAATATGGGGCATGGGTGGTATTGGCAAGACCACAATAGCACGAAAAGTCTACAATCACAAGGATGTCAAACGCTCCTTTGAATCTTTCGCGTGGGTTTGCATATCACAGCAGTGCCGAATCAAATCTGTCTTGGAGGAAGTTCTTATGCAATTGAACCCAAGCATGAATGAGCAAATCACCACTATGGGTGAGACTGTCTTGTTTGAGAAATTGAATGAAGTACAAAGGAACAAAAGATGCATAATTGTTCTGGATGACTTATGGAAGCTCGATCACTGGAATGCCCTAAAGCATGGTTTTCTCACTCAAGATTCAATCAGCAAAGTGATGGTAACAACTCGCATAAAAGATGTTGCAGCAAAAGGTTATATCAGAGAAATTGAACTTCTAAATGAGGAAGATGGATGGACTTTACTCAAAACAAAAGCCTTTTCAAAAAACCATACAATTTCTGGTAAGTAACTACTTTTCATGTAGTATAAGTTTATGTTAGAATATTAACTGATGCTCTTTTCTTATACTTAGCTTTGATGTGCATGTTATTATTCCATGAAATTTGAAAATTAAAACCCATCTTGATACACAAAAATATCATTCACAAATAGGTCTAGTGATGAGTTGCCCAATGATTCGCTCAAATTGTTTTCATAAATAGCTTTTCTTTTTTGCTACACTTATTTTAAAAAGTTTCACGATTCCTTGTTTCTTAACAATTTTTAATTAATGTTTTTTCTTATATATATATATATATATATATATCTTTGTCTTATTTCAATCAATCAATTAATAGGAGAATCGAAATTCCGTGAAACCATACACATAAACCATTGGCTTTTGGTCCTTAACAAGATAGCACAGTCTCCTCTTTGTCAATCAGTCCATACAATCTTTAAATCACAATCAAGGATTTCCACCAAAATTTCAGCAACACTTCTCCTCTTCAAAACTCTCCGGCTGCGTGTTTCCCCTTCACAATTTGTCGAGAAACATCAATCACCCACAAACACACCCATTAATAATGGATGTGTTTATTGGGCCCCGTCCAAGCAAATTAGGCACTTTATTCAAATTGGCCCTAAATATGTATTGGGCTTTATTAACACATTTTTTATTTGTTAATAGATTGTCCTCCGTTTTTCAGTGGAATATTAGACCTTTTTTGGACTTATCTGCTGTAAAAGTCTTTATCATCCTTAGCTCGGGATGTCAGTTAATCATGAATCCCGTCATTTTATGAGCTATTGAATGGACATTCCTTGGAATACGCAGATTCGTATTCATCCATTCTTGGTAATCGCTATAAATTTGCCTTTTTTTTCCGAGGCAGTTTGCGCAGCGAATGATGTAACCATTCACTGCGATTGGCGGATGTTACGTACCATTTAATGGCTACAACATATTTTAGAGCCAGTAAGTTCTCCGGGTATAAATACCACCTAAGGTCAGTATTTTCTTCAACAATGGCCTGTGCTGCTTGTATTTCTTATTTCACTCCAAAACCTTCGTTTTCGCCTCTCCAGCCCCTGATTTCCTTTCTCGAAGTGATGCCCTCAGCGATCATTATTTGCTCAGAGACATACTTTTTGTAAGATGGGCTGTATAGGCATCGATATTCTGGAACGGGGTCCCGACGATCAGACCTGTAGCGGTGGTGAAGTCAAGGTCTTGATATGCTATGGTGGGACGCTCACTAGTGCGGCAGGAGTACCTACGCCTAAGGCTTGCGAAGCTCGAGAAAAGCTTCCACAGTAACAGAGGCTTCCTTCTGCTTCGCATCCCATGATTCCGGCCTCTAGATGAAATTCCTTACCTGAGTGGCGATCCTTAGGTTTTCTGCAGGATATTCCTAGCCAGATCCTCCAGGCTTCTGGTCACTTCTCCACACGGTGACCATGGAAGATAACTGATTCAGACAATGAGTCTTCCTCAGTGCGGAGATCTTTTGAAAATAGACCGGTCGCGACAGATTGCGTAGTATTTGTAGGTCTATTTTGTAGATCTTTTCTTCCCTTATTTCGTTTACTCGGAATGTAAAGTATTATCCCAAGCAGAAGGATAATACTTATTTAAATATTTAGCATTGATTCTTTGATGTACTAACTTTCCATCGTTGTCTATTAGAATGTGGAATCCCGAACCCATGCACGATGTGTTTATCAATGAAATTGATTACCACATCTTGATCCACCTTCGTGAGCGGGATGAATTCTACCCATTTTGTGAGCGGGATGACTTCTAGAATATACTCGTGACGTTTGCTGGAAGGAGGAGTAATCCGTCTAATCACGTCCAATTCCCAATTCTTGAAACGCTAACGATTAATCGAGTAATTCAAAATTGTTACTGGAAAATGATTCAAATCATCGTGCCTTTGGCATGCCGAACAACCTTTAGTGAAACAGATGCAATTATCAAACATAGTTGGCCAATATTAGCCTTATCGATGAAGTGCCCATCGCATGTTTAATCCTGCGCGATGTGCTCCGCATATTCCTTTGTGTACTTCAGCCATTGCTAATTTGGCTTCCTCAAGACCTAAGCAATCAAGAAGAACACCTTCCATGAATTCCTTATGGAGAATTCTGTCTTTATATAAGAACGAAGGGCCTTAGCCTTGATACTTTTGTTTTGCACACTCGAAGGATTAAGGAAATAATTGATGATTTCCTTGAGCCAATCATCTGGGATACTGACGTTTTCTTTTTTACTACCGTTGATAGGGCACAACAGTATTTGTTCGGTTGCGGCTTGTTTCTCGATCCTTCTTATGTCAAGAAGAAAAGAGGCCTCGACCATGTTGATGCTCGGAACTGATTCATGGAACCCGTCATGGGTCCTATATCCCGTAGCATGTTGAGCCAAGTTATTAGCTTCATTGTTGTCTTCCCGTAGTACATATTCAATGGATACGTCGTGGATTTATTCAAGTAATTCCAGGACTCTTTCTTGATACCTTGACAAACCTGGATGTTTGCACTAGTAGGTTCCCATTACTTGGTTAAGCACCAATTGGGAATCACCTTGGATTTTGACCAATTTTGTCATCCGTAGGACTAATGTCTCGAGTCCGAGAATTAAAGCCTCGTATTCGGCGACATTGTTGGTCTTAGCTCCAGAAATAACCTTATTACCTCGCGATTCAGATTGGGGAGATACACTCCTGCCCCTAATTTGGTGCTTGTGCTTGATCCCTCGAAGTACATGACCCGTGTACGTATCGTGACATACATCTCGTCATTGTCTTCTTCAGAGCATATTTGGGTGTTCATCCAAGAACTCCACAATTATTTGCCCCTTAACGGCCTTAATAGGCACATGTATTAGGGTAAACAGTGTGAGTTTTATGACCCACTCTAACAATCAACCTTATTAGTAGGTCTTCTCAAGATAACCTTTACAAGGTCGAATTTGGATACGACCTCGATTTCCCTAGGCAACATGTAATATTTTAATTTCTTACATGCATATACCAAGGGGTAGCATATCTTCTCAGCGATGGAATAATTAAGCCTATTGGTGTCTTACTTAAATAGTACACAACCCGTTCTTTACCATCATCCCAATCTTGGGCGAGAAGACAACCGATGACATGACTCGAGGATCCCACATAAAGCTTGTGCTTCTTATCCTTTCTTGGGGGAACCAGTATTGGCGAGTTGACTAATGATCTTTTGATTTCATCAAGTGCTTATTGTTGGGGTTCACCCCATTGCACTTGCGAGCTTGTCACACCCCAAAGAAGCTTTGTTATATATGCGGTGTTTTCTATAAAGCGCCTGAAGAAGTTTATTTTTCCGAGTAAATTTTGTACTTTCTTCACAGTACGAGGAGGAGCTATCTCCATTATAGCCTTAGCTTATTTGGCGTCGACCTCCATTCTTCGTTAGGGTATTAAGAACCCGAGGAAGTTTTCGGCAGAAACTCTGAAAGTGCATTTGCTTGGTTCATTTTTAGATTGTAGGTGTACTCATACGCTTTGGATTTGAATATAACATCAACGATATACACCTTCATGATATCTCCAATCACGTCATGGAATACCATATTCATTGGCCTTTGATAGGTGGCCCCTGCATTTTTTTAATCCGAATTGCATAACTACCCATTCGTACACGCCAATTGGACCTGGGAATCTAGAGGCCGTTTTGGGTACATCTTCCTCAGCTAAGAAAATTTGATTATACCCAATGTATCTGTCCATCAAAGACAATCTCTTATGTCTTGTCGTGGCACCAACTAGCATATCCGCTATGGGCATGATGTATTCTTCTTTAAGTGTGGCTATATTCAAGCCACAAAAATCAATGAAGACTCTTATTTTGCCATTCTTTTAGGTCAAGGGAACAATATTAGATAGCCATTCCGTATATCTGCATTGGCGGATGAATTTGGCTTCTAATAGCTTCTGGATTTCTTCCGAGATCGTTGGTAACAACTCCGAATCGAACCTTCAGAAGGTTGTTTAAAAGATTTAAATCCTTTCTTAATAGGAAGTATGTGTTCAACCATATTTCTATCTCATCTGGGCATTTCATCTAATCCCACGCAAGAGAAGTTTGATACTTTCTCAGAAGGTTCGTCAATTTTATTTGTTGGTGATTCAACAATAGACCACTTAACCGAACTTTCCTTGAGTGATCTTGAACCAATGTCAAATTCTACCAAAGGATCTTCCGAGTATGTTGTGGTTCATGCTTTGCGAGCAATTTGGGCCATAGCTAAGGCTCCGAGGTGTTGTCATTCTTTGGTAAGTCGTTATCCGAACCAATGTTTGGCAAAGAACCCGACTCTACTAAATAATTGTAAATATATGCATCTATTTATTTATCATATTTACAACATTTTTACATTAATTATTGGTTGAATAAAAAGCCATTACATTCTTTGACTTTTAATGCCTGGGAGTTGGAAGCATTCCTTCCAAGGCCGTATATCGGATTGTCCGAAGTTGGCCTATTATAGGAGATAGGATAGTTTGAGATAAAGGCAGGAACATTCTTGTGTAATGAACCGACTCATCCTGCAGTTCCGCACTCCTCTGGAATGGACTTGGAGACGCATCAACTGTGATTACTCGGTCTCCTTCCCAAAACATCAATTGCTGATGTAAAGTTGAAGGTATGCATCTCACTGCATGAGTCCAGTCGTGTCCGAGCAATGTACCATATGATGTATCTGCATCCAACACGAAAAATATTGTTGGCATGATCTTTGGTTCGACTTCCAATTGGACCATTATCATCCCAAGCGGCGTCGTTGACTCGCCTTAGAATCCTGCCATTTTCATGTTGGTCTTCTCTAAGTCGGAGACCTTCTTCCGAATCTTCTTCAAGGTGGACAGTGGAATATTTTGCCCCGTTGTCCACGAAGACCCTCCTAATCATTTTGCCATCTATGTCTGCTTCCACATAATGTGGCTTCATATGAGAAGGTATTCCTTTGATTGGTGGTAATATGAGATTCGAGATTCCTTCCAATCAACGTCTGGTTGAACAGCATCTTCGTACTCGATGAAAAATTCCCATGGGTCTTCCTCTATCTCGATGTCACGGATGAGTTCTGCTTAACTATCTGCTATATTTGCGTTGGTGCCCCCCGAGCCACTTGGTGGATCCTTGACGAGCATCTTGTAGAATATCAGGAACTTGGCAGATGTTACTGCCATGGTGGCATAAGGGAAAGGTTGTGAATCAATTCCCATGTTCCCACTTTCAGCCTTCTGGACTGGATTGCATTCTAGATAGTCCTCCGGAAATGGATTCAATCCTTCGTACTGTGTGAGAAAGTATTGTGCCACTTACAGTACGTTCGTTTGCTGATTTCTTCTTCCGTGGCCAATTTCTGATGTTTTTCATAGGGTGCGTCGAAGATCTTTTCAGTCTTGGACACGTCGAAGCAAATGTCCTCTTCCGCCGTAGGTTGGCGTACTCATTTGTCATAGGTCGTGCGGCCTTTAGTTTTAACTCGGTGCCAAAAAAAAGGTTTGCCTCGGATTAGTTCGACGTTCATATGATCTTCTAGTTCGGCATCTTGGTTGCAGACTTCTTCTATATCACTATCACTGTCCACATATATGGTAGCAACTTAATACGGCATTTTCTTTCTTTCCCCTTTTCCTTTCGATTTATGCGTCTTTATAAATATAGACTCGACTCTCATCGCTTTGGACGATAACGTTGCCAGATTATCAATGTCTAAGGGGGTTAACTTCTTTTCAAGGAAAGTTTCATATTCTTAACCGGAATGTTAGTTATTTCCTTCTCGGAAATAGGGGTTTCACATTTCCCTTTCTATTGTCATAACCGCTCAATGAACTTAGCCGTTGGTTCATTGTCCTTTTGTTTGGTTTCTAAAATCTCAACCAACGTGACCGCTGGTTCCGGATTGTAGAACCTAGTATGAAACGCTTCCTCCAACTACTGCCATGTTGCAAATTCACGTGCGGGCAGACCAATGAACCATGAGAAGGCAGTCTTGGTCAACGAGGAAGGGAATAACTACCTCTGGTGGAATTGATTATAGCCTAATTCCCCTAATTGGGCAATAAAGTGACCAATGTATTCCATCGTAGATGTCTCATCTTCTCCCGATAATAGGGAGAAATAAGGTATCAGTGCGCCATGTGGTAGAGAATTTTCCTCGTACACATGGGTTGGATACGCCTTTGGTAAGCAGGCTGACTAGTCTCTGGGATGTTTAACCCTAACGTTCACAATATGGTTTCTAGGTGTTCTTCTCTCATATGCACCCGTTGTGGCTCAGGTTGATCAAGTACCAATGATGGCAGAGGAGGAAGGTTCCTCGAGAGAACTTGGTTTGGTCCTTGGACATTCTGATTTTGCTGGCAAAATGCTGGATTTTGGCATCCTTCTTGTCCGCCATTATTTTATCGAGGAAAATTTTCGCCAAAGATTGGCGGTAAGGTGTTGCCCCCAAGTTATATTAACTTTGTTAGCTTCATGAAATCCCTCCGGAGCCCTAAACTCAGGCAGCCTGACCTGGACACTATTTGTCCGTGGTTCTGGGATGTATTCAATCCGCTTCCACCCGCTTGGTTGTTCTCGTTAAATGAATCTGATGATCTTCCTGTATAGGATTGGGGATTTCCACCATGGTCAGCATCCCTGGATTCGGCTGTATGGCTGGAGAAGCCGTGTAAGCTACAGGTAACCCGAAGGATAGTGGTGGTGCAGTCATGTTAAATGGTTGATTCTGAGAAGAGTCTTGCCCTGCCATGTGCAGACCCCACGCTCCCATTGGAGGGTACCAGGGATAGTTTAGCCCTTTGGTGGTAACACTACCCTTGGTTAGGCATTATTACGGGCGACGTTGGAGTGGTAACGTTGTTGCCCATGAGACTCGGGGTCCGCATAGGTGTTCTCAACACTGCCTACAGTCATCTTGCGACAATATTATCTACTGTCGTGGTTAGTCTTTCAAACAGAGCCTCATCTAAGGAGAGTGTTGGAATGTTCGATGACCCAGAGATCGTCGCTACTTGTCCTTCGGGATGAACAAGGGATGTATTCTCTCCCCCAGTCATGATTGCACGAGGGGTTTGATCTCCTGTGCCAGCCATGCTTTTGGATTTGTCCTGGAGTTGTCTCAAACGTTTGTATTAGCTTCTTGTAAGCTTTTTACGAACCTTGTGGTTGCATAAAGTATACAATGGAGATCCTTGACTATTAGGAGGAGTTTTGTCTTCCATTGTGGTTGCCAACCGATTACTTGCCATTTCAGTGTACGCCTAATCCTCTAGACAGAGCCTTCAAGACGGAAGGCAGGATGAGGACTATCCCAATGAATGCTAGGAACTAGAGCATCGCAAAAAAACTAAGGAAAGTAAAATGCGAAAAGCATTAAACAAAATTTAAGAAGCGATAAATAAAAAAAAAGGTACTGGAAAATTAAAGACATTGTAAAAATTGGATTGGTGGTGTTCGAACCCTTATTACAGTGTTGAGTTCTGCTATTTATACAATGTAGGTATATATTCGCAAAAAGACACCGTTTTGGGGAAGAGGACATGATTTTGAATTTAAACTAACTGTTCCCCACTCTTATTTGGATAAGGCACGGATAAGCCTTCCGTAAACATGGGGAGCGTTTCTTTGCTCGGGTTGACGTCACCTCGAACCGCTTCGGAATTGTTCCTTCTAACTCGCGATGCTCGGGAAGTTAACTTGCTCGGGCTTGCTTTCTCCGAATAGCGCCTTCATCTAGGTAAGCGGCTTCATCGGATGACACTCCTCGGGGTCCATGGGCTTGTCCTTGGTTGTTTTTCTCCGTTCAAGCCTAGTAATTAGCCCTTTATGCAAATTTGGCCTAGATATGTATTGGGCTTTATTAACATATTTATTTTATGTGTTAACAAGTACCCTATTTTTATTTTATTAGTGTGAGGCCATTACAAACACTAATTGTTAAAATAACTCTCTACAAGTACAAACCGAAGTAAAAATAGGTCAATTGAATTTCAACATATATCTTAACCCTGTCACCTCCTTTTTTATTTCATTTGGACCTTTAAACTTTTAAATTTTCAATTTGTCATTAATTGTAACAACCCAACCCCGGGCTGGATCTGCAGACCATGCACCTCAACCCCTCCCCATGTGTGCATCTCGCATCCGTTGGTGGGTTGTTGAGAGTGGGATTTGAACACCCAACCTCCCCTTTAACAACCACCACAAGGTAAGGTTATTAACCATGTGAGCTGCAGCATTACCTAGAACTCCAATGGCATTCAACGAAGGTACTGCCCAATTCGATGCGAGAATGTGCTTCCAACAGATGACAGAGTCGCTTGACCTACGTTTTCCAAGAACATCATTTTGTGCGACTCCCTCCTATATGCGAAGCCCATTCTCGCATCAGATTGGACAGTACCTTCGCTGGATGTCATCGGAGTTCTGGTCAGCAGATACCGCGGTAGATCTTCTTCTAGAGTTAGGTGTTTTTTGGTGTTTCTCTATAAAATGAAGACCAATTGCGATATACTTCCTCCATTTTTCTTAATAACTACATTATTTAATTTGCTATTATTCACACACTTGTTTTGACTTAAAGTTTAAACATAGATATACTAGTTAAAATGAGTCAAGTAGGATCTTATTAGATTCGTCTCGTCATGTAGTTTATAAATATCAAAATTTTACAATTTTTTTATATCGAATTTGAGTTATTAGTGGTTTGAAATGTGCATTGGACTTCGTGAAAAGGGGGCAAAAATTAATAACGGACCAATTTCGATTTTTGGGAAAAAAAGGACTTATTTGGCCAAAAATATGTAATTAGGGCATAGTTAGTGGGTGGGGGACCGATTGGGACATACTTAATATATGTAGCAGACCAATTGGGCAAAAAAATAGAAAAAAAGACCGATTTGGTTTTTTTTTTTTAAAATAAAAAAAGCACTCAATTGGCCTTTTTTCTGAATATATTTGTATGTGTACATATTATTTTAGGAATATGTGAGTTATATTTTCAATATAAGAAATATTAAAATGTAAATTATATGTAAATGTTTACTAGAAAGATACATTCATATAAACATGGCCATTAGTCAATAAAAATGTGTATATATTTCAATCTCTGTTTCCTAATATTATCATTATTTAAAGGTTATTGAATAATAGTTTATTTAACAGATGTGGTTAGAGAAGAGAAATTAATAGAAGAAATTGGGAAGCGAATGGTAAAAAAATGTGGTAACTTGCCACTGGCAATTTCTTTACTTGGAGGGGTCTTACAGCAAAAAACTTCCGTGAAGGAATGGAAGTCAATCGAGATGAATATTAATACATCCCTTCATAGTGAAAGTGAAAGTGAAATGAAAGAAGTGTTGGATTTAAGTTTTGATGAATTACCTCATCACTTAAAATCATGTTTCCTTTATATGGGTCTTGTTCTTAAAGAGGATCAATCAATATATGGTCGTCACTTGTATAACATGTGGATAGCACAAGGTATGGTTTCATCAGATGAGGATAAAGGGAAGAAGAATAATATATTAATGGATATTGCAGAGTGCTATATGTTTGAATTGGTTTCCAGGTGTCTGGTACAAATGGAATTTCAGGGAATACTTGAAGGTGATATATATAGAGGTTGGTTTAAACTTCATGATGTGGTCTGGAAACTATGTTTGTCAAAAGGGAGGGAGGAGGAGTTTGGTGTTCACAGTTTGGATTATCAGGGTGGAAATTTCGATGATTTATGGAATGAATCGTTATCAAGTACTACTAAAGCACGTCATGTGGCTATCAATTTTGAGCAAGAAATAGATGCAGAACATCCCCGACGTCTGTCTATGAATGACAGTATGAAACACGTCCGATCTCTTCTACTCGTTAGTAAAACTACATCCGATGTACCAATTGGAATTCCAATGAGTGCATTTGATATTCATGAATTCAAATTGCTCAAAGTTCTAATCTTCTCCAAGATTAGTTTCAAAGGAAGAAAGATGCTGAGAAAGATTGGTAATCTAATTCACCTTCGGGAACTTCGCTTGCAAAAGTGTGAACTGGATGAGCTTCCTTCTTCCATATGTAATCTAAGGTACCTAATAATCCTTGATTTGGAAGGTTCAATGAATGTTAAGATGCCAAGTAATTGGAAGAATATATCTCAACTGAAATACATAGGTCTTCCAATATTTGATATGGAAATGTGCAAGAATAATCAAATCTCATTGGAAGGGCTGGATCAGTTGGAGATTATTGTCGACTTTGATAGTCGTACGTCCAATTTTAATTCACTCTTGAGCATGAAAAAACTCACATTTTTGTGTGCAAAAGTACATGACAATGAAAGCTTATCATCTGTTATCAACGCTATGACTCATCATTGGGAAAGTTTGCATACATTGCAACTTGTAATTGGAGAAGGTTGCAAGTTCACATTGGAAGACAAAGAAGGGTTAATGATTCTCCAGAAACTGTTCACTTATCCCCCACTTGAGACATTGTATCTATGGACCCAAATAGGGGCTTCATTGCTAGAGGAGTGTAGGACTCAGATGGTCGCATCATCAATTGTGTTTTTACACTTGTATGGATGCAGAATTGAGAAAGATCCAATGATGACCCTAGGGCAAATTCCTTCCTTGAAAATGCTGCGTATGGAGCCCAATTCCTTTATTGGGGAAAATATGATGTGTCCTGCATCCAGTTTCCCTAAACTCAAAATGCTTATGCTTGGTGAATTACCAAATCTAAAAGAATGGAATGTGGAGCAAGGAGCAATGCCTCTTCTCTCTCACTTAATAATTTCTTATTGTTCGAAGTTGATGGTGCTCCCTGTGGGATTGAGATCCCTCAAGTCACTTGAATCCATCAAGATCGCCGGAATGCCTGAAATAGGGAGACGGGTCTCTCTAGAAGGTGAGGACTACCACAAAGTTAGCCATGTCCCTTCCATTCTCATTTATTGATATGGTCCACTGATGATGGATGGCTCAAGAAAAGAGGTAATTAATGATAATATATAGTCAATGAGCTCCACTTATGCACTTTTGTATCTTATATATTATAATAATTCACTCTTAATTGGTGTATATTCTTTTGTTGTTCTTTGCAGGTACTTTGAGCCCGCGTGAGTACTCAAGAATTGAACAAACATGAATCTCATATTTTAATTATATTATTATTATTCGTGACTTGCATTTGTTTTAATTTTATTGATGCATAAGCATATGAGTTGTTTGTGTGACTTTTCATAGAAACATGTTTATGTAATCATTATCTTTCATAAACGTACACTCTTGAGATTATATATAAGTATGATGTCCGTATGTTGTATATTAGTATTGTTTTTAGCATTATTAATCATAATAATAATAATAATAATAATAATAATAATAATAATAATAATAATAATAATAATAATAATAGAGATGTTTCATATTAGTTATAACAAAATTATGAACGGTCATACATGTGAATATAACAAAATTGTGATCTTGTTGATGGATGAATAAGATGAACCAAAATCAACCTCTGCAGCCATATATTATGAACAGATTAAACGAATGGCTAAAGCAATCATCCAAAATTCATATAATGAACATATTAAATTCTTGAGTTTATTATTACTAGTATTTTTTGTCTGCGCTCCGCGCACGGGCGATGCTTTTTTTTTCTTTTTAATAAATAAACTTAATAATTCGTTAAGTTCATTAACAAAATAAATTAACTACATTAAAAAGCCACTTTTGCAAATCAATTGTGTGAAAATCAAAGGAAAAACTAGAAATGAAATAATTACATTAGAATATAGTAGCTTATTTTGCGGCCTAAAAATTTCCCTTATTCACTTAAACCTCCCATTAGTAAGAAAAATCTAATTTTAGCCATTCTTAACTTTTTATTTATTATTTAAACCCATACGAAAATTAAACAAAATAGAATTATGAACAGGTATGGTAACGCAATGTTTCGGTTGATATTTTTGGTATACCTTATTATTATAGGCCACTATCCTGTAAAAGGAAAAAACTCTTAGTTGAATATGCATGTTAAATGCATTTAAGTTTATAATAACAAAGCATTCGTGTCACAGGTTCATTGATTGCCAACATAAAGGCTCCACTCAATACAAATTATGTTAGACAAACTGGACAATGATGTATCAAAGGAAGGGTGCAAATCCTCAAACACCCTAGCAGGGGATCAGTTTTGTAATATACTTTAGTGATCAGGAGAAAAGTCTTGATCAAATGGGCAATGCAAGATATAAGCAATTCTTACCTTACAAAATCAGCTTTTAATCTAGAAGGAATATCATATAGGTTACAGGGGAATCTATCGTGTGAGCAAACAAAGAGTTGATAATCTATTACATCTAACTTGTGCCCGTTAGCATTTTAGCGGCTAGCTTGCGCTTTCTTATCTGTATTGAACTATTTTGAATGAGCATCTTTATAGTTTCATCCGATTCCATATGGAGTTGGAGTCCTTCCTGCTAGTGCTTTGCCTTCCATTTACACAGTTAGTTCCCTATGGATAAGTAGTCTTTGTGCCTATTCAATTGCTGAAAGAAGAGAAGCTTATACTGTATTATATGTGTACCTGACAAATGCTGAAATTCTTTATGCCTTCGATCAAGTTGGAGTTTCATGCCTCTCATACAGTGCTAGAATGAACAAACTTGTCCAAGAGCTGTCACTCCCTTGTCCATGCAACTACAACACAGTTCTCTACTGAATTTCTTGTCCTGGAATTGCTGTGCTTTCTTTTCATCAACAAATTTCCTAAGGAATCTTTCAATCAAGTTGTAGCAAGTTGTAGCCGGACAGCAAATAGAATGAGATTAACAAAATAACAAATCCATGTAGTGCCATGATTTCCTTGGATCTATTCCAGGATTCCTCTTAGTGAACTCAACCCACAATATGACGATATGGTTGTCAATCATATCTTGCCGTGCAATAGTGCAAAACTTTCCTGTGTAAAGCATTATAGTCTAAGATTAAATATGTGGCAAATTAAAATTATAATAGTAATGCAAGATTGTTATATACTCATTTTCTTAATTCAGCGGCATAATAAAGCCAAAAAAGGAAGATAAAAGCATTTGTGCCCTATATCCTCACAATTACATATGGAAAACTCAATCCTCAAATGCCAAATTTTCATTAACTGCTCCAACCAAATCAATAGCATGTCAACAGAATTTTAAGAAAATTAATAAACATACAATCACAAAAAAAAACCTTGCACTATGATTTCTATCTCGCATCTACTGTAAGTTATATAATTACAAAATATTCGTACTACTTAAGCTTGTGGGTGATAACAAAGGCAGAAAGATAAATTTAAATTCATCATCAATAATATTTCAATCTAAATAAAATAGTCGCAGTAGCTTAAAGAATACATGCCTACAGGGAATTAGAATATGAGAGAATACCTCTTTTAGAGGTAGTACCCTATGGAGAAATTCTTAAAAAATATCCTTGGTATCATTAAAGCATACCCTGTGTGATCAAAAGAGCATCGTAAAAATGTATACAACCATAACCATTAATACTACTCTACCAATTCCTCATTCAATCGATATTCAGTATCACCAATTTCAATTATATTTTATTGAGACATCCATAATAAAATCTATTCCAATTTTTTCTGCATATGAATGTAAATATTATACAGCCAACACAATTATTATATTTAATAATAGGGAACATAAAAGAGGGAAAAGAAGGGTTGCAGCCAATTCTGTGAGGTTCAAACAATAATACTATGTATTGTGTTAACAACTTCGTCAAATCAAACATTAAATCCAGAAAAGCATGGAAATGGGCAGAGCATGCACAATCCTTTGTATTTTGCTACATTATCATTATTACAATTCAATATCATATGTTCTTTTTTATCCCTACGTGTTGTATAACTTGTATTCTAAGGAATAGTAATCGACAATGCTAACTTGCAAGCATTAGTTAATTGGTTATTGCCAGCAAGTCAAATGATTGTTTATTGCCAACAACATGATATTCTGGAAGCTCAACAACTAAACAGTATGATTAAATGGGAACAAACAATGAAGGACTCACTATGAAATTAATCAATATCTCAACCCAAAGAGTAATCTATTTCCATAATGCAAAACCACAATTTTACTCAAATAAAGAATACAGAGAAATAGAGTATATAGAAAACCATGAATTTCGCAGTAACTCAAAATCTGAATTTTTGAAGTGGTATAACCTGCTGAAGTCGGATTGGATGTAGTGGCAGTCGGATCAGGGGCATTGGGTATATCTATTGTCACTTTAAGTTTTTCTCATAAGCAGTTGATCAGTTTTGATTGAATGAAAAAGTTTTTCTATTAATGAAAATTCTAGAAGTTTAAAGCTAATGACAGTTGCGGTGTAAACTCTCTTGAATCGCCATAATACCTCTTTTACTATGTTACAAAACAGATAAGGTGTCGTAAATCCTAGATGTATTGTATGATGGTGTGTTTTCTAATTCATGTTTAAGGTGAATGGGTTGTGAATCAAGGCCTAATATGTATGCTAGAAAAATAGCCACTATGATAAAAAAAAAAAGCTAGAAAGTTGTTAAATTAAAAAGCATTGTTGCATGGATTCGAAAAACATTACTGAAAACCAAAAAACATTTAAAAAAAAATTAAAAAAAAAAAATGCAACAGATGCATTTTTACTTGCAGACCTCTTAATTTCTTATATATAATCCAAACATTTAAAAAGTATGGACATAGGGTATGCATCTTTTGCTTTAAATGATAGGGGTAATTCATCATCATATCAAACTTAATCACGATATTACTATGCATAATAAATTTACAATTTATCAATAACTATAAAAAAATTATAAAATAATTTAATGGAATTGAAGATCCACTTCTATCCAACTATCTACATAAAGATGCCCAAAAAAGCATCGTGCCTGTGCCTTGAAAGTAGATTTATAACGCATTCAATGGTCATATTCTTGTTAATTAATCCTCAAATATTAACATAATTTTGCTCAAATATCATGGGTGTTTGCTGCAAAATACGTTAAGATTTTATTTACTTGGAACTTTTGTATGATTTTGTGGACTGGTTTCCAGCGGATCTATCACCTTGATTCACTCTTTCAGTCTTTTAGGAACGGAAAGGAAAGAATTCTTGTTATGCTTGACTTGATTCATTTTATTGAAAATCTGATGTAGTGGATTGCAAATTGGATCTTTCTCCATAGCAAATACAATTCTGATTAGTCTAACATACTCTGGTTTCTTTTATTTATTTTATAATCTTGTTGAGGATTTGGAGTAGCTTTCAGATTACAATGAGATAAATCTGAATATAAAAATTATAAGACCACTTTTCCTCAAATTCACATTTGAGATGAATACTACTGTAATTTTATTGAGGTTATGCCTCAAAGTCTTTGTTGCATGGTTCTCAAGTTCTTGATTCATGTCTTGTTCAATTTTGTGGTATATAAAAGAGAAGGAAACATTGACAATGTTTCCCTTATTCATTGCTCTACAGAAAGGTAATTAACCAAATTTGAAGATCCTTCTGAGATCCTTGATTGGTGATAAATGGTTCCAAGCGGTTATTTAGTTTGTGTTGGTATTTGTAGATGGAATAATTTAAGCTAGTCCAATTTTATATGTTTTCTACATTTTTATTTCTCATTTTGATATCTTAACACCATAAATAGTCCACAATACAATCCTTGCAACCTAAAGTAGATTCTAAAGTGCACATAGTGTGGTTCACATTACTTGCAGGTTAAGCGTCTAAGGGAAACTTTGTACAGCTCGCTTCTTCTTCGGGTTTTAATTCTATCTAGATTATGCACATGAGATGGTTCACATTCCACTTTTACCTTCCATACATGGTTTCAATTTAACATGTTGCTGTTACATTCAATGTAGGAAATATTCTTCTTTGACAAAGAGTCAGTAGGTAACCTGACCAGCATTATTACTATAGATTGCCTATGATTATTCATTGGCTTTAAAAGTATGTGTTGACTCGATAATTGACCTTTATGCTTCCTCGCACATCAATGATCACTAACTAATAACTATACGAAGCAAGACATTCATGAAAAAGAAGGAACAAAAATAGACTAAACAAATAAGATCAACCATTGAAATAAAATATAACACGGAAGAACTCGTTCCTCCAGGATATTTACTCTTCTTAATAGATAACTTGCGAGCATCAGTTAACTCGGTTTATCGCCAACGTTAGATTCTGGATGCTCAACAACTAAAACAATAGGATAGAATGGGAATAAACAAACCAAGTAAAGACAATCTAGCTTTGAAACAATTAGATATCGACATCCTTTGTTTAGGGAAACGTAAAACTACAGACAATGATCCAAAGTGCAATCATCAAAATTTATAAACCACTGTGACGGGACAAAAGATCCAAAAAGGTGCAACAAATCAATGGTAATGAAAAATAAAAAACTATTCAGGAAAAAAATTCTTTATAAAGTTTAAACAGACCAAATAACAAGTAATTGCAAAACAAACCAAGTAAAGACAGTGTAGCTTTGAAACAATTAGATATGGACATCCTTTGTTTAGGGAAACATAAAAGTACAAACAAACAATACGAAGTGCAATGATCAAAATTTATATGTGGTATTTGCTCAAACATCTTATAGGCGTAATGTGAAACATCGTATAGGCACACAATGGAATAAAATTAAACAAACACCAAGAAGCCTCCCACCCTGTTTCGAAGTCATAATAATCACATGGATCATGAATAACTCACTGTGAGATATATGCATAGACTCCAAATAAGCTCACCTAGATAAATATTTATTCAATTTATTTAGAAGAATTACCTACACAGGAGCCCACTAAATAAACTTTTGTTCTGGTTTTTAATCCACATCATTCTATTTCCAAATGCATGTATCATTAAAACTATTTTGATATGTATTAAACATGATGCTATTCTTCTAATCGGTTGAGTTACATTCTTACACCTTGTAATCAGAGCTATCTTCTAATCAGAACTGCATTTATTTAATCTGTGTTAATGCGTTGTGACCGACTTGTTACAGGCCATTCTAAGACAGCAATCCAATATAATATCAAATTGGTTGTTAAAGACTTACAGGCCCTATAAGATAAGTACAATTCAACAATACTATTCGAACATACGTTCAAATTCAAATGCCAATGAGCTCTGCATATAATTTATAGAGGAAATTTGAAACACATGTTAGACAAAACCACCGAATGACGGGGGAATGCAACAAAAACTTTTACAAATTAGACATTAGCAGAATCACGTCTTACCGAAATCGGGTTTGGAGTTGTCAGTGTTATGAGCAATTCTCGCCGTTCAGGGATCTCGTGGCCACGGAATTATGCTGAGTATAGCGGAACGGGAATTGGAAAATATTGGGAATTAGGGCACAAAATTGAGGGAGTACCACGAAGATGAAGAAGAAGAACAAATTAGACGCTAATGGAGCAGGGATTGGAGATGACAGGCAATTAGGGCACAAATTGAAGAACTACCATGAGGAAGAACGATAGGTTAGAAGAAGGTTGTAGAAAAGATTTTGGAATGTGAGGAAAGGGCGATCAGAATGTGGACAATTCGAATCCTATGAGAAGGCGAGGAATTTAGGAAAAAGCGGAGAGGACCGGAAGAAACGTCGGAAGGAATGCCGGAGGGGGGGAAGGAGCACAGCTGAAGTAGGAAATTTAGGATTAGGGTTATATTTAATTTGAACTAGATTTTTTTGCCCGCTGCGCACGGGCAGTGGCGGAACTATATGGAGGCTGGGGCGCCCCGAGTTCGAAATTTGTCTATTAAATTTTATATAGTTGTCTTTGTTTTAGCTATATTAGAAATTCTTTTTATATAATTCCGCCCCTTCAAACTCAAACATTGGCATTTCCGCCCCTTCAAACTCAAACATTGGCATTAATATTTTATACAGTCGTATAAATTTAATTATATTAGAAATCATTTTTCAGTAATTTACGCGGAAGAAGAGGAAAAAGAATGCAACATGTTTCTTTGTTAGTGAGCTTTTTTAATATAGGGCTATATATTCTTTAAATTAAATATATAGGCTCATGTAGACATAGATAAAGAGAGTGACATAATTAGCAATCCAAAAAAATGAAAAATAGTTGATAGTTATTCTATGGAAATTAAAGATGAAATAAAGCAAAGTTATTTAGTCGCATCCTCGGCCCCCTGCCCTAGACACTATGTGTCTGCAGCTGCGCGTAAGTGTTAAACGTATATGCTCACCGGTATTGAACTTATATGAGTTTGTCAAATGAAAATATAATTTCTTTTGGATTACATGAGGTTATGGATGGGAATAGACCATGCTACCCGACATGGGCCTATGGCCTAATCTACCGAAGACCATGTCAGACTAAACTTTTTTTTATAAATAGGCTAGGCTTATGCTTTTTTGAAAGCCTAATTAGCTCAATAGGTCCAGACCAAACTTTATATAAAAAATCTATTAGGCCTACCAGGTCGGCATAGTTATCATTATTTTTTTAGGTGAATACCAGGGTATCACAGGCCTCATTGGAACCAAGACTAATCCCTCAAAAATCGGATGAGCGTTAGTTATCATTATTATTAGTAAGTTTATGTTTATTGCATATAAATATGTGGTATCATTGTTGTTATTTTTGTGAAATAATTATTAGTTTGATTTTATATATGTTGTTAAAATATTTATAAGTCTTTTCTTCGTATATAAATAGTCATGGATAGACTTACCCAAGTGCACAAATTTATGTCTTCCAACATTATGATTACATCCGGATATATAAAATAATTTAAAGTTATTTTTAAAATAGGCTTAATCAGACTTTTAAAAGGCTTAAAAGCTGGCCTATTTAATTTTAATAGACCATGTTAGGCTTATAAGATGGATCTATCTCGTGCCTTAAAAAATCGACATAGGCCTATGCCGTTCAAACTTAACTCTAGCATGGCCTACAGCCTAGCTATTCCCACCCCTACATGAGGTTTAAAGTCTTTTCTTTAAATGGTGATAAGAATACATGTAACAAAATTTAAAAGAGAAATAAATGAAAGAAATAAGATAGGAAAAATTCAAACCACCAACCAGGTGGACATAATATAAAGTAGATTGCTTTTGAAAAACTAAATATATATATATATATATAATATATATATATATAATATATATATATAGTTGTGCTTTTATATGTAACATAATAAGAGCAATTGAAAAAAAAAATACTCTTAAACTATTCAAAATTCACCAACAGCAGTTGGATTGAGTGGATTGGAGTTCTAGTTGCTTAAGTAAGGTCTCGGGTTCGAACATTGTATATGCTAAAAAATGCATTGGAAGAAGTGTTGTTAATTGTCCATGCAGATCCTCGATGGATTAGTTTTGGGTCCAATGTGGTCTGGGGATACCCGGTTACTCACCAAAAATATTCGAATAAATTACTATATGTTTGCATTATTAAGGTTCTAAAAATATCATTTTACTCCCTAATATGTTGTCCCTTTTGACTATTATCCCTAAAATTTTTAAAGAATATTATTTATACTTTTTTGTTATCTTTTCATTTTTTAAGGGGAAAAAAACAATTTTCAAAAGATATACCCCAATTAAAAAAAATTCTAAAATAAGTATTTAAACTAATTTTTTGGCAAAAACAGTCCCCAACTTTATAATATTAGAAAAAATAATTAATTTCCTCATTTTCCTTAGAAATATCATTTAACACTCATCAACTTTTCAAAATTTTTATTTTTGCCCTATTTTTTTTTAGAAATATAGATGTTGAGGTGTCATCATAAGAACCATAAATATATCAATATTAATTTACAGATGAAATCTTAGAAAGATATCTTTTAAGAAGATTTAAAATGATTAAATTTAATTCAAAATTTATTATATAGACACGTGGCAGCATTTGGTATTTTTGAGAGGATGACGTGGCGTTTTAAGGTGTCATCATAGGTACCGTAGATATGTTTATGATGTTTTCTAATAATTTACAGATGTACCCATGAGTTGATATTTTTTTAAAAAAAAATCTAAGATTGAAATATTAGATTTAATAAGGGCAATACAGTCTGAACATGCCAAAAAATATTCAGTATTTATTATATAAATTAATTTTTTTATTTATTCTATTGATTGAGGATAATATTTTAGAATCATATTTACATTATATATTTGAAAATATAACATATTCAATTAAAGGATTTATAATATATTGATTTTACTAAATTTGTCATAAACATCAAATATATTATAATTTGTTTCCAATTTATATCTTTGTAAAATATATGAAAAGATTTCTCAAGATTTTCATATACTAATAAATAGATTTAGTATCTAAATAAAGGATTTAAAAGGTTGATGACGTGGCAAAGAGGATGATTATGCGCTGATGTGTGAATGACTGTATTTTTTGTATGATTAATCAGCGCCTACGTGGAAACCTAGGGCATAATTACTTTTTAACCCTTAAAATTTAAAAAGAATGAAGTATATTTAATAAGGACAATATAGTCTAAACATGCCAAAAATTATTCAGGATTTATTATATAGACTAGATTTTTAACCCGCCCGCTGCGCACGGGCAATTTTTTTCATTTATAAAATAGATATATAATCAAAAATTTATTAATTTAATTAACAAAACAAATAGGTATTGACTAACCAGTTGCTATAGTGAAAATTTTCATAATTCATATTGTATATATAAATATGAAAGTCAATATCCCTGTCTCATTTCATCCATACTATAGCTATCGTAATTTATGTAGAAACAGATCACTCCGTCATTTTAAACACGTGACTCCTATTAAATTTTTTGAAAAAGAATACAAAGCATAATTACAAAGGGGGTTAAGCGGGAGGGATAGGGGCTGGGTGGGGATCGAACTCCAAACCATAACATATGGTTGGAAGAAGGGGGACTTGACCGCTAGGATAAGTCCCCAACCCCAGGGAGTACTTGTTAATAGTGATTTCAAAAGTATCATACTCCAAATAATTTGTCATTTCTTGAAATATTTATGCAAGTTAGAATTATGTTTTTAATAATTGAATATAAGATTAGTGAAGAATCATTTTGTTGATTATTACTAACAATTATAGTAATAAGTTAGTTCGGTAAAGCAGTAGTCATGGTGGAATTTAATGGGTTATACAAATAATAGGTTGAAAATAATATTTTCCTAAAAAAAAACTAAATTAGAAATGAAGTTTTGAATTTGATTGTTTTATAGAAAACTTGACCATTTTATGATCTTGATTTTGATTGGTAGTAGTTAGAGATATTTTGTGCCTATGAATTATTTTCAAGAAGTCTCATTACATCCTGAAAGATCTGTTATGTTTGAAGAGGGATTTGTTGGTATGCTCGGTGCTCTCAATCGACCCTTAAAATTAAAAAGACTGAGTTATTTTGAAAAGGGACAATACAGTCTGCATATGCCAAAAAGTTTTCAGGATTTATTATATAGATTAATTTTTTTTTTTAATTTTATTGATTGAAGATAATATTTTAGGATCATATTTACATATAATCAATATAAATATTCAATTAAAGGATTTATAATATATTGGTTTTACTAAATTTGTC
The DNA here is from genome assembly GCA_030278955.1 of Hygrophila difformis. Lineage (NCBI taxonomy): Eukaryota > Viridiplantae > Streptophyta > Magnoliopsida > Lamiales > Acanthaceae > Hygrophila > Hygrophila difformis. Next base: position 10,823,671 of record JAOANR010000004.1, on the reverse strand, counting down.
ATAAACATCAAATATATTATAATTTGTTTCCAATATATCTTTTTAAAATATATGAAAAGATTTCCCAAGATTTTCATATACTAATAAATAGATTTATTATCTAAATATAAGATTTAAAAGGATGATGATGTGGCAAGATGACGATTCAGCGTTGACGTGCAAATGACTGTACTTTTATGGATGATTAATCAGCGCCTACGTGGAAACCTAGGGCATAATTACTGTTTAACCCTTAAAATTTTAAAAAGATAAAGTATATTTAATAAGGGCAATACAGTCTGAACATGCCAAAAAGTATCCAGGATTTATTATATAGATATAGATAGATGATAACTTAGGATTTTGAAAAATTGATGACATGGAAGAAAATTAGAATTAATCAGCGCTGAGGTGTATCTTGATGATTAAACAACGCCGATTTGTCTTTTTTTATGTCCGTTGATCTATAAAATGATGGTATAATTACTGATTAACCCTTAAAATTAAAAAGACTAAGTTATTTTTAAAAAGGACAATATAGTCTGCACATGCTAAAAAATATTAATTGTTCTCATATGGATTATTATATGGATTTATTATATGGATTATATTAAAGAATAATAATTCTCATAAAGTGCGTTGTTACTTGTTACCTCTCAGTGATATGCTTTTCTATGCTTTTGTGACTGTATTTAGGGCTGGGGAAAAATACCGAATGTACCGCATACCGCACATACCGTACCGGAAAAATAGCAAGAATACCGAAATTTTCGGTATGCCGTAATTTTCGGCGCGGTATCATACCGTACCGTAAGATTCCGGTACGGTAACGGTATAAATTTTTTGATACCGCGGTATACCGTTATCGTACCGAACTTCGGTATATACCGCGATACCGTTATATACCGTAATACTGGTAGGCTGCTATATATGTAGTGAAAGTTTGGTATGTTGTTATATACCGCAATACCGGTATGTGGTATGTAGCAAACGTTCGGTATATCGGTATATACCGCGATACCGGTATGTCGGTATGTACTGAATGTTCGGTATAACGGTATATACCGAACTTACCGAAATATCGGTACAGCAACGGTATGAAATTTTTCATACCGTAAAGTTCGGTACGGTATACGGTACAGCAAAATTTTTTCGGTATACCGTACCGACCCACCCCTACACTTTATTGCTCATAAATAACAATTTTCTGATTCCGACCCACCCCTGCACTTTATTGCTCATAAATAACAATTTTCTCATTTTATCTTCTCATAAATACAAATGCAGCCCTAAACAACTCATCTGGGTATCTCATTGTTTTTTTGTTATTAAATTTGCTTATCCAAAAAAACACCATATCAAAAAAAATAATTTAATCCATAATAAAAGTACCTGTACATCTACATAAGTGTAGATGTCTGTATGTATAACTAACTTCTTTGAACATAATAAGTATCATATAAGGAAATCACGTGCACTTACCTATAATTATTTCTTCTTTCTTCATTGACAGTTGTACACCCTAAATACGCTGTGCATCACACAGCTATTCTAACTAGTATATATACTATACACACATGATGTGAGACACATACTATAACCTATTACTTGTTTCTTAACTGAAATGATACTATTAAGTTGATCACGATCATGTGTGACTCTATGAGCTACTATGTTTGCTTTGTAGTATTCATGGAATTATTTTTGTTTTAGTAGAAGATACAAGGATAAGAATTTTGTAGCTCTAGCTAATCAATGCTCCATTGTCATTTTTTGACTAAACAATTCGTCGAGTTCGTTGCTTTTAGTCCTTTCACATTTTATTGTTTTGTGAAATAAATTTATTAATATATTACTGTTTGCATGGTGGACTTGAGAAGAAGCGTGCAGCGCATGGATCCGCTGCTTATGTAGAAGCAAAGGAATCAAAATTGGTGAGAATGCGGGCGTGCTAGGTAGTGCAAATTAAAAATCCAATGGAAATAATCCAAGTAAGTGCAAGCTAAGGGAAAAAAAACCCATATAGTCCCATACGTTTTTTCAATTTTCAAAATCATCCCACAAATATCGAATTAGACGAATACGCCCCATAACTACCATAATCATCGACGAACCCGTCCATGAACAGGTTTTTTTCGCTAATCATCACCGAATCCGTCCCATAACTTCCCTAATGGAAGGTTGGGTTCGACGATGATTAGGATACTTATGGGACGGGTTCGGATATGATTAGTGAAAAAGCCGGGTTCATGGACGGGTTCGGCTATGACTAGGGTAGTTATGGGACGGAATCGTCTAATTCAATATTTATGGGACTATTTTGGAATTTTTTTAAATTATTGGACGACATGGATTTTTTCTCCGCAAGCTAAGGGTATGTGAATTTCAAAAGTTATCTACTAACACCATCCAATGAATTACAGAGAAGTAATCAAAAGGGACGGATATGAATCTGCAAAGCTAACGAGACTTAAGAAAGCTTGAACTACCATCTACGAAATAAACGAAATACTGAAAAAATGGAAATAAAGGATAAAACTGCTAAGAATTGAAATACACGAATTTGATAATGATATCTAGGGATGCTTCTCCTTGCTTGCTCTTCGAATTTTTATACTTGCGGCTAGAACTTGGCAACTGCAGCCAATATTTGGTAAGTTCCCCATCGGTACTTGATTTGATCTAGTGTGTCAATTATTTCCTTAATTCTGACGCAGTTAGTTCCCATAACTCCGTGATTTTGCTGTGATCTCCTTCATTCGGCGTTCCTTTTGAAGCCTAATTCGGCGAAGGCCGTTCTTTCTCCCAATTTGGCCTACCCAACTTTGGCGGCATATCCCAGTGGCACTGGCCCTGTTGGGGCCACAAAGGATAGTGGGCCACAGAGAAAAAATTGGGCCATAAAAGATGGGCCGAAGAGGGATTTCTAAAGAAAGTTGGGTTTAAGATCTAGTGGGCCGAAGAACCAAAAGAGAACGATCCAGAACAGCAGGAGAGACTCGAAAAGAAGAAAGCTCCGGGAGGGAAGAATTTCGGCCGAAATAATGTCAAATCAGCCGATTGGAGCGAACAGTGGAGTCGGCTTAGGGGGATCGGCCGGAGAGCGGTTAATTCAGCTCCGGCTATAAATAGGGGATACTATACACAAAATCAGGGAGATCAATCCAACTCCCAAAATCCCTTTATCAAATTTACTTCTTTGTATCTTTACTAATTTCCTTTAATGCTTTCCTTTACAGTTTTTCCTAGACTCTAGTTTAGCTCATAGCGGTTACTTCCAAGTCCACCGTTGTTTCTCAACAACCGGTAGTTTGGTTCTAGTTTTCCGGTGAATTCGCCGTTGTTTCTTAACAACAGGTAGATTCTCAGTTGTATTTTGTTGCCATTTGAATACCAAAGAACATTCAGTCAAGTTTGGGCGTAATTAGTCAAGTTTGGGCGCATTATCATTAATCCGGACCCGTAACCGGTTTGATCCTTTCTCCGGTAGCCTCCCTTGAGGAGAAAAAGGTCCTCTCTGGCACCAGGGCCAGAAAACAGTGGCACGCCCAGTGGAACACGAAATGGCATTCGAACAAACGACTCCAGCGGTTAACACGGCGGCGAGGACTGATTTGCCGCCGATCCAGGAAGAACGCGCAGCAGAAGCCGGAGAATTCCCCCCAGGGTTCCCCGGACCATCACACTTCCACAATCAGGAGTTTTCAAACGATGATTTAACCCCGCGGTTCCGAGATCAGGTTCAGTTTATGGTGGAGGCGGCGGTTACTAATTTGGTTCGCCAAATAGAAGGCAATATCCTGGCAGCGATGCCAGCTATGTTTAGAGTCGAAATAGCGAGGAATATGTATCCGATAGGAACGCAGCAAGCTCCAGTGGCGCAAAATCCACCACCTGCGACGCAAAATCCTCATAATTTTCAACAGCAGGCCTTTCGGCCGCCAGGAGGGCATGGAGCTCGGCCTTTTGTCCCTCCGCAGCAAAGGTACGATCAGCAACAGAATCAACCGCCTCAACCAGGAGGTCAACCGCCTGCTCCAGTGGTCCAACAACAATACGCACCACATCAGCAGAATCCACCACAACTGGTTGACAGGGAGTTAATTGCTGAGATTATTCGTACTCAGTTTGGAAATATCATCGGCCAGGAGAATAGGCCGATGTATCGGAAACCTTATCCAGATTATATTGAGGAGCAGTATCCACTGCCTAGAGGAGTAAAGGTTCCAAATTTTAACACTTTTTCTGGAGAAGTCGGCCGCTCTACAATTGAGCATATTGGCCGATTTACAGCTCAATGCACCAGAATCGCGCAAAATGATTTTCACAAGTTGATATTGTTCAGCTTGTCGTTAACTGGCCCAGCATTTGAGTGGTACATCAATTTGCCAGCGGGATCGGTCAATACATGGGCCGAGATGGAGCGGTTATTCCATGACCGATTCTATAATACCAGTCCTGAAGTTTCGGTAGTTGATCTGACGTCAACCAAGCAGAAGGCGTCCGAATCAGTTACTGAATTCATTGAAAGGTTTTATGCAGTGAAGGCTCAGATGAAAACAATGCTGCCTGAGCATGAATATATTCAAATCCTGAAGCAGAATTTGAAGTTTGCCATCAAGGACAGATTGATGGTAACAAGACCAAGGACTGTGGCCGAATTAACGGCCGAAGCTATAAGGATGGAGACTTATTTGGCAGAACAAGCGGCTTTCAAATCAAGCCGAAGTCAAAGTGGAAGATCACAACCTATCCAGACAGCTGCCTTATTTGCTGAGTCTCTGGATAGATGTGAAGTCCAGGAAGAGTACAACACGGATGACGTTCCCGCATTAGCCGAAGTTGCAAGGGCAGAATTAATCATAAAAAAGCCTATGACTTGTCCAGCACTTCGGCCAGCCAGAGGCAATGAGAAAGAAGGAGGAGATGAATATCAAAGGTTTTACTCTTTCGACTTGTCACAAATGGACGAAATATTTGATTATTGCCAGAAGAACGGATTGCTAGAGTTTAAATGAAACCATCCACAGCCCACCAAGGATCAGTTGGAAGCCGGATGGTGTAGATTCCATGGATCGGCTACTCATTCCACGGCGGTTTGTGGACATTTTAGGAAGCTAATTCAGAAGCATGTCGATGATGGGAAGCTGAAGTTTCCAGATAGGCTTATGGCGATCGATAAGAATCCGTTCCCTGTTGCCAACATGGTGATGGTGCATCCCGACCAGAATAGGTCTGTGCATGACCGATTGGGGGATCAAACATCATCTAGCAAGAGTTCTGTGCATGATCGGCTTGGAGATCGGCCATCGGCTCAGAAGTCAAGAGTATGGAAACGATTAGGATCTCCGAAGGGAAAAGAGAAAGTTACAGATGTTTTTGACCGATTGGGGAATTATGAGGTAAAGGAGTGGATCAAGCAATCGGAGAAACATCAGGAGATCGAGATCAGAGATAAGAGCGAGAGGCCAACGTTGAAAATCATAACTAACGGATGGGATTCAGAGATGAAATTAACGGCTGACAAGCAGAATGGAAAAACTGTGATTCAGATCACAGTTCCTGAGGAAGCTGTCAGTCCCGAAATGAAGAAGCTCAGAAGGCCACCAGTAAATACTCAGGTAGGCCGATGGGTCCAAAATTCTCCAGAAAGAAGGCATTTCGGCCAACGCCGGTTTGACCATTCAGCCTGGAGGGCAGAGGAGAAAAAAGTCCCGAAAGGAAAGGGATCATATCGTACTTTGAAACGAAGAATGCAACGGCTTAAAGCAGCTGCTATTTCTGAGCAAGAGGAGTACGATATGATGTATATGGAAGAAGACTTCCCAGACGATTGTTTGTTCTCGGAAGGAAGAATACTCAATAGAGTATTTTCGGCTCGTTTGAAGTCCGAAGGGAAAGAAGAGAGGAAGCCGAAAGAAGGACAGGATCGGCTAAAGAACAAAACTGAATTTCGGCCGAAAGTAATACAGCCGAAAATCAAAAACGAACAGTCAAAACCAAAAGAAGAATGGAAGCCTACGCCAATCCGAACAAGGGAATGGAAGCCAAAAACAAGTATTGTTCCGAATAGTGATACACTTTCAATCGGACCGTTCAAGTTCGGCTTGGGGTCTAGTGCAAACATGGTAGGAGTGACCACAACAGCAGAGGAGGAGTACTGGTCTGATTTCGAACCAGCCGTGGTCTTCTGCCAGAAAGAGGGAGAATATTTTGGCGATGAAGAGCCCATTGTGGATTTCTGTTTCGCCAAACTTGAAGCATTTCGGCCTGAGGCCGAAATTGAGAAAGTAGCTGAAGAAGGCTATGAGGCGTTTGTCCCGGAAGCTCAACCAAGCACGATTCTACCGCCAACTGCAAAAATGTCTCAACATGTGAGGCCTTACTATGTGAAAGGATGGGTCAATGGGAGACCAATCAAAAGAATGTTTATTGACGGAGGAGCAACCGTCAATATCATGCCATTGGCTACACGGACAAAGATAGGCCGTTCAAAGGAAGATCTACTCCCTACAAGGATGAAAGTATTGAGTTTTGTGGGAGCCCAAACCGCGGCCGAAGGGTGTATTTTGGTGGATGTAACGGTCGGAACGATATCGATTCCGACCATGTTCTTTGTTGTAGATGCCGAAGTTCTGTATGCGGCCCTTTTAGGCCGATGCTAGATACATACATCTCGTTGTTTGCCGTCAACGTTGCACCAGAAAGTGTGGTTCTGGAAAAAGGATGGCACAGTTGAAGAAGTAGAAGGAGACCAACCTCCGTTCCCAGTCAGCTCAGCCGGCCGAATTGATGCGGTGTTATACGAAGAACCCATACAACCATTCCTAGCGGTGGTAGGGGATCGGTACCCGCAGGTGATAATGGTCAGAAATGACCATCATTTTCAATCCATTTCCGTGTCTGAAACGGGCATTTGATTGCATTCCGGTCTTATAATAAATAAGAAAGCAGTAGAATTGGACTGATTTATGCATAATTGTAAAAATGTTGAGCTGGTATGAAAAATGCATAAATATGTAATTTTGTTACACATTTATGTTAGAAAAATCCAAAAACATGAGAAAAAGAAAAGGACACAAAAAAGATGGGAAAAGAAATGAAAAACCCACAAAAAGTTGAATTTTCAGGATATTACGACGCTAGACACAACTACGGCGCTAAACATGGATAGCGCCGTAGCATTGGTCTAGCGCCGTAGGAGGAAGATGAGGCTGATAATTGAAGAAAGGCGGACGACGCTAAACATGGATAGCACCGTAGTTGAGTATAGCGCCGTAAGCAAGGATAGCGCCGTAGGCTGTCCATTCAGAAACAGAGTATACTCGGGATGGAAGACTGCGACGCTAGATCTATAGCGCCGTAGAGGGATAGCGCCGTACCCAGCTATAGCGTCGTACTAAGGCTCGGAACTCCAAATTCAAGGCCTGGGGGCCCATGGGCCTAGGGTTTCCCACCTATATAAGGACCAGTTGACTCCAATAATCATATATTCAATCAGACAGCACTCAAACTTGGAGACAACCTAGTGTTCTTGAGGTGTAGGTTAGTTAGGTAGTTAGGTCTTTATTTTTTTGTATTATTTATAATTCTGCCTTAGATTAGGTTTTTAATATCTAGATTAGTGGTATTATTAGCATTTGCTACCTTAGCTAGCCACTGTTTATATTATTTTCAGCTTTGTTAAACCTTATTAAGGCTTGAACTACTCAAATGATGAGTATTATCAAACCATTTGTTATAAATGGGAAGTTAATCACAAAAAGAGTCCCAAAATCATGAAATGGGTATGAATCCATGGATTTACTGCTTTATTTTGATTTAGTGACCACTTGGTCATTTTATTTCACTGTTTCATGTGGGTTCATGTTTTTGGTGTTGTTTTTGGGGTTCATGCATGATTTGTTGGTTGAAAACCCTCATTTGGGTTTATGGTTCATGAATGTGTAGTTTAGCATGTCATTTTCTTACTGTTTCGTATCCTTTTTGCATCCTTCTCTCACTATCCTTATCTTGTTGTTTCATTTTTATGCATTTGTGAGCCATTAACTCGAAAATAGGGTTTGCAATCGCAGAGATTGCATCACCCGAACAACAACATGTTTCTGGGCTAGCTACGACGCTAACTGCCCTACGGCGCTGTCCATGGATAGCGTCGTAGGTGAGGTACAGCGCCGTAGTTGCCCAAAACTTGGACAAAATTTATCCTACGGCGCTAGACCTACGGCGCTATCCTAGGATAGCGTCGTAAATTTTGTTCAACGCCGTAGGATCCCAAAATACTTAAATCTTTCACATAACCCACCTACGACACTATATCTACGACGCTATCCCAGGACAGCGCCGTCATTTAGTATATAGCGCCGCACCCCCCAATTTCATCAAACACTTCTAAAAACTCTGCCTACGACGCTATCATAACGGCGCTAACTTTGGATAGCGCCGTAGTATCTGTATAGCGTCGTAATTGGCTATTTCTTGCCAAATTCTCCAATTCTCCATTTTTCTCATTTAAGTGATTGGACCTCTATGTCAACATTTTGAGGTTGCAATCAGAAGATTCCAACCCATGATTAATGCGACATAAAGAAAATTGTTCAATTCTCCACTAAAAGATTCTTCTACAAATGATCAAACTCTAATGATCTAAGCATATAATCCGGACTGTAATTATTTAATTATGGAATGAGTGATTATTTAGACATGAAGAGTAATTATGGAATCATTTCCATACCTTGCATGAGAAACCAATGTCTCTCATGCAAGATGACCCAAAATATATTTTTCTTTTATTTATGTATTTTGTCTTTTCCATGTTGTGTGCAACAGCTAGTAAGGAATATGTTAGACTAATGTTGGTAGGTAATCCCACACGGATAACTAGCTCGTAGTCTGAATACTAATTACTAGATGTTATTTTGCATGGTCTGGATAGTGGTTAGTGGAAGCCTTGGCGGTTTGTCCATCCGGGATTGTATAGCTGCTCAGCTGACTCCTATCCGGATACAGTTTCTTTTTCTTTATGTTAATTTCAAACCTGAATTTTGAGCTGTAATAGTATCAAATGATGTCGATCAACATTGCTTGAATAGTATTACAGTAAGAAACCATGTAGGTTTTTCTCTCATTTCACAGATAGGAGGGGTCTTGATGATAGCGATCACTGTTATTTAGATCTTCTGCTGTCTAAAATCATCCCACC